>CM020046.1:10745095-11949530 GCA_009769605.1 Bucorvus abyssinicus | reverse complement strand
TGGGCGCGGCCCGGTCGTGCCGGAGCCGGGAGCCGCTCCGGGGCCGCCGCTGCCAGCGATGCTCCAGGGGCATCGGTGCGACACAGCCCCGCCTCGGGCAGCGCTGCCGGGGGCAGAGCGAAGGGAGAGACGAGCAAGGGGGGACGGGAACAGGGGGCGAGGGGCAACGAAATGAAGGCGAAAAGGGGAGGGGGGGGGGGCAACAGTGGGTGAGGAAAGGAAGGAAGGGGGTGGACAAAAGGAAAAACAAGCGAGGAACAAGGAGGGGCAGGGTAAAAAAGGGGAAGGGGGTGAGGAAAGGAAGGAAGGGGCCAGGCAGAACAGAAAGGGGACAGAGGCGGAACGGGACAAAGGAGGGGTAGGAGAAAGGAAAAAGACAAGGGGGGAGAAAAAAGAGAGAGGGGGGAAAAGGCAACAGGGAAGGACGGGGTGTGAGGGAAGGGGACCGAGAGGAGGAAGACAGGAACAAGGGGAGAAGGTAAAAAAAGGGAAAAGGGGGTCAACGGGAAAAAAGGGAAAAGGGGGGCAACGGGAAAAAAAAAGGGAAAAGGGGGCAACGGGAAAAAAAAAAGGCAAACGGGGGCAACGGGGAAAAGGGGTCAACGGTGGGTGAGGAAAGGAAGAAACGGAGGGAAGACGGAGAAAAAGAAAAAGGAAGACGGAGACAAGGAGGGGACGGGGAAAAAAGGAAGGAAGGGGACAAGAGTAGAGCAGGAAAGAAAGGGAGAGAGGGGCTGGGGAAAGTACGGAAGGGGAAAAGTGGGACAATAAGGGGTCAAGGGGGAAAAGGGGATAAAGGAGGGATGGGGAAAAAAGGCAAAAGGCAAAGGAGGAGTGGGGCAACGGTGGGTGAGGAAAGGAAGGGGATGGAGAGAAGGAAGAAGAAAGGGACAAGGTGGGGCCGGGGAAGGGAGGGAGGGAGGGGACAAGGCAGGGTAGAGATCGGGGACAACACGGGGAGCGAGAACGGGGGTGGGCAAAAGGGGAACAAGGGCAGGAAAGGACGGGGACAAAAAAGGCGACAATGCGGGGAGAGGATGGGGACAAAGAAGGGGACAATGCGGGGAAGAGCAGGGACGCAAGAGGACAAACTGCTCCTTCCCCTTCCCTTAACCCTGTCCTGTCCTGCCAGCGCTCCCAGAGCTCCGCCCGACTCCCACCGGCAGACGGGTGTTGACCTGGGACAGTTCTGAGCTCCAGGGACAACTTTCAACTGCCCCAGTTCATCCAGTGCCTTTAAAGTGCTCCGGGATGCCGGTCCCCAACGGCCACGAGCGACGGTGACAGCCGTCCCCTGCATCCATCCCCGAGCGCCCCGGGCAGCGGATGGACCGGGACGGTGGGAAGGGGGAACTGCCCCAGCTCCGGCAACTGCCCCAGCTCCGGCAACTGCCCCAGCTCCGGCAACTGCCCCAGCTCCGGCAACTGCCCCAGCTCCGGCAACTGCCCCGCCGCTGGCCCGGGAGCAGCGGGGGTGGAAGCGCCCGGGGCGCTTCTCTGCTCCGCCCAGGGCTGGAGAAAGGCCGACTCCCGCCGGCTCGGGGCACTCGGGGTCACCAGTTCCCGGCTGAAGGGTCCGGCCGGGGCAGACGGGGGGATTGCAGCGGCACTAGCGCTCCGAACCCCCGGCGCAGCGGGACCCGAGGCCATCTCCCCCCTCTGCCGGGGGAGGCTGCCGCGGTGCCGGGGCTGCGAGGGGCCGGCACCGAGGCCGTGGCCCCGCGCTGCGGTCGATGCCATGGACACCCGCCGTCAGCCGGAGGAGTCAGGGCTGGAGCGTCCCTGCAGGAGGAGAACAGGATCCAGCCCCAGGCAGAAAATCCCCGCAGCCGGGGCCCGGCCCTTGGCTGCCCTCGCTCCCCGGGGCTGTGCGGCCAAGGGCAGCGGGGCCAGGGGCTGGGGAGCAGAGAGCGGGAGAAGGCGGGGAAACAGCCCCCAGAGCATCGGCCGGGGGGGCAGAGCCAGCCAGCGAGGGGAGAAGGGACGGGGAACGGGGAACCAAGGAGAGAGGGGAACGGGCGCGAAAGGGGCAAACAGAGAGCAGAGAAAGCAGGACAGGGGAGGGGGAAAACCGGGAAAAGGTGGCAGGAAGGTGGGGAGCAAAGAGAGGAGCGGGAGAGAATGGAAACAGGTGAGAGAGAGGAAGGGAGAAGGAAAAGGAGAGGAAGGGAGACCCCAAGGAGCGGGAGAACTGAAGGGGGGACAAAGGCAGGAGGGAAGGGTGGCGAGGAAGAAGGGGGTGACAGGAAGGCAGATGGGGAGCGGGGAGGCGGGCAGGAAGGGTTGGGAGAGGAGGAAGGGGACAGGCAGGGTGGGGTGGGGTTGCTGTGTGGGAGAGAGAGAGAGAGAGAGAGAGAGAAGGAGGGGACCGCGAGTGGGGGAAAAGAAGGAGCCAGAGAAGAAGAAGGGCTCCAGTGCGGGGAGAACGGCCAAGGAGAAGGACAAGGCTGTGAGACAGCGCTGCCCGAAGGCACCTGCCGGCACCCTGCGCCCCAGCCGGGCTGCCCACGGGACGCCCCAGCCCAGTCCCACCGCTCCCGCGGCGGGGCGGAGAACTGAAGAGGGAAAAAAAAAACCCCAACCCTGAACAACGGAGCAGAGAGCGCAGGGCACCCTTGGCCAAGGGAGAAGAGACCCTGAGAAGATGGGCTGATCCCCGGGACCACCGGCACAGCCAGGGGCTCTCGGCACAAGGGACCGCTGGGATACGGAGCTCTGGCAAAAACCCCAGGCACAGGCAGGGCCACCACAACCCCATCCCGGCCTCAGCTGGGAACCCATCCGTCCCCTCAGCTGCCCAGGGAGAGCGGGGGGGGGGGGGGAGGAGAGGGGAGGAGGGGAGGGGGGGGGGTTGGGGGGGGGGGAGAGGGGAGGAGGGGAGAGGAGGGAGGGGGAAAAGAGGGAGAGGTGACAGGGAGGATGGATGGGGAGAGAGAAAAAGGACCATAAAACCCCCCAGAAATAGAGCTATCCCCGGTCCTAGCCGCTCCCGGCCGAGCCAGGCAGCACCCGCAGAACGATTCGCTACGGCCGTTCAGGCGCTGCCAGCGACCCGGCCCCGAGAACAGCACAGCCCCGCTACGGCCCCGGCTAAACCCGCCTTGTGCCGGCCCCAGCCCTTTTGAGCGCCCGGCTCCGCCCTCCCGGGCTCCACCTGAGCCCCTGCCCGATTCCCCCCACCTGGGCACGGGCAGGCCCCGCCCCGCCGCCCGCCCCTCCCTGCCGGCCGCGCCTGCGCCCTCCGGGACCGAGCTCCGGCGTTGACAGGCGGGGGCTGCCCGGCCCGGACCCCGCCGCCAGCCCGGACGGGCCCCGCTCAGCCCCCGTTCCCCGTTCCGAGGGCGAAGCGCAACGTGCCCCGGGGGTGCGCCGCTTTAGCGGGTGGCGGTGACGGGCGCCCGTCGAGCGTCGCTGCGCCGAGCGCCGGCGGGTCGTTTGTCTCCGGCGCGGCTCCGCTGCGGCCAATCGGAGCGCGGCCCTTCACTCCGCCCGCCCCCGTTGGTTGCCCTCTCTTCCGCGCAACAGCCACTCAGAGTCCAGCGCTTCAACCCGGCCCATTCCCCGCCCATCCCTGTTCGGACCAATCCGTGAACGAGTTTTCAATAAGAGTCGTCCCTCTCTTCTCTGCAACAGCCAGTCAGAATCCATTTCTTCAATCCGGTCCCCCCCCCATTCCCCGCCCATGTCCTCTCCGGCCAATCCGAGACCGATGTTGCAATTCGGTTCTTCCCGCTAGTGTCTGCTCGGCCAGTCAGAGTTCATCCCTTCAATCCGGCCTGCCATTCCCCGCCCGTCCCTCTTCCGACCAATACAAGATCGAGTTTTCAATCCGGTTCGTCCCTCTCTTCGCTGCTCCGACCAATCCTAGCCTGCGCCGTCAATCCGGCCCGCCTCTCTCCTCACTCCTCGCGCCAATCCCGGTCCGTCGCTTCAATCCGCCCCCGCCCCCGCCCGGCTTCCCGGCCCCGTCAACCCCGCTCCCCGCAGGCCCCGATCCCGCCGCTGCGGCACAGGAGCAACGCGGGATCTCGGCTCCGCTGCCGCAGCCCCGACAGCCGCTGTTGTGGGCCGGCGAGGGCGGGCGGCGGCTCCGCAGCGAGGTCGCTCCCGCTCCCCGTTCAAGTCCCGAGAGCTGGGAAGGGCCGGAGCTCGCCGGGACCCAGCGCCGCCGGCACCGCCTGGTCCGGGAGCTCTCCGGGAGCGGAGGGGGCCGCGGTCGATCGGGAGGCCGGGGCGGGACGGGAGTTCCCCGCGCCTCCGGCCGGGCCGCGCCTCCCTGAGAGGCGGCGGCGACGGGATCGGGATCTGCGGGGGAACGGCGGGGTCGGGGAGGCGGGCGGGGCGGGGCCGGATTGCAGAGCTGGGCCGGGATTGGGCAGAGCGGTGGCGACGGGGAGGGGCGGAGCGGTTGGTTCGGATTGGAGCAGGCCAACTGGGCCGGGATTGGTGGGGCCCAAAGCCGCCCGGAAGCGCTGCGATGGGGGAAGGACTCACCTGGGCAGGGGAGAGGGGACCGCCCTGCCCTGCCCCGCCCCTCGCCCCGCCCCTCTCTCGGTCCCGCCCCTCTCCTCCCCTCGTCCCGCCCCTCTCTCGGTCCCGCCCCTCTCCTCCCCTCGTCCCGCCCCTCTCCCCGCCGGGTTAAGGCCGACCGCGGCGGCCCCGCGCAGAGGGCTTGTAGGTGCTGTCGCTCTGTGGCTGAGGAGCGCCGGGGATGGCGGGGAGCAGCCGTCCCAGAGGTTCGTGTGGGGCCTGGGGTCTACAGGGGCGGCGGGGGGCGCCGGTCACTGCCCGGAGTGGGGGGTCCCGAGCGGAGCCGGATCCGGGGGGACGGTCCGTGCTCTGGTCGTGGCCCGGGAACGGGTCGGGTTGTGCCCGCGGTGCTGGGGCAGCGCTGCCGGGGGCCCGGGCCCGGCTTCCCACTGGGAAAAGGCTGCGGGGAAAGGTGGCGGGGAGCCGGGCCGGGACCTTAATAATAAAAGAACCTTTATTGTATCGTTTTACCTTTACAGCATTTTGTCTCTGTTTTTGGCTGTTGATGTTTCCTCTCCACATTGACCCGTTGTGTTGCTGGTCTCTTTAATGCACTGATCGACAGCCTGTGGCTGTATTTTCCCTTAATGTCGTTTTATTTGATCTGTTGATACAAGCCCTGTAAATAACTAAGTGCAATCAAACACTGCCCCAGTGTTTGGGCAGGGGCTGTCCCAGCACCCCGGGTCCAGTCCCCCAACACTCCCTGCCCTGGGCTGTGGGCAGGTTCCCTATTCCTTCCCGGGGGGTTTCCAGCCCCTGATGGGGAGCCCAGCTGGTGGGTTTGTGGGCCTGAGGAACCTGGCCCAGCAGCTCCTGGCCAGACCCAGTGCTGGAAGAGGAGCCGGGGCTGCGGTTCTGGGCTTGGGCACAAACTGGGGCAGTTGGGGCTCAGCCCCAGTGCTGCCTTTTGGGATGGGGAACCGCAGCTTGAGGGGATGTTCCCAGCCCCCAAACACCACTTGGGGGGTGGGGGGGTGAGAGCAGCACTGGGGGTGTGGGTCTGCAGGGCCCTCACTGGATGGGGAGGGCTTTGTTCAGTGTTTGCCCATGGATGTGCTCCTTAGGGCCATCCTAGGACAGTGATGAGAGGTGACAGGGACAGTGGTGGGAGGACAGCGAGTGATTTCTGACCTTGTCAACAGCCCTGGAGCTGCCCTGAGAACCAGGAGCAGCTTCAGGCTGGAGGCAGCGGGGAGAGGCAGCGCTGGAGCTGTGCTGGAGAGCTGGAGCTGGAACAGAGCTGGCACGGCAGGGGCTGGAGCTGAGCCATGGCTGAGCTGGAGATGAGGTCCTGCGGCCCTGGGGCAGGAACAGAGCCTGGAGAGCAGGAGCCGGAATAAAGACTGTAGAGCTGGAGCCGAAATCCAGACGCTGGGGCTGAACCACCAACTGTGAGGATGAAGCTGGAGCGTCCATCGGGGAGACCACGGAGCTGTGAAGTAAATAATGGGGGTGGGGGGGAAAGAGCTGAAATCACTGCGGGGATGAAATAAAGTCTGTAGGGCTGGGGCTGAAATCAAGACCCTGGAGCCAGGCCTGAACCACCGAGCGTGAAGCTGAAGCCAGAGCTGGAACTGGAGCTGGTGCTGTGCTGTGCTGGAGCATCCACCAGCAGAGGCCGTAGAGCTGAGAAATAAATACTGGGGGGGGTCAAAGAAAGAGCTGAAATCACTGCGGGGGGTCAAGAGCTGGTGCTGACGCACCCCAGAGCTGGAGCTGAAATCACAGCTGGGGCTGAAATCACCCAGAGCCGGAATAAAGATTCCAAGGCTGGAGCTAAGAGAGCCCAGAGCTGGAACCCCAGTAAAGGCTGCAGGAGTGGAGCTGGGCCTGAAATCCCGACTCTTGTGTCGGACAGGAAACGCTGCAGATCTGGAGCTGAACTGTCCCTGTGGGGGTAGATCTGACTGCAGAGCTGGAGCTGAAACCTAGGCTGGCGCTGGGGCTGACACCACCCAGAGCTGGAGCTGGAATAGAAAGACCTTGAAGATCATAATTTCCTCGTCTTGTCGCTTGTTGATAATGTAGAGCTGCAGCTGAAATGAGGATCCTGAAGCTGAAAAACCGACCATGGGGATGGAGCTGAAACACCCGAGAGCTGGGGTGGAAATAACACCCGTGGGGCTGAGGACAAAACAAAGATGCCCGGCCTAGAGCTGAGAGAAACGCTGTGGGGCTGGGGCTGACGGGATGCAGAGCTGGAAGGTGCCAGCACCGAGAGCTGCTGCCGGCCCTCACCTTCCCTTGGCAGACCTTCGACAGCCCCAACAAAGCTGGATCTCCCCCCTCTGCTTTAGCCTCTCACCTGCACAACGGTCACAGCGGCGTTTTTTTCATTCTGGTCTTTTCCTCTCCAGGCTGAACACTCCCAACTCTCTCCTCTCTCCTCCCAGCAGAGGGGTTCTGCTGAACCGAGGCTTCCGAGGCTGTGATGAGGGAAGAAAATAAGTCTTGGGGAAGACAACAAGTCTTTATAACTGTTTGTTGTTGCTGCGACGAGGGAAGGCAATAAGTCTTGAATTATGCTCAAACAGCTTACGAGATCTCCTGACTCTCATCAGAAGGCAAAAGCTCTTTGTTACATCCCAGCAAAAGGTAAGCAAGCTCAAGCTTGCTCAAGCACACGCACACACACACCTTATTTTTTCCAGCTCCCTTTTATACAAGTTTTCTAACCCTACAGACTAACATACAATTCTTTATCACTGCGGGAGAGAAGCCCGAGACTTTTTTCATCTTCTTGTTTCCCAGCCTTGGCTTCTTGCTCAGGCGTGCTCAGCCAAGCACACGGTGACCGCGTTCGGTCACTATCGCACGCTGAGCGGCGTTCCACTCAGTTAACATCCAATCATTCCACATTCTTTCCTGTTTCTGCTTCCTTATTGTAAAAGAATTAACCATAAGCTTAATTTTTTACTATTGTAACATTGGAGAATAGAATATTGTTTTAATTATTGATACAGGTGTATATGAAAGAAAGCTGCTCACTTATCCTTGTATAGTCCTTACCAAGCCTGGCCTAAACCCCAGTCAAGCTGAATCAACAGAAAATTGGCTATACTCAAGGTTAGATCATTGATTAACTTAAAATAGATGATTTCAAGAAGTTATCCATTTGAAGTAGATATAGAATACAATAGAACAACTTGCCCTAGAATTTCAAAGGTGGTTCTCAATCTGTGACCCGAGCAACCGAGGACCGAAACAACCAGAGCAAACTTTGAAGAAAGAAATGAAATGAAGAACTGAGAATCGGTGGAAAAACATCAAGGATTTTACCTAGTTACATAATGTTAGAAAAGAACACTATATATACCAAGGACGTGCGCTGTATACTTTGCCACTCACTGAGGTGATGGCCCAACTCTGAGTTGTTGAATAAAGCAAACCTAGAGTTACCCACAGACTGGTAAAATTCTTTAACACTTATCTCAATGTTCTCATTGGGCTGTCACTCCTCTGTTTTAGCTATGTATCCTACAAGGCTTTGCTTTGTTTCCAAACACATCTTTAAAGGTTATTATTAGCAAAGCCATCTACAGCGTCTAATACAAACAGCACCTTGAAGATTATTAATAGAAAAAGCCCTCCGTGATGATCAGTGCAAGAGCCAGGTGCTTCGGCACCCTGCTGCGGGGTTCCACCCTCGGGGCAGTCCTGGGGTCTCCTCTCATCCCGTTCCAGCAGGTCCGTGTCTCTGCTGCGCTGAGGAGCCCAGAGCTGGACCCAGCACTGCAGGGGGGTCTCCCCAAAGTGCAGCAAAGGGGCAGGATCCCCTCTCTTGACCTGCTGTCCACACTGCTGAGGATGAGCCCAGCACATGGGGGGCTTCTGGGCTGTGAGCGCCCAGCTTTTCACCCACCGGCACCCCCAAATCCCAGGCAGGGAGCGGCCACCATGTTCCATGCCGTGGAAAGAACATAAGGGATGAGGCTAGGAGAGATCACCTGCCAGCCCCCTGCACCCCACCCCACCCGGGGTGACCATGGGACACCCGAGTCCCACTGCTCCTGTGCTGGGAGAACAGGGGAAAGAAAAAGAGCACAGGGTCCCCTTTCCCCAGGGAGAAGAGGCCCAGGGGAGATGGGATGAGCCCCGTGATCACTGGGACACCCAGGGGCTCTCTGCACAAGGGCTCAGCACAGCACAGGGGACACAGGGCAGGGACAGGGGACCACTGGGGCACAGAGCTCTCGCAAAGCCCCTGGGCACAGGCAGGGCCATCTCAACCACACCCCAGCCTCAGCTGGGACCCCCACCCGCCACCCCAGCCCCCCAGCCTGGGGCTCACTCTGGCACAGGGCAGCACCCCCTGGCCAGGCACCCAAGGTGGCCCCCGCTGGTGGGGACCTGTGGCTGCCCTGGGCCGAGTCCTCGGGAAAGGTGGCACTGGGCCCATGGCAGCCTTAGTCATAGGCAGCTTCTGGCACCCCGCTGCGGCTGTGTCCGGCACCAGCAGCCCTCCTGCCCGGGGGGGACACAGAGCTGGGGGACTTGGAGGAAACGGGGACAACACACACCAAAAGAAGGGGACAAGGGGATGGAACCCAAAGAAGGGAACACAGTGGGGACAAACAAAAAGGCGGGGGGAACCAAAAGGAGGGGAGGGAGTAAAATGCAGAAGGGGACAAGGAGGGGAGAAGGGAGATGGGGAAAAGGGAGAAGGAAGTAAGTGACAAGGGGGGGGTGAGAGAAAGGGAAAAGGGGTAAGGTGGGGTGGGAGAGGAAGAAGGGGACAAGTTGAGGTGGGGAGAGAAAGAAGAGAGATGACAGGAGTCGGGTGGAGAATGGAAGGGGGGGACAACAAGGCAGGGGAAAAGGAAGAAAGGGACAGAGGGGGAGAAGGGGATGGGGGGACAAAAGAAGAAGAGTCAAGGTGGGGGGGCAGTGAGAAAGAAAGAAGGGACCAAGTGGGGGAGAGGAAGGTAGTTGGGGACAAACGAGAGGGTGAGGAAGAAGAGGGGACAAGAGGACAAGCGGGGGGGGGCACAAAAGGAAGATGGGGACGAGGTGGAGAGAATGGACAGAAGGAGGGGAACAGGGAAAGGAACGGGACAAGGGGCAGGAGGAACAAAAAAAAGAAAGAAAAGAGAGAGAGAAAAGAGAGAAAGAAACAACCTGTGCTGTGTATCAGGCCAGAGGGACAAGGAAGGACAGGAGGAAGGAGAAAGGGATACAGAAAACAGGCGAGGGACAGGGAGCAGCAGAGAGCAGGATACGGGGAACAGGAGAGGGACAAGGAGCAGGATGCCAGGACAGAGAGAGACAAGAGCAGCAGAGAGAATGGAGAGGTGGAGCCTGAGAGAAACAACAGGGCCAGAGCGATGGAGCAA
The DNA here is from genome assembly GCA_009769605.1 of Bucorvus abyssinicus. Classification (NCBI taxonomy): domain Eukaryota; kingdom Metazoa; phylum Chordata; class Aves; order Bucerotiformes; family Bucorvidae; genus Bucorvus; species Bucorvus abyssinicus. The sequence goes on along the minus strand of CM020046.1, from coordinate 11,939,664 downwards.
AACATAATAGGGACAGGGAGCAGCACAAAGGGTCAGAGAGAGTGAGAGATGGACAGGGAGGAAGACGAGGACAGTGAGACCCAGAGTGAGAAAAAACAGCGACAGCAAGAGAAAGGTGGAGAGAAAGAAAGGGAGGGAAGAGAACGAGAGGGATAGGAAGGCAGGGACACAGAGCAGCACCTACAGGTGCAGAGAGGAAAAGAACAGCAGAGAACAGGCCAGAGAAATTGTGGGAGAAGAGACAAATGCAGATCAGGACAAAGAGATGGGAAAGGAAAAAACAGCGATGGGCTGCAAGGCAGAGATGGAAGGCGAAAAAAAGAAGGGAGGGGGAGCAGGGCAAAAGCACAGAGGAAAAAGGGAGCAGTAGAATGACAGAAAAAGATGGAGCAGGGCAGAAGAAAAGAGAGGAGAGGTATAGGGAAGCAAAAAATAATTAAAAAAAGAGAAATCACCGCAGCCTGGGAAAAAGAGGGTCCAGGGGAAGGGCAGGGAGGGACCAGGACATAGGAGAGGGGGGACAGGGCCCCGAGGGCCCAGGACTCACCACAGCTCTCGCTCCTGCCAGGAGCCTTCGACGGCTCAGAGGCTTCTTTCTCCTCCTCCCCTCCCTTCCCCTCCCGGAGCTCCGGCGCGGGGCTGTTCTCCACCACGAGGACTCGCGGGTCTCACCGCTCTCAGCAGACGGCGCTGCCCGGACACGGAGCCGCACCGCGCTGGGGGGACACGCACAGACCCTGCGGGGCGTGTCGGCGGTCCGGCCGCTGCGCGCTGCCCGGAGGGCTCCTCCCTCGCCCGCAGACACCGGCTCTCTCTCGCCTGCAGCGGCAGGCAGCCGCCTCTCCCGTTCTTCTGCACCTCGCTCTGGCCTCTGCAGCTTCGGCCACAGCAGCTCCTGTCCGCAGCCAGCAAATGCTCCGGGTGCCCCTTTTCGCCCCCACGTCGTGAGGAGAGCCAGGCCAGGCAGAGACAACCCTCGCAAGGCTGAGGAGGGGCCACTAAACGGCATCCCCAGGGGACAGACGGACGGACGGACGGACAACGGCATCCTCGGCGCAGCCTCTGGGAGAGGGAGAGAAGGAACAGCCCCGTTATGGGCACGGATCGCCTGGCCGCAGCCCCCGCAGCTTCCGCTGGAGCCCCACGGAGGACCAGCCTGCCCCATCGGGACAGGGCTCGGGGGCGACCTGGGGCTCCAGGACGAGGCTCCAGGGGACGCTCTGGCCAGTTGTTGGGGGGGAACCCGGCGTTTGCGCCTGGCGGGTTCTCCTCTCCTGCCCCTCTGCCCTTCCATCTGCTCCCGGGGACCTGCTCGGGGCTGTCCGCATCCGGCTCGCCTCCGGCGGACCGGCACCCCGCCGCTGCGGGCCCCCTGAGGCTTCCCGTCCCACCACTCCCGGGGGGCCGGCGGGCAGGAGACCCCCCCGCACCCACCGAAGGGGCTCACTCACCGCAGCCACGGGCTCAGCCCGCTCCCGGCGGGCTCCGGCAGCCAGCATGGCCGGCCGGAACCCCCGGGCCCGGCACCGCAGCTCCCGGCGCGCCGCGGGACGCCCCGCCCCTGCCGCCGGACCGGCGGGGGCTGCGCTTTGCCCCGGCAGCACCGGCCGTGAGACACCGGGCGGCGGCAGAGACCGCGGGAACGACGCTCCTGCGCTCCCCAGCGGCAGCGCCGCCTTTCGGCCGCCCGGGGACCGCATCCTCCCGGCTCTGCTGTGCTGAGCCCGCAGCGGGGAGAGCCGGCACCGGCAGCTCAGCCCGGGTCAGACCGTCCAGCGATGGGCACTAGCGACGGGGGGACAGAGCTGACCTGCCCCTGCCCTGGTCCCGCTGCAGCCCGGGCGGTGACAGCCGCTGCCTCTGTCCCCAACAGCCTCCCCGTGGCTGCAGCACCTCAGCCCTCCGCACCGACCGCTGGAGAACGCTGCTCGGTGGTTGTGCCCATGGCCTGGGGGGGAGACACCTACAATGACACACAGATCAACACCTGGGCACTGTAGGCGTGGTTTGTGCACATTCTCTATTGACACTCACCAGTAACATCTGTTCAGGCAGAGGGAATTCCTTTTCTATTTGCTGTGACTCTGGGCACAGAGCATCTACTGACGCCGACATCTCTCCTGACACTGACATCACTCCAGGCTGACACACTCACACCTCTGGGACACGCACACGGCTCTCATCTCCCTGGAGACAACCTATCCCACCTGCTGAGACTGACCAGGTGACACACAGTTACACTGGCTGCATCATCGCCCCTTCAGTGACACTGGGGTGACCCAAGTGACATCAGCATCAGCATCAGCCCCCTTCCAGTCACCCCCAAAGAGGGGCACAAAATGAGGGGAACTGCCCCTACCAGCAGCTCACTGCTTTAAGAATGCCATTGACCTATGGACACACCCCAGCCCCCCATCGTCATCATCATCATCCTCCCCACAAAATAAAGAATGGGAGCTCTGCTAGAAAAATAAACAGCCCCTGTCCCGCAGGCAGGCGGCCGCCGCACGGAGCAGGGAGCGTGCCAGAGGATGGTGCCATGTCTCTCGCTCAGGCTCTGCTCCGCCACGTTCCCCCTCCATTCCCACACTGGGACGGGATCCCCAGGGCAACAAACGTCCCCGGTCCCTGTTGGCCCCTCACTCTCCCCCCAGACAGCCCTCGCTGCCGCTCCTGCAGGGCACCCGCCGCACACAGAGCCAGCAGCCTCCGCACACGGGGCAGCCCCTCACGCCCAGGACCGTAACGACCAGGACCGTAACGACCGGCAGCAAAGCTGGGCCGGGGCATCGACCAAGCAGCGCCAGACGCTGACAGCAGCGCCTCTGGAAAACAACCCCCCAGCTGTAGTTCAGCACGTTCAACAAGGGACACAGCAGAAAGCAGAGGAACGGACTCAGAAGAATGGCCAGGAGAGGAGTTGAGCGACAGGAGGGTCCCGGGCCAACGGGTCAGTGGGAACACAACAGACCCTTCAGCAGCGGGAGGGATTTGGACACTTCAAATCAGAGTTAGAACTAAACAGTAGGATTTTGAACATCTGAACACACCTGTAAACACTCCTGCTGCGGCTGGAAGATGTCTCGCCCAGGTGCTGAAGCAGGGAGAGAACCCTGGGAGGCCGCTGGACGAGCTTGCTCCGAAATCCGAAGTTATGCTGGTGGATCCACCAGCATGGCGACAGCCCTTGCCCTGCTGCTGCTGCTCATCTTGCTGGCTGGGTCAATAAACCCAAAAACAAAGCATAAAACGTTAAATAAAGAGCAAAAGAAAAACAAGCAACGCATGTCAGTCACTGAGGAATCGCCAGTAAAAAGCCCTGCGTGTGTTCACACACATCCCATCACAATACTGGTACCCCTCAAGGATTGGATTTTTCTTCTGCGTTCGTTTCACCAGCACCACTGTAAGCCATCAACAGCCCATCTTCAGGTTCTCTCTGGAACAGGGTTTCCCCCCACGCCCCACCTCCATGTCACACACTCGGGAGGGACGCCTGGCCATGCCCGAGAGAGATGCTCCTCAGCTGCCAGGGAAACACACCACTGACCGACAGCAGGACAGACATCAAGCGCTTCGGAGCAACCAACAAGGTGCTAGGAACAAAACCGCATTAACGTTCAGTTGCCTCTTCTTAAAATATCCAAGTGCTGAAGTGCACCCAATGAACTATGTGCTGCAGCCACGGGGCAACCTTCCCTTGCAGTCTTGTTGACCCATCGGTCGCAGTCTTGCTGACACTCCAGTTGCCAACGCATCGGTCGCAGTCTCGTTGACCTGCTGGTCAGCAACCTGTTGGGCGCCATCTCGTTGACCCTCCGTCTCCCACCCATCGAACCGCTGGTCTCCGACCCATCGCTTGCAGTCTCTTCGACCCACCATTTGCTGACCCATCGTTTCTGTCTCGTTGACCTGCTGGTCACCGACCTGTTGATGCACTGGTCTCCTATACATCACCACAGCGGTCACCGACTCATCGGTCGCAGTCCCATCGACGCACACTTCACCATCCCATCGACCCGCCAGTTGCCAACTCATCGGTCACAGTCTCATTGACCCGCCAGTCTCTGTCCCGTCGATTCACCTGTCGCTGACCCATTGGTCACAGACTCATTGACTGGCCGGTCACCGACCTGTTGTCACAATCTCATTGACCCACCAGTCGCCAACCTGTCGATCTGCCGATTGCCGACCCATTGGTCGCAGTATTGTTGACCCACAGGTCCTGGGCCCATTGGTCGCAATCTCATTGACCCACCATTTCCTGACCCACCGGTCTCCAACCCGTTGATTCGCTGATCGCCGACCTGCCGGTCACCGTCTCATTGACCTGCCGGTTGCTGACCCGTTGGTCACAGTCTCGTTGACCCACTGGTCTCCGACACGTCAGTCACAATCTCGTAGACCCATCGGTCACAGTCTCCTCGATCCACCAGTCACCGACCCATTGGTCGCAGTCTTGTTCACCCACTCATCACTGCCCTCTCCATCTCAGTCTCGTTCACCAGCTGGTCGCCAACCCATCTGTTGCAGGTTTGTTTACTTGCCAGTCGCCAAAGTGTCAATCCACCGGACGCCGACCTGTCAGCGAAATGGTGACCAGCGGGTCATCAAAACGGTGACCGGCGGGTCAGCGACCAGTGGATCATTGCAGTTACCTGTGTTTAGCCCTGGTCTAACTTTGGGGCTGCACAGCTGCAGCTGTACCACATGAGTTAAGAGATGTGTCACACTGGAGGATGCTAAAGCAGAGAGGAAGGAGAAAGAGGGCCTGAAGGTCCTGTAGACTTCCCGCAAGACCCCGTATAAGCATGCACCAGTTAATACCTGTTTATCCTTGTTCAAGGTGAAGAATTGAAAGAGCCAGCTGGAAGGACATTTTGCCAAAGTGATCAGGACAGTAAGAAGCCTGTCACGTAAGAGGAGGCTAAAAACATGTGCTGTGTCTAGCAAAAGGAAAGGTCAAAATGGGGTAGGGGGGTTTTCCATCAGTCTGCCAAGTAAGGGGGGGTCAGCAGATAGCCCGTTCTGGCAGAAGAGCAAATGGGTATGAAACTTGACAGCTTGGGGCCATATGGTGCAAGAGAGAGAACAGTGGGAGGGTGTCAAGGTTCAGGGGCTGTAGTTGTGTGATATATGAAGAGAGCTGAGACTGTTTAATCTGGAGAAGGGAAGGCTGAAAAGATCTCATTGCTGACTTCAAGGTTCTAAAGGGAATTTATAGAGAAGGCAGGGCACACAGTGAAAGCACAAGAGGCAACAGCCACAAGCTGCAGCGAGAATTATGACCGGTATATGGAAGAAAGTTGTTTGGAGTGAGAGTGGTTAAACTGTGCTGGAGCCTCATACGCTGACAACAAGAAACTCTCTTGTCATTCAGAATGGATGTTATTGAAATAACACAATTAATTAGATTGGAAGGGACCTCTGGATGTCACCTAGCCAAGTCTCCTGCTGAAAATTTCCACATCAAAAAAGTTTGGCCAGGACCTTGTCCAGCTGAATCATAAATGTTGCCAAGGATGGAGATTGCACAACTGCTCGGGGCAACCTTTTCCCAGGCTTAACAAGTCTCCCTGCAAAGATCCCGATTCGGAGGATCCTGTTGACTTCAAAGGCAGTTGGATTATGGCCTCGATGTGGCAAAGTATTTGTTTGCCATCTTTTTCTGAAATGTTTGTGCTAATGAATTCAGCATTTCAGCTGTTCCATGTTTTTCCTCAGTTACCGAGCTGTGTGACACGTTCCTCTCTTGTGTCACTTCTCATCTAGATAGCAATTTTTCTCCTTTAATTTTGGCTTTTCCTTGTTCAGTAGAATTCGCTTGTAGAAATCTTATGCAAATAAGAGCTGAATGGATTTCCTGTCTAATTATAGCTCCGTTTAGATGAGATGAATATCAGTGGTACTGAGCGTTGGCTGAATTAAATACTAAATTTACTAATAAAAGCTTAAGAGATTGTTTGCTTTACGGCATACAACCCGGGTGGTTTAGCTGTTGGTTCAGAGGATTGAAAAAGAATTTTTGCATCAATGGTTCACTTCGCTGATATTGCAGGGAGCTCGCTCTTATCTCCTTCACGAATTTTACAAGCTCCCTTCTTAACGGTTGGACTTGATGATCTTAAAGGTCTCTTCCAACCAGAACGATGCTGTGATTCTCTGATCTTATTTGCTGTGTATTTGAAAAGCATTGTGGACAAAGAACAGAATTATACCCGGTGTTTATAATAGCATCATGCAGCAATGTATCACATACTGAACTTCTTATTGTACGTGATGCCATGCCTGTGTTATAAATAGGATCTTTGAATCCAGGTAATTGAATGTCGAATCATATGCTTGTGGCACTATGAATAACAATACTTGGAACCATTTCTAGGCATGGACATCAGTCCTCAGTATTCTGATTGATTTAGAAGACCCATCTGGTTATGTTCCACTGCCATTGGTTGTTATTCTGAAAATAGTTTCTATTCATTCCCATTTGTACGTTATTTGTTAGATTTCATTTACAGTACACAGTTGTAATAACAGTTTTATTGCTTCTCAAGTACCGGTACATTTAGAGTTATCAAAGTGTCGCTATGAATAGTCATGTGCTCACAACGTTCGCTAAACTCCCTATTTATATTTATTGTGGAGTAATGAATGTGTAGTCCCACTTTGAGCCACAGCTTATCGATGAGTGATGTGTTGTGAAATATGTTTTCATTTTGTAAGAAGTGTTCCAAGTGTGGTGGTGTTAAAAAGCCAAAAGCCTTTTTGATGGTATGTAAGGGGAAACTGAAGAATTTGCCACAACTATTTTATTGTATTTCTGTATTACTTAAAACACTGGTGGAAAACTGCAACATTGATGTATGTAAGGTAAAACTCCAAAAGAAGGAGAAGAAAATAGCAAGCAGTTTCTGAAAACAGCATCCTGGACTGGCTTCTGGATTCTTTGCTGATTTTTACTAGCTATAGTTCTTTTTGACAAGATGGAGTTCTAACTCATTGCGCATGTGCAGTCTCCGCACTGAGTGCATGTCTGATGAGTCTTTGGAAGTATCATCAAGGTGTTGCTGGAGTGTTTGTTTTATTATATTTCTTGCTGCTACCATGTCACTGGACAGTCTGATGCCACCTGCATCTAGGATGTGGCTATGTATTTTATATGAAGTTAAATATTTGTCTACAAGGAATAGAGCCTTGAGGCTCTGAATTTGCTACTTGCCTGATGATGAGTGAAGTTAAATATCAATAACTTTTGGTCACTGCCAGCTTCTGTTGGTCTGTCCTACTCTGAGCTCGAAGTCCTCCTAGGCATCCTACAAAAGCTAGTTATGCAACAGATTTGGGCTGGAGGATGGATGGGATGCCCCTGGCAGCCAGTATGTTTCCAGAGCATTTCCCTTTGTATCATTAACCAACTGACGTAAAACGCTACTTCCAGGTGTTTTGTTCAAGTGGCTGCTTGGTGGGTTTTGTTTGCATAGTGGTATTTTTGTCGCTGGTCAGTTTGTTTAAAACCTGTTTCAGAGAGCTCAGACCTTTTCAATGAGTACACTTTTGTCCAGTGTTAAATCCAGCTAAACCAGCCTCGAATGAATTGGAGCACTGGCCTGGAAAGGGAAGTCTTCACAGTCCATGACCAGTCCCCTGAGCCATCTCATCCCCTTGACTGTCCTGTAATGTTTGCTTAATATAAAATTTCCATATAAAGCAAAACAAAACAACACCAGAAAAGCAGAACAGCAGCTCTTTGACATTAAGATGTCAAACTGTGAAGGCAGTGGAAGTGAGATTTCCTTTCATAAGCGCATTAGCAACCTTAGGGGAATCCCCAGCAGGGAAATGCCGCAGGGGTGAGAAAAGGCTCAGTTTGGGTAAGGAGGTGGGTGAGCGGGTTTGGCAGCATGGGATGCAGCTTCAGGGGTGAGGAGGCCCTCAGGAGCCCTTGAGGATTTAAAAAATAAGTGCTCTGGGCCAGTCTGTCACCGTGCGTGTTACCAAGTGTGTCTGGACAGGAGTGTGTCACTGTGTGAGTTACCGAGGATTGCCGCGCATAAGTAAGCACGTCATTTCATGAGTCACTGAGGATTTCTATGCATGAGTGACTGTTTCCGTGCTCGAATTTGAATAAATAACATCCAGAGCCTCCAGTCATTCTAAAAAGGTTTAATAAAGGCTATCAAATAACGGGATTGTCAAAAAAGCAGAGCTGGCTGATGAATTTATTCATGAGGTTTCAGGGGCCAAAGTAAATTCATCATCCCAGCAGTTTCTACCAGATCTTTTAAAGTTCCCGGGAAGATCAAAGCAAGACCCCTAATGAAGGTCCTTAAAAATGTAAAACCAAAATGGGTTCATTTGTGTGAAAGGATGAAGTGGTGTGTTCAGAGTCCTGTGCATATATGCCCTGTTGTGGGATGCTCTCAAGCTCAGCAGGTGTCTCCACGTTCACTGGTGGGTCTGTCTAGCTTTGCATGGTTATTAGGCATTGACTGTAATGTCCATCCGTCGGTGGGTTGGGTATTGGAGGTACTTGGCAATGAGAAGAGTACATGTAAAATGTGAGCGACAGCCTGCAAATACTTGCTGAAGGCACTCGGAGAACGTAAGGGAGAGAATTTCAGAGCTCGCTTGCCGACCATGTGTAAACATTACGCTTCACCTAGCTGCGTTGTCACACAGCCCTGACGAGCCTGGCGCTTTCGGCAAGATACCCGCCCAATCTGCCCCTGCTGTCAACCTGACCTTGCCTTACCTCCACCCCGCGCTGGGACTCAGGCTCCTCTCTGTTGCAGCCTTTTCCCACAGAGGGCTTTCACCACGGGAAGCTCTGGAGTCACCCTCTGCTCCCAGGGGAACCGGGTACTCCTTGCTGTACTCCAGCAGCATGCTGAGCTCTGAGTAAATGGGCCTCTGCGTTGAACTTATCAGAGCTTTCCTAAAAGGCTATTTTTCTCACAACAGGTGTCACAACCAAAGTTGGGGAGTGAGCCCGAGTTTGACACTGAGAAGGCAAGATGCAGGTTTTGAAGTGGTACTCATTAGAGAATGGTGTCTTTTTTCATATCCTAATTGAGCAGGCACAAGCATAAGGAGTCTCAGTGAGTATCTGTGCTGTGCATCTCGTAAAGAGCACTGGGAGGGTGTCCTGGAAGCGAACTAAAGAAATGAGACTTTCTCTGCTCTCAGTAACCCGATGGGCCATTACATCAGATTTCTGTGGATTCAACTGCTCTTCGGCCTGGTGCTGATCTCATCCAAATGTTTGGGTAACTGGCAGAGGGCATTGTTTGCATCTGAGGTGAAGCTGGTGTAAAGTTTGGAGTGATTTTCTTACTGCTGATGCTTTATCCTTGCTAGGTAGCAATGTACAGTAGAGACATACAGAGAACTCCAGAAAGCTGGAACCAAGGTGCTAAAATAAAAGCAGTTATTGAAAGCTAGTCAAATATTATCTGCAGAGAGTTTGCTGCCCTATCTCTGTTGCACAGCTGCATCTCTTGTGGAGCAGTTGCAGCTAACAAATAGGGTGTGGGAATCCTACAGGCATCCCTGGAAAAGAAGGATGCAGAGATAAATGCAGATGAACATGGAATGCAATTATCCAGCTTGGAAATGGGTCGCCACACAATTCTTATTGCCTTTCCTTTGGGGAATTTTACAGAAGCAGATCTTCCACTTTCGCCCTCTGACAGAAGTTGGCACCTCCCATAGCCTAATACATGTTAGCAGCCCTGAAAAGCTTTTGATCATTATTGACTGAAGGATGACATCCTCGCTGCCTGCTGACTGACTGACTGACAGGGCTGTGAGGCTTTCCCTAGCTGAGGCTCCTTGGCAGCTGACTGATGAGCAAAACCTCTCGGCCAGCCCAGGCTAATGCCAGGGGTGCCCTGACGTGTCTGGCGGCTGGGAGGTTCTGCTCTTACAGGGCAGGCAGTAGAGGTCTCCTGGCTGGGCAGCAGCTGGAGTTTGTGGTGGCTTGCCATGTGTGTTGGCTCACATCCTTGTTTCTGTCCTGAGCTCGTGGGGCTTGGCTGTTAGCTCGGATTCTGTTCCTGGCCATGGGGTCCTTGGCGATACGACCCTGCTCTAGCCCTTGGCCCTAACAAGTGGGTGAGATTGGTTGCACAGCTGAAGGTTGGCCCTTCAATCCCCTCTCAGCCCTCCTAGTTACAGGGTCATAGTGGTAAATCCATGGTCACTCGTTGGTCTGCCTGCCTAATCCTTTTTTTTGCGTTTTCAGCTCCTACCTGCATTTGCCTTTCCTGTTGCAGGTTTTCATGCCTTTTATGCTGATTTCAGAGCTGATTCCTACCAACAAGGAGTAAAAGTAAAATTGCAGTTCATCTTGTGCAAGAAATTCAAATTGCTAAATAGCTCATATTAATAATTTTTTTGCTTTGAAATAGTAACTTGTTCAACAAAACTGAGCAAAGTAAAACTGGGAGGACATGAGTGGAGAGAAGGATGTCCCCAGAATATGCTAGGTGTTTGAGTGTTTCCATAAGCTGTGTTTGTGTAAAGGGTAAGATATACAGTCCTCTGTCATTCTGAGTTGGGGAATGTGAGAAGAGCCCAGCTGTGGAGAGTCATCACATAGAAAGGAAGAAAGCAGGAGACTTCTTTTCCCTTTGTTTTGAAACACATAGGGTTAAATCTTTGCCACTAACATATGGGACTTCCAACCCGTAACCTACGTCCCCCAGCACCACATCTATATCTACATGTCTTTTAAACACCTCCAGGGATGGGGACTCCACCACTTCCCTGGGCAGCCTCTTCCAATGCTTCACAAACCTTTCTGTAAAGAAATGTTTCCTAATATCCAACCTAAACCCCACCCCAGCACAACAGGGAGACAGTTTCCTCTCATCCTATCGCTTGTTACTGGGGAAAAAGACCAGCACTCGCCTTGCGACAGCCTCCTTTCAGGTAGTTATAGAGAGCGATAAGGTCTCTCCTGAGTCTCCTTTTCTCCAGGCTAAACAACCCCAGTTCCCTCAGCTGCTCCTCACAAGGCTTGTGCTCTAGACCCCTCACCAGCTTCATTTCTCTTCTCCAGCAGCTCAATGTCTTTCTTGTAGTGAGGGGCCCAAAACTGAACACAGCGTTCAAGTAAGGCAGGAGAAAAAGAAACCCAATTTCTTAAAGTGGCACTGGCTAAACCAGGGTATGGTCTGGCCTCTCTAGCACCCCTTGTCACTTGGGATTCTCTGCCACCTTTCCTGGTATAGCTATTCCTGTAAAACTGGGTAATGCAGGGGAAGCTCTTGTGCCTTTAAGAGATAAACCCAGCCATGCTTTTTGGCTCCTTACCTAGCCATCTGCAAGGAATCGGCAGACAGAACAGATGAGCTGAGAGAAGATGCCACAAAGGATTACTAGATATAGCTACAAGAAAGGCAGTTACTATGGGTAGGAGGTGTTTGGAGTCAAATGCTGAATTGAAGCTGCGAGCAGAGATATTTGGGGGGAGGGGGTTCCCTTGAGCACAAAAGGCATCAAGGTTTTTTTACAGAATTTGTGAATAAAAAGAAGTGAAAGCTCTGTCATAATTTTTGCCTCATTTCATGAAAAGTCCAGGGAATCTTGAACTTTGAACTGCCTAAAAGGGCCTGGATTGCAGAGCTGTGCTGGGTTCACCTGTCTGGCTATAAAGTAACTGGCAGGGTAATAAAAGCTAACATACTTTTGTACCGCTTGGGCATTAATTAACAGAATCTCTGTGCACATGCACAGTAAGATTTAGCAGACAATGTTCGTTTTATAGAAGGTAGAAGACATGAAATCTTACAGTAAAGCTAATATTTGGCATAAGAATTAAGAGAACTTTGCCTGCATAAAGTATATTGCAGTTTTCATGGGAAATACGATAGAGATGTAAAATAACTGGAGTTGGTTTTGTCAGAAAATTTTAGAGGGTATATTTTTTATCACATTCCTCTTGATGTAACATAAAACCATATTTTGTCAGGTCAAGTAATCTACTTAGAGTATTGAGAGTAGTTGAACGTTGGTTCGTATAGTGTGAAAAAATAACCAACTCTCTGCATGAGGAGAAAGTCATCTATTCGATAGAGCTAATCAGTATATCACAGCTTTCAAATGTAAGCCACATAACTGTGGTTTTCTTATACATTAGTAGTATACAATAATTCAGAGTGTCTAACACATTTTGTTTGTGCTGCAGGTTGAACGTACATTGGCAGTACATTTATTTCCCTAACATAATTCTTTTTTGGTTTGAATCTCTGTTTCTCTAATGTTAGTTAACAGCAAAGTTGGTTAGAAAAAGTGAGATGAGGACAGTCATGAATAATATATGAAACAAATATTAATTGTGGAACTTTATTTAAAAATAATTTTAAAGCACAATGACAAATATACGCTCTAGCTAGAAAATTTGCATGTTGTAATAGATCCATGAAACTAATGAATTTGTTTTCTTGCCTTTTGCGATATCTGTCCTGCGACCTTTTAGTATTTCAATAAATCGTAGCTGCTCATGAGAGTAGCCTGATGCTGGTGCTAATTGAATGCTACTGGACTGTTAACTTTGATCTGTGATGAGGTTTCCATGGTGATATCAGCAGATGAGACTCTGGCCACTACAACAATTTCTTCGTGCTGCTGTGATTCTGAACTGTCTACCTAGGATGAAATCCCAGCTCTGCTGAAAATCAGTGGGAGTTTGCTGTTGATTGCAGTGAATTTGATGTTGTCTCTATCATGACTGGGTTTGGAATCATACTCTGGAGTCCTATAGGTCCCAAATGAAGGTGGTCTGTAGTGAAGATAATACTTTTGTTTTAAACTGTTCACTGTTTCTCAAAACCAGAAGGAATTTGACATTCAAACCCATTCCCAGACCGACCATGTCTCCATATTAAGTAAGTTCTGCAAGCCATTTCCCTCATAACTTAAACCCTTTATTTGTGCTTATTTGATTTCATTGCAGAGAAGCCTTTAGAATGGAGTGGGATGATACTGCATAAGGGATCATAAGACTATAGAAGATGGTTCCCCTTCAAAGAGCTTACAGCTGGATACAGATGAGCTTATGAGCAAGACTGAGAACGAATGAGGTAAGGAGAATAGGTGGCAATCAAAACAAATCAGTTGCCTGACTACATTGGCTTTGCTATTTGGGCATTTGAATAATTGATATTGGGTTTAAGAAGGCTTTTGAAGGAAGACAAAGTGATTTTCCCTTCCGTGTGAAGCAAGTGGAAGAAAGCATGGCGGTGCTTTTTGGAAATTGAGCGGGCAGCAGAGGCTGGCAGCATGGGCAGAGGGATGGCTGAGGGACATGGTTTAGGGACCCTGGCAGTGCAGGGTGAACGGTTGGACTCGATGGTCTTAAGGGTCTCTTCCGACCAGATAACGATTCTGTGGTGGCAAGGTGGTTGAGGATGGAGCAGTAGCAAACCCCAGAGAGATTGCAATGCCCCTATGGATGAAATTGGTAGGGAAAATTTGGTGTGACCAGGAAGGAAGAGCTAGTAGAGGAATATAAAGAAAGAGGGCAAACGGGCCAAGATAAGGTGATGATCTACTCTGAATTGGCCCAAATATGGCAAGACTGTGTTTGCCAGGACAAGACGAGAAGTTCCTGTAAATACATGAAATGGGTGAAGCTCATGTTAGGATTGAGATGGGTTCCTATGTAAGAATTTTTAGGTCCAAGTGTGGTTAAGAAAGTCTGTAGTTTTCGAGAGATTCTGTGAAGGGAAATTGGCAATCTTTAGATGTAATCTGGGTTACACAATCTCTGGAGAGCGAGTATAAAAGAGTTTTCAAACTTTCCTATGTCCTTATGCTAGTGAGACAGCCTTGTGTCTGATAACAAAGAAGCATTTCTGTAATATTTCAACTGTTTTTTAAAGTTGAGAATGACACAACGGAACGGGTTTATTATAGAAGGTCAAAAGATCTCTTAAGGAAGGACATGAGCTATGATTTTCACCACCCATTCTTTTGATAAGTCACTGTTTCTCCTAGCAAGAAATAATATCCCCTTCCTTGATCCCTGTGTTGAAATTGAACTATGAGTGTGCGGGAAGGTTCAAGAAAGAAATTTAGGGAAAGTGAGAAGAGGTGCATTAAAGACAAAGGGACAAGTTTTAAGAAATCGCTTTGAATTTATTGCAGAAACTTCTTTTTTTTAAATGAAGAAGGCAAAGCAATCTCAGTAGGGCCAGTTTCATGTTTAGTTCTTTAACTCGTGTAAATACTGGGTAAATCAAATACACTTGAGACGACACCAGTGTTTTTCTTACTAGAGTGCCGAGAAACCGTTCTCATGGAGCAAGGGTGACCTCTTGTGGTCACCTGGTAAAGCTTCAGGTTTGTCCCACGTACAAAGGAGTTCGAATTTTTATTAAATTAGGGAGAGTCATAACATTGGCCGCAACAACAACTATTCCTATACAAGTCCTTTATTTAAGTGGGGACTACGAGCTCACTCTCAGAGTGTTTGAGTTTGCTTCTTGGCTCATGTTGAGGTTAATGTTCTAAGCCAAAATGGGATTTTTTTTTTTTTTTTTTTAATCCACAACAATGAAACAAACAAAAAAAGCAAATAAGCTTTGTGAAATTAAAGCTTTCTAGGTAAATGTTCCTATGAGTCTAAAAGTGTGCAAGCCAGAAGCAGTGGCACTGTGTTAGTATACAGAAAAGTTCCATATTTTCACTGTTTATGCTGACTGAAGAACAGAGACTAAACATTCTGCATCAGCTGGTGAAAAATGTATTTCTAAGATTACTTCCTGATAAACAACCTAACTTACATTCACATTGGCTAGTGATTTCAATGATACTTCATGCTCACAATGTTCCCTTAAAGTTACAAGACTGCCTTTAATCATGTCAAAAGCTTGTATTATTCAAGCTGAAATCGTTCATGTTCAGCCGTGGTCTGAAGGTTAAAAATCTTTTGACTGACTTGAAATGATTTTTTAAACCCCCAGTGGGTTTAAGGAAGGAAACTATCTCTCTTTTGTATAGCATCAAAATCATCGCTAGTCTTCCTTTCTGCCTCTGCTAGGTAGTGCAGTATGCTGTGAAATGTGATGGGTAAGTAGCCCTCAGTGGCTCTGCACAGACCTAAGGTGTGTCGTTCTTTTGCCATGCGTTGCCGATGTAACATCTGTAGCTTGAAGATTGGGAATCAGTATAGAAAAGTTCTAAGCTCAATAAATCGTGATGGAGCACTCTGAACTTCTCAATGACCTTGGGAATAAAGGATTGCTTAGAAACATACAGGCAGACTTCATTACCGTGAGATGTCATTGTAACTGAGAGTACTGGAAAACTCAGAGGCTGGGCTGTGAGGTATTTCAGGCTGCATCTTTCTGGTGGTTGATGCTAGCACAAAGCAAAGTTACTGTGCTTCAAGATTGAAGACAGTCATTTCTGGAAGGCATTATAGTATGAGCTGGAAGCAATGATGAGAGGACAAATCACCTTGTCAAAGGGCTTTTTGTACTTTCCAATGTATTTCCTTGTTTTGACCATTCAGAGGTGAGATGCTGATTCACAGACTGGACGGCTGCTAAAATACATCCATTGCCAAGGTCCTATGAATAAATCACTAGGTTGAGTATGAGAAAAAACAGAACACAAGAAGAAGGCAGTTTCTTTCTGCACAAATCATTCTGATATGCATGAAGGCAACACAAGTATTCCCTAAGTAGAGTGGAAATTTTGCCACTACCTGTGGACTGCAGCACACCAAGTACGTGATGTGTTTATTTTCTACCTACCCTGGCTGCTGTACCTACATGGTTAGCAGGCACAATAATTCTAGCCATGCTACCTGGCCTGTTGTCCAGGACTAATCAGTGTCCACGGGACCTCAGAAGGTCTGCAGGAAAACCAAATTTAGAAACCACCCCACGTGCACGTTACTACACAGTCAATCAGGCATGAAGCAGTGCCTACATGCAAGCGTTGTCATGGTCTGCTCCTAGATGCCATGGGACACAAATGATGGATTTTTTGCTTTTGGCTTGGGTTTTTTTTTTTTCCAGGAGTCAGCAGCCCTCCCGTTCTGAAAGGCAGAGAAATACTGCACTGTGGCCACTGTCTGTAAGCTCCCATCTTGATTTAAAATACTGTGAGAGAACATTGGTCAAATCTCTGGGCTCAGCACTAAAAACACAAGAGCAGCCTGAAGTAACTTATATGAGCAGTCAGTTCCCCGACAGTTGACCCACAGCCACAAATTAACTCTGAGGACATGTATCGAGTGCTTCCTTGTACTGAGAGACATAACTGCCCTGGAAGTTTTAAATACATTTACAGAGGCAGTGGAGCATTTTCATTTTGGTGCACTTTTCCTTCTGCTTTAAAATAGAGAAGGAAGATACAGACGGTTCCTGCTCAAAGGGAGGACACTCATTCAGAAGACTTTTTACTAACATGAAAGGTGCCAAGTGAATCCCCTCCTTCTAAAAGATAATAATAAATAATAATTTTTTAAAAAGCAGAACATTGGCAGAAAACTCAGAGGTATAGCTGTCTCTGTAAAAATTGTAGACACACGTATTGATTGCCAATCATATGATCTTCCAACTCTCCGAAGAGTGTAAAGTAATTTTTCCCAGTCATGGCCTTCCTTCCCTTCCCTTTGCCCCTGCAGAGCAGAGCCCTGAGGAGGTTGTGGGGCTCCTCCTGCTGCAGTAAGGTGGAGAGAAAGTCTCTGCTTTCTCTGACCGCTTTGGAGGTCCTGGGAGGACTAGAGGGTTGAGGGCTTCCTGGCCAATCATTTCAGGCTCTTGTCTTTCAAAAACTTGCCTAAAGGCTGATTTTCTACAAGCCAAACTGTGGAAGGCTTGAAATTTGATAAATATAATAAAGTATTTCTCGTTGACCTCTCCGGGCTATTTGGAAGCATGCAGACATCTGGGGAGAAAACTTCTTGTTAGCTTATATGTGTCAGAACCCGTAGTTGCATTGAATTATTAAAACTGAATTATTAAAGTCTGTTTACAACTGAAGTATTCAAGGTAAAGAAACCAGAACAAGGCTGTGCTATGCCTAGAGGAACGAACCTCTGTTTTTTTCTAAATGCATGTTTTGCATTTATATGTACTTTTTGTCATCCACAACATGAATGGGGCAGCCTTACCACCTACTGAAGGGTTTTGCTCGTTTTTATTGATGGTTTGGGTAGTAAGAGGAAAATGATTTATAGTGGAAGTAACTCTTGTCCGTGTTCATGGGTAGCTTAGGAATCAACGAATGGATTTCTACAAACTTACTTTGAAGATCGAAGATTAGTTTGTAAAGTTTGAGAGCTATAATGGAATATAAAACCCATATAAATTCTTGAAATGCTAACAAATTGAAAAATTACTTTTGAAATGTCTCATAAAACATGGACCAAGGAATGACATCTGATATTAAAAACAATATTAACAATTTAAATGTTAACATCATTAGCGCTGCAGGAAATCAGAATAGGTGATCATAATGGACCCTCTTTCAGGAATCATAATTAGTCTTTGGAATCTGTAACAAAAACAAACAAACGCATCCTGACTCCAGAAAAGCCTTTTCTTCTCCCAAGACGATGTTATAATGAACCATTACATTGACTTGTATGACAACAAAACTTTTAGTCTCTTCACAAAAAGGAGCTTTTAGACGAGATATTGACTAAGGCTTATGCCAAATAAAGGTGCAATGCAATAAGGGGATTTGAGCGATCTGAGTTTAACTCTGTCAGACAAACAGCAGTGTTACTGCAAACTGCTGTGCTCAATTCTATATGGGGGGAAAAAAAAAAACAAAGCAGAAGAAGCCCACATCAGGGATTAGAACTAGAAACTTGATGAGCAAACTTCCTTAAAAGACTTTTTTGTTAAAAGGTACTTATAAATTATCCATCAGTTCTTACCCTGCATGGACCATTTCTCTGTTGTTCCAATTGTAGGGGTAAACAGTTTATAAATGTATGAGACAAGAGGACACCGTACAAAGGGTAGGGCTATTATCTAAACTCTAAATGCAGTGGCTGAAGCAGTTGAGTGAAGAATTGAGAATGCTCACTTTTAAAGCCCAGCTTTATAGGAAGACAGAAATCTAAAGCACAAAGACGATGAGAAGTGGTAATAGCCCAAAATTACTAAATCCCATCTGAGCTCTATCAAATTTGTAAGTACCATCTAGGTGTTTTTTTCCTTTAACTCTGTATTCAAAGTCTTCATATGCTGTAGTCTGAGACACATTCCAGGTAATAAATAGCCTTCCACCTAATTTAAAGAAAGATCCAATTAAGAAAATAAGAAAATGAGACAGTAAAATCCTGGACTCTTGTTCTTTTCATCTGCTCGACATCCCTGGGGTTCAGTGCAATTTGCATTCAAGCTGGTGGTAAAAATGCCATTTGAAGAGGAATTTCAATATCTACATATGAAGTGCGTCCTCTGAGCAGTAGCACAGCTTCTAAGAATTTGTTCAGGTCACAGATTTGAGCACCAAACAAACTTTAATAGGATATGCAGGAACTCCATTAAATATGCTTAATCTGACACAGCTACGCAGCTTTTTCGGCCATAACCTGTAAAAATGGAAGTCTGGATGTACCGAGCTTATAAAACTGTCTGTGACAGCATCATTGAGTCTTCCAGTAATACTATTTATGCTACTTTTAGGGGAAGGAAAGGAAAGAAATACCCTGGTAACTTTTGAAGCTAAGTTTGAATATGGGCAAAAGGGATTTCCTGGATCACCTACTCCAAGCCATGCTATTGCATGCAATCGTTTAATAATTCCTTCATATCAGTTTACCATGTCTTAATTCCACTTAGGTAATTAGAAAATGTCACAGTTCCATTAATTAAAACTTGCCTCCACCTTCTGTGTATTCATTTATATATTATCAATTTACTGTTGTTGTCTTACGTGCTAAATCCTAAATTGCTGTTTTCCTTCCACTGCATTTAGCCTTCCTGACACACCAACAGACAGCAATCCTATCCCCTTCGGCCTTCCCCTTGCTGCCAAGCTTGTAACTTTTTCATAAATAATTCTTCATTCCCTCACTCTGCTAGCTGCCCTTTTCTGCATCTTCTACAAGTGCAGTTCCAGGTGGGCTTTCTTGAGGCCTCGTGTGAGAAGATTTGTATGCCTCAAATCACTGCTGATCCTGTCTGCTAATGCCTCTTAAGGCCACACTTGAAAGGGATGTAACTGGGATCTTTGTGACATTGTCATCCTCTTGAACCAGCATCCCAAACAATGAGCTTCCAGTGAAGAGCAGAAACACGTATTTTATTCTGTAAATTCCTGACCTGGCATTATGTACTATCGAATTTCATCACATCTCTCTCGATAAGATCAATCAGGTTCTCCTGGATTCCATACATGCCTTGCGCTCTGTTGCCAATGGCACCGTATTTTATGTCGTCAATGAATTCCCCGTTTTGTTTGCATGCACTGCGGTCATCAATGACCATGTTAAATATGATCAATCCCAGGAATCTCTCTTGGAAAACCCTCATTAGTAACCTTACACATCTGATTTCCGCAGAACACGTTGTTATCTTCCATTTGACCAAGTGCCTGTATTTGCTGCCTGTGTGGCGCTGTATAAATGCTCTGTTGAAGCTCATCAGCGAGGTGTATTAGTATAGGAAAATGCCCAATTAATCCAGGTGTATGCTTCCTGTCTCTGAAGCAAGACCAGGAATCTCTGCATATGTCTGAGCTGGGATGTATAAACATTCCCAGCATTATCCTGGGTATATCTATTTTTGGTTACTACATTCAGAGGCTTGTTGGTGAAAGTCTTGACAAACAGCATCTCAGTGTCACTGGGTACACTCAACTTTCGATCTGAGCGTGGTAGCTTTATGGAAGAGTAACACTGTGGAGGAAATGTCACTTGTAAGCAATCTCCTAATCAAAGCTAGGATGTGCACGTGTAGCTCATCCCCTCTTACACACCTACTCTGCTGGCAATTAAGAGCTTTACTTCAGCAACAGTGGAAGAATTTTAGGAGTGTCCTCTCAAAAGCTGAGCTAGAAAATATGTCAACATGACTATGCCATTCAGAACTTGTGGTGTAGCCTTGACGAGGTGAACGTTGGATTTTGCAGCCCTTCACTCTCTTCCGCTGGCGATGGCCTAAGGAGCACGATGCAGGTTGTCTGTTGAGCGAGCAACTGTGTCTGTGTGGGTGCTACCTCTTCTGCTGCTTATTCCCTGGTATATTTTGACCAAATCAGTGTGAGGCAGGATTCTGCCACTAACTTGAAAACTGCAGCAATATTTCGTATAGGCAGTGTGTTTTTCTGCACAGAGACTGAACTCTGTATTTCTTTTAGGCATTAGGGAATGCTGTGTTGCCGGCAACCTCTACTTCCAAGATTTATCATCATACCACAGAAGTTAGGAGCCACCTAACTAGCACTCAGCATGACTCTCTTCATTCCAGATCACATGAACTTCCAGCATGAGGCACAGATGATGTCTAATCACACATTTCTATGCGGTTCCTGCAGCACGTTCCACTCTACACAGTCTTGGTTAATACATTTCCCATTTGGCTGGTTTTTTGAAAGAATCTCTGACACTGTTTTGGAGCTTGAACTCTTGTGCATTAGGAAATTCTGCCTCAGCAGGCCTGCGCTTCACGCTGTGTGTGTCTGTCAGCACCAGAGCCACACGGAAGCAGATATAAATTTGTGCCTTATCCAACACTTAAGCGAAAGGCTGTCTCCAGTAAGTGTGGCTGACCGTTCAAGAAGAAGATGAAGGTACTGATCTGATGCTAACCACAGCGGTTCACTCCCTTTCCCCTATGCTGTAGGCTTTGGGAGATGGTAAGCTTAACAATGCTAAACTTTTGATATATTTGGTTACGCATGCTCTGCCTTAGAAGGAGACAGGTAGGGAAGGAGCAGTAAGCCAGGTGAGTGCTTGTAATCAAGTTTCTGGCGTCGTGCAGGAGAAGCCGCCCGGTTGGGATGGCAGGCAGTGCTGACTGGGTGCTGACACCTTGGCTACCCTGCAGAGCTGGGGCTGGATTTTGTCAGTTCACTTTTTCTCCGAGTAAGACATTTAAATAACTCCCTTTATAGGAGAGCAAGGAAAATAGCCTAGTAACAGTTGCAAACTAACTTCTTGATATTTCCACGTTGCAAAGGAAAAGCCAAGGTTTTGACTGAGGGCTTAGCAAGCCTCCACATGCAAGTTACCAGGAATGCAGGAAATGCTGAAAGTTTAAGGGAACGGAGTGAACTATTATAGAAGAGAAAGAAATTGCAGAAAGGAGACTTGTTTCTTTCAAACTGCTCTTTATTTTTAAGAAGCTATAATATAAGAAGGAACAGCAGAAAGATGTTCATCATCAGCAGTCTCCTGGGTTCTTGTAGCTTACAAAAAAAAATCCCTGTAACAAAAGCAGATGCTAAACAAACATGATAAGACATGGCAATATTTGCCTCTGGGACATGGGGAGTACCATCTCACGGTGAAAACTTAATAAGGATCAAACCAGATAAAGCTCCTTTCAACTCTTTTCATAATTTTAAAATGAAAATGACACTTCCTCTATAAATTCTATTGAACATTTTCTGTAGCCCCCATGAGGAGTATATCTTGGCTGGAACACATTTGGGTTTCTTCTGGAACTTTACTCTGAAGATTCCTGTAGAGCATCAGAGCATTATCAAGAATATTAAATTCACCTAAGTAAATGAAACCAGAACTACAGGAGCAACTATAGTAATTCAAAGAATGAAGTGACGCAGTCTAAGGCAGGATTCTGTAATAAAGCAAGTGACAGGCAATAGAGCTATTAGCACATGACAGGAAGATGGATGGAGTATTAACAGTGTCAGTTGGGTCAAGAAAAGAGGTATTGCTCAATTAACTCTCTTAATGAACAAACACACTTTTTTTTTTTAACTCAGAGCACAGTATTGGCAGCAAATGAGGAGGCAACAGTATTGCTTTATCCTTTGTGTGGTGTCCTGGTGTTAACACCTCTTCTGTTCTTCTCCAGCTGTAAACAAGAATTGATTTCAGTCTCATAGCTAGGAAGGCAAAAGAACTCGTTTCCTGAGCACCTGCAGAGAGATCATATTTCAGTCAACTTTCCCACTGCCCATCAGCATCGGGAAGCCTTCAGGCTACATTGAAGTTCCACTAACCCCAAGTTTCTCCTAGCCAGCACCTGCTGGGGTCCTACCCCTGGGGATGCTCATCACACTCAATGCAGAGGGCACTGAGCTGCCGACCAAAACCTCCTGAGAGTGGGGAGAGAGGTGGGGTTTCTCACCTGCCCTGCGGTGTGTAGTTTCCACAGGTTTGGTTTTGCCTGTGCCCAGCTCAACACAGGATCACTGACCCCTGGGTGTATCTAGGTCATACATACAAGGCGGCATCAAGTTTGTGGGCTCTGAATTGCTTGCTGGAGGATCTTTCCATTAATGGTACAGGGAGCCAATGCATCTGATCTAGGCTTTTTCAACACCCTGCGATGCCATCTTCAGTATTCTTTTGGATTAAGATTCCTAACTTCCAGGTAAATCCCTACTTCAGCAGAATTTAGGCAGCCTGGTCTTTAAAAGCCTAGCTTTTAAACCTTTGGCCATTTTACCTCTCGGCAATGATTGTCCCAACAGGCTGAGGTAGATGTCCACAAAACACTATGGGGTTCCATAACAGAAGGGCTTAGCAAAACCCGGAGGAGATTCCTTGTCTTTACCTTAACCAATTTCTAGCCATTCCCTATGACATAGTTTGAAATTTTGGGTACAGACACACAATCCAGCACACTCTAAGCATAACAACTTACCCTTTAATCCAAAAAGGGTATAAACAAATGAATTTGACCTTGTGAAAGGGCAATCTAACAAAGTATTGTGGCACATGCTAGAGCTAGTCGTGTACCAAATTTCAATGTTTCATTTGCTCATTTTCAGCTATTGCCTAAATCCAGCTTCTGAGTTTCCGTATATCAAGAACCTGGAGTTCCCCACATGCCACTTCTCTTCCACTTTTTGACCACATTTCACATGCTTAAGTTTGAATATGATGGTCAAGTAACAAAGTGTTGTTCGGCTGGAATTATTGTCACTTCAGAAACATGCAAAATGGGGAGGAAAACTTGTAATATGCTATTAAAGACATATATAACATCCAAAATTCAGAGATGCCCCCCGCATCCCAATGCTACAGACTGTGTAAAATTATTTTCAATAGCATATAGAAGCGGAGATTGTGCTTTTCACTGTAATCCAGGCAAGGTGATTTGTGATCATGCTGGATGAGTGCCTTGTACGTTTCTGTGGAGGCTGGAGTGGGACAAAAGTCAGAGAGTTTGGTATATTTTGAAAGAGAGAGCATAGACTAGGGTAAGGTGGTGGCAAATGTCTTGCTGGCCTGAGAGGAAACATACAGACAGCTGCTTGGATGTTCATTGAAAGTAGAGTGTTCTCGTGCCAGGACCAGAACAGAGCTCCGGGGAGCCAGGCAAAGGGAGAACCTCCGATGCTCCTGTGAACAGAAACAAATGCTATGGAAGAAACACCTAGTTAATTGTAGTTCAGATGTCAGCCACAAAGTAATGAAATATTTTATTTAGGAGTACTTTTAAGGCGAGAAGCGACCACTAGATTATAAATTCATTGTGAAGAATTTCATGTCTTGCTCTATAAATACATATAATTTATACAAATATAAATAAATCTTGCTTTCCAGTGATGGGCTAGTGGGTGGGAGGGGGTAGTGTTTTTTTAATTTGAATATGAGTAGATAGTCTTTCACTTCCCAGGACAGTCTCACTTTTCTCCAACGGACAATCGCTGTTTCATCAGTTACTTTTGCTCTGAGTTGCATTGTCTAGTCTAAACTTCAGTTCTCGTTATGCCTTTAACCACTAGCTTCAAGAGCCTGTTAGTACCTGCTCTTACGTCCCTGTGAGGGCACATACACCATGGAATCATAGCGCCTCTCTTCTTGAAAAGCTGAGTAGACCGGGCACCTGAAATCTCTCCCCAGAGAGGAATTGCTTCAAGTTATCTTTAAGGTTCCTTTCTTAACCTTCTCTAGTATTTGAATACCCTTTTTAAAATGCAGGTACCAAACTGGACAGCTTCCAGTGTCTGTCTCTCTGATGCTTCATGCAGAGAGATAATCACTTTCCCACTCGTACTGTTACTCCTCTGAAACATCGGAAGGTAGCTGCATCCTCTTTAGGCCCCTTTTCCCCATGAGTATAGCACAGCTCCTTCCTGCTCTGACCCCCACAGCCTTCCCATCTGCAGAGCAAACCACACATCCCCGGTTCTGATCTGGAGTGGCTGTCAGTTTTGGTCACCTGGAGTTGTATTTTTGCTTTGAGCTCTATCAAAAATGTTCTGTTTCAACTAAGCCCATCTTACCTGGTTACGTGTGTCATAAGAACGTCACGTCTCATCGAATGACACACTTTTCCAAAACCCGTTATGGCCCTGGCTGTGTAACTTTACTAACCACACTGATAATTTCATCACAGGAGCACGCACGGATCATGGTTTCCTGACAGGCCACCTCCCATAAAAATGAACTTCATCCATAATGTGCATTTTTTGTCTCTTGTCTTTCTTGGGGTTGGTTGACATTAGGCTAACTGGCCAGGAACTGCCTGGTCACCAAAATTAGTTTGTCTAGATCTTACCAGGCAACTGAACGCTCAGTCTGTTAAGGTTTTCTTGCTATGCCAAGATTTAAGTGGAGAAGTGTCAGAGAGCTGGTTATTCCCTCTGCCCTCCTGGCCACTCTTTTGGGATTCACGTGTGCCATTTTCCCAGGTCTGCTGGTTTTTATATGTTCTTAGGAGATGCTTCTTAATCTCTCTTTTGTGAGTCAGTAGTCTGTCAAACATGTTCTTTCTTTCCAAATATAAGCTTGGATTATTTATTGATCACTTACACCCTCTTTCCCTTTTCTTCTAATAATTCTTCCTCTTCCAAATATACAAACGCTTTATTGCCCATAGCCCTTCCAGCTATGGATATCCATCCCCCTTTCAGCTTCTGCTTCCCATGTGAAACCTCAGCACGTTCTAATTAATGTTGATTGCTGTCTACTTTCGTCTCTCAATGTTAGTCCGACACGGTAATTTTTTCTTCTCAGTTGCTGACTTGACTTCTCCCGGAATGAGCTTTCAAGGAAAGTTAACCTCTTGCTTGATGGCGGACTTTTTGGCAACCCAACCTCATTTCCCTGTAAACTCCTCAGGTTTAGTCCCCTATTTGCCTATTTCTAGCAGCAGATTTTACCAATGAGGGGGCTAAAATAGGCACTATCTATTCATCTTGTGAGACATCCTTCTGTCTCTGGAGGTGTTTAAAAGACATGTAGATGGGCTCTTCGGGACATGGTTTAGTGGTTGACTTGCCAGGGCTGGGTTAATGGTTGGACTCGATGATCTTAAAGGTCTTTTCCAACCTATACTATAGTTACGGAAAAGCAGATTTTTTGCTGCTCACCTGCACTACGATAGACAAACATGGAATCAGTTGTGTTTTGACCCTTTCAAAAGGCATTTGAATCTCAGTCAAAATTCTTTTGGAGTGTTTATACATTAAAAATCCCCAAATCTGGGCTTTCGATCAGCCAAAATTAAACTACTCTTTTCTGTCCACATCTGTGGAGTTTGAGTGTTTCCAGAGAGCAGCAGCTCTGTCGTTCTTCGAGGTTTCACCATGGAGGGTCTCCACGTTCCTCAGTGGCACATGCGGTTTTTCAGGTGAAAGTGCCTGTCAGCATCATTCCAAAACATACAGTAGGAAACGTTTTGGGTTTGTGTTTGGGCACCTGACACACAAGCAGTTAAATCTCTAAGCTGTGTGGCATAAGTGTTTAAGAGACGTGTGGATGTGGTGCTGAGGGACATGGTTTAGGGACCCTGGCAGTGCTGGGTGAACGGTTGGACTCGATGATCTTAAGGGTCTCTTCTGACCAGATGATTCTGCGATTCTATTAATTAGAAATTTTTTTTAAGTTTGCCTACAGCAGTCAGGGGAAAAAAAAAATTGGGAAAAAAGGTGGGGGGGGGAAGAAGAAAAAAAAGAAAAAAGATAAAGAAAAATCAAAGTTCAACCCACGAATCGAGGCGTGACGGACTAACGGCAAAGCACCGCGCCCCCGGGCTCCGCGGGGCTCCGCTCTCTCCCCGTCAGAGCCGTTCCTCGGCCTCGGCCGCAGCGGGGCTGGCGCAGAGCCCCGGCGGCTCCCCCCGCGCTGCCGCCCTCTGCCGGCAGGTGGCGCCGCCGCCCCGCCGCTCCTCCCGCAGCAGGCGCGCCCCCGCTCCGAACCCCCGCCGCCCCGCACCCCGGGAGCGCGGCCCCTCCGGCGGGCTCCGCCGTCCGTCCGTCTGCCCGCCCGCCCGCCCGCAGCGGCCGGGCCCGCCGCGCGTGTGGAAATCCCCCCTCCTCCGCGCCTTCCCCGCCCGCCCGGGCTGCCAGCAGCGGGGGAGGCAGCTGTGCGGGCAGGGCGGGGGGGGGGGGGGGGGGGGGGCAGAGACGGGAGGAAGCAGCAAAGCGGCGGCGAGAGACAGAGGGGGGGGGCGGAGACGGGACCACCCCGAGGAAAGCAAACGGCCCCGACATGAATTAGGCAGCGGGCTCCAGAGGGGAGGGCCCCCCTGGCTCCCTCGCCCGCCCGCCTTTCCCGCACGGCGCCCGGCGGGAGCAGCGCCGCCCCGCGCCGAGCCGCCTGCTCGGGGCGCGCCAGGCGCGCACGCACACACACACACACACACACACACACACAGACCGGCGGGGGCGGGCCGGGCCGGGCCGGGCCGGCCGGGGCGGGGGGGGGGGGGCCCGGCAGATGAAGATGGCAATGTCTGTGATCCAAGCGTGCCGCAGCCTGGCTCTCTCAACATGGCTGCTGTCCTTTTGTTTCGTGCATCTGCTGTGCCTGGACTTCACCGTGGCCGAGAAGGAGGAGTGGTACACGGCCTTCGTCAACATCACCTACGCCGACCCGGCGGCCGGCAGCGCCGAGCTCCGCAGCGAGAAGAGCGAGTGCGGGCGTTACGGCGAGCAGTCGCCCAAGCAGGACGCCCGCGGGCAGGTGGCCCTCTCCGCCTCGCCCGCCGACCGCTACGCCTGCGACCCCGGCACCCGCTTCAACGCCCCGGCGCAGGGCAAGAGCTGGGTGGCCCTCATCCCGCGGGGCAACTGCACCTACAAGGACAAGATCCGCCACGCCGCCGCCCAGAACGCCTCCGCCGTGGTCATCTACAACGTGGGCTCCAGCAACGCCAACGAGACCATCACCATGCCCCACGCAGGTGAGCCCCGGCCCCCTGCCCGCGCTCCGTGGGCGCACCCCGAGGTCTGCGCGGCGGGGAGGAGGACAGGCCCCATTTTCCTGTGCGTGGCAGCCTGCTCTGCCATCCCGCATCCTTGGGGTGGGGAAGGCGGCGTCGCACCTCCTGGCATGGACCAGGGTGGGCTGCTGGCCTCACGGCGTGGTGGGTGCCCATGCCGAGAGCCGCGGAGCACCTCTCCTTGGTGCCGTGGCGAGGGATGGAGGTGCTGCTGGCAGCAGTGCACACTGGTGCTCTAGGGGTGAAAAGTTTGGGAGATGTAAAGTTTGGGTCTGGTCGGAGGAATGGATGGGACCCGGAGCCCGCGGTGGGGCACTGGTGTTTTGGTGTGTCCTGAGGATCCTCTGGTATGTGCCGCGTGGGATCAGCTGTGATTGAGACCTTCAGAAGAGGAGAAGCGCAGTGCTTGTGGTTCAGGCTTATCAGGGCATGCAATAAAGCAGGGAACACAGCGTCCACTGCCTTGCCCGTGATAGCGTAAAAGCTGTGGGATTGAGTAGGAATGCCGAGTATCTGATTTGGTGAGAACATGACATATTTTGTCCAGGGGTGGGGGTCACTCCCAAGTGAACGCTCTGATGGAGTTTGTGCTCGCAGTGTCAGCGGGGTGCTCAGGTCCCCACATGTGCTCATCAGCTAGAACCGAGCAGCAATCCAGATGCTGGAAATAACCCGAACCTCGAGTTATGCCCACAGAACCCACTGGTTTTGTATCAGTGTTTGATCTGAAATAACGTTGTTTTAAAAACAGACCACTAGATTTATATTTAGGGATGGTGTTTTCTGCCAGGGGTCACTGGTCTTGTATACCAGCAGCCTATGCCATGGAGGCTAAAATGCCACCTATTGTGAAATCTCAGCTTGGTTTGCATCCAGTAACTAATCATACCCAGCTGTTTCGTGCCAGTTGAATCTCAGCAGAGTTGGGGGTAAATTGGAGCACAGAAAGGCTGCAAAACAGGATGTTGTTCTAATGACATTTGAAATTTCCACAGTAAACTAGCTAGCATGGCTGTGCCGTTTGTTGCCTAACTGTAATGCTATCATTCTGCTGATGCAAAAGTAGCGCTCCTGGAACCCCCTGCATGCGGCCGCTTTAGGGGATTAACTATTTATTTGGGCAGATTCACGTTCCTGTGGTAGGGTTGGGGGAAGATGGGCTGTTGGAGTATTTTCCATTGGTTTCGTGAGACAAGCAACTCATCACCTCCTGAGCTTCTTAAAACTCTGCTTTATAACCTGCACATGGTTTAGCAGCTGTTCAGATTACGCTTCTTGGTGCTTTTAAGTATCACAGATTATACGCTGAGCAGTGTAAAGTAGTAGGAGCTTGGCATACCTACGCGCCCTTAAAGTAAAGCTCAGGCTGTTTCCAAACCGAGGATGCATGGCTTGTTCTTGTCTGGTGAGTTTCACTGAAACTGCCAACATGTTGGATCAATTAATGGCTTGCCTGTTTTAAAAGTATGCACTAAGCTGGTTTCCCACACAAGTGGTGTTTTATTAAGAAACAACGGGTGTAAAAAATGTGTCTAACCTTTTAAAATGTTAGAGCTTTTGTTTGTTTTAAAGTCTAAAGTGAAGTAAGCAGAGAATCATTCTTGCTGCAAGTGGCCTCAGCTTTCAAAAATACAAACGCTGTATCACTTATCTTGGGGGCAGCTTCTTTTATGTCATATGACACAGTTTATTCTGAGAATCCTTTTTGAGTACTGATACCCAGCAGTGTGATTGTAGAGTACCAGAGGCCGAAATGAAAGGACACTTAAGAAAAAAAAAATATATGTATATATATAAAATCTGGACTTGTTGAACACGGTCAGTGAGACTGAAGCGCTTTGCTGATTGGTTGTGTGAGTTCATCTACATTTTAAGGGTTTTTGTTCTGTGAAGTTGAAAAATGATTGTAGGTATTACCTTAGGGAAAACCTGCACGCAGTCAAAACTCAGCGGGGTGTTAAAGCATAGGTCAGCTGGAACAGGAGGAGGAATAATTATTCTTAAATAATATGTGACAAACTAGCATGGATTCAGAACTGGGGTTTTCTTGGCTCTTCTTCTTGTACCACTGTTACGCTGGGAGAAAGTGAATGTACAGGCTGTGGAAAATTATCTTTCTGACTTGCAGGCTTTGACGTTTGCTTGGACCCAGCCTAAATGATAGCATAAGATTCAAGGGAAGAATGAATCAGGTTCTTGGTTTCTGAGTGCAGCAGCATCTGCGGTGCTCTGCCCACGCCAAATCCTGGAGTGGGAAGAAGAAAATTCCATCCTGGAAAATACTTGGGGGTGGGAGGGGAGGGTGAAATATGACCTAAAAAGCAATTTAAAAATCGAAAGAAATATAATATTACTCTCTTCCTTTTAATTTTTTTTTTCCTTTCTCCCAGAGATGTTTTTTTTTTGAGGTTTCTTATAAGCTTAATTAAACTCTTTCTATACAGAAAACAGTATATCCTGTTGCATCACAATGTGGTTCCTGCCCTTTTAAAAAAATATTACTCCTAAGAGAGGTGTTTTTCTTTATGTATGGTCTTCTCTTCTGTATGCTTTGCCTTCATTCTTTTACTGCCGTTTTATCTCTTGGTGCTTCTTTTTCTGCTCCTCTCACCCCACTCTCATTGCTGCGTCTCTCCCCCTGTGCTTCACTCCCCCTAACCATCACAGTAAGCGCTACTTCGTAATGCTTTGCCCTTGCTGCTTCCTTCCCAATGCTCTTTCTCCTGCCAAAGATCTTACCTCACAGCCGTATGTTTAATTATATTTCCTGCTGTCTGCCAATGACCCTTTGCTCACCAGGTGCCTCCCAGTTCTAACATCTATGGGGAACTGTCGCAAGGTCCCGTTCTTGAACCTGAAGGAGGGTAGGTAGACCTCCCTCCCCTCGCTGATGCCCCAACCCCCCAAACAAAACTGGGGTGGTTTTCTATAGAAGCATGCGGTGGAAATCTTCAAATACAACGTTCCAGGATTTATTTATAAATAACAGGATTTATTTATAAAGCTCCAGACAGAACAGACAAAGTGCGCCATTTGAACCGGTTCAGTCACCATAGTGAAAGCCTTTGCTTTCAGGGAGCTTGTCCTTAGGTCCCTCCTTGCACATCCAAGAGAGGGAGGTAGAGTTGTGACATCTGCGTTCACAGGGGATGCAGAGCTCTGTGGTTCTCGCGCTAGGAAACACTTAGCTTTTGCGTCATCTGCTACAGCCTTTGAAAACTGGCGTCTTTATTTTTATTGGCTTCAAGTGTGGTGTAGGAGCTGTGAGCTGAACTTGGTTTGCTTTTTGACTAAGTAGGTTTTAGCCAGAGAAGGGACAAAGCATCTAGAATATCTGTTTCGGATGCTTTTTGTTTCTCCTAAATCAACTTCTCTAGGAGAGAAGTACTATAATGATACAGAGCATGTTCCTTTTGCTCCAGAAAAATAAGCCATGGTGTTGGCTAGGGTTTCTGATTGACATTTTTTCCTATTCAGAACAAATTACCTGTAATTTAGGCTTGAAAAGGTTCTAGCCACTGCATCTACATTTCATAACTTAGTATTAATTGGAAGTATTCTTACTACCCGTTGTAGCATACGTGCTTACTCTGAGCTCTGAATAGATACAGTAAGGGAGCCTTCCAGAAGGTGATTCAAGGTGAGAACTTCCCTTTCTTCACTTCTTACTAGAGGCAACCTAGGCTGACCACTTCTAACTTGGGTACCCGTCAGGTATTTGGGGCTGGGGAGGGATGTTAACTGCAACTGTATGTAGTTCATATGTGGGTGAAAATCAAGTCTTTAGCATTCAGTACAGTTTGTAGCATTCAGTTTGAATTCCAGGGTGCATCAGAGTGTCTCACAGAATGGATAGGATTATTATGGGAAGTAAACGGCATCCTCAGTATTTTACACCAGGAGCTTGTGTCCACCAGGCGGTTTGCATTCTCTGTGTTCTTTTCCACTGTGTGCCATCACAAATTTTAAGTCAGGTGGTGTGTGTATGACAACCTGTTTTCAGTGAGAGGAGGATCGTTTTATGTCATGACAGGTACACACTGGCAGCAACCGTCAGCCGTATCTTTGAGATATCTTATGTGTGGTCTCAGATGACTGTGACTTTTTCCCTCCCTCTTTAGCCCTCACGTGCAGCATGTGCGCACCAGATTGCATGAGGAGGGCATGGCCATTCCAGTGCAAAACCAGATGTGTCCCTCCTAACGTACTGTGAATGGAGCCAGCCTTGATCTGTGCGCATCCAGCTCAGTAACTCCTGCTTCCCTTGTACTCAGATTTTTGTTTCATGATGAATGACTAGTCTTGCCTTTTGCATATTTTAAGAAGCATTGGTAGTAGTTTTGGCTTTGGGCTCCCCTCTAGATTTGTACTGATGTGCAAATTAAACACTGAGGTTGGAGATCTCTCTCTTTACAGACTTAATTCAGTACTGTAGCGACATTTGTTCCTTTGCTAAAACAATTGTTTTCCCAACCTTTTGTTGAATTCTAACGAGGAAAATGTGCTGTCAGCGTTCACACTGAATTTACGGATGGTTAAGTGTGAATTAAGCAAAGCTGGAGGATTTCAGGCTTCCAGGGCCTGCCATAAATATTTTCTGTTTCAGGCACCCAGAATTCATCCCGAGTAGAAACCAAGTCAGTGAGGGAGGAAGGTGGAGATTAGCGCATCTCTGAGTCTTACCCATCGTGAAACTGAGCCATGGCTGGGGTGCGCTGCCATCCTTAGGAACTCAGGGTTGCTCCTGGATCCATCGTGTAGGCTTGGCTTTCAGTAGTTTTTAAAATACCGATTCTCTGTGTGTATCAGAATCAAGGATGTGTAACATTGGCTAGAGCCAGCAGCAGGGCCGACGAGCTGTACCGGTGTGTTGGCTAGCGAGCCGTGCTTCTGCCTACTGGTTCTGCTGTAGTTCAGTGCTTGACTTCTCTACTGTGGATGTGGTCAGTTACTCCAAGTGGTGGTGGGGCTTTATTATGTTAGGTAGCTGGTTTAGCTTTAACTGAATTAAAAGGAATGAACTTGACCTACAAGAACTAGAGCAACAAAATAATCTTGGTCTCTGGTGCTACTTGGGGCAGCCACTCCAGCACCGGGGCACTGAGTTTTGTCATTAGATGAGACACTTTTTGCCTTATTGACTCTTGCATCTTCTTTCAACCTCAGCAACTGGCTTGTGTATCTCCTTTAGAGCCCATCACAGTCAGTAGACAGAGAGTAAGTCCGTTGAGTTTAGGATCCAGTCATAAGGTACCGCTTTCCCTACAAAGCGATGAAGTATTGATTCGTTGAAGATTGCTTTGGTCCTCCAAGCTTACTGATTGCAAAAGCAGTTAGATTTCTGCGATCCCTTTGGTTATCTGCAGCATTTGTTTGCCACGATAGCCATACAAGCGCTTTCTTCAGATCTCTGCAATAAGAGGTGACATAGCAAGAAGAAAGTCTTCCTCAGAAACAAACCTGTATTAGCATTGAATCCAACTGCTGCCTGTTAATCTGGAGCACCTCTTTTTGGTGTACTGTCATTAGGAGAATGGCTTGCTGTCCTGGTTTGAACCCAGCTGGCAATGAAGCACCACGCAGCCACTCACTCACTCCTCTCCCTCTCTGAGGGAGGAGAAAAACAGGTAAAAGTAAAGCCACATGGGTTAAGATAAAGAGAGTTTTCTTGAACAACATGAATAGAGAGAGGGGAAGTAACAACTGAGTGAGTGGTAAACAACGCACTGCTTATTGCCACTGCCAAGCTGAGCCGCTGTTTGAAAAAACTGCCCCCCTCTCAGCTAGCCTCCCACACCCCTTATATGTACTGGGCATGACATCAGTACGGTATCAAATATCCCATTGGCTGATTGGGTCCGACTACCCTGGCTGTGGAAATCAACCCTATTCTAGCCAAACCTAGGACACTTGCTTTTGATAAAGTGATTGTTTGTTATAGTCCCATGGTGGTTTGGCTTTAAAGTGGTGTGTTTTAGCATGGATTATCAGAATACTGCAGCAGCCTGTGGCTAGCGTGTTAACTCCACTGCAGCTCACTACTTCATGCAGATACATTTCTGTGCTGCTCCCCTTCGTGGTACATCACAGAGTATAGGAACGTTTTCAGCAAAAGGGGAGAAAAACCTACAGTTAGTTCAGTATTGGCACTTTAAAACTGTCTTTTCCTGGTAAGAGAAGAGGACACTTGCTACTTTTATCATGTAAGTGGACTAAAAGAACCCCTTATTTTGTTTGGTGGAACTTACAGTGCATTATCATGTGAGATGACTGAGTTTCAAGTGACCTCTGCCTGCTTACACCATGAGCCAGGCTGATCTTTATGAAGGGATAGCCCAACGCCTTCTCCACTTACCAGTAACTTCTGCGTAGCTAACCTGCACAGAAACAGCATTCAAAGATCAGCCCCTCTTCTGCCTCCTCACTAATGCAGTCTCCTCACTAATGCAGGACGGCTTCCTGCAGTGTCGCCATCTACTACTGTCACAGTGCCTTTTGCTTAGCGTCTTGCAAAGGAAAGGATTGTGGGATGCTTCAGAACCAAATGCAGTCTATGTAAACGGCAGAATGGTGCTGAGGCAAGAGATGTAAAATGTAGGAGGATATTAAAGAGTAGTACTGTATCTTGCAAAAATATTTAATTCTGGTAGCTTCCACAAAGTCATCTTGGCAGAGGCATAGCTGCAGACAGATAAGGTTTTAAACCAACTGTATCCATCGTACCACACGGTTTAGGGGAGTATATGGCAGTTGCAAGAAGAAAGAGGAGACAAAATATTTTATAATTGGTTATATCCAATCAGGCGTGTTCTGCCATGTCTTGATTCCATAGCGGGATGTGACCTGGGACTTTTTTAGTGCCCAGCTCCCTCCTCATTTCACTCCATAGTGTTTTGGTTTCTCTTTGGAAGGGAAATCTAGATGGGCAAGCCGCATGTCAGCCACTGCACAGTGACCAGGTCCTGAATGTGGATGAGCCAGGGGTCAAGGACCCTCCAGGGTACCCTGCTTGTTCATGAGTGCATTTAGATGTATCTTGGATAATTAAAAACTACAGTTTCTGTTATCTGGAGGAGAAAACCCAAATCACTTAGATGAAACCTCAACTTCTAATATTCACTGTATTAAATCTACCAGATTTATCATCATGGCTTGGCTTCGGGGACGAAGATTTGGGAAGGGCTTTGCCCACGCTTATTGCAAGCGCGTTGATGGCTGAAAAGGCCAATGCGGGATAGGCAAGACCGGTTGCAAAGAGCACACCGGAGGGTCTCCTTGGGTGGTATAGTCGAGGCACGGTTCTTTCTGCGCTGTCTTTTCTCCTCGAGACTGATTCTATGCGTGCTCTATCTACTGCCTGACCCACTGCCCGTGTTGGTGGATACCAAGCTTCATAAACCTCCAAGTTTGCTAATGAACTTGCTGTGAATTGAAGCTGGACAGTAATGGGTTTACTGTTCCTCAGTGCATTTTGTGTGGACCCCTTAGAAGTAATCTTTCAGCCGGGATAGGTTGAAAATGATTCATTTAGGTGATTTTACCACCCTAGTGGAAACAGTGTTTTTTAGTTCAGAAATGGATGAGTGGAAACACCTCTTCTTTCACTAGTTGTAGTGGATGGAGAAAGGTTGTAAAGAGTAGTTTGCTTATGAAACAACACTACTATGCAGCTGTGTTTTACAAGAGAGTCTTAACAAGGACATTATTTTTTTGGCTCGTCTTCAATAAAATATTTGAGATAAACCTTAGAAAAGTGAACTGAGGAGAACTGAAAGAGATGATGAAAAGATTAACCTGTTCTATTGCTATTCTACATTGAAATATGAAAAGCTAACATCTTTGATTCTTTGGTACTTAAAGATACAATAGCTTTTTCAAATGATTGTTCATTTCTTTTCCCTCTCAAGAGTGACTGATAAATAGCCTTAATAAAATGAAGTGCCTGTTCATCTGCTTCTGACAGTATAATCATAGTGATATTCAATTATATGCTAGACCTAAGGGTCTGCCAGAGTTTCGATCTCAAATCCGATGTGTTTAACAGTGTTTATGTATGTAGTATTCCTTGCTGTAAATTGGAAAGGTAGACCATTTATTTTAACCTTATTTTCAGTTTGAGACAAAATTGGAAGGGGAAAAAAATATTTATTTTTTTAGTTCCCAAAGCATGGAAATGCAAATAACAGCCATATAACGCCACAGAGTCCTGGTTTGAGTACAGCTTGTATACTCCTTAAATATGGATAGAAGCATTACATCTGCACAGAAATGTAGTTAGCAAGTGCTCCCTTATGCTGTACACTTAATGAGACATACCTGTTTAAAAATCAATTTGTATTCCATAGTGTCTTGAAGCCTTTATCATGAGAGAGGACCCCTGGTACCGGGGTGCTCCATAACAAAACAGTTCTCTCTGTATGCTCTTCTAAACCCCCCTACTACTAACATAGATAGCTATGAACCATTATTGTTTGTCCCTCAATGTTGGCTTAATTCTATAGGATATTATTATTATTCATAGTTTGTTCCACACTTGGGCTTTCCTTCCATTTTATATGCTCTTCGGTTGGCCTCTTGTTGTTCAAATCTCTCCTTACAAGGCATCTCTTTTTTGCAAGTCATTGTGAGACTATCTCAGCAGATAATATATTATTTTAAAGAGAATTATGCATCACATTAATATCCAGCTTCATAAATCACACATCATTAAACTCTGCTATTTATCGCTTGATCTTGCAGTCCTTGTCAAAAAATACATTTCTAGCACTGTCACTGTTACGTTGTGTGGAATGTGTCTGACATTACACAGCAGCACTGAGGATGGACTCAAAAGCCTAGTGAGTAGATTCATCTTTAGTTAACATGTATGTCTAATCTTAAGATTACTGTAAAATGTGTCAACACTGGTTGAATACGTGGTGTGGGTTGGCTGGGTTCAGACCCAGTACAGTAAGCAGTATGGTTTTTTGCTTAAATTGATTGGTGGAGCACTTGAGAAGCTTTTGCACCTGGTTGGTACTGTCACACTAGCCGAGCAATTCCAGTTCCTTGTGATCAAAGCTCTGGGTGTCTAGCAAGTTTCGCTATAAAAGATTTCTTGGATTTCCCAATTATGCAAGAGTTCTGTGTATCTGTCTGATAAAGATCTCTCTGGTTTTACATCCTGTGATGCTAGCTAAAATGCTAGTAGTATTCTTTTTCCTTTTCCAGAAGCCAGAAATACATTTCTACTTTCCCTTTGCCCTTTCAGAAGTCTCTGTGTTAGAGAATCTTAAAGCTTTGACCATATTTCTGGGGCATGTCTGTGTTTTTACTAAAAAAAAAAAAAAAATATCTTTAAAACAGAGCAGTCTGGTGCTGCGGTCTCGCTCATGATTGCTTCTTACACTTGTGCAGAATGTGCTTTCCCCTCTTGTGCCTTTTTAAGCTTTTATAACACAGTCGCTGTCTCCTAGTTTTACCTGCCAGTATCATGTTCTTTGAGTGAGGCAGCTTTCGCGAGATTGTGTAATCTCTGTGCCTGGTCTCTTACCGCTCTTTATACGTTCACATATTTGAAGTACCATCTGGTTGTCCATGACATTCATACCTTTACTAAAAACTGTATCAAGACTTTTCACGCTAGAAAATGAGGAGCTCTTTGAGTAAAATCCATTATGTCTTGTTATAATATTGCTTTTGTTTTTCTTTTGTTTCATTTCACCTTAAATCCTCTGTGCTCTTCATTTTCTTTCTCTCTCTCTTTTTTTTTTTTCCAGTGGAGTTTGGGGCCTATGAATTCATTGGGGGCTATGGGATTTCTTTATTTACCACACTTCCAATAAATCTTTCCCTTGGTCTTCTCAGCCATGTTTTTGTCTTCATCACTTCTCTGTTTATATACTTGGCACCTATTTTTCATCTTTTCTACTTTTTTTTTCTCTCATTCTCCCCACCCCTTACCAGGTTGACAAAACCAGCCAAAGGCTCTTGCTTTACATACAGGGTTGACTGTAGAAGAAGGGAAGCAGAGCAGGATTATGCTCTCTTGGTTGCTTTTCCTTTGCTGGATTTAAAGAGCATCTGCCTCCTGCTCCTCAGGATCGGCTTAGAGGAGCGGGACACCAGCAACTGGGAGATACAGCAGTGCTGTTTAAGAGCAGAAGACTGCCCGTCAGGCGTAGCACATTTGCTATGCATAGAATGGCTTTGTGCTGAACACTCCTAAGTCTTTTTCATGAATTCTTAAAAGACTATATCATGGCCCCCTCTATGTAAAGAGGCAGATCCTGCTCTTTCATGCTTTTGCAGCAGAAGATTGTGTTTCCCCCGCTGGGTGCTAGAAAAACTGACCAGGAATTTTTACATCAAAACTGTTGTTCTTTAGTAATGAAATGGATTCTCAACAAAAAAATGTTTTGGAAAGTTTTTTTCTGGAGGACAAAAGATCTTACAGTTCTGAGTTTGAAGAAATATTTTAGTAAATATTCAATGTCTCAGAATTTCAGGTTCAGAACAGTTTGGTTTCCCTTTCCTTTTTGATGATATATTACATTTTAATCAGCTTCTACCAGCTTTAGACACTAGAGCACAGACTGAATTCTTC
Source organism: Bucorvus abyssinicus (assembly GCA_009769605.1). Lineage (NCBI taxonomy): Eukaryota > Metazoa > Chordata > Aves > Bucerotiformes > Bucorvidae > Bucorvus > Bucorvus abyssinicus. The sequence continues at coordinate 11,901,738 of CM020046.1, read as the reverse complement.
CCAACTCAGATGTTACACTTCTCCAGGAATCAATGCAAGCATTTGATTATGGGTATTTAAATTGAACTTGGGTTTGCAGTGCTGAATTTCTTTGCCCTGTGATAGTGTGCCAGCAGCTTTCTGTCTTCCCATAGTGCAGTCCCTAAGCTGCCAGATCTTTGGCCCTTGCTCTGTGTGTCTGTATCCTTACCAGCAGGCTAGACGTGACTTTAGCACTGTGGCTAGATACACATGGGAATGATACTTGATATGAGATAAAGATTGCCCTCGTAGACAAAGACATAACAAGGATCAGTAGTTGTCAGTGGAAGTGAGACAAATTCACGCTTGTAGTAAGATGCAATTTCATAAATGGTTGTTCATAACTTAATGTTACTTGAATGGGCTTGGATAGCTCTCTAAAAGTCCCGTCCTGGGGAAATTACCCCATTCTCTCGGAAAATTGTGGTAGTATGTGTACAAGAAGGTTAGAGAATGTGGTCATGGTAGTTCTTTATGGTTTTAGGGAACGTACCTCTCTGGAACTACTACCCAGCTCTTTTCCACGCTTGGAGACTGTCAAAATGGTTCTGGCAGAAGCTCTGCACAGTGGGCAGAGGTAAAGCCTATGGTCTGAAGCATCAGCTTTTCGAGACAGGGTGTGCTTGATCACCTGGAAAGAACTTGGCTAGGTGACAGTGATGAGCCAGTGTCAGTTTGTTATTCTTTGTGACTGTTGCTTATAGAAGAGGAAGCTGCAAGAAAACACACTTCCAAGAAAAACATAGTCTGAGCAACTTGTATTTTTTGTGTGTGAAGATAGCCAACAAATGCAGAGAGCTGCCTGTAAGCCTCCACAAAACAAGCATTTGCTGAGGCATCTGTCTCACATCGTAAAAGAAGTTGGAAGCCTTTCTCTTCCAAAACTTCTGTTTAAATGATGAATGCCAGCACAAGGGAATATCATGATTAAATGTAACCCAGAATGGCAGAGGTATCACAGGTTTGGATGAAATACTTCAAAAGCCAGGAGAGATGAATTCACGTTGATGGGAAAATATTAGCCATGGAAGTAGTTTGTCATGTCATCCCTCCTGCCTCTATCATCACGGGGGAGACATTCTTCCTCTCAGAGACTATGCAATTTGTTTGTCTAATCTATGTGTCTTTATCCCCATTTCAGTTCTGTATTGACTCCCATGTCCCACTGGTACCCACTGTCATGATCTTTGAACTTCTCTTGTTTGCTGCCTTGTTGCTGTTTGTTCCAGTCCTTCCTTGCTGCCTTTACAGGTGGTGGGAACATTCCCCGACATAATTAGGATCTTGGTCACTGTGCTCAGGTTTGAGCTTGCACATTTTCTATTTTGCCTGTTGTTTGGTGTTTGGGTATGGGGGATTGCATTGCTTACCGAATATTGCCCAACTGGATCCGTAGGTGAGTTAGAGAAAACCACCAAACAATTTAACTACATGGGAAAGTAATGAGCTACGTCTACGGCAGTCGGGATCCTCTAGTGCGTAGTGATTCTTTAGAGAACACATCTGTCCTTTTCACCCTCCTGGCCTGCTAACCCCTGCTTAACAAAACACACAGAAAAATTTAATATTTCTATGGGTTTTTTTTCCCCTCCAGAGACATTCTCCTTTTTTATCTGTCTACATCCCAGACAGTCTGGTTTTTTTTCTGCCCTAGTCTACTAACCAGAACTTCTTGAGATGCAATTTATGAGAGTCCACAGCATATTTTTAAGAGAAAAATATGACTCTATAACTAATTTTTCTGAATTTATAATTTCTAGTGGTGGTAGTTCAAGGAAATTTTTGGTAACAGAGAATTGATATTATCTGGTTTCTAAATATACATGACCTATCACTTATTTATCCAATAATTAAGGGCTTAATTCCCATTAACTAATTTATATAACCATCTTTCAGCTATTAGATTTATGAAAAATAGCAAAGCAAGCATTGAATTTTTAGTATAGAATATCTTCTGTTGATTATCTTGTACATTTGACATGTAGAATCTGTTCTTGGTTCTCAACCAATATTGTTGTGTTGAGTCAGCACAGGGATTGCTGTTGGTCTTTTCTGGACAATTTATTTTGTGTCCATAGACCAGAAATATTTTTCAGCAATGCAAAGACAACAGCTTTGTGATAAAACGGGCAGAGTTGCCTTTGGCTCTGACTAGCCAAATCTGTTGTGGATTAGCCTGCAAAACAGGAGCTATGGTGCATAAAAGCAATAGACTGGTCATAAAGGCAGCAGGGAGGCGAGTATAGCTGTGTCTCACCTGGGCCAATACGGCAACTCCTAAAATCTCTTACTTGCAGATGGTAATTGAAATTGTGATAATTAAAAATCACTTCTCACTTTGACAGCAAAATTGCTACCTTAGTATAAAACTCACTAGAAGGTATTTCAAAATTTAGGTTTGACATTATTTCTAATGTCTACATTGCATTAAGGTAATTTGGAAAATGCTTCACGTCCTGGTTCAGGATGGTGTTGGCACAAGTGGTTACAGTTAAGCTCATGTTTAGTTCTTGCTAGGAATGGGCCAGAAGTTGAGTACTTTGACTAGATGTGATTGACAGTGGTTTTATGAGTAAATGTCACGTGTGAAAGAGGTACAAGTGGCTGATGTAGCCCAGAGGTTTATTACTAAGAATGTTACTGTGGTTGTCTTGGGACATCTTATGCCTTCCTGTAGCACTGTGAATAGTCAAGGCCCTTACAATAAGGCACTTTTATTTATAATTGTAAATATAAGATACATACTTTATATTTCATAAAACAGGTGCTTTATGCTGATTAAAAGAAATGCTTTAATTATTTTACATTTCTCAACATAGGTTGGCTTCTGCTTTCTGGGTTATCAGGCATGTCTACATCACAGTAAGAAGCAAAGGTGCCTCTCTTATCCTCCAGTGAACGCCGTTCCCCTTCCATGTGAGGAAGAGTTGACCACCTAAACCCTTTAAACCCTGGATGCTGTCTTTTTTTTAAGCATGTTCTGTTTGATGTCTGTTACCAGTGCCTGCAGAGGAGCAATGATAGCTGAAAGATGTGGACAGCTGGTTAGTTATTTGCAGAGGGCTTAGAGGTATATATCAACCATTCAGCTGTACTTACTAGGTGAGCTAGAGAAGTTCATGCAATGCAGAATAGCCACACGGCACTTCATGCTGATCAGGTTGTTGCCTAATTTGGAAATACATACATACCTAAGGCCTGTCAGCTATACAGCAGCTCCATACCTTACTCCCATTCCAGTTAGAGAGTAATTATCGTAATGCTTTGCAGATTTGGTTCCAGTAGATAAAACATTGCATCCTCCCTTGTGGCCTTACCAGCTTGTCAGCTTCATTTTGCTTTGAAAAATACAGGAGAGATTTCCTTGATGTTCCCCATGGTGCGTATCAATTTTGAACAGAACTTCAAGCCACTTGGGCAGTTGTTGGGGGTATGTTGAGAGGATGGAAAACTGTAACCACGGAGGAGGGAAGTGTAAAATTAATGGATATTCCTCCATTAGACATTACTAACAAGTTAACTACCGTATTTAGGTAAAGAGATCTGCCTGGAAATAATACAATACTTACTAAAAATAACCTTTAAGTATGTAAGCGTGCCCCATGACAATGGTGTTAAAATCGCAGTAAGACTTGCCAGACCAGGCAAATACTAATGTGTAATATGCAAATATTAAAGAATACCAGAGATGACTCAGTAGTGCTCTGCAAATCTGTATTTATCAGAGCCTCAGAGCTCCTCAGTGTGAATGGACATCAGTGGGAGTGGAGGTGGTTAGTATCCTTTTGTGGGTGCTGTGCTGTTCGCGGGCCTTCTCCTGTGTCTCCTTGTTAAATAAAACAGAATTGGAATCCATCCAACGGAGAATTATTGCAGGTTTGATTAACTTGAAAATAAACTTGATATTCATGCTGTTACGCAACGGTGTCTCCACCTGTTGGAAAGAATTTCAGGATCTAAGAGTGCATTAGGTCTTTATTCAGATGCACAATATCCAGCTGGCTGCAGAAAAAAAATAATTACAATTTTGGTTTTTTTCCATCTTTAATAATGGCAATGTCCCTGTCACCAAAAGGGGTAATATACGCAGCGTTTAAGCACCCTCAGGCTATGGCAATGAAGAGCTTGTACCTTTTTCTTGTGGAGAGATGCTATGCTGTGCAGACTTGGTGTCATAGAGACTGTAAGAATGTATGAAGTTTTAAACGGGCAGATGAATTTTCGATCTGCTCCTTTGAAAAAGCACACAATTCGACTTGGCTGGAAAAGTCACAGGAAGTTCACAGGAAAAAAATTCTCCAGCACCAGTAGGATGGTCTCTGTATTTCTTACGTGGGGTTTTGGGATTAGACTGGGGTTTAAACTGACTTTTCATAGACCTTATTTTCTTCATGCAGGCTGCTTTCAGGCCAGCTCAGATACTGATTTCTGAATTTTCAGGTTAGCCACCATTACTTCAAGAGCCTCTCAAGACCCCATTTCATTTATTTACATTTTAAAAATGTTATTAAGAGAAAACCAATAACCATCCTGTAAAATTCCAAACCCCAAATCTTTTCTTTAAAAAAAGCATTATAAGTTTGCCGATTGCCAGCAATGCACTTACCTACACCGTTAATTCATAACCTCTACTGAAATCCTAACCCTGCTGAAGTCAATGCCAAAACTTCTTAGGGATTTCATTGCCAAGTAGTTAAAGCAAGAAAATAAATACCTGAACTCATTATTTATCTTCTGCTGCCCCCATAGTATCTAACACGTTGTTGCCAAGTACGGAGAAGCCCCATTGATGGCAACCCCACAGAAATAATACCAGTCTTTCACCAGCAATCTGGGTGACGTATTAACAGTCTGCATACATCTATCAGACAACACAACAGATGACACCAGCTCTTCGTTAAGAGCATTTTGTAGTTGAGTAAATTATGGGCCAGCCTGAGTGCCTTGAAGCTGTGAGTATTAACTTGCATTTCTCCAGTGCCTTCAATCAAAGGGTCACCTGGCCTCAAGTGATTGTATGAATTATGTAGTGTTGTTACATTTATGATATAAGTAGAAGTTAATTTTCTTACCTTTTGAAGTGCTGGTGAATAGTAGGTCACATCTTATGTGTATTTCTGACAGTGGGCTTCAAAACAAATATTTTTGAAATCTACCGACAGCTAAAATGTAGTTCACGGCTTTTGTGTGAAATGAAAGGAATCAGGGACGTGTGCTGGTGGCAGAGCTGTGTTGCAGAAAGAGGCTGAAAAGCTTGGTTTGCACGATGCACGTGCCTGCTAGCTCAACTCCAAGAGCAAGGACCAGCCAGGCTCAAAGGAGCTGCAGGAGATGGTGCTGTCTGACAGAAGTCATGGTTGAGATAAAAGCTTCTAAATCTCCAGCAGGTACTGGCTGCACTCACTGCAAAAGGACCTGTTCTATATCTGGAGAGTGAGAGCAGTATGGTTTTCACACCTTTCTTCACTAACTGGTATTCTAAGAAGGAATGGCAATGATGACAGCCTTATCCGGGGGGAAATGCTTCAGTGATGGTAGTTAGGAGAATGCTCAAAATTAGTATTTGCAATTTCCAGTGAAGGGAGTTTTATACCATCCGTCTATATACCAAATACGTGTGGACAGTTGACACAGAAATAGCTATGGAAGCAATGTCTATCCACGTGAAGCCTAGCAGAGGTCATTCCTTACCCATTTCCAGTCTGGCCCAGTTAGGATGGCATTTAATACACGCTGAATTTATTCCAAACAGATGATTAGTTACTAGACCTTGGAATATGTCATTGGTGAATTTTTTCTTTGTTCTCAATTTTCCTGGAAGTACTGTTCAGCTGAAGAGACCACAATGCAGGCAATAGTGCATGGCGATTTCCATGCCTTTGTTCTAGCATGTGTATTGTGCTTCAAGTGATGCTGATCTGTTTTGAGAGCTTGTGGGATTTTCAAAACCACTGCTCCGCTAATCTCATTAGGCTCCTCTAACATCAGAGCAATCTCTCTTTTCAGGGTCTGATGACAAGATATTGGATGGTGTGATTTGTACTGCAAACGGTTCATTTCCAGTTTTCACTACACTTTCATTTTGGAAGTCTGTGACTATTTAACTCTTGTGTAAGTCTCCAGCGTGCCTTATTACAGTGAATCTTGACTAATGGAGATGTGTGCTGATGAGAGAGTCTCTCTTTCAGGTGGGGTAGGCTTTGCTGTATCCTAAGGATACTTTGCGTTTTGATTCCTTTGATCCAAATTAATTGTAAGAGGCTAAATGGACAGAGCTATCAAATGCACAGCTATGCTTAACAGAAACGTTACAATTACATAAAAGTGTCAGTGTCAGAAATCAAAGGAGAGATCCAGATAGGTGAGTCAGCATAGAAATGACAGAGTAACTGAAGTTCATAATTTAAGCTGGTAGTTCTGATCTGCTCATGAGCTGAGCACTGAGTCACCCAAGGCATAAAAGCCAAGTGAAGAGCGAGAACATAAGGCGTCGTACAAGAACCAAGGTAAATAGAATTACCCTCCTTTCCTGTCCTTTCACATATGGGCAGAATTGGTCTCTGATGCAGGCCAATGAATTCATATGAGTAGCAGGACTACTACCAGCAGAAGGAAATTTCTAATAGTTATGACTAATATTTCTCCCTGGGAGCCTCTATGTGTTTTGTTTGTTGTGGTGGTTTTGGTTTCTTTCTTTTGTTTGTTTTTTAAGGGGAGAGGAAACAGGCATATAAAATAGCATGTAAATGTCCCAAATAGCATGATACAGCATCTGAGTTGCATATTCAGGAAATGACTAGAAGTTAGTATTAAACTGAAGATTGACTTAAACAAACCTTAGTTTGAAGTGTATAACTTAAATACATCCCTTTCAGTTCTTCAGCTGTGTCTTGTGTATTAAAATTTGCTAAATTTGATACAAGATTTAGTTTCGGAGCATCTTAGATCTGAAGTGTTTCATATCAAATTCTTCTTTCAAGTCATTTAAAGAGTTATGAAATTCACGTTTAGTCTAGAACTCTAATCTGAAATTTCTGGCTCTGGTACATGTTCAGATAATCAGATTTCAGTCGGGAAATACGGCACTTACCTTATCTGTTGCAGATAGATCCAGCATGGAAAACCCTTATAATCAGCGGGTACTATAAAGAGACCTGCACTAGTACTCATTTGAATATTGCAAATAAAGGATCTAATTAGCAAAGTACTGTGATATCAGCATTATGTTAAGTGCATTTGTTTTCATCATCCTCAAAGCTTGCCTAAATCTCATGGAGAAGTGGTGGAATCCGTATAACGAGCCGTGTAACAACATCAGTCACAGCTGTATTGTGGGCGACAATGTAAAGGCTGCAACGCTGACAGGTAACTGAGAAATGCTTTGTTTTAGAAATACCAGCACGAGCAACGCACTCTGAAGAGATCATTACAGTGGAGCACTGTGAGTTTGCCTGAGAAGTGTGTGCTAAGAGGAGTTTATTTCTGACTGAATAGGCAGAAGCAAAGTCCGTATTGCCACGTTCCTATAAAAGGAACAGCACAGAGGAAGGACTCTGCATGCTGAAAACAGATTTGGACCCATTTATGCACTTAACTTCCATCTAGGCATCAAATACTTTTTTTTTAAGGGGTAGACGGCATGAATCCTTTGTCCATAGATACAGATGTGAGCATATGGGTATGTGTCCATATTCACACACAGACCTATCTATAAAAATAGAAACTTCCTCCAGGGAGATCGGCTACAGCAGATAACCCGCACGTGGTCTTGAACTCACAGATCAGCCAAGGCATGTAGATACCTGATACAGTTATTTTGCCAATGAATGATCTACATAGACATAAACAGCCCTATTTTGAGTCCACGTGGCATGGTGGTAGTACTCTTGCTGGTTGCTTTGGGGTTCACTTCAACTGTGGTTGAGCAGAACATGGAAAACATGAAAAAAGAGAGCTTTTAAACATTTTGAGACAGCTTTAAAGAAGCCATTTTTCTGTGCTCTTTTCTGGTTTTGGGGGGACTGAGGAGAGATGGTGAAAGAAAACTTATGTCTCAGCCAGCTCTAGCCCCTCACTTTTCAGGTTTTAGAATTTAAATGTAATGCATTATACAGTCAACTCATAATGCTGTCCGGCAGCTTGTATGTATGTACAGAGGTGTAACAGAGCGGGGAATTTGTCTTCTCTTCATTAGCACTTCAGAGTACTAGTAGCAAGAGATTCCATCTGGAGATGAGTTTCTCATAGATTCTGGGTACAAAAAAATGAACTAAATGTTGTTCCCATATTGTTCCAACTGCTTGATTAGCAATGAGTCAGAAAGCGGTCTCTGTGTTCTTCTCCATCTGGACATGTATACGCCATGATAAGCTCAGATAGGAAATAAAAAAAATTAAGTGTTGAGCTCCTCAGTTAAAAAGAGAAGGTTGGTTGTAGGAAAATTGCAGAGATGAGTTTTACAGTCTTAGGCCCTAATGCTGAAAATACTCTGGCCAGCAGATACCTCATGCATGTAATGAACTTGCTGGATCTATTTATAGCTTTACTCAGTCTATGCTTGTACCCAGATGGTGCTCCTTAAATTTCACTGGGCTGTGTGTGTGAGCAGCAGTTCACACTGACGATCACAATGCGGAACAAGAATCCAGGTAGCAAACACGTATTCTTAATTAAGGAGATGTTCACAATTCGTTAATGCAACACTTAAGACTTTTTTTTACTGGTGTCTCTCTGCAAGAAGGATCTGTAACGGACAGAACTTGCAAAATTGCATCTAATTACTTTTTTTTTTTAGTTTTGCGTAATTATCTTTACAAGGATGAAAAAATGACATTCAGTTTTAAGAATGGATAAACTGACAAAAAGGGTGGAATAGCCGAATCTTGCAGTGTGTCAAGACTTCAACCCCCCAGACTCCCATTCCTTCAGCAGTGATAGATCATTCCCATCCCCACAGCACTTTGCTTCTCCAGGCTTGTTTTTTGCCAGTTTTGGGTCTCTGTTTACTCCCTCCATATGCCTGAACTCCCACCAAGGTTGGTTTGGATTTCTTTTACAAACCAGACTCTCTGAAATTTTCCACTGTGCTTAATTGAAGTCTATTCGTATTCGCTTCTTCTATAAGCTGTTCCTGTAATGCCATTTAAAAAAAAATCATTATAATTTTAATACATATTCTGAAATTCTATTTCAACCTACAACTTCATATTTTTGTAAATCTCAGAAAAACCCATGAAGGGTGAACATAATCTAGGCAATGAATGCTTCCATTAGACTTTAGTGGGAGCAAATGGATTTCCCTGTGCCCTTTCCCCTATTGAAATAATAGATTTGATGTTAAATACGAAGAGTGAATACTACACTTTTTTGGGACACCTCCAGCTACTGAATGGTGTTTCATCTGCTGACATCCTGATGCTTGTGAAAGGTATCTGGTAGGCAAGAACACACCCAAGATGGCTAATTTTAACACTTGGAGGGGCAGATACTATGACTGGGTGTAAGGATGCCCGCAGCTGTCTTTGGGAAGGGTACAAATGAAAGCAAGGGTACAAATGAAAAGTCCAGGCTGAAAGCGTTGTGTGGTTTGTTTTGGTTTGGTTACTTGTGCTGGCTTCTCTTGTGCAGTTTGTTACTTTTAAGAGTATTTGAAAATACAATGATGTAATGGTTTATTTGAGCACAAGGATTGCAAAGTATTTTCTATGACTTTTAACAGGAGCAATTACTAGATTGAGATTACCTCAAAGGAACTGTAGGATTATTAGCATTACAAATCTGCTTCTTGATCAGAACTACTCAGCACATTGAGTTCAAGGTGGTGAGATTAATATAGTTTGGTTACATAAATTAAATCTATCTCAGGTTTTAATACAGCCTCTTGTGCGATGCATATAACTTGACTCCAAGTAGCCAAATGCCATGAGGTACTGATTGCCAGTTCTAAGCTAATGGTAACTTACTGGTTCTAACTTGAGAGACATTGAAAGTTAGAGAGAAGCAAGAAGGGAATACTGCCTCTCTAGTCATAGCACTCACAGAAGGGGCTCTGTCTTCTTTGTAATTTCTATACGTTTGGCATAAAACCTTTTCAGAGGCTTTTTAGAAAACGTATTTAGAAAAGGTTTAGAAACTGTTCTGAAACAGTTGAAATTAAAAACGTCCTTTCAAAAACATCTGCAAGATAATTTTATTGAGCTTACACATTTTTTTCAAGGTATTTATATATAAGTATGTTTTTTAGTACTGTTAATGACCCGGTGTGTTTCCTTCAGAAGCAAGATGCCTTAGCAGCCTCTCTCCCCATTCTCCCTTGCACTCTTCCTTCCTCATCTTTCTGCGTGATCGTTGTTTCCCACTCCCCTATTGCAGTTTTATGCCCTTTTAGCTGCTTCAAAATGAGCTGTAAAAAGTTTTTTAAAAATTAAAAAAGAAACAAGTCTTGTTTGGTTTTAGGTCATACCAGACCTGATTCACCCTGCAGGACCTTAGTACTGTGTTGGCGCAGCTGAACGATAGGAGTGGTGGTGCTGCGGCAGGAACAAGCAGCTCTTGGTGAGGATGGCCAGTAACTTTGTAAAATGGCTTTGTTCGTGAAGAAAGCGCACGGTGGAACTGCGTATGGATTATGTCTTGAGTTGAGCATCAAGTGCAGCTGTGTTTATTACACTGTCTGCAAAATAGAGCAGTAGTGTGCCGGCAAAGCTCAAAAGCCCCTTAGCGGCTTCCTAATCTGAGGTCAGTCGAGACTTCCAGCTTAGAGGAAGGCCCTGTACATAAATCTGCTCTATATTCAAATGTCATTTGAAGAGGTTTGGGCTACTGAAAAACAGATGATAGCTTTGTTAGAGGAACAAGGAACTGGAATTAGTGTAAATAATTTACATGCCATATGTGGGCGTGGGACTGTCCATACAATGTGTATGCCCCAGCTTCCCAAGCTGAGTGCTGACACAGTCCTTCCCTGCCATACATCCTTAGGCTGTTCATGTTGTTTCTGACAGCACTCCTATCACACCAGCTGCAGCCTCCCGCTCCCCAGATCTTGGCATGCCCTGTGGTTTGGCTAGCTTGATGATATTTCCTGTTCCAGCAGAGCTGTCTCTTCCTGTAGAATATCTATCATATCCTTGATGACCTCATTAGCAGTTCATCCTCACTTTCAGTCTCTTTCCTCTCTATTCTGACTGTGAGTTCAAGTGGTGTCAGATGCCACACTGTTACAGGACATGTGTTTGCTCTTTCTTAGCCATGTGCTTGCATGATCATGTTTCATCAATGCTTTTCCTAAGGGTGGTCTCTAATCCTCTTGCATAGGTTCAGTCGCTGCAGCTTGTTGAAACAGCTGTAATATTCTGACATGTAGTAGAACTGAATGTAGAAACTCTATCTTTTATCCAAAACATTTTAAGGGGCAGATTTTCAAAGAAAATTAGCTGGAATTGGGGAAGGGCAGTTACTTATGCTGGAAAATCTGTCAGTGCCTCTCTGGTAAATCTGCCTGTGGCTTCGTGGTGGTGGGAATGTTAATAATTCCCAATGTCGTGTACAGATGCAGTGTTCATGCTCGTTCTTCACATGACATGGCCACGTGGCTGTTCATCTCCTATCCATACCCTAGCCAGATGTGGAGGAGCTATAAGTAAGCTGTATAGTAGTCACAACTCTTCCCAAGTAAGCTTTTCTGATCAAGAAAAAGTTACGTCTTTCTATGTAACTTCTTTCTGTCCTTTATGACTTCAGTGAAAAATCAGAAGGAGTTTTCTTCAACATTTCTTTCACGTACATAACAACTTCTTCGTTGTAACTTCAGGGAACCATTATGTTTTTCTTCTCCATCCTCCTATAGTCACCAGCCTCTGTAGATCATCAGATGCTCTTCAGATCTACCAGAAACTGAATGGTGCAAATCGTTTTGGGATTGTGAAAAGCTGCCTGTAACTCAAAGTCCAGGTCAGTCCTTACCTGGAGTTGTTTGCACTCTCTTCTGCGTAGACCCGAACTGTTACATGTATAGTTCAGTCTGTCTTTAAGATCTCAGTAAACCTTATTTTATAGATCAGTCTAGTACATGAGCACCCAACTGCAAGTCTCTCACTGATGGCAGTGAATTACCTGGTTAAGTTTCTGTCTGTATCACAGTGTCTAGACAGTGGACAGCATCTTCTCCTTATCATTCTTCATATCTATATTTGTGAGTTTTCCTGTAAGTTAACAGAACTGATATTAAATAGTTGCAAATAAAGAGAAAATCTAGTTCTAAAGCAGTTATCCAACTTTGAATAAGACTTGGTGAATAAACCTATCTTTGGTTAAGATTCTGGACATTTTAAAATGCATTTTAGATTATTAAAATCCTTTTATAGACTCTATATTTAGTCCTGTGCTATCTCCCTGTCACAGATGTACTATTAATTCATTAATGTGATTTTCTCTGTAATTTTGTTAGCAGGCTTGGCAAAGGTGAAAATGGTAACAATTGAAAAGGGAGGGTACAAAGTGAATGTATTCACTGACCCCAGTAAAGAGTGGGAAAGCATTTTTTCTCGACAAATGAAAAGATTTTTATTTTATTTTGCAGATGGGAGATGTAATATGCTAAAAATGCAACTTAATATCCACATCTCATTTGACTAGACATCAAGCAAAGCAGAAAATTTGTATAACATCAGAGTACTTGGCCTCAGTATTGCATAAACATGGGTTGTTATTTTTTGGCTGTTTTGGTTTCCCACAGAGTCTGGTACACACTTTACATTTAAAATATGTGCTGGCATTGCGTTTGAGATGGAGTCTTTGTGTATTAGGAAAATTCACCGAAAGGTCTGTGGTAGACAGCAGAGAGTAGCAGCTACCTTCATAAATACAGCTTTTAATACATCAAATGCTACAGAGTAGGTACAGATTAGAAGAGAAATATTTTGCCTCTTAAGTCAGTGAGGATGGATGAGGGGTTAAAAAACTGGTAGTGGATTCTAGTACCGATATAGGCTTATTGTCAGGCTGTTCATCACCAGCTGGAAAGCAGTGCTGGTAAAAATATCTGTTATCACAAAATCTTCTGAAGAGGCACATAGGCTGAAATTGTTATATCTTAATGCAAGAGGAATGCATTCTTTGTTTTTTACTCTAGAAGAAGGAGAATTAGTTACCACATGAAAGGATGGGAGGCGAGCATAATTAAATGATACTGCGAGATCTTATTCCACTTCTTGCAGTATTGGTCTTCTAAGTGCCATATGTACCAAAGATATCCCGTACATTGCTAGCAGTGCGGGGAGCTGCTTGTAGGAGAGCAGCGTGTGGCTCAGGGCAGTTGTTTAAACTTAATCACTAGTACAGGTGACTGTCCAATACGTGCCTCAGCTCAGTAAGGCTACCTGTGCCACAGCAGACTGAGCATTGGAATAGTCCCGTCTGAAGTCAGAGACAACTTGTTTCTAAGGTTGGGCTTATGGTCAAGTACCCTGTACAAGACCTATGACAAGGAGCCTTCTGAAGGAGGCTAATAAAAGGTTTCCAGGTTTCCTTACTGTGTAGCACCTTGTCCCAAAATTGCATGCGCAGTGCCATCATTTCACACGGTTTCATTGACTCATCAGAGGCTTGTTGCCAACATTGTGCTTCATCAGTTACTGCCAGGAGAACAATCTCGTGAAAAGGCAGGCGTGAGTGTTGAGGAGCTATTCAGAGCTCCGAACAGGATGAGTGCTGAGAAAGAGGAAATAGAAATAGAAATGACAAAGAGCTACGGATGTTTGGAGAGCCAGAAGACTAATGCAGGACCTGCCAACGAAAGAACAGGTAACAGCAAAAATAAGTGCAAGAGGAATACAGGAGAATTGGATGTGATAGAAAACCTTATGAAGGAAAAAGGTGTGGAATATTTGTCAAGACAGGAATCATCACCAGACCATGAGTGGATTATGACATTTCCTGAGGTCTTTTCTCTTTCACCACAGTGGGTGATTTGATTATATTTGATAAGATGATTTTACTTGTGTTTATACCCATCTTCCCAGCTGAATGCGTGTGAGCTAGCAAAAATATCATAGGTTTATAGCCTTATATAGGATTATCTTACTGAAATGTTTGATAACATTCAGTAGGAAAGGAAAGCTGATGGTCTAGAGTATTTGAAATGTCATTTTCTACCAGTATTCTAAGTGGGGGGTTTTTCATAAATATTCTGAAAGAAGAACCTGTTCTTCCTAGGATCTGTGGAATTAAGTTCTGCTCTGTACATGCAGATGTAACACTATTATAATGAAAACACAATGTCAAATTGGGGCCAAGCTTCGTCCCACAAGCCAGCTTAAGGTATGCTCACCTGGGAAACAGAGGTGTCTTTATAACCCCTGAGGCCAAGTAGTGTTAACCTGGACTGGTGATAATAGCAGTGAGTGCTCAAGAGCATCAGCTATGACTGTCTACAAGACTGTGTACTGCTGGTCTCTCCTACTCGTGTACTAATGCTTGCTCCCCGTATCTTCAGTGTGACTGTTGTTTGTGCTAGCTGGGGTAAACTGTGGCAAGTAGGCAGCTGCATGTCGCTATACAGACATACTTCTAGGTAAACTCTGTGACTTGCCCAGCTGGGAGGTGGCAAAGGAGGGGCCTTTGCAGCAGCCAAGGAGTGCCAGAGAGCAAAGTATCTGTTTGCCATCCCGCTCTTTTCCCTTATCTTCGCGTGTTTGCTTCACTCTATGAAAAGGTCCTTCGGGTTGTGATTCAACCCTGAGCGAGGCAAAGCACAAGTAACACAACTGTCTGCATCATGGATCCTCTTTAGTATTTTCTCTTTGTCCTGTCTGTACTTTTTGTGCCAGTTGGAGCACTCTCTGTGGTGCCCACTGAGGGGTCTGTGGTGCAGATAGGTCCTGCGGTGCAGAAACCTTTGGAGGGTGTGCATCGTCCTCAGTCAGGGAGCGCTGCAAGCTGCATTTCCATAAAGCTAAAGCAAAGTCCTAAAAGAGCCTCTTCACGTTATTTCCTATCTCCTCTGCACAAAATTATCAGCGTAGGCCAATCACAAACTACTCTTT
Source organism: Bucorvus abyssinicus (assembly GCA_009769605.1). Classification (NCBI taxonomy): domain Eukaryota; kingdom Metazoa; phylum Chordata; class Aves; order Bucerotiformes; family Bucorvidae; genus Bucorvus; species Bucorvus abyssinicus. Next base: position 11,886,673 of record CM020046.1, on the reverse strand, counting down.
TTCTGCAGTGCTTGTAAATATAACATTGTACATTTGTTAATAAGAAGAAAATGAGTTTGAATCTTCTTGTGAAATATGAAAAGAAGGTAATCACACAATACTTCAGAGGTGGAGGGCTCTGAGCTGTGTTCTATTGCCATAGCTGTCAACTTCTCTGTACAGGCAAAAGTCGTACTGTCAGAATTTAATAGGCTGAAATAGGTTTTCATTTTAGATGAACAAGAGCTCCAATTATAACCTCTTACAATTCCAGTTACTGTACTCTGGGTGAATGTGTTTGACAGCAATTCAGTATATGGCACAAGAAAAGGTCCTTTGCGTGTTGGCTGGAATTAGAACAACCAACAAGTGTTAATTACAACAACGTGCCATCCATACAATAGGGTAGACAAGGCACTTCCATTAACCCCCTGTATCTGGTTTTTGTAACTTTTCATAATGTGTTTTTTAAGCTTCAAGTTGTCGCTCTTGTTCTTAGTCCAGAACTCAGTTTCTCTTGATAATTGATGAGAGTCCCACCTGGCTGATACAGAGCTCTCCTCCTTTAAAAATGGGGGTTTAGGATTAGCTAAAGAAAAATAGCCTTGTTCTGTGTTATACCATTTCTGAAATACGCATGATTAGAGTACTTAGCGTCATGAAAGACTTGTGATATCCATAATTGTAAGCATAAAATTTCAGTTGGCATTTTTATTGTATTTCTGAAGGTAATTGCTTTGCTGAAAGAATTATGTAATTGGTAGCAAAGTCAGTAAATTGTTTCGTAAGTTGTATATGTCATCCTGAAAAATCTATTTTGCAAATAGTACCTCATAGGAGAATGTTCACGCCTTGAAGTTAAAAACAACTCTGCCCAGGTTTTATGCATCCATTTGCATATGGAAATAAAAATCACAATTGAAATATTTCAAAGAATTCAGTTTCTGAAAAGGAGGTGTTTCCATTTTAATTCTCTTTTGTCATAGTTTGGAATCACAAAGTTTATTAAAAATTTATATTTAGATCCTGATGCAACTTCCTATACTACTTGTGTAAAAACAACTTTGCTTTTTAGCAAGATGGGATAATTTGTTACATTCAAATCTATGCAGTTATTAAGTTTATATCTTGAAATCTATGCAAATTAAAGATACTGAGTTTCTATCTCCATTTAATCATAGCCCGGAATTTTACAAACTGTGTCTCAGACCTGGAAACACGCAGGTGCCTGGAGTGAAGGAGCTGGTGTCTGAGATGAAGCAGAAGACGTACTCCATTCTACTTTTCAAAGGGAGTCTTTATTATGTAAGGAGCTTTGCTGCGATACCTTCTTCTACTAAAGACATCTTCCCTGTCTTTGGTAGAAGGCTAAAGTAGAAGACTTTAGCAGTCAATTTAATTCATGCTTCTAGTAGTTTTCTGCAAGGATTTGAAAAGTTAGCAGAGCAGATAATAATTGTCTGTCAGCAGAAAGTTCTCTTGCAGCTGCCTGTGTGCTTAAGCCCCTGACTGTTATTATGGCAGTGAACAGTTGTCCTTTGAAGCCCCACGTGAAGGCTGGAGAGTACTGAAGGTATTACCAAGATTAACAGCTAGAACAAAGCTTGACTCATTCGTTTGCTTATTTACTAAATGTGAGATATAATTTTCCTTGTAGATTAAGAGCATTTGATAAGCGAGTTATTGAAAAGAACGAGTTAAAACTTCATGTATCTCTTTTCTCTGGAATTCCTTGGCAGAACAGAACTGTCTGTTACAGTAGTCTGATGTGTTACTATCAGCATTAGTGTATACGTATTTCTGTTGTAAGAGCAAACGAAGGCAATTTGCTTAGAAAACTTTTTTGTAATAAAAATAATAACAATCTCAATGCTGTTTATTACATATCTACTAACTTTTCTAAAAACACATGAAATGCAATACCTATAAAATAACACATAGCTGTAATAAAGTATGAAAAATATTACTTATCTGACATTTCATCAAATTCAGATCTGAAAAAATAATCCATATCTGGCCTCTGTGATAAAAATAACAGTGGGATATATTTTGATCACAAACCAAAATGAAGTTCAGCCGTCTGTCAACACTGTTGATCTATTTCTGAATGCCATTTAATCTGGTAATGAAAGCCACACTATCTTTTTTTTTTTTTTCCTTTTGTACCCGATGCTTAACTGGAACAATTTTTCCAGGTGGTAAGGCACCTGTGGCTCCAAATCAAACTGTAAGTGCCTTGTCTAGCATAAATTGAGAATTCTGCTTCAATCAGAAAAGGTCTTCAGCAAGTCCTTTTTATTGCAGAGATGACCGTCTGCCCTTGTAAGCTCTTGACAGTGCTATTTTAGGATGGTTTCACTAGTTAGCTCTGGAATGATTGGAACACAACTTAACAGCAACAAAAAACCTGATCTAAACCAAGTGCACTTAACTCTCACTCTGACATGCTGGTAGACGATACAAAATCATGTTAGATTGGCTTCAGAGGAAAACTTTGGAGAAAATAATGTGAATGAACAGTGGAAATGGCATTTAAGGCACGCTCACAGACTTTAATTCCAGATTAAGCTTTACTGTCTGAATGCCAGTGCACTCATTTCCTTGCCATAAAAAGATCCTGTCTGTCTCTTCACTTTAGTTGATTGCTGGAACATAGAGAAAATGCTCGCTGATGGAGTGAGATACAAAATGAAATGCTGCAGATTAGTGCAGTCAGTTTGGAGTGCGTGGTGACTTCTGCCTCTGAGAAATTATCCTTTTAGTAATTTTAATGGGGTTTGAGGCAGAGAGATTGTTTTTTGGGTTTGTTTGTTTAGTTAATGGAATATTCATTTTATTGATAAGTAAATATGCTTGAGAGCAGGGTATGCTGTTCACAACATGAGTGTTTAACTTGTCCCACCATCATCGATGCTTGACTTGACCATGCTGTGCTAACATCCGGTCTAAAATTACCAGGAAAAATGCATATGGAGTTGAGTACAGAAACTTCTGCAGATTTATACTCCTCCTTCCACCCCCAGCTGGGCATCTCAAGTTAAGAAATGAACACACTTGGAGAATTTGAACAAGAAATATTAGAGTATGAACCAGTCAAATGCAGAAGGTGTCACAGAGTAACATGCTGTCTTTTAGGGACAGCTGAAATACAGTGCGTTATCTGAGCTATCTCCTGATAGCTTCAGGAGAAAAAAAAAAAATCCCCAAACCTGTATCATATACTTTGACATAAATGAGGGTGGTTTTTCTACTTACGTGGTAGGTTTTTGTACATGCCATTCCTCACCAACTCCCACTGAAGCAGGAGCTTCCTCTTGAGTCTCACACAGAGAGTGGGGAGAGTCGGGTAGGTCGTGCTGTTCCGAAGGGATGCTGCAGTGCTCTTCAGTGATCACTTAGACGGGGACATGCAGTAAGACACGTGCAGCACACTCTCACCACAGGTGAAAAAATGGCAACCTGTTTACCCTAATAGGTGCTATTTTTGTTCACTGCTGAACTGAATCATAGAACAGTTTGGTTGGAAGGGACCTTAAAGATCACCTAGTTTCAACTCCCCCTGCCATGGGCAGGGACACCTTCCACTAGACCAGGTTGCTCAAAGCCCCATCCAACATGGCTTTGAACACTTCAGGGAGGGGCATCCACAGCTTCTCTGGGCATCCTGTTCCAGTGCCTCCCCACCCTCACAGTGAAGAATTTCTTCCTAATATCTGATCTAAATCTATCCTCTTTGAGTTTATTGAGTTTATTACCCCTTGCCCTATCACTACACTCTGTGATGAAGAGTCCCTCCCCATCTTTTCTGTAGGCCCCCTTAAAGTACTGGAAGGTCTCTATAAGGTCCACCTGGAGTCTTTTCTTCTCCAGGATGAACAATCCCAACTTTCTCAGCTTGCCCTTGTAGGGGACATGCTCTAGCCCTCTGATCATGTTTGTGGCCCTCCTCTGGACCTGCTCCAACAGATCCATGTCTGCCTTAACGCTGGGGACCCCAAAGCTGAACACAGTGCTCCGGGTGGGGTCTCACCAGAGCAGAGTAGAGCGGCAGGATCACCTCCCTTGACCTGCTGGCCACACTTCTTTTAATGCAGCCCAGGATGCCATTGGCTTTCTGGACTGTGAGTGCACATTACGGGCTGATACTCAGTTTTTCATCCACCAACACCCCCAAGTCCTTCTCTACAGGGCTGCTCTCAATCCACTCGTTGCCCAGCCTATACTAGGGTTTGGGATTTCCCTGACCCACATGCAGGACCTTGCACTTGCCCATGTTGAACTTCCTGAGGTTCACACAGGCTCACCTCTGAAGCCTGTCAAGGTCTCTCTGGATGGTTTGGCTTCCCTTCCGTGTGTTGACCGCACCACACAGCTTAGTGTCATCAGCAAACTTGTGGAGGGCGCACTCAGTCCTACTGTCCTTGTCGCCAACAAAGATGTTAAGCAGCGCCGGACCCAATACTGACCTCTTAAGCATGTCACTGGTCTTCATGTGGACATCAAGCTGTTGACCGCAACTCTTTGAGTGTGACTATCCAGCCAGTTCCTTATCCATCAGGTGATCCATCTGTCAAATCCACTTCTCTCCAATTTTGAGGCGAGGACGTCATGCAGGACAGCGTCAAATGCTTTGCACATCGTCAGGAATACTTTCTTTTGCCAAACTGCTCTGTCCCGTGGAACAGAAATCTTGTAATGAAGTATTTGGATTAGTTTGGTTTGCTGTGGCCAAGTTCAGAGTAAGAGTTTGGCAATTTTCTCAGTGTGGTTTTTCAGGACTGGCTGGAAGGGAAAAAAAAGCAACAAACTTTACATTTTAAGTGCTGTCCTTTTGCATAGGTGTGAATCTTCATTTGCTTGCTTTGACAACCTTGAGCCATTGTAAGTTTGCTCTGTTGCATATCACTGCTGCAGATTGTGTCAGCTTTAATGAGATTTGCATTATTATGCATGCTCTAATTTGATAGGAAAAGTTGCAGATAGTTAACAGCTATGACCTTCAGTGATTTAACTCTTTTTTGAGAGTTGCAACTCTTCTTTCTTTGGTGGAAACAGTGGCTACTCAGGACCTTTGAAGAGCATGTCATAAATCTACTCAAAGGTAGCCATGAGCTTCAGAAACCCATTTCTTAGCACAAATCACAACTCTTAACAAAGTAAAGGTGATTATCTCTGTACAAATGCTCCCGTGTATAATTAAGGGTATAGTTCTGAGTGTATCCTCAGTCAGAATGAATTTGACCCTGAAATATGCTATAGCACATCCTCAGGCTGCCTTCTCCCAGAAAGCATCACCTTAAGTTTAACAATACCACGCCTTGAGCAAGAAAAACATTTTAAACAAGTTTTTCTAGCCAGTCTTTTGCATCATTTGGATTGAAAGGCTCCTTTTTCCCATCCTTGAACATGTTTTCCTTAGCACTATTTATCTATAATGATGTGCTTAGTGATTCAGGCCTATTAAGGAAGTTATTACAGCCATGGAATAACTTTCACTTGAACTTACTTGGAGGCGCATACAAATAAGTATAAATAAGGAAAATTCACTTTCTTCATCTATCAATGCAGAGGCATCTAAAAGCCAAAAATACAAATGAGAGTGGAGGATAGCAGATAAAAGATGGTTTTCTTTACTCAAATGCATGAGATACTGCTCCACAGAACATGAAAAATTACAAAAAAAAAAAAAAAAAGCAGTTAACAGGAGACCAGAATGGGGATGGGAAGTTGGAAAATGAACTAGGTGCATATTGTTGTTGGAAGAGTTTCTGTAAATCACCAAGTTCTGGACTCTTTACATCTTTGGATTGTCCCTTTTCTTTCATTTTAACACTTTAGCAGGTCCAAGGAGTATGCAGTGCTTATTCTTTCTGTGAGAATTGTTAAAATGCAGCAAAGGTGGTTAGTATGGAGGCCTGGGTACCAAGAACACTTCTAACATCAGAGCAGTTGTAATGAATTGACCTGCATTCCCTTCAGGGTAGAGCAGACACCAAGAGCTTCCCAATACTTATTGATCTGCTTTTGGAGAGTTTCCAGTGCAATAGCTTTGCCCCATTTTCAGAGTACTTTGAGTTGCATACTGGGGATTCGAGTAACATGAAAAGTGCCGATGTGGCTGCAAGCCCCAGCAGGATAAAATTAAAACCTTGTAAGACTGAGCTCCCTCGTGAGATATCTCATACTTGGAAATGGTAAGAATGAATCTGGAAAAGATTATAAACAGGCCAGGATACAGATGAGATGAGAACTTGACCAAGAGATGTACAATATATTAATGGTCAGGAATAAATGTCTTTGGGTGTATTACTGGTGGACAATTTGTCTGATGATAGCGGATCCTTGGTAGCCATTCATTTTGCACTTTGATAATTCCTCTGAAGAATTTGGGCAGTAAGGCAGGAGTGTGTAATCAGTAGCTCACAGAGCACCAAAATCAGGAAGATGTGGACCCAGAAGAACTGGTATTCCTCATTTGGAGTTGTATTCCACACAGTCCTCAGCTGCCTGGGATGAACGTACAGTTGCCAGTGGTGATGATGGGGAGGAAAATCAGAGGTATACTTTTCCTTTATTACCACTTAAGGTTGTTTTTTTTTTAAAGTCACTCTGTTATTTGTATTATTGGGAAATAGGCTGCATACAGATCAGTCAGAAGACCTAAGGGCTGCGTAGCTTGTGGGAACTAAGTACTTCAGGAGAATGGACAAGGAAAACAGGAGATTTCAGGCGGTAGTTTTAGGAACTACATAGATTTGCAGTCAAAAACTCCAGTTTGGGTGATGTGTTGCAGTGGGATCTCTCATACCAGACCTCTGTTGTCGTGTCAGAGCTCACAGACTTCTGCAGAGCTTCTGGTACAACTGAGAGGCTCTCCTAGCAGATCGTAAGGTCGAGCTGGGACAGTAGACTCAAATACTGGCTGTGGTTTGCCTCCCTGTCTGTGCTGTGATTTCTGTGCAGTTGGGAAACATTTGAATTTCATTGTCTATTCAACAGTTGAATAGTATAGTTACTGGAACGTTTCATTAACCACCCTTTAAAAACCTTTTTTTCAGTCCTCCCTTCTCCTCTTCTAAAAGCAGATAAAATATTTTTAATGACATCTGGCTTTTAAATTCTTAAGAAGATGCATTTGGACAAGGAAAATGCTGCATTTCCCTCAGAAAGGCATCCTCTTTGGGTGCAGGTTTAATCTGAGTTGATGGAATTAAGCAAAGATTATTTAGTACTGCTTAATGAGCAAAGATTGATTAGTCGGGTATAAAGGCACAGTACTGTTCCTTTCTCTGAAAGCCTATTTCGGATCGAATTCCTCAGTCCAATGTTAAAGATTGCTTCATCAGCTTGTAGAGAGCTGTAGCTAAATTGTACGTAATGAGACAGGGAGTTGTGTGATGGAAGCGTCTGTATGTGTGTACGAGTAAGAGTGGAAGGAGGGAGGGATTTTAGCTTGTTTAGAAAATAAAATGCATCATTAATCTAACTATGACAGTAGCATAAGCTGTGAGAACTGTTTTCCAAACAGCATGCCATGAGCCGGCTTGGTTTGCTGCTCTCTGCCAGCTGCAATCACGTTTTTGACTAACTGCTGGTTCGTTTCCTGGCTCTTGGATGGACCAATCGCTGCCTCTGCCAGGAAAAAGCATTGCAGGGAAAGACTGTCAGAAAAACATCCACTGAAAGAAGAATGTGCTCCGATGCGCTGTAGTGGGAATGAAGGGGCAGAGAAGAGAGATGCCAGTTCATCACTGTTCCCAGCTAAATCTGAGTACCATAAAGAGGCTTCATGCCCTCTGCCTGGAGTCTTAGAAGGATGTGTGCATGTTTGGTAGTGATGTGGCAAAGCTAGTGGAAGAAACAGATTTGATAAGAAAAGTCAGGCTGCAAAAGCGGGTTTTGTTTCATTTTTATTCTTGTTTTTTTCATTTTTATTGTTGATCTTTAGAATGATTGCCTTTCTATTTTGCTTCTCTTCAAATGCTAGATACAGGACAGAATAGGAATACCTAATAATTGTATGTCATTGTCACTTCACTGTTTTGCATACATGATAATTCTCTCCCTTCTCTGTATAGATGTTTTTCCTTTAGACACTCTGCAAGGTTTTTTGTTTTGTTTTTTTAAATAACGAACAGGTCATGGGTGAGAGAGTGCAAAAGCTAACAAACGTAAAGCAAACAGCAGTTATGCATAAAAAAATGCATGGAGAAATATACATAGATGTACAGGAAGTTTTTTAATTGAGTATCAACACAGTAGAAGCAGAAAAGGCTGAACTGCTGCCAGGAGGATAATTATGTAATTGATGTGTTTGTCTATGCAGCTACTTTATTCTGTGGGTTGATGTATAGCTCTGCTAATGAGGTAGGTCTCAGTCCCAGAATTTGGTCTCCTGTTCCATGTGTAAGCTTTACGTATACTTGGACAGTTGTGTGAGGAATATGCCTGCAGCCTTTTGGAAATGAAACCCTGCTTTTCTAGGTAACGCTCGCTGTGTCTGGACGGTTTCTAGACCATGTTATTTGCCACTTCCCATTCGGGGGCAGACGGCAGTGAGAGTTGATACAAGCAGAAAATTAAGAGTCATGTTGTGCATGCAGCGATTCACCTCTCTTTTCCAACAGAAGTCATGTTTATTTACATGTAATTTCCTGATTGCTTTTGTAGCTGAGTTCTCACTGAGCCTCCTTTGCAAATCAGTCATACTCTTCATCTCTTGCTGAGCTGAGAAACTGATCCCATAGGCAGACTGAGGTGCTGATGAAGTCCATGAAGGTCAGAAAAAAGATGAGGTTTATAGGTGTGTGACTGGAAGAATCAGGTTGTTTTGCTGTTGAGCCCCACCGAAGTGCTGTTGTTTTGAAGAATAATTGAGTCTAAGGTGAATAATGCATTACTTGGTTCCAGCGAGATGGCTCTGGTTAGAGAGTGGTTTTACTGTTCGGTTTCATTTGAAGATTATCAGATCATTTTTCTTGCGCTCTTTTTTTAGTTCTCTGTCTGAATTCTGTTCATGTCTTTGTGCTTTCCTTGTAACTTTGTCCCTTCCTCATGCACACACACGCACATGCATACACACTTCACAGAAGAATGTTGAGAAATTTCCAAATCATTTTGTGCCATCGTTATCTTTCAGAGAGGCAGGAAGATGAGAGGATTTCTCTTTACTTTTTTGCGTCTATTCCCATCTTTCCATTTCTTTTCCCAGACAAGTATCCCACAAAGCAGTGTTTCTTTGCTCGCAGTTACAACTACCTCTAAAGATGTTAGTATTGCAATTAGTACAGTGAGGGAAACTGTCTCTCAGACCCCCATTCAGTCAGCAACGTGTCTCTGCCACAGTCCTGGGCTTAATACCAACAGACACATTTGGATGAGTATTTTTTCTGTAGTTCTGAAGAGAATGGTCTGATAACAAGCCTCCAACATACTCCTGTTTCCTAGCATTCTGTCTCTTGAATCCCTATGTATTTGTGTGCTAATTTATGTTCTTGAGTGACAATTAGGAGGCTTCAAATCAGGAAATGCTGCATTTTGATAGGTCAGTAAAATAATGAAGTGTTTTGCAAGTGGTATGCTTTAGACAAAAGCATGAAGGAGACTAGTTTAAAGATACAGACCAGAAGTTCCAGATGTAAGTCCCAGAGTTACATGTGCTTGAGCAATACATACTTGGAAAAGAGATCCCAGTGAGATGAGACAGCATCTGGTCACTGAACCAAAAGGACCTGCTTTTCTGCTGTCCCAGGCTTGGCTTTGCTATTTACATATCAAAGCTGGCATTTAAACCTTTACTGGAGGTATGATTCCTTAGTTTTGAAAAGGCACAGATCTCGGTGAAGCAGGCAATAAAACATTAAAAAGGTGTTGTACTGCCAGAAGACATGGGTTGTGTGCATGCAGCCTCAGGTGGGAAGTATGCCACCAGGGTCACTTATGTGTTACTTGACTCGGAGCAGGATTCAGTCACTTAAACAGAGATTTCTAGTACCCTTGTAGGCAGTATAGCATACCCTGCTGCCCACGGGGCTCCCAGAGGTCCTACATCATCCCTGCCGGCCCCGGGCATCTTTCTCGGATACCTGAAGGAGTGTAAAGCAGCTCTGGGCACTTCTCTTCAGGCCATTGAATTTGGTGGCAGAAGCAAGTGGCTGGGGGTGCTCCTGGAAGAAATGCCAGGAGCTGGGCAGCAACGAAAGCACAGCCAGAGCACACGATAAGGGAGATGCGAGGCAAATACAGCGTAGGTGCCGAGGAGAAGGCAGGTAATTAGAGAAACTTAAAACACAGGAACCTCTTTTTTATACATTGACATGTGTTTCTTGTCAGAAAATCGTGTTAGCGACTTTCCTCCTGCAGTAACAGAAAAGTAGTTCAGACTGGATTTGTCTTTGTGTAGATCTTTTCCGCTGTTTGTGTTGCTGTTCTGTGGGATATGTTTGTTGACAAAATTCCTCTCCAAAGTGTTTGCAGTCTGCACACTTACTTATTTGTCAATACTCTATGTACATGACTAATGTGAACCAAAATTGATCATTCCAAATTGTTTTGAAGTAGATTGGTCTTGGCATAAGGTAGTATAAAGCCAAAAATAGAGGTAAAGAAAATATGTGTATCATCAGAGCCATGACTGGGGAGTCATTAGCAATGATATCACTAACTAGGCCATGCTTAAAAAAAAATCCAAATGGGTAAGAAGTCTAGCATATGCATGCTGCAGCGGGGAGCAATAGCTGGATAAGCTACTGAGAAGCGAGTGCCAAGTTTATGAATATAAACAACAAGTTCGTGCATTTAAAAATCTGGCTGTAGACAGAGCAGCTTGGGAGCAAGTCAGCGTTGTGGGCAGATGCTGAACGCGAGCGCTGCTCAAGGTGGAGCCAAGCCAAGTCGGTGCTGCTCGGTGTGGCGGGTGAAACGGCGCATTGTGGCAGCTCAGCCTGAGAAGGCTGATGGGCAAGGGCCACCCCAAGTGGGGGGCGAGGAGCGAGCGGGTGAAAACTAAGAGGCGGGGACCCCGGAGAGAGCGTTTTGCATTGCGCAGGGCTTGGCTGCACCTCCGCGGTGTCTGCCGAGCCTCATCCTCGGAGCCCTGCCGCGGCATGGGCAGCTGGCCTGGCTCTGCCCTTCGCTGACCTAACGCTGTCCCAGGCATCTGCCTCATTCTTCTAAGCCCAGAGCTGGCTCCAAGTTACCCAGTGAATTACTATTATTCCTGAAGAGTTGTCAAGAGCTAGGTTAGCTCAGATCTTAGCCAGCGATATGTGGTCAGTACCTTTGAATTACTATTTTTAACTTTGTAAAGAAAAAAGACTGTTGGAAGAAGACTGTTTTAAGTTTGTTTCTTGTGGGTGTAAAAAGAAATTTCTTTTTTAGCACTGTCATATTGCTTAATGACCTTCTTTACCTCTTTGTTATTTTTTAGTGATAGCCTCAATTACAAAATTATATCTCAAAGCTTTCCACACAATGATAAGATGGTGATGTCTTTCACCAGGGGACCATTGCAGTAGGAACCGACCCCTCCTACCCCAGCATCTGGAAGTGAAAAAGAGAACAGACCCGTTTTGTTTTGTGAGTGGCCCCTGGCGTTGAGGCGCTATGGGATATGCCCAGGCGCTGGAGTCTCAGAGCCTGGAGAAGTGTCCAGTCTCCTACAGGCACGTGCGGTGAGCTGCTGTGCCAGCACGGTGAGCAGGCACAGGGCAGCTGGAGAGGAGGCTGCGGAGTGATGGGGAGCAGGAGTACTCAAAGTCTTTCCAAATCTTCCTTTAGGTCCAACCCTTTGTCTTTGGTAGCTCTTGTCAAAACTATCAGTCCTTTTGGCTAAAGACAGTGAATAAGCTTGTACAAGGCCCCAGGGCTGTCTTTTTTTCTTTTTCCCAGCTCTAAATGGCAAAGCACATGGGACACGCTTATACTTGAAGCAGATGTTCCAAAGGCTGGTATTAGGAAGGTACCATGGCTGAAGAATAATTCAGACTGCCATGAGGAAGAAAGGTGAATTAAAACTTTTGCAATTAATCAGATTAGTTACTTAACACATTAAATCAGCATCCAGTCAAGATCCGTAAGTATGACACAAAACTTGTGCTTGTTGTGGATTGCAGGAAAAGAAATGTTGTTGGGAATTCCACTTGGGAATATAAAGGCACTGTGGCTAAGTTTCAAATCTGCTTTGCAAGGGTAGTTTTGATGATGTTGAGTGCTATTGTTTCCTAACAAAAAGGTGTATTAGGTGCTGTCTAATATTTGTGTATCAGTGGCATTGCTAACCTTGTGATATCATAAAAGGTAGATCTACTTACTGTAACCCCTTTTGAAAAAGAAAACTATGTTTCTTTCAGTTTGTTTTGCTGTTATTCATTCATTTAGTTTATTATTAATACATTCCATACACCTTTTGTCTTAAACTTTCAGAGGATCAGTATGAAGCTGACTGTACAGTATTTTATCCTTTCTAAATGATCGTTTAAATTTACTCAACTTTGTTAATTTTGATACTTGTGACTTTTTTTTTTTGTGTTACCCTCTTTCCCTGGTATTTAAACATGTTGTTTGCTCCAGGTGCATATTGAAAGAAACCTTTAACCTCCTTAGGTGGCCGTGGATGTTTGGCTGATTTAATTACCTTCTCCTGTCCAGCTTTCCCTTTTTTCCCCCCATTAAACACAAAGATTATATTCATGCATATTCTTTCTAGTGGTTACCCTTACTTCCTGGCTTTGAGAAGCTCTTGCAGAAGTGCTCATTGCTGCAGCCACTGCCTCTCTGACATGTCATTTGTGAAGTCCAGGTTCTTTTTTTTTTGGCTAATATTACAGTCATGGGTAAATATGACTTACAAATTCTGCTCCTGTCCTTGACAAGGTGGAGTTGTTAAGACTCATTCACAGCCTGTAAGAGGACATGTCTGGAGATGAAGTCTAGTGCTGCTAAAATATTAGTGTATCTGTGTGCTTGTTACGGGTCACTGATGTCAGGAGAGAAGACCTGTGATAAATGTTTCTACCTCATCATCTAAGAATTTATTCACATCAATCTTAACCAGCATTAGTCTGAGCTGGAAGGAGGAGGGATACATACACCTACCAGAACAAAGACATGCCTGGGAAGTTTGCAATTAAACATAGCAAAGGCAAAAAACCCAAACAAGAACCCAAATCAAACCTTGAATACAGATGGCAGGCAGGTATGAAGATAGGTTAATTGAACATTGCGCTCTCCAGTTTCCACCAGCAGAATCATAAATATTCACACAGATGATGTTTTGCTCTTGTTTTCCTTTTGGTTTCTTTTATTATTTTTTTAATAATATTTTCTTGGTCTGCTCACACTAGTTTTGATCTTTCAATTTCAGTACTGTACAGAAGCCTTTTTTCACCCTCAGCACTGCTAAGGGAAGCTGCTATGATGCGATCTTTTTAGAAACTAGGATCTGTGTTACGGAGCATAAAACTGTTGCAATAGTCCTCTGAATTTTGAGCGTTGAATAATCTCCCCAAGAGGAAGAAGTAGAAGATGCTAATTAATTCTCCTTAAAATACATTAAGAGCTCTGATTCCCATATAGTTAAGTTTCTTTAAATAAGGAAAAAAGCTGAGATTCAATTTTAATTAAGTATGAGTAAGATTCTGATTCTTATTTGTCTATGCATGAATATGTTTACATAGCACTGCTTATACCTCAAGAATGACTGCAGGAATGTCAGAAAGTAAAAGCAGAGAAGTTGAAAATATTATTTCTAGTCTTCCTCTCCTTTCCTAACCCACCATCAGTGTTTCAGTCCTCTGTTATGAATGTTACTGGAATCCATTTATTGGATCTGTTTCAAAATATTCTTTTACCTACACTGCTATTGTTAATCCTCATGTATTTGTTTCAGGCTTTCAGCCCTTGGAAACCACAGTGCTTTCAGCCTCAGTATTCAAATTTTCATCAGTTAAGTTCCCCTTTCCAAGTCCCAAACTGAGACAAAACAGTGCTGGAGGTTTTTTTCTCTGTCACTTTCTTGTGTGACTCTTCAAAGTGCAGTCATTTTAAGTTTTCTCTGTTTTTCTTAAGGCTTTTTTTTTTTCTCAGAAAAATCTCTGAGGTCCAGAAACATTTTTCTAAGGGAAGTTGAGGTTTTACTTAATTTTTCCTTCCTCCACAGTGTCCTCTCACCCCCTTAGCACTTGTCTCTAGCTGCTTGGCATTCGGGTTATCTTTTACGTGAGGACTTGTTTTTGGAGAAAACACGGATGGCTTCTCCTCAGCCCCATCACTGCCTTTGGACGAGCCCAGCACCCTGTTTTAAGAGATTGCTGGAGCATTCCACACCAGGAGCATCCCGCAGCCGTTAAGTGCTTTGTCATCTATCCCACAGGCACCACCCAGAGCTTCAGCAAGGTGTGAGGATGTACAACTTCTGAGGCAGGATACTAAACAGGTGAGGTTTTATTTCAGGAAAGTCTTGCAGACCTGTGTATCCTCCAGTCTGCTTTGTAGTGGCATTTGCAAGTGGGAGGGATGGGCACATGTCAAAGTCAAGAGGAAGAAAGAAAAAGCACCTTACTTAATCCTTCCATGGGATTTCCAGCCCTCATCAGACCTTCCACTGTAGGTTTTCCACTTATGTTTATGAGATGTTAATCAAGCCCAATACGTGGAATTTCTGTGGCATCTAGCATCAGCCTTGTCTTTTCCCTCTGAGTCATTTAATCTGCTGCTTTGAAACCATCTTTTACATTGAGGAAATGAAACTCCCAAATTAAGTTTGAAATAGTCCCTTTGTGGAGAAATAACTTGCTATAGTTCTGCTGTTTATGGATATAGGCGTTCTTTAAAAGATGAGCTGTTGTTTTCACTCTGAAAACTCACTCTTTCACACTTGGTACGTGCTAGGAAAAAGATCCTGTTCCCTTTCTTCTTGTTCTCCCCCAGTGGAGTATTAATGAATTATTCATCCAAAACTCACAGAAGACAAAGCATAAAAAGGAAGAGTACCTGAATTCCCCAAGACTGTAATTCTGCACTGCTTTTCACTAAAGAAAAACCTCCTGAAGTGATGCACACATCCAGGTCTGCGAACAAGCGCTGTCGAATATATAATATGTGACCTTGGGAAGATCCACGTGCGCTTTGAGAGCAGGAGCCATTGACTTCAAAACCACGTCCACTGCTAACAACAGCCTCACATGTTGAATATAAAAGCTCCAATGCTGTGGAAAGAAGCTGGGCTTTTTTATTTCGCCAGCCTATAGTTGTCTCTTCTCTTAATTTATTCCCTCATTTGTCTTCATTTTTTCATTATTCCTTGCTTTGTAGTGCTTGCACGTAGGAACCTGTGACGGTTAATGGTGGTAGTAGAGAGAAAGCCAATAACTATGCACACTTGAAATCTTTGTCGTTCTGCTGGGACCAACATTTCCAATACAGCATTAATTTCAAAAGAGCTTGCTTGATGATGGAGGAGCCTTTTAGAATATTTACTTTGAGACTTGGTCCTGTTACATGTGATGCCTAATGTTTTGAAGACTTGATTAGAACAGGAGAGTTAGGAAAGCTGAAAATAAATTTTAAAATAAAGGCGCGTAGGAATTTTTCTTGTCTTGATTTAAAGTATCATTTCTGATGGCAGCCTGACTTCTCTTAGTCTAGAAAGCTACTGTGGAAGGTAAATCATAACTGAAAAAAAAAAAAAAATTGTGACTTTTTGTCTTGGTGCAAGTTTTTTTGCATTTGCAGATAAATTAGTCTCAAGATTCAAATGTGATGTTTTAGAGAGCTGTCAGCATTTGTACCACCTTGCTTTTTTTATTTTTTGGTGTGCTTCAGAAATTAAAATAAAGGTGTGGAGAATTTTATTTTTCCTAACACAAAAAAAGCCCTGAAATCCTCTCAGCTCATAAATGACACATTTGGCTTTTTCAATTTTATGCCTATTAACTATTATTCAAGGTGATTGTGCGGAAAATTTCTAGCGTCTGGGAGGGAGCCCTGTTGTTATTGAATCCTACTGCAAGTTACATTGCCTTGTCTTTTTTTTTTTTTTCCCTGCTGGAAAAGTGCCCTGTTGTAGATGTAAAAATATTGGTAGGAGACTTGGATCTAGACAGTGCAGAAAGTTATTTTCCTTCTTAGTGTAGTTTTACAATAAATGCTTTTTCTTCTCAATGTTTTTGGAGTACTTCAGTTACAAGACTCAAAATTTGAGAGAGATCTGCCATTAGAGCACAACCTGGTGAACCATTATAATACTAATTTCTATATTTAATGTGGTTCATAATATGTCCATTGTGAGTAATGATCTTTGTAATTAGAATTATAGTACAGTTCCCATAATTGTTTTCTTTGTCTGCATCCACTCCTTGTTTGTCTGTCCTCCACTCTGAAGGCCAAGTTCTGCTGCATCTTAGTTTGAAGGCTGAATTTTTTAGGAAAGATGGACTAATGTTCTTTTCATCTAGAACATGGAAGACATTTTGTTTCAAATTTTTTTAAGTAAAAAAAAAAAACAGTGTATGTCAAATGTGGATTGATTTGCATAGGAAAATGCATGGAAATGGCAGAACATTTCATAGACATTTTCACTGAAAGTTTCAGGTTTTTTATTCATCTTATTAATATATTTAACAGAAATTAAAATATTTGGTTTTCAGTCTATATTGGCATCATGATTAATTCTACAGGGAACAGTTTTTTAGCTGTCTGATCTGGTCATCAGATCCATGAATCCTCATACCAGTTGTTTCTGCTCCAAAATTTTAGCCACTTTTTAGTTAGAGAAGAATGAAAAACACTGTTCTGAGAAAAAAAACCTATAATGATGATTATGCAAGTTCTAACTGATTTTCTGAGATGGTCTGTAATGAAGTTACTCATGTCTTAATGCAGTATGAGCATAGACATCAAAGAGAAGTAAATATACTAATACTTGGAATCTGTTTAGGAGAAAAAAAAATATGGTTTTACTTAAATATACCTATATTTTCCATTAATGTGGACTGAGATTCTAATATAATGTAAGGTAATAAAGTGTAATTTGCTGCATGTGTACCAGCAGCTGGGTTAGGGGTGCTTGTTGCCAATTTGTTAGTATAATAATGCCCTCAAAATGATGCTTTCCTTTTTCGCATACTCTTTTATGGATGCAATAAGCTGTAACCCGGCAAAGCAGCCTTGGTTTATAAGTGGACTACAGCAAAAACCACTGGATGGTGCAGAAACGTTTGGGTTGTGCTTTGACTCAACACAGAAAACTGGCCTTTTCATCCCTCTTACTAATAAAAGCATGGTGGGATGGAAATGGGCAGAGAAATGGGAAGTATACAGGTTTTCTTTGTTCATTGCTTGTTGGACATTAGAAAGCTGATTTCTGTTGTTTGTGCAGTAAATCTAGGAAAATAAATGACTGCAGAACTACTTTCTGTTACTGAGATAACAATAGTGTGGCAGGCAGAAGGACACAAAGGTAGAATAAATTCTTACTAGTCATAAAGCGTCATATTTTACCACCTGCTTCATGTTCAGTAATTACTCAGGTTCCTCCTGGAGCACAGCATTGGTGACAGGATTAAGCCCAGAATTTGAATGGCAACCTTATGCTCTGTTTAGCTGCAACATGATGGTTTAAATGGAAGTTGATCCATCTGGTATTTTCATCCTACATTAAAAGCTCTTTCTTGAAAACTGTTATGAGAGAGAACAACGTAGGGTATTGAAACTGAAGACTGCACCACATACTTACATAGTTATGGAGGAGAACAGGTCTATTGACAGCGGCTAAAGTGCCATGACATCAAGGCCATTTATCAAATGCAGCTTAGGGGAAGTTGGGAAAGTTTCGGCTGTGCATAGTGCTTTGGCTTTTTGTACTCTAGAATACGCTGGATGGACTAAACCCCAGATTCCTGAATCACTGTAAGAAGATTCAATGTGATGAAAAATGTCATTGAATACCTCTTGTAAATCTTTCATAAAAATATATACCCTATCTCAGAACTTCTGCCAGTCTTCTATTTCCTGACTGTACAAAACTTCATTTATTGACATCAAACTTCTGTGTAGTGGGCGCAGAAGCAACCTCTTTTTTTCTTCTGCCTCGTGTGTTTAGTTATTTGAAATGCATTATGAAGAAGATCCACAAAAGATGAAAACTTAAGACATTTTGTACAAGGCATGATGCAAACCCTTCAGTCCAGCTGCCTCCCATCTAATTACCTACTTTGTCCTGCTAGGCTGTTCAGACAGGAGAAGGAAGCTGAAGGATTAGCTTGAGAAGCTGAGCAGGCTGCTCCCAATTTTCTGTTCTGTTGAACCAGTGCCCCGAGAGTGAGGGACTTAAACACCGTCCCTGAGACCTCATTAGAAGGGCATGCTTCTTTGCTGTTAGGTTTTGCATCTCCCTTTGGCTTTCACCACACACAAGGAGCCTCAGCACTGAAAAGATTTTTATAGTGTGTTATAGAGGAAAGGTAACTTTTATATGGGCATGAGGAATCCCACGCAATAAATCTCTTTAGCTTAAAAGCGGAGGATGACAATTTTTCTACCTGCGGTGGTCCTGATTTCATTGCGGGTGTTTTGGCTGGTTAATCACTTTATAAACTGAAAATAAGGAAAATACAATGCCTTAACTAGATGTGAGGTATCTGAGAAGTTGTGTGCTAAAGTTTTGAAGAAAAACTACTATAGAAAAATCTTGAAGGCCACACACATACACAGGCAGAAGTGGGGGAGTCAGAGCAACTTGTGCTTTTTGGAGGTGGCGACTTACACGTGGATCCTTAAATGCAGAATGCCTGAGCCCTTGTGCTTGAGGCATGACATGGGACATGGTAGATGTGCAGCAGGGGATCATCCAGGATTTCTCCTAGTTTAGACTGATAATAAATTTTTCTCTTGACCAAGAAGAGGTTGGACTAGAATCCCAGCTAGAATTTTGGGGGTTTACAGATATGTCTGAAATGACATAAGAACATCTTGACTACTGAAAACATATGTTCTTAAGAAAGACTGTTTTGAACTAGCTTTTAAAATTGGTTTGGGGGATCTTTGGAAATTTGGCCCTGTTGGTGGTATCTTTCGTTTCTGCTTAGATAAGATCCTAATCCTCAGAGGCTGATTGTGTTCAAGGGGTTTGGCTCAGAACCATTTTTGTGTGTCAGTGATGGAAAAGTGCAGGAACTTCGCAGGTCCTTTGCAGCCAGGAATAACTGAACTATATACTTACGGAGAGATCAGCCAGTCTCCTGCCAGTTAAACTGCAGTGGAAGAAAAGTTGCACACGTGGAACTTGACTCTGTTTCCATTGAAGTCAAGGCATTTTAATTCCAAGAAGAATAGAATCTGTTCTGGTTTTCCTTTCAACATTCGAAATGAGTGTCTCACAGATTTTTTTTTTTTTAACTCTGTGATGCATTGTCGAGATTTTTTTCCATTTAGTATAATCTCTTCTTCCACTTTCTGAATCGTTTTGTTTGTTTATTCAAAATGATTATTGGCATTGTTAGAAAAAATATATATACTACGTTGGGTGGTGTGGAGGTTAATTTCTAAAGAGCTATCTGGTTGATTAACATAATTACTAGAGTACATTTCTATATCACTAAAGGCATCAGACAGAAAATGATTTACACAACTTTAGCTAAAACTGAGGAGAACGTCTTTGTGATTTAAGAGCTGGTTTTATGACAGTATAAATTCGAGGCTGCCCTGCAAAAAAAAAAAAAAAAATCTGAAACTCTGTTGTTTCATTGAATGTTGCCTGTAATTTTGGTGTGGCAAAGGACCAAAACATCCCTAGGAAGCTGTCGGTTTGTTTGTCCTTTTATTAACAAGCTGTTGGCTAAATAAATGTCCACTGTCGAATGACTAAGAGAGTCAACCATTTACGATGCAGACATAGGGCAGTTCTTTTAAAGACTGTGTAAGAAACCTCTGGCCAAATGACCGAAGTGATTTTTGTAACAGGGAGTTTCCGGGATTAATGGGCAAGGATTCTGACTAATTGCAGGCACTAACTCTTAATGGCTGCCAAATGTCCACCTGCTCGCCCCTCCATAAATATGTTGCGTGGCTGATGTTCTGGTGGGTGGTTGTCTTGTACTGTAGCTTGAAGGTCGTTTTTCCTGCAGCTCCGTTTTATTTCACACATCTGGGCACATCATGCATGCAACAGGATGTCAGCGCTGTTACTCAGCTGTAATTGGGTGGCCCTGCATATGCAATAAATCAGTTCCTTAGGCTGTATTTAAAATTCTTCTTGTACTTATTGCTCTGTGTTAGACAATATAGTCAACTGTTTTGTCAGTATTTGTCAGTTCCTCAGAGTTTGAGTGATTCTGTTCTGAGATGCCTTCCATGCCCTCCAGCACATAACATTACAGCCTAAACAAACTGGTGGTTTAGGGCACTACTTTTCTAGTTTTAGATGGATTTGTTGCCACTGCAGGGAAGCAAGCTTGGGAAGGAGGTGCTTTACAAATTATGGTCCGTGTCTGGCAATGAAATTTGCAGAGAATACATCTCAAATACCCCTTCCAAGGCCAGTCACTGCAGATCTCACCCCTGTAACCTGCACTGATTGCAGAGATATCAGTGCTAAGCTGTGCCTTTGCCCTCAGGGTGCTAAACAGGCTTACAGAGTGAAAATCCCTCATCTGGTCAGTCCTTATGGACCAGTTTAGGCCACAGCCTTGCTAGGTGTGTGGGAGACTTCCAGCAAGCGTGCAGATTTGTTGTTGCACAGAGAGCCTACGTATGCAGGGAGTGTTGCTATACAGAGATAGCTAAAAGTAGTTAGTGGTCCTTATCCTTAGCTTAGGACTACAATAAATGAGCTGTTGAACTAAAAATCAATAAGGTGAAACTTTCACTTAAATAATTCTGTACTGACTTCTTAAATCCATAAAAGCTTCCTCTGGCATGAAATGTGGTATGGGATAGTCAGGGGTGTGACTTTGGGAATTTGGGAACTTTGCGGTACCTTTGTGCACACCTCCTTTCCCTTTTGCACTTAGGAATGTAGACCTTATTGTCCTTTATAATACTTACAAAATACTTAAGGTCACACAGACTAACGATTGGTTTCTGAAGCCCAGCCAAAATAAATCAAGATTCTTAGCACTTGTGTAAATGTGATAAACTACAAAAAGCAAACTCAGGTCCTAATATTGAAAAGCCAATGTATGGCTGGGATGTTTTCAGCTAGTTGCTGTCTGGCTGCTCTGGAAAAGCAGCAGCTGCGGTGCTTCATTGCCTGCTCCTTTCCTGGAAGGTGCTTTATGATTTAAATCACTTCTTCGGCTGGAGAATGGCAGATCTCTCTAATTCAGAAACAGCCATTTACATTGACTTGACACGAAGAAATAAAACCAATTGAAAAAGATCACTGCAAGAATAGAGAAGAATAAGCTTAACTAATAAAAATCTGCTGAAAGCAAAATAAAATGTAAAAAAAGCTGTACTACCAGGATCTAACTCTCTACTTCAGAACATAAAAAGTATACATGTAGTTTTATGCATTTAAAGCTAACGAAGTGTGGTGTTTGGTGGGGTTTATTTGTTGTGGGTTTTTTTTTTTAAGGCAGTTTTTTTATAATACACATTGCTTATAGGTCTAGAATAATCTCGTAAATCGGAGAGCAGCATCCATGTGCTCTGTGGACATTTTAAGCAAAGAGCTGGCTGTCACCACATGTAATCCTTTTGCCTTTTTTGGCTGGAGAAGAAAAGCTTCCAAAGTCAGTGCAAAGGCAAGAGGAGGACCAGACTGTACAGGCTTGTATTTGTGATTCTCTATGCCATGTGCTTTTAGCACAGTGTGCCATGGCGAGTGGGTAGCTGCCCCTGCCACCACCACCCCCCCCCCACCTCACCACCCCCCCAATCAGATTATCTAACACTTAATCTGTTTTGTTGATGTGCTGAGTGACAGAAGCTCATTCAGGAACAGACTCGGAGTGGGAGGGGGGAGCACTTCTGCGAGCAAGCTGTTTCAACCAAGCATTTTCCTTTTAGTGATTCATAGGATTAAATTTCAGGCTGTTGCCTATGGAACTTGGCATTAACAGTCAACACGTTCATCACATTAGCTTTTCTCCTCAACTTCCCTTATGGAAAAAAATAAAGCTGTAGTTTATCACCATCAGTCTCCCTTGACCACCTTATTAAGGCTGTGATTATCCTTTTTCTCATTACTTTGTAATACTGATCAAAACCTAGGTGTTTAACTCCCCTCACCTTTTTTCTTCGTGTCTGTGTGTGTTTCTTTTCAGCATGTACAGAATAATAAATGAGCTGGAATTGATCTACGCTACTCTTACCTCCTTCCTTTCTACACAGATAATTATTCTTTCACAACACGTGTGTGTATGTAACCATCCAGATTCAAGCCATGTAGCAAGCTTAGTTCATCCTCACCTAGAGGAAGGGTGGGAATACCTGTCTGTTTTTGTCAGCATTTATTACACCATCTTTCTCTTCTCTTTCAGTGAAGTCCATGAGTCTGTAGATCTTGATAAGGCTCCTGAGTACCAGTTTATACAGTGCTTGGTAGTTTGTATAATGTCTGAATGGTGAAGCCTCTTGTAGTCATCCTTCTCTCTTTTTATGACATAAAGGGGGGCAGAGAAGACCTATGTCTAATTAGAGTGCATGAATCTCTGCCTCATACGTGCTGCTCAGAGGCTTTGCTGTCTCTCATCCATATTAGCCTCGCAGCTGAGGAGCACGTCGCAAGGGCACCCTGATGCAGACCCCGAGTGCTTTATCTGTATAGATTACTGCAGTGTAGTTCCAGACTCCCTTGTCACAAGGGGAAAACAAATTATGTTAGTTAACGCATAGCAACTGTCAGGAGGTAAAAGCCTAGTGAAATTAAAGCAATGTGCAGTTCTCACGGGTTGCAGCAAGTGCTGTTGGGCAGCTGAGAGGTGATCAGAGGCTGGTAATAGGCACTAAAACTGCAGACACCTTGCCTTTTCAGAACTGCATTTCACTTTAGTCTGGGTAAATTGTGTAAGAATGTATTTTGACATCACAGAGATGAAATTTTAGCCAGCACAGACAGGGCTGAACTAATAACAGCGTAGGGGACAAGCCAAGAACTAGATAATCTTGCCAGGATAACAGGAAACCTCAGTATGGAGTCACAGGGTCATAGTGCGTGTATTTTATTTGGGAATGTTGTGTTTGCTTAGCTGGACCTGCTGAACTTGTCCTAACCACTGTAGGGAAGTGGCCTCTCTCATTTTATACCTATGTTATTTGTATCTGGGTATTTCTATTCAAGGAGAGTGTGTAAATTGTATGATACTTCTCACCATGGTGTTCAGAGGATCCTGAAGGCAATAGATTGAGAAGATGCCAAGTGACCTTTTGAAAGGGCTCAGTGGTGCAAAATGCTGGGAGAAGCTCTGATTCTGGCAGCGTCCGTGTATGTATGTGCTGACTTCAGGAACTGTCCGGGGCTGTGAGTGATCTGGGAGCTGCCATAGTCAGGAGTCACCTTGGGCTACTGGATCGGTACAGGTGGATTTTTAGCTTCTAGACAGAATAGCTCGAAGGGTCACAAATAAACCTTCTCTGTCTGTGATCAAAGACCACCACCGAATGTCTGCCATCTCCTCTCTATTCCATCTCAAAAGCATGGCAAAGAGCGGTGGCTGAAGCAGCCCAGAGTCTTGAATCTTCTATTTGTCCTCTCTGAGCTTGCTTTTTTTCCCCATGTTTTTTGGTCTGCCCTGTGTATGACTTTTGATGCCTGCCCCAACCCTGAGCCCTATTATAAATGTAACCTTTTAACGCTTCTTTGTCATAGTAAATCAGTCTGGTTTTAAGTCAGCATCTGTCATTCTGAAGGTTCAGCATGGAGAGACACCTCGTACAGTGCCACATGTTATCCAGCCCCAGCCCTCATTACCTCTGATTCAGCAAGCTGCTCTGCACACTCCACTGAAACAAAGCACCCATTTGGCCCTACGTGGTTCAGGCACCAAGTTTATTTCATTTTGAAGTCCAGCGTCAGTCGACCTTGGCCCAACCTACAGGACTACAAAAGTCTTCCTTCTTTACAGTTCCAGGTTTCTGCCTCTTTGGGGACAGTTTCTCCAGTTCCTTCTAATTAGACTTGTGTGACTCCAATGAAACCAGTAAGGTTTTGCCATCAGAGCATTTGGCTAATATTGGATGCTAAACAACATTTTTAAGATTAACTATTTGCATGTCATGCATATGGAAATGCTTTTTATTTGCTTATGTAACACGTTCTTTAAAGTGGTGATTTTGACAGCTACCGTTCAATTTTACCAACTGTTGCTTTCTAAAAATGAAGAAAATATAGGATAGCAAGGGCAGAAACTGTACTTTTTAATGTAAACAAGTTGTTTTTAGGGAGTTAATGAATGAAGCAACTGCTGAAAGATGTAAGAAGCATTGTATTAGTGACTAGAAATGTGAAGATTCATGTATAATTCAAACCCAAATCCCCCAGGAAGAGTTCACATAATGTGCATGAACTGTTGAGCAGTTTAATAAAAAGAAAACTGAGACGTGCAGCATTTGCTGTAATCCAGACATCTTGTTAATGCGTACAGGTATTTGTAACCAAGCAAAGAACACTGTATTTAACACTGACGTGTGTCTGAGTGAGAAGCAAGATAGGGAATTGATAACACCACAGTGGTTAAGCACGTTAGAGTAGTACAGTGGTCCTTTATTCCTAAAACACAAGAAAATGTTATCAAACCTCTGAAACCTTTTGGGATTCACTTTCCCAGTCAGGGGTGGTGGTACAAGAATTTCTAAACCGAACATCCGAACTCGCTACGCTCCGGCGGTGTAATGTGTTAGTAACTACAGAAGCCATCACCAATATGCAACATGGCAGCATTTGGCTTATTTCCAACCATCATTGTAGATACCACGTAATAGCAAGGTAAGAGTTTCGGTTCCTTCTGTGGTAACTTCTTCCCAGCATCTTGACAAAACGGAGAGCTCTAAAAATTCACGTTGTAATCAAAGCTCCAAGGAACCAAACTTCGCTCCGAGTTAATGTCATTGATCCATGGAAGTCACATTGCATCATTTGGCCCAGATGTTACTTTTTTTTCTCAGCTAAATCTGAAATGGGAGTCGCCATCCCAGCAAAAGCCACTGATGCAAATCTTCAATGTGATAGCCGAACTGCTTTTCGTTTTGAAGCATCCTTTAGTATTTTTGGTTGCATTCTCAGTCAAGCTTTATGTAGCAGCTATCACCAACTTGCACAGGCTACACCATCCAGTCAGAAGCAGGACTCCCTGCCTGGGGATGACTGCTCTGCCCAGTTTCTCCAGTGCTAGGTGGAAGTCAGCTTTTGTTTGTCCTTTTTTGCTTTGCTTTGTGCTGTCCCATCTGTCTGGCTTAGGAGAACTGATGTAAAAGCTGCCCACAATATTTTCTACTGGAATGAAGTCTGAAGAAATCAGACTGAAGAGAACCTCAAATTTTTGCGTGCTTTTTTTTTTTTTAATATATATTTCTGGATGCCTGTGTTACCTCCACACGTATGGGGAATGGAAATATAATGGACTGACATAGAATTCAAATCTCTAGGTCAGTGCAGCTCACTGTGGTAATTGCCCAGTGACCTCCCTTTTGGACCCTTGACAAAGCCTGTCTTTAACAGCATGCTCTTCTGCTATGACCTCTGATTATAAATATAAAAAGTATTCTGTTCTTGGCCCTTTCTCTCACTTCTTGTAAATAAATAGCTGTTGACTGTTGTGGTTGTTACTCCCGGAGGGCTTTCTGTTAACCACTTTTTAAATAAGTCTGTCCTGAGATGAACAGCTTTGTGGTTTGATGTGTGGGGATAGAGTTCCTTGGTCTCCCACAGATTTTGTTTAATGACAGTGGGTGCATTACTTCAGAGGCTATTCATCCCTTTTTTTAACCAAAGTTATCTAACAGTGAGGCCACTTACCCGAATGAGTCAGGTGGGCTCCGTTTGTCGTGGAAGAGGAGAGCGAGGCATCTGCAGAGGGTGAATCATCTTCTTTGACTGTAGGAAGAGCCTTGAGGCTTGGTAACTTGTTACCAACTGAGTTGAGGTGACATTAATTCCGTGTTATGATTTTGAATCAGACCACTCATTGATTTTGATGGGAGCACACCTGAGCACCCTTTTATTTCCTTTTCTGGGCACTGACTCACCCAACCTGAGGGATCCCGTATTTATATTTTATATTTTCTGTGTTTTTCTTATCTTTCCTCTAACATTTAGATTGCCATATTCAGGTTTTGAGATGAAACTCACCAACAGCTGATCTACAGAAATGTCTCATGCAGAACGCATTGTTTCTACACAGTTTTTTCCGATCTTTTTTTTTTTTTTTTGGCAAGTACATTTCCACTAAATATTTTTAGGAACTACCATGATGCCTGTAAGTGCTACAAACTAGTATGCCGAGAGAATTGTGTAAAAATAGCATTGGAAGGGACCTCAAAAAGTCATTTAGGCCATCTCTCTACACTTCAGGGTAGAAGTTTTGGTTTTAACCTGAGTGCTCTTACTCACTGGTGCCCTTTCTGTACTGGCTTAAATGTTTTTCACAATGCACCAGGATTTTAAAAAAGCATCTTTTACAAATCTAGGTGCATTTTACTTTATTTTGTTTGTAGATGGGATAAACACTGTCTGAAACAGCTGCACCACACGCATGGGACTCCATCTTATATTGTTAGTAACCTGAGGGTGCTTCATAGAGCAAAGCAGTATCTGTCTGCAGGGAGGAAAGAAGGTCTGAAAGAATTCACTAACAAACCTGAAGTCTTTGTTGATACACTTTTCTTTGCCTCTCACTGCTGTGTTGAGAGGACATCAAAAAATTACCACCGAATGTCTGGATAAGAGAAGAATTCGTTCAATTTGGGGTCCTTTTTTATTCTTTCTCTTTTGGCTTCTGGAAGTGGCTGTCCAGGTTTGAGTGTCTGGAGTCTATTTTTGGCATAGAAGACTTGTCTGTGTTGACTTTTAATGTACCAATCTTTGAAACTGCCAGGCTTGCCTTCTGCGGAAGTTGTATGTAATTGGAGTGTCACATGAAATGTGTTGCTTTTTGACTACATTCCTTTAAAGTCTTGGGCATTTCCCTCTTTTATTTCTGAAGTTCCTTCATTTCATGTCATAAACAACACCGAACTTGCTGAATCACTGCCCATGAATTGTTTCAGGACTGGGTTAACAGAAACAAGAAGGGAAGCGAGAGAGGATTTATTCAAACTTGACATTAACGTGAGCAAGTGGCACTTTGTGGCACTGCCCTAAGTACTAAGAACCCCAAAACATTTACAAGAATTATGGAACTGATGTGGTACTTCAAAGCCATCCTGAACCTAAACAGAATCAGAAAAATTAGCGGGAAGGACTGAAAGTTAGGAGTGCTGCTATCTCATGACACAGAGATTTAAACACCCAAGCACACAGACAGCAGCGTTACCATTGTTAAATGTGTATATAATACAGCATATTTGCGTTTAAAAACTCCATATCCTTGTATTCTCAGAATTACCAGCCTTCAGGAATGTGGGCTCTCAGGAATAGGTTTTGCTTCCCATGAGCTTTGGCACCGTGCACAGGCGCAGCTTTGATGGGGAGTGACCATACGCTCCTTGGTTTCTGCTGCCCTTGCCTTGCGTTGCTGCCTGCACCAGTGGTACCCCATCTGTTCTGTAACAGTCACTCTGTGCTCCCATACCCTGTGTTGGTGCAGAACGATGCTGTAAAAGCCACAGAACTGTATTTTTGAGCCTTTTACATTAACTGTTGGAATAATGCCAAATTTTTTGCAGAGGATCATTATTTGTTTTACGTTTCCAACTGAAGTATGGAAGAAATGTATATTCTTTGAGAATCTTGTACCTCTTCAAGTTCTGCATGAGGACTAGGTGTTGGTGACTTTTCTCATGAAACCCTGGGTTGTAGATAGGAGTGATACAGTAATTACCTGATTAGTCCAGAGTACTTCCCCATGGGGCAGAAAATATATTTATTTCTTGGTTTTGTTTCCAACCTTTGCTTAGTAAATGTCTTGACAGTCTCTGAATAAGGGTAATTCCGGGAGAAATGTACTAAAAGTGTTCGCAAAGAAAAATGCCTGACATAAAATTGTTAGCTGATATTTCCACTGAAGGAGGTTACTCTTGGCTGCCCTTGTGTATAAGTAGTGGTTTTGAGAAAGACAAGATTTTCTTTGCACTGAAACACAGAATGGTAGGGGTTGGAAAGGACCTCTGCAGACCACCTAGTCCAACCCCCTGCTAGAGCAGGTTCACCTAGAGCAGGTTGCAATGTAGCATGTACCGACAGAAATACGGAGTTGTATGTATATCCTGCACATCCTCGTGTGTTTTCCTAAGTCTGCATTTCCAGTGGGAATAATTAGAAGACTAAGCATTACATGTAAGCATAAAGAAGATTAATTTCTCTGTATCATTCAATTCTGAAGCAGACAGCTCTATAGGATTTGATAAAGGTGACAGAGAAATAACGATATCTTTAAAGAAATGTAGAGATGTTATATCTGAAAGGGACATCAGAGCTATAATCCTTTTCTTCTGATCATGCCCACATGCTTTTGACAGCAGAAAAATGATGGGCTGAGTAGATGAAGAGGGATTTCTTTGTCTGCAGGGGGAACGTTCTTCAGTAATTATAACTCTTTAACTCTTTGAAAAGAACACCTCTGAAATGAGATGGTGGAGTTGCTTTAGCCAGGGCATGTATCTGGCAGGGATTCATTCAGATGCTGTTTAAAGTGGCTTTTCATGAAGTCTACGGTTCTACTTTGTTGACAATGACAACCTGTAAAACGCTGGGATGCACTACAGCATTTTAGGAAAGTGTTTCGCTCTTATGCCTGCTAGGACGTTTGGGGCCCTGTTGCCTTTCTCCAGGATGTCTGTAACTTCCAAACATACCCAATAGGAATTGCTCATATCCTGTGCTGGGAAAACAAGGCCAGGGAGCCAGTCTATTAAAACCTGTTGTCTGAAGAGCAGTGTGTACATAAAAACACCCAGCTTTGTCAGTGGAGGTAGGTGTTTTTCCTTCTCCTCAGTAGCCCTTCCATAGTTGGCTTTACATGCTAAAGGTCCAGTTCTGCATCGTTTTAAGCCAGTCAGGGGTTTAACTTTCGTTTCATTCTGCAGAAAACTGGCCTTACGAAGAAAAGCTGTGTGACTTCTACATGGAATTATATACCTTTCCTCCCTGGCTGTAGAGGTGGGAAAATAAGGCTTCTAAGACACTTGCTTTTCATATATTATAAATGCACTTTTGAGATGTTAATATTGCTGTTATAGCAAGGTGTGCATTGTAAAGATTTTTAAAAGAAGCTGCATATCCAAACTCCACACGGGTTTAATAACCACAAGGTCCCAGAGCATAATTGTTTCTCTGTATTGCATTAGAAGGCACTCCAGTGACTTTTTCCATGTGAAACCAGGAGAGATAAACAATGTTCCTCTACAGAAGCATAAATATTTTTCTCCAAGACATTTAGACTTTCACATGCTGTTAAGGGTTGTTTTTCTTTTTTTTTTCTTGTGTGAGGAGGCCTGCATATTCAAAACATTTTCAGGCTTGATGTGTAGTTTTAGCTAAGGGTGGGTGTGTGTTGCAGAGCTTGAGGTTTGTTTAACACTGCCAACTATTTCTGGGTTCACATGGTTCATTCGTCTACTTGGAGCCTGAAAAAACACTTCTCCTGTGTTTCACTTGTGGAGTTTTTCTTCCTTCCAGTTCATTTTTGTTTGTTCTGTTTCTCATTTTGAATTAGGATTTCTGCTCTGTGCTCAAGTTGGAGCATCACCTTATGAAAGATAGTGTGTGTTTTGTAATGTGCAGCTTGTGGGGCCTCGCCAGTCCCGCTCCAGGAGCCAGGGATGACTGGCTCCGTAATAAATATTAAGGAATTCTTTAATGAGACTGTTGCCTGTGAACATCAATGTCTGGTGCTCTTGAACATCCCATCAAATAATCTTCTTTCAGCACTTGGGTTACTTTAAGCCCAAATACTGATGGCAATGAGAGTTGCTGTGGCAGGAGTAGGTGACTGTGCTGAATAAACGGGCACATGTACATGTCCTTGCTGGTTGCTTGTTTGGACTTCTGTCCACGTGCATTCAAAGCATGTGTACGTGTATATGTATATGTATATATAGAAAAAGAGAGAGGTGTGTATACATATAGTCAAGCCACCTCATGTCCTGTTTTCAGTAAACCAAGCTCCTGGCATTCTTCAGGTCTCCCTGAAATGCTTTCTCTGCAGCCATGAACAGCTGTCTTACTCTGCTGTTCCTCTCAGTTGCCTTTTCTCCTGCTGTTTCCTGTTTGTAAATCCCAGGATCGTGGGTTTTGCCACAGGATTATCCTTGAACTCCAGCCTAATGTGGCACTTTCTTGTTTGGTTGGCTATCCTGCTCGAAGAACTGCTTTCCAGGTTTCAGCCTCTTTTATTTTCTCTTTCTGTCTTTTTTTTTTCCCTCTTGTAATTTTTCTCTCTTATTTGGTTTCCCAGTCTGGCTTCCTGGTTCCTAGAAACACTACCTTGCTTATAGACATGCTTTAGGAAATGTGGATGGGAAATAAAGCTCACCTCAGGGGGCCAGGTGATCCCTGGCAGCCCTCCCCTGCCATTCAGTCCCCTTTGTTCCGCTATTTCATGTAAGACACAGGCTCTGCTGCGGTATGCGTGGTTGGGCTGGCTTTTCCCATGAATGTTCCTAGGTGTGTGTTGAGGAGTTACACAAAATAAACGTAAGAACTCATATATCAGAAGATATTCCTTACTCTGCGTTGAGTCATTGAGGAGCTGGATCGCTCTCTCCTTTAGTGGAACCGGAAAGTGGGACTTTGTGGGTGAGTCGGGAAAACCAGAACTGTGTTCCCAGCCTTGCTATTGATTTTCTCTGTGGCTTGGAGACCTTGCCCCGCTCCAAGCTGATAGTATTTACCCACCCCACTACAGCCATTGGTTAGGGAAGATGATGGTGTTAGTTAACATCTGCAGAGACTAACATCCAGTGCTTTGGTGGGAGCAGAAGCAATCGTTTCTAGACAGGGTTGAATGCAGAACAGCAGAATCCATGCTGCTGGCCAGGTTAGTTCAACTTGCTGGTACTGCTAAAGTCTGACACAGAGAGAGCTCAGTGGCTGTGATGGTGAAGAGAGAATTTTAGCCGCTTCCACACATTCTTTTGCTATGTGAGTCAGGGCTCCGGTTGGTTATTTACTTAGACTGAACAGTAGCAGGCAAGGTTAAGTCATCCCTACCCAAAACTACGGAGCTGACAGTTGAATCAGTCAGTCAGAGGAATATAGCTCACTTTAGAAAACACTGACAGCATAGTTAAAAAGGAATTTGTTGCCTCCCAGACCTTTTCCATGATGTACAAAGAGGCCCTGGAAGTTTTATTTTACTCTAGAAGTTTTCACATTCTGTGAAGTTGATGTTCTTAAATATTGTTTTAACCTGGTTTGCATTGGTGTAGGTCATTTAACTGTATCGGTTTGTCATCCAATTTTAGTTAAGTTTATGTCTGTTCATAATGTCAGAAAGACCTAACATTTATCTTCTGCTTGAATTTTTTTTGTTTTGTTTTCCTTTAGACGTTTTTAGTGTTGTTTACCCTAAGGGATTGTAGGGGACAGCTGGAGAATTGCAAAACTCACAGTATTAGAGACTAATGAAATAAAACTTGATTTCTTGAGAAAGGAGGTGAATTTTATTACCTGAATAATATGTTTTTGCCCTGATTTTTGTCTGATTTATACTAGTTTTACCTTTTTTATTTCAGTATGTGGAATAGGTCCCCAGTTTTATGTGGCTTTTAACCACATCACCTGAAAATGAAGGCCAAAGATTCAGCAACTCTGGCCCATCCTTAGAATGAAAGGTTTCCCTGACAAGGTTCTTGAGCCAACAAGAAGTCTCCAGCAAAATCAAGAGAAACTTTATTATTCCTGCTTATGTTTGAGGTAAAACAGAGTAAGACATGTCCCCCTCTATTTTGAGGTGTTTGCTTTACTTTTTTTTCTTTATTTAATTCAGGAAGTCACTGGCATTTGGGTTTTTAATAGCTCAGAAACAGACAGAGGCTACAAATGTTCCCCCCTAATTGGTGTATGGCCTTGACCGGACTGGGGGCAGTGAAGAAACCTTCTGCAGCTGAGTTGAGTGACATCTCGAGGGAAGCAGCTGACACTGTGCTGCACGTTTCCTCTCTGTTCCTTCCTCTGTTCCCCTTGCCTCAGCATGCAGAGGGTGACTTCTTCCCTGTTCCCCCTGGACCTGGAAGATAGCTGGTGCTGGGTGCCCACCTTGCTGGCAGGCAGAAGGTTGTTTTGCAGGCAAGATGTGAGGCTGTTGCTGGACCCATAGGAGCGTGTGTTTTTCCAAGAGTTGGGAAGGCGTAAAGAGAAGGGTTACTTGATCTGAGAAATAAGGACATTTCAATATTTCTTTGTAGTTTTCTGAATGATTTTGTTATCACTGATTAAAACCAGTTGAGGACTAATTCTACATGAAAGCTAGACCGACGCTTTTGCAGAAGGTACAAAGTCTTGTGGCATCAGTCATCCCTTTGACGCTAACTTGCGATGACAAAGAAGGTGAACCAGGCTTGTGGCTATAACTTAGGCTGAGTGTAACGACTGAAGTCTGTCTTCTTCCTGAGAAGGTCTTTAAGATGGCAGCAACTAGGAAGCGTGTTGGCAAACATGCCACTATTAATCAAACCTATCCATCCCCTATATGGAAAAGTGTGTTCAAAGGTATGGAATGGCTTCCATATGAGGAGCGACTGAGTAAGATGGGGATCGTTCAACTTGGAAAAGACATGACTAAGGGCACGTATTATAGAGGTCTACAAAACTCTTATAAAAATCTAATGGCTCTGAGAGACGTTCAGCAATTTTGGAGGGTTTGGCAATGTGTCGGTGATACTCTACCTCAGATTTGGCATGTGTCATTCTGCTGATGAGTTCCTGGCCCTCTGCCTGAGATTTGGCTTATTTGTCCTTTTGCCTTTTTTTACCATTTATTTTCATTGTTTTCTTTCTTTTGCTCCAGTTTAATTCACTGTTCTTATCAGTTATTTTTAATCCCGTGTCCCTGCACAGAGTGATAAAAGCAGTTAGTGTTTTTGCACCTCTGGGGAAATTTTATCTGAGTGAGGAAAGAGGAAATCCCCTGAAGTAATTTTACAAAGTTCCCAGATTGCTGCTCCAAACCTGTTTCTTGCCCAGCTAATTCAGGGTCACTTGAACTGGAACGTGCCCAGCAACAGTGCTTAAAACCACGCCAGATGTGGTGTGCTCTTCTCTAGCTCTTTACTCTTTCCGTCATCTGTGCTTTTTAAACCGCAAACCGCTCTGGCCCATAAGGAGTCACTGGAGTTGCAGTATGTGGCGTCAGGCAGAGTAGTCTTAATCCCTTGGTTTGGGGATTTTCTGTGTTGGATTTGCCGGCAAGGGTGTCTGAGAGCTGCTTTTGTGAAGCACCATCTTGTCTGCAAGTGCCCTGTAAGTCTGCTCTGACTAGCAGGTTTGATGGTGCAGGAGGAGAATGTGCACAGTTGTTCCTCTCCAAGCAGCGACAGTGTCACCACGTCCCCTTTCCTCCAGCCTGCAGCTCCTGATGCCCAGTCCTTGGGTCACCGTGAAAGCGGAGGAAGGGGGGTTGCGGGGAAGTGAAGGCAGCCTTGAGCCATCCCTGCATAGTAATTCAGGTGCCAAGGTAGAAGACCTTCAGCAGGAGCTCTGCTAACCGGTGGGGTGACCTGCTGCACCTAGGAGGTGCTGGGGGAGATGGGGAGGGTGCAGGAGAAATCAAGGGTCAGTGCACCACCCCAGCGGGGGCTCTGCAGTGCCCTGGGGGGCCTTTGCCAGCCTGCGGGTGCTGCAGTGCCTTTGAAGCTGCTCAGACCTGTGCTGGGAGCTGATGAAGTCCCAGTCATGGGGACTGGTGATGAGAACCAGTAATTAAGAAACCCTCATCTGGTCCCCATCTATTTCCTTTAATAAATAGTTTTCAGCCAGAGTTGTAGGTGAAGCCTCATGTGTTTAAGAGGTATTTTCACCTGTGTTAAAAGTGTTTGAAACATGATTTTAGAGCTCAGGCATTTCAGTTGAAATGAGTTTTTTGCATGTGTGTCTTCCTCTCTTTTTTTCCTTTTTTAATGGCTTAGAAGGGTCCTAATGATACTTTATTCTCCAGGTCAACTGTCGTTTATTTTGCATATGGCACTAATATTTTTTTTTTTATGTACTTTCTTTGACATTATGAGTAAATGGGCAGGATTTGTCACTACATCAGAAAAATAAAATCACTGATCCTGTCTCTGAATTTAGATTAAAAGCTGTAATTAATCTGCATAATAATGGCTACATTTTTGCTCTGTATAGTCTCATGCTTACTTCCTAATTTTCTCTGCATTTTCAAGAGTCTTTCTTCAGGAAGTTTACAAAACACAAACAACACGTAACTCTATTAGCAGGACATAATTCCATATAGATTATTTAATTATGCAAACAACAGCTTCAGTTACTTGCACTGTCACTGATTTGTTCCCTCCTTTATCTTTGAGGATTCCGTGCATCTTTGCAAGTTGCGTTTCTACCAAGCGTGTTCATGTATTGTCACGATATGGGATTAAACTGTGGAAGGAGGAATTGCAGGTCCCTGCTGCGGCTGTGCTGGAGGCAGCTGGCCTGGTGTTGCTGTGGGAAGCTGTTCACCACCTCACCCCGCTCCTGGCCGCCAGCACTGCCCTGTGCAGTGTGTTGTGGGAGCAGTCACCAGCAGCGAGGGGTACTGCCTTCCTAAACCATTCGAGTACGATGTGGTGAGATCCCACCTGGAGCACCACATTCAGCTCTGGAGTCCTCAGCGCAGGAAAGACCTGGTGGAGCAGGTCCAGAGGGCGGGGGGGGGGGGGGGCGGGGGGGGGGGGCACAAAAAGTATTTCTCGGAAGGCTGGAACACCTCTTCTATAAAGAAGGGGTGAGAGAGTTGGAGTTGTTCATCCTGGAGAAGAGAAGGCTCTGGGTAGACCTTATTGCAGCCTTTCAATACTTAAGGGGGGCCTATAAGAAAGATGAGGAGTCTTTTTAGCAGAGCCTGTTGTGACAGGACAAGGGGTGATGGCTTTAAATTAAAAGAGGGGAGATTAAGATTAGATATAAGGAAGTTTTTTTTTTTTTACAGTGAGGGTGGTGAAACCCTGGCACAGGTTGCCCAGAGAGGTGGGAGATGCCCCATCCCTGGAAACATTCCAGGTCAGGCTGGTTGGGGCTCTGAGCAACCTGATCTAGTTGAAGACGTCCCTGCTCACTGCAGGGGGGCTGTACTAGGTGACTTGTAAAGGTCCCTTCCAACCCAGAACATTCTATGATCAGCTGACTGGTTTTAAGCCATCTTCTGTGCAAGCATCCCGATTCACCCAAATACGAGCTTACAAGGCAAGTGATCCATAGTTTGATGCGAGGAGGGTTTCAAGCAGGGATGCAGTGACAAACTCAGCACGTGTGTCCCCATGCAGGGAGTGGATAATGACATATCTACCAGCTCTTGCTGAATCGCCCTGCTAGCAGAGGCAAGGGCACCTTGGGCAGGCAGGGCTGTGATGAATCCAGCCCCTGTTTCCAAGGAAGACAGGAGCAACTGCTCACATATCGGTGCTGCTTTCCTGTCGGGGATGAGGCTGGGGTTTTGATGCTCTGCCCTTATCTTTCAAGAACCTTCATCTAGTCATTCAACACATTTGCTCTAGTTTCCCCATTTGTAAATGAAAATGTATTTATACCTGTTCTAAGAGTGCCAGGCACAGTAACTAGCTTGCATTTGCACGGTACCCTACCCTGACTGCCTAAGATGCTATTTAAGACATGTTTTCTTCTGGCACAATTCCACTGAAGATAGCAAAGCAGCTTCTGCTTTAGACAGTGGGTGTGTTTTGCCACAGCTCTGCAAAGGTTGTGTTTTACTAATAAATTATCCCCGTAGGATATTATGCTCTGAGTTGGAGCATATCCTAGCTGTAGGGCCTGCTTGAAGGAGTCTGTCTGGCCACCTTGCACATGAAAAAAATCATAAAGCATTGCAGTGCAAATTCCAGAACGGAGAACTTGCAACAAGTGACATATGCTGTTTACAGTAGGTATTGTTTAGAAACCAAGGAATATTTCTAGAGAGGTCTTCAGGA
Organism: Bucorvus abyssinicus; assembly: GCA_009769605.1. NCBI lineage: Eukaryota > Metazoa > Chordata > Aves > Bucerotiformes > Bucorvidae > Bucorvus > Bucorvus abyssinicus. The sequence goes on along the minus strand of CM020046.1, from coordinate 11,850,457 downwards.
CAAATGACTAGCAGGTATAATAAAGTACTGCCCTAGTGAAGATAACAGAGCCTCAAAAATGTGTACCTTGGGTTGGGGTCTGAGGAAGCCCCTTGGAGATCCACTTTTTTTCTGTGATTAAGTACAAATAAGTAACACCACGTTGGTTCATTAGCATTGGTTAGTTCAGCAGACTGGTGAGCTGACATGTGGGAACCAAGCCCAGGAAAAATTTAGCTCTCATGCTGAATTTGATTTCATAGCTTTTTAATTTTCCTTCCTTTGCTGCAGTTTCTGCAGAAAATCAGAGGAAGTCAATATATTCTGAGCTCTTACAGCCTTGGCAAGATCAGCATTGATTACAAAAACATGAACAGAAATTTCTTTGTCCCTAAGCAGTAGTAAACAGTGGCTGAGACTGCTTTTCATAGGAAAGATCACAGCCAGAGGCATCTTGCCTCTCCTGGTTTTAGCATCAAAAGAAATGAACCGAGAACAGCTCTGCTGGAGGTTATTGTTTTTCGCGTCAGGACCTAATAGAAAACTTCTGTACCTGTTACTTAAATACTGCAGCCGTTCTTTAACGTCAGTAGGTCTTTTTTCTTTACAGGTCACTTAATTATCCTACTTGATATTTGTGCTTCTGCAGTGAAAAGTGTTTTGTGACAATAAGAATGTCTAAGAACAAAAAATAGTTTGCATAAAAGAAGTTTCCTTCTTTTATAAAGGGGGAAAGTGCTGTAGGAAAAAGATGTCGCTCCTCTCTCCCTGGTTGCTGCATTTGCCTTTTAAGGAAACCTGATTTACAGTTAAATGTTTTGGAAGATGGGCAAAGGACCAAGGCGAGTGCTGACAGTGCCAAGGAGAAGCGGGAAATGAAGGAAGGGATAAGTTGAAGGAAATATCTCTCTGCTTTTAAACACAGAAGGAAAACAATTTGGAAATGTGGGTGGAGGGAGATGAAAGCACCTACGTCATTGCAAAGCAAGGGCGCTAGAGTAAAAAAAAAAAAAGAGTATGTGGTGAAAACTCATGTTCTGATAACTTCAGTAGTTTGATCGCCACAAAAACGGGGCTACGTGCTGCTATGCTATCTCTTCTTCTGGCCTAACCCTGCATTTCTTTTGCTCTCAGGTTTGGCACCCTAGACAGGGGTTAGCTCTGCCTGCCTGGTGTGTCTCAGTTTTAGCAGCGGGGACAGGGAATGGTCACGCTCCTGCTTTCCTTTCCTGACTGGTAGCTCTCCTCCTCCACCCGGCAGGGTGCGAAGGCAGAGTTGGGGCTGCTGCTGCCACAAGTGGGTAGGCAAAGACTTCGGCAGCCCACTCGCAGCCTTCCCTCACTGCAGGGTGAAACCCTGCTGAAAACCTCACCAATCCCTTGCCCTTGATGACAGTGATGACTTTCTGGGCTGGGCACTGAGAAGGGAGGTGGACAGGCCCATCTGCAGGACCCACATCTGATGTTCAGCATAGGGGGTGATGCAGTCCATCTCTCCAGGCCAGTAACGCATCTTCCATCTCACTATTGCTTTCCTCTGCTTTGCGCCTGTGTTCATACCCTTGTGGTGGCAGCTGAACACTTGATGCTTGCACAGCTCTGAGCCACCAACCCGTTCACCCTCCTGCCTCCACATTGGAAACACACCCTTCTGCCTTGAGTCAAGCCCTAACTGGGGCTTTGAGAAACAGGAGGCACCGATAGTCTCAGCCCCGGTAGTTTCTTGTTCATCAGCAGTCGCAGGAACAGGTATGCTTTCCCCGTCCTGGCTCAGAGAGGGACTTTTTGGCATCATCGGACCTCTGACTTTGGCCCTGTTCTTTGGCTGTCATGACTTGACTTAATCTTTCTTCTCTCCAGGGGAGACAGAACTTTCAGCTCCCAGTTAATGTAAAAGCAAGTCTATGGTTTGAGCCCAAAAGTCCATCTGTCCTAGCATCGTGTTTCTTGTAATAGGAAAGAGCAGCTGCTTGGGGAAGAATATAAGCGCAGGGTGAACATTCAGTTCTGCCTCCCCAGAATCGCTCTGCCAGTCTCCAGCAGTTTGTGGTCTCTGGGTGCCTTTTGTACTTGGAGGCTCTCTGATGTTCTGAACACCAAGATCCCATCTTTTAACCCCTTATTTTCTCATGAGAGGCCTGTTTTATTCAGAGCCACCGTTATTGCTTAAGAGTCTTTGGTGGGGAACCTCACTGAATAGCTTTGGATAACCTGATCTGTAGTTGCCCACATATGTTATGAAACCTCATTAGAAATTGGTGTCCTTTCTAGTCCTCTGGCATTGAGACAGTTAGGCAAAAGATTATGGATGACAGTTTGTGGTCATTTCACCTATGATATATAATGTATTGACTATTTATTACTGTTACTTACTATATATTGCTCTTCTCTTTGCCAAGGTTTTATATAGTCTCGTTTACTGATACTTCAATTTGAGACCAATGCCATAAATGCCTCATAAAGGAGAGTTTCTGCAGGGAACAGGCCTTCTACCCAGTTTGATTTCTTACCAGTAATGCTTCCCAGTTGGCCTTTGTAAGAGTCTAGGATGTTCTTTAAACAATATTACACTGCTTCTCCTCTGAAGTGGGTGAAGCGCAAAAATCAGCTATTCTAAACATTGCTTTGGTTTCCAAAGGTAATTTTTGAGTTCACAAAAATGTAATTTAAGCTTATGTTTCTTTTTAAAGGAGAAAATGAGATAACAGCTGATATTCTGGTCAATTTATAATTGCACCATATAGAACAGAAGAACTGAGATGGAACTCTAATTAGACAGTCTTAAAGACTTGAAGCTCTTGTTGCAACCATGAAAACATTAGAACAATTTTACATGGCATTAAAATTCAATTCAAGTGCCATCTGATTAACCTGTATACCATTTCCTATGTGATTTCATTGTAAAGAAACCAAACATGATTATAAAGCAATAGTATTTTCAAAGAGAACAAGGTCTGTAAGAAAAGGTAGTATGTTCTAATCGACCAACAGACCATTCTTGGTTATAGTTTAGACAGTCACAGCTACAACACTGTCACCGTGGATTGCTTTTCATTCTCTTCAGTACTAATTTTTCAGTGGAGCTGCTCTTCTGGATAAAAAAAACCCCACTGCCTGTGCTTTTCTCCAAATTTGCTTTAAAATGTTACGCATCGTCCAGATCACCCCGTAAAATCCATTCACTCAGAGGCAGGCAGCAGCAGGAGCTGTAGCAGGAAAGCGCTCGTGGCTGGCAGCACGATGAGTCCTTGTGCGGAGCAAGCGCTGCTGAGCTCGCAGGCAGCACCACCACCAAACTAGCTCACCTTGTGTGGGGCTGGCAGGACCCACAGACCACGGGCTGAGCCCAGGGAGGGTGTTCCAGGGCCTGGGCACAGGCAGGCTGTTGAATTGTTTAGATCTGTGGTTGTTTTGCTTTTTTACACTACCTGCTAGTTACTGAAGTTGATTCATAAAAATGAAATTATTTCTTCAAGAAGTAAAGGAAGAGTAGCTTTAGGTTCTTGCACCCTCCGGCGAGGTTTCTATTTCTGGGCTCTGAGCAGGACTGAACACTGTCTGGTTTATGAGGGCAATGCCTGTACTCTAAAAGGTGATGGAGTTTTCCGTTATAAAATCTGTGAAAGGAAATACTTTAGTACTTGATTTTGATGTGCAACATAAAAGAAATCCTTATTTACATCTTGATAGAATATCTTGGAGAAGACTCTATATGCCTCCCAAATTGGAATTCTATTCACACTATTCAATTATTTCTCCAACTGACTTCTGGCAGTTGCCAAGCATGTAGAATTAAATTGTCTCCTCTAAGGTGTGTCAGAAACATACCACTTTTTAGAGCCTCCATCAAAAACTGACAAAGCACTAAAGCAGCAGCTCACCACTGCGGGGTCTGACTGCTAATTAGGAGAACAGAGGATCGTTCTCAGAATCACCCCTGAAGCTCCCAGAGCAGAATCAAGAAATACCACAGGTTCGTCAGCACAGCCTGTGGCCGATGTGGAGAATTTACATACATCTTCTGGCCATAAAATCTCTTCATTTCTTCTACAAAAGCCACTGTTACAGAACTGAAGTCTTCCCTCTGTAAATAGATTGTTACGCTTGAAAAAGTTTCTGATTTTGCATAAAAGCATCCCAGATGAAATGTATTTCCATAGACAAGTACTGTGTGGAGGAGGAAGGTTTGGAGAGGGTCTACCAGGTCTTTTTCCAAAGTGCGCTTCTTGCTGTTGAAAACACTTTATGACTTCATCGCTGCTTCGCAACCCTGTCATCTGCAGCCACGCGTAGGTGTTGGAGGATGGCTGGTGTCTGCTTGCTCTCCATCTCCCCTCACTCTGTGGTTCCTCCTCCTGTCAGCAGTCTGTTGGGAGATGGGACTCCTTCTGCAGACTGGGGTGAGGAAGAGCCCGGGATGACCCACACAGGAAGGTGTAGTGCTCGAGGGATTCAGTGTGTCAGGATCTATTAATTCCAGAGCAACTCTTTGTAGATGAACAAAGTAGCCACAGCTTGGTGTGGCTGTTGTGCCATCAATGGATTAGCCACAGGGCTACCTGTTTGGGACAGGGAACCAAGCAGTCCGCAGCTCTCCAGCGGGGCCCCTCTGAAGCCAGCGATGCCCAGGCTTGTCCAATGCCCTCCAGTTACCGTGCCGATGGCCCTCCTGCGTAATGCCGTGGGCTGCTGAGCCCAGCAGTAGAATAGCTGCCTGAAGACCTACAGCACCTTTTCTCCACCCAGAAATATTTGATGAGGCGAATAAGTTGAAGCGGCTTAAATCATCCCAAATGCTTTCAAGTTCTCCCTTACTTGTTTTGTTATTGGCTCATCAGGAGAAAGCACTGATATGTTAAATGTTTCCTAAGCCAAAAAAAGAAGAAAAAAAATCCATTCACTGCAGCCTGAACACCTTTGATTTATGAATCTCTGATTCATCCTGACAGCTATTTAAAAATTCATGTCAAGCTCTGCATTAATCTTGGCCAGAAAAAGAAAAGAAACGTGTTAGGTAACAAGAGCGCCACAAAACACAGTTACCCTTGTGGGTGTGTTTAATGAAAGGCATTGTTCACGTTTAACTCTCCAGAGAAGCATCCGTACGTATTGCCAGATACTCTTCTCTTTTCTGAAGTCTGCTGAACAAGTGTGCACTCGGGGGTAGAAATGCACCTCTAACATCGTTGTCTCCTAACATTATTTCCCTTCTTTAACGTGTTTAGTTTTCATGTGTGTCATTAGATGCTGAAACTGAGGTAATACCAACATTTTGCTCTATAAGGGAGAAAAGGGAAATAAATTACTTTCTCTTTTTTTTTCTTTTACTTTCTTCCCAATATTAAGCATATTTGAGATTAAAAATTTAGCTTAATGACTTGATCCATCAAATAGCATTCTCAGTAGTCCCTTGGAGAAATTATCAAAAACTCAATTAAAAGTTTAAATAAAATTTCCTGGTTATTGTCTGTTGCTGATTTGGTTGTTTTTTTCCAAGAATGCTTCATTACAAATGATAATGTTTTCCAAGAAAATAGCCAGATAGCCTGAAATTTGAATATATTAAGGGTTTGAATAAATAAAAGCAGCTGCTTTCCTCTTGCAATAGCTGTGTCTTCTACTTCGTATTTCTAGATGCATTTTTACTTCACATCTTGTGTTTTTTGAAATACCTTGAAAGGCCCCAAGGCCAAGGTGGCAGCAGACCATCCTGGCAGGGAGGTGTAAGGAGCAGAGAGCAGAGAAGGGAGGTGTGTGGCTGCATTCCTATTCAAAACCGGTTTTGTTTTCACTGTGAATTGAAGCCAGAAAGCTGCACTGTAGCTTGATCAGAAAGGGCAGGTGATGAAAAACAGGAATGAGGTTAAATTTATGCAGGAGATCACAATGTTTTCTCCTTCTTTTTCATTATTTTACTATGGAAGAGAGATAGGACGTTACTGTGGGGTGCTTCTTTTATTATCATTATGAAAAATATTAATTTAATAACTGAACAATTGAATGTGATTTTTTATTTGCAACACATTGTATCTGGCCTGTGCCCATTATTTACAGTTCTCCAGAAATATCCTAAACTTTAACATGTTTAATTCAAGAGAATAAAGTTTTAAAGAAATTCAAGAGTCAAAATAATTAAACAGTTAGATACTACCTATATTTTGTCCTGAAAATATTTTGTCTGTATCTCCCATTTTTATAGGCTTTCAGGTAGCATCATTGATACAGCATCCCAGATTGTATTGAAGATGCTGTTAGAGGTCTATACTGGACAAATGAGTGGGTCAGAATGGTGGCTTTTGAGAGGACTTGATGAAATTAATTTAAGTATTTTTGGCTGTGGGTTCTTTTTGGCTGTGTGTGAGGTGGTTGCTTTACTTTTCTTGTAGAGTGATTTTAAATTTTTTATTTTCTTTAAAGAAAGGGCAGAGAACAAAGGAAGCATGTGGACAGCTAAGCACTGCTCCAGACAATTTGTCTTATTGACTGCAGGAAAATTACTGGCATGACACCAGTGCCCTTCTCAGCCACTCTGAGACTTGGCAAATTCTCCCTAGGCTTTTAGGGTAATATTTGCATTAGCCTTTTGTAATAAACACGTATCAGAAGAGCTGCAAAGGTAGATTTATCTTGGCTGCTGAAGGTGGGCTCTTACTAGACAAATAAAGAGAAATAGCTAAAAATTATGGATGCTTTATAGAAGAGTATCAGCAGAAAGGTTAATATTCCTATAATGGAAATCTAAAACTCTTGACTTGGCCAAGCTATTGATTTCCCCCTATTCATTGACTGGCCTCTTCATAATCAGGCAAGTGTTACGATGGACAGTCTCAGGAGAGGACGAGTGGTGGTGTTTGTACTTCTACTCTGAGACTTGAGAGGGGAGAGTTCGATTCCCAGCTTTGCAGCAGATTTCACGTCTGAGTAGCAACAGTCTGTCCCAGCTATTTCAGTACCTCCAATTCATCCAGGCACCCAGCAGAATTTGATCAGGTTTCCACCACAGTTAGCATCTTCCATTGGACACGACCTATCTGTCTACTTTAGTATATCCAAAATCCTGCTAGACACCTCCTGGTCTTTAGCATCTAAGTACCTTTGAAAAACTGTTTTATACCTCCCAGGGGTTGTCAGTGGAGAAATGTCTGAGATGAACCATGAGGACCAGGACACAGTGCTGCACCAGTGAAGCTCGGGTTGGATATCAGCTTGGAGGGGGATGCTGTTGGAAACACAAGCCGCCCTCTCACGTCTCCGTTCACGGTCCCACCTCCACAAATGTCCTGAGGCAGGCAGCAGTTTGTCCTTCTGCTACAGTTAAAATACAGGTAGCCACGGGGTTAACAGCATGCTGGCTGATTTCCTGGGATTTCAGCTGAAATTCTGAATCTGTACCCCAGCATTGTCTCTCTGACTTCAGACACCCCCGGTTTGTACCTGGCTTTCTAAATGCCTGTTTGTGATCATTTCATATGCTGTTGTTTCGACATGAAAATACATCCTGTTTGTCCTTGGCCACTTAGTACAGTTCAGGATTTGACTATTGCAAAACACAGCTTAGGTTTAAAAATTGTCTACATAATTGTTTTGTAACATTGAAGAGCAGAATATCTCTAATATTAAACCATAAAGCAGTGATAGTGTATTTTTAAAGCAAGAAAAGGCACCTAACAAGCTGACCAATCCCAGATAATTTAGACTATATTTGTCAGGTACTTAGGGGACATAAAATTATGAAAGGAAAATAGTTCCAGCAGCGTGTGAAATGAGTAAAATGAAACAGCACTGTACAGAAAGGAAAGCTGGTGCAGAGTCAAGGCTTGATAGATCGATGGAGGACTCATTTCACAGGGTCATGGCTTCAGAAAGATGGACAGGACTGGAGGAAGTCCCTGCCCCTCGGACACCCCTCTGCCGCCTCGGCTGTGCTGACTTGCATCCTTGTGGGGCCGTGCGGCAAAACTGCGTCGGGGGCTGATCTGGGCTGTGGTAGCATTTTTTGGAATAAAACAGTGCTCTTGACTTTGAACTGGCATCAGTTGGCGAGCCCAGCTCCCAGCAGGGGCTCAGGCTGTGGGGACCCTCCAGCAGCACCGGGCAGCGGGTGAGCTGGGAACACGTTGAGATGCGCTGGTCCCTGCAGGCTTCTCCTGATGCCAGCCCCGGGCGAAGGCAGTAATGCTTTGGCACGTTCGAGATTGTGAAACCAGGTGGGGATCTGCATTTGAAAGTATTTCTGACCTGAATGTGGCGTTCGGAGGGGCTCGTGACCCTGCAGAATGGGCCATGGTAAATGAACATGGAGTGCTGCAGCATCCCTTCTTTTCTGCAGTGCTTACAGCAGTGCCATCTAGATAAGCCGCAGTATGCTGGAAATCTGTGTTTATGTCAACACATGAAACACATTTTACATTATCTCACCGAGATTAGGCTATAGAAACATATAATGTAACTGATTCCATTTGAAACCTTCAGCAGACCCATCTGACTTCCCTTTTGGTAAGCAGGAGGGGAGAGCAGGAGGAAAGGGAGCTTTTTTGTCACTCTTTTGCCTTTTGGCAATCGCTTGTTTTACTTACGGTTTCTTTTCTCTCTCTCCTGTCTGACAGGCCTAGAAGATGTTGTAGCAATAATGATTCCTGAACCCAAAGGAAAAGAGATAGTGAGCCTCCTGGAGAGGAACATTACTGTGATGATGTACATAACCATCGGGACACGCAACCTGCAGAAGTACGTCAGCCGGACCTCGGTGGTGTTTGTCTCCATCTCCTTCATTGTGCTGATGATCATCTCGCTGGCGTGGCTCGTCTTCTATTACATCCAGCGATTCCGCTACGCAAATGCCAGAGACAGAAATCAGGTGAGCAGTGCTGGAAAGGCTGTTTGTGTTTCCGCAAAATTGAGCTTAAAAGAGAAGTTGAAATTGCAAATGTGTGGTAAAAAAGACAAACCAAACCAAAAAACAACAAAGTGAAAAGAATGGGGATGTAAAAATGCCTGTGTTTGGGAAAAGTCAAGATTTCTGTCAATGTAGATGGGATTCAGGGAAAAAATATACAGTGTGTATATATATAATGGGGGTTTTCTCCCATACAAAACACATGAGAAATAGAAAGAATGTTGATAGTTTTTTAGTGAAAAGGTTGCCTTAGTACATATAGCCAAGTGACATAGAAATGTATATAACAACTCTTGAGAGCAAAATGATGACTAAAATATAGTGAGGCATGTGAATGTCTCTGTGTGAAAAAAGGATTCATAAGTGAAGAAAGAAAAAAACCAAAAAGTTTTCATTTTAATGTTTCTTCAGAAGGCTTGAAAAGCGAACATGTGCATCTGACAATGCTCACTGAACATAGAAGTGCTGTGCTGATAACCACCAATATTATGAAACCATTGCTTTTGGTTTTGGCATCTTGTCCAAACCGCCTGAAGGAGGTCCAAAACCTGTAGAGCTGGAGAGAAGTCAACAGCAGTGGGTCCTGAGGCCCTCTCAATTTATGAAGCACTGTGCATCTTTATGGTAGTTCAGCAATGAATAATAATAGCAATGGTAATAATAAATCTAATGTTTTCTTGTCTGGATGCAACTATCTCAGCATCAGCAGAACTGTGAAGCTGAGGCTTCCACATTTCATTCTAATGGTACAGGAGAGAATGTTATCAATGTATGAAATCTGAGGAGATAACCATTTTACTGGAGGGGAAAAATGCCTGTAATTCAGAGATGTTTCTGGACCCTTAATAAATTCCTGTCGGGGCAGGGGAAGGGCTGCCTTGCTTGCTCTGCAGAAAAAGTAAAACTGAGAGTATTAATAATCTTGTTATAGAGAAAAGCACTGCCACACACTCTGTAACGTATATTCAACGTATAGGGATCCCTCACCCTACTCTACTGAAATTCAGGCATCCTCTGAGATAGAGAGCAGCTGCTCTGTATTTACAGAGAGAAAGAATATATTTTCCTTTTAAATATACAGTATGAAATTTTGGATAGCAAGAATGAGACTGTCCCAGCTGGAATTTGAACATCACTGGCAGCAGATTCGCTGTGACTGTAACGGCTGTGATCGTTTTTAGATGCTTTGGCTGCAGAAGTACATGTGTGCCTAATTTATGTGTGTGAGTACCGTAAGTGGGCTTTCAATCAAGTAATTATACAGGCAGATTAGCAGTGTAAATAGACATATATAAACATGAAACCCTGCAGAATAAGAAGCTCATTCAGGTAATATGCAGTAGTTTGGAACTGATGGGTTTATGTGTTCAAGCAGCTTTCCTTTGCAGTGTTTTCTTTCCAGAGTTTGAACGAGACTAATGTGTGCACAAGCAGTTATCCTGTGCAGAGGTTTTCGTAACTTTATTATACTAGTTCTGTTCTTCAGAAGAATAAGCAATTATTCTCCTAAGCAATTATTTATTATAAATTTTCTGCTGAAGCTGTAATAATGATGGGACAAACTAGAATTTCTTCGTGTACTTTCTTCATCCAGTTTTGCCTGACATTTCCTCTAATCTCCTTATTAGATCTTTTCATATGAAAAATGGTAGCGATATACAGACAAAGCTCGACCATTTGTGTTAATGAGTTCCCGCAGTTTGTTCTTTTTTCTCTTAGTCCTGGCTGTGGAATATAATGATGTAGGTAGTTCAGAAGAGCTCACTTTGCTCTTGCACTTTCCATCAGGGTTCCTCTCTGTTTGCCCTGAAGTTTTACTTGTTATTTTTTTCCTTTGACACATTTTCTTGTAGCACAAGGATGGGATCACAAAGTTCTATGTTAATATCTTGAATAATCGGATATATTAAAGAAAGACTGTGGTGCTTTCTTGGAGCAAGATCCTTTTGTCGTTGCGCTCAGAAGCTTTTGCCGTTGTAACTTGCATGTGTCTGTTTGTACGAAGGTATTGTGCTTACTTGTTGGAAAGCCTCCCATGTGTTGTAAGCACTTTCATGGCTGCCCAACTTAAGAAAGATGCTTACTTCTATTTGTGTTTGATATACTCGCTAAAGTTTATCCAAAGGTTTAAGTGTCTTCATAAACAGAGCATCAGATGAAGGGGGAGCCAGATGGCCTGTTCAGAGAAAGCTGTGCTATCAGTTCCTTCCGCACAAAGCATTAAAATTAACTGTGCAGACTGTCTGCCCTGTTCTGAATGTGCAAAAACCTCCAAGTAATTTTTTTAGATTTCAGATAAAATTTAAAAGGAAAATTAAAATGCCTAGATTCATTTGACATCTGAATGATTTAAAATCCCACGGTTTTAAAATAAGGGCTTGTGAGGGCCTATGTTTTCTGTGTCAAACACCTCTTCGTTAACCACTGTCACGCATGCCCTTCCTGGGTTTGGCTGATACTGGGGTTGCTACCAGGAGCAGTTCAGCCTCCTCAGGACTGGTAGTCTGGGCACTGTGCTGAGGGCATGGGACAGCACACTGACTGTGAAAAGTGATTGGCTGAAAAAGCCAGTATCTCCAAGCAGGAGGGCTATTGCCCAAGATTTCTGAACATCTTTCCTTGGTCGCTCCAAGTCTCCTTAAGTCATCTTCCATTTTGCGTCTTCCAAGCTGACCAATTGTACCTATGTCTTCCTTTCATGAAAAACATCATGTGTCCTTTTGTCAAGCCTCATAACCATCTTTGCCTCCTTGTCCTCTTTTGTATGGTGACCCTGCTTTCCAGATTCACTTCCCTTCTTGCACACGGCATAAGTTGCTGATCAAGGAGTAAAACCAAAAGGAACTGATTTAATTACCCATCAAGAAAGCAGTGAGTCCATCTAGTGAGAGAGGCAGCTAGAAAAACTGAAGAGTCTGCTGGAATCATTTCCTGTGACTCTCCAGTGACACAAGACCTGGATATACAGCATGTACATCTTTAGCCATGACCCTTCCTTATCTTGTGTGCAAAATGCAGGTTCACGTGCCAGAAGGAAGACACAGCTCACTCCAGTTAGGTGCCTGATATTGATGAGCAGATAATCAGGACTTCAAGGATTCTCACTGAATGCCTTAGCTGGTTTGTCCCTATTTGGCTAGGAATTAATGCAGTGGAGTGCAAAACTGTCGACTGTCTTCCATTATGGGCTTGTGCACCTGCAGCCAGCGTGTCAGCTACAAATACGGTTAGATTTCAGTTTTTATTTTAATACATTTAATTTTTAGGAGTATCTCTACTACAGACAACTGTACAGCACATGTGGTAGTAAAACATAGATAGTAATATGCACATGGATGAAATCCAAGGCCTCCTCTTTTTTTCCCACCTAACAAGATGGCCGGGAAGTAGATGGTTGCCCTGATGATATGTCTTTTTGATATGGAGAGGATAAATTTGTGTAAGGAAAGCACAGACAATCTGCTTCCTCAGCAGCTTGTTCCTGGAGCCCTCCTGAAGATGAGAAAGTTTCCCTGGGAAAGACCGTGGGAATTGTTTGCATCAAGAGACATCACGTTGCAAAGCTAATTGAAAACAGTTTGGAATTACATGACAAGTCCTGGAAATAATTCAGCAAAATATGACTTGCTGGTTTAGCCCTGTTAAATGCAGGGCACCAGCTTAAAACAAAACAAACCAAACAAACCAAACCTGTCAGTGTGTCAGATTTCACCAATAATAGCAGAGTTCTCTTCGTTGTCTGTGAGATGGGAAAATGGTGAGGAAATTATGTTTAAGTGCCACACCTGTTGACCATATTACTTCCATGTCATTTCGTCCCATTGGTTTTTTGTTCAGAAGATTTCTGTGAAGTCATTTGGAAACCAGGTGGGCTCCATGAGTTTTGCAGGATAGTGAAAGCCAAAGCAGGTAGTGATCACACTGAGGCTGAGGAGGGACCTGTGTGACCTGGGTTAATCTCCAGTGAAGGATCAGTGTATGACTGGCAGGATTGGAAGGTCAAGCAATTATTTGAGAAGGAAGACTGCTGGCCACGGCTTTGAGTGAGAGTTTTGGGCCATTGAATAGAGACATCAATCTTTGAAGCAGTCTTGGGGAGATGCTTCCCATGATGAGGTCCGCAAACTTTATCTGTGATACGGGAGATGTCTGATACCTCGCCTGATGGTGTGCTTCATTCTGCACAAAGCACAAGGTGGTCTGCTCCCTGAAAAGGTGATGGTTAATAAGGCCATTAAGAGAAAAGCAGTTAGCATAGTTTCTCTTCCACAGCATCTATGGTCATTTACTTCCTCAGGAGCAGACAAGTGATGCTTTCCATGCTACTGTCCTTTCCTTTTAACTAGTATCACCATCTCCACAAGACCACTGCATCTCATATGCTTAACTCCTTCCAGTCCAGCACTGAATGTTGCAGCCTTGCTAATGAGATTATGAGACTTATGACTGTAAATCTCTAAGACTCACTTTAAACCCTTAAACTATTGTAATACCTCTTATCTTCTAGGGGAGATCATTGGTTAGCGATAGCATGCATTTTGTCCAAATGGAAGAATGTTTTGAAAATATGACTTGATATTCCTGTTCTTTCAAAAACTAAATTATTCCCATTTGCATGTAATGAACTTGTCTATTTAAGATAGATAAGAGAAAGCAAATACAAAAACAAGCAGATCAAAGATGTACATGAGTCTTTAATCTTGTTTTTTCCCCTTGAAGAATGTGGAGAAAAGGACTGAGACATTTCATTAGTTTAAGTAATAATAATGATAAAAGGAATCACAAGCAATTCCTGAAGCAGGACATAATGGCTCTTGCCTTGCTGTATGTTATCAATCAGTCTTTGATTTACATTAAAGAAACAAATAGGTGGCCAGAAATGTTTCTAACTCTCATCTGATCCCTTTATTTAAAGGAGACTGTGAGAAAAATGTACCACAGAGAAGATGTTGTGTAACGACAAGATACATTAGTTATGCTGGAAAGCTCGTATGTAAATCTCATACGATAGGGAAGATCTTTTTCACCTCTTCAGCCAGATCTGATTGGTTCCTGCTTTCAGTATTGCATGCGTTCTTCATGCAGTTTTCTGTGTCTTACTCTCTAAATTTAATTCAGTGATTTTAATTGAATCTGAAGAAAAAAGTGGTAATTTATTAATCTTATCTGTATGGTGATTAGTTCTCTATTCCTACATCCAGCTTCCTTCCATGTTTGGCTTCATGCTCCTAACCCCCTCCAGCTGGAAACCCTTCCTGCTAACAGGACCCTCTGAACTCTGGCACAGGTGATGTTCCCAGCCCGAAAAGTTGAATGTCTTCTGAGTCACCAAAGCTCCAAAGTCTCCCACCTATCTAACAACACATGGCTGGAAACATGGATGGAGAGGGGAGGTGAAGAGCAGAGTTTAAGTCATTTATTGGTGGCAAATTGGGGCACACTGTATCATGAACTGTTACAAAACTTAGAAGAAGACATAGGGGTAGGTGTTGCTGCATGAAACTGTACGAGAAAGGCATGAAAAAAATGGAGAGAGCCCAGAGAAGGGTCACCACTGTGATCTGGCAACAGAAGCACAGGACGTCTGAGGAGAAGCGGAGAGAGCTTGGCTTGCTCAGCTGGGAGGGGAGCAGAGGAGGAGGAAGGGCTCTACTTACCGCCTTCAGCCACGTTAATGGGTGGGTGGAGAGGAGGCAGAGTCAGACTCTTCGCAGAGGTGCAGAGAAAGGACAAGGGTAATGGTCACAAATTACAGCAAAGGAAATTCCATTTATATGTGGGGTATTTTGTTTTTTTAAAAAACGTCTGTGAGAGTGGTTAAGCGCTGGAACAAATTATCCACAGAGGTTGTGAAATCTCCCTTCCTGGAGATATTCAAAACTTGACTGGACTCAGCTCTGACTTTGAAGTTGACCCAGCCTTGAGCCGCAAGTGGGAGTACATGACCTCTCGGAGACCTCTCCAGCCTGCGAGTCTGTCTGCAGATTGCCTCGTTGTTGGGGTAGCACAAGTGAGCAGCCACGTCCTTGGGGCACTAATAGCAGCACAAGCTTAATAGCACAGGGTGCAGAGGTAGCTCTCCTGAGCAGTGGCTCTGTGATGTTCTCAGCCTCTTGCAAGAGGCAGGCATCTCCACCTTCAGCGTCGGAGAGGGTGTTTTCCGTCAGGCTGTTGTTCCATACTTTAATCCTGAGTGGCTGTGACCCTGCCAGCACAGTAACAGTGTTTTGGAAAGACGGGAGAACAGTCAGAAATATCGTGTGGTAAGCAATTCATGGTCCACTGGAGGGAAAGATAGAGGCAAAGAGCAAGCAGTTGGTTATGTACAGATAGGGTGTTAGTGCAGGACTGTATAGCACTTTACCTGTAAGAAACTGCAGATGCTTTTGCCTCATTTTTTTACCTTGCAGTGCTCCTGTAACGTAGGCAACTCTGTATTGCGGGAAAAGAGAACAGCAGAGAAGATTATTTGTGTTTTATGTGGTTAACAAATTAACAGCTAACTTTCAGTACTTATACCTTGCTGAAGATCATGAACTAGTTCTGGAACAACACCCTCTGAATCTTAAGTCACTCAGCTTACTAGCCCAGGCCTCATTTAATAATATATTTTTTTAGAAGTGTCATTTAAAAAAAGAGAGGGAAGAAGTAGGCTACCCAAACAGTGGACTTGTTACATACATTGCTACTCACTGGAATGGTAAAAGTGCTGTAGTGTAGCATCATGATGGGCTCTAACAGAGCTGGAACTCCATTAGAGTAGCTTTGCCTTACTGGCCGTGGGTTGCCAGCGAGCCTAGAATACCTACTGTGCCCTTATGGTGAATACCAGCGTGACTGACCTCATCTGTTTATATTTATACAGCACTGTCCTGTTTCATGTAAGGTCACTTCAGGTTATTAAGAAGCCTAGGGAGAAAAGGTGCAGGATTTCTGCATGAAGAGATGATACATTTTGCTTAAGAGCAAATTTTGTGTTACAGCGCCGGCTTGGAGATGCTGCGAAGAAAGCAATCAGCAAGCTACAAGTCAGAACAATCAGGAAAGGTGATAAGGTAATTTTTCAAATTGCTCATTACCAAATGAAACTCTGTGCTGAGGATTCCTTCAGACCACTGGGACAATGAGGCAGGACAGAAATGGCAATTGCTTATTTAGCTACTGTGTGACCTTCAGGCGGGGGAAGAATACTGGTAAGCAATTTAGAGATGGAATGGAGTAGAGGGAGAAGGTGATTCAGTGAAGATGCAGAAAATCCTGCAAGCTAAAACACGCTGGCTAAATCTGCATGCTTCCCAGGGCAAGTTTCCAACTGGACGCATGTTGGAAAATCCAACTTGCTTGTCTTGAAATGCATTATTGGATTTGCAGCATGCATCAGTGACTGATTTACTTTGTCACGTAGGCTCTTGTGTGAAGAGATTAGCTGACAGAACAAAAAAATGAAAATTATGTGTATTCTCTTTCCTATAGGAAACTGAGCCAGACTTTGATAACTGTGCTGTTTGTATTGAAGGCTACAAGCCCAATGATGTTGTCAGAATTTTGCCTTGCAGGTAAGTTGAAGGTGCTTTTAGCTCTGATAGTCTCTTTACTTCAAGACAGGCTCTGTTCTCGCAGTATCACGCTGATGAGATTACCTGAGAGCTTAGGGAGGGAAGGGTGGGTTTATCCTTTTGCTTTATTCGAAGTCTGTTGGTAAAGATATCTGAAATGCCTCTTTACTCACCTTGAAGTGAAAGTAGTATTAACGGTGATGAGAACCTGAGTTTAGCATGATAGTCAGAAATTTTGTCTGTTCTGGACCTATTACAAAGTCATCAGCAGGATTTTTAAACTAAAGGTTTTGATTCTTCTAGCTTCCTCACTGGTTTTATATCAGTCCAGAATAAGTGCCTTAGAAGAATTTGCCCCCAACTTAAAGGTCAGCCCTGGGCACAGCAGCCAGGGATAGAGCAGGCTCCTGCCATGTCCAGGCACTGAGAAAATGAAGACTTCTATCAAAAAAACCCCAGTCATAAAAAGAGGGATGCTGAGTAGAAACAGTAAAGCAAAAAGGGAATGTGACAAAGACCATGTTATCTATTTCTGCCATGAAAATATTCTCAGACACGTCGGACATGGAGGTGGCAAGAAGGGCTTTTGGGCTTGTTCTTTCTCTTTTCTTCCCCTTGTGCAAACATGCCCTGTGCATCACAAACACTCAGCAGTGATGTGGCACAGGAGCGCAGCCTCTTGCCACCCAGGAGAGCTGTATTTATCTCTCTGTGCCGTTGTGTTGTCTCTGGGAAGTGTTAGCTAACGAAAGATTTCCCTGAGGAAAGCAATTGCTTAGGAAATTTCCTAGGAGCAGTAGTTCCCCTAGGAGAGCAAGAGCAAGTGTTTGATTTCCCTAGAAATAGGAATCTCTAGTGCTGGACATACAGAGCAGAGATTTTTTTTTTAATAGAGTTTCTTTCTTCTCCTGCAGACATGTTTGTTGGCTTGAGAAACTGAAGTATTTGTTTCTTTTCCTGATATGTTGTTCCCTAGTAGATATTTGAATGTTGCAAGCTGTCCATTTCTGGTCATTCACGTGACTTGTTTAATCTGTTTACTGTCATCACTAAATGGCAAACCAAAAGCAACAGATTAATCATAAATTTGACCTACTGTAAATCCCCCACAATGACAAATTGCCTGTGAACTCCTTTTTTTTTTTTCTGCGAGCAGACACAAATGCATCACTTCATGAAGCAGAAATACAGAAAAATGAGAAATCATGAGAAAACGTGGACCTTGGTTTGACATTAAGCCTGTTTTCATAGAAGCATAATAAAATTGGAAGTTTTGCCTGGTAGAGACAGGCAGTGTTTGAAGGTAGTTATACAACAGCAAAAAATACATCTAGGCTCTGGCTTTCACTTGCGTCTTGCCTCATAATTCAGTGGGACTCCAGTAAGACTTTGTCATCGACAGCGCTGAGTCGAGCAGAGTGAATAGGAAACACATAGTTAGCAGGTGATGTTCAGTTCTTGGCTGAATTAAAAGGTCGTCTCGAAAATGACTCATGCTAAAAGGGTAGCGGCAGCAGAACTGTCTTGTAAAATACTCACAGCTTGAGTCTCAGCAGTTTTGAATTAAAAAACCTCAAAGATCTTTCTTAAGCAGCTACTGCACAAACCCTGGCTTTCCTGCTACACAAATTGTGAGGGCAGTATTTTACACATTCGCCTGGGTTTGGACTTCCAAAACAGGAAATGGCAGTCATGATTCTTTCTGCTGCTGTCAGACTCCTCATCCAAAAAAAAAAAAAAGTGGATTAATATCTGTTAAGTGGGTAGGAGAGTGTTGTATCTTGATAAAGACCTACAGATTCTGTAGGTTTCTTCCTCCAGCATCCTCAGATAAACTGTGTGCAGTTTCTCGTATGGGAACCTCATTTTTTATAAATGTTTAATAAAAGGCTGTCATTTCACCAAGCCTTACAGAAGCCAGCACCATATGATGCCAGTGCTGGCTGACCTTAGTGTTTCTATGCAGGAGGTGCTCAAGGTGTAGAACTTTTTACCTGCAAAGCCAAATGCGCCCCAAGAGCTACACATGGAAGGTGTAGCCTTGTACTGCAGCCAGTATTGGGAAAACCGTTGCTAGCAAACACACTCCATATGAAGCCCTCTATATCTTAAGATTTCTTTCTAAGGCTGGTGGAGCCTGAACGTCCTAAGAAATTGGTACCAAAAATCCACCAGCCAATATTGCAGTGGATGAGCTCTGAAGTCATAGAGGTGCATTATTAGTATTTAGGGTGTTTCCCCAAAAGTCCTCTCTTTTTCTGCTGGGGGAGAGCTGGCACTGGGATAGCCTGTTGTTACGTATCCCTCTCTGGAGAGCTAGGAGGAGAATTCCAGCTAATTTGTGCTTCTTCCTCTCTGTCCTCTTTAGCCAGCTCCCACAACTGACTGTATTAATGAACTTCATTCTGCAGAATGCTTTAAATAAATAAGGATTGACAGCCGATAAAAAAACAGTGTTGGCTTGCAGCCGGTTTTATGTTTAATGGTAGCAAGCATCACAACTCAAAGTTATCTTTGAGGGCACTGACACAGCGTCAAATGTAACCAAGTTCATTGTTCCCAGAGTGACATTGCTTGTCATAGCTTTAGTTCCTTCTGCTTATCCTCCATCTCTAGCTTCAAAACGCCTTCGTCTTTTCTGCTCTGGCTTTGGAGAAGTTACTGGTGCTGCTGCTCCCAGTATGTGCCTTTTACTAAACTTTTACTAACTTTACTAAACTTCTACAGAGAGGCGAGACAATTCTTTCAACCTCATATCTGCTGAGTTCTTCATAAGCTCTTTTTTCGCTTGTTTCATTTCTGTCATCAATAAATGCACGTTCTGACCCTGTTCCAGCTCGTTCCCTTTCCCTGACCCTTCACTTCATGAATAACTGTGATTTCAGAAATTACTTCACTCCTTTCTCTTTTTATGAGCTTCCTGTGAAAATTATTTCATCGCACATGTTCTTCCCTTCGATTCCTTCCTCTCACTTGCCCTCATCATCTTTTGTCCTTCCCTCTTCCTCCAAAACAAAGAAATAATTCCACACATGCACCCTCAGAAGCTCAGACCTTCTCACTGGATACTGCAGTGCTGCTCAGTCTCTCACAAAAAACCCTTCTCAGTCCTCTGCTTCAGCCCTGTGTCTAGTCCAGGCAACTGATGCTCTTACTCAGGGTCCCCAGGGAGGTACCTCTCTCTCTGCTTTTGCCTCCTTTTCTTTCAGCTCATGTTTTTCTTCTGAGAAAAATTCCATGACAGCTACGTTTGTTTGCGTGCGGATTGCAAAGTTGGGACTAGGAGTAAAAGGCTGGAGAACTGTTTCCCTTAACCTGGAAAAAATCATGAAATTGTTGGCAAGCTGGAAGCTTTACAGTAGTTTTACAACGATCAAATTATTATTATAAGTTTGGGCTGGGCCTAAAATGAATTTTTTTTCCTTGTATGATGAAAATTGCCGCTTTAAAGAAAACATAAATACATTTTAAAAATAATCATCTCCAGTTAAAAAAATATGAAGTGCTATTTAGATAATAGTAAATTAAATGCTCAGGATTTTGAGGTTCTTTTGCTTTCTTTGTGCTCTCTGAGCATACATAGCCATGTGCAGTCGCAGAAGAGCGCAGGAGGGGTCCCAGGAGACCACCACCTCTGGAGCAGCATAGGGGTGCTGCCCGTGTTGTTCTTGGGAGTTTTTTCCAACACACTCTGCAGCCTCCGGGGATGAAGTCTCTGCAAATACCCCTGATAATTTATTGCAGTGCTTCGCTGCCCTGGCTGTGGTGAAGCTTTTCCTGTTGTGTAACCTGGATCTCGCTTGCTGTGGTTTAAACACATCATTGTACCTCTTACCCCTTGGAGAGGTGAAGAACAGTTGTTTCCTTTCTCCTTATGGAAGCCTTTGTTTTGTAAGAGGCTTGTTATGACATCTCCTTTCCTCTCGCCTTTCTTTCTCTCAACTAATCAATTACAGTTCTTTTGAGAAACTTCTCAACTTATCCAAGTCAAAATAGTTTTGCAATGCAAGAGGTTGCACACAACAGGAAAAAAAAGCATATTTTTTTCTAGGTCTGACTTTGATTGTCAACACCATGTCCCGAGCCTGTGCGTGAAACATCCCTCTTACTGTCTGTTCCTGTGTGGGTCATTACTTCTGAACTTATCCATGATGCCTCTACCATCTGCCTTTCAAAACTTGCAGAACTGCAGAGGAAGAGGGATTTTTGTTGCAGCTGATGTTTTTACATCTTTGTCTTAACACGTGACAGTGAAATATTGCAGTTGCTCTCTCATCTAACTTTGTGCTGACCCTTATTATGCCTGAATTTGGATGATAAACTTATCAGGACATCAAACAATTCACAGTTTGTTGAAAGTCATAAGCATGTATCTAGCACTCTAGCTAATAACAAGTAAAATAAACTTTCAAATCCAAATCTGCAAAGCCTGCCACCTCACTTCCCTGCACAAATGTTAACGTGTTCACAAATAAATGAGCGCTCTAATTTTATAGTGTTACAAAAATTTAAAAATGCAAATCTTCATCTGGTTTTCAATAACATTCCATTTTTCTGTAGATTTCTGTCAAATAATCAAGTTCCTTCTGTTGCACATATTAAATCTGAAATTAATAGAGCCATAATACACTGTGCTACTTTATATTGAGAAGTGCAAAGTGACATGATCCGTCATGTACTTAAATTACTCAGCACTGGTAGGATTTCTTTTAGAATATTGGGGGTTTTTAAGGCAACTTTAAGAACGTTAAACTTCAGGTTTTAAATTCTTTAGGACATGAAAGTTCCAAACTCTTGTTGATTAACAAACATTATGAAATGCTGTAATATGAACCGCAGCTTGACTGAGGCTTGCAAAGCTTGAACTTGAAAACAAAGGAGACTTTCTAGTCTGTGGTAAAATGGCTCGATAGAAGTTACGTGGTTTTTTCTGTCCGAAGCAGATTTTGGAAATCGGGGGTATTTTGAAGAGAATAATAAATTCCTCAGATTTTTTAAATGTACTGATTATTTTGGCACAAACGTGCTTCAGATGTTTGCAGTTAAACATACTTGTTTATAAATTTGACTATATAATTAAATAATCACTATCAAGAATTTCATAGTTACTTCAAATAGCTGAAAAGCAAGGCGTTGACTTTCAGTACCCTCTGTGAATTAACGCACCTAAGGAATTCTGTTGTGTAGACTTCTAAATGTAAAATTACACATGCCTGAGGACTGTACCTTTATGCTTTCACCTATTCAGAATGAGTGCCTGGTGATGTGCTGAATACATCCCTCCTTGAGATAAAAGGAAGGAAGAGTTACGCAGGACAGAGACTGAAATTCGGTGCATCGTGATTTTACCCAGTAAAGCAAGTCTTGTTTGGAAGGAGGGTTGTGAACTTCAGTACCTTTAGTAAATAGTGGTTTAAACTTGCAAGTCTCACAATACTTCATTTGTGTTAATCATGTTGACATACAGGATCAGATGAGGTTGGACAAAGTCTGGTATTGCAGCCAACTGATACAATTAGAACTTTCAAGAGCACGTTTGCCCTTTCCCGTAGTTGCGTGAAGTCAGACCAAGTACAGGAATGTGGTAATTTGCCATGTAGCTTTGTTTCACAAAGGACTCATTTCTTCTAGAAGCGGTGAAAAAGAAACATTGCAGTGAAGAGAATGAGATTCTGAGATTTCATGGTTTTGGCTTTGAATTTCCAGTGTTACTTAGGGCTGGATCCAGCTAGTAAGCCAGCCAGCTAGTCTGTGGGCCAGCAGTGAGTTAGAGCCAGGGCTGCAAATCAGTGTTGGTGAAAGTGCACCTCGGTATCTTCCACCAAGAAGTACAAAGTGTATCGTGTGAGAGGGGCTGCCACACGTTATAGCGACTGACGTGTTCAGCTGAATTTGTGCCACTTAAATATTTTAAATTAGTTTGGCGCATTAAGCAGTTCTGACTTTCTCAGAGGTCGCATCTCCTCATAGAGGCTGGTACGTGCTCTGCTCCATTGGAGCCTTGGGCAGCTGTGAGCTGCGTCCACCTGCGGAGACCCGGTGGGTTTGTACGGCTGTGCTGGACAAGCGATGCACGTGGGGCAGCAGCAGCACAGGGAAGCACAGGCTGGAGACTGCTCAAATGAGAAAGTTCAGACGGACTGAAACGTGACTTTCAGGCTCTGCCATGTAAAACATGGGACACCTGTTGCAAGGCTTAGAAAGGAAATTTAGAGCCCATCTATATGGTGCTTCAAAACAAGCAAATTAGTCTTGGTCTGTACTAGGTTTTGGAGAAAGACTGTATGTATATTGAGCCTCTTATTTAGAATAAAATACCCTCTTTCAATTTTGCTTAAGTTATTATTAAGTGGTATTAGGCGGTTGGACTAAAGTCCCTTCCAATTGAACTACTCTGTTCTATTCGATTAATTGATTAAAAAAGATTTTTAGGAAGGGAAGCAAACTCTCAGTTTCCTCCATGCCAGTGTAATTTCTGAGGCTATGTGCATAGTAGAAAACTTTCCTCCTTTTCTTCAGAAGGAGTGGGGTTGAACAAACTTCACTGCCTCGGGCCAAGCCCCGACTCCTCTCCTCGGTCTACTCAACAGCGTTTCTTAAATCCCAAGCCCCGCGTTCCTGTGTTTTATAACGTTTGTTCTCTATAACCGTGGGGTAACAAAACACACTCGCAAGAGAAAATACAATCTGTCAGTCAGGTACACACACTGAATATCTCTGTGTTCAATTTGTGTCAGGCAAAGCTAGACAAGAAGCTTTCAGTTCCTCCACCTGGATAATGCCTGAGAAAAGTGGCCCCCGGCAGCCACAGGGCTCCAAGAGTTGCTTAGTGGTCACTTCAGACTGAGCCCTTTCAGGGCTGGAATTGTTTAGGAGCTCACTCTGATGCGCAGCTTTTAAAAAGCAGGAAAGTCAGGGGGAATGTTTTAAAAAGCATCATACTGGTTTTTCCATTTAAATGAAAAGTAGCTTTTCTTTTTTTTCATTCACTTTATTTTCTTATGCCTATATCCTGAAAAAATACCAGAGCCTGGCTGCCTTTATATTTAAATTATGTGTAATGAGGTTTGTCTGTAGAACCATCAAGAAATACTAGTGTGATTTTTTTACCCTTTACTAGCAAACAGATTTTACCAACAGCCCTTAACATGTGAAGAATATGGGTTTTGCTGATGAATTTTGTGTATTTTTCCTAATTCTCTAATTCTATACCTGTCATCTTTTCCAAACTCAGTTGAGCAGCACTGCGCACAAGTGCTTGAGATGCTGCAGAAATCGTTTTAGTCCTGTGTGGGTAGGGTGTAGTTTTGCCGTCCTTGCAGAGGTCTCAAACGATACCATTTGAAATGCTCTCACTTGACTGAATTCAGAAGCAGCGCCTGGTACTAAGTGGTAATTGAATTAATGGATTTGAATTAAAATACCCTGGTTTTCATTGCAGGCATCTTTTCCACAAGTCCTGTGTGGACCCCTGGCTGCTAGACCACCGTACCTGCCCGATGTGTAAAATGAATATTCTAAAAGCTCTAGGGATCCCGGTAAGCACATTGCAGAGCAGCTGGGGGGAGGCAGAAGGGAAACCCCAGCTACTTGGGTATAACCCTAGCCCCTTGCCTGTCTGTTCCCATCCTACTCTTCTTGTCATGTTATTGATGTATTAATTGATTTGTTAAGGGGAGTGCAAGCTGAAATGTGTGGCCCTACCCCTCTCCTGCTCCCCACTTTTATTAGCAAGGAAGAGGGTGTGAGTGGAGGTTGGCTTGGGGTTGGGATTTGTGTGTCTGTGGCTCTCTGCTTTGTGGAGAAGAGAATTGTTTACTGGTGTTTTGGTGGATTTATAGGTTCTTTCACATAGCTTTTGTTCGTGTTTTAAATGAGGACTGGATTTATTTTTTTAATCATGCTCTCAGTTCAAATCTCAAAGCAGAAGGTCTACAAATAAAATTTTCCCTGCTATACTAGTCAGGGACAACTAATTACTCATTCTGGGGAGCCAAATCTTTCTTCTGTCAGATTTCTCTTCAAGTTTGTCTGTAGCAAGCTCTGTACTTCTGATTCCAGTTAGTGAGCATTCCTCCCAGTAAGGGAGCATGTGGCGGACCACATGACATACAAGAAATTGGTAAGCTCTTTGTTATTTGGAACATTCAGATGTGGGTAGAAGCTGACAAAGCCATTGATCTTTTTAGGTTACATGTTTACATTCAGGTAGTGTGTCCTGTCTGCCATACGGTTTCCTAACTGCAGCTCGCACAGCGATCAGGGGCTTCACCGGGAAGAAGTGAGTTGCGTTCTCACACTGTGCGAGGCTTGCCGCATTGGTAGTGAAGTCCAGTACTGAAACAGCACCGGTCGATGCATTAACAGGTGCTGTCGATACCCTCCTCAGTTACAGATGGTGACGTGCCAGCTCACATAGGAAAGAGCTGTGTAAAGTAAAATATCTCATGTGAACATACTAGGGGAGCTGATGCAGCCCTTACCCAAGAGTTCATTTTCATGGGGACTAGGAAGCCAGGCAGGTTGCTGCAGAGGAGGTTCCACAGCAAGTGATGAAGGATGTTTTTACAGCAGTAGGCAGATATGTTAATCAACCTAATATAATCCAAGCTGAAAATGTGCAATGGGGAAAATGAAGTAGAGCGTTGTAGTTAGGGTAACGTCTTTACAGTTGGGCTACTTTTTCTGTTAAGCGTGTGTATTATCTTCAGAATATTAAAAGATGATAATACAACTGTTAAATCAGTATTTCAGATGTCAGGAAAGGCCGGAATGAAAGTTAGCTCTGCCATTCAGCCTCTCTGTGCCTAGGCTTAAATACAGAAATTTCTCCCCAGGTTCTATGTCTCAGTTCACAGGCCTGCCAGTGAGCAGTTACCCAGGATTTTGACACCTCTTCTCCTTATCCAGTATATTGTTCCATGGCTTTCTTCTGCACCATGTAGGACCACACAATTTCTGCTCTCGAGCTGGTCTATCCCTGTTTTTCCCCAAGCCTTTCAATGACATGCCCTTCATCTAGCTTCATAGTCAGGGGACACAGACAAATCAGACCTCCACTTTTTGGATGCCTGAGGTGAGATGTTAAGGTCTTTCCAGAAAGTTTAATACCATTAGTAGTTCATCCAGATTGCGGCTTTCACTGACAGCTGCTGAAGGCTGAGCATGTCCACAGGCTCGCTGAGGCTGGATACATCGAGGGGAAGGGAAAACATGCCCAGAGGCTTTGTGTAAAGGTTTTGGTTTACATGACTGGCTTTTACTACATGTGAACAGCTCTGTAGTGGCAGGTACAGAACCTAATGGCTAGGGAAAATTAAAAGCGCCAGTCAGTTTTCTCAACCGTCGTTTCTCTTCTCACTGCTCCCTGCCTTGTTCTGCATGGAGCTTCCGTGGAAATAATTGTACTGGGCATGTAATTAAAGATACTACTGTAACCAGCATAAACAACTGGGTCAGATTAAGATTTCAGAATCAGCCTTAGGGTTGGTCTGTCTTAACACTAAAAATCAAGCACCTGGATGTTAATGTTCCACTAGCGAAGTTTGTTTAGATGATTTTATTGTAGGAATTTCTGTAAAAATTTCCATAGGTTGTTTTAAGACAACAAACTGAAAACAGCTGGCTTCCAACCGCATGGTTCATGAAGGGAGAGCTGCATATTAGAGGGGACTTAGGGTAGGAACTGTTGGCCTTTGTTGCAGCCTTTGTTGTAGCCTTTGTGTCAGAGGTTTCCTCTGGGTGACAGCAAAAGAAGTGGGAGTTTTAAAAGCATCTGATAGCTTGAGGGTTAAAAATTCCTATACTGCTATCAATTGCTCCTCTCGCTCTGTTTTCTCTGCCTTCTCATTCTAAAATATGCCCCAGTTCCTGCTTCTCCCTCTCCTACCTCGTGCCCTTTCCTGCTTCTCCTCTGCATAAACCCTTCCTGCCTTTATCCTTTGAGCTCCTGCCTTGGTGTTGCTGCTCGTGCTCCCTGCTCAGCTCGCAGGACCTGTTCTCCACCCACACAGGAACTGTGCGTCCTCACCCTTCTCACTGCCTGGCACCAGCTGAGGATAGCCTGGGGTGGACATCAGTCCTGCGAGCTGCTTTCTGCTGCCACTGTGAGCTTGCAGGCACCGTGCAAAGCCTGCTTCTCTTTGGAGAGCATAGTTGTTGGTCCAGAGTAAGCCACCAGTCTCCATCAGCACACATGAACTGATCTTTTCGGAGGCTTATAACTTAGCCAGATGTTAGTAGACTGTTGTGGGAAAGAACATTTCTCTGGAAGAAGCTGTAAAGCTCTAGGGCTTCCCAGTGAGAGGTGGCAAACATTTCTGTAGCATGGCTGGAGCACAATGCCATTCCCTAATCGCATTCTTGAGTCTCGCTCAGCCATCTTAGCTGAAATTTCCACACACAGAAAAGCAGCCTTAGGCAGGCAGCAGTCTCTAATGGGAGACTTGAGCACAGATTTGCCAAAATCCTTTTGTAGGCTTTTGCAATGAGGGGAATGAGGAACTCTTGCCATCGGCAGGCCTAATACGTTTTCTTTCCCTGCCAGCTGCATGTTTGTCCTACGGTTGTTATAAAGAGCTGTCTTGTGTTACTATGGGTATGTTGTGCTTCATTTAGCAGGAAGACTCAAGATTTTCCAGGCAAGGATTGGTTAAAACCCAAATATTGTAAATTCAGTTTACATCTGAACTCTCCATTTACTTCGTAACAGAGACTTCAATTAGTACCTGCCCTAAAACCAGATGCCCCAGCCTGCCGTGAGGCACCAAAATGACTGCACTCATTTTCACGGTAGCTGAGCACCCTAGCATCTCTGCTTTTCACCGTGGCTCTCTGCAGCTCCAAAGGATTATTAACTAACCATCTATCAGCAGTTGGTGTAACCTTTTCCACTGTCTCTTTGCTGGTCAGTTCAGCTCAGACTATACCTCTTTTGGCTGTAATATTTGAAATGAATTGTCAGCGAAACCGTCTTTCACTTTCAAAGAGCTACATAGCTATTGGGATGATCATATCATGTAAAATAGTTTCCCTCTGCTACTCCCCGTGTTCTGCAAATATCTGCTGGATATGCAGACAGCTGCATTTTTGGCAGCAGATTGGATGACTTGAAGCTATTCACTAAGAGCCTTAGCCAAGCCCTCAGAAGTCAATACAAAGCCTTCCCTTGACTCTAGTGGAATTGTACCCTCAAAGCACTTACACGCAGGGAATGAGTGAAACCAATATAATTAAACTTGGCGAATGTATCTGGGTCACTCTGACAGCAGAAGCCATAAGGTATTTTTTTTCTATCAGTATTTCACATCATTAGTTTTACAGTATGCTGCTTAGTTTGGGCTATTTTTTCCCAACAAAAATGATACAGGAGTAAAGGGATTAATTATATTGAGCAATGCTATTTTTTTGCATCTTTAATGTTTGGTTTGGCTTTCAATTCTCTTCTCCCGTTTTTAAAAGTTTAAAAGATAGTGATAAAAGTGATAAAGCCCCATTCTGGGAATAACTGGAATCAGAGCAAAGGATGGACAACTGATCCCCTGAAAAAAGTTTTAAATAGGTTTTCCTAGAGTAGAAAAGAAAAAACAGGCTTTTTTCTTTAAGATACACTGACATCAAAGACAAAATTAAGTTAAAAATGAAATTACGAAAGCATTTGTTATAACAGCTAAGAGTGAGGGAAAGAATGATAGATCGAAGGAATAATTTTGGATTCAAGTCCTACAGATAAATGATTGGTGTTTCACTTAAAAAATGCAGGTTCATTAAAACCTGGTATAGCTGAACGTGCCTTTATCCCGGTTCTGAGGGGCTCTTGCTGCTTGTGAATTAGACTGGGCAGACAATGACAATTCTAATTTTTATCCCACACTTCAGTTTGTGGATGCAAGTCACCTGAGGATTGTCTAGAATGCCTGCCTTTCTCGTTATGAACATTTGTGAGAAAATATTTATGAGGTGGCAACAATCAGTCAGGGAAAATATGGGAAAACAGAAAACATGCTGAGTTCCTGGTTCTGCAAAAAATGTAAGCATATGGTAACCACCTATGGCTCAGTTCAAAGGGATTACTCCTGTGCTTAAAGCTATGCCTCTGTTTAAGTCTTTGCTGTATCACGTTTTGCTTAGTTTCTAGGTGTCTGCTGTAGGGAGATAGGCAGGTGGTGAGGTTTTCAAAAATGCCTTAGCAAGGGAGACAGCCAAGCATAGCAAAGATCAGATCCACAGATCAGAGTACATCTCCCCTGACTTCAGCCATCCAGATGTGGGATTTCCAGTCTAGCAGCTTAAGCCCCATCTCTGCTTAGTGCTGAGCAGTGGGAAGGCAGAGGAGGTAATTCCTGCCACTTACCTTAGGGTGGGATGAATCCCACAGCGAAGTTGTTTCAGTCCATTGAAGGTAGAGGAAACTGAAGTGACGGATCCAGGATAGCTGTCTGACTCCTGGACAATAAAGATAAATGGGAACAACTTAACTCTACATTTCCTAACTTAATGAGGTATCTGTGTAATTGCAGCTCAACCTTGCGATGTCCCTCTGCCATTTTGGAAGCTTTGCAGCCAGCATCCTCATTTCTGAATTAGCCTTGCTTTTGTTACCATATGTTAAAACCTCAAAACCCGGTTCTTGAAACAGTTAGGCAAACAATTTTTCTCTGTGCCTTGGGGAGAACTAGACCTGGTTCTACGGGCAAATGGTGCAAGAATCTGTTTCCTCTTAGAGGAAAAAGAGCTTTTTCACTCAGGTGTTTGTCACCAGTGTTTGTGGAGCGTTCCACAGAAATCACAGCTGTATGAATGGGAGCATCAGGCTTGTAACCGGCCCAGAGAAATCAAGGGTAGAAACTAGACTTGGATATAGTGACTCTGGACAAACAATCCTCTTTGCTGCTCAGTGCCCACTTGAAGCCTCAGTGCTTTTTGTCAACAGGTGCTCAATGCTACGGATACCGTGTAAAAGGTGGGCATCACAAACCCCCTCTCATTGCTTCCCTCTAAGTCAGTGGAAAGGCAGACACTTGACTTGAAGAGCTTGGCTCGTTCTGGAGGTGTTGGTGTGTTCACTATGTATCTGCAAGAGAGAAGTGTCTAGATGATGGCCTTAAGTTGCGTCCGGGGAAATTTAGGTTGAATATCAGGAAAAATTTCTTTACAGAGAGGGCTGTGAAGCATTGGAACAGGTTGCCCAGGGAGGTGGTGGAGTCCCCACCCCTGGAACTGTTTAAGAGACGTGTAGGTGTGGTGCTGAGGGACATGGTTTAGGGACCCTGGCAGTGCTGGGTGAACGGTTGGACTGGATGATCTTAAAGGTCTCTTCCAACCAGATGATTGTGTGATTCTGTGAAATTCCCCAGAACTGGGTTCCGTCCTTCGTCTCTCTGAATCAGAAAACAAGAAAAAATATGGGCTGAATAATACTCTTCAAATACCCGTTATTGCTTGTTTGTTTCTTTTCTCATAATTTTATTTTGCAGAAAATTCAGCATTAGCAAAGGAAAGGAGTTTTTGGTGTTAAAAACCTTGTCTTATAAACAGCTTTATCTTCTATTTTTGCACCCCACACATAGATGCGCCCACAGGCAGTTCCCTTGAATTCCTATTACTGAAAGCTCTGATATCAGCTCTATAAATGTATATTTAGGGAGAAGATAATCATTCCCCTTCAGCTACTGTCTCTGTTTACATTTGTAATCTGACTCAGCAATCCGCCCATGCTGAGCAGATCGTATCAGTGAGTGAGTTACTTCTTTAATGTGCACTCTCCCCAAACCCTTTAAAAAATATAAATGAGAATATTTAGAGATTGTGGATGACACAGTTTAATAAGGAATGTTTCCAGTGCGTACTTTGAGTCTCTCTTGTAATGGATTGTATTAAGAAGTACGTGAAAACAAACAAACTGTGCATGTTTATTCATCATATGTTGCCATTTTCCATACTGAAAGTCAAAAACCCTAAAGAAGTGGGAACAGGTAAATTAAACCTTTTTATCAGATAAAAGCTCAATTTTCTTCTTTTTCTC
This sequence comes from Bucorvus abyssinicus, assembly GCA_009769605.1. Lineage (NCBI taxonomy): Eukaryota > Metazoa > Chordata > Aves > Bucerotiformes > Bucorvidae > Bucorvus > Bucorvus abyssinicus. The sequence continues at coordinate 11,820,003 of CM020046.1, read as the reverse complement.
CCCATCAGCCAAATGCAGATTGCATGGATGATATACCTCCAGACTTGGAAGCATCCATAGGAGGGCCGCCAACCAACCAGATCACGGGAGCCAGCGATATAACAGTGAACGAGAGCTCTGTAGCCCTGGATCCCCCGGTGCGGACTGTGGGAGTACTACAAGTCATCCAAGACGTAGACTCCTTTCCCCAGGTTGGGGAGGGTAACTTCACAACAAGCAGTAAGTTCCTCTTTCTGGCAGAATTTGCACTGAAATAAATGTTTAGAAACCCGAATCGCAAACTGATCTGTAGAGTGGGAAAACTGGCCTTTGAGGGCTTTTTCACTGGAGCAATGGCTTTACTTAAAGCCCAGTGGAAATGTACAGGGTAAGTAAATTTATCACGTCGTTCTGCTGTACTGCAGACAGTTCCAGCCTGTGTGCAAATCCGCGTGGTGGAATAGCACACTCTAATCGGAGTCCCCTGCATGGACAGAACAAGCAATTTCAGTCAACACAAAACATTAGAAACTCATGATCATCTTCAGATAGTGTTTATAGTAAGCGATCCTATTCACCGGGATAACCTGCCATATATCACCTGGCTTCTTTGCGAAGCAGATTGGTGCATGTCCTTTGGTCTACCTGTCCTCACCAGGCTACATGTTACTACTACGTGGAAGTTACTCTTAACCGCATAAAATAACTAGTGAATGCAGCAATCACTTTTACTGCCTTTGTTCAAGAAGAAAAGTAGTGATGAATTCTGGTTTTACTTTCCTTTATCTTCTTACATTGACTGGTTATTTATTCATAGTTGAACTTCTCATTTCAGAATAACTGACGTTCAGAGTTCCCGTACTTGAAAACCTGAGTGTAGTGATATTTTGTACAAAGAAAAAGAAGAATTTTGGATGTTTTCAAGGTGTTTAGTTCTCACCTGTTTAAGGGGCACCATTTGAAACAGTAACTCACAAAATGCCTGCATGTTTCTCTGTTCCTGAAAATCACGTTCTTTGTTGAAAATCTACTTCTGACAGTTTAAAAAGAATGTTGTCAGCTGTTTTGAGTGAGGATTGTACTAGTCTAAAATTCTCATGTCTAGGTAAAATAGCAGATCAGTAGAAAATACATATCTGTTTGATACCAGTTGGTGTATTAGTATTGACAAGACTATTGTAGGAAATCATCAGATGTATCTGAAGGGAGGTAGAAGAATGTGATAAAATATAGGTTTGCGTATGGGGTCAGCCATAGGTCCTGGGGAAAATTACACATTTTCAAGCATTTCTAGGCACTACTGTGGGCCTGGGCCTGAAAAAGAAGGCGAGTAATTAATATGATGTGTAAAAGGTAGGAGAGGGCTGAGAGGACTGGGCTAAAATGATTTTATATTAATCTCCTTACTCTGAGGAGAGACTTTATAATCACATTTTCCCTCATATTGCAGCCAGTGTGATGGCAATGAAAGTAACTTCTGGAAACGCTGAACTTGCCACCTTAGTCACAAGTGACCCAGAAATGACTTTTTAAGTTCTCCCTTTGTGGATTAGGTACTAGTTTCAGGTTCGGTCCTTTTATGGTCTAAGTCCTGGATCCAGAAGGGGTGAGCAGCAAGGTTGTCAGCTGGTGGCACACGACTTTCTCAAGCCTCCTTGAGTGCTGGCAAGAGCTGTTCGAAACGAGATGTTTTGTTCCTTCCAGTAATTGTTTTTAAATGCATGTAAGGCTGATCTAAACCATGAAGGAAAGATTTTACTGGTCTCAGCTGTACCCTCTTCACACTCCTGGAGCGAGTAGCTCCTCTGGCAGATAATTACCCTTGTCTCGCTGTTCTTTACAATGTCCTTTCTTGAAGTTGGGAAGGAGGGCTGTGGTGTGTCCTGAACACCCACAGCTGCGTGGCACATGCTGAGAAGAGCTGGCAGCCTGGTGCAATGCCCAGCACTTGGGGTAGTCCATGCTTTTCATCCCAGGATCTTGGCACACCAAGAAGCAATTCCTCTGGTTTGTCATCGGGGTAACAATGGTGTTGAGGCAGCCAGGGAGCACAAGAGCTCAGAAGCTCTCCATCCCCTCCAGTTTTGTTTGCAGAGTCTGCAGAAGGATCAGTGTCAGTCCAGACACATTTGTTCTTCATTTTCCAAGCTGCCAGCTAAGTAACTGGATGAAAAACTTGCTCTGAGCCAGCAGAGTACTGCAGGGCCTGCAGAGATGCTTTCTTTTGCCTTGGTGTCCTCTGTTTTTCCCCTTACCTTTAATAACTTTGGGCAATGGACACTAACACTGGGCAATCCTGAGGGCTGACAGCAGAGCCCATGGACAAGAAACTCCCACCAAGATCAGTGGTCTGTCCAGGCACATGGGTAACAAGGCAGCAAACCATGGAGCTTCAGGAGATCTCCATCACCTGAAGAGGCTGGCCATGTGGTCTGGAGAAGGACTGTGAAAAGGTTTTTTCTCTGGTTATTTGAGAGAGAAAGAGGGAGAAGAGAGCAGGGAGGGGAAACTGGCAGATGGCCTGAGCTCTGTGAAGGTTGTGAGCTTCACACCATCACAGGAGTGGCTGGGGACCCACTGCTAAAAACAGACCTTTACAGTTGTTTTGTGAGGTAAGAGGATTCCTGAGGAAAGCTCAAAGGACCGTGGGAGCTTCCAAACCCTGGTGTGTGCCTGCCTATGCTGCGCTTGTCACACACAGTCACTCAGGGAACTCTGGTTTAGTGCTTGGTGAGCTGTTGTCTCTCACCCATCATTAATAGGTAGACATGAATCTTCATCTGGGTTTCTCATCTCAGAGTGAAATACAATACTTGAATATGAATCAGTGGTAGGTGTGCGAGCTTACACGCTGTCATCACCACATCCCAAGTGGTGCAATTTGCAGTAGTTCCCAGAAACAGAGCTGCAGCAAAGAAGAGGTCTTTGGCTGGGAGTTAGGGGCTGACTTCCAGCACTGATGGAAATTTGTCCCTCCAGCTGCCTTAGGTAGATTTGGAGAGTTCAGGCACGCTGAAAGGTAGAACTTAGCATTTTAGTAGCCCGAACCCTTAAGCCAGTGAAAGGGGAAGATCCAGGACCACTGGATAGTGGTGGTATGAAACCAAATGCTAACTAAATCAGAGGGCAACTGTAGGCTAAATAATTGGGTTATAGCTGCCATACAGATGGGGCTTTATAGACATTGTGTCTGTTTATTGTATTCAGGCATTGTGTTTCTTATTTCCAGTATCCTTATAGTTACACAACTGCGGAGCTTGCTGAGCATGCCCTTTCTGTGAACTAGCCTGCCTGGGAATTTGTAAGCGATGACGCTGATTCGCTGCTAGGAATCTCTGCTGAAGTTGCTAGGTTCTGGCCTCTTTATATAGCATTAGTGACGGGAGCACACTCCAAGGCTGAATCTGCGCTACAAGTTTTTCTTCCTCTTGTTATGGAATCTGCGCAGACTGCCTCCAGGGCAGTCTTGATGTGGCACGCTGTATCCAGCACCATGAGTCCTTGCATCCCTCCTTATTCCTGGCAAAGTTCAGTGGTCCAGGAGGTAAAGGACTTGCCTCCTTCTTTCCACTCACTTCTTCAATACTTCTTGCTGAATTGTTGTTGCAGCCTTTTTGTTTATAAATTAATCATTCTGGTATTGTTTTCTTGTTTGGAGGTTAAATTCCCTTTCTATGTTTCTAGCGGGTATTCAGAGCCAGAAGAGCTCCCACAGGGTGTCTGGGGCGAGGAGGCGGGGGGGATATTTCCAAAGTGCTGTTCACATCGGGTGAAATTCTGTTTCCATTGAAATCTGGTGGCAAAGCTCCCACCTACTTCAGTGGGGCCAGATTTTCATTTCTGGAACTTGGCCAGTGCTTTTCTTTTTATTTCTCTGTGTGTGCTCAGCAGACATTTCCTCTTCTCTCCCTCTCTTTTTCTCCCCGTGTCCCTGAATAGATAATGTCTTCCATGGGACCCCAGGCGACGTAGTGTACTATGAACATCTGGGTGGGACTTCATTTGGGGGCCCATTCCTAGAGTTCCTTGCTAAAGCAAGCATCTCCTGTGTAATACAACTGAGCTCTTAAAAATGGACCAGCAGTTTATCTCAGCTGGCTTCTACCAAGATTCAAGCCTTCATCAAGTCCCTTGGGCGTATCTACAGCCCAAAGTCTGTTCGGTATTTACTCTTAGTGATGGTTTGCTCTCTGTGGTGGTATTTTGTGCGGGATCCTGGGATAGTGTCTTGTAATGTGGTATTTCTGTAATCAGTTGCTGAAAATGGATGGATGGAAAAATTGAAAAACTGGAGTTGGGAAAAAAAAAAAAAAGAGGGAGGGGGAGGGTGAAAAAATTCTGTGAAATACAGAAGAGTTTATCTCAGCTGCGTTTCCTGCTTTGACTCTACTACTTTTCAGCTCTCCAGAGGGTATGAAAGAAGATAAGCTAAGAATCTTTTTCCACAATAATGCATCATAGCAATCTGTGTTGCCTAGTTTTCAGTAGTGAGTTATGCAAAATGCTAACATCTTTGGAAATTTCAGTGCAGGTAGAATTTCCTGTTCTACAGATGGTGGGCGTGTGAGCTGGACTCGACTAAGGTCTGAACTTGAAGAAGCCCTGAGCTACACCAGCTTTGGAGGAGTGGAATGTGGATTTGGGATTTGAGGAGGACGTTGCAATATTCTTTGGGTCAGGCTCAGCTGGGGTTGAATGATATGGTTAAAAAAGGTAGTTCGCTGGCAAAGTAGCATCTAGATATTTTAGAGGTTGTATGATGACACTGGCAGGGGAAAGGTGGTTATTAATTTTTTCATCTTTTAGAGCATCCACGGTCACTCATCTCTCTCAGTCCATGTGGCACTTGCTAATTTCTGCAGCAGATAAGGTGTGCTGCCTGAGTCTGCTCTGTTGGTAAATACCTCTAGTTTTTTAGTTCAGACAATCTTATATATTCTCTTCAGTAGGATGTCTCATCACACGGCATAAGGCCTCAGCAATCCCACCAGCACTGTCTCTGTAGTTGGAGAAATATCCATAAATAATTCTACTGCAAACATGGGCAGGAGTTTTAGTATGAAAAACCACAAACTCTCCCCCAAGGTGTCATGTCACCTGCAAAGTCTACCAAGTTTGGCAGGCTGTACAGGAGTGTGGGCAGTCTAGAGAATACCAGCAGTTCCTTTTCTGCCTCTCATTATGTTCTTTCCATAAAACCCTGCCAAAGTATAGCTCATCGTGACTGTTAGGACACTTTCAAGTCTCTTTGATAGCTCTTCATTAAATCTATTAATATAACTTCTCAAGTAATTATTTTGATCTGTGTATGTCTAAAATGTCTTTGGGAAGAATAATCAGCCTTTGGAAGTGGATGAAAGTGCATGATAAGAATCTGATCCACTGTTGGCTTGCAACCACTTGACTGTTCCTCCTTGCTCTTAATAGGGGGTTTTTTAGGCAGAATGTGAAGGGCGGGGGGAAGAGGTGGAAGAATTCCCTAGACAACAGTTAATACAGAAAGTTACTAACACTTGCATTAGCACCTGACGCTGTCCTGGAGACAGAATGCTGATGGGACCTAGTTAAAGATTGAGCAGGTTGGGTCCTATGTGCCTGGAGTATGACACAAGTCCTGGCGGCTCTATTAAAAGCCTGTGTGGATGTTGCACTAAGCAGTTATCATGGACTGAAAATTCCAGTGAGCTGAGGTCCTAGATTTGTTTTGAGACTCACACCAGTGCCAACATAGCATTGGTGGTTTGAAAGGCCAGCAGTGGTTTGAAAGAATTACCAAGTGAAACCTAACTAGCTCTAACAATTTGCTCTGGATTATTACATCACCTACAAGACTCCTGCCAGGCTCGGTGAATGGACAATGATGTTTTCCTGTTACAGAACTGCTCTTCCTTTTCATATGTTAAGATGTAGAATACTGGTGAAGTGTTTCCGTACAGTAAATTGAAAAAAGGGATGTACAAAAGTGATGTGCAGTAAGGAGAAAATTTAAAATCTCATTTTTTTGTTTGTTTTCTGTTTCTTATCTGCTGTGTACATTGACGTTGTGTGCAGAGCGAGGAGGAAGCCATCGGTTCCCAGATCTCCCTTCTTCCCTGCATACACACTGAGCTGTGTCTGTGGCCCAGCTGGGGGGCACAATAGGTACACACGGTAGTCTGGCCTAACCTAGGGTGCCAAAAAGGCTGCAGGTCTTAAGAAACTTGCTTAATAATTGACTTTAGGGAGAAATTTAGAGGAAAATGTTCTCCTTCGGTAGTGGAAGCTCCTCTTGTAAGTCCATCTCTATACAGAAATTCTGTGGCAGTTACCTGCCTGCCTCTCTCTGTCCCAGATTACTTGTTCCTGCCTTGTGTTCCCCTTCTGTTTTGTGACTACCTTGTGAGCCCAATCCAGAACCTAACCAATTTCTTCCTGTTTTTTGGTTTTTTTGGTTTTTTTCATTTGGATCAGTTCCCTGATCCAGAAGTAGTTGTGCCAGTACAACAGGAAGAAAGAAATGTGGAGCACGGGAGAAGAGAGGGACGTATAAGCCAGCTTTCACCACTCTATTGCCAAGGGCAAGCACACTATCTCAAGAACAACTCGACCCTACGCAGCTGTCTGTTTTGCCCAGAAATGAGAATAAACAAATAGGCAAAGTAAGCATGAAGCTTCACATCTCATTTCACTGCTCATATCTGAGTATACAGGCATTTTATTAATGGTCAGTGAATATGAGACATAAGGGATTTATTATCTACGACGATGAAACTCTGTAAGGAAAAGTGCCATTGTAAAACCTGTGATGGCACACAGGCATTTCCTGAGATCATTCCTAGTCGCATGCAGGGAAAAAGGGGTTCTGAGGGCTGGGATCAGTAATCCCATAGCTTGTATTTTTCTTTATACTTCACTGTCTTAAGCAGCCAGCAAGATAAAACATTGAACAAGAAAGCTTTGAAAGCAAAATGGACAAACATGTAGAGTAAAATACAAATCGGAACTGCAGCGAGACCAGATGACTTAATACTAGCTGATCTCTTTGATTTATTCTTGACAATGAAAGCCTTGCCTTGCAAGAGATGTTCAGCATCTTGCATACAATCTGCTTGATTATTTAGGGCTTGTCGTCACATCTCTGATGTCTGTGGAGTCTTTATTCTCATCAGTTTTTACACAAAAGCCTTCACTAAAATCATCAGGAAGTGCTGTTGAAGATACAATATGCTACTGTGATTGCGAATCTTTTTCTGACCAATTCAGGAACACAGACAAATGGGAGATAGAAGGATCCAGCTTGGATCCGCACCTGAAAGTAAGAACTAAGAAGTAAGACAGCTCTCTAGCAGGCAGGACTATACTCAAGCTGTGCTCAGCACAGTAGCATCAGAGTTGCATTAATGAGTATCTGGGCTTCCAGAGCACCCAGGAGACAGATGATAGAATATCCACCCAACTCGGCCTTTTATTGTGACTACCTTTTGCAAGGGCCAGTACCTTTGACTTTTCATTTTAACTCATGTTAACACATCTGAGGCGCTCAGAGAATAGGTAAGAACATATGTTCTGTTGTGGCAATAATTAAACCCTATGTTAATACTCATATTAATGTGCAAAACAACTTACCTGGAACTCTCTGTGGTGAGTTCCTGCTCTGTTTGCCACTGTCTACGTAGTGTAGTGCTGTAAGACGGCGAAAAACCATACTCCTACAGGAAAAATGCTTAGAAAATTTATAGAACAAAGATAACCAGTGGTGAAATCAAACTATGAAAAGCACTTAGCTAGAATAGCTTTATTAAGTAGCATCTCAGTGGAGAAAAAAAATCACAGGAGGTTTAAAATCTGCCCATTCCTCATGCAGGTAGTTAAATAACACAGTGTTTTCAGCTGCTAACATTTCTGTGGGAGACAGCCACCAAACGTGCTATGTCAGGTAGGTAGGACAAGCTTTGCTTCAGGTTTTGCCCTCATATGCATGAGGTGTTGAATTCAGCTGAGATGTTGCTAAACTTTATTACTTCTTTATAATTGCTTTTTGAAGAGGTAGTGGCACCAGCGAATTGTCTTTCTGTGCATGACAAGCCACCAGTCCGTAAAATAGTCTCAGAGTAGGAGATTTGAGGAAGATGACCCTCTGCCAGCCTGCTCTTGGAGCTGTAAGATGTACTCCTAGCTGCTGAGTAACCTGCAGCCTGAAGGTGCTCTTCGAAGGAAACACTTTTGAAGAAAAGCTATGATGAAAAGTTATATTTTCAGTTTTTCACCCTCAAAAGTGCCTTGTTAAACTACTGTAATGGCTGCGTGTTCCACGGGGTGGAAACAATGACATTTGTTTGCAGTAATTCATTCCTTCTGTCTCTCTTTTTAAATTAATCCTTCAGTTTTTGCTTGATTATGACTGAAAGATGCAAGCCCACTTCCCTTGTAAAAACTGAAAATTTACTGTAAATTAGTAAGCCCTCTTTCCAGACTAGATAAATAATGTAACAATATTTTAATCTTTAATTCTTTTCTAAAAGCTCCTGCCTGGGAACCTTCTGGAAAATACCACTGTTCAATATGAGGAGTTGAAAGTGAAGAACCTGAATGGAAAAGGCAAGGCAGAAGGGGTTAACACCAAATCTAATGTCACAAAATATTGACTCTAACTTAACAATGTTATTCCCAAGGGAAATAACAACGAACCAGTGCAAAGGCGTTTACCTTTTTTGAAGTTATAGGGTTGGTTTCTAGGTTTTCAGAGAGCTTTTGTTATTTTTACTTTTCCAGGTATGTATTGGTGCACAGGGTAATATCTCTTTCTTCTGGCTCTCTGAAGAGTGCGAACGCTCAGAACTCGAAAGAAGGTGGAACGGGAGAATATATTCACTGAAAAGATGGAAACAGAGACAAAATACTTTAATGCAGAGAAACTGTTTTAAAATTACTCTGTTCCGATCTGAGTTTCACTTGTGGAGTGTCAGGGAGGTCTCGATGGTAGTGGTATCCAAGTGACCTAATGAACACGTTTTCTAGTAAAAATCCAGCTGCAATTTGTTGAAACTTAAATTGGCTGCTCCCCTCCACCAGTCCAAGAAGAAACTCTGGAAACAGATGTCTTGGTGTTGGCCTTTCTCATGTTCTCATGAGCATTTCAGCAAGAGTCCCTGATAAAAGCAGTGGCTCGGAGGGGATTTTCTGATGCCAGAAGTTGTTCAGTTGAAACTAGATTGTGACTGCAAGCTTATTTGAAAGCAATTGCTAAATGGCCCTGGATTTATGTAGCTTAAGACCACTTTCTGTTGACGTCACTACTGAGCTTCCTACCAGCCAGACCCAGCCCTTCAAGGGCACTTGGCCAGTGAGAAATTATCCTGGGTGCTAGGACAGAGGTGCCCTTTAGGCAGCTTTAGTGGCCTTTGGGTGAGATTGGGTTCCCTCTTCAGTGTTAGCCCTGCTGCTTCTTGCCCTGGTTGCCTCTCTCTGGGTTTTACTCATCACATCTAGCATTTTGTAAGCAAGTAAATGGAGCACGCTTTTTTGGAATGTTACTTGAGAGAACCCCAAGCAAGGAAAGCAAAAGGAGCTAGTTAAATATGGAGGGAGCGTGCTTGCTCTCTTGCTTTAGGCTGGTGAGGCAAAACTGTTGGTTTCACATCTCAGGTCACGGAGTCAGGTCAAGTGGAACTGTGCTATGTTCTTTTTCATAAAGGCTCATTCTGGGCAGAAAGGGAGACAGAAAGGAGAAGGGGGTCAGAGAGAGACTCACATTAATTTAAAATCTCTATCTCAAAATGCTTGTTAGTTTGGTTTCAGTTTTTGTAAAGGCTGAGGGGTTTTTTTCTTCTTTACATAAGCATTTTTGTAAATGTATTTTCAGACAAGATTTGAATGTAGCAGGCCTGGCCTGGCAGATCAAAGATGTATTTTTTAATGGGGAAAAAAACCCAAAAATGTTGAGCTACTGCAGCACTGTCAAAGAAATGTTCCACTTGAAAGGATATTGGCATCAACTGATTTAACATTTCCTAAATGAACATAGCAAGAAATAAACCGTGGACCTTTTTCTTTACGAATGCTTTTCTCGGTGGTCGTTGTGTACGCCAGTGTGTCTCTGAATGAGCATTAACACACGCAGCCTACTCTGTTAGGATGTTATCTGGTGCACTAACCCTGCTGCTAGAAACAATAACATTTTGGACATTTCTGTTCCAAATAGTGTATACCGTAATCCTCATTTCATGTGCTTGTGATGAGTTTTAAATGTCTTTATTTTTCTTTCCTATAGAATGCTTTTGGTTACATCAAAAGTATTGCTAAATCCTTTCAATGAAATGTGAAAGAACCTAAAGGAGATCCAAAGGGGCATTTAAGAGGTTTTACTTTTCCAAAAAGAAAAGGGTTTGATACAGCTTCTGTTTGTTTTGTTGCAGTTTTTTTCCTCATTTCTAAACTCATGAAAAAAGCCACGTTTGTCATAAAAACAACTATGCATGAACAGATTAAATCAGGTTTTTTTGTTTAAGTTTTCAGGAAGTCCTGGGAAATGTTCCTGCTGGAAACTATGGGCTGTTTCTGGCTGCGTAGAACTACTTTACTTTTCCTGCTAGTACTCAGTCGCAGTTACACAAGATTTATAGATCATCCCAGCGCTGACAATGTCATGTCCCACCTGCCAATCCACAAATGTCAGCAGCAGTTTGAGTGCAAAATGCCAACCCTCAGCCTGGGACAAGGCATGTTCTGCTTCCAGCTGCCCAGTGGCACACAAGGACCTTCCTGGTGCACAGACTGTCCAAATAGCGGGAAGCTCTCATTTTGGGAAGTCTTAAATACCAAAGTTCCCATTTTGCTAGGGAGATTTCTGTTTGTGGCCATGGTCACATTTGCTTCTCAATCATAGAACCGGTCCCAACTGTAGGTAGAAATTGTTACTGGTAGTCGAACTATTGAGTAGGCTGCAGGAAAAAATCAGAGCTGGGATAATTCCTGTTCAAAAATTGCAGTTGCACTGGAATGTAAAACATGTTGCAAGGTTTGAGAGGCTTGTGGGGTTTAAGAGAAAGAAGCGTTAGCAGCTGAACTCATCTGTCATCATAGGATGTAAAAAAAAAATTAAATCTCTGTCGGTTGGTGTTGCATGAAGGGTTCTTTTGAAAACCAGGTATTAGAGCTTTTAACTGACATCCGGCTGCAGTTCTGCACTGGCAAAGAGATGAACTAAGTAGCTGGGGAGCCTGTACAGTGAATGATGCTAATTGCTAGCAAATCTGAAAGGGATTATATCTGCAGCCACTACAATAGTGGAGAGTAGACTCAACTACCCAGGGCATCCCTTCCCGTGCAAGTCTCCTAAGGCTTCCTCTTTAAGCAAAGAGAAATACTCCATGTGGTAAAGAAATTGTTCTACTGAAGCTGTTTTGAAGCATGGTTTCTGCACTGTCTGCCGTTTCTTGCTATTGTTTTAAAGCAACGTCATCAGTTAGATGCCAGAGAAGATGAAAAATCTGAAAACAGTGAAGCATTTCAAGTTACTTAGTGTAAAGGAGACGTTTGTGGTAGCTCCAGCAGTTGGTAGTAACTCATCTTAACTGTTTGCCAGTGCTCAGTGAAGGTCAGAGCTGTCCTTTCTGCGCGTGTATGAGGGAGAATCGGACACAAATACCTACCAAGAGTGCAACAGAAGACAAGGCACTAGAAATAAAGTGTGTGTTGCTTTCAATTAGGGTAAAATTTCCTTATTTAAAGAGTCTGTGGAACTGGGCATTACAGAAGGCTTCCTTGCAGAATTTTTAAATTATTCTAGCGGCCTCGAAAGAGAAGTATATGAATGCTGGAAGAAGCCTATAGGAAGGAGATTCAAATTAGTAGAATATGTTACTTTGAAAGCATCTAGAATTTATTTTAAAGGACTACTGCAATTCTAATGAAATTAAGGGGTGACATTTCAGCTTGTCACGTTACTTTTCTTCATTGCTAATGCACATATAAATAGCTGAAATTGTTTCTTCTGTATGGAAAACTAGATGTTCTTATTTTATATAACTGATAAGTCTATTAATTCTTAAATGTTTTGTATAGACATAAAAATGCCTGGTTAAACGATTGAGTTGTCCCCTCCATGTATTCAGAAAAATGTCTATTTACTATATGCCCATCTTAACCTGGACGATACGGCGTAGCTATAGGGTATGGCTGTAGTCAACTGTTCAGGCTCTAACTTCGTTCCAACACATGCATCAGATCTGTCTGCAGAATATTGTACTGTTGCTGATGCCACACCATTAAGAACAGCTACATCTTCCCATACCTGCTGGAGTTTGCGAGACTGAAAAGCATGTGCTTTGCTCTTAAACAGAGGATTTCTTGGAGTCACTGAGACGCTGTTCAGTTGAGGCTTCATGATTCTGCTTTTTTTCCTCTCTTTTTTGTTACAAGCTGAATTGCACTTAAATCATTCTTTATCTTTTGAACTGCAGGAATTAGATAAGCCGTGGCTTATGTCAATATATATATAATTAAGCTGTCTTATTCAAATCACGTTAGACAGTCCTGTGAAGTTCAAGAAGGTTCTGGGTTGTGATGCTGTTTCTGTCATGTGTTCTCTGTCTTTTATGGACTTGTGACAATTGATCTTGACCTAAGCAGTGTACTTTGGTCAAATGTCTCCCAGTTTTTTGGGGGCATGTACGTGACAGTCCTGCAGGAGCATGAGCATGTGACAGGAGAGTAGAAATCGTCAAATCCTGTGGCTGATGGGAGGCAAGATGCTGATTTCACTGAGAGGTGTCAGAGGGGAAAAAAAACCTGTGACACCCAATGTCTCACTACCACAAATGTCTCTGCATATGTCTGTTGTTTGTGAGCAGCCCTTGGGAGGCACGGCAGACGCTGAAGCTGTGTAGGTGGATGACCACTGAATGCTGTACTAATCTGCCCAGACTTGGCAGTCATGGTGGTGCCACAGCTGTGCCCTGCTTCAGGCACTGGAGCTGTTGCTGCAACAGGGCCAGGGCCATTCCCGGGCGCGTTGTTTCCTCATACTTGACTAAAAGGAGGACTGTTTTCCCCTTAAGGTAAAAGTTACACTGTTAGAAGTTGTATTTTGCTAGTGACAGCAGTAAAAATTAACATCTGATACGCTGGTTCCTTCACCCCCGCTGTGGGATTTTTCTCTTTTGCCTTCATTACTGTGCATTTTTTTGTATCTAATAAGAAGACATCCCTGGATAAAACTTTTATTATGGACATTTCTAATGGAATTAAATTTCAGCCAAGCATTGCCGTTACCAACATGCATGGTGAGGAAGGCATTCCTAGCGACCTGCACCAAATTCAGGAGCCCAGAAGTGCTGGGCAAGTGCTGGGATTTGCCCCTTTATCCTGGAAATGTCCTGGAGATCTCAGGTACAGCCCAGTGTTAGCAGCGTTGGAAAGGAAGGCAGGACCATGTGTGAGAGAGAGAGAGAGGCTACACATGCACTTTATTCAAGTAGTTCCACCACTGTTGAGGTTTTCAGCCACCTCGTGTGTTTTCCCATTAAATCTTCTAATATATGCCCAGGCATTTTCTTGACAGAAGGATGTTCATTGTAATTGCTCTTGAAAGTTCAGTGTATGGTTCCTCAGTACTGTGCTTTGCTGGTGACCGAGGTTTCTTGAGAGCATATACAGTAAAAAGGATTTAAGGAGGCAGATCTGAAAACTGTGCACAGGCTGCCATGACAGACGAACTCAGCCGAAGTAACGTGAACTTTTCCAACACCCTCATTCAAAAATGAACAGGAGTTGTCTGTAAAGCAAGCTGTTGTTTCCTGTTACAGCTGTGTGCACGCTTGGAATTGAGGAAGCAGTTCATAGTGATTAGGCAGAAATGTTTATTTTTTTCTGCTTGTCACAGCAGCCTGCGTTTCACATCAAGTTCTCAAAATTAATTGCCCCATGCAGATTTTCTCTGGCTAGTAGCCACGTTGTACATGAGTTGAAGAAGTGAGAAGCTTCTAACGTCCCTGAAGAAAAGCTGCAATAATCTGAGATCTCTTATAACAGCCTAGCCAGGCCTGGCTCTGCAGGTCCACTTTGATGTCCTAGTCTCACTGTGTGCCCTTGGTGGGTTGCTCTTCCAAGCACCAAACGCCCTTTCTTGTGTTCCCCTGAGTGCCAGAGGTGGCATTCCCACTTCCCAGGAGGCTTGTGGTCCTTGGTGCCTTTGCGGGGTCCGACTGCTGAAGTTGTTAGGCAGAGATCATAGCGATGGGTTGCAATTTCCCCCAGGCCCTGCTGTGTGCCAGCAGACCCTGCTGAGCCTCAGCCACCAGCCAGCCTCAGGTCGTCTGGAATGGACTCTTCGGTTGCTGCAGTGGGAAGGACGATGCCCGTGGCTTGAGCATCCCTTTATTCATTCCTCCCAGCCAGGAGCAAGGTGCGAAGCAGAGCTGCTGTGCAGCTGAGATCAGCTGATGTCTGCAGTCCTGAGAGAGCCACCTGAGCTCATTCTTTGTGCAGCAGTGTCTGCCATGGAGGCCCCCAAGGAGATGTCACAGCTCTGCAGCATGGTCAGACCAGAGAAAAAGGGTTTGGAAACGGCAAGCTTACATCGAGACCTCTGGTTTAATATTGTATCATGCTTGGGGGTATTGCGATACCTGTCCAGTGTGACTGCTCGGAGGGATTTGTGTGATGTTGGCCAGTACATCTCTAAACCACCCCGTTTCTTCCTTATGTTCCTGAAGAACAGAACAGGACTGAACTTTCTCTTACAGTTACACTCTGGCTCATTCAATCCAGTGCATTATGTGCCTGAGTCAGGCTGTAATTTCCTTCTTTCAGGCTTGCAGGAAGCAGAGCACACTGCTGTTTTTAAAATATAAATAAGGAAGTTCAGTCACACTAGCGGTCACCAGTATAGCCCATGGAAACTGAGATGCACGTGGTCAAATTGTGTGATTATACTTCTTGGATGTAAAAGTCTCTTTATGGTGACAGCCTGCCAACAGGCCATATAGCGTGTAACACGTGCTAGTGCCTAGAGCATTTAACTCTACTTTTGTCACATACCTGCTGTCCCCTCAGATTTTTACATGGCTAGCAGTGTGATTCAAGATATCACACTCAAAAGGTGTACGTCTCTCCACGCTTCTCACCTTGGCGACCAGAAGAATCCTTGCAATATCCCTTACGAGTCATTAACATGACAAAGCATGATTATTTTTAACTTTATCACTTAGCGCTATTTGTTTTGCAGTAACACCAAAGAGCCCTGGTCGTTTCGCAGCTGTGAAGAAAACCAAGTAAAAAAGCAGTCCCCGTGCCACACCTGACGTAGAACATCATGGTTGAGGTGTATAACATCACGGTTGAGGTGTATAACATCACGGTACCGCAGAGACAGCTCGAGGATGTGGAATGCAAGGGGGAGGTCCCTCCCTTCCTTTCTCTCTTTCTGTATGCTGCTTTCCTGAAGTTGGCTACTGTTCTTGCTTTGCGACCGAGCCAGCCTGTTCAGCTGCTAGCCTTGCAAAAAATGTTTCCGAGGTAGTTTGCAGACATCTTTTTTAAGTTAAGGCAACTCCTTGGCCAATCAAAGGAATAGCAGAGCTGACTCAGGATAGGCGGCAGGAGGGTGAGCTAAGGCAGGGCAGTTGGACGTCAGCTTCTTGGCTCTGTCATGCTACTGGTGCACAGAACTGTGCTTCAGGTAAGTCATAAACCTGGTCTACATACAAAGCAACTAAATGGAATAGAAATAGAAATGATCAGAGGATAATACCTGCCCAGGAAGTGTCTGTAGCAATGCTTGGGACTGCACAGTGATAGTGATTTTAGTGTAGCCTGCGCCTAAAAGGCATTTTTGTGGGTGAATTTTGTCAAGAGTTGAATTAGACTTTTTGTTTAATATGAAATGTAGTATTTCACGTTTCTTAGAATTCTTAGAGTGGTGTAGGAAATGGCAAGATGCTACCAAAAGTAGCTAAGTTATTTCAGAATTAAAGATCTTTGACTATTTAATGTATTACTAAAGGTAGCTAAGGTACTTGAGAATCAAAACTTGCCGTCATGCAGCCCTGTGCTTCAGTGGTTTTGAATCTTTTCCCTCTTTATGGGAGATCTCATTTTCTGATTTTCAATCAAATACATGAATAATTTTACATGTTCTAAATAATAATCATTCCTAACAGGCTGTACCTTGAATGAAATGCATTCAGATTTATTTCTGAAACTTACTGTGGGCATCAGAAGAACATGCTGTCCTGACCAGAGGTGCATCTGCTATAGTCTTTGGGTCCTGGGGGTGGCCAGTGGTGAAGGGTAAGGAGGGTGTGCAGCGGCATCCCACTGTCACTCTCCCCTTCCAGACTGTGGCAGGGTCTGGAGGGAGAAAGGAAAACCAGCTTTGCAAAGGCTTAAGAGGCTGACTGCCCTTTTGTGAAGGATGTAGGGTGGTTCTGCTCTGGCAATCAAACAAGGGAAGAGTGTGGGACTGAAGAATGGGGACAGCCAAAGCAGGAAGAAAATACTTCGTAATGAATAAGACCAGATGTGCAGATAACCTGTGAAGGTTCTTAAAGATGGGGATTAGCTGATAGGAGAGCATAGAGGTCGGCGCAAGAGACCTTAGTGTGATGGCTCCATCGACTGCTCGGGTAATCTTTCTGATCATATTTTGACTGAGTTTCCAGTAGGAAAGGTGAAAGGCTAGTCGTGGGAAGAGAAAATGATACTGCAGTGTCTAGGCCACGAAAGAAGATTCTCTGCTGGTCCCAGGATAGGGACATGAGCATGGCCCATAAGAGTAAGGAGAAAGACGAAAGGAGACTGAAAGCAAAAATACTAGGTTTTCTGTGTCATACAAGGCAGAGGCATGTTCATTGTATCAGAGAGAGGGTGGGCAGCTCCCCGCTAAGACAGCCGATCATGAGTTCCCCAAACGTCAGCCAGCCTCTCAGAGAGAGAAGTCAGATCTCCAAAGTGTTGCCTCCTAAAATAATGCTAATATGTGCTGAGAATTTCAAAGGCTTGTGTTCTGATTCACGGACAAAATCCCAAGGAGCTAGTATATGCTTATTAAAGATAGATATAGATATAAAATGGAAAAAAAAAAAAAACCAAACAACCAACAACTTTGCTTTTCCAGCCAGTCAGGTCCAACTGTCTCCATGCAATAACATCTGGTATGTGTTCTTCCCCGTTTGCACAGCTTTCTGCAAATGTGTTTGCTATCTGCTCTGTGTGTTTTATATCATATGTCCTTATTTGGAGATATATTTACACACACCCACTTTTTTTTTTTTTGTGAGAGAGCATTTGGGAGCTGATACTTTCTATGCTGTTTATGAAAATGAGTTTATTAGTGTTGCCAAAACACAAAGTATTTTCTCTGGTAACTGGTGTTAAAATTTATTGCTTAAGTACATGCTCCAAATTTAGGCTCTAGGAAGTTGGTAGTATTACTAATAATTCCCCCTTTGTTATCTGATGCTTGACTTGAGATACTGGGGATACGATTTCCAGAAGTGCTGAGTACTTACAGCTGTACCTGAAGTTTTAGAGGATATGCTTGCGTTGTACGATGTGCAGGTTAATGCCGTAACTGAAAAATCAGGTTTACCGTGTCTTAACTGGGCACCCACAATCAGTGAATGCCTTGAAGAGTTGTGACTCTCCATCTCAGTAGCTCGTGTCTAGAATGATCATGATGATGTTACTTACCCCTTTATACTGCAGGATATTTGAAGACAGGTAGCTCTTGCCTTTGGCTGTTTTCCATTAAGAGACGCTATATGTTCTCCCAAAACATATCCTAGGGAATGACTAAGGGAAGAAAGTTTGTTGCCTTTTCACTCAATAAGAAGAAAAAAACAAGTTTGCTTTGAGAGGAACTCTAGCATTTTATGTCATATCCAGGCCCATCTATCAAGTCTCTCAACCATTTAGGGGTTTGGTCCGGTTAAACACATTTTTGAAATGTCTTGAATCTTGCCAGGTCATGGCATTTGTTTCTTCCTGGTGTGCTGATGTTTGGGTATTCTTTACATCGCGTTTCAGAAGTCATCTCCTTTATCCCCTGGATGAAACCCTGTTGCCATTAGTACATTCACAGAGCTCTGGCTTGTTTGTGGAAACGACTCTGACCTTTTCTTCCAAAAGCAGTTACCATGCTCAAGTACTTTTTTTCCCCTTGCTGCTCAGAAAAGTCTCTCTCTGATGCTAAGGAACAGCAATAAAATATTTCCCCAGTACTTTGTTCTCAGTTATAGCCAGCCAGACTTCTTCATCCATTGTATTAGTCTCTGTGTACAAAAGGACCATGTTAGTAACAGCTTTGTTATAACCCTTTCTCCTCAAACTTATTCCCACTGCTTCTTTTGCATCAGAGGTTTTATAGGCATTTTTTTATGTGTGTTTTATTTCAGTTGTTCTGTTGGTACAGTTACAGCCTGTTCTAAAGCATTTACAGTTATCAAGTTGCTGTGGAAGGAATTTGAAGCTTACTTATAAAATGATCCAAGAAGTATTGGATGATTAATGAGAGAATAATTTTAAGAATTGGTAGCGTTTATAAAGAAGAGTGTTTTAACGATAAAATTGATTGATACTCTTGTGGAAGGAATTGCCATTTAAGGTACTAACTTGATAGGACCATGTTCCTCCTCTTGGACTATAAGCAGCAAAGTGGTGCTGTGGCAAGGTTGCGATAGGAGGGAGGAATAAACTCAGTAATGTTAAGTGCATTCTTGGGCAGACAAAGAAAAATAGAGGGCTTTGTTTCTCTCTCCCTGTCATAAATCAAATGTGATGAATAGTGTTCTGGTTGTTCTGATACTGGAGACAAAATCTGAGTAACACTGCTGGGGTTGGCAGTTCCCTGTGGCCTCATGCTGAACAGAATCCGTTTTGATCAAGGTCCCATCTCAATGCCTCTAATGACCCTGGATATATTTTCTTTTCAGGTCCTCAGAGCTCCAGGAGATGGTTTCTTCCGGAGCAAAATGCTTCTAGACACATCTGACTGGGGGCAATGTTTGTGTAGTAGAAGTGAGCCTCAGAACGGAATAAGGCTCATGCTAACACATAAATTTTAGCTATTTGTCTAGATCTGAAAGCTTACCTGTCACCAGGGATTTCATGTTTTGGCTTAGTTTTATCTTTGGAAAATGAAAAGCTCTGAAATGAGGTATATTGCACAGTAGTGAGAATGTGAAATGAATAGTGAAATCAAGCCCAAGTTTTGCTGTATATTTATTATCAAAACGAGGTTTTAGACAGAGACCCATTGTCTTCTCTACAATTTCTGCCAGCTACGGATGGGATAATAACTAGTAAATTTTTCACAGCATTTCATTAGAGGAAGAGATCAGTAATTATTCATTTCTCTGAAAGCTGGGCATCCACCATCGAAAGCAGAAGATCTGTACAAAGCAAGACTTGTTCCTTGTGCTAAGTGCTCGACTTCATAGCTACACAAACAGGTTACACCTAAGTCAGTGGCACGCTGGCAGCTTTTTCTTGCCCTCTGATTCCTGTGTCTGTCGTAAGATGAAGAAAGCCATGAGCAGCTGCACAGCTCTGAGCAACAGTTTAATTGTGTGTGGAACAGGACCGAATATGTGGAATTAGTTCACGGAGAGCTGATAACAAATGAGGGGAGAGAGTCTGAGTCCCAGCTGTTTGGGAGTTTGCTCTGTTTATTGCTCTGGCTGTGTTGTTAATCCACAAGAGTAGGAGATCGCCTGCTTTAGTTACACTTTCAGCAGATAAATTACACACTTTGTGGTAGCTCTCATTTGACATGCCATGATCGATAACTTCTCTGCTTACTCACAAATGGGTGTAATAGCAGCGAGCTACCTGAAGGTCCAGAGAAGGAAAAAAGTCTGTCATCTTAGGCAAACCTTATATGCATTCGATGCTGAGAAGGTTTTGCTGTTTAACATTTTATTGTCTTCTTATTTTTCTGCTGATGTCCTGGATGCAAATTGCTTGTGGACCTTTTAGCCCAGTCATGGGATTCTGCAGCCTTTCCTGCTCTGTGAGCTTGGTGGAAATCTCAGCCTCTGGGGCAAAGCAGGAGCAATTCTGGGAGAGCACCATGGCACTGCCCATGTCCTAGGGACATCAGAGCACAGTGAGGGATGTGGCCTTCTTGGGAGGAGCACAGCAGTGAGCAGGAGTGAAGTCTCCATGCACACAAAATGCACCACAGTTACATCAGCTTGTTCCTCATCCTTGAGTGGGTCATTACAAGTATCTCTCAATTTGTGCCCATGCCGGTATGCCCACCTACACGTGGCAGATGAATGTTTTTGTAACTGCACTTTTCACTCACTGTTGAATGCTTTGGTCCCTCCCAAGACTCTTACAGGCAGTATCAAATTCTTAGAAACCCATAGCCTGACCTTTTTCTTTTGGAATATTTATTACTGTCCAACAGCTACAGACTTACTCAAAGTGTTAGGAGTAGCAGCAGCAATAGATAGCTATTAGTAGTGTGCAATCTTATTGTTTTTAAAGCACCAGAGTAATTAGCTATTTCCATCTTTGTTTGATTGCAATTATACTCAAATATAAACATCACTTAATGAACTTTGCAACACGGGCTGTACCACTATTCGGTAGGGCAGTTCCCTATCTACGTGGTGATGTGCTTCCTGCATCAGCATAATTAAATTGAAAGTAACACTGGCTCGAGAAGGAGTTTGTTTTATTGCACCTCTCAAACGAATGTGTGTCAGGGAATGTGAGTGAGTGGAAAAAGTCTGTCTGGAAGTAGGCAGCGTGCTGTGGTGTATTGTGTTTCGCTGACACGAGAGGAATGTGGCAGAGAGGTCTACAGTTGCCTGCTGTAGGCACTAGCACTCAGGCTGAAAAGCAGCTTGGGATGTGCCTTTTGCTTCATTAAAGCAAAAGATTTTATGCCTGTGGCATGAAGTGCTGTAAAACACGGTGGAAGTATTATAGTGCGTGTTGCTAGGCAGGATTGCCAGTCTTAAACATCTAAAACCTCATGTCACATATTCCAACATAAAATCCATCTAGAAATTAAAGATATGGTTTTTTAAACTCTTTAATTCCTTTTTACTTCTTAAGATTCATTTATTTTTAAGTGAAAGCTGAGATCTTCACTGAAAGTTGAGATCCTCACCTGGCTTTAAGAAAAACATCAAATTTCAAAACCTTGCAAAAAGGTCGATAAAGTTCTTAACATGAGTCAGGCATGTTCTGTAGAAGCTGCGTGGTTGTATAAGCTTTGTCATTGTAAACAGGATCTAATAAATCAGGGATGCAAAATGCAGGCAAGCTCCTGGCACTTGCAGTTCACTTGAGGTTTGTTTACCTTTAACTAATGTCGCTAATGTCACTAATTGTGATGGCTCATGTTATTGAGCCATTGGCCCAAAAAAAAAAAAAAAACCAAAACCAAAACAAAACATAAAAAAACCCAAACCACCACAGAGTAGAAAGCCCGTTGTGCCGGAAGCCACAGTGAGGTAGTTTGCAGACCTCGCAGTCAGAGTTACATACAGCTGATCTGTATCTGGTGTAACTTCTGCAGCCTCCCAGAGTTTCATCCTGTGAATGCTGGGGGCAGTGGCAGGACTCCTGTTTACAAGAGCAAGCACGTAATGCTGAGGGATGCATTAATTTCCTTGTGGTGATTGTGTCTTCCAAAGAATTGTCAGTGCTGACCCCTTCCCTGAAACGGAAAGTGTAAGCAATGGTGAGGTCCGAGTTTTTCTCCCCGCTCTGCTGAAGCAGCAGGCTGAAGCTTTAGGATTTTGAACCACTGCACAGTTATAGCAATTAAGGAAGGTGAAGCGGTCATGTCTCTAGGCACTTTTGCAGCGCTGGAAAAGCAACGTCAGGGCATAGGCACGGGCATTCTTAAGATCCTTTGTTCACTGTTCCTACCGACCTGCACGTCAGTCCCACAGAAGACAAAGCCCACACTTTGGAAAGACTTAAGATCCAAAAATTTGAATAATTGTATAGGATTTTTAATGTAAAAGTCAAGTTTGCTGGTTTGGAAAGCGGGTGCTCCTGCGCATAGGTTAGACAGTCGGTAGGTGAGCTGTAAATCTGCTTCTGTTCTATCTGCCTGTCTTGAACTTAGTTGAGATCTTTTTCTGCTGTGCATCCCTGGAAGAAACAACAATTCTTGAACTAGCATTTCAGCACCATAAGCACTTCTCATTTGATGCTCTGACCTTTGGTGTTGGCAGCTCAGCCTACCTCTTCAGCACGCGAGTGGCGGTCACCATTCAGCCAGTCCTCCTTTCCTGCACAGCTAATTCAGATGAAAATCACCTTTCTCTCAAGAGTGCTCCAACCGGCTGTTTAACACAGCTAGGTATCTGTCATGCAAATAATAAAACTTGCCCTTAGGTCAACATTTAAAGCACCATTTTCATTGTTTTTAAGAATCCTATTAGTTACAGAGGAATGATAAGTAATCCAGTGGTCTGGAACCACATCGTTCTGGCTCAGGGAGCTGCTACCACTGCAGATGATGCTTTAGGTCTTGGAGGTGTACCTGATGCCCTTGTGTGCTCTTCCATCTAGCAGTTCACCTAATGGTTCAGTGTAACTGAAGCCTGCAGGAGGTTTCATTCGGTTCCTAAGGACTTCCTCCACCTGCAGTAGAAACATTTATAGTCAGAAGCAATGCCTTGAAATGTTTACTGTCATATTAATAGGAACGAAAAATATACAGATACGAAGAGGTTGCATACGTTAATTATTTATCTTTCAATCAAGAAGGTATAAAAATAATCCAGGGTGAAAACTGGGAAGGGTTGTAAAGCAAAGCACTGGCTCTTTCAGTTTGAATAATGCAGGCTCCACTCAAGCTTTCTCCACAGAACATGAGGTCTAATCCTAGCACAAGTAAATACATATTTTTTCTCTAAAACAGATTTAAAAATCATTCATCTCTTGAGAGGAGACTAATTGTGCTCACTTAGCTTCAAGTGAATAATTAAACTGTGAGGAGTTACTATTTTCCTGGCTCCACTGTAATGTTTCTTACTTCCTGGTTCTTAGATGTTCAACTTCTAGACTTTTTAGCATCAACCAAGCTCTGCATCTATTGTCTGAAAAATAAAATATGTAAAGGAAGAACTGCCACAGATTTTAATACTTTGTATTGTTACAGTATACATATCGTCATTGTAGTCAAAGCACTCGAAAATATGAACCATCAACTTTTTCTCTCAGGAACTCAGCCACTTAGGGGATTTTTGTGCCTTTGAAAATCTCCCCAGAGGTCCAGTGTGTTTTGCTTCTCCTGGTTGTTCTTGAAATAAAATTAGCTTTTAGTCCTTTAAAATGTGTTGGCTTTATCTGTTACTACATACACACACAGTAAGTGCTGTGGGATCAAAGTTACTCCTGCTATGCTTGTAGTTCTGATGGGAGTTTGGCAAAAGTCAATAATCTCTTACTGTGTTTGGGATCATAGTGGATTAAGGTAGGTCCCTTTGGACTGGATCAAGAACCTGCAAAGTATCTTCAAATCAGAGGAAAGGATGAATAGAAAAGAGACTTGAAAAGGGTGAGAGAAGGCACCTGAGAAGACAGGTAGCCTGGTCCTGAGTCCTGGGACAAAACGAACAACTCCTTTGTTACTCCTTTCAGACATTAGCCTAGTGCCCTCTTAAAAGTCTCCACTAACAGAGATTCTGTCACCTAGTAAGGGTTTGGGCAGGCTTTTTTTCCTGTTAGAAATGTTTTCCTGATGGCCAACTCGCTCCAACAGATGCCTGTGACTTTGTTCTGAACTTACTGCCTTGGTGGGAAGAGTAGGATAATCCCACATTGAGGAAGGGAAAGGGGACAGGGAGGGAAGTGCTCAGGTGGTGGGAGGAAGGTCGTGGAGATGAAGGGCCTGGATGGAGAGCCCTGGGAGGATTATTAGAAGAAAGTGTTACCCATCCAGGCTCCTTGACATCATGTTTCTTGTTAGGATGGCTTGAACTTTCTGATATTTTTGAAATGTTTAAGACAGATATTGAATAAGAGCAAAGTTTGGAATCTGAGCACAACCTCAGTGGTGGAGAAACTTCTGGGTCCCATCTGCAGAGCTAAAAAATGGTAGTATGTTGACAGAAAGATGTGACCATAATGCATTTTTCCTGTCTTTTCTACCCCCACAGATGAACAGGAGCCCACAGTCAGCAGTGATTCAGATATTTCATTGATTATGGCAATGGAGGTTGGACTGTCCGATGTGGAGCTTTCCACTGACCAAGACTGCGAAGAGGTGAAGTCTTGAAAAACAGAGATCCAACATTAAACTACAGGGGAGGGTCACAGGGAGGGACCGAGTCAGCTTGCTAGGATTTGGACCAGTCATGCACATGCCTCCAGAGCACTGTCACTCCTGCACACTCCATTCTGAGATGGTCACGAAAAGCAATAGCAACAGTTGTGTCTGCCTGGATGCGGTTTCATCATCTACATACGTTCATTTTGTTCACGTGGGAGATGAACGCTTCCAGTTTACCCACATGCTTGAGAGCAGTCATGTAACTCTTCAGTGGCTCATAAATACGCAACTGAAATGACAGCTTGAGTGTTTTCTACACTTGGTCGATCGGGTTTTTTGTTTTTTTGGTTTTTTTAAGACATATGTTTGTTATGTTTGGTTTTTGTTTATAGTTTGTTATGGATGGACACCCTGTTTTTGTTGACTGACCCCAGCTTTTTCAAGAGTTTAATCCAGAAATCTGAATTCCCGTTCACTGGTCACTTCACGATCTGACTCCGGGATTTATTATTGCCTTGTTGTTTCTGCATGAAGTCCACATGGCTTCAGAAGGATGGTGCCCCAGCACCCTGCATTAATGTGAAGCTTGCTTTCATTAAGTGGGAACCTTGGAAATGGTGTATTCTGAAGGCCTTTATTTGTAAGAGAGCTCTGAAGTAATAGAAATTGCTGAGATTTGAGTTAAAACTGCATTATGTTGGCTTTTACTTAGAGCTCTGTTCTAGACAAGTATTATACAGAGTGAAGGAGAGAAAGAAAAGCTTAAAACTTCGCTCCGTCCTTGTAGTCCTTTGCCGTATTTTATGCTGTTAGCAGTTGTCAGTTCGTTAATGACCTGCTTTCTAGTCACAACTCAGTAGCTGGAAAAGAAAATCTAGTATAACATCATGTCTTTTCTTAATTCTACAGACCAAAATCTGCCTGGTAGGCTAAAGGAGTCTCTGAGAGGTTTCCAGAGGCTGCTTGTTAACAGGTGTGCGTTACCTGGATGACAAGAATGTTCTTAGAAAGGGTCTGGAGATGTGTCAGAAATTGCTAATGAAGCAGGAGGCAGCTGGTTGAAATGATTTGTTCTGGGGTTTTCCTCTTAGTGCATTTCACTTCTTATGTTTTGACAGTAGTCTTCAGCTGCTTGTTATCAAACACAAGAGTGCAGGTGGTTCATTACCCTCCAGAGTCCCTGTCAACATCGTTGCAAGCATAATGGAAGACTTGCCATTTGTATATGGAGATACATACCAAAATATTTGGGGTAGAGGGGAGGCAATTTCAAAATAAACGGAACTGACATAAATCAAAACACCTAAATAATAATGACCTGTGGCGATCAGTCGGTTCCTCCTGAGCTCGGCTTTAAGCAAAAGCTTGTTGTTACTTGTTCAGTGTATGATTTTGTTTTTCAGGCAAAACACTCAACTGTGAAGAAGCATTTTTAGCTTACTGTTATACAAGAGTAAGTGGTTTCTGTTGACAGTCAGATGATTTGAATCACGTTACTGCCTCCTGAGAAAGTCCGTAGAATCAACGATTCGTTGTACATCCAAATTTCATGGAGAGGTCAAACATTTTGACTTGACGGTGTTGTGGCAGCATCCCAAAATGCAGCTATTAGGGTTCTCACTGCATCTAATCTCCTTACGGATTTACTTGTTAGATGTGGAAACCAACTTCCAGCCGAACTTTGGTTTGTCAGATCTTATTCAGGAAGAAACGTGTTTAGAACTATCCCTAAAATTTTGGCTAACTTGCTTCTTTAGGACAGGAAGAAGGAAAAATTATACTCCATGCTTTTCGGGCCAGTTAGAACTCAGTTCATTTTACAGCTTAATTTGTTTTGATGTTCTTAGTCCCTAGATTGCAGGGTAACTTTGAGGCAAAGGAGCACGGCCTGATCATCCTTCAAAACCATGATCCGGAAATGTGCTGTTACATTTTTCTAAGCCATTTGAAAGGACTTTTTAATTAAAGAGATGCAGGCAGCTGGAAATCTGCTTGGTCTAAAAAGAAAATTACAGATCGTTCCAGAGGGCACAGCTAGGTCACTCTTGCCAATATTTGTGGTTCTATAGTCATATTGTCCTTATTCTTTAATGTCTTCTCTATTCCTTGCTGCTATGGGAAAGCAAGGGATAGCAGCTTTCCCTTGCTAAAAGGGAAAAGCTGGGCCTTTCCATAGGGAAAGCCCCACAGCATCACTGGAAACGATGCTGAAATTCACCCCTACACGTGAGAGTTTGCACAAGGTACTGCATCAGCTCCACTTAAGCTCTGGAAATAATGCTGAAATGGGATTTAAGTGGTGCTTACACCAAATACTGGCCCTTCACACAGGAATGAAATTCATCTCAAATGACTGCAGGGGGAAGAGGGAAGCTGGTTATACACAGTCAGGTCTTCCTATGGAGAGTAATGCACTGGTACATTTTCTTCTCTAGCACCAGAGCCTGGGTGCTACGTGTCACAGGAACATCACGAACATGATGTCCGAGTTGTCACTGATCCTTTAACGTCCGTCCATGGCAGCCCAGCATGTAGACAAAAAACTGTTGGCCAAACTGTTTGGGTTTCAGAGGAGCTGTCGCAAAGTCTTTGTTTTATTTCACAAACTTAATTAAGTTAATCTCAACGGATAGATTGACCAGTTACCTGTTGCCATAGCACAGTCACCCACAGCACAGCAGAGCCAGGGAGGTCTGTGGAAAAGGAAGGCAGGAGGTGAAACTCCCAGCTGATCCTGAACTGTCTCTTTTGCCCAGCAAAATTATTACAGGGAGCTGTGCTCAAAGGGGCATCGCATAGATGGCCACTGAGACCCTGCCTGTATTTCAAGGAGTTAGTGAAGGATTTTGGAGAGGGATCGCAGTGTGCATGCTCTTCTCCTAACTAGCCCAAGCTAGATGTGGTCCCTTGGGACCCACAGGTGGCCGCTGACAGGGGCAGGGTGCTAGGCTGGGTGAGATGTTTTTACATATCACTATTCTGTGGTCTTTCAAAAGAGGCGTCCTAGGAAATCTGGGTCAGGAGTCTTTCTGCTTTTGGTTTCCCAGTTTTACTTGCAGTTTCGCTCAGGAAAGATAGTTTTCCGTCCCTGTCCTCAGGTGTTCTACAGCTCTGAGCCCTGTTAAGCGATAATGAGTGCAAAGCCAGATTACACATCACTGAAGCTAGAACTTAGGAAAGCACTTAAGTAAATGTTTTACTCCGTCCTTCTTCAAAAAAGCACTTAAGACTAATTTTGGACTTGCACCAAAATTGCATCATTTTCAACAGGTCTTCTGTGAGTGTAATTAAGCCCCCATGTCAAATGGAAATATTTTCTAAAGCAGGACCTGGCTGACAATACTCTTTGTATGTATAACCTGTGAAATGCGTTGGGAATTTGAGGTGCTTCCTAAATATGAAGACCTCCAGATGTATGTTTGTAACACGTATGAAAGCCTTATTTCTGCAGCTCTGCTCGCCTGTGCACATTTTTGCTTACGTGAGTGACTCCACTGAGATTCCTCACAGGGTAAAATTAAACCTCTCAATCCGCAGCTTTGGGCAAGGTAAGTCCCATCCTGAGCATTGTGTGAGCCCTCAGTGCTGCTGCCTGCTACACTTGGGCTCCAGCATCGATGTGCGGGGGACACAGTGCTGCCTGTTCAGAAGGGAAAGCAGCCTTGAGCATGCAGCCAGGAAAAAAGAAAATCCTCTGGTGCCCTCTGACGAACAAGTGCTCATGCTCGTGGTTTGGCACTCACGCCGCGACTGCCCACCCGTGGCACCTCCTGCACAGGGCCCGTGGCCAGAGGACGGTGCGGCTCTCTGAGAAAGTCGCTCTTGCCGTTAAGCTGATCTTGTCTCTCTGAGCAATTCCTGTCCTGTCATCTGAGGCTCTTTTCTTTTCCGTGAGCAAGTAGTGGTAGGTGGAGAAGCATTCGCCTTTGTGAGGCTCTTCTTCACTCAGGCTGGGTTGCAGGATGAAACTTGGACAGACAGAGACTGGGCTTTGAGTATCCTTCGATGTCTGATGGGCAGAATTTTCCACTCAAACAGCTGAATGTGTGCGTGCAGATGTGCAAGGCACCAGCTCTGCATCCACTCCCCATTCTGCATCCCCCTGACCCATTGTGGTGGGGATACACATCTGGCACTTGCTGAGGGTTTGGGGTTGTTTTTATTTTCTGATCAGGATCAGGACAATCAGGGCACTGCAGTTCATTCTTTAAGTATTCTTAGAGAATTAATTTGCCCTGTGTGCCTATAAAAGTACATTGATAGGACTGTGGAAACTGTATTGTAGCGAACACAGAAGCAGCTGCCATTTTTAGACTTTTTGTATGAGGGACACTAAGGAAAAAGTCTTTTCAGAGGCAATTTGAAAAAAAAAATAATTATTGAAATCACATATGATAAGAGGTCCCTCAGATCTCACTGCTTTCATGGCCCCTGGATCAGCTCCAGAGGAAGTCATTGCAAGAAGGGCCGTACTTCATCTCTTGTTGAATGACTCATTTGGGATTTATTCTTACTTTGTTAACAAAACGAGCCCAAGCACCGGAGGCGGACCCAGCTCTGAATTTAATCTTTCTCAAAGAATAGGCATTTTGTGATCCAAAGTTTTTGGGGTCAAACCTGTTAACCCACCCTCTTTTCCCCCTCGCTAAATAAAAAGAAATTCTTGTCCAATTTGAGAAATGTCTAGCTCAGACCTTTGCCCATGGAGGGGTTGTCCTGGCAGGTATCTGCAGGTCACTTAACATTTCTGTGTAATTTTAGTCATCAGTACCACACAGATTTTCCACGACGCCTGTTTTATTTGCCGTTCTTGTTAAACCTGGAGTGCAGCTGTCCTATAGATTTTCCAGAGTTTTGCCTGACAAACTTTTTCCTTTACTATCTGCAACAGCCCTTTGAGTGAATTCTGTGATTAAAAGGAGAAGATCGGGGCACAAGGCTTTATACATAAACCTCTGGACTGCAGGTCCTTGTTGTGACAACTGGTCTGCACTGAAATGACGACAGAGGTTGTACGTAACAGCAGGAGATGACTTTCAGCCCAGGCAGCTGGGAATCTCCCAGGCTTTGCTTCTGAGAGGCACATTCCTTCGTGGTCTCTGTAAAAAGCTCATGACTAAGAATGTAGTTTGAAATAAGCCAGGAATAGGAATTTATGGGCTAAGCAAACCAAGAAAACCAGTGGTCATTTATTGATTTCTATTCGTTAGCAGTAATGGGCATTTTTAACCACTTGTTGTTCATGTAGATCCCTGTCGTAGGGTCAAAGTTACCAGTCTGCTAGCAATAGGGGCCAGATCAAGCTGACTCTAATCAGAAGAGGGAAGGCTTGGTTTGTTGTTGGGATGCATCCATTTCTCAGGGCTGAAATGGCAGAGATATCCAGCCCCTTTCACAAATGTTTGCTCCAGTGATGCAGGCGAAGGAGACTGTGGGATCAACCCAAGGCTGTGCCGCGTCCTCTCTTGCGTTTTGTGCTGCCCGTCTCCCGTGCAGCAGGTGGGACAGGAGCCAACCTAAGTTGCACAGGAGACAGGAGCCAGCCTAAGTTCAGCTGAGGGGCTTAGTGAAAGATAGGCCCCGGGGTTTTGGCAGGTTCAGGGTAGCTGAGCTTCTTCACCACCAGTGCTGACCGGGATTGCTGCTTATGGAAGAGCACTGAGCATTGACTCATTTGTTTTATAGATGGAAAACGCGTGACCGCCTCTGGGGCTACCAGCGTGACAGAAAGGAATCGGCTTGGTTAAAGCAAGCGGCGAAAAACGATGTCATGAAATATTTGAGGGGCGAGGGAGAATGGGCGTGGAGGTGTTATTTTCACAGACTTTTTAAATAGGGACAATTGATCCAACACAAGCACTTCTTTTATTTTCCCAAGCTGTTACCTGAACTAATTGATAGTTTCGCAGTTGAAAGAGGAATGCCAGATGGACGTTTTAGTCTGGATTTGTTTGTGTAGCAGATGGCAGCTGCGGGCTGGGACGGCGAGCGAGGGAGAAGGCTGTCCTCTGCTGCGCAGCTTCCCCCGCTGGGCTGGAAACCCGCTCTGGCTCTCTTTCCCTTCTTTGGCACTTCTTTTTCAAGAAAAAAAAAACTTCTGAGCAGGAGCTGTAGTTCAAAGATCACTGAAAGATGTTGTGGGTTTTGAATGAAAAGCCAATGGATGAATTTTCCATCTGAAATTAATCTTGTCTCTCTCAACTATTTTAATTGTGAATTGGTGGAAGTTATTTCTTTCTGGAGTGAATGCAAAAAAAAAAAAAAGGGAGAGAAAAAAATGGAAACAGCTTTTTCCCTTTCTTGTTTATTTCTTGATTCTTCGCTCCTGTGTAGCATTAAAAACAATAGCAAGATCAAGATGCTTGTTTGCTCTGAATGTATACAGTGATTTCGGATGTCAAATATCTAGATGTTTTGTATGTGTATGTCATACCATCCTTACTCCTTGTTTCATGTTAGGAACCTGAAATGACTGTACCATTTTATAATTAGAACTGTAAAGAGGGGACAGGGGGTGGGAGGGCCTGTTATTTTTATAGCAAGATGTTCCTTGTATTTAGTGAGCATTTAAAATGGTTTTGTACTTGTCAAATTATACATTCCATCCATTTCCAGAAGAGAATTATTTTTATTTAGAGTAGTTTATAAGCAAACCAAAAAAATGTGGCGTCCCGTTTGTACGCAGCGCATGAACAGAGCAGAAGTATCCTGGTTTCCAGCGATGGCTCCAAAGCTTTTTCCAGCCGTGTCTCTTCTCACAAGCTGCAGAGCCATACCAGCAAATGCCAATGGTAAGTGGGGAGAAAAGTCCCAAGTGAAATAAATACCGTATGGATCAGTGCACAGCTTACCGAAATAACTTCCAGTTTGGAGACAATGATCTGTCCCAGCGAAATTCTCCCGGGTAATCAGTCAGTCCTGCTGCGGACGGCAGCAGAGGGTTTACTTCAGCCCTGCCTCTCGCCCTGCCCGGCGGGGCTGCCAGCCCCAGCAGACTGGGGGGTGACAGGCTGGTCGCACTCACACACCACGTCTCTGGTTGCGCTGTGTCTGAAGTCGTTTTGCTGGTAAGGCTGACCACGTTGTTCCTTTTGACTGTGGAAACGACGCTTCATCTCCATGTTAAAAAGAGCGTTCCATTCTCCAGACAGCTGCACTTCGGTTTGTGAAACACCTCACAAAAGACCATGGCAAAATCACACAGTGGCATTTGCATAGGCGGTTCTTTTTCCTGTGGTTAGCTTTTTATTTTCCTCCCCTGCTACCTGTGACTTGCTGCCAGAACAGTGCAGTGGCAGTTTGTGAAGCGAGCCTTTTTTTCTAGCGTTACTTTCTGTACAGTATTGCAAAGATACTTTAACTTTTTGCTGATATCTTACAACGTATACATCTTCCCCTCCAATGCACTTTATCTCTCTTGAAAAATGTGGGAGTCGGAGGACTACCATCTGAAAGGGATTTGCCTGAATTCATGAGGCACACGCTTTTTATTTCTTTTCCTTCTTGCTTTGTTATATACTGTAAATGCTAAAGAGCGTGGACAGTGACTCAGCTGGGGGAAGTACCGAAAGGTTGAGGCTGATATTTGGAAGCATTACTCAGTAGTACAACACGGCTATTTTTGTTATATAGAGGATTATAATGTAAATACGTGAGACTGTGTTATTATGTACCAGTAAAATATTGCAACTCTCAAAAGTTAAGATGGTGAATTCCAAGGAATTTTATTGCAAGTTTTTTAATAAAATGAATCTGATTACTGTGTCGTACATGTTTTCTAACAGACTGTGTAAAACTGGCATTTCCTGCCGTGTGGAACTGGAGGGTTGTTTCTTTCTGAACTCGGCCGCTGCAGGCTTTGTCACTCACAGGAGGCAGCAGCTCTAATGGGAAGGGACCGAGTGGCAGGCTGGCCTCTGTGCCACCGCTCCAGCCCATCACAGCTCAGGTTCCCCCTGTTCTTCAGCTTCTTTTGATCAGAACGCAGCGGCTGCCTGGGGGGTAAATGTCTCCATTTCCCCAAGGGAGAGCTGGAGCCTCACCCCAGACACTGGGCACGGTGTGTGAAAATAGCTTCAAAAGGTGTCAGCTCTGCCATGCCTCGTAGGAACGTTGTGAGGGGTTGTCTGGCTGCTCTTCCCTCACCCACTTGGCTGCTGCGAAAGCCCCAGGGCTTGTCATGCCATCCAGCAAAGCTGTGCAGCTTACCAGAGGTTTAGGCAGAGTGAAAATCCTGCCTAAAAGAAAGTTAAAAGGCTTAAAGTTTCCCAGCAGATGCAAAAGGCGGCAGATGGGAATCCCTGAGGGAGGACCAAATCCTGGCTGGAGCTGCAGCCCCACTGAGGGGGCCCAGCCCGCCCCCACCCTGACCCACAGTTCGTGCTTGCTGGCTGGTGCTGCCAGCGCGGGTGCCTCCTCTCCCAGCTGCAGCCGTGCGTTCGAGGCATCAAGGTGCCACATCGTTTGGGGCCCTAGCTCAGATGTCACCCAGGAGTGAGGAAGGAAGCAGCCATGGACTAGATCACACCCCGCTCCCCCAGACCCCCGTGCCTCCTTGCTGCCCTGCGCCCACCCTCGTGCTGGGCTTTGCTCTTGCTGTTCCCGACAGAGGGGCCGCCAGCTGGCTCAGAGCAGGGAAAACACGTGTGATTTAATGTGGCTTCATCAGCAACACTGGGAATTAATTTTCCCCTCCCAACCCATGTCAGCCACTCGGTGACACAGCCTCGCTCCAAGAGCAGAAGCCTTCTGCACCGAAACAACCCCTGGGCCGCCTTCAGAGGGAGATTTTCAGTATCGCTAGCCAAGGAATCTGGTCTCGCTCTTCCCCACGCATCTCCCTCCCTGCCCACTACTTCGTTCTCTGCCTTCGTTTAATAACTGCCCAGGGGAGGGAGCGAGCGGAGCTGGTTTTCCTTGGCAGGCAGCTGCGCGCAGTTGCTATGTGATCTGCACACACAACACAGCTGCCGCCGGTGCGGCGGCGCTGGCGGGGGGCAGCGCTGGCGGGGGGCAGCGCTGGCGGGGGGCAGTGCGCCCGAGGAGCGCAGCAGCAGTCACGCAGCGTGGAGCTGCTGGGGACTCCGTTGGGGCTATAAATAACAGCAGGCGTAAGGCAATTAATTCCAGGGTGCAAGCACATACCACGGGCTTGTGTTACATCACTCCCTCCTCTACTGTATGTAGGATTCATTTCTGGTCAAGATACGGAAATAGAGCTGTGCTGCTCTACGCTCTGTTGTGGTTTCTGTCTCCAGGAGGACTAAGGCAATTTGTACTCACTCCCACGATTCGAGATGACCCTCAGATCGGTCACAGTCGATGGAGATGACACGGGGTTCAAAGGGAATTTATACGGATATGCACTGTGCAACAGTTTGTAGATCGCAGGGTCCCTTCTGTCCCGTGATAGCCAAACCGTGCTAGGACAGAAAGCAAGCTTTGTGCTGCACTCCTGAGAGTGCCCAAAGGGGAGCCGCAGTCATCTGTGCTGGGTCTCGGGGAGCAACTCTGGAAAAAGCAGCGAAGGCAGTTCTGTAACACGAGGAGATCGGGTCTGGGGGCATCCCAGAGGGAATAAGAGGACTTCGCAGCCCAGAAGAAACCTAATGGGTTGGTGCGTTTATCATAGGCAAGCTGTAGGAAATGAGTGCTCAGCACGTGAGGGTGTAATTTTTCGACACACCGTTCCTCAGCCTTTGATCCCCACGCAAACAAGCTGCAGGCAAGCCTTGGCGGCGGTGAAAATGGGCAAAGTGTCACCATCCTCATGTGCCTGGGCCACCCTCTGCTGCAAGCTGTCACATTGCTCCTCCGGACATCCTCCTGGACACCTGCATCTCAGCGGCTTGGCTTTATGGTCCATCCTCTCACCTGAGAGCAAAGACAGGCTTGCACAGGGAGGCCGACAGCGACTCGTGGCGGCTGAAGCCCAGGCAGATCAACCTCCTCCTGCTCCAGCTAGGAAGCATGGTAGCTCCTGGCAGAGGGTCAGATCAGCCATCTGGGAGTGGTAACGCCTTAGATGTGTTGGCAGAGCCCCAGAGCTCGTCCATCAGAGCCCGTAGCTCAGACGAAGCTGTTCCTCCAACCCTGCTTGGGGCAGCCGCGCTGGCTCAGCCCAGCAGCCCAAGTCTGACTCAACCAAGACTGACCACAGACACCCACCAAAGAGTAACACCAGGAAGAGAGGATGGAGACAAACCCCGTGGCGGGGACACAGACAAGGTATCGCCCAGCGCTGTGACGGAGAACACCGGCAGGGCACCCCAGCCAGGTGCCCAGGGCCTTCCCCAGAGCCCAGGGGTGCCAGGGATGCCAGGGGTGCCAGCCCGCGTCCTGTCTGCTCTGACGGTTGGGATGCTTGGGGTTTTCTGCCAAGCCGCAGCTCCTGGAGGCAAAAGGGTGCGGGTTAGAGGGGAGAGGCGGGGAGGGGGGTTGCAGCCCGGATGGCTGGGAAGAACGTCATTCCAAAAAGGAGCGATGAAGGGTGTTTATCGCTCCTGCGGGAAAGGCAGGAGCAGCGGGGCGGTCCCCGCACCGCGTCTCTCCAGTAGGGGGCTCCCCCGGCCCGCAGATGCAGCGCCCGGCACCGGGCGGGCACCCGCGGCAGTGCCCGGGACCCGCCGGGCGGGGGCTGGCGCTGGGGCTGGGGCTGGGACCCCGGCCGGCGGCATTGTCAGTATTTAGGGAGTTTGTCCAAGCACAGACACAGGCTGGGCGGTGAGGGGGCGTGAGGATGTCGGTGCGTGAAAAACTGA
This sequence comes from Bucorvus abyssinicus, assembly GCA_009769605.1. Classification (NCBI taxonomy): domain Eukaryota; kingdom Metazoa; phylum Chordata; class Aves; order Bucerotiformes; family Bucorvidae; genus Bucorvus; species Bucorvus abyssinicus. The sequence goes on along the minus strand of CM020046.1, from coordinate 11,785,038 downwards.
GTACGAGCCGGCAAGGGCATCTTGGGCTGCACCGAGAGAGGTGGGACCAGCAGGTCGGGAGAGGTGATTTCCCCCTCTGCTCTGCTCTGCTGAGACCCCAACCTCCAGAACTGTGTTGTTCAGCTCTGGGGACCCCAACATAAGAAAGACACGGACCTGCTTGAGCCCCGCTGGCAGAGGAGGGCCATGGGGGAGCTGGAGCATCTCCCCTGTGAGGACAGGCTGAGAGAGTTGGGGTTGTTCAGCCTGGAGAAGAGAAGGCTCCGGGGAGACCCTATAACAGTCTTCCAGTGCTTTAAGGGGGCCTACAGGAAAGATGGGGAAGGACTTTTCATCAGGGAGTGTAGTGATGGGATGAGGGGTAATGGTTTCAAACTGAAAGAGGAAAAATTTAGATTAGATATTAGGAAGAAACTCTTCACTGTGAGGGTGGGGAGGCACTGGAACAGGATGCCCAGAGGAGCTGTGGATGCCCCCTCACTGGAAGTGTTCAAGGTCAGGTTGGACGGGGCTCTGAGCAACCTGGTCTAGTGGAAGGTGTCCCTGTCTATGGCAGGGGGGGTTGGACTAGATGGTCTTCAAGGTCCCTTCTAACCCAAACCATCCTGTGATTCTGTGATTAAATTAGTGAGTATTTATTATGTTAAATAAGCGAAAGGCACTTCTGGAGAGTTTTGCCCTGCTCTCACTTGAGTGCTCCCCCTTGCACACAGCTCAGGGTCCCCGCTGTCTCCCCGAGATGATGAAACAGAGCCCTGTTGGGCTTCCCTCCATGGTCATCGTATCAGTGGGAAAAAGCTCTCTGTCCTTCTCAGCAGGCATGAGGAAATGCATGGTGTCCCCCCAGAAAGCCCCCCCAGGTTTGGGGCATGAGTTGGCCTGTGCTGCAGCAGCACAGCACCTTGTGGGACCATGACTGAGGTCTGGAATCACTTGACTAAAGGGCTTCAATCAGCCCTTGACAGCCACTTGGAGAGGTCCCCTGGTCACCCAGGGTGTATTCACAGGAAAGGTCAGGAAAGCTGTAAGTGCAACCAGGTTTGCTCTTGCTGGTGTGTCCGTCTGGCCAAGTAGCCAGCAGATTTGGTGGAGGGGAGCAGGACTGGTACCCCAGGTCATAGACAGGAAAAACAAAGCAAAACACAGCAAGAACACTTGCTGACAGTGGCTTTAGCAGCAGTACAGGGACAAGAATGGGGCTGGAGACCAGCACTGGAGCCCTCACCATAGCTCAACTCCCCAGTGAAGGTGATCGCTCATTTTAGCTACACTTTACCGAAAGGTGTGTTTTTAAAGCAAATCGGGGAACAAAATTGGTTTGTGCACACACACGATTTAAAAGCGGGTTACTCTGTCATGGCTCTGGCTACGGATCCGTCTGTGGAGGAACAGCCCCAGGTGTGAACTGCCCAAGTCACCCTACATGAGGGATTGCACTTGAACAGGAGTGGGACTTTTGGGGGGTGCGTGTGGAAATCCCAAACTGGAGCATGATGCCCATTGTAGGGTGCTGGATCCCACGTTCTATTCCAGCTCAAACACAAGAAACCCCCAGCTGTACACAGACACCTTTAACTGGACACAATTCAACCAAAATCCAGATCTGCTTCAGGACCATTCATCACCTCAGCCAATGTCCTCACCTCTCCAGGCTGAGTTTCATGCCCACGAGGTGCAACACAGGCTGCTGCTGCTACAGCTTCAGGGTGTGAATTACTCCATCCCCCCAACCCTGGTGTGCATTCCCCTGCAGAGAGATGCTTGGTAGCAGCTCTCTTCTCCCAGCAGCACTGCCCAGGAGCAGGGGAGGTTCTTCACACCCAGGCAGCTCTGGAGGAGCTTTGGGGAGGCAGGAGATTAATTTTGCTTTCAGCCTGGCTTGGGTGCGAGTCAGTGGATGAGGAGAATCACCCAGAGGTGTGTTACATACAGTGCTGTTTTGATGAGAGTGGTGTTTTTAAAATAATTGTCCTAAAGGACAATGGAGAAGGTAATTTTCTTTCAGAAAATTGACCCTGACTGACTTTCAGCTGTGAAGCTGCTCTGAAAAGTGTTGTTGGTGCTGAGGACAAAAACCTTCTCTATTGACTTATGTTCATTCAAGTCCTAAATACAAGCAGCTGCCCAAATTGCCCAGATGCATGTGAGGACCAGCCTAAGTCATTCAAGCTGAGCCAGGTGTGGGGGAGTGGGGATGCTCCTCAAGCCAGGAAGGCAATTGCAGGGGTGGCTGGTGGTATAAAACAAACCCACTGAGCACGGGCAAGTGCTGCTTGTTTCTTTTCCTTTTGCTTGCTGTGCCTTAGGGGCTTTCTTTGGTGGAAAAAAGGGGGCTCAGAGCAATGCTGGGGAGCTGTTCTTCAGGGTGTGAAGAAAGGACTTACATGTGCTTTGACTGGTAGGAAAATGGTTTGGGTTTTTTTTTTCCCCTGAAGTTGGTTGTCCTTTGCTGGAGCGGTCTGCCCAGCTGATGGTTTAAAATGTTCCTTTAGCGCACATGGTGTGTTGTTACCTGGGACCCTTCACTGTGCCTGTGTTTGTCATGTAGCCCTTATTAAAAGGCCAATCTTTCCTCCCCCAGATAACTTGGGGTGGGAGATTCCCTGGTGGCTGGCTCTTGATCAGGGTTAGGAGGGAGCGTTACTCTGAGTTGGGGTCCTGCTCAGTGGGGGGACCCCCCTGGGCCAGCTGCAGAGCTGAGCTGTGCCACCCCATGTCCCCCTGTGGAGGAGGGCTTGGGGGAGTAAGGGGGCAGGTGGGTTTCCATCCTGCTAAGCCTGACAATCTCCCCCTGCTCACCGAGAGGGAGGTATCCACCACTGGAGGTTGTTGGGTTGGTGCAGTCCATGGCAGAAATGTCCATCCAGGAGCAGTGATGTCTTACATGCCCTTGGAAGTGATGGTACCCATAGAGGGAGGCAATGTCAGAGGGCTGTGTGAGCAGGGGAGAGAGAGCCACAACGTTGCTTTTCACAGGCAGTTTGGTGCTAAGAGGCCCTGAGGATGTCAAACCCATCTCAGTTTGGGGTCTGTAGAACCTCTGACATAGTATGGGCTTATTTTGAGCAAATCGCTGATGGACTGTTGAGCGAACTGCCTGAGTGCGTCCTCAGATAAAGGGCGTAGAAACTGCAGATGGCCTCGGGGGGTGATAGTTATTATTGGCCAAGTGCTGTACGTGTGTTTTGTTGGCAACCAAACTCCATCAGTGGCTTCGCTCTGACCGTGAGAGTTTCTCTCTCCTGTGTCGAAGACAATAATCTTGCGCAGTGGTGAGATCATCTCCCTCGAGATGAAACCTCGCCAGTGAGGGAGCAAATCTATGCTGTTGAATTTCGCTCCTCAGACATCTGAGATGTTAAACGGAGCAATTCAGAAATGCATTCAACCACCTCCGAGACGTGGTCTGACTCCACGTAAGCGACACATTAAATACAAACTGCATGTGGCGTGTAAATAAGATTTTGACTTCCTAGCAGAAGAGTGTCAGCTTCCTTTGGTTTGCCCTTGACTGTAATGCCAGAAACCTTCCTAAATACCGTGACTCTTGCTGGTGATAGGAAACATTATCTGTCTTGTTTATTCTCTCATTTGGATGGAAGCAGAGATTGCTCCTGCCCTCTGGTTTATGTAGTGCTTGCTGATAGCCAGGAGTCAAATGTTTTGATTTAAATACTTTACTGTCAATGTGGTCATCCTTGTCGCTCCTTTCTCACTAACTTTGTGGTGTCCCTCTGAGGTATCCTGGCCAGGAGCTAGCAGTGAATTGCTGGTATAAGGCAGCATCATCGCTTTGGTGTATTTTGCCGTACATTTTTCTTCTATCCTTTTAGTGCAAGTTTTCAGCTGTTCATATTCTGATCACACAGGAGGAGCTATTTTCTGCAGCGATGCCTTTCTGTGTCAGCTGCTCTCATACAACTCTGGCCTGTATTTTGCTCATCACAAAAAAGGTGGAGGAGAAGGTGGTTCTCCATTTGGGCTGTATATGAATGAGCTTGAAGTATGGTGAGTGGGGATTTTTTGAATTATTTTTTTCCACAGAGAAGCTTTGCTCTTTGGCTTATAATCTCTCTACAGTTTGCACCTGCAGAAATTCAGGCCCAGCAGCCAGCTGCCCCTCAGTGATGGTGGTCATCCACCTTTCCTTATCTTCTGCTTGTCTGCATGCTGAGAGCATCACAAGCCCATTTACAGGTGGATATCAAATGTGTGTCACTTGCTTTGTACAGGAAGCTTAAGAGATATGTAAAATACCACTGCAGAAAACAATCATGTAGTTACTTACTCCTGCCTGAGATAAAGGCATGAAAGATATGAAAACTAAAAACAATGACAGGAAATACCATAATGCAACGTCCTATTGATCTGTGGGATTGGCTGCTTCTGCTTTAGGTGTTGATGTCACAAGTAACATTTGTAATTGTACTAACTAGAATTAAAATAACCATGGGATGGAAACAAACTAAAACACAAGCTCCATAGGCTTAAAGGTTTCTACACCTTGTTGGCTGGTGGGGTCCAGAGCAAAGGCTTTCTGCCATCCACACACGTTACTGCAGCGCCCAGTTACACATGCTATGAATGTTTTATGTCTGGCTCTAGAGTTGCTCATAACATCTCCTCGGGAAGGCTGAGTGCCAGCTTGAGCTGCTGACTTTGGAGGCAGGCTGCTGATGCCATGGGCTCAGCCAGCTCCCTCCCAGCACTGGTAGGATCTCCAGCCTGCAATAAAATTGGAAGACGGCCCTAAGTAACTGATTAATTTTAATTTTGGTGTGTATCTGGGTTAGAGCTAGAACAGAGCTCATTCTGTTCAGTGATGTTGGTTTTCAGCTCAGTCTCTGCTAAGTGATGGCACTTTCTGAAGTTAACGGCGTGTTTCTGCAGACAGTGTCTTGATGTTTACAGCTACTACCAGGAGCTGGTCTGCAGAAAGGCTCTGGCTTGTACTTGCTCCTGTGCAGACCAAGGTCACTGCTAAACCCTGTGCGCCACGGTGGGGGTGCAGTGAGTTGGAGGCTGCACCTGCAGGGAAGAGCGGACAGGACAGGTGACCCTACACCGACCAACAAGGTGTTCCATCCCATAGACGTCACATTTGGTATAAAGCTGAGGATCACAAGGGTCAAGCTCCCTTCTTCAAAAGCTGACATCTGAGGAGGACTCTGTCCTGCCTTCAATCCCAGTCTGTGCATTCCTGAATCCAGTTCCAGAATCCAGCTCCTGCATCTGGTTCTTGTCTGCTGCTGAGTCCACTCTGGGACTGGCCCACAGCAACAGTGGTGTCAGTGACATAAATGTCCTCAGCGTGGTTGGGTTTGATGTTGGTTTTGTTTATATTTATGTCTATTTCATTTTATTGTTATTATTTTCGTTAAAGCTGGTTTAGTTTTCTTTTCCAATCCATAATTCTCCCTCCCTTATTCCCTTTCTCTTCCCCTTTGGGAAGGGAGAAGGGTTAATAAAGACCATTTGCCATTCATCTAGTAGCCAGCCCAGCCCTAACCTGTGGCAGGTGTGTTACAGAGCTGTAGCTGAAAGCATTTTCCTTAATTTCAAGCCCTGGTTAATACACTGCTGTAATAACTAGCCCAGCAAACCCAGATGTTAGCAGGCAGAGAGAGTGTGAGAGCTGGGGGACAGGCAACAGGAAGGAGACAGCTCAGCTTTTCCCTCAGTGCTGTTTTCTGTGTGTGTTAATACCAGCACTGTGGATGATGCTGTAACTGCTTTTATTTCTTCCTTTATTCAGAGCACAGGCTCTTCAGGAGCTGTGGGTTGGGCTTCTGGCCTCTCCACCACCACAGAGCTTCCTGGCTACCCACATCCAGACCGGGTACGGGGGTACCTTGCTGCCTGCTTGCACTCAGGTCAGATACGTACCTGAGGGCATTCGTCCCAAGAAATAGATAACTGCTTAAATTATTTCTGTCCAGTAAGCAGACAGAGTTTCCATTGCATTTCAGACCCAAAATAATTAAAAAAACCCCCCACAATAATTAAAAATAAACCCCAGGGACTACAGGAACCAAGGATTTGATTCTTGGACAATTTTGACTACTTTTGACTTGCATTAAAGCTGATCAGTGGAGGCTCAGGATGCATCATCCTTCATAAGAGAAACCCAGCTCACAGGAATAGCTTCGTTTTCTGGTGATGTGCTGCTGCAACAGGCAGGTCTTGGAAACCACATAGGGATTTAAATACATGCAAAGGCCAGCCTCCAAGGATGTTCCCTCTCTGAAGTGATGCTTTTCACAGTCATGAATGAGAACAAGGCTGTTCAGAAAAGACTGATGCCTCCTCCCTCCCCTAGCAGCTCCTGTATCCTTGGACCTTACCAAACAGAGTCACTAATTGGGTCTGTGGGTCTTCTCTTCATGACAACAACGCGTAGGGAGACCGGATGGGAGCTGTGACTTAAGCAATGGGCTGTCATATAGGCAGAGAAGTGGAGGCTTCAATTACCCATAGGACTGGCTGTGGAGCAAAAAAAAAAAAAAAGCTCAATATTTCTCTTTTGGGTTTTCAGCTGTGCACCTGGGAGCAGGCACTTGCAAGGCTCTGGTTTCACTTCCACCAGCCCAATAATGCATGATGGAAGTGGTCCTGAGAGAGCCAGGTAAGAGGATTTTCCTTCCAGTTCCTAACGTCTCACTACGTTGCCATAACACCTTGTTCCCTGTGTTTACTTGCTTTTCTAAAGAGAGCCCTGAAGGTGGGTGAACAAAAGCCTCTGCGGGCTCTGCCTCCCTTTCCCTTTTGCGTGATTCTTCCTTTGAATGAGGCTCCAGCATCAGCCCGCAGGGGCTTTGCAGGCTCCGTAGTGCAGTGTTTGAGTCATACTCTAAAAATAGCTGGGAAAATGTCAGCCCAGCCAAAGTCATTGCCTGATTAACAATGATTGCACGATCCCAGCTACCTCCAGATACGCTCCTGATCTTGACTATATATCCGAGCTTTTCAAAAATAAAAGAAATTAAAAAAGGAATTATAGATGCGGACTTGATATTTAAATAAAAAAAATGTTAGAGGTAATGCAGAAAGAGCTTTCCCCACCCTCACCAGGAAGGTACGTAATTAACACAGTGATTAGGTAGCAAAGGGCTAGAGGCACTGTCCGGCTGGAAGCGCAGCAAGTCCCCTCTAGCAAGAAGAATGAGAAAGAAATTAAACTGGACAGGACTGAAGATGAAGCAAATCTTGTCCTTGGAGGTACTGTGGCTGTAGTGTCCCATGCGAGTAGGAGATGGGCTGAGATGGGCTGTGGACAAGCAGGGCAGGCTCTGGGACGTGGTGGAGGAGCAGTCACGGTGCCCATTCCCAGCCCTGGGAGCTGGCCAGGCACAGGCGGGTGGGAAGTCCCCTGTCAGGATGAGCTGGGCTTGTCCAAGGGGACAGCTCTGCTTTACAAAGACCGATCCAGTTAGTGTCTCTCTAGCGCTGGCGTGCAGTTTCGTGGTGGTGCCCGCAGGTGAGCAGCAGGTCTCTGCGCTGTGGTTAGCACAGGAGCTTGGCCAGAGGTGCTGATGGAGGCAGGAGAGAACACCCCAGCACCAGGAACATCTGTCTGCTGCAAGGGCTGAGGGCATACCTGAAAGAGCACTGGCAACAGCGCCTTCAAGAGCCTTGGAAAATAAGTAAGATGAAACTAATAGCTCTAAAGGCTCACGTGGCGCCTGTGCAGGGGCTGCCACGCTGCAGCAGCACCTTGTGATGGCCGTGTGTCCCTTGGCTCGCAGTCCAGATGTGGTATGGACAGAGACCCTGGGGAAAGGAGCTGAAATACCTCCTCTGGAGAAACAAGGGAATGCATCAACAGTGAGTGGATGGGGCAGCGGTGCCTGACAGCTGCTGCCAGACAGTGAGTGCTTTGCTGGCTGAGTTACCTGCTCTGGTATTAATGCTGGAAAAGTCTTTGCTCCTGGTTGCTGATTTCTTACGTGGGGGCTCAACCAAAGGCTGCTGCCTGCACAGTCAAGGGGAGGAGAGGAGGAATGCTCAGACATAACAAAGCTGTTGGAAATGGCAAGGACAAGGGTGGTGACAATGACACTCTCCCCGGTCTGCTTTGTGTGCCGGGGAGGGAGCGTTATTTTACTGCAGCTTTGGCAGTCCCATCACATCCCCCTGTGAGCTCATTTCCAGTTCAGTGTCCAGGCTAGTTATCCTGGGGGTCACAACAACATATGTATGCCCCTGCATACAGTCCTTAAGTCATCCTGCCAAGTAAACGAGCTTTTCTACAGCTGATTTTCAGGCAGTGAATATGTTAGCTGTCTACCCAGGGTGAATAGCTAAACAAAATTGGTATTAATGGCAAGGAAGGGAGGAGGGAAGCTTTTAAACTGATATTTGAGAAGCTTTCCTTCAAAAGAGGAAGGAGATGCAACTCCCAGCCAGACCTCATCACGCTTGATGTAGCGCAGCAGGGTGCTCTCTGCAGGTGCATGCTACAAATAGCTTTTTCCACCTCAAAGTCCTCACCTTCCCCCCTCACATCACAGCTCTGGCAGGTCTGCGAGGGTGAAACCACATGAAAGTAACAGTGCTGCAGTGGGGTCACCCTGTGAGAGGCTCTGGTGCCTCCATGGTGTGGATGTGCCTCTGTACCCAGCCAAGCAGACGTTGGTGGGAGATGCTGCTGCTGACACCCCTGGCACCACTCCCAGTGCTTGCCCTTTAACGATGGACCCATGGCATTGCCTGTCTGAGCCAGTGGGTGGGAGAGCTGGACTGCACCCATCGGCGAGGGGGTCACATTTGCCACCCCATGGTGTGCCAGGTGTGTCTTGGCAAAGGTCACAACAGCCAGGGTGCGAGTGCCAGCCCATCCATTGAGCTGATGGCTCTGCAGGGACAGGAGCTTCTTGTTCCTCCTGAGCTCATTGTCTTGCTCTCTTAAATTTAAGGTCACTGACACATGGAGGACTTACCTTTCTGTCAGCTTGCTGAGCCCCATGGATGAACCAGCTTCCAAAGCTGCTTGGCGTGTGAAACAGTGAGGATTTGCCACTTGCTCTCCTGGCTCCCTCCTTTGCCAGGTAAGGGCTTCCATTTCTTCTAGAGGAAGCCTGACTCCTCTCCAAAAGCACTCCCCTCCTGGTGCACTGCCAAAAGCTTTGTGTGCCCCAGTGAGGGAAGGCGGCAGAGTCTGGTTGACCCTAATCTGGGATTTTCAATCTGTGCCCCTTGTTCACAGTGCCAGAGAGGTATATTTTCATTATAAGTGAAGTGGACCCCTTTTCCAGCTCCTAACCAAGCCTGGCTGCTACTGGAGGTTAAAGAGAGGTGAGAGGGTGCGAGAGCAGCAATGTGCTTCACTGGACGATGCGGAGATGGGAGGATTGCTCGATGCGCTATGAAATCCAGATCTGCTGGAGCAAGGACAAGGCTGGGGATCAGGATCTAGCAGTACAGAAAAGCCCGTGGAGTGATCGGCTGGTATTTGAACTAATGTAATTATGAAAAAGGGGTTTAAACATTCAAAGGGGTGAAATGTTTAAATCTTTCACTGATGCTGCTTACCACTGAAATGTATGCTATGAAAAAGAAAATACTTCTGCCAAGGGACTTGTAAATAAGTATTCTTCCAAGGCCTCTGAGCTCTCGTAGATGCATTTTTATAAGCTGAACAAATGCAAATTAATGTTTCCCTGATTTGGCAGTCCTTCCTCTTGCACTGAGGACAACGGAGGCACCGCAGATAACAGGGGTATGTTTATCTATGCTAGGAGAGCCTCTTCTCAATAATCAAAGAACAATTTTTCATGCCATCCTGGTGCGGTAATATGCTCTCAACCATCTATCAGTCTTCCCCTGCACTGTAACCCCATCTGTCATGCCTCATAAATAAGTCTGAAAGATGTGATGGGTTAAGCAGGCAGTGCAGCTTTATTAAATATTTTGGGGCACAGATAATAAAGCAGAGTGAGGCAGGGGGAAAGAAGATCTCTTCCATGATGGGCCTCGCTATTCTGGCCATTACCAGACCACGTTTCAGCTGAACACATGGGTGAACATCTGGAAACACACATGTGGGCACCCCTGGCTTCCCAGGCAGTCAGCATAAAGGGAGACTGGCCAAGCTGGGATGCATGGAAACAGAATACCAAGTTGTCAAATATAGATCCCCACAGTCAAGAGACAGAGCTGAAATACGCCAGCGCAAGTCTGAGGTGTTGGTTTGCACCAGGTGAAAGCCGCTGTCCTCTGCCCCATGGTGTCACTCCAGTTTCACCCTGGTCTGGGTCTGTTGAACTAAGCAATGGTTGGACAGCAGACAATGGAAAATCCTCAAGCTTCCAAACTATCCCTGCTGCCATGCTCATTAACTAAGAGGCAGCCACTAAAGTGTCATTTGAAAACATTTATAACAGCAATCATTTTGAATTCTGTCCTTCTGCAAAGCACCGCACTACGCATGAAAATTCAGGTAGGTTATGGGAGGCTGTGGATTCATACTGCAATATTCGTATCTGGATGATTCCTTGGGGCATAACCTTATTCTGGGGGGCTGAAAAAAGGAGTCTCCCAATCCAGATCAGTACGATCCACTTTCAGACTTGTGCTTGATGAAAGCAAAATCATTCTTAAATAAATGTGTCTGAACATGGAGTTATTTTGGAATAATTACACAGGTTATTCACCGCATTGGAGTTTTGTTCTTTGAACAGATTACCCACATTCCACTGATTTCCCACCCCCCTATTTTTCTTCTCCAATTACTTTGATACTCAGCTACGGAAGAGTACACAGAAAATGCTGCGAGACTGACTTAGAGCTGGCAGCCAGCCCGTGTTCTGACAGCAGCAGGTCAGAAGAATTTTTCTTCAGCACTGGTTTTTTTCCTGCTTTTTGAAATTAGTACTGGCACTTTATTATCAAAACTGAGCGTAAATGCCTCTCTACACATCGGTTGGTGATGGTTTTCTCTCCAGGAAAGGTAGAGGAAATAGGTGTGGAACTGTTTCTTGTATATGTGAAATGTCGTGGACTGACAATGTCACCCTCTCCTTATTTTGATGAGCGCCTGAACAGAAGGCTCTTGAGGTCCTTCTGCATCAGGAATGCACCTAATTTCTGCATCTTCTGAGCCAAGGAAGACACAACTCTAAGTTTAAACAGAATTTACCTTGTTGATGATCACCTATCATAGGAAATTATGAGGGTGGTGGTAATTTATGGATCCTTTCAGTGTTGTTCTTGCTCCAGTTTGTGGTTGATGTCTGAAGACATGAGAAGTTCCCGTTATATTTTTGGGGGATACTTAACGCTCTCACGGATTTGAACCAAGGGTGTCAGATACTTTTGCAGGCACATTCAGAGGGTTGGGATCTAAAGCAAGTGGCAAAGCCATGTCCAACAGATAGTGCATTTAGTGTTCCGGACAGCTAAACTGTCGAAACTTGCAGGGTTGGCTCCAAAAGGCATTTTAAACTACGCCATCAGTTTTTACAAGAACAATCCAAATGACAAGAAAATACTATTAATTGTAGACAGGCAAGAAAGCTCCTGACTGCTTTAATGAAACTTTCGGTTACCCAAAATTTGTCTGGGTGAGCCTGTCTGTACGTGTTTGTGTGAGCCTGCCTTCATCTTCTATAGCAATTTCCTTCTGTCTCAAGAGTTGGCTTCCTTTTTCTCTTGCTTTTTTAGGGGGGGAAAAAAAAAATCAGTCTGATCAAGTCACACATGACTTTCCAGTCTCTGAGAAGCTCCGTGTCTGTTCTTGCCTTGAGCGCAATTACACCTCATCTTTTCAGAGCAAACCACAAATAAAGTCAGTCATGCAGCTGTACAGAGAATGAAAAGTATTCCTGGCTGCTTCTCTCTGATTTCAGCAAATTGACTTCTGAGGTTTTTCCATTCAGTATATATACATGCATTTTGAGATACGTTAGGACTGTAACTACTTTAATGCATATGTTATGCGGAATGGAATCAGTCTTTTCTTCCCTGAAGAAGTTGTGCCAGATTACCTTCAATACTTGTCTAACTTCCTGGATTTACCAAAACTGGTTTTCATGGTTACAGAAATCTCACTTATGTGCATAGATAAACTGTCAGAAAATCTGAGTTCTGAGATATTAAATAGTTATTTCTCCTAAATTACTGTAAAATTTTGGAGATTGAATACTCGAGCCTCCATCCCCATCACAAAACTGATACAGGCAATGCCACAGACTTTGATCTTTGTCATCTGTGCTTCTGTAGGGGGGGAAAAAGGTACAATATTTTATGGTCATTATTCTGAACTGTAACTTTCTGTTGCCTGCAGCTGCTGATTTGTAAAGAGCTAGGAGCTGTGGACTTTCGATGCACGTGAGTGCTTCCAAGTGGGGAAGAGAGGTGTTACCCACTTCCCTGCCGGTGAAAACACCAGGCTCATTCCACAGGCTGAGATATAAACAGCACCACCAACATCGCTGAGGATTGGAGTCACACACAAGGTAAAGATGCTATAGGAACAAAACTGAATGTAGGGGATGTGCATTAGCTATGTTTGTGATTTTTTTTAATTTATTCTTTTATTATAATTTTTTGGTTTTATTTTAAAACATGCATCCCAGTGATGCCTTTTTTTATCACCAGGGAATAGACTGAGCCAGCCAGGCAAGTCCCAGCAGCTGGGGATGCAGAGGCTGACCTTCCATCCCCACAAGCCAGCATGCAAAGGGCACAGTGCTGTGGCCTCCTGGCCTCCCTGCGGGCTTCAGGGACTATCGGTGTGCGGCACCGGCAGCGTCGCCGCCCTCCTGGTGACACCATCTGCCCTTTCACTCCCAGCACGTAGAAGATGGGGACAGGAGCTCCTCCAGGTCATCTGCTGCTTCTAGTTAAAGGTTCGCATAAGCTTTTAGGGGAGGAAGAAAAATCCACAAGTCATCAGGTACTTCATTGGCATTTGGCAGTTTCTGGAAGGGGACAATAGCAAAGTCATTAGCATGGGTTTACAAAGCTGTTAATAATGCATATGCGTGCACATACAATATAGATTAATTCTATGGAGAAACTAATGGGGTTTATCAGTGGGGGACCTTTAGGATAGTATGGAGAGTTATTTCAGAGTTTCTAACTGGAAAAATGTTCACTTGTTAAAAGGCTGAGGGCTGTTAATAGAAAACTTTCGTGTTTTTTACCTAAACTTGTTTCAGCCTTGGAATTGGTTTAAGATAGATTATGCATTACTCAGAAAGCAGTTTTGGCTTATTGTATGTTGGGGTGTGTGGTGTGGTTTAACCCCAGCCAACAACTAAGCACCACGCAGCCGCTTGCTCACTCCTCCTCCCACTGGGATGGGAAGGAGAATCGGGGGGACAAAAAAGTAGTAAAACTTTATCCCAGGCAAAACCAGGACAGTATGTTTAGGGACTGCTCTGTATAATTCATAGCTGATATTTTATGGGATAGTGTTGCCAAAAAAGATGTTAGGTTTTCAAAAATACCCTTAACAACTCAGCATAGCTGCCTTGAGTGCGCTACCTTTGTGAAACGATTTCATACTTAGTCATACCTAGAAAAATTAATGCAAGTGATGAAAGTGGTTTCCTGTTGTGGTTTTGCACCACTAACAGCTCTGCTTCTGGGATGCTGCACAAAAAAAATCCACAGAAGCAGCCTTTTTTGTTTGAATGTAGCATATAGTACTACTCTCAATGTGCATTTCTTGAAAAATTATTTTGAAAGATTCACTCAATACATCCCTCTGTTTTTTCTTTACATGACAAGATAGAGATTTCAAGAGTAATTAATTTCAGGAAGACAGGCATGGTGTACACTGACACAATTACTAGCTGTGAGATAATGACTTTTCTCCATGAGTCTGTTAAGTAAATTATTCCACTATCAATCTTAGGTACTGGCATATTTTATTCCCTTCTTCATCGCTATTGTCATCTTTCATTTATTCTCTGTCTTCTTGGTCTGTGAACTGTCTTCCTCTTTTCTTTACAGCAATACTTCTGTCCCTCCTGATACGTGAAGCCCTTTCTGCACTGGTTCCTTTAATTCTTTGCTCTGGTGCCTCATCACCATGTTCAGGCATACTTAAGCCCTCATCCAATCTATTTTCCTTTCCCACTTTAATCGAAGGACTCTTCCTTCAACCTCTGAATTATTTATGTTCTCCAGATCACATTGGATTTATTGTTCTTGGTGGGTTGGTTTGTTTTTTCCTTAGCCAGTATCATGTCTCTTATTCTTTTCTCTGTAATGGGCAAACGATTAAGCTGCTCAAATCGGGCTAATGCTAAGCAGCAGGATTAACGGGGATAAGGATTTCTTCATGTGAAGTGATCTCTTGTCAGAAGCTGTTTGGGGGTTTTTGGGTTTTTTTTTACCTTGCAGTTGTGCACTGAAAATAGACAACTTAATTCTGCTCTGGTGGAGTGAGCCTGACCCTGCTGAACAGGCAGCTGCGACCCAGCTTCTATCAGAGGCTGTTCCCCTCACTTCAGTGGTGCTCCCAGGACCGTACAGTATTTGGATACCTCACTGGTATAAATCCTGGTAATTCAGCCCCTGTACTTACCTAGGACTGGTACGTGGTTTGTAAAGGCATGAAACAAAGCAGCATGATCCACAGCTGTACTGGCACCAACAGCAACCTTGTCTAAGAACAAACATGTCAGTTTATGACTTTTCTATGATAAATCAGCATTTTTCTTATTCCTTAACATTCCTTTCCACATTGCCTCCAGCCCCTACATGAAAAGGTGATGTACAGGTGAAGTTTGTCACACCTGTGTCTCCGCAGGCCATTTCCAGAATCCCCATTCATCACCTAAAATAACCACAAGTAAATGCTGTCTTTGGGGATGTGGTTCAACAATGTGGTACTTGTCACTTAGGGCTCTGTACTGGATCAGATCCTTTGGAACAAGATTCTTCAAATCGTGTCCAAAACCTGTGACTGATTAACTTTGTGACAGGCTTGGGGCTGGATCAAACATTTTGTCCTGTGGAGCCAGCACAGGGCTGGCATTACTACCATGTTCTGACTGACCTGATGTCACTCTGATCCTGCGTGGATCAGACCGATAGCACTGGGTGGGCTGGTAGTGCTGGACCTCGAGTCATTGATCTGGGAAGGCAGCTCCTGGGTTAGGCTCACATTAATTGCAAGCTGCCTCTCGCAGGCAAGAACGCTCTGTATAGAGGCAGCTGCCTGTGAACAGCCTCGGGTTTCCACAGGGTACAGTCTGCCATGTGGAGAAACACTCCTGAACTGGGCAGAGGACTTCTGACACTTCTGTGTGCTGTTTCAATGTCTTCGATGTATGGGAAGGCAAAGCGAGGCCAGGCTATGCACCGCATCCTGATGTGGGAGACAAGGTAAATTAGCCCAGAAAACTGAGGGAAATCTTTAATCTGCATGTCTTTAATTCTGTGTGTGGCAATGTTGTTTGAGATGCTGTGGGTACGTGGTTTGCCTCTGTGCCTTTATTAGAGGGTGAAGTGATACGGGCATTGCAAACTAAAACCCAAGCTATTGAGGTAAGCGAAGAGCTTTGATTCCTTTTAGTTCCAGTTCATGTGCATATACATCTGATCGTGATGGAGAGGTGGGAAACAGTGCAGTGATAGAGAAGACAGTGGCACTTCTTGGATGCTGTGGGCTGACGAAATCATTGGCCAAAGGACCAAGAGATTTGCCTTCACGTGAGGTTGAAAGCCACTGCCAGAAAGAAAGCCCCCCTGACAAAAGGGAGCTGCCTCACGAAGCTAGAAAAGGAGGCAGTGTGAGCAGAAAGTGAGGCGCTAGCACTGCAAAGCACAGGGCACATCGCTCTGGTAGCACTTGTCAGGGTCGAGCAGTCGGCTTTGCGTGCGCCTTGTCATGAAGTGCCATGACGTTTGTGTTGACTGAATTCTCCTGTGATGCAGAAAAGCAGCTACTGAGGCACTGAAAGAGTCTGCCGGTGTTAAAACACCATGATAGTGTGACATGCTGCCTCAGTCCTTACTTTGTATTTCTTCCTTTTCATCTTCCAGTTGTTCCCCACCCCTTCTTCCATACACTTCTATTAGTTGCTTTTCTCTTTCTTTGCTTTTTATTTCTATATTTACATATAACTTTCTCTTTTTTCCTTCAACCTTAAACCATTTCCTTCTCCTTCCATTTCTCTCATCCCTTTCTTCCACTTTTGTTTGGCAATAGCCAAGAGAGGGCTGAAGAATGACGCATCTTCCTCTCTTAGCCCCTGGCAGAGATTACCGGAACAGCTCAAAGGCACAGTTTTACCCTGAACTCTGATGTTATCAAACAATGACTTATGAGCGTGTCACCAGTGATCACAAGTATTTTGCATTCTTGCCTCCAGACAAGGTATGAGCCTCCATGGAGCACATTTTCGTTGGGTTTAACAGTGCAGCTGTTTTTGGGTATGTGTATGGGAGTAGGTACCCTGGTGCTTTATCCTGGTATGTTTTGATCCAGTGCCACAGGTAAGGGAAAGCCTGTCTTTCCCTCAGGGAGAACTGCAAGAAGACAGTAGGGTCTTTGTGGATGCCTGGAAAGCAGGCAATGATTGAGCTGAATTAACCTGGAGCCTACGCAGGGGCTAGCTGTGTGATGGTGAGGAGGCTGGTGGAGAAGCTGGCCAAGCGCCTGGGCTAGCGCTGCAGCCAGGGAAAGCAGGCACGTTCTGTGGAGACAGAACCCTGACCTCAGATTCTCAGCAGCTGCTTGGAGGGCAGCCAGGAGTGGGACAGGGGGAGAGCAGCAGCCAGGAGCCTGACAAAAAGCTGCTTTTGTCTGCACTGGTAAAATTGTGACTTATGGTGGCTTAATTAACACAGGAATCCAAATGAAGACAAGCTCCCTGTAGCTGTTACCATGCAGCAGCCGGGCTGCATCAGCAGGCTGCCTCCATCGTGAGGAACAATAGCGGGAGATGTTTCTTCCTAGGGCAGCAGGGTAAGGTAGCAAAGGCTGGGCTGGGCTGGTTATAAGCAGAACAAAATGATATATATTAGTCTTTTAAGTGCATATTACTTTAAAATGAGAGCTTTAATTTTACCTTGGAGGTACCTCAGTTACAGCAGTATCATACATGGCTCAGAAGTCTCACAATTTTTCCTTTCTTACATCTGAACGTTGACCTTCCTGTTTGTCTCGGTTTTCTGAGACATCTAAAACTGCAAGTTTCCCCAGAGTGTTGCAATTCAGGACTGTTGGAAATTCTGTCATGGGATTGTGACTATAGTATGCATACTGATAAATTCCTCCAAATATAGAATTAGCCAATGGCTCACTAGATATGGCTGTCATCCTTTATGCATTGTATGTAAATACATGCATGAAGGTTAATAAAATTCATATCTATATATTTGCAAATGGTCACATTATTCCAGTGCTATTTTTTCCTTTGCATAAGTTACTACAATTTTCATGAGCTCAAAATCCTTCCCACAAACTGGGTTGTTTGTGGGGTCCCTCTCCCTGAAGTGTAATGTGTAAAATAAAATTAAATTTTAAACCAATATGTAAGGTTCTGTAGATATAACGTGCAGTGGCAAGCTCAGCTGAGGGTACCTATCATCTATACTAGATTTCTGAAAGGGTTAAGAACAGATTTGGGTATGTGTGGTAGAAAGCACAGGCATGATCCTCTCTGCCACAGCAGATTTAATTTCTGTGATGTCCTAAAGACCTTCTTTAGCACAAGTTTTCCCCCCCCAAAAAAATTAGAAATAAAGCTCTTCACACAGACATACTTCTTCCTATTGATTTCTGACATCTCTGATATGTTGTTCTCCAAATTATAGTTAAAATGTACTCTGTTTTTAGAACAAAAACAACATTAAAACTTCTGACATGCTTAACAGAAGATCCATTTCTGATACAGATCAAGTTCAACACCTCCCTTCTTCTACGTCAGGGTAAGTGGGCAGAGAAGAGTAAAAAGATGTCAGGATTACTACAGGATGGTTAACAAAACCACACAAATCGCTACCAGCGCTGTGTTGTCAAGACCACCTTGGACGTAACAGTCTATGTGAATTGCAAATCCAACGAACAGCAAACCACAGTATGAATTGTACTGAAAGCTCTTGAGGTCGCCCATGTTGTGGTTCAGGTCACAATCTGTCACAGCTCTGCGTGTTCCTCACTTGTCAGACGTGTGACTTTCTCAAGAGATTTCTTTTAGAGCTGGTATTTCCACTACTGCTCTCAGTGGCTGTTTTGAGCAAGAGAGGAAAATGTGAAGAAATTCCACTTCTTGGTTTTTGAGGTCTGCACCACTGGGAATATCCAGCTGAAAATGATCCAAACTATGCTTATCTACAGAAAGCTACAGCCCGTACACATAGTCAGCTGCAACATTTGAATAGTGTAGATGGTTTTTCCTAGGCAGTGGGACAGAACGAAAATCATTATAAATGACTGAAGAATAATTTTCAAGCATTCCTGAGGGGCAGCTTATTCTGCCTACTGCTCCCTTATTCCCTCATTCCAAACTCTTTCCATACAGCTCCATCAGCACAGGGAGTACAGAGCAGCTCCTTCCATAGGAGCCATTAGCACAAGATGTGATCACAAGCCAATATGTGAAGTCATCGCCCAGCCCAGCAATTTCTTCCAGGGTGGAGGGAGGGGCTGTGAGTTGTTGTATTTGCAGTTTTAATTTCAAACCATCAGCTTCTGTATTTTCCCATAACTTGCACAATGAAATGTGTGTGCTGCTAACGAGTTCCTTGGCCAGCAGGGAGCTGTGCAGAAATTGCATCAAATGTGTTGGTTTCTACATCCGCTTGGGTAAATGCTCTTATTTGAGCTGTTCGCTATGGATATATTGTAATACCAAAATAAACTGTTACTCTCTTCTGCCTACAGGGAAAAGAGGTGGTTAGAAGAAAGTAAATAAAGAAGAAATACCAAATTTTATAGGCTGAGACTAAAGAGGTGAGAATGACCAGATCAAAAAACAAGGCTGAGGGGTGAGTGGTGACTAGCTCCCCTCCCTAACGTTCACCAACGTGTGGCAATGGCCCCCATAGCAACCTCCGCAACTCCAGACAGCTCAGGAGCCAGCTGCCAGCGCTGGGCTGATGAGGCATGTGATATGGCCAGGCATATTTGGACTCATTTCCCCTCAGCCTTGGAGGGAAGGAGTTTACATCCCATCACTGAATGGAGACGGGGTAGGCCTGAACTTTGAGCAAGTGAGGGGGTGCAGTTGGGCTTTTATCGCGTGTTTGTTGTGAGAGGAATCAGAGTAGGTCTTCCACGCTTCTTCACAGAATTGTTTCATACCTTTTCTCTTCCTGTGGTAATCAAAGACTTTTTATCTCCCTTCACCTAAATATCCTCTGAATTTCCGAAGAGTTAGAGATTTATTAAGAGTCCAGATGGCATCACGTTGTCTTACACTGAGTACTGCCTCATCCAAAGTTATAGGCATGCCTTTCAAAGCCTCCTTTGGCCACACCTCTTTGGTGAACACTGAAATGTACGTTTTCTTTTTTGATCTACAGAGCCAGTAATAAAAACTTGCATCCTTTCTTCTGTTAGGTTTCAGAGAGCTAAACGCACATTGCAGTCGTGTAAGCCCATGATTACATTCAGGCAACAGTGCTCTAAAAAACTGGAAAATATCTTGACGTTATCCAGGCCAGTGTTTCTTTACTTGCTCCATTCAGCAAATTAGCATAAACCAATTTGTGCCTTTGGTTTTGTGAGGCTCTGTGGATTGACTGCTGTGGCAAACCTGGCCTCCTGGTACAGTGGCACTATTCATGGGGAATCTTAATGCATTCAACTGGAACTGATGTGATGTTTTCAAAGAAAGTCAAATTTCAGTATCTTAACTCATCTTGGTGTTGTCTTTGTTATTTTCAATAACCAGGCAATTAACTGGTAAGCATCATTTAGATGTCAAATCAAGCATCTTTCATCAGCATTTCAGGAACTATCTAGTTCCTTTAAGAACATATAACAGAAATTTTTAGGTACCAATTCAAATACCACCTGCCCTATAATATATTTTTAACATTTAGTCACACAAAGCTTGATGTATCTTCACTTGATTGCACTGGAGTTGTATTAGGAATTTATTTGGTGTATGCCACATATTTTTATACTTTTTTTAAGTAAGAAGAGGATATCTCAGACACTTGAAAAGAATTTAAAAGGTGAAATGAAACAAAAACACACCACACATTAATTTGTTAAATGCTTAAGGCAGTGATCATTCAACTACATCCTATTTACCCCAATTCTTTTTGATTTTTTTTTTTTTAAAGGGCCCTGGTAAGATCATCAAGTTTAATCTAAAAATTATGCCCCCAGTCTGACCAATGTTCAGAAGACATGTGGCACTGCATCAGAAGTGTTTTTCTGAAAAGCCTGTTCAATAAAAGAGACATTAGTAGAATCCAGAGCACAAGTTTATAACTTCTTTTTTATTAAAAAACAAACAAAAAGCCCACAAATAAACAAAACCCCACCCCCATTTACAGACTCTCTTTGAACAGACACACTCATGCCCACAAATTGTGTCACCATCCCTATGCCAGCACTTGCTAAATCAACAACTTTGTCTCCTCCCTCCATCATCACAGCAGATTATTTGGTAAAAGGTAAGGGACATCGCAATTAAACAGAAGAATTGCATTACTATAATACATACCCGTCTTTTGTTTATTTACCAAGTTTGTAAGCTAAACCAGGGGGAAAAATTCTGTATTCTGCTTCATGACATCTCCCTGCCCAGTTAGACTTTGGCAATCTCTGAGCCAGGTTTCTGGCTTCAGCAAGTAGAAATGTCACTGCAGACCCCAGACTAACAGTGAGGAAAGCACTAGAGTAAACTAACTGCAAATTAAATTAACTCTGAATCATTCAATACACAAAGGAGTAAATGGACAGACCAGCACCCCAGCTTTTCCCTGCGTTTCCATAGGTCTAATGTAGGTTCGTTCCTCACCTTCAATGAAATGTTGCTTCTCTAAATAATCTCAAATCAGATGTGCACTCTAATTTAGCATAATACAGAAAACAAAAGCAATGCATAGAAAAGCAAAGAATGTCATTGGAGGGCAAACAAAATTTATTCTGAATTTAAGGATAAACAAACCTAACCAGTTTATGAATGGGCAAAGTTAATTAAGTCTTATGACACATACAAAATTATTTAAATTCAGGTACTTAACATAAGTAATTAATGAAGAGGTTCTGGGGTAAGTAATTAATGAAGAATTTCTGGGTAAGTAATTACCGAGTATTAACACTCTGTTTTTCTGTTGTCCAACATAACTTAAGTTGTCCCTCAAGGAACCTATCATCTCCAACTTGTTCAAACTATTAATTACAAGAGCATACATGAAATCATCCAAACCTTCAAAATCAACCTCCTTTCTTGGCAGTGTTTCTCGTCAAGCTTTCTCTCTCCTGTTGCGCTGGAGAAGCAGTGCTGGTGAAGCTGCTTGCTGAACTGGTTCAGCGACTTCTCATCTGTCTGACTGCTGGTGGCTCCTGAAGGCGCTAACAGGAAGGGGCAAGATGAAGCTGGGTGGCTGAATCTGAGAGAAAGGGACAGATCGTGCTGTTACCAAGCTGTACGCCTCCCTTTTTCCCTAGCGTCTCGATGAAGTGTGATAACAGTGCCTTTTTCAGGGTGCTGTTGCATTTCAAATACCAGCTGCCATCAAATGTTTGTTGGCTTTCTGCTTACATTAGTAACATCAGCTCAGCTGTGTGTAGCCTCCTAAGGCGCATTCAAAGGGATGTTTTTCTTCTCAGTTTTATGATTATATCAGCTTTGTTCTGTTGTCGGAAAATTTAGTAACTTCTTGGGAGTTTTAATTCTTAAGCTTTTTCTATTTTCATTCCACTGGAAGAGAGCAGATGTTAACATTTATATACGCTCATCCTTATATTGATGTAGTTCCTGCATTTAAAAACAAGGTTTGTTAATTAGTTAGACCTAACAAACCACGGACTAGTTAGTCTATCCCTGTTACAATAACAGAATGATTAATCTGTCACCATGTTAACAAATAGTTCCAGGATGAGAATATAATTGTATTTTATCTTGAACAGTCACTATATGGTCTCATGGAGGGAGGTCCTGTCAAACAAAGCTTGTTTCCTTTCTTGGCAGGGTAAAAGCCTTGCTCAGTAGAGATAGTAGAGTTGGTATCATATGTCTGGATTTTGCCACAGCAATTTTAATTGTGAAGACAGATCATAGATGGAATCAACTTGGCCATAACAGCTGGGTATAAAGTGAACCACTGAGAGATTTCAGGACAAGGAGATAATAGTGAGTGGGACGGTTTGTAGCAGGCTGTATATAATTTAAATATTGTACATGATCAATACTGTGCCAAAGGATCTTTACTGACAATGTTTCTAAATGACATAGGGATTGACAAGATAATAAATAGTGATGTAAGGTCACTGCTAAGGACCCAGATCATTCTACTACAGCCCAGTGCTTATGTCCATAAACCAGACAGAGGGCAAAGCATGCCAAAAATATCCAAAATATGGGTGGCTGCTTTAGTAAGCTCTTCCTGCATGAAGATCTTGAATAAAGTGTTCAGTGTGTTCCCAGTGCGGTGCTGTGTCAAAAAAAGGGTGATTCCGACAGAATGTCTCCAAAGTAGCAAAGACCTTGCTTCTGTCAAAACAAAAACCTGGTAAAGCTCTGTTGAAACCCTGTGTCCAATTTCGATAGCTACACTACTGAAATGATCAGAGTTCAAAGCATAGTGTAGCCCGGACAGGAGAGCTGGAAATTGTGAGTCTTACCTGACACACCTCATGAAGCAAAGTAGGCGACAAACGGACTTGTGGGTTGTGGGCAGGCAGCTGCCTCACCTGCGGAGAGCCTGATGCACCAGCAGTGCTTTATAAAAGAGTGAAGTAGTCATTATGATGCCTAAGGGTAGTTAAATATAACACCTTGCTGGGAAGTAGGGAACTGCTTTTTATCAACCTGCAACAAGTTGTCCCTTTGTCCCCACAGGAGACTGGCAGAATCTCACAACAGACTGGCCTAAAAAGCTGTCATTCACAATGAGAGGAAGAGTAGTAAGTGGCATCTTCAAGAATTGCTGTCATAATTATAGGGCAGGACAAAAAATGCATCGCGGAATATGAAGCTGTTTTATTTAACCTTCCTTGGAAATGTAAGTTCCTCATCCAGACTGAAAGCTTGCAGTCTGTTTGTTTGTCCTGAATTTGACAGCCTTCCCAGGTAATGAAAATGTTCTGGAAAAAGTGAAACAGACAACTGGGTATTATCTTTAAAGCTGATGTTTCCTGTCAGATAGGCAAACATTGACAACTCAGCTGTAACAGACCTGCTGGTGGGTAGGCAGCTTTAGCAAAAGCCTCTTGTTGAGTGTGGGTGAATTAGAGTGGCGCCAAAGCTCCTGCCAGAGGGTCAGGTGCTCTCCCTGCTGCCTTGCTGCATGCCCCAGACCATTGAAACATCAGTGACGATCTGCCCTGCTGCTCTGGAGGAACCCAGAGAAATGCCGGACATTTCCCTTCTAAGAATCACCACACTGAATGTCCTGCTGCCAGCCTGTTTGTCTGAAATCACCACTCAAGCTAAAGTATTGCAGAGACCAATAAATGTTTACATTTACAGCATACAAGACAGGCCAGAAAGGTTACAGAATGGAAAATGGTAAAAAAAAAAAAAAGTGA
The DNA here is from genome assembly GCA_009769605.1 of Bucorvus abyssinicus. Classification (NCBI taxonomy): domain Eukaryota; kingdom Metazoa; phylum Chordata; class Aves; order Bucerotiformes; family Bucorvidae; genus Bucorvus; species Bucorvus abyssinicus. The sequence continues at coordinate 11,761,367 of CM020046.1, read as the reverse complement.
GATCTGTTATTCTGCAAAGCAGCAAACCCAAAAATCTTCTCTCAGCATCCTCATCTGCATGAGGTGCAGACGCTTACCTAGCCTATGCAGTTAGGGCACACTCTGTCCTCTCAAATTGCTGTCAAACATGCCCCCACCGCTTGCTGCAAACTCCTGGGGCTTCTCTGGGATCCCTTCTGATTCCTTCTCGCTCCTCAACCTTGAAATATTTTGTTTCCAGATTCCCTTGGGAGACATTTTGTCCTCGTCCTGCTGGCACAGTAAATGATGTTTCTGGTGGCCTGGTACTGAATAGCTGCCTCAGTCCTGCAGGAAGTGACTCCTCCCTGACAGGCAGGTCGTGGTCCGGTTGGGAGTAAAGACTTGACCCACATCGAACCTTATACTTCATACAAAACGTACCTCTTGCAGCAGGCACTTGGCACAAGTGGGGCTCATGTACGCAACCAACCCATAACTGGCTTTTGAGACTAGACCCAAGGAGCATAAAAGAATTCTGGGATGATAAAGGGCTTGAGAGTGGCTAACCCTGGTCCTGCTTTATAGGACACTGTGATCACAGCTGGGAAATTGGGAAATGCTGGTAGCGGGTGCTGTGATTTGATCACTTTTACTAGCAGACTTGCTGGATTACCCAAAGCAAGAATGACTTTGTATTAGTCAGTTTGCTCACCTGTAAAAACACTCATAACATGTACAAGTGACAGGACGAGAGGAAACAGCCTCAAGTTGCACCAGGGCAGATTTAGGCTGGATATTACGAAGAATTTCTTTACAGAGAGGGTTGTGAAGCACTGGAACAGGGCTTTTTATTTCTTTCCAGTCTCATTCAAATGTTCTAGAAGGCTTAATGGAAAATGGGAAGGATGTTAGAAACCATGCTTTGGGTGTTCTTTATGCCAGTCATATCTGACACCCTGCTTGCATCTAAACATAAATAATCGGCACTAATGAGGCCTGGCAGCTGTTTTCAGTGCTTACGCCTAACCGCCTGCGCCCGCTGTGGAACAGCAAGCAAGGAACAGGAGGCAGGCACAGCTCCCAGCCTCTGATAATGCTCTTTTCCTTCTTAAAGTCAACTGCCCTGTTCACAAAGAGAATTAACTTCATCACCGGCTCTGACTGCAGCACAGTATCATTTGGTTATTCATTCCTAAAATGTTGGTGTGGCTTTAGTAGTTCTGCTGCAGGTTGTTGGCAGTGATGACTTCACTACTATGTAATGCCACCAGTACTCCTACGACAACACAGGAGCATTGACAAGCCTTGTGTGTGTGACATCCTGCCTTTACTAAAGGAAGTTACGAGGAATTTTTGCCTCTGCTTTTAGGCTAGAATTTAACTTCCATGCTACTTGGCATGTAGGTTTTAATCAGAGCTGGTTTAAAACAGAAATAAACCCTGAAATTTCTTCTCAGAGCTCTAAGAAACTGGCTCGCTCAGAATTTTCCTTTAAAAATAGTACCCTTAAACAACGCCTTCCAGTTAAAAGGGTGAGGTCATTTCAACGATACTAAAATTCAAAACAATTTGATTCCATGATAAGTTCAGAAAGGCTGAAGCTGTTCTGCATTCCCGTTCAGACTGAAGTCACCCGCCTTAGCGACAGTGACGAATATTCCCCGTGGTGCAGGGGGACTGACAGCAGTGCTGTCAATTTTTAAGTGTTCATCAGTCACTTCCCTCTCCTGAACTTTTTACCTACACAGCAACAGCCGCATGACTGCCACCTCAGGTGAAGAGTCACTCCTGCCATGACCACGTGCCCATCTCCACGTGAGGAGAGCTGGGTATCAGCTCCACGCCAACACCAGCTGAGGGAAGGTTAAACTCTACCGTGAGGCTACAGCCTGAGTATGAAAAGTCTGTCCTTGGAACATGGCTTTAGTATTTTCCTTGGGGTTTAATTTACTCTTCTCAACATCTTAAATAAACCAAAAATAAATATCTGATTGGATAGTAGGGGTTTTCGGGCTAAAGGGGGCCAGCAAGTCCAGTCCTTTCCTGATAACTTGGAAATCAAGGAGTGTTCAGAGCTGCAAGGGTACAAAACGCGTGTTATCTCTGTACACTACTGTACCTTCCCAGTGTGCTTGGCACACCTGCCATATCTACCAGCTTATTTTAGGGCTTTTCAGGCCCTCAGAAATCCCTCCCAATCTCAGCCAGCAGGCATGGTGTGTCCTTCAGCGGTGACCTTCAGCTGTGGCATTGGGCATGGCAGAGAAGGGGCACGTCAAAAGGGGCTGCGGCAAGAAGGCGGTCCCGCCGCCTCCCGGGCACAGCTTCCCTACACAGCCGAGGCCTGAGCCCTCTCTGCCTTTCGACACCCCATTTTACAAACTTCGGAGCCGCAGGATGAACAGGCCAAATAGAATCAGAGAATCATCTAGGCTGGAAAAGACCTTGAAGAGCATCGAGTCTAACCCTTAACTCAGCACCGCCAAGTCCACCAGTAAACCATGTCCCTCAGCACCGCATCTACACGTCTCTTAAACACCTCCAGGGATGGGGACTCCACCACCTCCCTGGGCAGCCTCTTCCAATGCTTCACAACCCTCTCCGTAAAGAAATTCTTCCTAATAGCCAACCTAAACCTCCCCTGGCACAACCTGAGGCCCTTCCCTCTCGTCCGATCTTTCCCCTTGCCCTCAACCTCTGAAGGCAGGCGGTTAGGCAGGGGACGCAGCCATCTCCTCCCCAGCGACCCTGCAGATTAATGCCAGGGACAGACGGCCAAGCCAGCCATGGCCGCTGAAGGGACAAAGCCCCTGGGGCGCCTCGAGGCACGGGGAGGGGAAGGACGGCGACGCGGGGCGCCAGGTCGCCGCCTCCCGCAGGTAGGAACGGCCGTTTGCCGCGCCCGCCCTGAGGTAATCGGCCGCGGCGGCGCGCGCGCCCCAGCCACGCCCCCTTCCCTGGCGCGCGGCCGCCGCGTCCCACGGTGCGCGCAGGTGCGGGGCGCGCGGAGAGCGCCCCCCCCCCCCCCCGCTCCGCCCCGGACAGGCAGAGCGGGAGGCGGCGGCACGCGCGCGGGGTGCGGGTGGCCGGCGGCTGCCGCCGGCTTTGTGCGGTGAGACGGGCGCGCGGCCCGGCGGGCTGCGGGGCGGCACCGCCGGCCGGTGGCGGGGCCGGGCCGGGCCGGCCGCTGATGTCACTGCTGCCCGCGGCGCTGCGGCGGGTGCTGCCGGGGCCGCCGCCCCTGGCCGCTGCGGCCGCCCCTTCGCGCCCGGCGGTGGGCGGGTAAGGCGGCGGGATCCGCGGGGGGCGATGCGGCTGCAGCCCCGCCGCCCTGCGCCCGCCGGTGCCCGCGGGGCTGCGCCGTCCGCCGAGGCGGCCGGGCATGGTGGAGTCTGATGCGGACGGTGCGTGCGTGAGTCACCGCGCCCCGCAGGCAGCCGGCCGGTCGGGCCGGCCTTTGTGTGCGCTGGGAGCATGTGGGTGAACCCCGAGGAGGTGCTGCTGGCCAACGCGCTGTGGGTGACGGAGCGCGCCAACCCCTACTTCATCCTCCAGAGGAGGAAGGGGCACGGAGGCGATGGCGGCGGCGGGGGACTGGCGGGTAAGGGCGGCGGCGGCGGCGGCGGCCGGGGTCCCGGGGAGGGAGGGCGGGGTGGGGCCGTCTCCCGCGGGGTGGCCGTGGGTGGGCTGCGGGCGATACAGCCCGCTCCTCCGCCACCTTCCCGGGCGCTGCGGGGCTCCCGCGGCGGGGCCGTGCCAGGGGGAGCCCGGCAGCCCTGCCGCGGCCGAGGGCGGTGGCTAGTGCCTCGCACGGCGCTGTACGGGGGCGGCGGGGGCCTTGGGCGCCGGGTCGGTGTTCAGGTGCTGGGCTCTGTGGAACACGCTGAGGTGTCCCTGAGGATTCGGGCGAAGTGAAGCTTTGTGCGGCTGATCACCGGTGTCCGATGCCGACATACGTCAGGGTGTGACTTGCCTTGGTTCTCGGGGGCTGTTCTTGCTGACCCTCTGACACGTGTTGTTTGAAATACGACCAAGTTGTAATTCACAAGCACGTACTGTGAGAACACATTTGCTTCCGCTTCTCCGTATTCTTCAGGATGTCCTTGTCAAGCATGTTCCCTGAATGCTTTGTTTTCGACTGCTGGCAACTGGAGACACTTCTGTAGATGTTTGGGTCATATGCGTCTTAGTCTCGCTCATGCTGTGCCTACCATTTGTCAAGACCCTTCATCATTTTTAGGCAACGTATATGCATTTCTGTGAAGGTGGAGGTGCAGAACCTGAGCTGGCAAAAAAATAGTCCAGCTCGTTTTCTGAAAAGCCGTGGTTTCTTTCTTACCCACTTGCATTGCATGTAGTTCTTCAGGCCAATCAAAATAAATATATGGACTTTTATTTATGTTTGGGTCAAGGTCCTGTGCATATTTACAAGGAGATTAAGTGTTTCTTCAGCCTTTGAATGCTCTCTGGACTTGTAAACACTTTATAATCTAAACTAACACACCACCTTAACGTGTGTTTTCATTTAGGCTCTTATGATCTTCAGTCTGAGGACAGTGTTGTGTTGTTGATAAAGCACCTCATTCTTGGCATGGAAGGCCACCACCAACTGCTCCACACTGGCTGTAGATTTTTTTAATGTTTTTTTAATCTTTTGAATTTAAATGACAGTGTCGGCAAGTCCATAAGAAGCGTGTCTTGCCTAAATAGTTCACCCCTGCTGTATTTACTGAGGAATTCTTTGCAGACTCTCTTTTTGTGGATTAGCTCTGGCCTGTTATGGATTTCTTCCTCTATCTTACTGTAGGTGGCCTAACAAGGTATTCGTGTACCTTTCTGACTTTGTTATCTTTGAATTAGAGATAGTTTGAGATACCCAGATCACTGCAGAAGATTTAGTCCTTGGGTAGGAGTAAATGTGCACTCCTGTTTTTTGTGAAGGTCAGATAAGCCGGGGGCATTTGGTAGGAGTTCAGAGGTTTTTGTGTGCTGTATCCATTATTTTAGTATGTGGATGCCATATGTATAGCGAGTATGATTTAGAAGTTCCATATATAATTTGAAAACTACTTTCCATGTAGCTTTTTTGAGTGTCTGTGCTTTGCCTGGACCTGCAGCTGCTGTGGCATTGAGGTGGTAGCAGGAATTAGCTAAACAGTTCCTAGGGGGGTTGTTTGTTTTTATGGGGAAGAGCTGAAAAAATTTGTAGCTTTTGTCAGTATGTTGCCAGAACCATAACTAAACAAACACCCGTTACTAGCAGGCAGAAAGTTATTAGCGACGGCAGTATTGAAAGGGCTGCCCAAGAACTTGTCAGACCTTGGCATTTTAGCACGTGAGTTTTTGACACAAGGGTCAGCCAAAGGTGGGAGAGGAAGAAAGAAAGGGATATAGAAAGTCCAGGCCATTTCCAGCTTGGCAGGCACAGTCATAAGGGGAACTTACGATTATTTGTTTTTCATGGCAATACTGGAGTTTTACACCAGTTGTTCTAAAAGCTGTGGCCTGCCCATTGAGGGCCAAGGCAGATGAAGGAAGCCAATGGATTGCTCCTTGGTAGGTAAGACTGGTTGAAATCAAGGTATTGGGGGACCCAGCTGATCCTGAGGGGTCAGAATAAATAAATCTGCTGAAACGCTTAACAGGGTACAGCGTTTGCAGTAATAATAGCATTTAGGATGAGCCAGTGGAAGTTCTGCAGATGATAATGATTCAGCTCTCATGACAGAGGTGGAGGTTATCTGATCGAAAGCAAGGAAAGAGAAAAAAAGAACATTTTGTGGTTTTTTGTGTTTTGGTTTCTTTGTGTGTTTTGAGTTTGTTTTGTTGTTTTGGGGGTTTTTTCCCCCTTACTTACCCTTTCTGTGGTGACATAATGCTGAAATTGCTCAGATATAATCTAAAAAGTTATCCACCCCTGAATTTGTAAAATTTGACCTGGTTGCTCTGTGGGAAACCAGGTTATGTGTCCTTGAAGTTAACTGGAAATATTGTACGTGAGATTTTCCACTGTGGTGGGAGTGGTCTGAATTTATGTATGCAAGAGAGGATGTAAATACAGCTGTCATGTTTTTTTTGTGATCCAGCTTCTGCTGACTTGTACTCTCTCATTACTGACTCTTGAAGTCTTTGGTCTTAAATTGCAGAATGGCAGTTGACTTTCAAACTGATGAGACTATGGGCTTGATGACGTGAGATGGCTTCTCTATGTAACTTAAGCAGTGGTTGGATGATGAGAAGCATTGATTGATTCTCTGGCGTTGCCCTGGAATCTCGGTTTGCTGGGAAAGTAACCAGTCAGCAAACTGATCAGAGTTAGGTGTAATGCCCTTCTCTCCGTCTGCAAACACGTCACACTTCAAAGAACGTTAGCTGGTGCCGCACTCTGATGTGGTTGTGTTGGCATGGCTGAGGGAAGAGCGCTTTCTTGTGGGTGAATGGGAATGAGGGGGGAAGGCTGGAGGCAGGCCTCTTCAAACAGCGCTGTGGCTGGATGCTGTGACAGTGAAAATGTGGCTGAAGGCTGATGATCACCCTTGGCTGCCAGGGTACCCCCTCCGTGTTACCTGTCCTCCATCACTCACTACCATCCTGTGGATGTAGGTTACCATCACCAGAGCAGTGTCCAGAGACCAAATCTTTTAGGTCTTTTGACATGTCTCAGTCTGAAAACAAGTTGTTTATATAGCCTTGGGGGCAGGTGAAAGTAGTTCTCTGTGGCTTAATGTTGAGGCAGAAGAGCAGTACTCATGTTACCTGTTCTCCTGGATCCGCTCTTAGTGCAGCAAACCTTTACAGGAAAAGGAGGCTTAGTCACTTTGGGGGAAGGGGAGAAAAATCAGCCCTTTCTGCACTGATCCTTTCCTCTTGGCCAATTTGTGTAACGTAGTTGAACAGAGAAAGCCCTCTTATTTAAATACCCGTTTGGAGGAGACATTTTCTGCACTTATTTTTATAATAAATAAAAAGTAGGAAGCGTGATGATCTTCTTGTTATGTGTTGGGCAGTGTCCTTCTAGCGAAACCTAGAAGTCATCTCTGCTAACAAAATGTATCCGATTGATAGTTTACTTAAGAGACTGAGCTTTTCTGTGAGGCAGTGTGGATCGGTTTTTAATGCTGAGTCAAGGCTTGGACTCTCTGAAATGTTTGTGTCTATGTCAGTACCAGTCACATCAATGAGACTTGCCTTTGTAAGCATGCCTTAATTGAAGAGTTGTTTCAGTTTTGTTTTTAAAAGAAAAATGGGGAAGACTTGTACATTGGCTTTTAAACTGGATTTTTGTAGCTGTTCTGCAAACTGGCATTATCTTGCGTCACTGCATTAATCTCCCAGGACAAGACCAAAAAATGTACTTTTCTGCTTTAAAAGTATTTGATGGTTGACGAACTTTCTCCATAATGAAATTGTTTCATGCCTTGCACAAAATACCATGCCTGTATTTTCCTTCTGTGTGGCCCTCACTCAAGAGTTCCATCTTCCTTTTGTTTACCAACAGGAGAAAAAGTCTGCTTTCCTCTTACTACTTTTCTCAGAGGTACTGGGTGTTTTTAACCCTCTCTCCTTCATACCTACTCTGCTTCATGCTCATCAGCTCCCTTCCCTGGGCAGCCTGGTAGCGTGGCATGTATGAAGTACTTCCTTCTCCAGAGGGATCCAGCGTGTTCCACAGCAGCCTGCATCAGCTGAAGCAGAGGCGTTTGGGGAGAACACGTACCCAGATCTCTCCCCAAATTTGGGCACTGTGCCCTGTATGACCATATTACTTTCTTTTTTCATGAACATGTCAAAGTTTTTAAGTAACTAAAAGGCTTCTGTTTCTGTGTATTATCTTGCATTCTGGTGCAACGAATTGGTTAAAAAACGTGTCTAACTGCCTTCTGCTATACTGTGGTAATCTTCCCCAGCTCTGCTATTTGTAAAGAATATTGCAGTGAATTAGTGGGACTAATAGTTGACAGCAGAGCGGTGTATTCACTTAGAGCTTACAGGGAGAGAGATGGAGGGTGTGGTACAATTAGCTTGTGACTGCTGTGCTTGCATGTGTACATTTGTGTGTGGAGATGAAATTCCAAGTAATGTTGTTAAAAATGTTATTGTAAGATCTCTTTGGATCCCAAGGCAAATAAATTGTTCTTAGCTTGCAAGAACTGTTTTTAGGAGGGAATTGTTTTGCAGATAGGGTACAGCTGGGACAGTGCATGTGTGAGAGATTCAGTTCGAGTGTGTAAGTCCAGGATATGTTGCCAAAGATGATTCAAATGCTTAAGCAGAAGAGAGCAGATGGAAATGTGCTGACTTCTGGTGATAAAAGAAATGGATGAAGTACTGTCTTTCTCCCTAGATGGGGTTATCATGTACTTTCAACACAGGAGAGGTTCTGAGCTTGGCTGGCTGATGCAAGCCTTTAATATCAAATATAATGTAATTGTTAATACTATGATGGTGTTCTAACTCAGAACCCTTTTCTGTAGCCCAGTTGGACAACACGGTTGGTAGCTCAAATTTGGAGATAAGGGTCTATCTTGCTCTCAATTTCTCGATTTGGAGGATTGAGGAAGAGGTTGCGTGAAAACCTGTTCATATTTAAGATTTAGAAAAACTTTTGGCCGGGCTATCATCTCCCTGATGAAAGGATGGTGCATGCTTTAACAAACTTGACTCTCTCTGCCCTCGTCGACTCAGGCAGTAAGAGTTTTGCGTGTCAAACTTGGTACATTTGAGGAGAAAGCATGAACTTCTGATACTTGAAATACAACATATATCAAAATGCACACCATTAGCATGACTGACATGAGTGGTCAGCCAGTCCATCAGCTTTCCACGTTCATTTTGGCTCGTGGGGTGGAAAATAGTCTCTTCCGCTCCGCTCTGTTGTTTGGTGTTAGGCCAGATCTGCTCTGCTGCTGCTGAGCTTCTCCTTAGGACCTGCAGCGAGTGTGTTTGCTTCTTCACAGGAGTAGATTTCCACTGCAAGAGGACATGCAGATGTCCAGGGTTGAACTGCTGTTTGATTCTGCAGCTTGACTCACCAGTCTTCCTGTTGAATTCCCAGATGCTTTTACAGGTACTTAATTGGTAGGTGTTTCATTTCCTGTCTAACGCTTCTCTTGATCTCCGGTCCTTACAGGCAGTGCACTCTTTGCACAGAGACAGTGCCTGAGGTGTTGCTTGGTGTAGCTCTGGTTTCTGTACTGAAATGCTTCTTGGTCAAAGACCTTCCTTGATGTTGCTTTTACACTTTGAGTAGTGTGACCCATGAAGGCCTCTGAGGTAAGCTGTCACTTGCCATTTTTGCCGTCTGACATAATATTGTTTGACACATGGAGTTCAAGGATGGCATGCTATTTCTCCTGAGGTCTCTGTATGAAACCCTGTTGGAAACGTCACACAGGGTCACAACAGAGTAAGCAGTAAATGTCTAGGGCTCTTAGGAATTTTCTGCATTATACCAGAGTTTGTATTGCTTACAGGCTTTTTGGTAATACAGGTCCCACGCTGAAAGGAATAGAGAACGTAGCACTTCTTCACATTAACTTCTGTATTTCCATAACTCCACTCTCCAGGTATGCATCCTTGTAAGAATATATCATATTTCACAGAGGTTTGGGCCCTTTGCAGTTTCAGTTAGAATTCTAACTGAATTAAAAAAGGTTCCACAAGTTATACTGGTGTATACTGTCAAATGCTTTTGAAAGTTAATTAAAACATGTATTCTCATGTGATTGTTCTTCTTGTAAATATTTGGTATAGCAGAATCCGTTCAGCTGCCTCTGTTCTTCCCTAAAATTTGTGAGCTCTACTTTTTTTGTGCTTCATAGTATCACACTGTGTGTGGCTTTAGCCTTGTAACAGGCTATATTCAGTAACCTACATTTGCATTTTGCCTTTAAATCTGGTGCTGAGGTGGGCTTAGGCTCTGGAGGAGTTCTTCAAAATCTTTTCATTTGTTTTCTTTTTGAAAGAAAGGATGTAAGTATTTTCTAGGCCCAATTTCTGTTCTTTTTTTTCCTTTTTTTCTGAATTTTCCAGATAGATGTATATGAATTCTTACTACAGCAGCAGTCTCAGTTTCAGCTAGTAACTTCTTAATGTGCTTTTGGTTCGTTCTTTTGCTTCCCCAGTGCCTTTTCCAGTACTTTATTAGCCAGAGTTCTTGGGATTTTCTGTTAGGCATCGTTCCTTTCCCTCCTCTGACAGCTGATTGAAATCTGAATCAATCTGTCTGCAGAAATTCACTCAGAACAGTTAGAATTTGAATAATTTTTCTCTGGAACTACTGCTTCTCCTTAGATTTAGCTTGTATTTGACCATGCTGTGCTTCAGGACTGTTCCTTAGTTCAAGCTGAATTTATTGTGCACTCTGCAGTTCTCAATTTGTACCATTGATTTTGTTGGCTAAATTCGGTTTACGGTTGTTTTTCTTAGTTTAATAGTGGTGGTCGATGGTTTTTGTTTTGTTTTTTCTTCAGTTGCTCATACTGACTTGATTTGTTCTTTAGTCTCATATCGTTTATCTGAATATTATGTTGGTGCCACTGTAGTTGATATAAAATTTACTCTTGGATGAAATCTGTTTAGTTTGCTTCTGCTACTCTGAGAGAATGGGATACTTAAAGAATTAGTTTTGAGTGAAATTCAGTGACTTCCCTGCTGTTTTGGTCAATGGTACTTGATCATGCTTCTCCTAAGTGTTTCATTTTTGGTTTTGTTGGGGTTTTTTTTTTTTTGTTTTACAGACTGTTTATATCCTACCTTGAAGGGATTTGCTAATTCCGTCTGTATTCTTCTCACAGTTTCTCCATCTGGTGTGATTGATGCAGAAAATTTATTTCCTTCAGGTGTGTGAGATTATGTGTTTGGGTTTTTGTCCCAATACCCATTTCCTCTGTGTTGTGAGCCTTCACAGCCTGTAACTGCCTAGCATGTCCCCTCAGTACTCATCTCTCTACTCTTCTCTGCTTTTGCTAGGTTTTTGTTTCAGGTCAAGTCTAGTGGGTTTGTTTCTGGGAACTTTTTGTTTGGATGTATTATTGTGTGAGTTTCTGCACCCAGACATTTCATCATCTGCAAGCTGGGCCTCAGTGGAAATAAAGGCAATCCTTGTGCTCTGTGTGTATGTATCTACGTGTAGCAATAGACATAGATTGTAATGCAAATTCTGGTTTTCTCTCTGTTGAAGAGAAAATCAGCAAAGTTTTACAACCCTTAAATATTTTAAATGTTGTTTAGTAGATAACGCTGGCAAATGTGATTATATCTTGCAATGATTAGGGCCCTTCAGCTTAGCAGGTGAATTTGCAGAAAGTTCTAAAAGCTGACAGACTAAACCCAGTCAGATTTAGGTTTGAGTTAAGATAGAGATTTTTACAGGGATGGTCATGAGTTGCTTGGACACTTTGACAAGTGCTGTGGTAGACATTCAATTGCTGATCACTTTTAAATTAAGATGTTTGGAGGATAATCTAATTCAATCACAATTGTTAAACTTGGAGGGTGGATGAAAGCTTTATCCTTTGTTACTGCTTAATCCTGCAGTAGTCAAGCCAGCTCATAACACTGGCCCTTCCTGAGCTTTTTTTCCCAAGATTAGTCGTTAGGTTTTCAATCTTCTCTCATTTGTATTCATCAGCCTGAAGACAGAAATAGGAGTACTGTTTTTGCTGCTTGTCATGCTAAATGTCAGTAGAGTGACAGTTCTTCCTCCAAGGCAGTTTCACCGAACGTGTTTGGAAAGTTGTGTGCAAAGCAAACGGTGTCTGGGCAAATCAGTGCTCTGTAAAACTGCGTTGGTCGAGAGAGAGAGCAACAAGAGCAGCCATTGGGGAAGGCTTAACAAATCTCAGGCCTTAATTTCAGAGGAAGAATTTGTTTCTCTCAATACAGCATTACCTGTCCATATAAGCCAATGCTGTATAACCCACATGGGAGGACAATGATCAAATAAGTATTTAGACGTTATTTTGCTTCCGTTCATATGAATGAACACCTAGAAACCAAAACTGTGTTACCCTTCATAAAGTTCCAAGGGTGGTGTTCACAATGAAGAGGTTAATTTCATACTTTTTGTGGATTCTGTCACCAGGATTGTAAGTTTAACATCATAATTATTTTTGAGTGGTGTGTAATATTTACTATTCATTTAGGCTCTCTTATGAAATGAAATCAAACAGAATTGACCCTCCCATTTAAAAGGATTTGTCCACAGTATTGCCTACGGGGTTCAGATTGTTGCTCTAGGTTGAATTTTGACAGACAAGTAACTGGATGACCTCATCCTGTAATAACAAATGAGAGAGCTAATCACAGGGTGCTTTCTCAGAAATCGTCTGACATCTGCAGTCCAGATAGATCCTTGGATGTTTCAGGTTTATGCCTACAACTCGCTATGCGTCCATCTCACTTTAGTGGGAAGAGAAGGGGCCATCCGCACACTTTAATACTGGGAACCGTTTAAGCACTATGTATTTCATCCACTGTTGGAATGCCCTGATGCCTGTTTTGAAAAATTCTGACTAATGACACATGTGACATTGCAAGTTTTCCTAGTTGCAGTGTTGCTCATACAGAAATAGGCTGCTGACATCCCTGGGACTCTTTGAGTGACGGCTCATGAGCACGACTCCAAGAGTCACAGTCTGATCCTGTATTAAATCCTAGCTTTTTTGGAGGGTATACTTCTGTATTTACTGTATGTACTAAGAAAGATGTGTGCTGTTTGTTAAGGCATTTTAAAGATAAAAATCTCTTAACAGAAGGTGTCTGGAGAGACTGTCACGCTGTAGGTTATATGAGTGTAGGACTGGAGGAAGGATGTGTCAGGGCTCAGCTCTCAGGAGCCAGATGAATGACATATGCTTGTCATCTGGCAACCCTGAGGAGGGTAGGGTGTCCCTCAGCAGCAGGATCAGGCACAGCAGTGCCACCAAGTGCGGACTGACCTCCTTCCAGCTCTAGGCAAGGTTTGATGCAATTTGCCTGTGACACTGGAAAATCGATGTATCGCAGGTCACTGGTATGTGCTGAAAGCACCTGGAGTCTGAGGTCTGCATGGTTAAAGCTAAATGGGAAGCATCACTGTCTGATATTGTCCTGAGCTTTCTGATAGTGTTTGCTGTGCAGCAAAGCCATGGCTGCTGGTACTTTCTAAGGCCTGAAGTGTCATTATTTATTATTGTTCATAAACAGTAAAGAAATTGGCTTTGATGTTTTAATAAGGTGTGCTAGAGGTAATATACAATCCAGGTCTTCACTCTTGAAAATGTAATCCAATTTAGTTTGGGAACCCTGTGTATTTTAGCAGGTAAAACACCACAGGCTCACAAACATAATCATAAGATTGCTGTAAGCAGGATTGTAGAAAGATGATAAAGACTACTTGATCTTTGTGTGTGTTTTATTTTAACCAAAGCATGACTTTTTGTAAAAGGGGATTACTGTGCGTCAGTAAGAAAAAAGGTTGTACGTGCGTAAGGGGCATAAACTTGTTTTTCCTTTAAAAACACCAGTAATTGGTGTTTTGTGGAGAAACTTGCAAATTCTTATGAAAGATAAAATAATCACTAGTTATATTTTAGAAGAATGAAAAAAGGGGGAAATACTGCTGCAGCAAAGATCTGTCCCACAGATATCCAAACGGCTGAAAACTTCGTGACTTACTACAGTATTTGAGTCCGAATACTCCAAAGTGTGTGTGTTTCCGGTCGTGGTAACTTACAGTGTACCAAGTGGATTCTGCTGCAGGTTGTCCCTTGATTTCATTACCATTTGTGGGCTGGAACTAGATCACCTTTAAGGTCCCTTCCAACCCAAACCATTCTGTCATTCTCTGAGAAGCCATCTGGAATGCTGGTCTCCAAAGAGCAGAGAGTGCAGCGGTGCTTGGAGGAGTCTTAACTGCCTGAATCAGTTGGCTTAGTTTTCCAAGCAAGATGACCTACCTTTCTGGAAGATATTCTTCGGTCAGATAGAAGTCATGTGGCTTAAAGGGAGTCTGTGTTGTGCAGGAGGTCAGGCCTTCTAGCAAAAAGCAGTTTGAAAATTGGTTGCTAGGGTAAAGATACAAGTGCAGTACATCATAATTTAATGCATGAATGCAGACTGCCAGTCTGTGCTCTGTGAGCAGGGGTTATAGGCTCCCCCTCTGGTTTACAAACAAATGTGAGGCAGAATGGTCAGGTAAGTAAAATCTAGGATGATTTCTTCCTTCAACGTAAATTGCATCAGGTAACTGAACCCTCTTTCAATACCCTTTGCTGCACTGTATGTCCTTCCAGTAAGAGGATGTAAGAGCAATTGCCCAGGCCCCCTAGCCTGGGGCTTTGTATTCCCTGGTTTCAGATACTACATCTCACTGCTTTTTGTCTGCTAATACCTGTATTTTACAGAAAATATTGAGCAGCTTTCTGGACTTTTGCTGTAGAATTCAGGATCGCAAAAAGAGGAAGCTGACTTTATTTTAAAAGTTGTATCAAACAAAGTGAAGGCGTTACTCCTCCCTTTTCCCCTCCTGCTCCCATACGTAGATGTGGTTGCTCTAGACATTCGGTATGTGTGTTTGATGGGACTATTCCTTGGTATGAGGTTATTTGTGCTTGAGTGTCTTCAGGATCAGGGCTGTCATCAGTTAGCCAGACACTAATCCCACAAACTTTAACAGGTGCTTCAAACCTTTGCCCATGAAAACTGCTCACCTGAATGAGGGCTTGCAGATTTAGCATTCTTACACTGGGAATTCCTTCTCTTATTTCACTATGTGATCAGAAACCTGATGAAATAATGGAGGAAAAAATAGTCACATGGTTTGATGCCTGGATAATTCACTGGCTCTTGCCCAAGGACCAGTCTAATCTAAGGAATATGATTCTTTGTTGCCTGTTCTGTTTCTGTAGAAACTTTCAGTGACTTATGTCTTAATCATGTCTCAAAAGGAACTTGCTACATGAAGAATTGATGAACAGTATTAAAATAAATTGGGGGGGTTTTAAGGGGTTTTTTTGTTATGATCACTTCCTGTAGAAATTCCTCAGAGAGATTATCAGTTTGACCTTCTGTGATTTCATTCTGGTTGCATCATGTCTGCATTACAAAAAAACCCAAACGCCCAAATCCGAAAAACCAATGCGACCTACAATGCAAAATGGAACAGTAACTGAAGGACAGCAGTCAGGCATAGCTGCATGATTGCAAGAGTAAATATTAAATGGCTTTAACGTATATAAGAACACGTAAATTATTTTTTAAATATCACATCTATCAAAACAGCTATTTCATGATATAAGTAAAGTTTTACTGACAAACCGTCTGTTGCAATTATCCTGGTAAGCTAGACTTTGAACTTCTAGGGGGTTTCTGGTGTTCTGTGAATTTTCTTTCTTTAACCTCATGGCATGGATGTTTCTACAACCTGTTTCAATTGCTGAAAAGGCCCTGGGTAACTCGTACTTACTGCGCAAGTGGAAAGTATTCTTTCCTTCGTTTCCTTACCTACCTCCCATCTGTTGTTTCAGTGCTGCCTAATCTCTTTTGGGTTTGTGGTTTTTATCGTGCTCTCCACGTTTATTGACTACACTGCTCTATCTTACATTATTTCTGTTTGGTGGGACAGGGGGATGTTCCTCTCCTATCTCCCATATTGCCAGGAGAAGGAGGTAGGATGGGAAGCTTCTCATAGCTTGATGTTCTTTCATGTGACAAGTGACAGGACGAGAGGAAATGGCCTTAAGTTGCACCAGGGGAGATCTAGGTTAGAACTTCTTTACAGGGAGGGTTGTCAAGCATTGGAACAGGCTGCCCAGGGAGGTGGTGGAGTCCCCATCCCTGCAAGTGTTTAAAAGCCGTGTAGATGTGATGCTGAGGGACATGGTTTAGGGACCCTGGCAGTGCAGGGTGAATGGTTGGACTCGATGGTCTTGAAGGTATCTCCCAACAGATGATTCTCTGATATTGTGTTGCTTCACAAGTCGGTAGATTTGTTCTGCTCCCTGACCTTACCTGCATATCCCAGTTTTTACAGCAGCAGGGCCCTCCTAGAACTAGTGGCAGAATTGGTTGGCAGGACCACCCACACACCACCAGATTTGGAAATACAGCAGGAGGAGAGAAACAAGCGTGTTTTTAAAGATTACAGGGACTTAACAGTGTAACTGCACCTAAGAGAAGATTACATTTGGCCAGCATGCAACTTTATTTAGATATTACATCATGCCTATTGTATATTTAATACTGTCAGTAGACACGTGGAGCTGCAGAGCGTGAATAATCTTTGCTACTTGTTTGCTACAAACCCAGATGATTAACATGGTGTAGCGTCTGCCTTGGTCAGCTCTAGTTGAGCAGCACTCCTGAGCTCACTGGCAGCTTTAAGCATTCGAGGATCTTTGCCCATGGTTGAAGCACATGTGCTTTCTGGACCAGGGCCATACTGGTTTTGTGAAGTTAGAATGGAGGGTCCATTAAACAAAAGAAAAAGTTTAGAGGAACACCTTAACCTACTTCAGTCTCCTGAGTTTGCAAGGAGACAAGGTGCATCTCAGAGGACTGGTGGAGGATTGATCCGAGACAGCTTGTTAGTGTACACCAGTAATCAAAGGGCATGAGAGATGAGGGTTTAAGATGGCAATAGGAACACTTAAGTTACTTAGACTAATGAACATTGGCATATTTTACATGAGTATCTTGTGTTCATTTCCTATAATCAGCAGATAGCTCTCTGCCACTGCTTACTAATGACCTGATGTTATGTTCAGACTTGTTTCTCATGTATTTCAGAATTCTTGAATTAAAAAATGGTGGATATTAAGAAGAGTTTGCTTTTGGTCTGGCCTGTGAAGATCTGTATAACTACAAATAAAAAAATATAGGATGGTGGAATAGAAAATCACTGATGGGTGGGGAATTTCCAAACACCAGTTTCAGTTTGGATTTAAGGGATCTACTAAGATGGAAAATGGGTGGTGCTTCTCTATCTTTGTGATGCACACAGCACATCTGAAAGAACAGCAGTGAGGGAAGCGGTCTTCTGTACAGTTATGGCAGTGCAGAATGAGGAACTAATAAAACTATGACAGTAAATGATGAAAACAACCACTTGAAAGGAGAAGAGGATTTTAACAGGAGTATTTTAGAACAGCTTTATAGTGCATGCTGTTTATCTGAGCTGTTTAAATAAAACTAATTTCTACCCCAATAAATATTTGCAGAAAAAAAATCTTTGAAAGTTCATCTGTTTTCAATATGAGAATTTGCTGAGAACTTCAACGTGAGAATTTAAATCTGACATCTGTGAAAATTCTTTGTGGAGGTGCAAAGGGGGGAAACTTTTATATCTTTTAAAAATAAACAGGGCTTGTGGGAGTGTAGCATCTTTTGTGTGTAATTTCTTACCAAAGTAGGATCTAGAATTTGTGGAAATATAGTTAGGCATTATTGGTAGCATTTGGTATGCAACTGTTGATGACCTTCTCAGTAGCAAGGAATTTTCAAAGCTACTTTGGGAAAACAGTATGGCTTTGTCTTTCATCAATATCCTTTCAGCTGACAAACAGCTGGACTGTTAGGCATTTTGATCCTTTCCACCCTAAAGAATCAGACCATTAAATAACATAATTATTTTTGCTGGAGGTCTTATTTTTTCCCAGCTGACCTTTGAGTTTTGAACACTTCTAGCATGTGTTTTCTGGGGTTTTTTGTTGATGTGGTGAGGCGTTTTTGTTGTTGTTGTTTGGTTATTTGTTTCCCCAGAGCTCCAACAGTATATAAACACAGGAAAGAACCAAATAACTTTTAAACATGGTTTTATAAAACAGCTACCTTCTGCTTTGTTTCAATTTGTCTGCCTCTATGCTGGATTCGATGTGTATTTAAGAGTTGAAGTCTTGTTGAAACTGAAGATTTTTCCCTGTTGAATCAGTTTCCCTCTTTACAGGAGGCAGCAAGTGTGGGGTTGAGTACGTAGGTCTGCCTTTTGCTGTGGAGGGTGAAATGGAAGTGGTGGTGTGTGGCGGGGGGGTGGTCCCCCTTCCTGTGGGATCTTGGATGATCCACCACTGTGTATTCATCAGAATTTCCTGTTCCGTAGGTCTCCTTGTGGGTACTCTTGATGTCGTCTTGGACTCCAGTGCCAGAGTGGCACCGTATCGAATCCTCTACCAAGCACCAGATTCCTTGGTCTATTGGACTATCGCCTGTGGTAAGGACAAACATACTGTCATGTGGATTTTTATTCTCCCTGGATACGGTGCCGCATAACTAATAGAGCATCCTGCATGCTGGGCACAGTCATTTCAGGAAAAATAAATGGGTCGGGATGAAGACCTGCCCTAGTGGTTAAATTAAGAAGCTTTAGGGCTTCTAATATTCAGACTTCGAATGGCAGCATGCACATATGTGTTATGCCCCATGACTGGGTAAAACCAGAAATGGCCATGAAGCAGGGTCAGAAGCCTCTGTTATTTCCCACCCTTCGATCTCCCAAAGATGTTCCCAGACAAGCAGCTTAGTATCCATCCCTCTGTGTTCTTCTCCATGCCCATGGCTCCCTCCTACAGCACTTTTGAACTGCAGCATTCCTGGGTGATGGGGATCTCTGAAGAGTATGGTAGGAGGAGTACCTGGGTTATACCCTCCAGTTTACCCAGACAGGACACTTGGCTTCCCTTGAAATGGAAACTGAGAAAGAAGGTGGTGGAACCTCGGCTCTCACCTGAGTACTGAATATCGGTATGGCATTTTCTGCATAGTGAGCTCAGTCTCCTCCAGGATAAATACCATTGAGATCCCAGAGATGTCCGCCTCCTGGATGTTTATTTCAGACAGTGTGTTGTCCTAAACATGATGTACTTAGAAATTCAGCAAGATGGTAGCTAGGTTAGAGTTAAATGGAGTGTATGTTTTTACATGGATGCAACAACTCTTACGAGTTTTGGTCTTCAGGGCTCAAACTTTGACAGGTCTAACTGTAAGAGTAGTTCTTTTGTCATTATAGTAGTTGGTGAAATCAATGAAGTTGATATTCTAGTACATTAAATAGGGTTTTTGCAGGCACTACATCCTGTAAATACTAAATGGTTATTTCTGTGGTCAGGTACTTGTTGCAAGTAGCATAAACCAGTATGTAGTTAGTCTCTGGTTCTGTTTGCTGGCTTTAAAAATAGTGTCTGAAGCTGAATGTAGAAGGTTGAGGTTATTTAGTTTTGATTGGCCAAGCTTGTAAGGTCAAATCCTCAGTTTAATAGTATTGCTTTTCAGTCTTAGCAAAAGGAAACTTTTGAATGCTGCTCCTCTAGCTCTCAAGTGTCAAACACCGTTTTAGGCAGCAGCCAGAACTCTGTTCATTTGAAAGAAAATTGAGAAAGAGGACAAATAAGAAGTGCCTACCTGCCTGTCATCTGTTTAATAGACTAGTAACTTCCAGCACCTCCAGTGCTGTCTGACATTCAAAAATACTAGTTAACAAAGCTGTAGACTTCTGGCCTACCGCTGCCCTCTCATCTGTGCTCATTCTCCCTATAAAATTTGACATTTAGATTATTTGGATGACTTTTCCTCCAGACAAATACTCTCTCTTGGGAAGGGAAGATAAATGGGTGAAGGTTTGCCATAGATCTGATAATTTTCGCAGTTCAAAGCAGGATCAGTTCTTACAAGCACATGATTTGTGTGTCTGACAAAGTTGGTATCAAAGCTGTGTCACATTCTGAATCCAATAGGAAGTTTTTTAATAGCTCGTCTTAGCACAAGTATTTCTTGCTACTTTTGATAGTATCAGACCTGAAAGAAGGCATTGATTTAAACAGCAGTTTTCCCGTCTACACCTATTAGTACCAACCTACCGAAGTATAACATAATTAGCTTTAGTGACAGCTAACAGTAAAAACAGATATTAATGAAATTGTCAATATATGAAGTTCATTTCCAAATCTTCATTTAACTGCTTGCTTTGTACTGGGAGCTACTCTGCTGTGACCATAAGTAATGGGACCTTGCATGCCAGCCTCCCACAGATCTCAGGCATGAGAAAGAAGGGTAAAAGTACTTGCCAGTATGTTTATTTACACTGTTTGTGAACAGGCAGAGGTAGTTGCAAGTGCACATGCAATCCCTTCTTCCCTGCATTCAAATGTCAGCGCACAGCGGTTGGTGAGCACCTCTGTTCCATAACCTTGAAAGGGTGCAACTGAGGGCACAGATTTTCTTGCTGTTGGCAGACTCCTTTCCAAAGCAAATAACATATCACGCAGCTCTCAACAAAACAATGTTTCTTCAAAGACTCTCATACTGTGCATATATTCAGAAATGGATTTTTAAGACTTTGGAAATAGGCCACGTGATTTTTCTTTGAGTGCATTTACAGGTTTTTCGCATGACAGCTATAGATAATTGCTAAAATTTTAAACCTACAAACAACAAGGGGTACAAAAGTGAAGGCAGATGAGTTATGGCCCCAGAATAAACAAATGTACCATGTGTAGAGTGTTATGCTGCTGCTGAAATTTGAAGGTTTGGTTTCTCTTCTGCTGCAGATATTGCAGGTTTGACGTAGAAATATGGTACTCTGTTTACATTTAAGCTAGTTTTAATGATCATGCTGTTCAGTGATGAATCTTAACCATAACTGAAATTGCTGCAGTAGTTAATGTATGTGTCTGTGCTTCCATTTTGTGGAGTGTTTCTTGAAGTTTTAGTCTGCTGATATCTAGCTGGTTGATTGGCACCGGTTATTTTTGTTCAATTATAAGACTGCACTAGCTTAGCTCATCACCCAAGGAGAATAGAGTGGCTCTTACAGGGAAGTAAAATTTTACAGCGAGCAAATTATTTATCTTGTGCAACCTTGAAGCTGAGCAGCCCAGTGTTGCCTAAGGCTCTGCACTGTGGTTATTTTATGAATTTGCAACTAAAGCAATTCCTTATGAAGGGATCAAGGGCTGTTACCACTATACAGGTTACTAAGGGATTTGGCTGCATTTAGCTGTGCAACTGATTTGTCCTGCGTTGTACAGCCATTCCTCACTGCTCCCCGGAGGTAAACTGCTGGCTATTTGGTACTTGTAATCTCTTTTAATAGAAATTGGTCATATTCTCCTCTGTCTTCCATAAACCAGTAATTTCCATCTTCAGTAAGTAGCTGTACAGAGTAACTGGAAGAAATGCAATTGTTTCCTGGTTCATTCATGCTGTATGACATTTGGTCTTGTTCTGTATAAGACTATTCCAGGGGCAGAAAATAATCCAAGGGTTTAAACTCTAGATTTGTTTGTAATTCATTTTGGTTGTGAATTTTCTTGGCTATTAACTCTACTCATCTATGCTGTATGAGAATGCTAGTTGGTAGACCTGAGGCTTCCTAGCTCTGTAAAGGAGGCTTGTTAACAGCACTTTCTCCAGTGCAGTGTTGTGTTGAAGATGTCACAAGTTAAGAGTTCTGTCTTTTGAACTATACTGGAAAAATGTTATTGGTACCTTTTCAAGAGCAGTTTTAAGCATATTAATTTTGTGATGGTCTGGAAATCCAAGCTTGTACATGACCAGCCTTGCATGTGGTTAGTACCCTTTCTGTGTCCCATGTCAGTGTCCCTCCCCAATCTGCTAGTACTCAATTTAGGGGGGAAAATGGTGGTATGTGTAAACTTTGTTTGGAAATGAACAGGTTTTTTTAGATCCATCTCCACCTATAAAATAAGTCATTCTTACTGTATCTTTGTGTGTTTTTGAGGTATTGAACCATTACTGTAGGTTTTTTGTGGTAACGGTAATTATATGCATTTCCATAGAAGTTTCTAAACTTTCTAAACACAGGTGAAAAAAATTAATTATGGATTATGTTAAAGCACCAACCTTGACATTTTATTACATGCCTTGGAAAAGGTTTTCAGAAAAACTCATGTGCTTTGGTTAATAAAGCTACAAGTTTTAGTTAGAGCACTGTTGAGTTTACCAGCTGTAACTATTTCATCCTCCCTCTGTGCAAATTGACGTTTTGTCAGTTTGCCTATGAACCTGCCATTACTGGCAAGGGCAATTTTAAGCTCCCTGAAGTGTTACAAGTTCTCTTGCAGTGCATTTTGTTAACAGCAGCAGGACAAGTTGACTGATAAGCAGCTCGGGTAAGTATTGACTTGGAAGAGAAGACTGGACATGATAGCCGCATCACCTGTCT
Organism: Bucorvus abyssinicus; assembly: GCA_009769605.1. NCBI lineage: Eukaryota > Metazoa > Chordata > Aves > Bucerotiformes > Bucorvidae > Bucorvus > Bucorvus abyssinicus. The sequence continues at coordinate 11,739,247 of CM020046.1, read as the reverse complement.
CAAGTTAAGCCATTCCTATTCCTCAGTCACTGACTGAAACAGTACTGAGATTATACTTCTGAGTGTGTTTGAAAGCATGTTTATATGACTTGCTTCCTTCTCAGTCCTGAACTCAGTCACGTTCTTTCTGTATCTTCACCTCTTAAGACAAATGAACCCAGGTCCTAGAAACCTAACGCTGACACCCAGAGATGTTCCCAGGTTGCTCATGCTGTTTCTCCACCTCACCTGCTAGGCAACTGCCCCTTCTCATTCTCACTCCAGCACCATGCATCCTTCCTCCATCCAGTTCTTTTGGTCTAGACCTCCCTTAGTTCTCCAACTTCTGTTTAAGACACTTAGTAGTTTCTTCCCTGAAGATTGAGAATAGCTCAGTCTATCAGGGATGCTGGTCATCATTGCACCATTTCAGCCGTGGAGCACACCATAAGCTGAGTGTACCATTTAGTGGAGAGGAAGGAGTGACTACTGTATGCGTTGTAGCTGTTTTCCCTTTTATTTCCAGCTGGTCTTGGGGGCTCTGTATTCCAAAGTGCAGTGGTTAAACCGTTAAATGTTAGGGGTTTTTTCCCTTCCCTGAGAGAGATATTGCTTAATTTACCTAAAAGGCTGATGATGGCAAAATGGTGAATGCTTCTAATATGCTCAGATAGGCAAAGACATGCCAGTAGCAGAGTTAAAATAGATCTGTAGTTTAAAGCATTGCAGCAAAATTGTTTTTTAATCATGTACTTGCTAGTTCAGAGTAAAATGAGCCAAACATGTGATTTGAACAAAAAGATGGTGTAGTATTGATGCTATTTCCTACCTGGATTGAGATACTTTTAATCAACCTTCAGGTACAGATGTTCCTATCTGAACATATAGTATTTGTTTTCTGAAAATACTTAAAAGACCCAGTTTTGTCATAATTCCCTCAACATCCTTTTTTGGGGGAACAATTTTTTTTGGGAGTGCTTGAATTTATTCTTGTTTCACAGTGGGCACAGAGAGATCCTGAAGAGCACCAACAACTTTATTCTGTAAGATGTTGAGAATGGGGTTGAAATGGAAGTTATATTTATTACAATCCATCTCAAGTAAAACAGAAGCAAAAAATTTGCATATATAAACTCTTACAGCTTCATCAAGAAGCATTTTGATCCCTGTTCTGTACTACTTTACAGACTACATGTGCACTGATTCCTCTGTATCAAAGATACCTCCCTTGTCCCTTTTTGATCTTCTAAGCAAACTAGAGGCATCGGAGTTTAGTTTACTCTTTCGTCATTAAATGTAAACCACCTCTGACAACCCTCTTCCCCTAAAAAGGTACAACTTTCTTAGAGGTCTTTTGGCACTGTTATTTTGAGGAAGAGACATTGTAATAGACTTGTCAGGAAAATGATCCCTTTCAGCTTTTACTCTTGAAATTTTCTCATTGTTTCATAATTCTTAGAGGTATTCAATGGTGAAGAATTAGGAACCAATGGTAGCGTAGATAGCTGTTGGGTTTTTTTGTCAGTTCCTAACAGATGCAGGTAATAGCAGTGCTAACTTCTTCACGCGACATTGAGCAGCTCGGGGTCATTATTATGGTTAGAATCCTAAATGTAGGGTGGTTCTGCTCATGATATTATCATAAGTAGCTTGTGCTTCTCCAGAATAGCCTTGAAGATTGCTACCTATTTATTATGAAATTAAAGAGTATGGGGGAAAATTTTGCAATTTCCAGGGACAAAGCATCTGGTGAAATGTTGCATCTCCAGTTACTGGCAAATTTTATTAGAGTCTTTTGTTTAGAATTAAGGGGGCATTGACATTTGTGAATTATTAATTTTGTGACTTTTGGGTTTTTTTTTTTTTTATATATACAGGTTGCTCAAGGAAGGAAATCACTGAACACTGGGAATGGCTTGAACAGAATTTGTTGCAAACTCTTTCAATCTTTGAAAATGAGAATGACATAAATACATTTGTCAGAGGAAAAATACAGGTAGTTAAATATATTATTATAAATGTTGCTAATGATAAATGTGATTGTGAAAGGAAAATTGACGTGAATTCTAAACAAATTTGTCCTGGTAGTCCCCAGGCTGCTCCACCTTTATGAAGGAAAACTGGATTCTAAGTAGCAACATGTGTTTAGGGAAAAAAAACCCAAAACTAGAATTAGCACATGTAACTACAGCAGTGTGATTAAAAATAGGCAGGGCTTCAAACATGTTATGTTCTGTAGTTAATTGCACTGTTGCTTCTGTCTTAAACTTTGACAGTTTTCTATATAACTGCTTTTCCAGTGCAAAGCTTTGATTTTTTTTTTCGTGCACACATTGTATAATGTCTCTTTATCCTCTTCTACGTAGTTAAATTCTGTAGCGTCAGTGTTTACATGTCATAAGTGTTAGGGGTTTTGTTGTTTGTTTGGGGTTGAGTTTTTGTTGGTTTTAGTAGAATTTCTTTTTCTCTTTATAAGAGAAATAGTAGCTATACTATGAAGTACATTATTCACACTAAGAATTAACTAAAAAATATTTCGGTAAAAGATTGATTTTAGCAAAATTACTGTTCTTATTTGTTGTATATTCCAAGCATTGGCTTTGTCTCATTCGTTCCTCTTTTTTCGTGTAGTAAGTCAACTGTCTTAAGAATCCCCTAGTTGTTTGTGTTTTACTTGTGAATCAGGTATGAGGGCTATAGGTGATCATGGAAACACCATATGTGAGAAGACATCTGTCCTGTGAAACATAATCCTTTAAGAAAATTGTTACCTTTTAGAGTTGGACAAATATTAAATGTGACTGATAGTTCACTGCTTTACACTCTGCTTTCCATGGAAAGATGGAGCAATTTGAAGGCAAGAAGTCACTTTACTTTCTATAAGTTTAATATAGAAGGCAATAGAGAAGATATAAACAGAAAATTGTCTATAGAAAAGATATAAAACAGATTAGGAAAGTCAGTGAATAGACCAGAAGTGAATAGATCAGTATAGAACAGAAGGAGCTGTAATCTTTGAGGTATCAAAAAGCAGCTTTCCACCAGACTGCTGCCACTTCACATTTGAGGAAGGTCTTCTGCACCTGAGAGTGTGAATGATTTTTCCATCCTGCCAGTTAATCTAATAGGAGATTTTTTTTTCTTCTTGCTCTTCTCTTTTGCTCAACATCCACTAAGAGGAGTCATTAAAGTAATTTGGTATTTTTTCTAATGAATAACAGATCCTTTTTTCCTTTTACTTTTTTCTTTCCTTTTAGAAGAAAATTTTCTGGTGAAATCCTATCCCTGTCTCCCCAGGGAGCACATTTACGTGGAAGGGGAAAATATTACAAATCATAGGTGTTGTACAGAGTTGTTACGGGTACTTGAGATAGACTGGTTAATTTAAAACAGGGTACTGGCTAGTGGGTTGGTTTGGTTGCTTTTGACATAGGCATGGAATGAAGGTAGGGAGCAAGGTCACCAGAAAGAAAGCCTTGAATAAAGTAAATATGTAAGCAAAAGAATGTGCAGAAGAACAAGAGATAAGCAAAAGGCTTTCTTGACATTGCAGCAACTGTTGTGGCCTGTGGCCCAGACAGCAGCGGTAATAAGGACATCTGACACCCCATGGCAACTAACATGCTGTGCACTTCTTTCACTCCCTACTAGGGCATCATCGCTGAGTACAACAAAATCAATGGCATCAAGGAAGATGATGATACAGAAAAATTTAAGGAAGCCATAGTGAAATTTCACAAGCTATTTGGGATGCCAGAAGAAGAGAAACTAGTGAACTACTACTCCTGCAGTTACTGGAAGGGGAAGGTTCCCCGTCAGGGCTGGGTGTATCTCAGCATTAATCACCTTTGCTTTTACTCTTTCCTCATGGGCAGGGAAGGTATGTTTTACAGTGGAATGGTGGTCTGTGCATCTAAGAATCGTTAGGAAATCTGTAGTTTGTTACTGTTCACCTGCCGAACCCCCGAGGGTGTAAAGACACTGCTGAGGAAAAGAGGAGCAGGGAGCAATTCCCTGATTGTCAGGCTCTTTCACTGTTCCTTTGTTTGTTTTGTATTTCTCAAAGTAGTTCTCGGTAAAGCAATACCTAGGTGTCGTTTAGAGGCATGGTTCTCTTTAGGGACTGTGCCCAAAAGGGGGTAGAGATGAGATCACAACAGTTTTGGCTCCTTCTGCTTTTACACAATACTCCAGTACTACTCTGGCAGACTTTGCAAACTCAAATGCTGCACGTACTCTTGTACAACACCAGAGCATCACAAAGAGCTCAGAGGAAACCCAGGGTCAAGAACTGCATAGTGTGGATGCAACCAGTCTGCTTTCGAGGGAGTTAATTCTAAGCAGTGTGGAGGTGCGCGAGTCTGCAGGACTTGGTTATGGGCAATGGATCAGTCCAAGGTGTTTCTGTTTGCCAGTTTAGACATATCCCTGTGAATGACTGGATTTTAATTTTTTTCTTTTTTTGACAAAAATAACCTGGACTTAGTCGCTATTTTAAGGACAATATCCTAACCTGTAGTGGTGTTGGAAGAAAAGCCAAGGATCTCTCATTACTGTAATATTGGAAACTTTTTAGTGTATAAAAACAACACAAGCCCATCTGATGGGTTTAGACTATGTTTCTTTGCTTCCAAAGGAAAAGAGGACATCAGATTCTGAGCATGAATCAGAATTGTAATCAGCTTTGTAATGCTTTTGTGCGGTGTTCTGTACAGAAGTAAATGATACTGAAACTCTTTTATCTGCTGTTTGTCAGGTCATCATAGTTTGTTTGAACAAGTTGAGTCTATTTGTGCTGTCCTCCCAACTTTTCAAGATGCAGAAAATCTCAGCTGAATGCATTTTATGGGAAGAGGAGATAAATGCTTTTGAATATGCTAATTTTTTGTACTGAATCTTTCTTGTGTTTGTTTCTGTTCAGCAAAGTTAGTTATCCGCTGGGTCGATATCACTCAACTTGAGAAGAATGCTACACTGCTCTTCCCTGACATGATCAAAGTGAGCACAAGGTCAAGTGAACATTTCTTCTCAGTATTCCTTAATATCAGTGAGACATTTAAACTTATGGAACAGCTTGCCAACATAGCTATGCGACAGCTTTTGGACAATGAAGGATTTGAACAAGACAGGTCATTACCCAAACTGAAAAAGAAATCTCCCAAAAAAGTGTCTGCACTAAAACGGTAGGTAGCTCTGGCTCTTGGTCATTTTTCTCCTCAGTCCTTTTACTTGGAGCATTTTGTCCACAGGTTTTCTATTGTTGCTGCCATTTATTGTCACTCCAAAAGGAACGATTGATTTCAGAAGTGGCAAACTGTGAATAATTATTTGAATGTAATTACTTGGTCTCCTGTTGAAATAGGAAAGGGAAAACATTTGAACATGAACATGTTGCAAAAATAGGACACATATTTGAGCCAAATTCTCATTTGTTCAGAAGCTCTTTAATCCCTTGACACTGGCTGTGTTAGGTATCTCTTGTAAGTCCCTTTTATGTTACCAGGAGAAGGTAATAAAGCGATTTAAGGGTTAAGAAATGTGCCTAATGTTCATACTTGGTCCTATAACTGGAATTGAAAAATGACTCGATGATGAATTCTATCTAGAACTTATTTTAGGTAACAGAAATACAAAAAACGACATAACATTCTAAGGGATGAAGAATTGCCTGGAAAGTGTTTCTGCTTCTTTTATAGATATCATGCTGCAATTTGATAGTTTCTTGCTATTTTTTTCATCGTTTTATATAGTGATCACATTAGTGAACCATACAGAATTGTAACCAATGCGTGTATATATTTCTCATTACTTAATGACATCTGACATGTGTTGTGTCACTTAGGTTTGTCTTTCTAACTATTGGGTGTTTTGCACTGAATGCATTATCAAGACTGTCTTGAAATTGTTAACAAACTCTAGCCCTAAGGATTGCATCGTATCAATAAATAAGCCTCAAAGAAGCCTTTTTGTCTGGTATTACATGGGGTCATGTGTTATTTAATAATAAAGGAATTCACTGCATATCTTCTGAGAAAGTAGGGCTGAATGTGAAAAGATCACCCAGCCTGTCCCCGCTGAGAAGTCAGGATCAATCAATCGAAGTCATTCATGGCAGAATTTCTTTTCCTGTACTTTTAGAATCTTCCAGCAGCAGAGACTCTACATCCCTTATATGTAAACTATTTTCTCTGTTTTGCTGTACAATCAGTGCATAGCTTGAATTGTATGTTGCAGGTAACTTGCAATGGTTTGTATAAAATATATCTTAAAACCTATCACGTATTTCTTAAAACAAGAAAAGCTTTCTGTGGTGGTTTTTTTTTTTTCAGGGATCTTGATGCCAGAGCAAAGAGTGAGAGATACCGTGCATTGTTCCGACTGCCCAAGGATGAGAAATTAGATGGACACACAGACTGTACTCTCTGGACTCCATTCAACAAAATGCACATTTTGGGTCAGATGTTTGTTTCTACAAACTACATTTGCTTTACTAGTAAAGAAGAGAATTTGTGCAGCCTTATTATCCCTCTTCGAGAGGTAAATATTTGTATTTGTAAATATACAGGTCAAATAATAAAGCAATATCCTATTGGAAATTGCATCTTAGCTTCATTATTTTCATTATTGAAGAAAAACCCCCTTTCATCCCTTTAATCTCGCGCGCATACTATCTGCATGTGTTCTAAATGCTATTTAATGACTGCGTAGCCTAGTTCAAAGTTCCTACTACTAAAATGCACAGGGAGTTTTCTCTGAGTCCTTCCTCTCCCATAATTCATATTCTGTTTTAGAGCCCTGTGGTACATTTTTTTTGTCCCTTATAGGGAGGGACAGATGATAAAACTTCAATTAATTAATAAAACTTCTATAATTAATTAGTGAATCTTCAGTTAAAGAATCTGTCAGATAAGATTTGCTTTTTTCAGATGTAAAAAGAAGAATAATCCTAAAGATTTGAGTTGTCTCTTCACACAGACTTGTAATTATTTATTACTGCATATGGAAAATATTTGTCAACATTTTACCCTTTTTAAAGCTGGGTGCTTAAAGCAGATGTTCAATAAAAAGAATTTAAGTTCAATGCAATAAAAAAAATTATGCTGGGGAGGTTTTTTATGATTGCTTGGATTTGTGAGTTAATGGGAAAATGTGTAAAATAAGTCTTGGAAATAGTAGCAAAGCTGATGTAACCAAGGACAGTTTGGGTTGACTGAGGAGTCACGGAATATTTTTAGGCACTGTTTCCCCCCACAAATCATTAAGAGTAAAATGAAATGGTATTTGTTTGGAAACTTCGAAGTACAGCTTCTCCACAGTGTGTTGCAATGACTTTGGTTATTTGAGAACAGACATTTGATTATGGTTGTACCGTTTGTCTGGAGCTCCAAGGGAACAATGGTCCTCCAGGTGAAGTGGTGGAGAAGGGAACAAAATCTGCACTGGATACGAGCTCTTTTCCTGGATGCAGATTCAGCAGCTGCTTTTGGTAACCACAGCCGCAGCAGCATGGGATTGAAAGCCGCTCTGAAGCTTTCAGAGAAGGAAATAGCTGAAGGACTAAGTGCTTTTGTGTGAGCAGGTTAAATCTCAGCACCAGCAAGAACAGTAACACACTGGGTAGTACCAGTCTTCAGAAAAATTGATCAGTACCCTTAATAATTAAAGGGAAGCTTTCTGTTTAAGTAAAGGTTTGGGACAGACCCTCACCTAACTCGAGTATTCTGTGATATCCTGGAGGTGTTTTGACAGATGAGACAATAACAAAGCATTGATCCAGAAACGATCAGAACAGATGATTTTCAGAGGCTGACTGCAGTAGATGCAGTCTCCAAGATCAGCACTTCAGATACGTCTGTGTCCCTACTTGAATAGAAAATAAGTGGATATCGGTGCTCATTATAGCAGAGCTTGCTGCAATGTCTGTCCTCTGCATCTTGTCTGTCATTTCTGCTGATTACACTCAAACAGTTTTTAAGTGGAACAGAGAAATTACACAGGAACACTTATTAGCTAATTCCAATATGCTGTTAGTGAAGGTTCTTTAAGTTAATGAATAACTAATAGATTTGTAGTTAACAAAAAATAAAAAGGAAGTTGGAACCATAGAGAAGTGACTTAGCTCCTGAGCTGTGCACTGCAGTCTTTAAATACCTCTTCAAAGAAAATGTTGTGCAAAAAATTGTTATCCTATCCTTGTAGCTAGAGACATAATATTACAGCGCTGATGTCTGTTTTAATTTTAAGAAGGGTGAAAAAAAAGAACAAAAGTAAAGGTCCTAGTAAACTGAAATGTGCCCTCTTGTATTCCGAAGACAGTAAGATGGTTCTCATTACCTAGGAGATTGTTGAAAATCATAAAAGTGGTTAGAAGTATTTACAATTGTGACTTCTATTTTGTTCAGTGTATGAACTGCACAGACTGGGTTGATTGGTTTATTTGTTTTTCAGACTGATAATTGGTAATGTTTAGAACACGCTGCTGTTGCATAATTCATCTGCAGTGTATGACTTATCCCTGAGATTTCTTTGTGTTAATGCGCTTAACCAAAGCTCAGGGAACGAGTGCCCTGTACTGTGTAGATTGTGGTGTGAGGGCTGTTCACAGGTTGGAGTTCAGTGAGATTAGTGACCATTTCAACTAACGACTGAAGGCAGAGACCTCCACCTCACAGGGTTGGCTGTTTTCCTTTGTAAGGAAAGACATGGGCTTAGTTTCCCTTTGCTGCAGGTTTCTGTGTACTGTGAAAATACAGTTGCAATAACAGTTGTTATCACAGTATGCAACTATAATATAGTAGGAGTGTTATCCTAAAAAGAGCTTATTCACACGGTCAATAAAAAGTAAGCAAAAGTCTCCATTGATTCAGCATGGAGTGATATTGGGGACCAGGAGAGGGATTCGGAGATCCTACAAAAAAGCTCATAGATCTGCATCCCACAGAAGAACTTTTGGTTTACTGTTTCTTTTATATAAAGCCCGAGGAAAATAAACTAAGTGGTGCAAAGGAGTTTTGCTGGAGAGTGTACTGAAGCCAGTTGTTTGAGGAATGATAGTCTTTATCTTTCAGACTTTTAAGTCCTTGTACCCAAATCCTGTTTTCCCCCAGAGGGATGTCCATTAATGATTCAATATAAGGGACAAAGTGTCATGGGTTTATTGTATAAAGATGGTTTCTTAGACCAAGCACCCTGATTAATTAAAGATCTTAAAGCTGTAGCTTCTCTTTCTTCCTAGGTGACAATAGTGGAAAAGGCAGACAGCTCCAGTGTGTTGCCCAGCCCGTTATCAATCAGCACAAAAAACAGAATGACGTTCCTCTTTGCCAACTTGAAAGACAGAGACTTTCTTGTACAGAGGATCTCAGACTTTCTACAACAAACCACTTCAAAAATATACTTGGAGAAAAATATTTCTGGAAGCTATATCAGCTCAGATGATGAGGTATGTGGAGAAACATGAATCTTTTACTAGATGAAGGGGATTTTAACTGGTGTGGGGAGAGAGAAGCCAGGAAAAAAACTTTTTAAAGTGTTGTAAAGCTAAACCTTTGTACACAGAAATGTTGCTTCTTTTGTGTTAATGCCTTTAGCTTCTTTAAGCTCAACAGTTAAAATTATATGGATAGAGTATCTATTTTTTTTCATGTTAGACCTAAGAGAAATCACCATTGCTGTGGAGGAGTTACTCTACCTCTGCTGCCACATTCTGAAATTGCAGTGGATCTTGTTGGAAAGTGTCCTGGTTAGCAAACTGGTTAATTTAATAATACCATTTACTCTCTATCGACTTGTCCAAGTTAGACTGTGGTTGAGGAACTTGAATAATTTGAAGAAATTATCAGTTGATACAAAACTTATTCAGGACTTAGCTGATAAATCTCATTCTTTGATTCTTCAGAAGACAGTTTCTGAGCTGGGCAACTTTGTATATGCACTGCTAGCAAATTTTGGAACGTTTGAACTAACAAAAAAAAACCCAAACCCTGTGCTGGACATCAGATGGCCCTATTCTGAACCACTTCTGCTATTTACCTATGTAAAGTGAACGGTTCTAAAATTACATGATTAGATAAACTTTTCTGAGGTACTTTGAATATCAAGGCTTCTGCGGAATTGCTAGGTTTTATGTATGAAGTTTAGGTGCTCCATATCACAACCTCATCAAATCTGTTAAACCCTGCAAAGTTCAGCAGTTCAGATCTTAAAGCAGAAAAGAGTTTTGTTGTGTTTCTTGGTTTTATGTAGGTAGACCTCACAGTCCAAGTCCGTACTAAGCCATACCTTAGTATTGCGCTGAGTAGCCCTACCCTGTTTGCCGTGTAAACCTTAACAGTCATGTTTTTACTTGCTTTGTTCATGGGGAGGTAAAATTAGTGTGGTTTTGTGCAGTTGTTTAGCAGAGCACACGTGCATCTATGTATAATGCTGAAACTTTGTCTTGCCTTTTGCCCTAAATGGATCTGTGTATTCTACCTACTGAATTACAAACACAGATTAATAACTGCAAGCATTATTATTACATTTAGTAATATCATTACATGTGTAGACATGCATGACTACAAATTTCAGTTTCAGGTGTTTGGTGTGAACTGTTGTATGAGATCTTACTGTGATAAATTTTCAAAGCTATTTGAGAAGTCAGAAAATCCATTTTCTTCAAAATATTTTTCTTGCAAATCGCAGTCTGAGTGAATTTTCTGTAGAACATTTTTTTTAAGTGAGGGAAACAAAATAATATATTTTGTGTATGTCTGTATAAACATATATGCAGATATAAATGTGTGTGTGTGTGCATACACACACACATATAAATACAAGTTATATAGAAATCTTACATTCTGGACAGTCAGGGAGCTACCTGCGGAGTCAACAGTCCTGTGATGTTGCCAGGAGACCAAGGGAGCTGGTTTAATTGTCCAGGGCTACTTAAAATTAACACTACTTTGGTACTTCTTATTAGAGGATTTGATTACTTTTCAGGGCAGGCAGAGCAGGAGTTATTGAGAAACTGGAAATAGTGTCATGATTCTCTCCTGGTTTAATTTCTGCTGTCATATATTCAGCCTATGAATGTCCCCGGGTGATTTAATTTGCTCAGTTTTATATTAGCTGTTAGCGTGTATAAATTTTGAAGTAAAATGAAGTAAAAAGTCCAGACTCTGGCTCAGCCCCATGTCTGTATTGCTTGTGACTGCTTTCTACAGGTGTTTACAAGATCAAGTAGTTTAATTTCTGCCAGCCCTCATAAAAGCCTCAGCTCTGAGTCGGAGGGAGAGCGACAGTTCAATCTCAACGACAATGGCATTCCAACAGCAACTCAAGCTTTAATGACGATGTATCGCCGGAGGTCACCTGAGGAGTTCAACCCCAAGCTGGTAAAATACACCTTGGAATGCTGTACCTGACTAAAAAAGTTCTTAAATCATGTTTTCTTTAAAATTCATTTTTCTGACCCAGAAGAGTTCCATTCTGCCACAGGCAGTTAAGAGGCAGCGTTTTTCACAGAAATAAAACATGGAACTTGCTGTTGTTTTACCGATACAGACAACTTCACTACCTGGAAAAAACAAAGTCGGCTGTAAGACAAGGAGCAGTTGTATGCCTGCTCTTAAGTACAACTGCTTCTACACTATTCCTTTAACAGCAAAGTCTATGGGGAGAGAAACTAAGAAATAAGAGCAGGCAGCCCATTAAGAAGAGAATTGGACCGTAGCCAAGTTATTTCTTGCTCACTTGGAAAGTTAGTACTTTCCAGGCTTTTTAGCACTTGGCATTTCAGTGGGGCAGAGGGTTAGAGAAGCTGCACCTTTATGCCTCCCTTTCTTTGCTTTTAGGCTAAAGAGTTTTTGAAGGAACAGGCCTGGAAGATTCACTTTGCTGAATATGGCCAAGGAGTCTGTATGTATCGTACGGAGAAAACCAGAGACCTTGTGCTGAAGGGCATTCCAGAAGGCATGAGAGGGGAACTCTGGCTACTCTTTTCAGGTGGGTGTTCATTTGAACGTGACTACGGTATATAAGCAAAGCATGAGGGAAGAGAGGATTTCAAAGATGTTTAAAGGTGCAGATAATAATAATCTAAAAGTAATTTGGAGCAAGTAAGGCTGTGATTGTTAGCAGACAGCAGACTGGTTTAGACAAGAGTTCTGTTTAGACCAGTAAATACCCTTTCTCAAACACGCTCAAATGATTAGGGAAGAGTATAAAAAGCAGAACGCACACCGTTAGCAGAAGCCAGCAGCATAGGGGCTTCCAGACGTTCAACAACCACCAGCAGGCCTACTTCCCATTTGTTTAAGCATTTCTGAATCCAATTATGCTTTTGGCCTTCACAGCAAGTTGTTGCAGGTAATTCCAAAGTTTAAGCACGTTGCATTCAACCACTATCTTTTTTTTTCTTAATAATGAAAAAAGTTACTTTACTATTTTATTAGGTAGCCCCAGTATGTGAAAAATGGTAAGAAAATATTTCTGTCCATCTTCTGTACCATATAGGATTCTCTAGGTCTGTATCCCCTTCGGCTTTTTTCCAAAGTTGAAGAATTTTATTCCTGTTATTACTAGTTATATGGAAATTAGTCCATACCTCAGGCTTTCTTCACAACCTTTCAATTACTGTATGCTTTTTCTAGCCCTGCCCCTCCCCGTGATAGTTGTAACAGCTACCTACACCATTTAGGATATGAGCATACCAGGGACTTTATATAATGATCTAATGATGCTTTCTGCTTCCTTTTCTATTTTGTCCTTAATTATGCTTAATCTTGTACATGTTCTCTTTGCTGCTGGGCATTAAACATATGTTTTCAGAAGACATACACAGGAATGCACAGATGTGTCCTGTGTCTAACAGCTAGTTAGGACCAATTTTCATCGTATATGTAATTAGTATTTTCCATATGCATTACTTTGGGCTGCTGACACTTGATTTCCTTTGCTGCTGAGATTTTTATTTCCAGAGAAGTTTTAAAGTCAGCAGTGAAATCTCATAGCAGTTCTGTGTGCGTGTGGTGCTATCTCCAAGACAGGATAAGTGCCCTGCGCAGATGACAGAGTCATTTTCAGAAGCAGGAGCAGACCTCTGGAGTTTCTGTCTCTTGCTTTTGGCTGAGATACCATACTTTCTGCAACCAAGCATTAATTTACTTGCTCCTCAGGGCAAGAAGCTTTCTCGGAGGCATATCTGGAGTTATTTAGGCAAATCAAACCCACAGCCAGCTGGTAAGAGAGAGCTTGTGGTACCATGTGACTGCACAACTGGTTTGTTCTCCATGCCTCCTCTTTCGTTCTGGCTGAAAGAGAAAGAGGCTTTATCTTATTTTTTTTCTTTCTCTTTTTTTTTTTTTAACCTCATTATAAAATGCCTCCAGAGGAGAAGGCAAGAAGAGGTGATACCTCAGCAAATTGGTTTTTTTTAAATCACCTTTACAAAAATATTTCGTATTTGCTTTCAAAGTGCTTGTTGGTGACATTCAAGGTGAAAGGGTAGCAGATGATCATCATCTTGGGAATACTGTGTATGCTAACCCTTGCTTTTTCTTCCGGTTTTAATACTCTTCTCCCACTCCCAGGAGCCATTAATGAAATGGCCACTCATCCTGGCTATTATGAGGACCTAGTGGAGAAGTCAATGGGGAAGTATAATCTTGCTACAGAAGAGATAGAGAGGGACCTGCACCGCTCTCTTCCAGAACACCCTGCGTTCCAGAATGAGATGGGTATTGCTGCTCTAAGAAGAGTCTTGACAGCTTATGCTTTTAGAAATCCAAACATAGGATATTGTCAGGTAATTGAAGTACCTTGGCACTCCTTCCATTTCTGGAATTCCAGTTCTTTCTTTACACCCTCATTTCTTCAGTCATGTACACGAGTATTTGGCTGTGTAAAGTACACTGACACATGTATAACGCTGTGAGGTAGAGCCTCAGGGCAGCAGAATTGCAGTAATGCTGAGGGCAGAGGGATATGGCACAAGGACCTACTCTAACAGAAGTATTAGCAGCACATGCTGAGAGATGTTCATAGTTTTCTGTAAGCATATTTTCTGCCCATAAATCTAGAGACTGGACAGAGGATAACAGCAGCGCTGTCCTGAAGAGGACATCTGCAGGGGAGCCTGAGGAAAGGTTCTTTTCTTCTAATCAGGAAACTTGAACTTTAATTGTTCAGCCTTAAATTTTTACCTACTTATTCAATATATTAGTTGGAATAACCTTCAGAACCTTCTTTACTTTTTTCCAGTGATGCCATTCCATCATTCAAAACAAAACTGAAAACAAAACCCACAAAAAATAAGGCCCCCTTGAAGATACCTTATCACTGTGTGTCATAACCATGTATTGGTAGTTAATGCTGACCAGTGCATGGTTATGGAGTTCTTATGCCTGCGATTCAGGTCACTTTAGTTTCTGGTCCAAATTCATTCTTTTTTGCTGTGTAACTTTGACTTATTACTTGGGTTCTTTTCTTGCCTTCCTACCTGGTTTTGCAAACGGGAAACTTGAATTCATGAGTGTTAAGAAGTCTGATAAATGTTAAGACTGCTAGGTAGAACACGAGTGAGTGCAAGCAATTCTAACAGATACCATCTCATAAATTATTTAATAACAAATATAATACTAAGTAATAGCTGCAATAACTTTTTAAAGGGTGTGGAACAGAGGAACAGTAGAAGGGCACTGTGGTTCTGATTCCTAAAGCTGTCACGGTGATTGTTAACAGCCTTGGGACTTGGTCCATGGCATACAGATTGCTGACTCACAGTCACAGTGAGAATTCAGACACTGAAGTATTGCATACACGGTAGACAAGATAAAAAGGAATAGCATAGACTTTGACAGAGTTGTAACGGTGTCTTGAGTTTCAGCTGAAACCTTAGTTGGTGTTCCAAACAGGTAGTGGTCAAGCTGGAGTCTTAAAATGTTACAGGATCTGAAGCGAGCAGCTAATTCCTTAAGGAGGCAAACTGAGAAGCAAATGGTACTGAAACACTTTGTTTCTTCAGTCTAACAGCGGTCGAGTCAAGGGCTGTAAGCAAACCATTCACAAATCATTGAACAATGATGCGATGCCCGAAATGGAGTGAAACGGGCCGTGAAAACCTGTTGTGTACACGGTCAGACACTGTCAGCAACAGCAAGAGACATTTGTTTCACTATGCTGCGCTTGTTCATGACTGACGCTATTACAGGTGTTTGCCTCAGCTCACAGATGCTGTGGCTTGACCTGTTCGCAGGAGCAGAAAGCGTGGGGAGTGCAGGCTGTATCTGCCAGGGGTGCTACAGCAGCGGCCGTCGCGGGTGCTGTAGGAGGCATTTCGTCCGCATCAGACCCAGGTTCCCCAAGAGCGCCTCTTGGCAGAGTATCAGCAGCAGTGTAACCGGATGCTTGCAGACCTGAGTAGGCCCTTGATTAAGAAAAGAAATCCTAATTTCTTTTTTTCTTTAAAAAAAAACCCCACCCCAAAACCTAACCTTTTTTTTTTTTTTTTTTTTAGTTTATTTGAGGCTTTCTTAAACCTTCCTTTGAGCACTGGGAAAATCTTGCCTGCTTGTTTTACAGGGAAATACTTGAACCGTTTGGGGTCTGCAGGGGGAGCTGTAGCTGATGCTCTAACCATAGTAACCACTTATCTGCCCAGTTACTGTGCTAGATATTGAATAAATGGGTCTAGCAATTTCTACTTTTCTTTTAGGCCATGAATATTGTCACTTCAGTACTCCTCCTTTATGCAAAAGAGGAGGAAGCTTTCTGGCTGCTGGTGGCTCTCTGTGAACGTATGCTGCCTGACTACTACAACACAAGAGTTGTTGGTAAGTTACAGGGAAATCTTCTAAAATGGTGGTACAAAAATTAACGAAATTATTGGTGTTATTTATAGTGAAAGCAGCATATGTGTAGGGGTGTGTGTGGCATAGATACAGCTGTGGATGCTAATGGCAAGACAGCTTGCTCAGGAGCATAGAAGCAATTCCCTAAACGTACTGTGATAGCTAATAGTTTTTCACTTCCTTAGGATTAGATGGCATTCTAAAGTGAGCTTAAACAAAGGAAATAGAAAAGAGATGGAAGGCTAAAATTTGAGTTTTAGATGATGCAGTTATGTAATTAAGGTGTGGTGGAAACAGGAGCTTTGGCAATTTGAATAGAAGTCTCTGTGCCTGTTTACCTCTGATTTGACAAGGCACGAGTATCTGAAAGCTTTTGTTGTCAGATGACATTTTCCTTGTGTATGGAAGTGAATGACTCTTCAGTTCATCATGGACACAGTCATTAGTGTAGCTCGCAAATGCTTGAGATAGATACTCATTCAGCCTTAGAAATGATCCTTCCTGGGAGGCTTAAGACCCCGATGAGATGGCACAGATATGTATAATGCACAGTTCTCTTGGAATAAATCTAGACCCTCACAGACAGTCTCTCTGGCCTCCTCCAACAGGTAATGCTGAGAAGTCCTATTCTAATTAGTACTGATAAGTACTAAGCCATAACTTCTGCAGGTGGTAGACCAAACTGATGCTTTGATAGCTCTTATGAAGTGTATAATTAAAAAAAAAGTATTACAGTGCAATTTGTATGTACAGCTCAGTAGTGGAATGGAATCTGTTATTTATCTGAAAGCGAGCAAATGTCTGCAAGCAATACATAGAATATTCTTAGGTTTTGTATTTATACGTATAAAATATATTTGTATATAATTTTCTCCCCTAAATGGTGATGTGGTCAGTTGCTCCCGAATTAATGGACATCCCTCCTTATTTATTTTCAACAGGAGCATTGGTGGATCAGGGTGTCTTTGAAGAGTTGGCTCGTGACTATGTTCCACAGCTTTATGACTGCATGCAGGACTTGGGTGTAATATCCACCATTTCCCTGTCCTGGTTCCTCACTCTTTTCCTCAGTGTAATGCCATTTGAAAGTGCAGTGGTGGTTGTGGATTGTTTCTTCTGTGAAGGAATAAAGGTGATATTTCAGTTAGCACTTGCTGTCCTCGATGCTAATGTAGACAAGCTGCTTAACTGTAAAGATGATGGAGAAGCCATGACGGTCTTGGGAAGGTATTTATTACAGAAAATAAAGTCTCTTAATTTCATTTTTCTTTTTGCTTTCTTTTCTGATTTGTGTTCTTCTGTGTTAAAACACTCAATTTAAAACAGTACAATATATGTAAAACTTTTACATGTTTATAGTCCCCTTTCACCCATATAAAGTACTCTTTATATTATCTTAAAGTGACCAACAAGGTGTAAGTACTTCTTTCAAGACATTCAAATAAACTTCCCAAACCTGGTTATAGAAACTTATTTTGGTTGATTATTTTAGTTGATTACGTGGTTTTTGTTACTTCATCTTTTACTTGTGCTACCTTTGTAAACGCTGCTAAGACAAAGCCTTGATCTCAAGTGAAATTGTTTTGGGAATGGACTAAACAGAACTCAGAAGAGTGGTAGGCTCTTAATTCAAGAGATTTCAGTAAAACAGGAGGCTGATAGACTGGATTGAGTCATTTAATACAAACTAACACTGCCAAGTGTAACCTTGGATTTCCTCGTGTTTCGTAGTAGTGTTTAATGTCCAAGATGCTGATGAAACTTTGGAAATGTTTTTCCTGATAAGTTTCATTAGTATAGCCTTACTGAAGTCTGGTTTTAATTTCTTTGGGATTAAAGATGACTGTGGCTGTGTTTTCACTGAAGTAAGCCCCAGTGCTTGCTGAGGATTTAAGCGTTCTACAGCTGCAGGGTAGAAGACAGAGAGGATCTACAGCAGCTACACCAGTGGGAGGAACAAGCCCTTAATTAAAGCCTCTTGCAGCAAGGCTGGGCAGTAGTAGGACGAGAGGCCCTGTAGACTGAAGCACACCCGCCCTTGTTCCCTTGGTGTTGTAATTCCCTTAGCATGTTTAAACAGCCAGAAACAACAAACCTGTTCAGTGAGCCACTCGTCTGTGACTAGCTGTATCTGAGCTATTTCTTGGTAAGGATAATGGGTTACCAGGGTTACCTTAGCTCTCCTTGAGAAAAAGCAGTGTTAGGATTTGTCAAATTACTGATGTCCAAAATCATGTAGTTCATTAGTAGAGAGCAGCTTGATCATTTTTACATTTAATAATCTTATTCTATTAACCCTCAGAAGGGAGGGGGCACAAATAAATCTTGGGTTTCTCATTTCTTTTTTTTTTTCCCCTACCAGATATTTGGACAGCGTAACTAATAAGGACAGCACTCTTCCACCCATTCCTCATCTTCACTCGCTGCTCAGTGATGATGTAGAGCCTTATCCTGAGGTGGATATCTTCAGACTGATCAGGTCCTCCTATGAGGTAGGACAGGATTTCTTAACAGGAGCTTGCCAACCCACACTAGTAACGCTTTACAGAGAAAGTTGATGCTCTAGACTTTGGCTTTGCTTGGAACTGGAAGAACATAAAGAAATACAGACTCATCTCAGTCTGAAATGGGGTAGGGGAGACGGGTTAGTATTTCTTTTTTTCTTTTAACCCAAACTTTTCATTGGAGCTGTTTTGTGTAGAAGCCTGCAGCGTCAAAGGAGAGCAGGCAAACAACCAAAAAGTGATTCACAAACAAAAAGCTGAGCTGGTAATTCAGAGAAGGTTGATTCTCATCTAAGCTTTTTCATGATTTTCCAAAGTGAAATATTAGTGAAATATATATGATTTTAGAAGACCTTTCTATTATCAGTGGAACTTTGTTTCTTTTTACCTTTTTTTTTTTTCAGCAAGTGCTGATTATGACCATGGGCCACTGGCTTCAGTATTATCACAAAGCCAAAAAAATTTCAGCTGAGAGGAGCTGTTAATAACTAATGTCTGTAAAGCACAGGACAAAGCCTGCAAAAACCTAAAATTTTCAAACTAGTTCAATTGTCCTTAAATTTTAAAAATAAGCCATCAGTTAAAATACCCCTGATGATTACACTAACATTAATTTTTTATAAAAATTAAAGAATAACTTTAAAGAGTTTTTCTCCTTAATTTCCTCTTTCCCTTCCATTGACATGCAGGGTAAATTATTATTTTTAGTTCAAAATGTAGGTTCATACTTAGCAATATGACAGCTGTTTCAGAGGCACTTCCTATGTCCCTAAAACCAACTTGCATTAATAACACGGTATCTATTTAACAGGGAAGTAGGTGGTCTTTAGTGTATTCTTCACTGATTACTGGAATAGATGTGGCCTCAGAGCCATAAAAGACCTCTCTTTTCAAGGTTTTGAGACCTCTGTGATACTTGATATTCATGGATGTTTATCTGGATTCCACTTTTTCAAAAGACTTCTTTATTGGCAAAATGCACCAAGTACATGAAACATCTTTTTTATTCCCAAGGTATAAAGGTGCACAGCTTTACAGATAAACTCAGCTTTAGTGTTACTCTGATAACACAGGAATGTGCAAGCAAATTACGACCTACTTATGTAGATGCACTTGCACTGGAAATGTAAACCCATCCTGTATGAAAGTGTATCTTGCCACCCTCTTTAAGTTTCACTCGTGGCTTACTTATGTCTGGCATTATTGTTCCTGCTGGTCATCTCTGCATTTCTAAGCACATTACAAGTGTTTTCTTGATGGCAAAAAACTTCTACTTACAATTCACAAAAATAAACCTTAGGGATTAGGTATTCCTCCACGTAAGAAAACATGGAGTATTATTCCTAATAGGTTTTCCCCAAGGATGTTTCTGTAGCATATGCAGGAGTTCCCTGAGACTGTTATGTGCACTGTGAAGGACTGCTATACTGTCTCAGCTGTTAGAGATCCAGCTAGTCCAAATACCTTCTCTCTCTGTGGCACTTCAGAGATATTCCAGGACAATCTGAAATAAAACTCTGCAGAAGGAGTTATGAAACAATCTATTCATAGAGATATGCCAAGCAAGAAATTTCTAACTACTGAGATTGCGGTTTAAAATGTGAGGATCTGTAACTTAATAAAGATATTTTCATTTAATTTGAAAGGTGTTATTGGGAAAAAGAAAATCTAGTGATATATTCCTAAAGTCTTTGTAACTTTTTTTAGAAAAATGCCTTAACATCAGATCTTTAAATATACCATTTGTGGTATATCATATAATTAAATTAATTTCTCAAATACATTAAAGGCAAGCTAAGTATTCCAAATTTTAATACACAGACTATCCTGTACTTCTTTGTCTCTTTTAAGAAATTTGGAAGTATCCGAGCAGATTTAATTGAACAAATGAGATTCAAACAAAGGCTGAAAGTTATCCAAACCCTTGAAGATACTACAAAGCGCAATGTGGTAAGTACTGAAATAATGTTCTTTGCAAAGATTAAGGTCAGTCAGTTTCTGGAATTTAAATTAGCTTTTCAGTGGGACATGGATTTCAAATCTGTAACTGTTAATGTTCTGTTTTAAAAGGTGCGAACTATTGTGACAGAGACTTCTTTTACTATTGATGAACTGGAGGAACTGTATGCTCTTTTCAAGGTAAAGCTAATTGAAGATAAGATCATGTGCCTGCAGGAAATGCAAACATTTATTTTTGATACAGGACTGTGTCTTTTCTAAAGACCAGGTTGAGTCTGTGAGTTACTTACTGTCTTAACACAAACTTGAATTAGCTGCTGTATTATTGAATACACAAAAAAATTCCCAACCAGTTTTTAAAAGCTGAGGAAATAAGTAATTCACTAAATGATTTGTCCGTGAAAAAAAGGAATATACTGATGAAAACTATTATAATGAAAAAGTGAATAGATAGAGGCTTTTGATCAGTCTTTAGAAACTTACATATGCCTCTCTACCTGACTCAGGTTTCAGAATTGAGCTCAGAAGTACTTTTATTCTATTATCTCAGACAGTTAAAACTTCCATATCACAAGAGCTGACTTTTGCCGTTGTTAATGCTTTAATGAATACTGTATTACATGGAAATGTAGTGTCACAAAGTGATGTGTCTTTCTGAGTGGATTGTACTACAATACCATTAGATCCACAAATTTAAAGGAGACCGGTTAAAATGCTTTAGCTTCACCTTCATGCATAGTGCCTTAAAACAAGATACTTTCTTTGATTTTTTTGGTATACCATGAAGAATTTCTTTCCTTTCAATTTCCCATCTGTAATGTCAGGTCTTAAAATTGTCCGAACCCTGCAGTGCCTTCTTTCAATCTTCCACGGAATCAGTAAGACCGAGTCAGACAGTCCCCCCCAGCTGATCACTGGGCAGTGCTAGGGTCTCTTTCTCTAAGCTGCTGGATTGTTTTGAATTAGATTCCACCAAAACCAGCTCCAGAACTTTTCACTGACTGCAGTAAGACTGAAAAAAGTAGGTCTTTATACAGTATTTTTGAGACTATACAGTTCAACAAAAACTATTTCAAATAAACAGCTATTTTCATATGCTCTGAAATTCATGAGAGTCCCCTTTCTGACTTGAGTGTGTGCTGAGGTTGAATGGGGTGACTAAGCACAACAAGCCCATGTATATATGCAAGTCACAGCTGCTTACTGCTCTGTTCAAAACCGGTATTTCATGTTTCATCTGCCTGGGAGGCAGAAAGAAGTTTATCTTTTTTTTGTAGGAGAATGTCTTTTTGTTCTGGTTAGAGGATAAACATCTTGCAGAAGTGGAAGGGCTAGGTAGAGGGAAATACATCTGCTAATCTTATGTTGGTTTAAGAATGTGTGTGTATGAGTTGTTTGGATTTTTTTTTTTATGTATCATTTATAGCAATGAGGTTTTTAGAGGTGATCTCACAACATTTCTCTTCTGTTCAGGCAGAACATCTGACTAGCTGCTACTGGGGAGGAAACAGCAATGCTATTGACCGGCATGATCCCAGCCTGCCTTACCTGGAGCAGTACCGGATTGACTTTGAGCAGTTCAAGGGGATGTTCGCTCTCCTCTTTCCTTGGGCATGTGGCACTCATTCAGATGTGTTAGCTGCGCGCTTATTCAGGCTTCTGGATGAAAATGGAGACTTGCTCATCAACTTCCGTGAATTCGTCTCTGGGCTAAGTAAGGACAATTCACAGCACTCTTGAGATAATCTGATCAAAAGAGTTTGTTTCTAAAGGGGACCCCCAGTCCTTCAGAAACACAGATGTTACATTAGCTGTTGGATAATGAGTTTGATGTATGCCGATTTGCATGAATCACCTTTGTTTTCAGAGGTTTTCATGCTGTTGTTCAGTTCATTTTAGTATGGCTGTGACAGTGGTTCCCACTGGTCTCAGTAGGTGCATCTACATTAGCCGGTGGTGTAGCACACTGGGAGAAGGACCACACATGAACTACACGTCCATTAGGGTCTGACCATTTCCCTGACCACTAACTCTCAATACAAAAATGTCGTGCAGCTTGTGTGCTTAATGGTGTGGTTACTTCTAATCAAAGTATTTCCTTCTGTGTGTTCTTCTGCAGCATTCCTCTCTCAGTGACACTGCATTTTGTTATCTGCTCCCTAAACTTTCCCTGAAAGTTGGGAATTTATACCTTTTGTCAGTGTTACCAGCTCTGGAAAGGGGAGAGAAGCAGCATTTGCTTCCTAGATTGTTCAGGAAGAAGGCTTTTGAGAAATTTATGTGCACGTTTAAGGGACAGAAGGATAGACTGAAGATGTTGGGTTTTTTTGCCCCTGAGTAGAAGTGCTTCTCTTTAGAAGTCTGCTGGCATTCCACATACATGTGTCCCCATGTAAGGGGAAGGTATCATGCCTCACAGTATATGCAGTGAGGGCTATTACCTGTATTACTTGTCAAATCAATAACCAAGACTGCAGTCTAAGAGAGAGAGCAGGATGGAGGTCACCTGAAAAGGAGAGAGTGGAGCTGCAGGTCATGTAGTGAGGCTGAATGTCATTAATGGAGGTTACAGCCCATGCAAGTCTTGAAGAAACAAGATTTCAAGACATGAAAGTCAGTATTGCAACAAAGGGAATGTGCAAGCCCCAGGATTAACATGAAGAAACAAAGCAGGAGCTGGCTACCCCTTTTTTGACCATAGTAGGAATTATTCCTTGTAAGTGACCAACATCTCTCCATCTATATCATTTGTTACTTCATGACAACCTGACCTTTCCTCCAGCTTTTACATTTTGATCTTTTTTGAGGGAGAAAAGGTTTCCCAGTCTGGCTTTCAGCAACTCCTTGTAACAGCATTTTAAAGCATTAAGACTTCAAATGCAGTCTTGCATTAAAACCTCTATACAGCAATGGTAACACCTCTTCTCTCGCAGGTGCTAAATAGCTGTGTGACAGGAAAAGTGACTGCACACCTCCCCTTCACACCACCCAAAAAACCAATGTTTCCTACGGTGCTGTTCTGAATTGTATCTGAGGGACTGTTTGCCAGTTAACACTTAATGACCTTTTGAGATGTGACCCATGGATTAACTACTCTTGTTGCTTACGGGGTTAATAACAATCAACCTCTTACTGGTTGAGACAACATTTTTTAGAACCAATAACGAGTAATAAGAGGAAGGAACAATGTTGAGCACTGTGAGCAGAAGTGACTGTAAAATGCACAAATATGGCTATAAGCCAACATGACTGAACTAAAATCTTCAGTGGGCTAAACAATCAAAACTGCTCATTCTGCAAAACCACATTTTTCAGAAAATTAGCCCAATGTGGCACAGCTTCAAAACTTTTATTTTTTAAAAAAAGACACCCCTGCCACCACCACCCCAACCCCTTTTTTGTTTAAGAAGCATGTGAATGGTAGCAAGGACAACACAGTCAACAAGAACAACATGGGATTTGTTTGAGCCTATTTTACCATGCTCCAGGACTTTCAAAAATTCCACAAACATCAGTGCTTCAGTTTGCCTCAACAACCCAACAGGCCTTGGCTAGAAAAATCTCCTAAATGAGAAATATTTTCTGTTGGAGCAAGACACAGCTGCTCAGTAGGGAACTCTGTTGCCTTTTCCTTGTGGCTGTCCCAGAAAGCATGGTCAGATGGGCATTCTGGAGGTGACCTGTGGGCACTGTGCCCTCTTTTCTTACAGTGTCGAAACAGTGGTGTTGGACTCTGGTCCTGGTTATTCAAGTCTTAACTTTCTTAGAGGAAGCAACCTATTGAAGAACTTCCTAGGCATGGCCCATCTCAGAGGGTGCTTGTTGATGGCTGAAGCAGCCCTGGCCCCTGAAGCATTTCTCTTTCACAACTCTCTCTTTCAATGGCCTCAGTACATGTAGCCATAAGGATTTGTTCCCTTGAAGCCTCTCTTTGATGCTACTGTCTCCTAGGAGCTCCATGAAGAGGAGGTAAGAAAGGGTGCTGGGTATCCCAGCATGGGCTCGCGGCCCTTTCTTCTGTGTCAGCACAAAATGAGAGCACTGTAATTACAACTGGGAATCTCCACTGCCTTTTCATAGCCCCTGCAGCAAATAGCTCAAGGAACTCCTACTTCAGGTGCCTCTAGGGCCTCAGCTGAGCAAAGATGGAACAACCTGGCATATTCTTCTGCACATTTACTCTGTGTTGTGTTACCACAGGTTCAAATACAGGAGTCACCTTGATCAGTTTGCTGTAGCTGAGCCGCTCAGAAAGGGTTGTCAGCCTTGGTTATGAGCTGTTTGGGGTATTCACTTGTGCTGAAGCTTACCTGCACCCTGGTACCACACTGGATTATAGCATGTCAGTTGTCAACTCAGAATCCAAATAAGCTAGAGAGATTTCCACATAGACTCAAAGTGGCCCCCTGCTTCCCATCATGTTTTTGCAATACTCCCGTGTCAGAGTATGCAGCCGTTCCACCTCTCTGGTGACTGCAGCACTCGCCACAGCCTCGTGCAAAAGTCAGCACCATGAAAACTGTATCAAGGAGTACCTGAGTGTCTTATGAATGTAGCCTTATTATTATTATTATTATGTTTTAATACAGTCCTCAGATCTTGGGTAGCCCACTGCAGCTCCCTGTCAGGTAGGTCCTGCAAATTGCCATAGGCTGTCCTTCCCTTTGTAAAACTTTCTGACCACTCCCAGGGAAGACCCAGAGGGTTGTCTCTGAGAAAGTCCAGATATAACATCTTTGGTAGGCTTTTCCCACTTGTATTATCTTCGTTCGTGTACATTTTGAGGGGAAAAAGGGCCTGGGGTTAGGAAGCACACACATTCATTTCAGGCAAAAAGCAGCAGCAGCTGAGCTTCTTCAGTTCTCCACAGCTGGGGTCAGGGAGAGATGCCAGCCTACACATGTCACCAGCTATCCTATGCACTGAATCCTATTTTGGTGGATGCATCGCTAGCCGGTGCTGGAGGACGCAGAAGTGCAGCCCGTTCCGTGCCTTGGTTATTTCACGTCGCCTTCGGCAGTGGGGCACTTCACGTGGTACCTGGATACATAACCGAAGTCATAGTTTCACCAGAAGAGTAAGCATTACCTGCACAGTGTGGTACACCAGACAGGAATGTAAGGACGTTTTGTCCTTAAAAAAGACTGAGTTGAAAGCAAAATAGCTATTGTAGATGTACTCAACTCTTTGGCCTAACACCTGTATTCGTTGTAGTCGTAAGCTTTACGTTAGACTGTGATTGTTAGCGTTTGCCAAACCATGTTTTGTACTTTGCATAGCAGAGGTAAGTCGACACGGTAGCCTGTAAGGTAAAATAAATCTCTGCATGACCTAATTAACGAAGGTTAATTCATTTATGAATTACATGTCATAACAAGTAAGATTTATGAAGAAGTCTGATTATTGATTATTTCAGTACTTCAAAACTGACTAATACCTATCTAATTAATTGGAAGGAAGCACTACAATAGGCCACTTGGGTTTCATACAGCTAATTGTAGTGTAGACCAGAAAGGAATAGGGGTTGGGGTGGATAAATCCCTAGAGCGTATTGCCTGGATATCAGTTTAGCCTGTGGCTAAGCTATGATAAATGCTGTTTACTTGGATTTCTCTCTCTTTTTTTGGTAAATATCTCATTTTCTGAATCATGTGATGTTATTATTGGATCCTCAGATCAAAAAGTTTGAAGTCCACACAAAAAGGCCTTACTAACTTCCAGCTGGAGGCCTTTCTGAGGGGTAATGTGTGATGATCATAGGTTATTTTTAGGCGTTATAAAATAGACATTTAATGAAGGACCTTCCACAGAGGAGGTTGAAGTACAGACTGTAATTCATGGCAAGGTGGTCTGTGTTCTCTTGCTATTTCTACTGCAGACAATCTGATCTTAGAAGTCAAGTGACTGCCTTATGATCGCAGACTGTAAAGGGAGTACAGTGCTTTCCAGAGTGAATGTAGCATCTTCTAAAATGAAGTAGTTTAGCAACAATAACTGAATGCTGAGTATTAACATACTGTGTATAATGCTGGTTAGGTGCAGCATGCCATGGAGATCTTACAGAGAAGCTGAAGCTGCTGTACAGAATGCACGTTTTGCCTGGTAAGTAAATGGTGTAAAAATAGCTGTTGTCGTATTGAGAACAGAAATTTGGAGCAGAGTTGTTTATGACTAGTTTTTCCAATTAAAAATTAATCTGTGGAAATTATTGTAGCTGTTTATGCAGTAGTAAAATCAGAGCATTTCTACCGTGACCAGACATGGATTTGGGAGGTCTGAAAGCACCCATGCAGCCCTGTATTGCTCCCACCACAAATTTCTGTGTCTCTTGCCTGTTTAGCTGGGTCGGCGTCTTCCCCCATGCATAACAAATACAGGGATCTTCAGCATTGGTTCCCGTAATGCACTTTATTTAACAGTGAAGCTAGCTTAAAACGATCCTGCATGCCCCAGCTACTTGTTTCTGTCCCAAGACTTTCTTCTTCGTTTCCTTTCTGGGCTGACAGAATTGTTTGCAGAGGGAAGCTCCGGATGGTTTCAAAGAGGTGTTTTCCAGGGGGCTGTACAAACGGTTGGGCTCAGCTAAGTGAGAAAGGCAGTTTAGGGTGGAGAGGGGATGGAAACATCTCAAAACGGTTTTGCCACTGAAGAAAATGATGTCATGGAACCATATCCTCTCTGGCTTTTCACATGTGTGCCATAAAGAACCTATTGCTGTTCTTACTGAATCTGCAATTTAAATATGTTGTAACTGTTTGGGTAGTTTCATCCTTGTGCACAATTACATCCTCTGGTAAAGATACCTAAAAGCTTTGAGAAGACATTCACTTCCATGTTCTTCGAACGTGTGTCCCTGATTGCTCCCAGCTGGATTTGCTGGAGGTTGGCTTGAGTTGGTCACTAATTTAAACAGAAAAAAATACAATTTTGTTGAACTATAACAGAAGAGATCCATTTTTAAAGACATAGCTTCTGATATTTGGGGACTGCTAAGCTCATACCAAACGTGACAGACTGTTTCCAGCTAGGAAAGGTTCACACCTGGCTCAGGACACACTGAGCTGCACAGAAGAAAGTAATGGAAGTCGGCTTGGGAAGATGGGCATGCCAGCCTCTGAAGGCACGCAGCTACTTGCTAGCATTAGGTATCGGGGAGGTACAGGTCCAGTTGGTCATCTCCTGTGAGCTGAAAAGAGATAGTTCCTAACCCATCACATCCTCACACTTCTACAAACCGACATTACCAATGTATCCATGGAAGTATGTTCTAGCTTTTAATTAAAGGGTGGAAATTTTAATGGAAGAATTTTATTATATTGTTTAGATCCATCCCCTGAGCAAGAGGAGCCAGACTCTGCTTTTGAAGCTACTCAGTACTTCTTTGAAGACATCACACCAGAGTGTACACACGGTAGGCATCTTTTGTCTCGGGCATGAAAAGATGAGGTAATGCATTTCAAACAACATGTCTTTTTGGGAAGCTGCTTTTTTATTGGATAAACTTTGTAAGTGAAGTATTCTCTGTAAAAAGCAGTATGTGGTCTTTATATATATTTTGATATCCTTAGAGGTGCAGGTGTGTGCACACTCAAGAACTCCCCTGGACTGTGCACTGAAGAAGTACTCTCAGCATAATGTCATCAATGTGTTGCGATAGAATTAATTTTATTATAATTGCAGCACATACGTCTTGATGGAGAAGAGAATAAATGTATAGGCTTTCAAGATGTATTTGGATCAGAACTTAAAATATTCTAAAAAAACTGAAGTCAAAATCTATGTCAAAATGTAGTTCAGCAGTTTGAAATCTTTTTGTGCCCTGATGAGAACGTGGATCTAACCACTGTTGTCTAAAGGGCATTCTCTTTCTTGAGATATTAGATGTTTAGTTTCTCTCTGGTTCAAGGAAAATACTGCCCACCCTTCAGATTACAGAGGAGGGGATGGTTGGTTGAAAGCACAGATAACAATTAATAGACTAGAGATGGCATTTTTAAGTCCTGATATACAAAAGAAGATGCAGTAATATAATCACCAAACATATATTGTGCTAGAATCCGTTTGTGTCTTGGTAACACAGGCTAATCATTTTACTACACAAACAAAACCTAAGATGATCCTTGTCTTAGTGTTTATTAATTATATGGAATTTGTTAGCAGATTTAAGAATAAGCAAAAATCATTTAGTCCTATCCTTTTTACTCTGTGTTTTTGCAGTGTAACCATTTTCTTTATTTTGCACTGTACACATGAAAAGTATGTATGTATCTCAAACCACACTGATCTCTCTCTCCCCACTCCGCCCTTCCACTTCCTAGTTGTTGGCCTAGACAGCAGGAACAAACAAGGAGTAGATGATGGGTTTGTGACAGTGAGTCTGAAAACAGACAAAGGTATGCATGGTGTCTCCATTTGATTTACATCCTTCATGTCTTGTAAAGATACTCCTTTTAAAAATGGAAAAAAAAAAGTATTAATTTAAGGTTTCTTCATGGACTTCTGCATCTCTGGGTAATTTGTTGACAATAGGCAAGAAGAGCTCACAAGAGAATCGAAATTATCTGAGAATGTGGAGCCAAGAGAATAAATCCAAAGCAAAAAACACAAAGGACTTGCCCAAACTGAATCAGGTACTGCTGCTGACGCTTACTTCTTTTTCACTAACTTTAAGCTTTCTTCACATGCTGTCGTGGTTTAAACCCAGCCAGCAACAAAGCACCACACAGCCTCTCGCTCACTCCTTCCTACCCCCGGCGGGGCAGGAGGAGAGAAAAGGTAGAAGTGAAGCCACAGGGGTTAAAATAAGGAGAGTTTACTTGAACAACATTCATGGATGACTTGACTGTGAACACTATTAACACAAGTCTGCCTTGGTCACGAGCCCATCTGTATGTTGCATCTCTACCTTGCTGGCCTGAGGTATCATGGGCCCACTGAGACAAAAATAATTCACCCTTATGCAGCCATTCCACAACTAGTTGAGATACTTTCTTTAAACTCAGCAGCCCAGTCCACCTGCTGGTGGACATGATGTACATGCATGACCAGGTTCTCCACCTAAGCAGCAATGTCCTGCCATAATTCAGCAGCCCAGGTGGGTTTACCTCTGTGCTGCCAGTTGCTCTGCTTCCATTGCTGTAACCACCCCACAGGGCATTTGCCGCTATCCATGGGTCAGTATAGAGGTAGAGCACTGGCCACCTTCCTCGCTCAGCAGTATCTAGAGCCAGCTGGATGGCTTTCAGCTCCGCAAACTCACTTGACTTGCCTTGTCCTTCAGCAGCTTCAATGACTCATTGCGTAGGACTTCACATAACAGCTTTCCACCATCCATGTTTTCCCACAGTGTGACAGGACCCATCAGCAAACAGGGCATACCGCTTCTCTCATTATCTGGTAGTTTGTTGTATGGTGGGGCTTCTTCAGCATGTAATACCTCCTTTTCTGACGACATTCCAAAATCTTTGCCCTCTGGCCACTTTGTGATCACTTCCAAGACTCCAGGGTGCCCAGGGCTCCCTATTGAAGCCACTGTGTTAACAGTGCAAGCCACTTACTCCACATGGCACCCCTCTGAGCATCCAGCCCAGCACTGGCAGCCGGGGTGCTAAGAGGAGCTGTGCTTCAGTACCTACTGCTTCTGAGGCAGCTTGAACTCCTTCATGTGCTGTCAGTATGTATTTTTCAGTTGGAGTGCAGCGGACCTCAGATCCTTTTTCCAAATATTTTACTAGTTTGTCAGGATCCTGCACTTTTTCTGGGGTAAAATTCCAAAGCATTGGAGGGGACCACTGTCCTAGGCACTTGCCCGTGCTCTCCCACACACTCAGCCACTCGTAAGTTTTTAGCGTCAGTGCAGATCTCTGGGTTGTTTTCTTAAAAAACCTGTGTGTAACCCTAAACAAGACCTGAGACGTAAGAGCAAACTGTCCCGGGCATCCTAAGGGTATTCAAAATTCTCAAAAGCTGAGAAAGTCTCCTCCTGTCTTGCCCATAGATAGGGTGAGGTTACTAATGAACGACAATACCACACACGAATACCAAATTACCCTCATAACAACAGTATAATCATACCATATCTCAACACTACCAGATACAGCAACATGACAGTCCTGATCCATCTCCCAGAGATGATAACCATCACCGCGGGGAAAACATAGTGTACATAAGGATTTACATAACACCGCCACGCGAGCAAATGGACCAACGCGGTCACCATGGACTACTTAACTCATATACAGAGTGTGCATAGCAGAATTGTTTTAACACACTTGGGTCAGATCTGTCATTTCCTCAACCCTTTGTACTGCCCCACACTGGGTGCAAAAAACCACTGTCCTGGTTTAAACCCAGCCAGCAACTGAGCACCACGCAGCTGCTCGCTAACGCCTTCCCACCCCAGGGGGTGCAGGAGGAGAGAAAAGGTGAAAGTAAAGCCGCATGGGTTAAGATAAGGAGCGTTTACCTGAACAACACAGAGAAACCAACAGTAATGACAACAGTAAAGCCAGTGATACACAATGCACCATGCTGAGCCACGAGGCATCACACCGCTCTTCGACAAACCACGTTCCTTATATGTACTGAGCGTGATGTCAGTATGGTATTGGTCATCCCATGGGCTGTTTCAGTCTGGCTGTCCTGGCTGTGGAAATTAACCCTGTCCTAGCCGAACCCAGGACACGTGTCTATAAGTACTCAATACGTTAACACTGAATTAGGTTTTATTTTGAGGCAGATACATTTTTACCAGCAGTAAGTTTGTTGTTTCCAACATTCTGTAACTGGCATTCAGCTTCCAAAAACATCCTAAAAATGAGATGCACACGTCTTAGGCTTGGTAACTTACTTTGATCTCTAGACAAAGGGCAATAAGACACTGAACACCTCTGGCTAGCTCATAATGTCCGATACACATTACCTGAAAGAGCATTTTATGTTTTGTAACTTACAGTGTCAGTCTCAATCCCCTTAGATCCATAGCTGCTGAGGAGAAGGAAACCCACTGGGACAGCTCTTTCCTCCGGAGGGTTGCATGTAGGGAGGGTGTATTGCCTGTAGAACAATGCTGCTAAGGTAGCCCTAAGCAAAGCTCCTTCCTACATAATTCACGAGTTTCAAATTCCAAAAGGTTCGTGTCCAGCTAAGTTACCACTGTTGGTTAGAAGAGTGCTGCAGGTC
This sequence comes from Bucorvus abyssinicus, assembly GCA_009769605.1. Taxonomy (NCBI): domain Eukaryota; kingdom Metazoa; phylum Chordata; class Aves; order Bucerotiformes; family Bucorvidae; genus Bucorvus; species Bucorvus abyssinicus. Next base: position 11,707,794 of record CM020046.1, on the reverse strand, counting down.
TCTTATTTCATTTTTCATACTCCTCATTAGTTTTATGAGACCTGTAGTTACACTTACCATCATTCCTACAAGAAACTCCACCAAAAAGATTGCCGAGTGTCTCACTGCTCACTCTCTGTTGCCCTCCAGTGGCTGCAGGGGAAGAAATCTGTCATAGGTTGGAAGAAACATCCAGCAGTTTATTCTAAATAGCTTTGAGAGAGGCAACACATCTGGCTGCCCAGGCATAGAAAATGCTTTCTGGACTGCACCTAGATTGTTTCCAATTTCGGTTTAATCACTGGTATCATACCTCCGTTCCAGACTTTTTAAACTGATTTCGTAGATCTCAGTCCGATTTGTTTCCTGCTCTCTCATTAACATTTCCTCCCTCTGTGTTTAGGGACAGTTCATTGAACTGTGCAAGACAATGTACAACATGTTCAGTGAAGACCCCAACGAACAAGATCTGTACCACGCTACTGCTGCTGTAACAAGCTTGCTTTTGGAGATAGGTGAGGTTGGGAAGCTCTTCAGTGTGCAGCCCGCAAAAGAGACAGACAGCAGCAGCAACAACTGCAGCAAGACTATGCAGAGCGAGCTGTTTCAGAAGAAGGAACACCAGCAGTACCCCCTCGAACAGCACAAGCCGTTCCAGAGCAGCCTCGTCACCAGCGACGAGGAGGCCGTTTGCACCAACAGCACCCTGGGCATGCAGATGGAAGACATTAAGCTCGAAGACTCTTCCCCCAGGGACAACGGCGCCTGTTCTTCCATGCTCATTTCCGATGATGATACAAAAGATGATAGTTCGATGTCCTCCTACTCCGTACTGAGTGCAGGTTCACATGAAGAAGAAAAGCTGCACTGCGAGGACATCGGCGAAGACACCGTCCTGGTACGGAGCAATCACAGCACTGCTCTGCGCAGAAGCACGAGCCTCGACAGAGACTGGGCTATCACCTTCGAACAGTTTTTAGCCTCCCTTTTGACTGAGCCAGCGCTGGTCAGGTACTTCGACAAGCCCGTGTCCATGATGGCTAGGATTACTAATGCGAAAAACGTGAGGATGATGGGTAAACCTCTAACCTCGGCCAGCGACTATGAAATCTCGACTATGTCAGGATAAAAGGCAGTCGGGGGGTTTTTTTATTTTTTTTTTAAATTCTGTATTTATTAGTACCTGGCACAGGCCCTGGTATTTTCAAACAATGACTGGTTTCACTGATGTGAAACTCTTGGGGTGCAGACTTAACTATCTTGAAGTATAATCACTCTTTCTGTGGGAAGTGTTACACAAACGCGAATTCTATTCAAAATACAGAAAAAAAATAACAGTTGTCAGTGAAGTGTGTGTATTATTAACCTTGCTGTCCATATAAAATGGTAAGGATTAGTTCTTGATTTCTAAATGTAAACTTAATGCAGGTATTTATGTGCATTTTTAAAATAGACATATATAGAGACCTGATTCTTGGGGAAAAATTGAACAAAACAGGAAGTACCTAAAATATAAAGGGACGCTGTCAACCTGAATAGGACCTCAGCTGAAATAAGTTCCAGGCAACATCCCTGAAGGATAATTTTATTTCATATCACTTTTTTTTTTTTAAAAAAGAGGATAATGGTGTTTAACATATGCTTCAATTTTATTTTTTTGAATATGTGAAAGATCACCTCAGTGACACCCGCCTGGCTCCTCACTGCCTCTGTGTGAGGCTGGCACACTCGAATAAAAGTGAGAAGTCCTTCCCAAGCCTAGCTGGCTCAACAAGGTGAAACGTGATGATTTCTGCTCCGACAGAAGGCAGAGCCCATTTGCCTTTCCCTGGGTTCAGCAGCCTCTGGCTGCGCCAAACCCAGCAGAGAGAAAACCCTTTTCCAGCTGCGGCCACCAAGGAAAGGTCTCCAGCATGACCCTGCCTGGAGCTGTACTCCTAACCAGTGGCCTTGGAAGCTTTGCTGGTGTGCTCCAAGGACGGTGTATCAGGTCCCAGAACAGATTGCAGAAGTCTCTTTTTAAAAATTGAAAGCTGTTTTTTTAAAAGCTAATATATATATATATATATATATACACACTTCTAAGGCTGGATCTACAGCATATATAGCTTAGCTCAGAAAAATAATCTTTGCCACCAATCTATTATATCCTTGTTAGATTAAGAAAATAAAAACCTGTATTGCATACGTCTTCATTTACAACCATGTAAAGTAGCAGTAATGAAAAAAATCTGCAAGATGATGTAACTGAATGTTTAAGTCTTACTGAGAACACTTTATATAAGATGAATAGTATCCTGTGTCAGCTTACTGAGTATGTTAAAATGAAAACCGGAGCACCTGCACTTTGAATTCTTGCTTCTTTTATACAGATATTCAGGATTTTTGGTTTTTTTAAATTTTGTTAGCTGTTTTTTAATTCCTGTTTGTTCGGTTCAGAATCACGCCTACATGCCTAATCTTTATTTGCTGTTTTAAGAATATTTTGTGTAGAATACTGTTGATTTTTTTATACTCCTGTATATTGCATCCATGTAACTCGCAGATTTTTTTAGCAGAAGCTATGTTCAATTCTTTTAAAACAAAAGAATGCTTTTAAACTGTCAGATGATGTGGTTTTTGACCACAGGTAGGTAATGTGAACAAATAAAGTACATTCTGCACAGATTTGATTTTTAACTATTAAAGTCATGCTAGAGGGAAAAGTAGGTGATTGTGTTTTATTACACAGACAAATGACTTTGGATCTCCAACACCAGGTTTCAGAACAAAAACATTTGTGGTTTCCATGCCTGGTTTTAACGCTTGATGAATGTGTTTAATCCCACCCACAACAAGCAGCCCATGCAAGCTTCTCTCGTGCTCCCCCATTTCATGACACGGTTTTCCCTGCTACACTCACATTTGGTGACAACTGTTGTTACTACTTTTTAAGAGACCCCCCCCCAGATATTTTATGACCCATCTATGCTTTGCTATAGCAAATTAATTTCTGAGCACTGCTCATCTATCCCCTGCCTCAGTTTACTGTTGATTTTTTTCTTTTGTTGGGAGCAGAGCTCCCTCCTTTATAATTTAGCCATATGTAGACTCCATATAACTATAAAAAAACAGTACAGTCTTCCTGCATATGAGACCACACGGGTTGGTGTGCACGTGTGTCAAATAACGATGTTCGTTTGAAGCCGTAATCACCATTTTGAAGAATATGACTTTGCATTACCTTAAAATGCCAAATCCTGGCAGCTGAACAAGTTATCACAGAAGGCTTCAGCAGTAAGGGTTAACAGCCTTAAGTGGACGATTGACCTTTTAAGTTTGCAGATCCCTAAAAATATTTCTCTTCTAGGTGTCTGTCACAGTAAAGTGAGCATAAGCCTATCTGCAGTCTTCCACACACCCCCAGGGATGCACAGACCACAGATGAATCACGTTTTTTTATCTCACAAGGGCCTGCCAGCTCTGCACCACATCCCACCCACAACTTATCATGAAAACAATTTTGCTGTTACAACTCCTTTGCGAAAAAACAGCCACAAGTGGATCTCTGGTGTAACACGAGCCATTTTTCAAGGCACCTTCATCTTGTTTTTCTCCTGTAGCCTCCCTCACCTTCCTGATCATGTCAGCGAAGCTCCTCAGGGTAAGCCAGGTCCTCTTTGAAGAGTGGCTTTGCTATAGGGAGCAGCCAGGTGAGCTGATTTGCTCCAGATTTTTTGGGGTGAGGCTGCTCACCTGATTAGGGCCACACCAAATGGCCACCTGGCAGTTGCCTATTTGAGGACAACATCCACAGTGACCTGTTCTTTAGCAGCTGGGAGGGAGTCAAGAGGAAAGCTACAGGAGAGTTCAACTGACCAGCGTAGCTTTGTGAAAATGTGAGTAAATGTTTTTAAAGTCTCACCTGTGCATGTAGGTGTGCTGCACAAGCAAGTCAGTCTGGATTTAGAAGTGCCTGCATCTTGTGTTTTGTATGCACTGAGGTAGAGTCTCTTTAATCTCTGAACTGTGGAGTTTAGGCTGTTAGTTGCACAGCTGGGGGGAAAAGAAAGTAACATCTGTTTCCTCTTCAGAGCTGGAATTGTGACTGAGCACTGACATGTGCTGCTTTTAGAGCTTAGTAGGAGCCTGGTGGCAACAGAGTGCTGCCTGCTGAGACAGACAGCGCGTGATGGAGGAGTGGGAGGTTATTCTGTAGAGCTGTCTCTATTTAAAAACAAACAAAAAAAGCCCTGAAGAAACATTCTCAGGTTTTCTTTCAGTCTGTCTTTCAACTTACTCAGATGCTGATAGCATATGGAAGTTCAATGGTACCTACTTCCTTCGTTGTAGCATCTCACAGCTCCTGAATTTTGGGTGTTAGAACTGAGGGTTGTGTTAGAGACTCGTGAAGGATTGTGTTACACCAGTTTTGGGCAAGCAGATGGGAAGCTTATTATGTGATGTATTAAAACAGTTTTGACGTCAGATTTTCAGTAGGTTTAAGGAGAAAAGCACCTTAGGGGTTCTTATACAGTGACATTGGAGTTTCTGTTGTGGTAGGTGTCATACATCGGGTGTTGTGTCACAAATGAAGATGGCATGGTATGGTACTTGTGGTTTGTAAGGAGGCTGGGGGAGAGAAAGGGAATGGCCTGAAAGCAGCTGGTGAAGCAAAGAGATGGTGCTTTTGCTTGGAATGCTCTGCAGCTGGGTCCAGTTCCTCAGCTGGGTTCTCTCCAAGCTTCTGGATCTCTCCTGTCACAGGGTCTTTGTTACTAATCTTGGATCCTGCAGCAGCATTTTGAAACTGGTAATTGGGCCAGTAGGTGCGATACAGAAACCAACAAGCAGCTGCTGAGAGTTATGCTGTGGCTGGAAGATGCTTTTTATCAGAAATGAAATATTAACTGTAAAAACTACATGATGCTGTGGTATCCCTTTTTGTAAGAATAATGGACTAGTCAGGCTTAGACTAAGACATCTGGAAAAAATGAGAAGATACCAAGTGTAGGGATTGGTGGGTTAACTGGGCTGATGGTGGAGCGTGCTTTAGTGTGCCTTTGCCTAGCTAGAGCATGAGGTTCCAGCATCCGGGGCGTTCCTTGGGACCTGGTATCAGCACCTGGTGCTGGGGGAGAAGGCTGGTCCGTGACCAGAGCTCACCAGTTTAGATACAGGCCGAGGCGTAACGTTGCAGCAAGAATGAAAGTGAAGCAGTTGTGCCTGTTACTGAGCCTCATCCTCTGGCTGGAAGAAAACATTTTTTTGTGCTATTTCTATTTCTTTCCACTAGAAAATAATCTCGAGTCAAGCGTTATGTACTTCAAGTGGTAATTGTGACTTTTAATGCTCCTTTAAAGTGCTGATGTATTCAATAGCGAAAATATCCTGTTGGCAAATAATTGGAACAAAACCACAGCAGTGAGTGGTATGTTGGAGTATGGCTGATGATAGACATGTGTGACTCGTGCCGGTATCGGCAGCGTCGCTGGGTGAGAGAGTATCATTGCTGGGGATTCAAGGGATGAAATGCAGGCAGGTAGTCTTAACCGCAGTGCAAGTCGCTCTCAATAAGCGGTGGCAGACAACACCTCAAAGCATGTCCTATCAGGAGATTAATCAGCTCTGGTTCTTCCCCTTTCCACGGTACTCAGTGTTTCAGTTTAAATTTCCTGAATAGCTGCTGCTTCATCCCATTTTCTGAAATAACTGGTATTGCCACAGCTGACCAGCCCGACCCACCAACCCCTGTTTGGAGGAGAGGGATGTTTCTGCAGTGCAGGGACCGTTCTATGCTTCTGAAGAAATAAAAATTGCTACAGGTGAGATCTTGTAGTTCTCAGGTAGTGGCACTTTGGTACGTTTTAATAAAAGTGTTTGATCTCCAAAATTCAGGAGTAGAAACAAGTCTACCTGAGAAATACAAATGGAACTGGAAAACCAAGTAAATTATTTAACATTGCTTGTATGGAGATGAAGGTATGGTGGAATATACAGGGGTAAAAATATTTTCTTGATTTAAAAAAACAAACAAGAAGTTATACCAGGGTTTCTCTTTCTTTCTCCAGTAAAGTTCTCCAGAGTTGTTCTTCAATTCTCATTTTTGTTCCCGGAGTTTTGCTCTCCTGAACAAACACACTTGCACTTTGGGTTAACTCCAAGAGTTAGCTTCCAGGTCCTTCAAAAGCAAGCCCTTGCTGTGGTTTGTGTTGGGTTTGTTTGGGGTTTTGTATTGGGTTTGCGGGTTTTTTTTTTTTAAGCTTAAAACAGCTGCTTTTAAAGGGAGGCTTTCAAGAGCAACTGAAATAAAGCAGTCCTGAATCTCTAGCACTTGCAGCAGAGCATGGCAGCCCACTTGGTAATAGTCTCTTACACTCCCTAATCAAAGTCCTGCTCTGTCACTAGAGAGCAGGGTACTGCTTTAGCTAAAGGAACTCCCAGATCTCCTCTCTGCCTCCTTCCAGCCCAGTACAGTTTTCATACCTGCGATGTACCAGGGCAGTGAGGCTGACTTTCTGTGGTACAGACCAAAAGAATTAGAGAAAAGGGACTCCCCACCCTTCAGGTCAGGTGTAGAACAAAGTGAGATGGTGGCTGGAGCAGCCCCTCAGCTGTGACTTCAGTTGAGATCAACAGGTTCAGGAGTAAAGATGGTCAAGGGTGTTAAAGGCTGTTACGTGTGTCAAATGCAGGTTTTCCCATCACACAATTTCCTGTTATGACACATGTGAGGTCTCAAGTGGACTTGGGGTAAGCGTGTTTTCCTGTGGTATCAGACTCATCTTGAGAGTTAGGAACAAAACACTTTGTGTGTGGATCGTGGTCAGATTTAAATCGTATTCCTTTCTTCTGGTGTTAGATTTAAGGTGTGTGTCTTGGATGATGATTAAAACCTGGACAATGTAGGTGAGCCCGCCAGCCTTTGTCCAGCTGCTGCTGGTTCCCAGTTCAGGTTCCGTACACAGATGTTGTGCTGCTGGCCACCTCACCGGTTTGTGCTATGGTGTTATTTCCCAGTTAATGCCTTTCCCAGGCACAAACATGAGCTCAGTGTACTGGGAGACCTCTAAACAAGTGTGTGGAGCTGGAGGGGAAAAAAAAAAGGACAAATCTTTCGTATCGCAGTGCACGTGCCTGAGGTGAGAGCAGGGCTTACAGGAAACAGATTTTCTAGCCAGCCATAACACACTGACAGTATTTTGGAATAACTCATTCTTTATTTGCCACCACTGTAAACATCTCTTTCTATTACACAGACATCACACTTTACGTTATTGCTTTTATATTGTGGTAAACAGAAACTTCTATCAGCACGCAGCTATCCAAGCACAGGGTGATAAGAAGAAACCGCCCACGAGCTGTCTTGGGCTGTTTGTTTCCTTCCCTAGAGAAAGACAATATATAGACTGGCACAAGAAACATCAGCCCAAAGATCGATCACGATCGTACAACAGCAACACAAAACAATTATGACAGGAAGAAAGCACAGGTCACATCTCTACCACGCGTTCACTAGTGTGCGTGCCGCAGGAACACCGACTGCTGAACTCCCACCTAACGAAATACGCTGTTTTCACCGCCCTAACTCTTAAAACAAGGCTACTGGTATTTAGTTTGTAAAATGTTATTTAAACTAGGATGGAAAATGAATGTCGGGGGCTTTGTGTGTGTGTGTGTTGAAACTCTTTTGTTTGCATTTTTTTGTTTTTCAGAGAGTGAAAATCCAAAACTCTCTATCTGAGGTGCTTAAACCGGACCCTTTCCCTCTAGGACAAAATGCCCCATTCTTTACCCTGCTGTGTCAGCTGACAGCAGCACAACCGGTTTAAAAACATTCTCAGTTTCTTTCTTCTGAAGTAGCACTGTCTTCAAATCACTTTCCAATCCAGTTTGTTAGTTACGAAGTGATGCAGTTACTTAATGAAAGACAAGATTTTACTTTTGCTTGTGCTAAACTTACCTTCAGATTAGTTTGTTCAGGGAGTGGCACCATGTTTCGAGCATACACTAAACAACAAACGTGGAGGTAGTTTGTTAACAGTTGCTACAGGAACAACAAAATTAAGAGAACCACCTTGTCTTCAGTTTTAGATTTTTTTTTTTTTTTCTGGAGTTACTATTGCATGTAGGAGTTCACATAGTGAATGCTTGAAAGAGGCAGCAAGACAGAAAACTAACAGCGCTTGCAAATTCTAATATGATAATGCAGACTTTAAAACATGACAGTTAATAAATAACAAGGATTTACTAAGGTTTTAAACTCTTAAAATAAACCATGAGCAACAGATTCTGACATGAAACAAATTGATTACATCAACTTGCAGAAAAGCGGCTGACCTCCACACGGAATCTTCCGTAACTTTAGGATTGTCGCCCTACAACAGTTAGGATAAAATACCGCTGACTAGGAAAACATTGTTCTCCCCTAAAGAGTTTTTACCTTTTCCATATATTCTCTAGCTACCACCATAATACAATTAGCCCACCACTGGTGCAAAGCAGGGACACCCAGTACTAGTCTACATACAGCGAGTGACCCCCAGACAGGAGGACTGGGCTACTTGATGGTACAAAACTACATGCAAATTCTAACCGTTTACTGGGAAGGTGTACTGGAGCCTAAACATCAATGTTCACCTCAATTACTACAGGAAAACTAACGCATTGCCATGTACCTCACTCACCTGATGACGGGTGGGTTTACTTTTTCCCTTGTATCCTGCCACAGTTTACTCCCAGCTCACACTGTTTTAAAAAACAAGCTAAAGAAGATGCATCTCACATGGGGCTCAATCTACATTGTACACTGAAGTGTCTTAGGTGTGAGACAGGGAATCTGAAACTTCACGGTTGAGCTTTAAAAGCCTCAGCAGTAGTTAAATGTCAGCCTCTTAGGGAACAAGGAGCAGAGCAGAAAATTTCAGGACTGGAGGGAGTAGATTATTTCTGCAACTGTTGCCAGTAGCAAAAACCAGCCAGACTCTATCAGGGGAATGTTTCAGAGATGGCTCCAGCAATTTCGTTACTTGCTAGCAAGCAGCAGATGAAAATAGAGGGGGATCTCCTTTCCTGCTGCTGCTGCTAAACATACTGGGGTCACTGCTGAGGGTCAAAAAGTCAGTCTCACACTGCTTGCAAAGGAGATCTACAAGCAATAGCAAAAATGATTGATGAAGGAAGACAAACGTGACAAAAGCTGGGGCTAGAAAGTAACAGACAACTGACCTCGTAGCCACTGGGAAAGAGTCCACTTTCCAGTTCCTTCCTCAGCTTTTAGGAATGTCCAGTATCTACAAGGCCAAAGAAACAGAGCTCCGCTGCAGGACCTGGATCCCAGAACACTGTCCGTGGGATCTCAGCTTTTTCAGTGGTGAGAATTACAGGACCCAAGTACATGGGAGCAATAAAAGCACCCGGGTTCCTGTGGTCAGTTTTGTATCTAGATAGTTTAGCTGTTCAGCTCACAACCCATGGCATAACCATGAGCACTCTCCCTAGAAGCACCTTCACTTTTGTTTTCAAGTAGAATAGCATCAACCCAACACAGGTGAGATGAACCTTCTCCACCCTTCACATGTTGAACTGTTTGACTCTCTCTACAGCTAAAGGTATCGTTAAAAAGAAAACAGAACTGTGTTACCTCCTACAAATACCCTGTCTACCCTGACCAGGAGCTTTCCCCCTGGTAAGAGACCACCAACATTTAAAGGACCAGGAGCAGTTGAGTGGGTGCAGTGCAAGAAGTCACTAGTTACACAATACGGACTCAGCATTACTGAGGTGGGAAGGCACCCCTGGAGATCACCCAGCTCAAGCCCTGCCCAAAGCAGGGTCACCTGCAGCAGGCTGCTCAGGACCATGTCCAGGTGGGTTTTGATTATCTCCAAGGAGATGTAGTATTACACGTTATAATAATACATGTAATACTTCTGTAGTGAAACATCACTCCTTACAAAAAGAGGTTTGTCTTTTTTTTTTTTCTTCCTGTGTTCAATATTTGTGTTCTTCAGGCATCTCTTAATGATTAGTCATTGACTAGAAGTTAACTAATTTACCTGAGATGATTTAAAAAAAAAAACCAGAGAGGCATGAAAGCTTCTATTAGCGTACAAATTCTGTGCCGCTGTGTGCTATTTAGGCATATACTGAAAGAGTCTTTCTGCAATAACTAAAGCTTCTAAGGCTCTGATCTGGTGTTAGGGGTTGAGCTTCCGAGTAGAACCCAAGTTCTCAGTCTTGGCTCAAACTGCGACATCTGGTTACAGAATCAAAATAAAACGCTGATTGAATAAAGCAGAAGGCACTTCTTTAATAGTAAGTTTTAGAAAATGAAGTGATGGTCATACCAAATCTGTTTAAAGTTGCTTTAAGCAATAATTAGTCATAATATAGATGCAAAGTCCTATTGACTAGATTGTCTGAGGATGCCAAAATTTAAGGAACATGTCACAGTTGCACCCCTTCTGTGGAAAACACACCTTTCTTAAAGACTTGTACTCAGGTGTGAATTTATTTTCACAAAACAGGGACTGCAGCCGCAATAAAGTTTTTAATGAGTGAACTTCATACAAGGGCCAAACTAACTCTCTTGTACTTGCCATCAGCTGCTGAAAGGAAGGGCTAACCACAGACACAAAGTCAAGCAGCTGAAGTCAGTTTAGAAAGAGTTGATGATTTTTACAGCAGGAATATTTTTAGAAGGAGTAGCTTTAGTCTGAGGATCTGATCCTCGCACTGATGACTTGTGGTTCTTTTTTGTTTGTTTGCAAACTAGGCTTTTTCCAAGTGTAGGAATTTGCTGGTACAAATCCATAGATGAAAACACTTCCTTAGCCAGAAGTAATTTCTAGTAAGTATGTCAGTATGTGGATGGATTAAGCCTCATCTCCAAAGTCACAAGTGACCTATACCTCCCCTTCGTGGACCTCTTTGTTACAGAGAAATTTAACATTGAGTCAACAATCAACTACACATACAGAACAAGACCACAAAGTCTAAAACCAGAGTAATTTCAACTAAAATACATTTTTAAAACAAATTAACAGTCAAACCTATTCATGGAAAACATGATGCAGCATAAAATACCTGCTTCGTGTTCCTGCACCAAGAAGTATAAAAGAAATATGAAAGCGAGCGATCCAGAGGCTCTTGAGATTTATGGGTTGGGTTTTGTGTTGGTTTGTTGGAGTTTTTTTGTTTTGTGATTTTTTTTTTTTTTTTTCAAAAAAGCTGTCCTTTGGAGAATAGCATATAAAGACCTGTAAACAGAGGTTGATTGTCCAAGCTTTCTTAACTGAATTTTGATTATTTTTTTTAAACGTAAAAAAAAAAAGTTCTATTGTTAAACAGTTTTTGGTGAAACATGCAAAACCTCCATCCAAATGCGTGATTCCATTTTGGATGTAGAACCTCGTAAACGGCAGAGGAGTTAAGGTTTCTTTGTGTTTTGTAAGGTTAGTACCATGTTACAATCCAGAAGAAGTCCCTTAATTTTGTCATGGAATTTCTCTCTGTACTGGTTGAAGTGCATAATGCTTTCTGGTTCTTCTTCAAACCAGAACTTGTCAAACTCATAGACCAGATAACCTGTGAAGAAAAAACACAGATCTGCAAAACTGACCTCCACAGTCTTCTGCTGGGACCTAGCTTAGACTTAGATCCTTTAGGCCCTATTCAATCCCTTAAAACAGGGACTGTCCCATCCTGGTCAATAGAGTTTTGGGACACTGTAATAATGAATAACAAAAAGTCTGCAAATACCCAGTTTTCAGACTGCAGTGTCTAATATATAGAAAGCCACCCAAATTTATCTCTTAAATGTACGTTTCTGTAGCACAGTGCTTAAGCACTAGGTGCACTTCCAATACCTGAAGATAAACAGCTTGCTCAGGCTGAGAAAAGAGTGCAAACGTACTCCAAAAACCCTAAACTCCATGTTGTAGTCCCCCTGGAGTCTGTACTAAAGGGGGTACTTACAGTAAAACTGATGGAAGTGCTCCATCTGCGGCAATCCAGCGACCACGTTGTACAGATGAGACTTTAAAGCACCGCTCCTGAGTAAGCTGTACGCCATTTCTGTCAGATTGATTCCAACTATTGCGTAAGAGTATCTGCAACACCAGTCACAGGTCACAGTTTACCTCATGGGTTGAAGGACTTAAAGGCTTCCCTGAAACAGTCTGTGTTCGGATAACTGTAAGAGTCAATCTTCCCTGTGATACTTGTTGACAAGCTGGCCCTGGCCTATAGACCACTGTTTCCCTTCCCTGGTGCATCCAACCATGTAAAAGTTATTTAAAAACGCTGGTTTCCTATACAATAGAATGGCAAATGCCTCCATGAGGCAATAATGAGATGGTAAAGCTGCTCAACATTGACCTCAGAATGCTCATTTGAAATCATTAAATCTGCTGGAATGTTAAAAATCAGACATCAAAAATGTTGTTACAGTATAAACAGCATGGGCATCTCAACCTGTTCTTCATGCTGAAAAAGAAATCTGGTTTTCGGTTGCATGGTATAGAAAGCACCACAGTAAAGTTCTTAAAGCTGTGTTCAAACAAGTGTTTCTAGGGGAAGGAAAAAAAGGATTAATTTGTCAGTGATAAGGGTATTTAATTGATCTAAAGGTCTCAGATATCCTATTCAGGACCTAGTTGCACATGGTAGAATTATTTACAACCAAAGTCGTTAAAGCCTCCCATTCTTGGTAGTTGATTTGAGTGAACTGGGGACTAAATGGATCAGATGATATATACTGGTTCACCAGCTCTCCTCTGTATTTCATGGGTTTTAGAGTCTATTTCCCTGTAAAATGAGCTAAATGTTTTAATATGCAAAGTTTTCAAAAATGAAGTTACAGTTGAACAACAAAACATGTATTTGTATATACTTATTACGGAACAGAAACCTAGCGAAAAACAGGATTTAAGAGATAATCTATACCCCCCAACACAGTAAGAAGGTGACAAATAAGATTCTAGTCTAAGCCTATTACAAATAAATCTAATTGTGACGATGAAGGTGTTCAGGGTTAACAAAAGCCAATATTTTGCCACATTTTTGTCCCAAGGAGTCTGAAAAAAAGCACTGCACATAGTTCCCAGTCTGAAATTGATTCCTGTGTTCGATTTCTCACACCCTTCTACTTCAGCCCTTTTTTTCATCCTTTAATGGAAAAAACCACCAATATTTTCCTCTTTCCTTTCAGGACACACTTGGCAGTGTTCACATGAGGTCTTACACAGAACAAAGCCAGAAAAAGTCATACAGTGACTTACCCCAGCTGTGGGTGGTTTGAATGAGAAAGGATCTGACGAGCTTCCTCGGTGTAATGCTTACTAAAATACCTGTCAGTGTAAAACAAGGATCTTCCATTATTTTTTTATTTCACATAAAAAAATATTAACGCGTAGCTTTCAACTAAAGCTGAATGCTACTCTGTATTGGAAAATGGCACAAAATGAAAACCAAGGAAAAGGTAGCAAATTAAATCATGTTCAGCATGAACTAAGACGATAAAAAAGAAAAAAATCATTGTGATCTAAACATCAAATATAAAGTTCACCCAAGTCCACAAATTGCCTTAGCAAAGTTATGCAAACCTGTTTGGTTTTCATTAGAGTAATTAATTCAGGAATTTGAAAAGCTTTTGACAAGTTACTTTGTAAGTTATAACCTATCAAATCTATCATGTGACAACAAAAAAAAATAAGGCGTCTTGTGCAACCTTCTGTTCCTCCCCTTGCTTTTTGGCTTCTACTCAACCACGTGTTTACAGATGTGCAGCTGCCACAAGTGTTGATTTATTGAGAAAATCCTGGTTTTCACTGTACAGAAGCCACCATTTCTATTTGCTTCTACTCAGTGTTTATTACAAACAGCGCTAACTACAGAAAACATAGAGAGACTGAAAACTAGTTACCACAGAAATGAAATACTGCTGTTCACTTACACCAGGTTCACTAACCCCAGCAGGCCCATTCCTCTGAAGTCTGTTTTGGGATCGTCCCCCTGGAAGCCAATGTCACACCACTGCTTGCTGATTCTGGCCTTCAGATTCTCGTGAGGCATCAGCAGATTCCAAAGCTGCACAAATATGCTTCCACGTTATACACAGCTGCTAAAGTATTCCAAGTCACATAATTCAGAACACTTGCTGCTGCACATTAGAATCCATTCACCAAGGAACAGGATACAATCTTCAGGCTGTTTGTTTCTGCTAGTGGCAATCTGGAGCCGTACTATAATGGCTTATTTCAGCAAGTACGAAAACAATCACATTTAACATTAAATGTGATAATCTCCCTTCAGGGACAAAGCCACTGTATCTTGTTTCACTTCAGAGATGAATTTATGCATGCTGTTCTGACAGGACAGCTACAAACTGACACACAAATTCTCAGTGAATGCTCACTTAACACATCGGTGTTGGGGCTTGCAGAGTTTAGATAATTAAGAAATGCAAAGAAAATGACATGCTAATCCATTTTCACAGTAGAAGCTGTTTTAAAGAGCCTCAAGCAGTATTGTATTATTTACTTGCTGTTACTTATTGTTACCTAAAACACATTACTGAGAGTTTTTATCTTCCAGCGTTAAACCATCCTCCTTGACATTGACTGGGATGCAGCAGTAAGACAACAGCAGGGTCCTTTTTATTTAGTAACTATTGGTTTACAAAGTTAGACAAGTGCATAAGGTTAATTATCTTTTTAGTTAGGATCCTTCAGTGACCTGTTACAAAATTATTTTGCAACTTATGTGTTGTTATGTACCAATAAATCAGGTTACTGGAGGGAAAAACAAGCAGCTTTTGTATTGAAAATATTACTCTCACCTGAATTAACTGTTCTTCGTGTTCTTCATTATCCGAATCATATGGGACCTTCCTCAGATTTTCCACACTCAAATAAAGTGTTTTATAACCTGATATCTGCAGTAGGGATATATGCAGATTTGTCTTAAACCTGAAATAATGACAAAACACCACAGAGAAGCTATTAAAGAGGTGTAGTTAGCCATAAATTTTCGCTTGAACTACCAGGTGAGACCTTTCTTATGTCAATGCAACATAAACACTAGAATTAGGAAGTGCTTTATGTTTATCTTTCAAACCACAGCATACTGGTTAAGTATACTGCTATACAGAGCTTATTTCTACTTTAAAAAAACCCTAGCTGATTCCAGTCACGCCCTGCTCACTAAAATTATGGAAGAAAGAAACCAATTTTAGCTAAAAACTGTGATGAATAGAAGAAAAAACTCCATATATCATCCTGACCCCTGTACCTTCAACTACCCCCAAACTTTCATTAAACTTTAAAATTTTGACTATTTGTAATTTTTCCTCTCAATTGCTTATGCAGATGAACACAGACATTAATCAGGCATCACTATAGTCGGTCTCTCAAATCTATCTAATCAATGTAATCAACCTATGCAATAATTGTATTACTTACAAATAAGGAGTAACAGAAGGGACTTGCAAGGCAGAGATATAGTTATCCCAAACCTACATCAATTAAAACTTTGCAATTTATTTTCTAGAACTGAAGAGGATGTAACCATACGTTATTTTTTTAATTTCTAAGCTCTGTGCTGAATGGCTTAAATACTGTATCAGATTAAACAACGGCAAGAATGTGCCACAAAGTCAGAATTATCTGCCATAAAGAATCTCTGTCCAAGTTCCAAACGTACCCTGTATCCTTCTGTCCAATTTTCTTTTCTTTCATTACGTCTCTGACACACTTCTCCACTTCAGCTTCCTCAACACGTACAGCATTTCTTAAAACCTAGAAATTTAACACAGGAAAAGATTTCATGAGGAACGCAGAAATCTGACATCTACGTCATTCTTATTTCTCAGCTCCCGTGTACCTGCTGTGTATGTGTTCTTTCCCACCAAAGGACAACAGCCAATGCATTGCAAATGTTTACAATGAATAGGGTCATATCGCATATACATAAGAGCACAGATTGTAACTTTGTCAGGCTGTAAACAACAATGTTTACACAGGAGTCCCCAAAGGAATAAATAAAAAGCGGGAGAGTTGCTTAGTCTAGGGTATCCTCTCCTTTCAAGCGCTGAATTGAAACACGTTCTTCCTAATCCAAACGAAACAAACGCAGCTATTGAGGAGCAAAAGTGATAAAACTTCAATGAGGAAATAATGCTTCAGAATTAGGAGACCCTGAACTAACAAAGTTGATGTTTCGGTGACGGGGTGAAATGCAGGAACTTAATGTAAGATGCTGCTATTCTGCAGTCTTCCAGAGTAAAGGGTAAAAACCAGCAATGATAACTATATGCAGCCCACCAACACCTCTTCACGACACTCTAACTTCATCTTCTCAACTTTTCATGGTCACAATGCATTCTGGAATACAATTCAAGCTAACACCAAAGAAGCTTCATTTCAGTAAAGCATGAGGTTAACTCTTTTAAAGCTGAACATTAACAGATTTGACATAATCATCTAACTAAAAGACACACACACACCCCCCATGCTGTGCTCTACTGCAAAGAAGATGCTTGTGGCGGTTACTAATTCTCACTCATCATGACACTGCAGTGATCAGCTATAAAAGGGGAGAACGCAGTCACCTCACTGTCTGTCTAAAGAGGAAAAGCTTTGTTCGAGGTAGACAGATTTCTGGGTGTGAAGTATTAGCTTATGTCTATCTGTCACAGAACAGCTGGAATGAGCTTGTCAGTTAAGCGTCTACCTGCCAACTTGCATTACATATTTTTTTTCCCCAACAATTCCAGACACGATGCATTCACTGCATTTAATTGCTTTATCCGTGTCATTTATCTGTACCGCTCTTCGCTGTTCTTATAGAAACCACAAAGAGATTGTTGTGACAGGGAGAACCGACCCTCTCTGAGAAAGAAGCTCTGTGTAACGACTTGTCTGGCTTGCTGCTAAGGAGCCGGTCATCTTTCAGAGGGATGGAGACAAACTCTCAAAGGCCATGGGGTTAGTTTTGACTGACCCTAGCGCAGAGAACCCAAAATGCTGTTCTCTCCTTTCTGCCTTTTATTCCTCTACTTTCCTCCACCCTCAAAAGGGAAATGTACGTGTTCTTTTCCGTGATCTGTCTGTGAAATCTACAGTTTAATCTCTAGTATCATTACCTTGTTCTTTGACGATTCCAGTGAATGTTCTGCAATACAAAAGAAGTAAACGTCACAGTTAAATTGAACAGAATTATTTTAAATAACTGACAATGGGTGGTCTTGTGGCATGTAAGTACTACAAAATTTTGCACTCCTTTTATACATGTAATTACTCAAGAATTACTCAATCTTAAAATCAAGCTGATAGTCATAATTTACATACAGGTTCTTGTAATCCCTGAGTACAACACTGAAAATGGACGCAGATGTTTAAAATCATTGATCATACTCAAACATGAACAAAAACAAATTTGAAAAGGTGTCAAGACAAAAGTAGGTCTCTTGGTATTCTTCCATTCTTAGAAATGTTTTTCATGTTTATTACTGAAGAATAAGGAAGCATTCATCAAGCTATTGTTAAATGGAAAAACCTATACGCAGTTTCTTAAATTATTTTTTTAAATCAAAATCCTGCATACAGCAGAATTGTGCATTTAATCACTCCTCCTTCCTCCCCCTGCCAAAGTGCAATCACCTCTGTTCTGTGTGGCTTTTCTAGTAAGAGGAAGGTCTGATGGGAAGACTCTGGGGAAAAATCGAAGAGTTCTGATTCACTTTTTGAAGTTAACTGGAACTACCTTAGCTAGCGGGCAAGGAGACGAGCCCTGCCATTCTGATTTAATATTCTCACGGAACAGGCAGCAAGAGGGGAACAGTGGAAACAGGGTCCACGGGATGCACACTGCGCTGGGGACAAGTACTGGTTTCCAACTACTCCTTTTCACGACGTTTCCAAAGCGCTAACCCAGTCCCCTGGTTTGGCACCTCATTACCTATGCTCAGCGTCCGCTGGGCACCGGCCTTCGAGCCGTCCAGGAGACGCTGCAATTCGCATTTCCCGGTCAGCAGCCTCAGGATCCACTTCAGCCAAAACCGAACGTACTTGCGGTACAGGAACCCCCAGAAGTACACCAACATCTTCTGCGCGAAGAAAGCCCCGCGTCAGCGGGAGGGGCACGGCGGCGGCGGGGCACCCCCTGCCTGACCAGGCCCTCCGCCCTGCTACCGCCGCGGCCGGCCGAAAACACCCTCCTCGGGGGGCAACTTCCCCCCCCCCACCCTTCCTTCCCCACCACCGCCCACCCAGGCCGGGTCCCCCTCAGCCCCGCGCCGCCCTCCTGAGCAGGTAACGGCCAGCGCCCCCCGCGAGGCCGGGCAGCCGGGGGGCCGCAGGCGGTACGTGTGTCCCGCCCGCCGGGGAGAGAGAGGGAGCACCCGCCCCGCGCCCACCGTGGAGGCGACCTAGCGGCGCTCGGCCGTCCCCCGCATCCCGCCGCCGGAAGCCGCCGCTCGCCTGCCCGACCTGGAAGCGATCGCGGGGCGGAAGTGCCGCCTGAGAGGCTCCTTTCACGGCGCGGCGGCCGTTAGCGGCCCCGCCGCGCGCGCTCCCCGGAGCGGCGTAACGGCACCGGGCGCCGGCGGCGCTGCCTCACCCCGCGCCTTGGCGGCTGAGGCTCGGCCCGCTGCGGGGCGGCGGAGCGCTGCTCCTCCCGAGGCTGCCGCGGTGCGGCTGCCCCGGGCAGGACGGCCGCCGGCGGGGGTAGCTGCCTTCCCGACGCGCTTGGCCCCGGGCAAAGGGCGATCGGAGAGCGGGCGGCCCGGTGCCGCGGGGGCTGGCTTGCAGGCCCTGGGCGAGGGGGCGGCCGAGCTCGGGTAAAGCCCCCAGAGCCCAGGGGAGCAGGCTGCTAGTCAGGTGTCGGAGGCGCAGCCGAGGTGACGGTGTGCCGTCCCTAGGCAGGGGCGCAGAGGCCCTCACCCAGCTGCCTCAGGCCATCGGAGCTACCCCGGGTTGTCGTATTTGACATAGAGGGTGCTCGTTTTTTCGAAGGAGGATGACGGTGGTGGCTTGGAGCCCCTGAGCAGTGGGGAGATGAATGGGGTCCTTGGTTTGTTCCTTCGTTCCAGTGACCAGGTGCTCGGTGCTGGCTGAAGATGCTGTCAGCAGGTGCAGCAGCACTACTGGAGCTCTTCAAAGCTGTGCTGTTATGGGGTTTGAGATGGCACAAGGGCATGGTTTGGGGATTTTTGTACACTTCTGCAGTGTGTTTTCCAGCCCCATATTTCAAAGGAAAATGTCATGCTTTCTTCCCAACCTTTCTGTGGCTACAGCGTCTATAATAACCTTTATTTTATGCTGGCGTTTTCTTCAACATACACATTTTTATGGTGCCAAATGAACCAGAAGAGTGACATGTGAATATTACCTGCCTGTCTTCCATTTACACTGACATTATACTAACTTGTTATCAACCTGCATGCTTAGGAGGTTCTTGGTTAGGTCTTAACCATCCATAAGTAACCTTTTCATGGTCTTTAGTTCAAACCAGCACAAAGCCACCAGGCCTGCCAGCCGGGACACGCCACTCTCGCTTCAGGGCTGACCCCAGTGCTAAGCAGGAAATTGGCATGGGCAGACCAGCTCGTACCTGGGCCAAAAATCAGTGCGCCGTTTCGCTAGTTAACACCTCCAACCCGTTCGTGATGCCTGACAAAATACAGTTGGAGATCGCTTATGCTCGTGGAAGCGTTTGTGAAACTGTGCCCGGAGACCTGTTGCTTGCCTCAGCCATAGCTGAAGGGAACGCTGATCAGAAAGATGTTACGAATTTATTCGGGCTAGATGCTTGTAAGGAGAGGTGCTTTGCCACGGGTTGTGCTTTGCCAGTGCTGAAAGGAGGTTCAGCCTAAGTGTGTCATTTAGTTCTGGTCAGTGCTCCCATTGTATTATAATTAACGATCGTTCCAGTAAACATGGGTTGAACAGTTCCTTTGAGAACGGTGGAAGGAATTCCTTCCTCTAAATTGTATGCAAAATTTGGAGGATTGAAATAGAGGTGACAGACTTGCTTGACCACATTCTGATACTTTTTTTTAATGTGAGGAAATTGAAGTACCTTTTACCCAGAATCAAAAGCCACACAGCAGGTCTGGTGGCCTGTGTCCCAGAGACGATTTCAGAGGGTGGACCAATACATTTGGCATTCTCCCTTTGGAATTTTACACTCATAGGGGTGCAGAGTTTCACGTGGGAGAGTCTTTGATATGCAAACTGCAATTTTTTCCAGATCTGCCTCCTGCTCTTAAAAACTATGAGGAGAGATGGTGCCTGTTAAGAGGCAGCAAGTGGTCATTTTTTTCAGTGTAAGTTCTTAAGCGAGTAATCTGACCTTTAAAGCATTGGGGTGCTACTGGACAAAATAGAGCCCACTTCTCTCTGTTAAAGGGTATTCTTAGTTGGGGACAGGATGGCAGGATAGTTCCGTCACATTACCTCCATGTAAGTCGGTCCAAACTAGCCAAACCCCAGAAAATATCTTGAAAAAATATCAAAGTTCCCATGCCTGAGAACTGGTAAAAGAAACTGGAAGAAAGAAACGTGTCTGCAGCCACGGGGTATTACGGTTTGACCTTGGGAAGACAGGGAAGTTGTAACAGCATGAGGAAATGGAAGGGTGGTCAGGGCATGGATAGCTCTGAGATAGTTCATTAGGAGCAGCAGCTACTGGAATTAGAAGGTGCAGCCAGTGCACCCCTACAGCATGGGTCTGTGCAAACAACACTGGGAGAAAGCTGTAGCTGAGGAGACTTTTGTGATGTATACCAAAATAAAACCCTGCTGCTGCTTCAACAGTTTCACTTTCCGTTCCATCTTTTGAGGGATTAAATAGCTTTATAGCAATACGATTTTTTGGGTGATATTTACAGTTGAATAGAAATTCCTTTCTGTACTGATTGTTAAGAACCAAAGAAACTGCTGCTTCTACTACAGGTTCTGAAATTTATTCCACTTCCTGTTTTGGTTTATGACCATCCTAAACTGTACCATAACAATAAATACACACAGTACATGATCGTTGTTTCCTCGGTGCTGTTTGCTTCCAGTCTCCAGGACCGATGTGGGGAGTACCCAGTGCTGGCGATGCACTGCGCCATACTTCTCTGTCTGTTATAATTAGACTTGCCGAGTCCGCTGGTTTTGCTAGGACAGAACCACCGAACCAGTTTTCTGTGCAGGAAAGCGGCATTTCTGAGAAGATGGCAGCGCCCGATTCGGTGAGCACAAAGCTGATGAGACCCTTTGTTTCTGCTGGTGGCCAGCCATGGTCTGCGGCTCTCCGCAGCGATTGAGGTCTTCAGCAGCTCTCAGTGAGCCGGGTGCTAAAGGGGCCGCTGCCCACAGAAGTATCCCAAACCATAAACATCGCGCTCCTGTAAACTAGAAAGTTTCCTGGGGACGGTCTCTTCTCCTGATGGCCACCATCCCTGGAGGGTCTCGGTGACCATTGTGCTTTCGCTGGAGCTGTGATGCTTGCGGTGCTGACATCTCCCATTCGCTGCTGGGAGTGCGCAGTTCACTGCCACCACCCGGGGCTGAGGGTGACCTTGGGTACTGCAGACTAGTATTTGTGTTAATGCTTATTAAATACTTTATTAAAATAATACCTTATTAAAACTGTTTCCATTTCAGCCCAGGGGTCCCCTTTCCTTTTCCCCGGAGGGACGTCGTTGGGTGGTAGAACAACTGACTAAACAAAGACATAGAGGTAGGTTTGAAAATTTTTAACGTCTTGTTTAAAAGCACTCCTAAAATGTGAGAGTTTAAAAGAGGCAAGCTTTAATCTAGCCTATACTCTTTTTTTTTTTGCTCATATGTTTTCTTAAATCTGTATCTTAAAGTAAAATCTGTGGCCAATTACATTTCTTTATTTAAAAATATTAAAGCATGCATTTTTGACAGGTTTTTTCACAGCTTTTTGTAACTCATTATTAAAAAGATACAGGGCTTCTACTGTAAATAAGGCTGGAGATAATGGTGATTACACCAGCTTCATTGAGTTCTTCACAGAACTGAGTGATCCAGCAGTGAGTATGGTTGATTTTACACATATGTTACTACCCGAATCATGCAAGATGCTTCTGTACCATCATGTTCAGTCAATTCATAATTTATAATATGACAGTCAAAAATACAAATCAGTAGCTTAAGAAAAAAGTTCCAGCTTCCTCTTTTTGTGTTCAGTGGTTGCCTTCCAGTATTACCTTCACAGAGACTTTGGTTGAAGGCAAGATTATGACCTACTGGTTACGTTTTAAAATCACATTTCTTAGGGGACAGCAGGGCAAACAGAATGGGACTTTAACCGGCAATATCAGTTGGATCTCTACGCAGTTGGAAGACTTTCCACAGCAGCTACTATTACCTGTGGTTACTGATAGTGATTCTTTGTTCGTGTACCCTTGTGGATGAAGGACAGCTGCAACCCACGTGCAAAATAATCCATTGCTTGTTTCACCCATGAGCCTGTGCTTTGTCAATATTATTTTAGTCTTTCTTATCTCTACTCTTGCTTACACGCAGGTGTGTGAAAACAGTATCGAAAACGTAAGACAATCATTTTAGCAAGAAAGGACATTCAGTTGCAAAGCGAGAGGACAAGCCTGGAAACTCCCTCTTGCAGGTAAAGCCACCTCGGTGGAGCTAGTCCATTGAATGACTTGCTTCAATGGAGAGAGTACTCTCTTTATTAGAGAGTACTCAGCACCATGTGCTATACAGTATTTTTAAAGATGCTCAGTTCACCAAAAATGCTAAAAGTGGCTGGGAGGTAAAACTGGTTTGAAACATTTAACCCCTCCAAAAAAAACCTGTCCATCTTCTTCCAGTTGTACGTAGTTCTTGAGCATATGGAGTAACATGACGAGAGCACTGGGAGGGAGGTACCAGGACAGCATGAAGCAAGCAAGAGGGCCTTGCAAGTAGGTCCCAGGGCAGAGGAAGGTCATAACAGTTTCAGTGATCAGTTCTAAATCTCTATTTTACTGCAAATGTGCCAAAATCTGAATTGATCCTCCATCAAAAGTAGTGCCTTGAGCTTTTAGGGTGTTAACTTGGAGAGGGAAATGGTGATGGGGAGGCAATAGCATAAGAGGATTGAGTCATAATCACATTGGTCAATGTCACCATGTACAAATGTTACATATTCAAAGTGTAGCTTAAAGAAGGTTTTCAGTAAAAATACCAAAGATACAGTCAGAAACGGAAGAGGGAAGTTTCGAGTGAACGAGTACAGAATATAGTGAGGTCTAACTTGAGGTTTCACAGTGATTCATGGAGCCATACTCAGATTTTGAGTTCTCCAGTTGTATATTGATGCTGTTGAGGCTACTAGCAGTCTCCTGCATTACCAGTGAATAATAACGATTATAATGAAAGTAATTAGTAAACAGAGAAGCAAACCCATCCCACAGTGGGCTTTTGGTTTGCTTTACACAACACTACTCCAAATGATGTAGGGGTTTGGTATGAGACGAGATGCAGTTGTTACGTAAACAGAGAAAAGGAGGGAAGAGATATCGTATGAATAATAAAAGCATATTTTTATAAACCAATTGTATAAAATACTGTAACCTTTGGGTAAATGAGGTAATAAAGTATATATGCTAGGAATAAGTTAAGGAAGTAGGTAACAGATGAGATAGCAAATCAGCTGACCAAGTCCAGTATGATTTCTGAAGTTGTCCTTTAGATCATAGAATCACAGTATCACAGGATGGTTTGGGTTGGAAGGGACCTTGAAGATCATGTAGTTCCAACCCCCCTGCCATGGACAGGGACACCTTCCACTAGACCAGGTTGCTCAAAGCCCTCTCGAACCTGGCCTTGAACACTTCAGGGAGGGGGCATCCACAGCTCCTCTGGGCATCCTGTTCCAGTGCCTCACCACTCTCACAGGGAAGAATTTCTTCCTAATATCTAATCTAAATCTTCCCTCTTTCAGTTTAAAACCATCACCCCTATCACCACACGCCCTTGTAAAAAGTCCCTCCCCATCTTTTCTGTAGGCCCCCTTTAGGTACTGAAAGGCTGCTGTAAGATCCACCTGGAGCCTTCTCTTCTCTAGGATGAACATCCCCAACTCTCTCAGCCTGTCCTCACAGGGGAGGTGCTCCAGCCCTCCAGATCTTTGCAACACAGAACAGGAAACCGTATTTTCCTTATCGCAGGTGTGGAATGGAAAGGAGGTGTGTGTGTGTGTGTGTGTGTGTTAGATCTGTGAGCAGGCAGAGAACATGTCAAGGTGAAAGCCACCGACTACACGCTGATAAGGTGTAAAAAGGAGACCCTTTTTTCTTATAAAACCTGGGTGGTTCTGTTAAAACTATGTCCCCGTGACAGCTTCTGGGAAGCCCGGCAAGAAGGCCCTTCCCTTTATAAACTGAGTTATAGAAGATGTATTCTAAACAGTGACTAATTTTTCGTTTGCTTGTGGCTTGCTGAGGACCTGAACAGGAGAAGAGGTGTGCCTGCTGTAGTGGGAAGCAGGGCATGATGGCTGAAGTAAAACACCTCTGTCAGTCTATGCTAGAATTTCATCAGGTTACATTTTGCAGCCGCTTTCCCTACTTTTCCTTTAAAGATGAACAGAAAAGCTTTGTTTCTTTATCTGACTGTATTAACTATTAATAGTGTGCTACAGCCTGGCTTCCTGACCCAACTTTATAAACAATGTGCAGAGAAATGCACCAGCGGGTCTAAATGAACAAAATACCGATAACCATTATGCTGATGCGACGTGGGCAAACGATACCCGCCCAAGTGCCGAGTCGAGGTGGTTTTTGCTATAAAATACCACCTTCACTTGCTGCAGCCGAGAGGTTTTTCAGCCTGGGTCCCAGCATCGGGAGGGCTGGTGTCCGCGGAGGGCTCGGCCCCGGGCTGCGCAGCGGGAACTGGCGCGGACTGTCGTTACCGGACCCACGTCTCCGGCGGCAGAGCGCGGCGGCGGGAGGAGCGGGTGCCACCGCTGCACCCCGCGGGTCCCTCCCGACGGGCGGCAGGGCACGGTGGCGCTGCCTCGCGGGGAGCGGGGGTGCGGGGGGGTGGCGGCCCGGGACATGCCTTCCCCCGCTGCCCCGGCCCCTCCCGGGGCGGGGGGCGGGCAGGTTCGGGCGGCGCGGACACGCCCGGCCAACAGTTGCCCGAGCGGAGGCGGCGGCCGGGCGGCAGAGCCGCGGCCGGCTGAGGAGGCGCGGTGCCGGGGGCGTGCGGCCGGGACCCCGCCGGGAGATGCGGCTCCGCTGGGGCCCGCTCCTGACGGCCCTGTGCCTCGGCGCCGCCTTCCCCCTGCTGTGGTACGCGGCGTGGCAGGGGAGCCGAGGTGAGAGCGGGCAGCGGCCGCGGAGGGCGAAGCGAGGCGAGGGGAGGGCAGCCGGGGCGCGAAGGGCAGGCGGACCGGCGTGGCGGCACCCGCTGTCAACCTCTCGCCGGGCCGTCGGGGGCGCGGCGGCGCGGGGCTCCTTTCCCCCGGCTGCGCCCGACGGTCGGGGGCCGCCCGCCTGTAACGGCCGCCGGGCAGCGGGGAGGTGGCACCGACGGGCAGGGAGCGGGGTCGTCCCGGCAGGTAGGGGCGGTGGTGGGGGTGCCGCCGGGAGGTCGGGGCGCGGGAGGCGTTCGGGCCGCCCCATCCCGTCCCCTCCGGGAGCTCCGTCCCCCCGCGGAAGGAGGGCCGGTAGCGGCTGCGCTGCCGGCGCGGGGCGCAGAGCCGCGCCCGCGCTCCGCGGGTCCGCCGCCGGGTCGGGACGTTAGTTTGGGGCGGGGGCTGCCCCGCAGGCCGCTCCGCCAGCGCCGCCAGCGCTCGGGTCGGCTGTCACGGCAGCGGGCGCGACGGGAGGCTCGGCCCCGTGTGAGGTGAAGGGCGCAGGTCCCGCCCTGCGGATCGGGGCTTACGCGCACCGAGCTACAAGGTTATGTAACAGCTTACGGGTTTGGATCCTTGGGTCAAACCTGACCGGTTAAAGACAAAACAAGTTTAAGAAACGGTTTTAATAGCGGTTACTAACGAGCATCCTGCATTAGGACGGAAAGAGCAAGTCTAAAGGCGATTGCCGGGGCTGTCACTTTTTAAGAGGTTTTGTTGTGAGTATTTTCAGGGAGGACAAAGTAGCATTATCCATTCTGCAGTTGTATTTGTGCCTCATGTGCAATCACTTTTCCATGTGTGTGTTTCCAGCACCAGAACACGGTGTGGAATCCAGAGAAAAAATATCAGAGTTTTTTGTGTTTTTATTTATAAACTTCGGAATTCCATAATATCTTTTTAATAGGTGATGTAGGTGGCACATGGTGGATAGATCTACAGAAAGACATGTCTAAGATTCCCTGAGCCCACATGGGAAAGATAAAACGGATGCGATTTTCAAAAACTAAATTAGAAGGTCTCTCTAAATAGTACCTCTGAGGCCCGCAGACGTGGCTCATTATGGGACGGTTTGTTTGGGGTGAGGGAGAGTGGATCTCTAAGTGCTTCCTATAGAACTTTACAAAAGGTCCGGTTTATAGAACTTTACATCTATGAAGCCAGACCTTTTGTAGAATTAGAGTAAGCCAATGAGTAATTTCTGGGGTGAACACAGAACTCCACCTGGCTGGTAATTGATGTTAACGGTTTATGTAATAAATAGACGTGGCAGTAGAGATCTTGGCCCCCCAACAAAACATTGAATAGAGTCAAGACAGTGCTAATCTGGCCTTTGTCATTTCTTGTCAACTGCGTGGTTGGTTGTGTTACTGCACTTGACATTAAATTTTCTCAGTGGCAGTCCTGCTAGGAGCGGGGAAGGAGAAACAGAAGTTAAAGCAGGGTGTGTCTTCAGAAACTTAAGATCCAAGAGATGATAGAGTGAAAGTGTTGGTCCCATCCACGGTTACCACCCCTATCCCCATGCTGTTTTCTGACTTGTATTTTCTGGCTCCTCATTGCTGAAACACCGTTTTCATTCTGCTTTCCTCTTGGCCGTTCTCTGCTGGTGTTCTATGCTGGGGTGTTTTGCTTTGTTTGTTTGTTTGTTTTCTGGGTTTATTTTGGGGGGGGAGAGGTAATATGTGTTGTGGTATGTATGTGTTAACTTTTTTCTTTCCACAGTTGTCTCTTCCTCCACAGTAAACACAGTAACCAATTCCTCTCAGATGGTATAATTTTCCTAATAATTATTTCTTAAGAAATGTTTAACCTTTACAAATGTAAATAGGTGGTGTTCAGAGCCGCATTCTCTCTTAAGCTCGGTAAATCTCACAAATGTGTAAATAAGAGTTGATACTGGTAACTAAAGGAGAAGGTAACGGCACCTGGTGAATGACCCTGTATTAAGTTTATTTCCCTGGAAAGATAGTCTTTGCTCCTGAGTGGTGGTGGAAGACAGGAGCCTTCTACCCATCTGAAAACCCCAAGAACAGCCATATGTTGTTACTTCTTCCACAGAGAGCGAAGCATGGGGAGCAAACCAACTAATGCTCTATTGCTGTCACAGAGTACGGATGTAAGAAGGTGGTTTGAAATCAGTATTTTTCTCCTAAAACGGGCAGATACCCCTGCTTAGATATTGTCAAACCTCTAGTCTTCCCTTCTGTGCTGCTGATCTTGACTCTCCGCTGACATGCCTAGAACACCACCGGCGTTCCCACTTTTGTCACATCTCAAACTTCTTTTCTAACGCCTTTTTCACTTATCCCACCTGTTACTGAGAGGTCAAGTACTGTCTCAGCTTCTCTCATCTCTTTCACTCATCTGTCAGATGTTCTTCCCTGGCTCACTTTCTTCCACACATTTGTTAAATCTCCATTTACTCCAGTTTCCTTCTCTGCTTTGCCCATTAAAACGTTGAGGCTGCACCTCGATCTTTGACTACAGCAGACCGCGCTAGGCAGCAGTAGTCTGCAGAACTCCCTCTGGTTTCTATCCAGTTATTGTTTCCTGGACCGTAGTGATGTTGGGATGGCAAGTAATCTTTTTTGTTTGTTATACAACCAGGACATGACATCCTAGCTCCAGACGAGTTCTCAAACAATTCGATAATATGAAAAGTATATAATAAATGTAAACACATAGGAGTCTATAATAGCCCTGTAAAATACTGTTCTGTTTGTCTGCAGACTCAGAGCCTTTCAGCCCTTGAAGTGTAAATCAAGTATTGGCTCTGCCCGATTTCTGTGCAAATAAAAATCAATAGCTTAATCCAGCGACCTTTAAACACCTTCTATTAAGGGGCTGGCTAGCTGGAGAGACTTGAGTGGAAATGTGTTTGCTGTCAGTGACAGCAAACAGTGAATAGTTGGTGGTTTGGTACTGCTTCCAACTGCTCAGTGCAGCCTGCGTGTTGACTTGCAGTTGTGAGACTCAACTTGAGCATGGGTAACTTGAACTGGCATGGCAGGGAAGATGCTCCTGCATCACTCGTGCTTAGAAATGAAAGTTCAGAATTCACCCAGATCACTAGACTTCAGCTATTGTCGATAATGCTATATACATGTTAACTACTCTTACAAAGATGTTTTCATAGTCTCTTTTCCCATTGCTTTATAAATATAAGCAGAGGATTAATTTTTAACAGGCTGATATTTTTGTGGCCAAAAAAAAAAAAAGATACAGAAGTTATTACTGAGACAACTGGTAATCACCAGTTCTTCAGCAAAACCTGATACTGTCTGTCTAAACTTGCACGGTGATTCCTTCAACGTCCTCTGCGGTGCTTGAGAACGCAGGCTGCTATTAGCGAGTAATCAGATGGACTGCTGCAGCAATACCTGTTCCACGTCCTGCATGGTTTTGCTGTGAGCCTTCTGGTCCCTCCCCAGGCCCCAAGCAAAACTTGTCTGAAGCAAACAGTTTGCATCTGAGGATAGGAAAGGCTGTTGTCAGGATGAGGCAGATGTTCCTGCTGTTGTGAAACTGATTCAAGCCACTTGTTAATTTGCCTGACCAGAAGTATTGCTCTCATATGAATACTCTTCATATAGATTTGTTTGCTGTGCAAATATTAATCAACAAGGAATACCACAGGTATACAAAAATGTGAAAGCAAACATGAGGAGGTAGCTAATATTTTTTCTTTTTTATTCTATTCCCCCTTGAAAAACAGTAAAGGAGAAGGCAAGAGTCCATTATAAACTCATGAACTTACATGAAGTTTCGTCAGAGGAAGGACTGTTCCTGAATTTAAAAAACCTTTGGTGTCTTGGCTGAATAAAAATTATTTTTTTTTAGAAGTGACAGCAATGAGGTAAATCAGATCATCTCACATGGGAGTGTTCCTTCATGTCGCTTGGAGGGGTTACAAGACTAGATCTGTTTGAATTGATTTGTAACGTGCTGACGACCTCATCACCTAAATTTGTGGGATATTTTATCCAAGGAAATAAAACTAAGTTTTGTCTGGAAGTTAGGAGAAAGTGATGCTGAAATGTGACGTCCCAAGGACCCAAGCACGTTAATATATACATGTTGAGAAATACATTGTGAACCCTGGATTTCTTTAGTTATTCCTGTGAGGTGGGGTGAAGAAGAGAGAAACTGTTTGTACTTAACTGCATTCACAGAAGTATACTTAAGATGTTAAACAATTTGATAGCCCTTAATTTTTTTAATTATTTCACAAAACTTTTCACCAGGAAAAGGGGTAAAAATGGTTAAAAAGATATTTCTGATGAAAGTAAATTTTTTTGCAGTTGAAATATAGTAATGTCCATGCTAGCCCTAGCAGCTGATTACACATTTCTTTTACTTCCAATAATCTCTGCCCAGGGAGTGATGCTTTGCTTTGGCTGGCCAACCCCCGGGGGTTCCTGCTGTGCACCTGAGCACAGTTCCCCAGGAGGTTCTGTCATTGTGCTGGAGTTTTTTCAGGTTTCCTGTCCAGACCCAACTGGCACACTCTGGCTCAAAGCTTCATTTAAATAGTGGCAAATGACAGCTTTGAGTCTTGAATTGCACCATTCTCATTTCAGCCAATGCAGCTTATCCAGGTTTATGAACATGCAGGAGCCAATTCTCCTGCCTTCTCTAGACCTGTTAGGTTGTGTTTACCCACCGTTTCCCCCAGTTTCCCCAGTGGACTGGTAGGCTACATCTTCCCTCCTTGCCTTCATGCATACGTTTCCTTGCAGTGGTCCTGAGAGCATTCAGAGGTTATTGCAGATGCAGGTTTTGTCACAACGTGCAGTCAGGATGTGGCTGACATGCAGCGTGGTTAAGGGAAGAGTTTCTCCGGTCCACTGAAGGCTTCCTCAGTTTCCTTGTGTAGTTCTGCATTCAGGTATTAGAAAAACCCCATTCAACAACCTCAAATGGGACTTAAGATTTAGTGTTTACTAACCCCAAATTTCGTATCAAAATTCATATTCAAGACTCACAAAAGGTGTAGAGTTTTACTGGCTTCTAAACACATAATTTATTGAACTGAGAGTCTGCTGCTTCTTGCAGTTACTTCGGGTGGAATAGTGGCTGCCTTGTCCCCAAAAGTAGAGGAGCCGAGTCATAAATCCTATAAAGATTCAGGTACAAAATGAGACTAGTTACTGTTGGTTTTCGTAGGGGAATGTATAGGGAGCGTTTCAGACCTCTCTTTGTTTGCTGTGCCGTGTCTCATCACAACCTGCACTTTAACAAGTGTAAACATATGACCTTCACGCTTTCCTGGTGTTGCACACCGGGTCTGGAGAAAACACAGTTTTATCCAGAAATACTTCAGTTAGTGGCTAGGCGTTTAATTAAATATGTGGATAAATGAGTGATTGTTGCTACATCAGGCAGAACAGTAAAAATATTTTAAATGCTAACCAGAACGAAGCAATAACCATTGCCTGACGTGAATGAGCACTTTTTGTTTATCTGATAAAGGCCATATTCAAATCAGATTTTTCCACTGCTATTAAGAACCTGTATTGCTTTACTAACATTACTATGTTAAAACCAAAGTATACCAGTAACGGGCAAACACAATGCAGTATCCATTCAGTTTATATATCTTCCACTTACTTTCATACTATGGCTTTCCTACATAGGGATGTCCTGACTGAATGTTTTAAAATCACTCTTCACTACATTCTAAAATAGGAGAAGACTCAGATCTAAAAGGAAGATTGTTTGCCAACATTTAAGAAAATATTAGAACTTCGGTTGTGTTTTCTTTGAAACACTTTTATCTGTTTTCAGTTAGATACAGTATGTAAATGGTTCAGTGAAAGGTATTCTATGCCCAACCCAATAGCGACTCCATGTTCATTATATAATTGAATGTGTTTTTAAAACTGAGTTATTAACTTTGATCTGCCTTTGACTTTGTAAGGTGGTTTTTGTTCGTTTTGTTACTGGGAAGTGATTATGATTCTCTTCCTGGTATATCCTCTGTATGGGCACAGAGGAACCCTAACTTCCTTCCCCAAATCGCTGGCACACTGCGTTTCTTTGATGTCACTGGGTTCATCCAGTGGGTCCCTCCACTGGCTGGAAGCTCCTTATGTGGACACTGTCAAAGACAAGCAGACTCACTGGCAGAACAGACTGGCACCTGGTTCCTCTGCTTGCTTAGACGCCCATGTAGAGCTATAAAAAATTAACATTAGAGCTATAAAAATGTGGTGGGATGGTCCTCACTGCAGGTTAAGCCCCATGCTCTGGCTTACCAAGCCTACATGTTCGATATTCATGGCTGAAATTAAGCTTTCTTCTCCTACCTGTATCCTCTGCCATAGCAATAGCCCCTGCAGCCCAGTTGCCATCTGAGCATGGAGGGGACAGATGAGTGGAAACAATTAGAAGCTTCTTAACCAGCTCACTTAACCTTTTTCCTGTAAAATACACCAACCTCAGCACCGACTGACTTCAGAGGCTCCTGAAGATTTAAGATATGCATTAAGACACGCTGTGTCCTATGCTTAAAGCTCAACAGTCGAAGCTACCCCAGTTCTGACCACTTTAAACATAAGGGGTGAATGTACCCAGTGCGGTGATGCAGCTTCTGACTTCATGGTAGTTTTTCTTGGCTGTCTCTAACCTGTTGGGAGACACAAATAATTCTGTGCCATGATGCTATAAACAAAATATTTACAAATCATGCACATATTCAGGAAGGTGTCCTTACCCGGAAAGGTGCTTAAGTCCCCTTAGACTTTAGCTAATTGATGAATTTAAGTGTCTGCGTAAGAACTGTCTGTTCTGAACTAAGACAGAGGCATCGTTTGGGGGATTTTTCCCTCCTTACTCTGACAGAACAAAACCCAAGCTTGCAAAGTGTGTAACAAGATTTAGAAAGGTCTCTCTATTTTAGATCAGTTACAGGAAGATAACAAACCGCCACGGTTATTAGGGCAATGCATGGCTCAGTGCTTTAATATGCTTCATTGACCTGAACAGCGAGCAGTGGCTCCAGGCGCGGAGTGTGACAAAATCTTTTACAGTTAAAGTGCTTATAAAATTTTCTTTTAAAGAGGGCATTAACCAAAATTCAGTTTCTAAAAGAAGGTCTTTACAGTCTTTACAATCAAGAACTAGAACTGCTAGGCTGAGGGGTGCTTTCTTCCCTCCTTTCTGCCTCTCCCAATTTTGCTTTTCTTTTTTCTCTGACTGCCAGGCGGAGAGAATGATGAATTGTTCCACAGCTCTTTGATATTGCCAGAAATCATCTGTTAATAAAACTGGAGGTGTTTATGATAATAGGAAAGACGCACGTGCAGAGTGAAGAGAAATAATCGGTTGGCTTTTTAGAATGAGTATTTGCTTTAGCATTGGTTCTAAACAGTTTCAGTTTCTGGTGCAGAAAGTTATAGCTATGTATTTATTAGGAGATAACACAAGGCTGCCTTTAAAACCACGTGAAGTATTGCCATCTTAGCATTACAGTAGCCGTAAGTATATACAATAATATGTAATAAACAGAGGAAATGCTGTAGCAGAGCTGAAAAGTTGTTGTAAGAGCTTTGCGTGCTGTCACTGCACGTGGTTGGTGGTTTATAGCCAGTGTAACCCCATCAGAATTGCCTAGTAGGGTTTCCTTAGCCCAGCAGAGTGATTCAGCTCCAGCTCACCAAGGGGAAAAGAAGCCTACACCTTTATTTACTCTTTGTAGTTTTGCCATAGGTCCTCATCTCGCTGTTTTCCAGTTTCATCCTGACACTCCCTGTTGCCAGTAGAACCACTGGTAGACAAGGTGTTGCCAAGTCCCCAGCTGTCGCTGGGGACAGACGGTGTTTCAGGATACAGCTGAAGCTCTTTTCCACTCATCCTCCTTGCCAGAGCTGGCTATGTTTGTAAAAACACCTTTTCTGCCTCTTTCTTGCAAGCTATTGCAAGCAGCTCGTTTAGTTCTCTGTAGATCCTTTGACACTTGAAGATCAACGCTTTCCGCACTCACACTAAAATCCATTTAATGACTACTTAAATTTTTATTTAGCGTCATACTGCTTCTAATTTTACCTTCTAGTCTTGCTGCAGTTACATCAGTAATAAATACTGTTCGTGACAGTACCTTGTTGCAGAGCAAAATACAAGAAGTTCAGTACTGCTTTCCAAAGGCACCTTTTTGCCAAAGGTTTAGTAATAGTTAATATTGCTCATTTACATATGCTTTAATGACACTGAGAACACTTCAAGTTCTATTTAGAACTATGTATGTTTATAATAACAAACTCATTCTTCGCTAAGGCTGAGTCAATACTGCGTTCCTTTTGTCAAACCCTTGCTTCCCCAGCTGTCAAAATCGAATGAGATCAGCAGTTGCCAACAGCCCCATGCTACTAACCAAGCAGAGGATCCAGTTCTGGAAGACTCCGAAATGTGGTTTCCCTCTTCTGGCCTGAAGAAATAGATAAGGCTGATTACAAGTTCCAGCTTCTTTGGGTGCGCTCAGTGACAGCTGAGCGTTGACCTTTTATTTGCCAGAGGCATATATGATATCTTGGTAGGTTCACCTATAAGTTAGCAAATAAAACTAGAATTACTTGGTGCTTGCCAGAATATCAGCCCCTAAGTGACACCAGTAGTTTTGAGTCACGCTAACACTGGACAGCGGAAAGAATTGTAAAGAGAGGGACTACAATGTTGTTATTCATTTGCCATTTCATTACTGATTTCTCTATTCGGTTGTATTGAGGGAATTTTAGTTTGGTTTAGCGAAACCTTATGCTGTTGCAACACTGAAAATGTCAATGGAACAACACTTTGCAGCATTAATTATGAAACACCTCCATTGCAAAATGATTGATTCCCTTTTGAGAAGCAGTAAGTTGCATCCTATGATAACATGTGTTTATCCTAAGATTACGGGCTTGCTCTTTGCTGTTTGCATCTTCCCAGGAGGACGTGGAACTTTACTGCAGGTTAAACCTCCCCTTTTTCTTGGCACTTGATGCTATCTGACTCCTATCTAGAATTTAAAGAAAAATGCACATTCATTGCTGTATCTTCAATTTATACGTCTGAATTTGTCTTGGAGTTACAAGATAAATCTCCACTGTGTTTACGTGTATTGGTGCTCTATTTGGAGTTGCTTTCTTGCTATGAAAACAGTGTTATTAATGTCTTGCCAGTCACGTAAACCTTCTGTTTCCATTTTATTCATACACGTTCTAAAGCAAAAAGCTAAAGGTTGGATTATGGCATTGGAAACACAACTGCGAAAAAAAAAAGCATGAAACAATAAAGCGTATTCCTACATAGTGTCTGATGAAAGGGATCTTCCTTAGGTGCTCCAATAATTCAGCTGATGCCTCATGACAGTTTTGTATTGGAAATCTGTTTTAACCTTCCCCCTGCAGTTGTAAAAGACAGACTCTCCAACTGTTTCCTCATCTGACCTTCCATTTATTTTTTTCTCTGATTATTTTTTAGGGAAGCTTACTTCAGTAACGTAGAACTTCCTTGTTGCACTTCACAAATGCTAAATTTACATTCATAGCTGCATAGTATGGAATACTCCTAAGTATGAATGCCTTTCTTGCAAGTCAAAACATTTTTAGGACTGTCAGAAAATTTTAGGAAGCATTAATTTTATGGGCATTTTACTAAACATACTTTAAATTTTTAATGTAACAAAAATAGTAATAATAATAATACAGATCACCTGATTACTTTTTTTCTAACTACTTTCTTCCTAGATGTTTTAAACTTTAGGGTCTTCCAATCATAAATTTATTGATTAAATTAAGGACTTGTGTTTATTGCAAATAAAACCCCCTGCTTATGCAAAAAGCAAATTAATTTCAGTTTGAAGTGCCTCTGCAAATCCTCACAAATTTGTATTACTTCTGCATTTTGCTCTTAGTCTCTCTTACAGGGTAGAATCCCCGGGAATTCACTTTTGCTGAGAGACAAGGGTGGGCCCTAGAAAATGAGGGCTGCCATGAAAGTATCCTTCAATGCAGAGCACTGTTTCAGTTGTTATCCAATTATATCCAGGAATTCAAATGACAATCGTTGCTAATAGTTCCTAATGAGCTTTTTAACTCATAGATGAAGACTGAATACCTTCATACCTGTATTTTAATCTTTGTAGTGTTCTATTCAAAAGACAAACCGTTACATAAATTACACTGTTCAGTGTGACAAAGGTCATCAAGTTTTGTCACTAAATGAAAAATGTTGTTGGTTTACTGGATAGCGCCTTCCCTGACAACTCAACTCCCTGACTTTTTCCTTTCTATGGATGTCATATTCTTGTTCTTGTCTTCAGATGCAAGCCTTTACCCAGCGGTGCTCCCTAAACTCCTTAATACTCTTCTAGCTTTCTTCATTCCACGAATAAACTTTGAGTGGCCACTTTTGTTGGTTATACACTTCTGGTCGTGTCTTCTCCTGGACTGTCTCCTATTCTTAAACTTTCTCTTTATTCCATCATATAATTCACCTCTTTGAAAAGACATTATGTTATCATTGTAGGAAATGACTTCGACATGTACCAAAGCCAGTTTCTTGAACTTCGGCAAAGACTGTTGTATGCTGAAAAGGAAAATAAAAAGAGATCACATGAACTGAGCAGTGTCCTAGATGAAATTAAACGGGTAGTTGCAAAAAGAATGAACTTGACCGCAAATCATACAGGTTTGTATGTATAAAAATGTACCGTGTTAACAGTTCAAAGTTTTGCGTGCACATGTTTCTTTATCACTAGTGTGGGGAGAAATGTCTTTGGTTTCATATATTAGCATTAGGCTGAAGTTTCTACTTTAGAAGAAGGGTGGGGACGTAATCTGTAGCACCTCTCTAAATAGAATCAGTTAGTAATAAACAAATAAGGAGAGAAGAAAGAGGACACTGTAGACTGCAGTGGAGTCACAGTGGCAAAGCCATATATATTGCTAGTCGAGTTTCTTGCAGTGCTTATCCCTCTCTTGCTGCCAGCTGCAGAGCACTGAATAAGCTGTTTTTACCTGCTTTTACTCTGCCACTACTCCCTGATAAATACCAGGGCTGTGTCTAACCTGGACGGCAGATGTTCCTGGTCCTCCTCCTGTCCAGGTGGGGTAACTTTTGGGGGGAACTTTTCGGCCATGAGTGCTCTGCCATCCTGCCAGCAGACCCCAGGCACCAAGGTGTGTAGGAAATGTGAATCCTTGTAAGTGATGCCAATTAAAAGAAAAACTTTGAGGATTCTCTGCCCCCATTTTTATTTTTTTTTTTTTTTTTAGAAGGTCACCAACATGCAGTTGTTTACTGTTATCATCTGGCTTCTTCCCACTGTTCAATTAAACTTCTTATTTAAAAATATAGTAGATTCTTGACTCGCAGACTGTTATGCATCCCCATCTATCTGCACACTGCAGCTGAATACAATAGATAAGAGTTTGATTTTGTCCTCTAAAAGTGCAGGATCTGCCTTCCTTCCTGTTCAGATGGGAATTGCTACTTCCCTGGGGTGAGAAGGAAAACTAGAAGGGGCATCTCTGCACTGGAGGCATTCCACAACACCTCTGACTTCAGAAAGAATCTGGATGCTACTGAAAACTGCTTTTTAAAAATCCGTATTTGCATTCAGTACAGCGGGCTGGTGTCAGGCTAAACCAGGGAATTAACCAGGGGAAGAAGGAACAAGGTGCATTCCGACTGTGTAGTCAGCTTCGTTTCTTACTCTGTTCTTCCCTGCCTCTGTTTGTTTATTCAATATTAATCCAGTGGGACTGTTCAGTTGCGTATAAACAAGCGCTTAAGTGTTGGCATCGTTGTGGCCTGACAGGCTTTAGAATAGAGACCACGTTGTCAGCTACCAGCAGCCCCACGTCCTGTGAACAAAGAATTATTGCCTAATGCACGTAACAGCAGTAGAGAAGAGGGCAAGTTCCCCGTCCCTCTGCTCTTCATTCTCTTACCGGAGCCAGCTGAATATCAGAAAACACTAGAGATGTCAATTCATGGGTTTCAAAGCAGAATCTTTTAAAAGTCACTGAATAGTTTTCCTTTTATTTTTACTTACTCTTCTGCTTCCCATTCCAGCCAAGTTTTATCGTTTATTGTACACAATAAAACTAAAGTCCCTTGCCCAACCCTTCATAGGTAACACTTGCAAGTAACAATGGAAAGTCCTTGAAAACTTGCAAAGGTGGTTAAAAAAAAAAAAAAAGTTTCTATGCAGCAGAATTCATGGCAAAGCTGAGTGGGAGGAGCTGTGGGTCTCTTTCATACTCAAATGTCTGGACATATATATATGTTTGGTTGGGTTTTTTAAAAAACCTGTTTTCTGTAGAGTGAGGAGTCTCTGTCAAGTCCTAATGTGCAGTGGGAGTATCTTTTGGGAGTTGAAAAACTTCAAGCACATGCTGCCCATTCAGTAAGTCTCGGCCTTCATTGCCCTAAGCTGAGTGAATAAAGCTTGTAAGACTTACGCTAAGTCACTTTGAAGGGTGGTAAATTGGGGGAGTTATCTTAGAGGTGTTTCTTAGGAACTGTAACTTTCTAAGTCCATAAACCCTTGGTTGCTTTGCTGACTGTGCAACTGTGAGTTTTCAAGTTTCGCACTGCTTGGAAGGCTGCTAACCTGTTTTTGTTGGCTAAAACTAATTGAGGTGTTGTTCTGGTATCACAAAGTGCCCTAGCACCAGCCTGTGTGCACAGCTGATAGAGTGTCTGGAGGAGGCACCCACGGAAGTATGGGTTACCGTACAGAAATTCATAGGAGCTTCAGTTTTCTTTCAGGGCAAAAAGACATACGCATTATAGGTAGCTAGCAGGGTATAGAAAAATTCAGCTGCAGAGAATGACGGACAAAATGCTGGTATGAGAACCATGTGCTGCCTGTGTCAGTAAAGCGAGATTTAAGCCTTAAGACAACTGGTAAATAAAACTGATGCTTAGTTTTGTTTCCAAGCATTTAGAAACCCATTTGCTATTCTTTGTAAACATAGTCTTCCTCTTAATCTAGTCAAATACCTTTTTTAAATTGCATGGTGCATATCATCTCTGCCCCCACGGGTACCTTACGTGAAGCACAAGGACTTTTGCAAGCTTATAATTGATTTTATAATGATTTTAGAACTAAGTTGTTCAAGTTTTTATTAAATTTATTTTAAAGAATTTTTACCACCATGGAACGTTCAGGAATGTTTATATCAAGGAAGATAAATTAGTAAATTAATGGTATCTGGGTTTTTATGGCTTATTTAAAAAAAAAAGATTATTTTTATAAAGTCACACTAGAGTTATTCCAACATGAATAAATATTGTAATTGTTTTGTCTTTATTTTAAACTAGTAAAGAGAAAATAAGCACTCCCTACTTTTCTCTTTCCTACTACAGGCTTTTGTTTCTTGACTAGATCTAAAGACCTGGATCTGTGTCCTTTTTGCCATAGGACTTTTTATAACCTGGGAACTTCTGACTGAGCCCTGAAAACCACCATGTGTTACATTTTGGGGAAAGCATTTAAGTTTGTTAAACAATTAAGGAAGTTATTAATCAGAAGATGTGTTTCTTGGAATATAAATTGTTGCTTGGCACTGTGCATAAAACAAACCAGTTTTTTTCCTGCTGCTTTTTAAATAACTGCTTATTGAGTTTTAAGATGCTCGGTCCTGCAACTGTTTGGGCACAGGGAAAGGCAGGTGGAGGTCCCAGGCTTGGAGCTGTGCACCATTTCCCGGGTGAGGGGGTGGTACTGGGCCATTCCCAGTTTATTACGGCAGGAGGGTAATATATATGACATAGAGTCACTTCAGAGGAGTAGTTCTGATTGAATAATGTTGTGTGTGGTACTCTGCTAGTGTTCAGCGGAGGAAAACAGTTGAAATAATTGGCTTCACTGTTGGCTTTTTAATCTATATGTATACGTGGGTTTGTTGTTTCTTTAAGGTGATATGAAGTGGAAAATGTTCAACTTCACCAGAAGACTGCCTGTGCACCTTACAAACATGTACTACTATCTACCTCACCTTCGAGAATTTGAAGATGCTATTTTCCCAAATGTTATTTTTGGGCAACGAAGAACTGGAGGTAGGAAATAAAGTTTGGCTTCTATTTATGTTTATATTTTATATTAAGTTCTAGCAATGAAGCATACTCAAAGTTCGGAGAGGGTTTTCTCCCTAATCTTGATAATGTTGTCAAACTGAATACATTTTAATGGCGATGGCAAAAGCACTTTGGCCATGCCCATCCCAATTTCAAGTCTTTACCCCAAAGTATTCTGATAATCCTTTTCAAATATCAACAAAAATCAGTTATAACTGAAAAATGCCATTCTTTTTGTTTTAGTCATATATTCATATGGATAAGATGCATTAGCTGACATTTTTTTCCTCAGAAAATTAGTATGAATGAGGAAGCCAAGGAGAATTTATAATGCACTCAGGTTGCTGAAGTTAGAAGCAAATGGAAAAGTGATGTGATCGTTTAAAGGATATGAATAAATCTTCAGTGTAACTTTTTCATCCGTATGAGAAATCAGCCGACACCTGCACAAATCATAATGAATAGTGAATAATATAGATTATGAAGTTACATCTTCTCCTAGCTGTCATGTGAATGTTCAAAAACAGTAAGCAATCACAGAACTAGTCAGCTATTTTGCTGAGTTTTGTATTCTGTGGGAATTCTGCCTTTTCTCTAGGTGATTTTGTATAAAGAAACATTGGCAGCACTTTGGATTTAACACAAAACCAACTTGGCCATGCCCATGACAGTGGGTAACTTTACAGGCTTCTCATTAGTAGATGTAGTTGAAGCAGTGTGATCCAGTGCAGTAGTTCTTACTGGAGTAAGAGCCCATAGGTCAGTGTCAGTCTGCAAAACTATTTGAAAAAGTCACTCAGAAAACCAGATACATTCACAAGCAAGGAAAAAAAAGGGGGGAAGAAAAGAGATAAGTAATAAGAGAATGCTCCATGTTTAATTTTCATTTATTTGTCCATGCAAATCACAATAGCAACACCGCAGTTTCACAAATACAGGTTGACCTCGGCGTGTAAAACCAAACAAACCCCCAATGGTTTAGCAGGTTCTATGCTGGGAAGGAACGTTGGAACTTCAGCGTTTATGAGCCGACACTGGCGTAGGTGATGAAGTCCGGAGTAGTCACTAACTGCACCTACTCTTTTTCTTCAAAATCTGATGCTTCCTTACCAGCCTTACGAGGTTTTGGTGAATAGGAATTATCTGCAAGGACTAGGAATTCCCCAGGTTTACCAAGGTCACCTATTTAGATAATGCTCCTACCAATGAAGAAGGACACATCCTGCTTATAATCTAATGATGTAACATAGCACAGGTTTGCTACCAGCAGAGTCATCGCTGGAGACAAAACTGTTCCTTTCTTCTTAATAATGATAACGTCTAAGTTCCTTTCTTCTTATTATTGATTACATCAAAGACATTGATTCATATAAACTGTTCAGAAAGGTTTTTGAGTTGGATTTCTTTCTGAGATACACAGTGCTCCCCTCCTGTGACAACACATCACAACCAAAGCAGGGTTGGTTTAACTCTTATTACTCAGCTCTCCAACTCTGTACCAAGAGCTAGCACTTATTTTGCAATACCCACTTTTGAAACTCAACAGCAGATACCTATGTGTTTGCCAGACGTAGTAATATCTCCAAATTCTCCAATGTTGACAGTCTGCACTGTGTAGACCTGGTGCTTATAACACAGACACAGGTGTCTCTAACCTGAACTTAGCTGGAGCGCTCACTCGTTCCAGGTAGTAAAGGAAATGCTGTCACGGTGCTATTAACTGTCACCAAGTCTCAGGGTCATATCGAATAAAAATTAAAATGTAATTTCTGTTTCCCTTTACCTGAGTTAAAATTACGTGGCTTGTGGGCTTCTTTCTTTGCAGTCTCACTGGTGATGGGTGTTCCCACTGTGAAAAGGGAGAAGGGACATTACCTGATTAATACACTGCATTCCCTTCTGGACGAACTTTCTGAAGAGCAAAAGAACGACTGCATAATAATCATCTTTATAGCAGAGGTATGTTTGCATGGAAAGGTGCAGTATGTTGACAGAAGGACCATACGGAGGTTTACGTCTTAGTGTAACAGTGTAGGAGAGGCTGCAAAATACTGTCAGCAAGGCCTTTGGGAGGGATTTCTTCAGGGCTGGAGATCGTGAGCAGTTAGTGCCTCAGTGTTCGTATGTGGAAAAGCCCCTGTGACCCAGATGACTGAAGGGTAAAAAGTCATATTACATTTACAAACACAGTTGTTGCTGTCAGATTTTCAAATAAAACCATAGGAACTCATTGTTTGTCTCTGACAGTATTCTACTTCAAGAACGTAAATCCTCCCCCAAAATGTTCCATCTGAATAAAGAAAACTCAAACAAAAGTGCCGATTATTTATCTGCTGTTTTGGTTATCATGTATCTCGCAAAGTACCTTGGTGTGCTGTAGCCTTGCCTTCTGCATGGATATTGACATTTCTTGTGGAAAAGAAAACTGTTCAGAGACTTGAACGGTTCCCTGTTTAGTAAACAGTGCTCAAGGTAAAATGTTAGGGGTAAATGAATTTTTCTCATTCCAAACTGCTTTGATCACCCTGGAAAAAAGCTACAGAAGAGAATTAGCTAGTGATAGTTACATGCAGGTAGAAAGACTGTGCAAATATTCAGACTTCATATTTATTCTTCGTATTTCTTTCTCCTTCCATAAATAACATTCAAGTTCATAAATGTATTCATTAGCTGAAGTTTGCTTTTTTTGTTCTTTCATCACTTAGGGCAGCTTTTGCATCATAATACTGACCAGCAAAACATCATTCCCTTTATTATGTTAGGTCATGACTTCTACTTTTCTGTTTGGATCCCAGTGATAAGTAGCTAGGCTCTAGCTCCTCTTCAGAATAATTTTCAGGAGCTGAAGTTATTTTACTATTTCCAGTGAAGAGCCCTGGCAGTGGTGAGCTTTGCCTAGCTGCTGTTCAGGTAAACCTCCTATCCCAGGGCTTCAGAGAGTTCTTTGAGGTTTTTAAGGGTTCAATTCTGAACAGCACAGTTTCCTACTGTGGACAGTCCTAACGTGGCACTTTTAACAAACAGTAGCTTTGGTTGTACTCATAGTCCATTTCAGCCAATTTAGGATTAAAGTGCCGTTGTAACAATCAGCCTCTCTCCCTTCTCCCATACCCAAAGTCACGTTTTTGCAGCGTCCATTTTCCCTCGTGCTGATATGAGAAGTGATAAGAACATTTAATAGTGAGAGGAGGGCAGGTGTGTTCACTGATCATGAATCCACACCCTCCTTTTTCCCAGAAAGTTTCAGAAGATCAAGTTAAATGTTTACATCGTGGATTAAGTCAGAGTAACTTATTGACTGAAAGTGAGTTTCAAAGCTGTTGATATTTCTTTCTCATCACAGTTCCTTATGTACCGCTTCACATCGTTTTTACTAATTACAAATTTAAGATATAACTGGTAACGATTATTTGTGTGTTCAAATAAAAAATCTGAACTGCTGACAGATACTGTATTGTTTGGAATCACATCCGTAAAACTCAGCACTCTTTAAGGTAGTCAACAGATGTGTTTTGCACACTGTTCTTTTATGAAACAGCAGCGATGTTGTCCTCAGAATTTCCAGACTAAGAGCTCTAAGTTTGTTATATGAGGAAGAAACTCTAAATAAAAATGTTAAGTATCGCTAGCTGTAGAAAATTTTGCTTAGGCGACTTTTCTCAACAGCCTCAGGCCTCTTTTGTGATTTTTTTTGCGGATTAGCATGAAATGGCTCTTTTTACTGACAGTTATAGGCCTGTGCTTTTCTGCCATAACTGAAAGCTGTAGAAGAGCATTTTATGCAGAAAATGGCTTGACCTCCTGCAGAAGCGGTGAAAAACAAAATGCAGGAACCACAGTTGGAGATAGTTCTGTTCTACTTTCAACTACGCTGAACGTTCAGTTGGCTTGAAAACCCCGCACTGTCCTTTGGTAGAAGTGCTGCTATAACATATTGCTGTTGTTTGGAGGGAAAAGAATTAGAATAAAAATGAAGCCTTTGCATATAAATATCCCCTACAGAATGTTGGTTAATAGAAAAATGGGTGACTTGAACTGAAAGCCCTCTTCTTTTCTTCAGGTGAATGCAGAATACGTTACCAGTGTTGCAGAAAGCGTTAAAGCCAGGTAAGTGCCGTAGAGTGGAACACCCAACAGCTACTGAACACATTTTGAGCTTTTATGGCAAGAAGTAGAGCATTTCAGCAATAAATTACAACTCTACCGTACTGAAGT
This sequence comes from Bucorvus abyssinicus, assembly GCA_009769605.1. Classification (NCBI taxonomy): domain Eukaryota; kingdom Metazoa; phylum Chordata; class Aves; order Bucerotiformes; family Bucorvidae; genus Bucorvus; species Bucorvus abyssinicus. The sequence continues at coordinate 11,664,165 of CM020046.1, read as the reverse complement.
GGAACAGCTAAGAAATGAGGGAAAGGTGTACTCTTAGTATGTGTATTGTAACCCCTTGTGAAATTCAGAACAAAGGACATGTATCAGTTCATTTTCCTTTTCTTACTTCATAAATATGCTTTAACTAACCAGGCAAGGTCTCAGCTTAAGCCTGTGATAGATATTTAGTCGAACTGAAAGCTTTTTCCCCTGAAATTAATGATGCAATTCAAGGCTCCTGAGACTACATTTATTAGGTCTCCATGGACTTTACAGCCCTGCAATGTATTTTGATGTCTGTCATGTTTTCTGGGTGTTTTTGTTTCCTTATTTGCCTCTTTTTCATGAAGGCAATGGACTTTGGACAGCAAAGGGGTTATATTTGTAATGTTAAATACCATTACACGATGGGTAACATGAGATGGCTATTCTTTGCTGTGCCAAATTAATGTAAGAGCTATCAAATGTGGTCTTGGCTCCCACTGCAGTTTTGCTTGCTCTTATCATTCTTTCCCATAGATGTTTACAGCATCATGTGTATGTTAGGAACCTTAGAGCAGCTTGAGAGGAACAACTACTCAATTAAAATGTTTGGGGAAAACCCCCACACTCACTGGTACATTTGTCTTACAAAAGCCGCTTTCTAGGAGATGGTACAGTGAGGCTAACAGCCACAAAACAGGTGAGGCTGAAGGCCCTGTAGCGCAGCCGACTGAAAGAAACAAGAGGTGAAATCTGCATTGTGCTGGTGTTGCTGGTTTCTTTGGTGCAGAACCCCACTTTGGCCAGGATTTGAATTGAAACAGTTTTCCCCACCCCGTTCCTTATTTTAAATGACTGCAAGAGAGCTCTCAATCTTTGTATCAATGTTTTATTAGCATTATAGGATCGTTTAGGTTAGAAAAGACCCTCAAGAACATTGAGTCCAACCATTAACCTGGCACTGCCATGTCCACCACTAAACCGTGTCCCAAAGTGCCACGTGTTAATGTCTTTTATATACCTCCAGAGCTGGTGACTCCACCACCTCCCTGGGCAGCCTGTTCTGATGCTTGACAACCCTTTCAGAGAAGAATTTTTTCCTATTATCCAACCTAAACCTCCGCTGGCACAACTTGAGGCCATTTCCTCTTATCCTATCACTTGTTACTTGAGAGAAGAGACAGACACCCACCCAAAACAACAACAAAACTGAACAAAATCTCTGGAGAGGTTGCCCTTTTCCTTCACTTTTGAGGCTCTTCTGCATGGCCTGCTCCACTCAAGGGCTTCCCAGACTGTATGTGGGCTGCAGGTCTTCCCAAGCTGGGCCGGTTAGCTAAGTGATAGCAACAGCGTCCTGCCTCCAGAGGGTTTAGCTCAGCTGGGAGTCCTGCAGCTAGGACAAGGTGCCGGCAGTCCTCCTCATTACTGTTGAGCACCACCAAGGTAAATATGTACAGCAACTTAAGCACTTACATCACTATTATTTCCTTATGGGTTGTGAAAATATTACTGCAGAGGAGATGCTTTGTCACCGTTACACAGTAAGATTGTGATTCTTTTTCATAACCATGCTTGTACTGTGATGTGCCTAATTTTTAATGTTAGCTTTTTTTCATTAATCATAGGAAATGGGGAACTCAGTTCTGAAAACTCCTTGTTTCAGTGATCCTGTACCTATAAAAATCTGAAGACTTTTAAAAATTTGTTTGGTTACATATTCTGGAGGAAGTGGGAGATTTGACTTCCAGATTTCACTCCCAAAGTAGATTACGCATTTTTTCAATGTCTTTTTAAATGGAAAATTTAATTCTTGGAGCTGAGACTAGACCCAGACTCCCCATACCAAACCCTCACTCCAGGACAGGACCATTTTGGCTAGAATGTAGAATTAGTGTTGGAGCAGGTAAGGGAGCTAGGAGCTCTCCTGCAAGGGGGAACAGTTCTGGGTAGTTCTAGATAGTGGATTTGGTTGTGAATTACTGCTGCATTTTGGCAACCATCTCCGCATTACAAGTAAGCATCTACAGATCCATGAAGGGCAGGAGTTCTGAGACATGCTTCTCTTCAGTGTTTTCTGAGACTTTGACTGTTCTTGCGGTTGTCAAAGATCCCTTCTTGGTTCCGAATTTCCAATCTGTGTGACTTAGTTTCTTTGCTAGAGTTGTGAATTCCACTTACGGAGGAGCAGACCTAACTCTGGGGAGCTGCTCTCCATGGTCGCCCTCAAAAGTCTTTTTGAAGAAAGGGGTCTCACTAAGCTTCTCTTCACAGCTTCCCCAGAGAAATCCAGTCTGGAGTTCTAGAGGTTATTTCTCCTCCTGCTTCTTATTATCCAGATCTTTCCAACCTGAAGAAAACATTTGGGGATTCAGAGGACAGAGTAAGGTAAGATAGCTGTATAAAACCTAAGAACTTCTGCTAAGAGTATAAAATGGAGAACTCTGCAAAAGTCAGCATTGTTTGAGTGATAATGATTTTGTATTTCAGAGTTAATGGACCTCAAGAGTACTTTTAAAAAAAACTATTACACATGGGGGTCTTGAGAAAAAGCTCTGCTGGACATCAGCTTCAGGGTGAGAGCCAAGGCTTCTCCCTTGGGTCTTGACTCTAGGCATCCCACAGGCTTTAAACCAGACGGATAATGCCAAGAGGCAATAGCCTAGATGATCTGGTCATAAAGGACAAAATAGGAAAACCTTTATGTGGCAGATAAGGGAGAGGCTCTATGAACACACAAAGGAAACCCCATGTGGCCCCTGAGCTAACTAGTAACAACTACTGTGGGTTTAATTAATGACCTGACTTCGGGTGATCGTGGACTTTTTCGGCTACTGTTAATATATCCTAACTGGTGATTTCATTAGCTCGTGTGCTCCAAATTTACTGAGACAGGTTATAACCGAACAGAGTTGATTTATTGGAGGAAAGTAATTTCCCTACAGTCAACACTAACTAATTTATGAGAAGCTACCCCGACAGTGCAGCAAGAGAGCTGCAGTACTGGGAGTTCAGGTTGGAGGAAATCAAGTGTAATATGCATGTATAAAGGGTTGATAGATAAACCTTGTATCCTGCTGAGCATAAATGTGTTTACGTACTTGTAGTTAGGTTTCAGATATGATTAGATATGAATCAGAATCACTTCAATGTTAATTAAATACTGATAAATTACTCTCTAGTCTTTTAGCATTGGTTATCGAACATCAGCTTCATCCTCTGGTAAAATAAGAGACTGTAGAGAAAAATCTGTGTTCACATTTAAATTATCAACCTGATTCTGTGCTGTTCACCTAATTTTTGATCTTTAAATAATCATTTTGTGTTGCTCTCTAGTGCTCATAATATAATGAGTAGAATCTTTAAGTCAGTTGATGGGAATCTATTTTTTTTGACAGTTTGTTTCAGGCTGCATTGCTACAGATCTAAATTTTTTGTGTAGTTAATGTTAACTTTTGTAGTAAAGTCAAATTATTTGCAAATGTTTACACTGATAATAGAGGAATTTTTATTCACTTAACAGAGTTAGAATACTCAGCCTTACAATTTTACTGTAGAGAAAAAACGGCGGAGCATTAGAAACGCTTTTATGATAGAAGTAACTCTTGCATCCACCCCCAAAAAGCTTATCAGAGTTTGCTGCTTATGTTTAGGTGGAGAACTAAACAGAATTTGGATTATAGCTTTTTAATGCTATATGCCCAACCTAAGGGAACATTTTATTTACAGGTATGTTCATATTATCATTAAGTAGCTGCAATACATCTGTACTGATTATGAGCTTTGGCAATTTTAATTTCTTTCAAAGGCCTCAAGAAAACCAGCAATCTGTTGTCATTTTCTGTGTATTTTGCCTGTGCTCTTTAAAGCATCCACGTATTTCTGTGTTTCTGTACATCTTGCAGCCAGGTACTATGTGCTTCAATCCATCCTGACATTTGTGAGGTTGAATAACAAGGTAACTGAAGCATGAAACCCTTACTTGATTAGGTTAAGAAAGTCAGAGTTTAATGTGCTTTCACCTGGTGCAGCAGGACAGAATCGTGGTGGTAGGTCCAGCTTATAGCCCGGAACACAGTGAACTAAAAAGCCCTGACAGATAGGGGAACACACCAGCATAGTGATACTGGAGACAAAGTTAACCTGCAAGTCAATACAGCTCCTAAATTCTCCAGAAGATTTAGTATTAGGCTTTAAGAAGATCCCCATGCATCTAGGCTTAGCTTTAGCCATCGTTTGAGATTTGTGCTAATTTGCACTCCATAAAGATGTATTCACCACCAGAGATTGCAAAATTTATCATGACTGTTCAGTAATGGAACAGATCCGTAAAAATTCATGTAGCTTGTGAATGTCAACAGTTTTTTTAAAAAGCTCAGCATTGTGCTTAGTTCTCCGTGTTCCTGGGTCTTCTGTTCAAACAAACAGGCCTCGGACTGAGTCACGTAAGAAGAACATCACAAGATTTCCAGAAGCAGAAGACCACAAGATCAGGCATCCCACACAGTTCTTGTCAGCATTTAATGCAAACGCACTGTGCTCGGTTCTCAAATTTGAAGCATCTCTTCTACTTTGTCTGCCTTTTTTTTGGTCTTTTTTTTTTTTTCCCTGAACAAACTACTGGTCCTTTCAAGGTTTTCTGTGCGTTTAGAAGATCTTCTAAATACGTCCAGGAATGGTGACTCCATAGTAGTGGAGTAGCTCCTAGTAGGGAGGAGATGCATTTGTTCTTTGTTCCTTACAGATTTAGTTAATTCTGAAGTAATTAAACATTTCAAATCTGATAGCAACACAGATAGAGCAATTTTTGGGAAGTGTTTTCTATTAGCATTCAGACGAACCAACAATAAAACATTAAATAAATCTTTTAGTATTTTTCGTTAAAATCTGTTGTAAACTTCAGACTTAGTTAGCTGAACTACTGCTATGCTTTTTTCACCTCATGAGTTTTTTTCTCCTTGTGGAGGCTGGGGAAGCTTTGTGTATTTATAGTTAACATATATGTATACATTGGGAATATAGACTGCCAGCAGCACTTATCAGATCAAAATATTACAATTTCTCTAGCGTGTTTCTCTAACGGTTTTAAGGCCTGAGCAATAGCTCAGTGAAATCATTAGGAGGCTTTGTATTGATTTCCCACCCCTCTACCCACCCCGTTAGACTCTAGGACAAGCCTGTTATTTGGTAGAGTTCCTAAAAGGAATAACTTTCATGAAAGTGCATTTTTAGCTGAAATTTTCTTTACACTTGGGCTAAAAAAAACCCCCAAAACAAAACCCAAACTTTATGGAATGAACTTTTGCAGGTTTGTTTTCTGTGGAAAATGAGAGAATAAGATTTTTCAGCATAACAGACTTCACTTATTCGTTGAATGATGATTCAAAATATAAAAATACCCTCATATAATTTAGAAAGGGAGATACTTTCCCATCTGATGACTACGTTGTGTGCTACCACTTTTTTGTTGCTTCTTCATTTTTACTTCTCCTAGACAGATAACCCACATAAGAAAAAGGAATAGAAACCCATTTATCATCTAGGACATGTGCATAGCCTTGCTATTGTGCACACATCTTTTTTCATCCCAAAGTACTGATGAGTGAAGGGAAATGAGCTGCGATAATTTGTTCTATGGGCAATGGGGCAAATGGACGAGACAGTGCGTATCTTAAACTTCCTCATCCAGCTGTAGAGCCACTGCATAATCTCCTCTGGTAGATAAGAGCATATGAAAAACAAGTGGCTGTAAGCTGGAGCCAGAAAAATTCCAATTAGAATTTGGGTGCCATGTACTAAACGTTCAGGATAACAACACAGAGTATAACTTACTGAAAAAGAACTGATAATGAAATCTCTAAGCAATGGCAGATGCTCTTCAAGAAGATGTGCTTTATTCGAACACACATTACGGGGCTCAGTACAGGGTTAAATAAACAACTTTTAATGGCCTGTGCTACGTAGGATATCAAACTACATTCTCCAATATTCCCTTTTAACTGTCAGCTTCAGAAAAGGCTGTTTCAGACTTCTCACTATGCAAAACTACTTTCAGTTCATGACCACATTCACACCCACTTTGCATCACAGCCTATATAGTTCTCATTTTTACTACTTTTCTATGCTTTCTTCTAGTGTTTCTCGACATGCTGGTCTCACTAGGTTTTTGAGATACGTTTCTCTCTGCCTTTTGTTCTTTTTGGGTGCCCCTCTATTTCTCTTTAAGGATTCTCTGAAACTCTCTTTGATTCTTTGCTCTTCTCCTTTTACGTCTAGCTACTGGATTATCCTCTTAGCTTATTTAATTTTATGCAAGATTTCTTGTAAGTTGATGTTTTGGGGTTTTTCCGTTTTCTTTCTGCATAACTGTCACCTCACTCAGTCAATCCCCAGATCTCAGAATCTGTTCATAAGCATTCATCTTGATGAGTTCATCTCCATCTATCTATTTTTTGTTATCTTACCATCAGCAAAAGCTGACAGGGTCAAAACAGATCTCTTAATCTTGTCTTTCAAATGTCATTCTGCTTCCTCCTGAGTTCACTGTTGACGCATTTCTCCTCTGCCAGCCGTTCACTTGGAGTAATGGCCAAATTCAGCTAAAAGCTGTGGGCCTGCTCGCTTGTGCTCTTGCTGCTGACTCTGCGCTGAGTCAGTTGTTGGATGCAAAACCAGCAGGAAATGATGCTTTTTTTTACTCATAGCATTTCCTACCTATTTAGCTTTCTGAACCAGACTCCAGCACTACCAAGGCCAATGAAATACAGCAGTTAGATCAAATTAACTGTATGATTACCCTGCACTCCAACAACATTTTCCCAAAGGCTTAGCTAGCCGCCTCCTTTGGTGTTTTTCACACCCATACTGAATTCAAACCCTGAATTACTTGCTCCTTTATTATTTATAGAATTCATTTGTTTCCTTTGTGTCATTACCTCTGAACTCCGTGTTTGGACTCATTATAAAGCAGTCCAGGAAGGCTGGATATTCTTTAACAGGGAAATCTTCAAGGTGCAAGAACAAGCTGTCCTGGTGTGCCGTAAGACAAGCTGGCTGGGTAGAAGACCAGCCTGGCTAAACAGAGAGCTTTGGCTGGAACTCAGTGCCGGGGAAGGTTATGGAGCAGGTGATCTCGAGTGCCATCATGCAGCACGTATGGGACAACCAGGTGATCAACCCCATGTGAGCATGGGTTTATGAAAGGCAGGTCCTGCTTGACCAACCCAATCTCTTTCTATGACAAAGTCACTTATTTAATGGATGAGGGAAGGTCTGTGGATGTTGTCTACCTAGACTTTAGTAAAGCTTTTGACACCGTTTTCCACAGCATTCTGCTGGAGAAACTGGCTGCTCATGGCTTGGATGGGTGCACTCTTCACTGGATAAAAAAACTGGCTGGATGGCCAGGCCCAACGAGTGGTGGTGAACAGAGCTAAATCTGGTTGGTGGCCAGTCACAAGTGGTGTTCGCCAGGACTCAGTATTGGAGCCTGTATTGGGTTCAGTTTTGGGCCCCTCACTAAAAGAAAAACAAAACATTGATGCGCTGGAGCATGTCCAAAGAAGGGCAACAAAGTTGTTGAACAAGTCCTATAAGGAGCAGCTGAGGGAACTGGGGTTGTTTATCCTGGAGAAAAGGAGACTCGGGGGAGACTTCATCACTCTCTACAACTACCTGAAAGGAGGTCGTAGTGAGGTGGGGTCAGTCTGTTCTCCCGAGTAACAAGAGGAAATAGTCTGAAGTTGTGCCAGGGAAGGTTTAGGTTGGATATTCAGAAAAATTTCTTCACTGAAAGGGTAGTCAAGCATTGGAACAGGCTGCCCAGGGAAGTGGTGGAGTCCCCATCCCTGGAGGTATTTAAAAGTCGTGTAGATGTGGTGCTGAGGGACACAATTTAGTGGTGACCTGGCTGTGTTGGGTTAACAGTTGGACTTGATGACCTTAAGGGTCTTTTTCAACCAAAACTATGCTGTGATTCTGTGATTATCCTCAGCTTTAATAACTGGAACATCTTCTGATTTTTCAGATCCCCTATTCTCTAAAAGCCATGCAAAAATGCAGCCAAGGCTCTTCCCATTTCCTTGATAGATGTCAGTCTCTTTTTCTGAGTATCCTTTACCTGGCCCTACTGCTGTATTCAGTGTCAACCTTTACAGCTCCTGGAAAGCTCTACCTAGTCCTGTCCTTCGGTGTGCTTCACAGCATGTTCCTTCTTTCATGACTAGTATCCCTTAAAACAACTTGCTTTCTACCAGCGTCTCAGTAATCATCCACAGTTCTTCTTGACTGTGCAGCAGCCAAACACAATGCAGTTATCACTTACATGTGGCAACATCACTACCCCTCTCTGCAAGCAATAAGACCACCACTTGCCTTCTCCTTTTTTGTTGCTTTTTTTTTTCCCCCAGCTGGAAGATGATATTATAGCCAAACCTGATTATATTCAAAGTATAAAAAACTTTGCTGCTGAACAGTCCCAAGAGTGGATGATTCTTGAGTTCTCCCAGCTTGGATTTATTGGTAAGTATTAAGACCTCAGCAGTGTCAATGGGATCTGGAGCTGTGTAGGTTGAGTAGATCTCACTCAGAATTTCATTTCAAAGCATGGAAGGACTAACATTTGAAAACTTCCTTGGTTCTTCAGGGAAGCTCCCACTGAAAGTCTTTTACTTTTGGGGCTCTTTAAAACTACCTTTTTAATGCAGAGTCTCCTCAGCATGGGACCTAGCAGTTGGGTTCCCATAAGGAGCAAATTGTTCCACCTCAGGGCACTACGTGCCCCTGTAGCATGTAGTTGTCCTTTCAAGAATGGAATTTGAACAATTTATGAAAAAATCTTTTCGTTTGTGGAGCAGAACGTGCATCCCATATGATAGGGAAGGGTTTTTATTATTTTTAGTATTAAGTTTCTTTTTATATTTTTTTTTCCTTTGGTTCTAATACCATTTATTTGTGGTAACACCTAAGTGTAATGTCAAAGAAATCTCACAAAATCTGCTAATACAAACAGCAAGAGAACTAAAGGAACAGTGATAGTAATTTAAAAGCAACATTTTTCTAGGTCTTAATTTAAAGATATTCAGTATAGTATTGCCAGTGAAATTACATGTCTACCATTTTAAGGAGTTATTCAGACTTCAATTCGTTTGACACACAGATTTGTGTTTGGAGCCAGGATATAACTGCACACTTTATTAGTCAACTGGTTGACCATGTGAAAACATCTCCAGGCATGGGATGGAAATCTTTTCAAAGTCCCAGCAAGCTAGAGGATAAGCAGGTCTCCAAAGCTGGGGTCCGTGTGAATTTTTCACTAAACATCAGAATTACATCCATGTGTTTAAGGCTGGAGTAAACATAAAGCTGGTGATTTTTGCACAGCAATAAAAATATCTGAATATGCAATTTTTTTGTCTTGTTTTCAGGAAAATTGTTTAAATCAGAAGACTTGCCACTCATAGTAGAATTTTTTCTCATGTTCTATAAAGATAAGCCCATAGACTGGCTTATAGACAACCTGCTCTGGGTTAAAGTGTGCAATCCAGAAAAGGATGCAGTAAGTATGTCTATGAATTTATGAACATTGTAATATTCAAACATCCTCAGTGAGAAAAGAATTTATTTTCAAAAAGCAGAACTGAAACCTCTCAAATTTGACTGACTTTGGAATTTGTGGGGCAAGATCTGCATAGAGAGACACGGTGTTTGAGCCCATTGGGTCGCGGGGAGAGGCCTGACTCACAGAAATTCACATTTCCACACCAGAGCGGTTTTGCCTCCGTCAGCTCAGAACATGGACAGCACAAGCTCACATCTGCCTGCAGCTGGTCACGTAGGCAACCCTGCAGCAGCAAAGATAATTCTGACTGTGTAAGCCTATGTGGACTATCATTTCTCATAACCTTCTGCTGACCTTCTAACATGAAAGTCAGTAAAGCACACAATTTTACAGTCACAGTCATTCTGAATTTAGTGTACCAATTCCTTTCTTTCAGGAAACAGAACTTAAGTGTTTTGCTTTAAATCTTTTATTATCGGGGGAAAAAATTGACTGTTAGCCTGAAAAAAAATTGCACAGAAACATATAAATCGAATTATCTGAATGATACTTTTCACTGAAAATTAAAGAAACAGTTGTGTTGAATTCAAAAGGCACCATTTTTATCACTGCACATGAGCCCAGTGATAGTATTTCTTTACGTCCTTTTGCATTCTTTCACTAGTCTTCGGTGCTGGTCACTGCTCACAGTCTTCTTGTATAAAGGATTTACCAGAGTTTCTGCTCCTTCTTTGTTTTTTAAGGTTCAAGAGTTTTATTTGATTAGTGTAGCCAGTCCCCACTCCAGGTGTTCACACATGTTATGTTTGTGTTGATAAAGGTGGCAGAAGAGATAGTTGAGGGAGTGCATCGAACAGGCTTCAAGTTTTACTGTGTAGTAGAGGTGACTCCTGCGGACAGTGGAAGGTCCCTGGTTTTACACTCAGTAATGCCACTGAGGAGTCTCCATTCCCACTTCAAACAGATAGGAGTGAGCTTTGAAATCCTACTCCGTGGGTTAGGCTGGCTCGTAGGAGTTAGACCGAGCCTCAAGCACCTCTAATTTAGGTTCTTGCCTGCCTGTGATAACAGAATAAAATACTATGATGTTAACATCACCCATTTCAGATCTGTCTTAACATGCCAACTTCCATCTGATACACGGAACATTCTACTTTTGTTTTTAAATGACCGTTCTACCTTCGAAGACCCAATTCATCCCTAAAACAAAGCTGTGCTCCTGCAAGGCAGGCAGGCAGCTCGCATCAGTCTGCTCCGGCCAAGGCAAAGCAGTTTCTACTGCGTTTCACTTCTGCAATTGCAGTTTTAGTTGCTGTGGGTAGCAAAAACCTGTGGAGACAAGTCAGTCTCATACTGCCCTTGGGTGGGAAGGACCAGTGGCATGACCTACTGGCACTATTCATAAGAATGGAGAAAATGGAGCTGGAAGAAGGACAGGGATCCCAGCTGCTGCTCCTCCTCTGATTAAAGCAGTGAACTTTCCTACAGGCACCAGAGAAGGCAAGCTGACAGAAATCCTCACGCCTTCCCCTTTCCAAGCCACTAAAAATGTCACTAAGTGATCACACTCTATGTCTCATGGGAGGATCAACAGGGCACCTGTTCATGGCTTTTATGTGCCATCCTGTGGTGATAGGTGTTTGGCATGTTTTCATGATGAATATTAACATACCAAGATTCAGCTACATCTGCGCACTGAAGTTGGAAAAGACCGTTTGCGATGGTCAGAGCCATCACATCTCTGTGGGGTTCAGAAACATCATCATGTCTACCTCTTGTGAAACATCATCCAGTTCTAGGGTCCCCAGTACAAAAAAAAAAGACATGGACCTGTTACAGCAGGTCCAGAGGAGGGCCACAAAAACTGAGGAGAGGGCTGGAACACCTCTCCTATAAGGACAGGCTGAGAGAACTGGGGCTGTTCAGTCTGGAGAAGAGAAGGCTCCGGGGAGACCTTATTGCAGCCTTTCAATGCTTAAAGTGGGCTTATGAGAAAGATGGAGAAAGACTTTTTACCAGAGCCTGTCATGACAGGACAAGGGGCAACAGTCTTAAATGGAAAGAGGGTAGATTTAGATTAGACATAAGGAAGACATTTTTTATGGTAAGGGTGGTGAGACACTGGAACAGGTTGCCCAGAGAATCCGTGGATGCCCCATTGCTGGAAGTGTTGAAAGTCAGGTTGGATGGAGCTTTGAGCAACCCAATCTAGTGAAAGATGTCCCTGCCCAGGGCAGCGGGGTTGAACTAGATGACCTTTAGAGATCTCTTCGAACCCAAACCATTCTATGGTTCTGTGATCACACGCAGTGGCATGTGTCTATCAAGTCTAGTGGGGACTAGCAGGCAGCAAAGATGGGAGCCCTGACTCAGCAAGGAGCCTTATCAGTTTCTGCACAGATGACCACACCAGTCCTGTGCTACTGATTATTCTCAGCTGCTGCCATAAGTAGCTCCTTCGATAGTGCTGCCAGAGCATAAGTGGGGACTTGTTAGAGACTACGTTATTATAAGGGATGAACCCTGTCAGTACAAATTTATTTTCTAATAATGATTTTTTCCTACCTGAAGTATAGTGTGCTTTTCAAAGAAAAAGCTGACAATAAATCAATTTTCATGGAATTTTACATTGTTTTGCTGAACATTTGCTCTGGACAAACGTAAAAATACTTAGTTTTTAGGCATATACCATGTCACAAAGTGTACTGAACTGGAAAAGCAGGACTGAAATACAGTATCCAAGGGCTTCATGTAATTGTAGGATAAAAGATGCATAACTTATAGTATAGTACATGATAAGCTTCTCAAACATAGCAGAGAGAGACAAAATGATAAAGGTTGAAGTTTAAGCAGAATCTATCACAACAAGGGCAGTTTTGGTCAAAGTAGTTTAATTAGAATGATATGGCAAGGCCAAGAGATGAAATGAAAATTGACAGAAACAGATAAAAAAATCAATCCATGTCAGATCTGAGGTCCATTTGGTCACTCTGAGGTGTGACTGATGGTATGCGCTGCAGAAGTCCCTGAATTAGTGGTGGTTGAACCTTCAAGTCTGCATAGCACCACAAGTGGAATTACCAGTTTAGGTGTGGAAACAGTGTATTTTAAGTAAGGTGACTGTTAACCTAAGGATTACTCATTTAAATACGGATTAAAAACCTGGACCCATACCCTCACCTACATAACGAAATTGCCTTATGGAACTTAGCTTGTTATTTAAATAAATTTCACTCCCTATCACTTTCTTTCCAGATACACTGTGAAAAGGAAAAGGCCAAGTTACGTATCCGTGCTAAACCATCTCTCTTTCAGCATGTGGGAATTTATTCATCATTGGCTGGAAAGATACAGAATTTGAAAGTAAGGATAAGAAATTAATCCTGTATTTCTACATTATAAGCTTATGTTCCGACTTGTTTCTCAAATCAGATTCAAGCGTCCCATCTTTGGCATGAGATGGCGCTTCCATATCCAAGAACGTTGGTTTACAGATTTGGGGGAGAATATTGAAATGGCATCTACACTGCACGTGGGGCACACTGCTTCTGTACAAACGTCTTTGTATCTCTAAGCTGAACACTCGTACTGGTCATAGTAGCATTTCATGGCATGTAGGAACCCTCCTCACAGCTTAAGGTCTCGTGCTCTGCACTGCACGAACAAAGTGGCTATGATGGTTTGTTTTGGCCGAACAGTCCACAATCCCAATACGAGGGACTACTGCTAGGACAACGGTGCGGCCAGCATGACAGTAGTAGATTTTTAGGAAGAGTTTGGAGGGCAAACAGTGGATTTGCCATCTATCTGATAAGGACAAGAGCAATGAAGCACCAGACTTCAGGGGTGTCCTGATGGTGCCATTTAGACTAATCATGTCATCATTCGAATTGCTGAATTGGATCGGAGGTTCATGTAGCCTTTAGCAGAGAGCAGTATCAGATGTTCTGGCAGAAGGCATAGTAGGCAACTATGAAATAGCCTACTATGGAGAAGTTTGCTTCTAAATAGAGACAACTGAGAAATAATCAGTACAGCTCTGTTAGAAACTGTAACACTGAGTGAAAGTGATTATTCTGAAATTAATCTTCTCTTTCTATTAGAAATAGTATATTTTTTGACACTGAGGTAACTATTTTCTGGAATAGCTTCCTGTAGTAATTAAAGATATTTGGTATGTAAAAAATAAAGATAATTTTTCATTGTATGAATGAAATTACATTTCTTTATATCCAACAGGATAAAGATTTTGGCAAAAATGTGCTCCATAAAGCCCATAATAATCCACCTGCAGAAGTGGACACAAGCCTAAGAGCATACCAGCAATACACCCTGGAAAAAGTTTATAAAGGAATAGATTGTTTCTGGGCTGCAGCTCCAGTGGCAGGGGACTACATCAGCTTCACCTTTTTAAATCCACTAGAAGTTGAAAAGTAAGTACTACGTGGTATGGAATATGGAAGCCTACATAAATCCAGTTTGGGAATGATTGAATCTGTTCAAAATCACCAGGGCTCAGCTGTTCACATAAACCAATGCCTTGTTACGGACAAAAAAAGCCATGATTTGCTATTTATCTGCTCCCCTTATTGAATTCCCCTCTTGAAATACATTTCTTCTTTGGTAATTAGAGAGCTTCTTAGATTATTTTTTCATTTTATTTTTTCAGTTAAACATTTTACATTCTCTTATGGTAATTCTCAAAGGAATTTGTTTTTTAACTAATGGATTTCATCAATGGAGTCCGTGAAAGCTTTATTTCCATGGTTGTTAACATAAAGGCTGTTTGCATGATGTCAAGTCAAAGGCCATGTCCCAGACCATATCAGTGTAAGTGAAAGCGAAGAGAAAATATCACTATTGTGGGGAAAAAATGAAGACTGAATTAATAAAGGTGGGATTAAGTTGAATATTCAGACACTTGACTGTAGGTATTTACAGTAGAGATGTCTACGTAAGGTAGGTGTGTGAGCTCCTACTATACATGACAGAGATCTACCCGATAGAGTCAATGGAAGATAGACAGCGCTGCAGCTCCTTCTCCATTTGGTCGCCTGAGTGAGTTGCTAAGTTTCTTTGACTGTATTGACTATATCTCCATTGCCTGTAATGACAGCTTGAACACTTGGGTCACCGCCAGACTTCTAAGTTCACGTGTTTGGATTTACAGCCAAGTCCCACCTTGAATGTTTTTGTCATTCTAAAAGATGAAACTATCTTCTCTGTTTTCACATCATTCAACTTGGGAGTCTTTGAAAGGAAGAGACACCTGTAGCTTAAGATAGAGAGGTGTTTTTCAGAAGGACCTACTCTATGAGCAGCACAAATTGAGGTTGGCATCACAAGGAGCAGTCCTGCGTGGTTCAGCAAAGTTTCTTCTTCTCTCTGTGTCAGATTGGACAACAGATCTGAGTTAAAACTAACCTAGCAAGAAATACGGTTCCAGGAGAGTGTCTCTGACACAAATTACCATAATTACCGTATCTCTGTAATGATACTCAGAGAGAAAACTCCTTCACTGCTGTTACTCTCCCCGCCCCCCAATTGGTCACAGCACTAAGAGACTTCCATTTCTGCGAAGATTGTAGATTTCTTATTTATTTAAAAAATGATCTGAGAAAGCAAGTCTCTACCTCCATCTAGTGAGCTGCACTAAATGAAGTTGTCATCATAAACACTGGTGTTCTGTGACCAGCCATGTTAATTAACTGGGTTATGCTTTGGGAAACTTGGGTAGCCCATCTTTTTGCATTTTCCTGTTACTGGGAAGCTGTACTGGAGGAATCTAATTTACATACAATATTGTCTAATGGCTGGTCCCAGCCCCATCACATTGCTAACCTGTGAACACGTATAGTTAATCCTAGGTCGTGATTGTCTGATAACAGAGGAGGGAGGCTGATGCTTTAAATTTCCTTAGTTCTTTTTTCATCTAACTCTGATGCCAGAAATTTAAAACCAAACAGGAATTTATTTATTTTTTTTAACTCTCATAGGCATTTTTGCTTGGATTCTTGCTTTGACAGTTGGCTATAAAGGAGATTATTTAGAGGCACCTGAATTGATCAGTACTGATAAAAGAGGGGATTCTCTTGGCATGTAGCATATGGTCTAGTAGAATTTTTGCTGCCATTGCATTCCAGAAGCCCACCTCACCTTAGGGGGATAGGAACAGATCAGATGACAGATCTTATTTAGCCATTTAAACCTGGAAAGTTCATTTATTTGGAACTTGAGCACTGAAAAGGGGGAACGCTTGTATACATGGTTCCAGAGATGTTTTTAACGCTTGTTCTGTTTCAAATAAAAAGCCTCTAGTATGGTTGGGTCACACACTGGCAAGCTTCATGGCTGTTTCTGTCCTCTGTAGCCCACAACTAAAGAAAAGGTAGTTGAAACTTTCCTTCAAAACTCAAATGAATACTGGAAAGAACTATTTCCCTAAAATACCTGGAAATAATAGACCTTTATCATCAGGTACCTCTTCAGAAGTGGGAACGTGGAGCACCCTGGTGACAAACTGTTTAACACGACTGTGGAAGTGTTGCCAGCTGATGTAAGTCATTTCCAACACACAGTACCAGACAGTGCTACTTCACTTTAAGAATGATGTTCAGCATAAATGGCATGCCCTAGAAAATATTTCTCGAGATTTTATTGTTTTATCTTTTTTTTACAGGAAACGCTAAGAAAAGAACTGGTTGACAGTGGAAGTAAATGTAACTACCCAGCAACCAAAGATGGATATTTAAAAATAGGTAAATTGTTTATTGTCACTTCAGAACCAGGAATTCTGTTCTTACATATAAAATGTTTCTGTGTTCGAGAATTTCATTAACTCTGTAATAAACACAGCATTCCAAGGTGAACTAGTAAGGAAAAGAGACCCTCTGTGCTACTGCATATTACAGTATATGATGTTTGACCAATCCTATTTTGTTTTAAATAATGAAGAACCCTACCAGCAGTGGCAAAAGCCAAGGCATCTAATTAGAAGAAAAACTACTTGCGGTCTCTGCACGGTCTTAATAGGATAATTGATTCTAGTTTGGATTTTGCAGCCTTAACTGAAGACAAGGATTCCTAATGATTATGACAACTTTAACTTGTGCTCCAGCCTGAAAAGAAGATGAAGCATAAGGCAACGCACCTTCCCCCTTTCTGCCCCCACCCCTGCTGCCCTTTCTTTCTTCCTCGGGGTGGTGTGTGGCTTCTCTTAATGAACTGCAGATTCTCCACACGCTTGCCAAGGACGGGTTAGGTATTACCTGAACTGAAACGCCACTATATGAACAAAAATGGACTATGGGGAGACCTGCTTTGCCTGCCACTTTCTTCTCTTTCCTCTACCACGTAATTGCTCTTTTCTCCCAATGAACCACTTTCACCCCACCAAAGCTTCTTGTTCACTTTGATGTGCACTTCTCTCCCGGCTCCTCCTGGCTGTTCTGCTCTGATTAAAGATCCAGCCCGAAATGCTGTCAACTGACAGTGGCACGTGCAAGCTGATAGGAAATGAGTATCATACATGGGATGAGCGTTTTTCATGTGTCTGCAGTGACTTTATGCCAGTTTAACGAGGTTAGTTAAAAAGCATCGAACTAGGGAAGAAATGTATCAGAATTGCTCCCTGATTCCTAATAGACCTTTTTTAAAATAATCATACTTCTCAGAAAAGCTCTTCTGGATTATTTCACATGACCACGTGTGCCATATGTATATGGTCACTACTGTAATTTTTAAATTCATTTTTTAACATTTGTAGCTATAGTTCTTTATTTTCTTGTATTCTTCTCCAGCTCCTAGTTGCTGTAACTGAGGGAATGAATCCTTCTTCTTGTTTATAGCTTTACCTTTCAGTTGTTATTGTTTGGCCTTTTCCAAATGATTGTTTTTTCCCTAAGGTTGTATCTCTGGAGTTAGTTTACAATTTGTAATTTAGAGCTTTTGCCAAAGTACACTTGGAAGTGTATTTCGTTCTAATATATGTTTGCACAGGTCTTGTTTTATTTTTCAATCAGGGGCTTTTGAAAATGGAATTGCAGAAGGCAGTATCGATCAGTCAATAGGAAAAATACAAGCTATTCGTTTATCAATCAATTCTGCTTCTCCTGTTTGGGCAATACTCAGTGAGGTAAGCATGGTAATAAAAGCATTTTGATTAAAGCTTTATTAAATGTGTTTCAGTTCTTCCTACCATATAGTATTGATAATCATTAATTTAAATTTAATTTTGAATGGAATTTTGTGTGGCAAAACTCACACAAGTGGAGAATTATATTAATCATTCCAGGAAGAAGCTAAATTTACCGCTCAGTAAAAGTGGAGGAAATGCTCAAATGGGATAATTCTCCAGTTTTGAGGTGCTGTAAGTAGGGCCACTAGAATTTGGGTCATCACAAACCAACCAAAGGAGACAGGGAGGCTTTTCTAGCGTCTTTTCAGTCACCATCTTGGATATTAATTATAATATGCAAACATTTTCAGATAAACATGTGATTTACTTTTTATTTCTCAAGTTTCTCCCAAGCGTCTGTGTGTGGACTCGTAAGTAGAAAATATTCAGCAGAAGTCACTGAAGAGAATTATTAAAGTCTCAAACTGTAGCCATGTTTGGAAGGAGGGAGAAGATAATGTCCTAGGCAATGCGTCTGCAGATTTTACAATGTCATATATTTTGTTCTTTTCAGGTACTTATCAAGACATCTGAAAACTGAAAAAAAAAAATGTTGACGTGTCGCTTGTTACAGATTGTTTGAAAACTAGGCTAACAGCAACAAACAACTGGCTGGGTAAAAAGAACAAATCCAAGCCCATTTAATTCTTAATACTGTGTATTAGGAAAAAGTTCAGATAACTATTAAATCTTTGTATAAAGAATATTAAAAGCTACAAAGAACTTGATTATGTTAGTAAATTCTATAAGATGTTCTTGAGTAAGGTGTCATATATCTCGCCTTAGCTTGGCAACATTCAATATGTGTTATTATAAACAAGCACTACAGCATTACAGCCTCTCTCAGGGACTAAAGCATAAGAGTACGATAAGTTTCACCAGAACTAAAAATATGGACATTTTTGAAAAAACAGTAAGGACACAGTTTTCGACTCCACTAAGAACAATGGACAATTTTGGAGGGAAAATAGAACTGAAGGCAACATTGTCAATGTTCATGGCAATTATTTAGAGCAGTCTGCAGAGATAGGAACAACTCAAAAATACGAAAATGTATCTCAAACTTAAGTGTGTTTCAGCCTTAATGTAATGTGAGTTATGTTTCATATTTTTTTAAATGGGAAGTGCCTCCAAGTTACCATTTGAATAACTGAAACGGGTAGTGTTCAGAAGACTGTAAAACTTTTCAGAGAATTTTGTGTTGAATTAATACAGGAAATAATAGTGTTATTATGTGTAATTATATTTTTGTAGAAAGAAAATCTATTTAAATAAAATTTTGGATCCTATCATTTGATCATCAGGATGTATTGATACTTAAATCCTGGTCTGAAGGCAAACCTCAATATAAATTTCAAAATAAAAGGTAAACTGCCACAGTGTCATTTGAGATGTTTTTGGGAAATGACAATCCACCTTGGAGCTGTTAATGTGCAGAACTCCTGTATCACTTCCTTAGCACTTGAAGCTGGTTGTGCCCTCATTCTCCTGCACATGCATTGCATGCTGACAGCAGACAGCGAGAAATAAACAGCACTGTATACTTTGGCATGGAATTCTCTTTACGTGGGTTAAATTAACGTAGAATTGTATTCTTCACACAAGAGTATTTTTATTTTGAATACGATGACATTAATTTTCTTACATTAAAACCGTTCAGAAGGGTTTTTTTAAAGGCCGCCTCTAATAATACTTTGATGATTTACAGTATTGTTTATACATTGTGGGTTGAGTGAAACGGAGACCAGCGGATCGTTAAAAACCACTGGCTACAACTAGAGAAAGAACCGAAATAAAAATGCTCTGCACCGAACTAGCTGGTATGAGAAGGGCCGCGCCGCCTCCCTCTGACCCTGCTCAGCATCTTTTTCTCTGCTGATACAGGAGTCTGAGACATTAAGTCACAAAAACTTCTACTAGGGGATAAAACACGGCTTAGATTACATTAAGGGAAGACAAAATTGAGTTCTGTGAAGAATCTTGGGTGAAAAACAAATTGAAGTGAAAAGGAACCCTTACCCATAAAGGCAAAGCAGCAGATAACCTACAGAACACTTAGGGGTTTTTTCCTGCACAGCTTTAGAAACTTGCATGAGTTTGAAACTGCCTGAAGTGTTGGTTTTCTCCCGACCCCTTAGTTTGGTT
The DNA here is from genome assembly GCA_009769605.1 of Bucorvus abyssinicus. Lineage (NCBI taxonomy): Eukaryota > Metazoa > Chordata > Aves > Bucerotiformes > Bucorvidae > Bucorvus > Bucorvus abyssinicus. Next base: position 11,644,324 of record CM020046.1, on the reverse strand, counting down.
CTTAGCATGTCACAGCTTTTAGGACTCTCACTGAAATCTCATCATGTCACGGAGATTACCTTCATCTTCAGGATCTTGTCAAACGCTTCCGAATGGAAGCTAATTTTGCTAATTAAGTGCCTGATCTAGTAAAAACCTAGTAAAACCTTCTTTTGCTGTTGCTTTCACTGCAACAGTCACAAGCTGGGAGCAGTGTCTGCATTCAGGCTGCCTTACTTGTTACAGGGAAGTGTCACGTAAGGAGGAAATGTCAGAGTGATTATTAATCAGTGAAAACACAGAAAATACTAAGGGAATAGATTCTGTTACCAAAATCTCTTATTTTCAGAGTGAAATGAAATTTCACTCTGTTGAAGCGTAATTTCAAAAAGCTCATCAGAATACCTGAAATTATATTAGGAAGTGACGGGACTTTTTGTAAACATGGTGCAAATATAATCTTTTCATTCATAGAATTTTTATTCATGCCAGTTTTGTGCTTCATTCATTCTGTTTCTGTTTTTACGTATTTTCCATAACCACTGCAATCACAGAATAGACTTCCCGTCACTTTCATGTAAACGTTTTAAGTGTTGACATAGTAAATCATGAATGCTTGCATATGCACCCTTAGAGTAAAATTTTGCTTAGTCCTGATTCTCCCCTATGCTTTGTGGAGCGCAGAAGTGTCTTGCACAGTCTGCAAAACCACGGCTCCACTATAAAACCAAAGGAACCTCAAGAGAGGACCTCTGGATTTCCACTGAAGAAGAGATCGGCTGAACAGTGAGCGTTACAGCCCCAGAGAGTTTAAGACAAGGGAGTGTTCTGGAAGTGCCCTTACTGATTTTTGCATGTTAACAGCAGCCACCACTGTTATGTTGTTCATAACAGTCTCTGTTAGGCAACAAGCAATTACAGAACACGGGCAGCTTCCTTTCCAGCCTGCAAGCGAGTGCCTCCCTGTGGTTCTCCATTAAATAACCCTACACGCAGAATTGCACGCCCCTTTGCACACCACGGCTCTGAGGCCAGTTTAAAGGCTGCCAAGAGGCCTCTTTGTGGGAAGCTTCGGTTCAGCTAACATCCAGGGGATAAAAAACCTCCTCTACAGATGACTGGTTTTTGCAGCGTAGGCATCATGATCATAGCTTACAAAAAGAAAGGCAATAAGCCTCAGTCAAAAACAACTGTGAAAGAAGTGTCAGAGTCCACACCAGATCACAAAGCTCCAATAGGAAATCTTACTTCAGTACTTTCATGTGGCTTAAAACATAGTCTCAAAAATATTGACTACCTTTTACATGTACCTAATCAGGTTAACTGCCTGGCTGGTAAGAAAGCGTGTTTTTCAAGCTAATTCAGTATTAATGATGGTTTATTCAACCCATTTTGATTTTCACTGGAGCACAGTTATTCATTTCTCTGTACGGTCTGTCTACATTCCTGTCTGAAATCCTTTGAGGGACTTTTGAAAGGGTGACACCAACGTTTGTCAACACAACAGGCTGTGTTCAGCAGGCCTGGGTGAGGCTCTCAAAAAGTCAGGAATAAATGCAGCAGCCGCTGCGCTTAGCGATCCCTCCAACGTGGACTGGATCACCAGCCCGAGTCTCCAACGGTAAGGAAGGGTTTTGTTAATTTGAGATAAATTGCTCCCATTAGCGATGGAGGAAGAGCCCTTTTTCTGGCCTGGTCACTGACCACAGGTGTGTGGAGCACGACCTCACCGCCCCGTGTTAACCGTACGGTCCCTCTGATAGCGCCCACGATGGCAAACTCCACCCACACTGCAGCACACACCGACCCCAATGTAATTGAATTTGCCGCCTCTCCAGGCAGCTGGGCACAGCGGTTGCCCCCATGGCGGGGGATGAGGCAGATTCAGGGCTGCCTCCCTCGGGCCAGGCCTGGGCGCCGAATGGCGTCGCCGCGACGAGGCCGAGGGGCAGCCTGGGAAGGGGCCTCCGTGCAATTGGCTGGGGCACCACGTGCGGGAGGCCGGCACCCGCGGACCGCGCTGCGATTGGCGCATGCGGCACGGAGGGCGTCCCGGATTGGCGGCGTTCCCGCCCGCCGTCCCCGCCCACAAACGCCCCACGGCGGCTCGTTGGGGTCGCGGTTCGCGCGCGGATTGGGCAGGGCTGTGCCTGCTGCGCCTTGATTGGCTCGGGCAGAGCGGCAGCACCTGCTCCTCGGCGCCGCATCCCCGGGAGAGTCGGGGGAGCTGGTGCGCATGCGCAGCCGGTGATGCTCTGGGAAAAGCGGCCGCGATCAGCCAGCGGGGCGCGGAGGGGATTTTGCCGCTGGTAATCCGCTCGCCGCGGGGAGGGGTGTGCTGGGCCTGTCGCTGCGGCCCCGCGCGGGGTCTGGCGGTGTTTGATAACTGGGGCGGGGAGGGGAAGCGGTGGCCGCCCGGGCCCGCGGTGGCGGTCCCTGTGCGGCGCCCGTCCTGCCTCCGCCGCCCGGCGGCTCTCCTGCCTCCCACCCGCGGTGGGGTTTCCTCGCGCGCCGGCCGTTACTGTCCGCGAGGCTGCCGGTGGCGGGAGGGCGGGAAGCGCGAGCCTGAGCTTTGGCGCCCCCGTCTCGCCCGCCCCTCGCGGCCGGCGGCGGGGGCCCGGGCGGTGGGTTTCGGGGGTGGGGTGGGAGGGGGTGGGTGTCGGGGCCCGGCCCCGCGCCAGAGAGAAGCCGCTTCGCAGGAGAACGGGCTACGCGCCGTTGTGCGGCGCAGGCGGCCGGGGTTGCTCCTGTGGCGGTCGTCCTCGGTGGTCTTCCGAGAAGCTGCGTCCGGATGCAAAATGCGGGGAGTGGGTTCGTTCTGGGCACGGCCTGAACGCCGAGCGGCTGCTTCACTCAACCTTCTTTCTGTTCTGAATTGAAAAATAACCCCTTCCTGGGGGGTTTACTCCATCAGCTGTAGCTACAAAGGAGCTTGTAGCTCCTTTCCACATCTTCACACAGAGTAAAGGAAAAATTAAAAGTCATCTGAACTCCTGGGTGCCTTTCATGGGTCAGTTTCAGCTGGATGCTGGCTTTGATCAGGTTGATACCAGTGCAGCTGTGTGAGGAGAGGAATAAAGCAGGACATGGTTGTGGATGGCAGGATGGGTGGGGGCAGAACATGGCTCTCTGTTGCCTTGGATGGGATTGGTATTTGGCCCAAGGAAGAACCCGTGTGTTGGTACTGAATGCAGGACCTCTGAGTGAGAAAGGCTGTTAATGGCAGTCTTACCCCCTTTCTGCTTGAGAATACAGACCTTTGAGACTGTCCTGAAAAAGGCATGACCTTCTTCTTCAGTCCAAGGAAAAGTTAGTGATAATCTCAAAGATCCCAACCTCTATTTAGTTCTGCATTAAATGGATTAATAATGCCATTCATTTAGTGGCACATGTAGAATATGTAAAAGACCATGGTGCAGAGGTCTGAAGATGCACTCTGCAACCATCTGTAGAAATCAAGTCATTCAGGTGGGAAGGGAGCCCAGGAGGTCTCTACTCTCACTTGCTGCTCATGGCATGGTCAGCTCGGAAGCCGGTCCACGTTGCTCAGAGCTTTATCCAGTTGGTCTTGGAAAACCCCAAGGACCACTGCTTGCCTGCCCTCAAACGGGAAAAAAAATTTCTAATATCCAGTCAGAATACTCTTTCAGATATACCTGTTGTCTTTCCTAAATGCTAGTGTGTGTTTCTGAAGCAGTGGCTCATTGCTTTAGGTGCAATATTAAGCTGCTGTTGCAGCACTGTAGCTGCTCTCAAGAGCATGCAACAGCACTACTGCTGCCCCAAAGGTCTCTTCTGATGTGTAGGTGTGCTGTAGTTAGCCATGTTTCCATGGTGAAGAGTGACCAAGATATGCAAAAATTAAGTTTGAAATTACATATATTGATGGACTTGTCAATGTGTTTATCTAGAGAAAGCTGAATATAAGCTGCCCATCCCCAAAGGAATCCCCTTTTGGAGATGTAATTATTATTCGATAAATTTCTGTGACTCAAATTCTATGATTACAGCTTTTTAAACTGAAGAATGGCTCTCTAGTTCTCTCATGGGTCTGTTCTTGTTAGAGCTAGAACAGAATGCATTCTGTTCAGTGATTTCACTTTTCAGCTCAGTCTCTGCTGTCACTTTCTGAAGTTAACGGCATGTTTCTGCAGACAGTGTCTGCTTCTAGGAGTAATAACGCTGGATGTTTACAGTTACTGCCAGGGATTGGTCTGCAGAAAGGCTCTGGCTTATACTTGCTCCTATGGAGACCAAGGTCACTGCTAAACCCTGTGTGCCACGGTGGGGGTGCAGTAAGTGAAAGGGTCATAAGTAAGTAGAAATGTTGCACTTGTGGGGAGGAGCAGACAGAACAGGTGACCCTAAACTAGCCAGCAAGGTATTTCATCCCATAGATGTCACATTTGGTAGAAAGCTGAGGATCACAAGGGTCGAGCTCTCTTCTTCAGTGGCTGATGTCTGAGGAGGACTGTCCATTCTTCTGCCTTCAATCCCAATCTGTGAGTTCTGGAATCCAGTGCCTGAATCCTGCTCCTATCTCCTGGTCAGACAGACACTTCCCCACTGTCTGTCCTGAAGTGCCAGTGGTGATGCGATCACAATCTGGAGAGTTCAGTATTGGTTTTGTATATATTTTATATATTTTATTGGGTTTTTTTAATTAATATTATTATATTTTTCTTTTTATTGTTACTGTTTCATTAAAGCTGTTTTGCTGGTTTTTTCCCAGTCCCTAAGTCTCGCTCCCTTATTCCCTTTCTCTTTCCCTTTGGGAAGGGAGAGGGGTTAATAGAGAGCATCTGCCATTGGTCTAGTGGCTGGCCCAGCCCTAACCTGTGACAGGGTTGTACTATATAGCTATATCACATTTCTAACTGAAACTACTGTCCAGACGTATGGTTTAGCAATTACCTATTTGCTGTAGCTCCCTGAAAGATGGTTTGGAAGTCACCAGGCTTTGGTGTTTAGGCCAAGACTGCTGGTAAACACATTTGGTGTTTGTGTGGGTGCCATAGACAGGGATAACTTGTTTTGCTCTGCTGAGGAACTTCTAGCAGTGAGGATCCTTTTGACTTGCTTTTATGATCACCTTGAGGAAAGACTAAGAAAATTTTTTCATGTGATAATTAGGAAAGTTCAGTAGGTTTTAAAGACAGTTAAATGTGTAGTGTGTTCTGTTTTGAGACCAGAAACCCTTTGGTTTAGTTGAAAGATTTATTTTACATTCTAAGACTGTAGTGCTGGCAGAGTCGACAGAAGGAGAGGTGTCATGGTCTTGTTTAAAACTGCCTTTGCCTGGAAATTGAGTGATAACTGTCATTGTTTTGTTAGTGTATTCAGTGTTTCTGGGATTAGTTTAAATTGGGATTGGTTTAAAAAAAAGTGCGCCTTCTCTTCTGGAAGGGAAAAGTAAGAGATATAACTGAAGACTGAATGAAATGAGGAATGTCCTAGGCTAGAATCAGGGAGTAGTGAGAAGACAACAGTATGAATGAAGTGAAAGCATCAGAAGTCTTGCAAGTGAACTGTGTAGGAAGTCAAGTACTAGTCTGACTTCTCAGATGCCCTTGCTAGTCTGTGTATGGAACAAAACTGAATGGGGCTAATAACAGTGGAATTACAGCTATGTAAGTGAAATTACAGCTGTGTTAGTGAAAGGCATTTTGAATCGTACACAAAATACACCTGAAATGTATTGACAGAGAAGACAGAATCATAGAATTGTTTAGGTTGGAAAAGAACCTTAAGATCATTGAGTCCAACCATTAACCCACTACTGTCAGGTCCATTCCTAAATCATGTCCCTCAGTGCCACATCTACATGTCTTTTAAATACCTCCAGGGATGGGGACTCAGTTGCTTCCCTGGGCAGCCTGTTCCAATGCTTGACAACCCTTTCAGTGGAGAAATTTTTCTTAATATCCAATCTAAACCTCCCCTGGTGCAACTTGAGGCTGTTTCCTCTTGTCCTATCACTTGTTACTGGTAGCTGTAGAGAGTGATAAGGTCTCCCTGAGCGTCCTGTTCTCCAGGCTAAACAACCCCAGTTCCCTCAGCCAATCCTCACAGGACTTGTTCTCTAGACTCTTGACAAGCTTTTGCACCTCAATCTTCTTGTAGTGAGGGGCCAAAAACTGAGTACAGTATTCAAAGTGTGGTCCCACCAGTGCCAAGTTCAGGGGGACAATCACTTACCTACTCCTGCTAGCCATGCTATTGCTGATACAAGCCAGGATGCTGATGGCCACCTGGGCGTGCTGCTGGCTCGTATTCAGCCAGCTGTCAACCAACACCCCCTGGTCCAGATATATCTCTTCATCCTCTTTAGAAGAGGAGGAGACCACCTGCATGACAAACTAGCTAAAGTAAGGTAGCCAAGTTTTATGCTAAAAATCAAGTCTAATACCTGATAGGTATATGCCACTTTAGTGAAGAGCTAAGGAGTCCCTGAAGGTATCGATACTAAATTCCTCAACTGTTTGTCCTAATATGATGATACAGAACAAGAAAATGGGGGTGGTAAACTAAGTGTGATAGCCTCTAGACAGGTGTTCAAAAGTACCCATAAGATTGAACGTTCATGTATGATGAACCAAATTACTTCAAATCTTCAGGGCAAGGTTACTCTAAGTTCTAGAATTGGCCAAGGAGCTCTATGAATGAACAATATCCGCAGTTTCTAACTAAAATTTACAAAAAAAAAAAAGAACCTAGGAGAATTTGCAGATAACTTTTGAGATGAATCGCTGTGTTAATAACTGAGAAAAGAAGGAACCATAGACTTGCCATCTTCAAGCAAAATACACAGCAGACTGAAAAGTCCTGCAAGGAGTGGCATGGATTGTGGATAACAGCGGGGGAGAAAAAAAGAATGATAACATAATTAATGGAGTTCTGTGGAAAATGGGTGTTTGTCCCACAAAGGGAGGTTTTTGATGATTTCCTAATATTGACCTAGTACTAGATTGTCAAACACTTCTTTATGATACTTCTGGGTTTTGGCTCTAAATGTAATCAGTGCAGTCAATACTAAATGAATAGCTCTTAAAAGGAATAAGGAAAAAAATAATTTGTTTTATTTTTGGATACTTGTAGTACAGTTGTCCTTAGGCGTGGGTTTTTTTAGCCATGATACTATTTGATCTTTGTATGGCTGGGATGTTTTGGGTTGTAGGGCTAAACATTTTAATCTCTAAAGAGCGGTGATGTAACTAAGAGGGTGACTGCTTTTTCAGGTGCAGAAAGCACCTCGGTAGCAGAATATTTAATATGACTAGTAGTGGCTAAAAGTAATGCAAGGTTTGAAAACATCTTACAATAGCAAACTAAACATCAGTATTTGTCTTTCTTTTAAAACTTACTGTGGATAAAAATTAATAAGAACCAAAGTATGAATACAGGTGCAGTGGTATCTAGAACCTGTCTTCCTTCTGTTTCCAAATTCAGATCAAAACAAATGCAGAAAGAAGCATTTTTGACAGGACCATTGAGGAAACTTGCATGGACATGTGCTTGATACTGCTCTGCTCCAAACCACTGGAGACTCTAATGCAAAACGGGATGTGTATGTGTTACAGATGTGAAGCAAAAAATACTGGGCAACGATCTATTCTTTGTCAGAGCAGCTTAGGTTGGGAGGCTGAGGTAGTGACCTGCTATGGACATTCATACTTACACGGATTAATGATTTGTCAGGTTTCCCTGAAATTAGAAAGGTATTTATTTGCATTTAAGCTTAAACTTTTGTGTTATTGGATAATTTTGAAACAGAAGATGTTGTCTCTTTCTGAAATGTCATACTTTGTTTTGACACTTACAGCTAGAGTTGATATAAATTCTGCACTCATATAAATGTAGTTGGTAGAAGAAGAGCCAAATTCAAATAAGTGATTCTAGCAATGGAGAAAAATATGTCCTAAATCTATCAGTTTTATTTTACCTAATGAAAGGGATGTTGCTTTTTGCTACAGTGTAGAGACTGATTCAATTACTTGTTCAGATTGTTAAGGAATGAGAAAAATAAAAACAGTCTGTCTTAGTTCTTAAAAATACACTGCAGTCAAATTCTTGCTAGATTTGTGGCCTGGCAAGATAAAGGAACAGACTACAAGCACTTCTGTACACCAGGAAGGGAAAAAGTGTGAGTCCAGGACTATGTAGTAAGAAATTTTTCAAATTAAGATATGGCACTTTACTAAAATACTAGAATGACAATACATTATGATTTTTATTTCTTATTACTTCTCTTTAATGTGTTTTTTCTCTTGTAGGTAAAGCCTGGGGTAAAACTGAACCAGTATTGATAACATCCTTGCAATGATATTTAAAATTTAAATCTTTCAGTTCTTCAGACAGCCAGGATGCACTTCCAGTGGGACTGGCTGTGCGTGGGTGTCCTGCTAATTAGTTCAGTGACTGCAGAAATTGAAAACGAAGAAGCTCTGGATGCAGATGTTGAAGTGGAGGATTTTGACAAGCAGTCTCAAGAAGCTGATGTTGACAGAGAGAAATCTTCCTTAGAGGTAAGATTACAGAAGTCTTTAGTTAAAGCTTGTTTTATCGTAAGTTACGTCGGTGTAATGAGTAGAGAAATTGGTGGACAAAAGCATTTTTAAAAGAGGAAATTAACATGCAGTTGACAGCTGAGTGGGTGGCAAGCCCATCAGTCCCAGTTTTTCAGTTGCTATAGGTGATGTGTAGGACAAGCTTAATGGATGATGCTGCTATGACAAAGTGTAAAATGAGATCTCCTGCCTCTGTTGGACAGTCATGAAGGTTTTGCTAGTCTGTGCTTCAATCTAGATACAGAACCTTTTTGTCCTAACATGCCACTTCTAGAGAAGAAAGCAGGAAGCATCGAGGTCTTACTGAGATTTTGACTTTAGACCGGTTTCTTGATTTCATCAGTCACAGTGCCTTTTGACACTGTCTTTATGCCCAGAAAAATCTTTCTGAATTTGTTATGCTGTACTTAATAATAGATATGGGCAATATTAATAAATTATTTTTCAATGTTTTCTTTTGGCTATGTACCCCAACTGTAATGTGCCAGGTAGATAGGAAAACAGAAAAATGGAATATATCTATAGAAAGAAATAGGGAAGAGAATTTGTGCAAGTTCAGTAAATTTTCTGGGGTTTTGTTACACATAGGATGTGTAACAGTACTTTAATTATGAGCTTTGAACATGGGAAGCAATTTTTAAAATTCACAGGTGTGAAATTGCTCATTGATAGAGGGATGTGCCCAAACTGGAGAAATGAGAGGGGCACGGAGGGGAGGGGAGGGGAGGGGGAGGAGGTGTTTTATGCTGATAGATGTTTCTAACAAACAAAATCTGGTGGTCAGTCTGGTGGACTGCTTCTGGAGGCATGATAGCGTGTTTCACACAAAAAATTATAATTTGTTAGAGTGTGTTTCTGTACATCTTTTAGGTTGTGTACCAGACTCCAAAGCCAACTGGGGAAGTGTATTTTACAGAAACCTTTGATGGAGTATTGGCTGGGTAAGTTTATGCCGTAAAATTATAAATTCTTTCTTTCAGCAATTTAACTTATAGTGGCAGGACTAACTTTATATTCATTTTTCTGCTAGTATCTTTATAAAAATTAATTTTTACAGGGGTTGGAATTGGGAAGGCTGATAATGCTTGCTCCCAAGTACAACATAATGTTAAGCCGGACAGTTAACAGAGTGGGCTATGTAAACGTGGTCTGTATGGTCAGTGACTTTTCTTTTTTGAACCAGGCCAGGTTAGCATGCTGTCAGTGGCTCAGTATAAGAAAGTGTGTATCCAGGTAGAGTCCGTGAATGCAGTAGAAATCCCTTCAGTAAGAGCTAGTGTGAGTTGTTACAGTACTTTCTTTCTATGAGAAAAGCTCTTAAAATGTGAAAGTCTCTTTTTTTAAATGACAAATTTGGTCTCATTGTATATTTTTTTCCTGTATACTTTGATGCTGCTAAACAAAAGAGGTATCTCTTGATTTGTGAAGAATCATGAAAAAAGGTGTCTTCATTCATGACTAAAATTGATGGATCAAAATCTAACTCTCCTGAGAAGAGGCAGACAGAGAAGAGGTGAAAGGAGATGCAGTACGATACGTTCATTATGGTAGAACTTAGTTTTAGCCCTCGATGTTAACAAGTCCAATAGAAAAACAATATTGATGGCAGGGAAAGTTATTAAATAGAGGAGGGGAAAATGGTGGTTTAAAAAGAAACCTGAAAACCTTGATTAACAAGTGCAAAAAACTTAACTGGAATATTTGAATATATAATTCATCCCAATTTTTAATTTCATGAGGTCAGTTCAAAGATTAGTTTGTTTTCCTACTAAATCTGATATTCAAAGCTTTAGCTGGAATGCTTGGGATTTTTTGGTCTAGCTGTACATAATTTACATAAGAATAACAGGTATGGAACTAAGATGGATGAGAAAGTAAGCAGCATGTTACCTTTCTTCCCTGAAATTGGGGAAAAGACTACCTATAAATTGGATAGGTAAATCGCTGGAGTAGAGTTGCTTTTTTGAGAATGGGCCTTGAAGATCTTCTGCAAGGCTTGTAGAGATGTAATATTTCCTCATTGGTCTTCCTACTGGTAGACCAAGGATCTAGTTTGCCATTTATGCTGTGAAGCTTTTCCAGCATCTCTGTTAACAGTGAACAAGTAGAAAAGATACTCATCCCTGAAATACTCCATGCAGGGGATAGCTCAGAGTGAATGAAAATAGTTCTTCACAGAATTAATCATGAGAATGTAGCATTGTAGCTGGTACAATGCAGAGTTCAGGCTGAAGATATTCCTGTGCATGGCTCGCTATAGAACCACTGTGTGACTAGATGAGGGGAGAACTGCCGTTTTCCCCTCTTCTTAATTTTTTTTCTTCCTCCAGATGAACACTTTGTGTAGGGTATGTGCCTGTGTTTTTAGTAACCTCAGGTTGATAAGCTGAGTTTGCCTTGTTCCTAGCATCAAGGAGATTGTTTGCCCTGTTGGGGTCCCCTGTGTGCAATACATTTGGAATCTGTTCAGTGCATAATTGCATTTTTACTTCTTTCTTTCAGCCTCCGCTACACGTGTGTACCACTGCTGTCAGATAAGGTTTCTTTCAGTGACTTTTTTCCTGTCCTTATATGGAAGGTTTTACACTTGAACCTTGCTACTTTCCATGTTATTTTTTGACATTATATGCTTATGTAATATTCTTACATTGTGCCAAACTCAGCTTGTATATAAAACTGAGGTTTATTCAGAATAATCAAATTCCTTTAGGGTTATAATTGTATATTTATATGCATTCTTAGGAAGCATTTATAAATGCTATACTAGACTAACTTGTTTTAACGTTTCTTTTCACGTTCTTTGAACTACACAAAGTTCCATGATGCTGCCTGTCAAAATCACGGTCACGGGTTCTCAGTGCAGAAATAAAAGCTGGTTTTCTTGTGCTCGTTAAACAATACAGCTTTGCGTAGGTAGTTCAATGACTAGTACACTTTTTGTTTTAGGTGGGTGTTGTCTAAAACCAAGAAAGAAGACACAGATGATGACATTGCTAAATATGATGGTAAGTTAAAGTTTACTTCCAGTTCTCCCCGTGTAGCCTCTGAAACAAAAGAACTTAAACTGAATGACGTTTTTCTTGAAAATGCTTTTTCAGATTCTCTGTGCTTGAATGGAGGGTTCTGCAGTGGTTCTTGTACAGTCTATTCTTACAGTAGTCTAAAACATATTTGGAAAGAAATAATGAAAAAGTTGTTTTGATGGTTTTTACCATTGGAATTTGCACTTGTCTTACCAATTCCTAGGCTAGAATTGCCTGCTTGAGTGTAATTTTAAACTGTTTCACAGATATGTGATCTGTGGCAATAATTTTGCATCCTGAATTTATTTAATTCAAAAGAAAGTGGAGAGACCAGAAAAAGATTCTGCTGCAAAATAGAAGTATTTGCTCTTATGTCAATAGAAATCGATTAATGTTAATAGCAAGTGGTAAGCAAACGTAACTTGGACTTTGGTGTGCCAAGCAGTACAGAACTGATGTCTTTAGGTTTAGCCGTTACCAGAAATAAAGAAGTTGCGGAGGAGACACACATACTGATGAGATTCTTATGAGAACTGACATCTCTGATTACTTGGCCTCACGTCAGATAGAAATGGTCTCTAATGCCAAAAGTCATATTTGCTTTAAGTCACCCAGACACAAGGTCTGTGGGGATGAGCCTTTTTTGGACTATTTTCCAGTTTGATTTTTTTTTGGTCTTGTAGTTTTGCCTGGTGTTATTGCTTGGCCTTAGTTTCCAGGAAGGAATGCTATTGAAGAGGGAACTTTCTTCCCTCCTGTTTAGCAGACTAGAAGAAACTAGTGATTTGTTGTTGACATAGGTATCTACCCTTCCTCAATGACCTTTCACAGATTACACTTCAGTTGAATAAACGTAAATAGCTGCTTCGTTCGGATTTCACAGTTTATGAATCTTCTCTAAAACACAGGCTGAAGAACTCATTACGATTTCCTCCTTTTGTTCACGTTGACGCAGGTTTTTTTCAAAATTACGGTGAATTATAAAAGTAATCTTTCTTCTGTGCTTTGTTCGTTCCTGGGAAAAAAAAAATGACGTGATTCTTGTGTTGCTAATCTCTGAGAAAATATAACTGCCCTTTTAGAATGCTTGTTCTTTGAATATTGCCCACATGTGTAATCAACTACATTTTCCCCAAATTTGGATAATTTATACTTATATAATCTTTTGTTTTTAAAGCTGTAGGCTGGCTTGTTTGTCTTTAAGATTAAATCTGGTAATTCTTGAAAGGCTTTGGCATGGGGAAGCTTCCTCTCCCATGTGATTAGATTTGACCTGAAAGATTCTAATTGTGTATAAGCAGGAGGGGAAGAACCATGCAGGTATCTAGCTTACACAGTGCCTTGCGACTAAAGCTTTTTATGTGAGATGATGGTAGGAATCAATTTAAAATCTGGAGAAATATTTTATGTTCCTCTAGGCATTGGGGGATATCACAGTCTAAAGGTACAGCACTACAATGTTAAAGTTTTCTTGTAGGTTTCTGTAAATTGAGGAGAGCAAGGAACAAAATATACTTTACACTTGTGACATCTTTACAGTGTTGAAAGCTATCATCTTAATTGGCTAGAACTAACCTTTTTGGTTAAACAGAAGAGTGAGCTTTTCTATGTGCTGGAGGCATCTCTTTAGTTATCTGCCAGTTTCTTCAGGCTGCAATATGTTTTAACAGGAAAGCTCATTAAACATGAACCAGAGCTTTGAAACAGTGTCTATATTAGCAATGCAAGCATTAGGCTTGAACAAAATGACTTTTCTAAAATGTATTGATTCTTTCATGCAATTAAACAGAAATCCAGTGACTATTTACAAATGCTACAGGTTTGTGCAATAAACAGTTAAATTTTGTGATGTTAAAAACATTTTATGTTAAATGTGTATGCTTTTCTATTAAATTTCATTGGTTTTTGGTGGATTACAGTAAGGATGTGGTTCTTTCTACTTTGGAGACCATGGCTGGCCTTTTTTTTTTTTTTTACTTGGAAAATTCTGTTTTACACGTAAAAGTGAGATTTTGATAATTTTCTTTCTTTTGGCTATAACAGTTATGAAACTGAGATTATTACTGCTGTAGAAACAGCTGCCTGGGGAAAGAAAAGAGGAAAAGCTTGTCAATTCTCATTACAACTGCTTGCCCTCTTTTCTCCTAAGCTTTCTTTCCTACTTGCTGTCTGAGCCAGAACATTGGGTTAGATGGTTCTTTGGCAGTTTTTAATTTATCATCAAACGGTGGAGCTGGAATTCTAGTGGTTTCTAATCCTTTAAAAGTGCTGGTTAAAACATTCTGTCACTGATGAGATGGAAAGGTGTGAGCAGCGGATCTGTGTACCATGAATGGATATTTTTGTATTTGGGTGCTGTAGAGCAGTGAGCTTGAGGAGGTGTCAGCTGGACTTGGGGAATGTTTTGTATCCACAGTAAAATTACCAGTAATGAATTGGATGATGATTGTTTAACTTCTTTGACGTCAGATGTCAGTATTTCTTGCCTATTTTGCCAAGTAGTCTTTATTTGCTGTTAAGTCTTTGCTTTCAATAAGGCTACAATTTCTTTATGTCAGCCTATGTTTTTATACAGGGACTCTGTGTATGTCTGTGGTGTGTGTTGGTTTGTTTTGGTTTTTTTTTTTTTTTTTAGGAAGATGGGAAGTACAAGAGCTGAAAGAAAACAGAGTGTCTGGAGACAGAGGATTAGTGTTAAAATCGGTGGCAAAGCATCATGCAATATCAGCTATGTTAACAAAAGCATTTGTTTTTGATAATAAACCTTTGATTGTTCAGTAAGTAATCCCTCAGATTTTTTTACTTAATATTTATTAAAATCTTTAAGTCAAAGTAATGTGAAACCCTGTAGAAAAATACTGACTTCCATATAGTGTTGACCTGTTGTATCCAGAGCTATCAGAACTGTACGTATGAGTGATGTAATAATCAAGTGAGATTGTAGTACAGGTGTAAAGAACTGATACTCTTTTGAAGTATATTTGGACAAGATTGCTGAACATGCTAGTTAATTTTCAGTCTTACCCTGAAACATCTAAATCACATGTAGTTTGAGGACAGTGTTTTTCCACTTGCAGAATACTTCTGTGTAGTTCCGTAAAAGCAACTTGGATGTGGAACGCGTTCCAGCAGTATTAGTGATGATGGGCTCCATGGCAGTATGCCTTTTTTCCCTGCTATTGAGACTCGCTTTATTGTACTTACATATCCAGATAAGTCCTCTGGCTAAATTCAGTGTGTCGTACGGGCAGTTTCAAAGATGGCACAAACTTTCTAGAACTCTTGTGCGTTTCTACTTCACTTTGGTAGTTGCATGTTGGTTGATACCACCTTGAAACTTTTCTTACTGGTGATATGAACTGTAGCGATTGCTACTGTGACATTTTTTGACCACGTTGCTGCTGTGTTAGCTTGTGTGGCAATTAAAACCTTTTGGTCATGTAGAAGTGTTTTGACAGTAGTAACTAATACACAGTCATAATATTTTCATAATTAAAACCACAGATTAAATGTTAATTTGTATTTGTCTGATACTTGTAATGGTTTTTCTGACTTGCTCTTTGTCCAGATATGAAGTGAATTTTCAAGAAGGTATTGACTGTGGTGGAGCATATATTAAACTTCTCTCCAGCAGCGATGACTTGAATCTGGTATGTCCTCTCATTTAACATTTGCTGTTAGTTGTGCGTTTGAGGAATGCCTAGTGATCTTATGAAACATCAATAAGAAATTAATTCCTAATGCATCCTGAATTCTGAAAAGCTTCCCAAATGTGTTAAGCAAAATAATATAGATATAATTGATTACATTTACGCAAAACCTTTGGAGTTATTTTTTTTTATCGTTCTCATTTATTTTAATGAAACTTACAGGTAGTCTGAAAAAAGCTATTAAGATCTATGTTGACACAGGTCTCTAAATGTGAATTTGAGAAGGTTAGACTTAAGAGTTTGTTGTGATTAACATACTCCCTCTTAGTTCTGCACAAGTGATGTTTTATATCTAGGACAGAGGAGTTTTGTATCTATGTGGTCTGACTTTCTGCAATAATGGAAGCCATAGAATCTCAGCTCATGAAACAATCTTTTTTTTACTGCATGGTACATAAAATGGCGTCTTAGAAAGGGCCACGACTTGGATTTAGAAACTGAAAGTGATGGAGAATCTGTTCCCAGGAAAAGTTCTGAATGATCAGGTGTGAGAACTTAATAAGTGCCTTAGTATGTTGGTCTGTTTTCTAGATTTTCTCCATATATTGATGTGAACTTGCCTGCCCTTTCCAAACTTACCTGCAAAACTCTTTGTTACCATGCCAACACAATCAGGTATTCCTGGCTTAAAATGCTGCATGTTTTAGCCAGGTCTCAGTTCTGACATTCTGGCAGTCTGGCTGTGTCCTCTTTTAATATTTCTGCCACTACACTGGGCTGTAGATATAAGCTGTCTGGCCTGTGATGGAGGATATTTTAGCAACTTTCTTTTTTTACATTCAGAACTGGCAGTGATTTGTGGTCTAGTAGCTTGTGCAACGCAAATGTTGGGTTGACGGAGTAGAGATTGCTGATAGAAATCACAGTTGCTGCAGGTGCTTTGATGGGAGCCAGTGCTTTTGGTACATGCAGCTGTTACACAGTAGGATTATGCATTTGGACAGACTTGGAATGACCAGCGTGGATTCTAAATGCTACATCATGAGCTAAGAGGAACTTCTGTTGACTCAGCAGTACAAACATGAAGTGATATGGGTACTTCCAATCCTGAAGCAGGTTGCTGTGTCCACTTAAAAGGCGACTGTCCCAACTGCTGCAGATTTATGCCTAACTGGTGGCGTTGAGCCAGTATTCAGTAGTATAGTGACAGAAGTTTGTGAGGCAATCACAGTTACAGCCTGTATAGGCTATAGAAGTCGTTGGGTTTGCGATGAATCAAGCTGTACCATTTGCTCGCTAAGATTTGCAAGCTAGAAAGGCATGTTCAAGGGAAAAACAATAGGGAATAATCTGGGAAGAACTTGTAATAGGAGTGCGGGCAGAATTCATCATTTCCTCTCTGGATAAGATTTTTATCAGTGCTTTTATCCTTGAGACGTCTGTGCCTACTGCTGCTGCCTTGACCTTCAAGTACTGAGAACAGCAGTGAAGTGTGATGCCCTGTGTATGTGCAAGACAAAGAGGAGGTTGCTCAGGACAGGCTCAAGGCATTACTTGACCTGACCTGCAAACCAGCAGTCGGGAAGAGCCTCTTAACGCTGGGACTCTTCATGAGATCTAAGGGATTATATGTACCCCTGCAAGGCTCTAGGAGATGGTGACATGCCTAAGAAGTTGCTTGTAAGCATTTCTAAGACATATTAATAAAAGCTTTAATGCAACCTCCTAATGCTCTTCCTTTTTCCTAGAATATATACGCCAGTATGTGTTTTATGCTTAAATAACTTGAGTATTAACAGATAAGTATTAAAAATATAGGCTGTAGGAAAACAAGTAGAGGCATGACATCCTTTAAAACAGGAAGGTGTATAAAGGGTAGTAAAACTGAAAAGTTTTACATTTTAAAAGAAGGTGTGAGACCAAGCTCAATTACACAGCAAACTAATTCTCCAGTATCGTGTTATGTTACAGAAGGCAGCAAATGCAAAATTTGCCTGTTTATGGTTTGGCTCACAATCCATCCCATACTGTTTTCGGAATTTCACTACCTGTGCTATGAGATAACTTTAAAGAGTCAATGTTCTCTCTTTCTTGTTTGTTTATTTTTTAACTTTAAAATTGGACACATCTCAATGCTGTATATATGTTTATTGCTATTAGAATAGTCAGTTAATTATTTTTAATTCCTATCAGTGACATTTTCCTAAGGCTGTTGAATGTTGTAAAAGGGAATAAACTTAAAATACATGCACTTCTGTAGTGCTTAAAGTGAAAATGTTTGAGTTGAAAAAAATTAAAAATACAGACTCATCTCAAGCAATACATTTATGTCAGAATATATCTTTCCAGAAGAAAACTCTCAGAAATCAAGCAGTCTTCTTTGTCAGGCAATTTGCTTAAGAATATAAGCAGCAGGTTATTGGGTATTCCAAATAGAAAAATCATATCAATAATTGATAAATACTGACATATCTAAACAGCTTAATGCAACATACTCTGAAAGATAATAACTGTATCTGGTATTTTCAGGGTCATTAATTATTGTTGTTATTTAATGTGGAGCAAGAAGACTGATAAAATACTGGGTAATAATATCCTGGGGTTTATCTTTATCGAATAATAAAATTGTTGTGAAGAACAGTAACTAGTTCCCTTCCATCTTTTAGTGTAATGCTTATAGAAGGATATAGATATTCGGGTGTTTTGATTTGAGACAAACATTTCTATTCAATGTAAGGGTAAGGTCTAAATAAATATGAAGAAGCTTAAGTGATCACTATGGTTAGTCCGTTCCCTGAGAACAGAGAGCACCCAGCAACTCGAGAAGACTGTTATTTCCTTTCATTTGTGATTTTTACCTTACCAGTTTTCAGTCACCTTTTAGAAAAAGGCTTTATGGCTCTATACCATGGCATCA
This sequence comes from Bucorvus abyssinicus, assembly GCA_009769605.1. Taxonomy (NCBI): domain Eukaryota; kingdom Metazoa; phylum Chordata; class Aves; order Bucerotiformes; family Bucorvidae; genus Bucorvus; species Bucorvus abyssinicus. The sequence goes on along the minus strand of CM020046.1, from coordinate 11,626,188 downwards.
AGGAAAAGAAGTACCCAAAATGACTTCACAAAATGTACAGTATAACACATGCTCAGCTTTCTTGCTTCTACAGGAATACTTTTTTGACAAAACACCTTATACTATTATGTTTGGACCAGATAAATGTGGAGAAGATTACAAACTACACTTTATCTTCCGTCATAAGAATCCTAAAACTGGAGAATATGATGAAAAACATGCAAAACGTCCTGACGTAGACCTAAAAAAATTCTATTTGGACAAGAAGACACATCTATATACTCTCGGTATTGTTTAATTCTTAGAAGTTTGAATTGGAAAGGAGAGATTAAAAATGTGTTTCTGCCCAATGATGCCTCGTATTTGAGTCGCTTTTTTGTTTGTAATAGTATGTTAATTGTGAGGGGTGGTTGCTTAATGATTTGGGCTTAAATGATTTAATGACTGGGCTTGAATGATATAATGACTTGAGCTTAACTGCAGGAGGTACAAGTGGCTTTCAAATGCTCCTGTTTAATATTCAATTACAGGAAAAAACATATCAGCCCTGGCCAGCCTTTAGCGTGAAGTGTTGATTAATACTTTCAGTACTTATTATGATAAAAACATTTTTGTTAAGCTATTAAGGCACAACTGTCCAACATTCTAGGAAGGCGTCAGAGGTCACAGGAATTCAGTTAAATCTGCAGTGTGCTGCCCATCCACACGTGGAGAGTTCTCGCGAACGCCTGCATCTACAGCAGAGTGCATGAACAAAGGTGTTACTGCCTTCTCTGAAGGTGAATCAATACGGGCTGGTTTTAATTCATGTGACATCTCTTTCTGTACCAACGAACAGTACGGCAGAGATGAAGGTTTAATTCCTTAGTTCTTTTCTCTCCTTTTTCTGATTTCTGAGGAAGACTAAACAGTCAGAGGAGAATGGGCTCATCTGTGGCATACTGCAAATCCAGCAAAACTGACTGTACTTTTGAACTTCCACTGAATAATAAAGGAAGGCATGTCCAGGTGCTGTGCTGCGGGAAAACTTACTGGTTTTTTAAAATAGATTACCATAGTGTGCCATAGCAAACTTTCACTTTTAGCTAATAGGACTAAGTGAAACAACAAACCACTGTTTTTGTGGCAGAGGGGCGTGCCCGTTTCTGTATTTGGGCTGTTCATTAGAAATTGTGATTAAGGATACTTAAACTCAGATTGCATTTATTCTAGTTGTTCAAGCAGACTCCACAGAGCTGTGTGATTCTAATGCATTGTGTCACCGATAATAGGAGTTTAAAAATCAATTCTTTGTATTGTATATTAAGTGATATATGGGTGGGGCGATGTTTGCATTTATGGATATTTTAATACTGTTGAAAACTTTTAGGCTGCAAGAGCTTCGTTAGATATTATCAAACTGTCATTGTGAGGCTGCTGCTCTGGTTTTCATCGCCTATCTTATAAAACTTTGAATTAGTAGATTTTGTTGTGTTGAATGGACATTTGAATATACTTGTTAAGCGCTTAATGTTCTCACTGGTTGTTAGAAATGGATCTGGATACCACATCTGTTATGAGCTTGACACTGCTCAGTTCTGTGACCCTGGCTTCTCAGTTACTCACACTTGTTAAAATACTGAAACGTTCAAAGAGAATTTTCTGTATTTGCAGTCTGATTTGAGGGAAACGGCTGTCAGATCTCAGTCAGAAAATGTTGCTTTGGTGATCCTTCAGCTGTGTAACTGACACAGTTCTGCATTTAAAATTAATAAATTTAAATGAATAAGTAAAGCAAAATTTTGGCCAAGTGGTAGGTTTTTGAAAAATCTTTTAGAACATGCTTGGATGTTGTATTTCAGCAATTGAATTTGCTAGAGGTTTTGTTTTTGGGGGGCCTGATGCTGTTCGTACATCCCCACAGCAGCAACTTCAATGTTTTGTCTCCAGAACCAGTACCTGAGTGGGGAGAGTGTCTTCTGCTCTGCTAGTGAGGATCCTCTTTGCCATTATTTGTCTAAATCTGTGCTGATTTTTATAGCTTTTTGTTAAAGATACTTGTAAAATGAATGTTTTCCTTATTCTTTTAATACAAATTTCTTCAATTTAGTGCTAAAACCGGATGATACATTTGAAATGTTAATTGACCAGTTGGTTGTCAGCAAAGGAAGTCTTCTTGAGGATATGGTTCCTCCAGTAAACCCTCCCAAAGAAATAGATGATCCTAGTGATAAGAAGCCTGATGACTGGGATGAGAGACCCAAAATACCTGATCCTAATGCTGTCAAACCAGATGACTGGTAAGGAGAACATTTTTATCTGTACAGTACCTTTTACACACAGGTTATTAATTTGAAAGATTTGACCGGTTTTATTTTGTGTTTTGCTAATAACATTTGGAATATCTTTCACTACTAAAGTTTGAAAACATAATTGAGGTGGGTACAAGGACCTGGTCATCTAAGAATAGAAATAAAAATTGTGCTTTTTGCTGATTTTGTACCCTCTGTGGTTGCAATTAATAACCAAGATTACTATACCTGAAAGATTAGGGAAGGTTTGGGGTTGGGTTTTTTCCACCATATAGTCTTAATTTACATTTAGTGATTTCTACTTCTTTCTGTGCAATCTACTGCACCTGAGGAAGAGGAGGAAAAAACTTAATGGTAAGACCTGACTGACACCTGCCAGTTGATGGCAACAGTTTTTGGGCTAAGTAGTACTTTGAAACGATGTAAATATAATTCAAACATTTATAAACAGACAAGCAGATGTGTAATTCTCATGATCAGTGGGTTTGATTCTGTCGTGCCTTTGAAAATCATCCCTTTCGTGCCAGTTACAGTCCTCTGAACAGAACATTGGTTCGAAGCCAGGCTGCTGTATTTTCTAACATAAGTCTGTAATTGAAGGGATGAAGATCAGCCTTCAAAAATAGAAGATCCTGATGCTGTTAAGCCTGAGGGATGGCTTGATGATGAACCGCAGTATGTTCCAGACCCTGATGCACAAAAACCAAAGGACTGGTAAGAACCTGATTCAGTGAGTGCAGGTTGTTAATGTGTCCTTTAGAAAAGCCCACCTCTGCCAAATTGTGAGTTGTGAATCGGAAATCAATCCAATTCTGATTGTCTTTTGAGGTAGTAAGTTGGGATGTGCAAGGTATGGCCGAATAGATGTTGTTATGGGTGGTTGCTTCTGGAAAAACATGAATATGTCCAATGCCTTTTTTCTGAAAACAAATGAACAGAAATGAAATATGAATGATCCCTTTGAAAGAATCTGCTACAGTGTTAAACCGTGAAACAGTTTAAGTTGATAACTTGAAATCATCACACAATAGACTCAAAGGGCTCTCCAGGCATCTTAGGAGAAGTGTTCCAGGCTGTCTGCAGATGCAGGAATGTAACGGCATTCAGTTATGCTGTCATGGTTACGGACAAATGACCCTTAAAAAAACCAAAGGGCTAGCACTCATTTAAAAACCCAGTGTTTATACACTTGGGTAAGGTTCTGTGAGCTGGTCAAAATTCTGAGGTTGTTACGGCAAAATGCGTGTGGACCCTGACTACAGACTGACTGCTAGTGTTCAGACCAGTCTGTTCTCAAATCTAATTTTATTTTTCCTTCCTGTAGGGATGAAGAAATGGATGGGGAGTGGGAAGCCCCTCAGATCCGTAATCCAAAGTGTGAGACTGCTCCTGGTTGTGGGCACTGGGTGCGTCCCATGAAGAATAATCCAAACTATAAAGGAAAATGGAAAGCACCTATGATAGATAATCCAAATTATCAGGTAATAACATATTGTAGGTGGTTGTTAAGTTCAGCAGAGCAGGCAAGTCAAAGTAGTATATTTAGACTATTTACAGTATATTTGTATTTTAGAATGAGTCTAAATACCCTCACTCTGCATTTTGAGCTTTTTGGTATTAAATTTGCCTTTATTTTTCCTTTAAGTACGTACTGGAAAATAGAAATGCTTCTGGTATTAAAACAAGATCTCTGTTAAAAGTTGCTTTTTCAATGATTTGCACTGGTACTACTTATTTAGTAAGCGCTGTAGAATGGTATTCTGAATTGCATTATCATTTAATGAAATATTTCCCTTTTTTGTTGGAGGGTTAAGCATGGATCTTTTAAATGAACAGGTTTTTTAGTAAAAAAATGAAACCTTTCAGTAAGCAAATTGGCTTACTAGCTCAATTTTAATGGAAGCATCAATTTTGGATAATAAAATTCTCCTCCTCCTCTCCAGGTATAAGAAATAATCAGTTGAATATTATAGAGTTACTTATGGCTGGGAGGAGTACTTGGATCTGATTTCTTTGAGCTCAAGCTTCTAAGCACACCAATTTGTAAACAAAATTCGGCTCTACTTTGCACAGGTGTCATAAGGCTGAATTTTCCTTCCCTAAAACTTTCCCCAACACTGTCAGTGTCAGTTTACATAGATATATGTATAAACTGACATACATATTTATGTACTGGAAGGGACCTTGTGGATCACGAGATGTATTTCCCCTGCAGTCTCAGGCCACCAGACAATAGATGCTTACCTCAAAAGATTCCATCACCGGTCACGAAAGTATTGACCAGTGCTCTTAGAAAAACATATATGCTATATTGTTGAACAAAAAGCAAAATTATGTATTACACAAGGAGAGACCTGTAGAAGTAGTAATACCAATGTCTTATTTCCCTGCAGTATTAGGAAATTTGTTTCCTAGACTTACTGTAGGAAGTTTACAAAGGCTGTACTTGGAATCTCCAGTACCAAGAAGAATGGAGATACTTTGTATAGTCAGTCATTACTGTAAGTCTATATGGACTAAACCAAAACCAAACAAAAAAACCCAGAAAATTTAAGAGGTCTGCCCTAGAGTCAGAAACCTGAGGCCCATCTGCCAGAATTCTATAGGCTATTTCCAATTCTGTTTTTATGTAGATTAAACCCTGCTGCTTTACTTTTTGAAGAATGCATTTAAAACAGTCAGGAAGTTCTAATTATTTTAAAATTTGTTGCACAGTTTGTTTTTAGCAAGGTAATGTGATTTACATTTTCTCCTTAAAAGGGCATCTGGAGCCCTCGGAAAATAGCTAACCCAGACTATTTTGAAGATCTTCACCCATTCAAGATGACGACTATCAGTGCTATTGGTTTGGAACTCTGGTCTATGACGTCTGATATCTACTTCGATAACTTCATTATATGTTCAGAAAAAGAAGTAGCAGATCGTTGGGCAGCAGATGGCTGGGGCTTGAAGAAATTAGTAGCAAGTGCTAATGAGGTATAAACTTTTATATTCTTCATAGCCAAAACTAGCGAGGAAGATGTGCCGTTGGAAGAATTTTCTGTCAGTTAATGGTGACAGAATATTAATTTGTCTGCAATTAATAGTCTTGTGGAGTAACTGTGATAGTTATTTTCCTTATAGTTTGGCTTTTTACTTTTCCCAGATCAAGATCGTTTTGAAATTAAAAGGGTACAATGTTCTACTTACACCTAGTGAGAAATTGGCTTCATTACACTTAATGAGTCTTCTGCTGTTCACAGTGATACTAGAAATTTAGTACTTGTCAGGAAATGGAAGCTAAGCTACTCACACACAAAGACCTCTTTTTTTCCTTCTTTTCACTTGTGGCTAGCTTCCTTCTTCTGATGTTTCCCTCCCATGAGGTCTGGATAAATAGTCATGTGGTTTTTCTGTTTAATAATTTCAGGTCTTTGGCTGCTTAGATGTGTGATGCAGCTTTGAAAATAGAGCACGTATATTTATGGAGCTGCATCTGTTCTGTTTCTGTGCATGCATCCACATTTTCGTATACCACCCTTGGCCAGCCACCACCGTTTTTTCTAGATCTTTCCAATGCTTCAGGATGAACCTGTCCTGACATATGTGATCATGAGCCCATCTAGTGGCTGTCTTTGACTATAGTTTCTTTCTAACAGTCCTATATTGCCTTTGATTGAGTGGCAAGAGCAGGCCTGCAGTTTTGGGAAAGAAATGATGGGTTAGTGGCAAATGCGGCCAGTTCCTGACAGCTGCTGTTTGCCACAGGGTGAGCAAGTAACAAGAACATCTGCCCATGCAGTTAGGAAAGCCACCTTCCCCCACCACCTTGCCCTCTTCTGAATTTTTTGGGTTTATGTCTGGACCTGCATCTATACCTGTGCACACAATAGCAAAAAATGTTCCCTTGAGTCCCCTCTCCACTGTGCCTCTCCAGCTTCCTACCTTAGTTGCTCATGTAACCTTTCCAGAGGTCTTACTGGACCTGCCTGCCTGCCCTCTATTGTCTTAAGTCAGAACTGAGCTGGGAGGACAAGTTACTCCCCAAATAATGGGCTGTCAAGGGACAGAACATGGTAGTACAGATGGAGCAAGACATTGCTCCTCAGGAGGCTGGCTGCTGCTCTTGATGAGGTTCTTGATGCTTTGAGAGCTTTAGCACATTGTGGGGAAAAAATACAGCAGCTGGGGAGGGTGTAAAGTTTGAGGTTGCCAAGACTCCAAACGACACTTTACAAAATCGAGTAGTGGCCAGTCTAGTATGTTTGGAGTACCAGGTTTATTCCTTCTTACTTAGCACCTGCTATTTATCTGCAATCTGTTAAGTTGCTGCTTTACTAGTATTGAAATTCAATTTGGTTTAGTCATTCAAAAGCAAAGGTAAAGAAGGGTTTTCTTCAGGCAACAAAAAGCTTAAATATACAGAGTACAGTTTATAAACTTACTGAAGTGTTGAGAGGAATGCAAATGAAAAATCTTCCCCCCCCCCAATTGTTTTTAATATAGCCTGGAATGTTTAGTCAGCTGGTGACTGCTGCAGAAGACCACCCATGGCTCTGGGTTCTTTACGTCTTGACTTTAGCGCTCCCTGTTGGTCTTGGTGTGTTGTTCTGCTGGCCAGCAAAGGTTAGAGAAATTTACTCTATTTTTATTTGTTTTTATTCCTAATAGTTTATTTGAAAACTCTTAGCATCTGTGCAACACTATGCACTTTTAATGTGCCATCGATATTACCTAGCTTCCAATGGCTGTTGCGTTTAATTCTTAATTTGAGTGTAAATGTAAATTGATTTTTCATTTATTGTAGAAAACAGATGAAGATATTGACTTCAGAAGAACAGACTTATCTAAGCCAATCACAATGGGAGAACAAAACCAGGAGAGATACGAGTTAGAAGATGATGAAATAGAATTAGAAGAAGAAAAAGAAAATGAAGATACTGCTGAAGGTGGTAAGCTGAGCAGGCCAGCTTGTAATTTGATTAAATATAGACACGAATAGGACTAGTTCATGGGTTGCATTGCAAATAACTACAACCAATTATCTTAGAGTGTGCAGCACCTGCCTTGGTCTGAGTCTTTCTCTTTGACACCCTCCAGCAAGTGGCATTCCTTGGCTAATAGCTCTTTGATAAAATACCAGCAGAAAGTAAGGCTCTCCTCAAGTATTTTTTGATTTTCAAGAAATTTATGTGCTTCTGACAGTCTTCTTACGTTTGTAGACAGTGATGCATATCTTCTTCCTTCTAAATCCTTCATATATTGTGCACATTTGAATGGTTCAGATATATGTACATGAAGTGGTTAAAGTCCCGTTGTTGTCTTTAAAATATATCTGAAATAGCTTTAAGTCTTTAACATAATTCTTTCTGCTTACTTCTCTGTTGCTCACTGATTTTAGTAATTCTTGCCTGCAAGTGCAATAGACTTGAAATACTGAAGTCTGCTGCTTCCTTTGTGTTGCTTTCTGACACTGCATTGCATGCCTGCAGAGCTCTGTCCTGCTACCCCAAGGGGGAAATAAATGATTCCGTAGGCTGAGCTACCCTTTGGCATCCAAGGATAAAATCATCTGTGTTACTGTATCAAAGATTACTGGTACTATTCAAATATGGCTTGGATGTTCTGTTGGCATTTCCCTGCATCTATAGTAATGAATAAAAAGCAAATCGCTTAACTTGGTGTTCTATCTTGACTTCCATAAGAAAATCCTTAGCCTCAGACCTCTGCAAGATTCTGCCTCTTACTTCACTCTTCTTTGGTAGGAACGAAGTGACAAGCGACTGGCATGGAAACTTAGAAACCTTGCAGGTGTTTGTATTGTTTAGGGTTTTTTCCTTAGTACTGACATCACTTTGTATTGCTGACTGAAACTTGGTGGGTTTTGTCTGTCTCTGCATTATGTTCCTTGAGTGGTGATGGCTTCTGACTATATGACTTCAAAGTTTACTCAGCATCAGATGTCTCCATGCCCGTACTTAAAGAACCGAGTATATTGCCACACCAAATGTAGTCCATCTGCATTACCACTCAAGAGCTTTACCTAGGTATTTAATTATTGCAGTTATGCTACATGTATTTTTTTACATTTACAGTTGCTACATAAATTGTAGGTATGGCATTTCAGCATTGTACCTTCCTACATTTTCCTTTTGACCTTACTCTACTTTACCTGCTCTTTGCTCCTGAATTACAGGATCTGTTCTATCCAGTCTTGATGCAGATCATAGATGAGTTTTGTACCTAATACACTCCTACTGCAGGGCTGGCTGAGATACCTCAATTCCAGTATTCTTCTGTCAGTCAGTTAATTTAGTGAATTACAACACATCACTTAAATAATACGTAAAAGTGCGTGTTTGAATGTTAGAAATAAGGTCCAGGCAATCAGAGACATTAAGCTCCCACAACTCTTTTAAAGAATTCCACTTGGGACAGCTGTTTGTGATGTTTCAAAAGTAAGTTCCATGTTAGACCTTTGCTTAGTTATTAAACTGAACACACAGTAAAACTAACATAGCTAGTTTTTGCATGACTACTCCAAGGTTTTCAAGTAAATTTTAGCCTTCAGAGGGAGGGATTACACTTTGCTATCATTTGACTTCCCGATTTCTCTTTAAGAATTGCTTAGCTTCTCTTAGCTTCCTGCCACCTTCTACATTTGCAGGTTGAAATCTTCCTTTTTTTTTTTTTTTTTTTTAAATCACTCTTTTGCCTCTTCATATCTGAAAGCATTAGAGAATTTGTCTTCTGCCTCCTTCTGCTGGTTGTTTTTGCTACAGAGAGAAGAGAAATGGAGAAGACAAAAAGAGAGCTCATAAAGGATACAAAGATGCTGGGAAGGGAGGCTCCTCATTCAGGTACTGGGAAAGGGAAGTAATTTGGGCCAGGACTTAAAAATGGTGTCTCCTTTCTGGTTTTTTCCCCCTCTGCTTCCTTGTTGATGGTAGAACTTCAAGCTGGTGGATGCCAGCTTTCATCAGTTCTGGATGTGAGTTTCCTCTGAGGTTTCTCAGTACGGTATCGGTAGTCATAAATAACTTTCTACTAGTCTCTTTGGATCCTAGTAATTTTACAGTTCCTTTATAGTCCTTATCTGCTGCTTTGTTTTCTGGAGTTGAAGGTAGTGCGGTTTGAGCTGTGGAATACTGAATGACTTGAGATCCGCATTTCATCATGGGGTCATTAAAAAAACTTTTTAAAAAAAAAAGGAAAAAGTGTGGCACAATAACAAATTTCTGAAACACTTGTAGATTTCTTTGGCTCCAGTGAGAATGAGTTGCTGGCAGGGTGCTTCTTGAAGGTCATTGTCCATGGGATTTACTGTCTTATTTTCTTCTGTGTTAATTTTTGTGGCTTCCCTGAAGGATGATGTGTTCTTGACTTGTCCACTTACCTGCTGTCTCCTGGCTTTCCTTGTCCTTTAGAAAAATATTCCAGAGGGTAGAAGAATGTTGCCAAGAAACAAAATTTCAGGGGCACAGTCTGAACCTACTTTGTGAAGTTACACATTTATTTGTATGAAATACTGTTTAATATTAGACTAACTTAAAATTAGTAATTTTAAATAGTAGAGTTGTCCAGATCGGCTTTTACTGCTTCTGATGTCTGAAGTGTTTTGGTTTGTTTCGTTTTTTTTCCCCTCTGAAGTCAGTACTTATGGAAGGCGCTGGATTTGTATCATTTAAAATTTCTTATATCTTCATTAGAGTATGAGGAAAGGCTGTGTGAATATTTGCCAAGATCTTCTGTTACAGGCTTATTGTTAGAGAAGAAATCTTTGTCTACATCTGTCTTAAACAAGAATCTCCTCTTTTTTTTTTTGGTCTTATTTCTCCTTTTGATAACAGTAGTAGAGACTTATTATTGTAGACATGTATCAGGTGTATCTACAGATGGGAAAACTAATTTCTTAGAGTTTCACTAACTGTTATAAACAGTTTGTTCAAATTATAGCTATAGGCAAATTTTTTTTGGTGTTCCTGCAGAAGTCTCAAATATTTTAATAAATCAGGGTTTTCTAGGTTTTTGTCACCAAGAGTCAGGAGGATTGCACCTTACGTGTGACTACCATCTGATTTTATACGGTACTTTTATTTCAGTTTTACCGAGCTGAAACAGTAAGCATTGGACTTTTGGGGTTTTTTTTTAACACTGGAGTAGTGCTTTCCGGATATAGGTGTGACCTGAGAAGGATAGAATTGAGCACTGCTCCATTACTGTTATCATTTTTGTTGGTCACTTACAAGTCTGAAGAGTGTATGTGCTATTGTGAAAAGAGGCTAGGCGGAAGCTCTTCAAGTTGGTTATTAAGTCTGCCAGTGACCCATTTCTACTAATTCATGAGAACTCTACTCTTCATGTCACAGTGATGTTTTTACAGGTTATTGTAGACAAGCAGTTCATTCCAAGGCTGAAATTGGCTTCTTTTCCTTACTAGTGTCTGGATACTGTGCATTTTTAAAGTAGTTCTGTTTACAAAGTAAAATTAATTTCTTCTGCAGAAGATGAGGGTGAAGGTGGTGAAGATATTTATGATGATGAAGAAAATGAAGTAGCAGATGGAAGTCAAGAAGAAGCTGATAAGTCAAATAAATCTGGTTCAGAAGATGAGGTAAGTTTGGGGTGGTTTTTTTTGTTTCCCTTGCCCTTGTCCAACATTGCACTTCTAACTAAGCCCAGATACCTTCAACAAGAGGTTTTCTTCTGTTGAGCCGTAAGACAAACCGTGAGGTGGAGATGTGTTTTTATTGAAGTTTGACACCTCAAATGTTCTGCATAGGTTTGTGAAACATGTATCTTCTGGTGTAATTGTGGCTAGGAGATGCTATTTATTGTAAAATACAGGTACAGTATAGAAGTGATCATGCAGGTCTCTAAACATGGAATGTTTTTACAGGAGTATAGTTTTTAACAGGTTATTAAATGAATTGCAAGTCTGGAAAATTTGGATGTTGTCATATATGTCAATCGCTTTGTATCATGCTACTTTATTGATGGAACATGTGCTTCTAACTAACCAAGTAGCCTTTCAGTGAGACCTAGAAAAACCTGAAGCTTTTCATTATCTTCTTTTAATTCCAAAATAAGATTTTAAGCAAAACAACCATACTAGTTTTGCATTCAGCACTTGCAGTTTTATTTTGCACGCATGAGTCCAGTTAATCCAGTTACCAGATAATCTACAAAATGTTTTTCAGAAAATAACACTGTAGAATGGAATGTGTTTGTGCTTTTCTTGTCAACTACTCATTATCTTTTCATGTAGAAACTCTGGTATGTCTGAAACACTTTAGATCCACCCACAGTCTTTCCGTTGGTCACCGTGTGCTTGTCACTCCCTAAATGAGTCCTTTCCCAGATGAGGGAAGCTGTCTAATGCCATGTTAACTCCTTTTCATATAGAACTCCTGTAGGAAACTGTACCTTGCATGAGGTTGTGCTGTTTCAGCACTGAAATTCTTCATTAATTACCCCTTATTCAGTACTTCCTGTAAGAAGTGGGGGTTTTTCCGTGTATGTTTACCTAGACACACAGGACCTGATGAAGGCCACTGAGGTGTGTGTGACTCTGAGAAAGTAATAACAAGATCTGAATGCGTGTATGCAATTACAGCATCACAATGAGGTTATGGCTTGCTCTCCTCTGGGTGTTCTCAGGGTGTACAAGTTTCTGTCATGAGTTAGCTAGTGACCTACTTGGGAGATGTCAGGTACACCATGTCCTCCCTCAATCCATGCTGTGTTCTGCTCCTTCGGAATGAGGTGCTTCCCATTGGGTGATGCAGCAAAGTGAGGAAGCAGTGCATTGTCTGAGAACGAAGTTCATGGTGGGAGGGCTTTTCAGGTGCCTCTGCAGGCTAATTGCTTTTGTCTGAGAAAAGCACATCTGATTTAAGAACAGTTTGTTCTGTGTGTAGCTCTCCAAAGGTGGCAGTTAGAGTGTTTTAAATGCTTCTTGCACAAAAGTAGGAATTAAAATTAGCATAAGATGCACTTTAAGCAAGTTGCTAAATTTGTTAAAAAGTCACCACTTTTAAACCAGTGAGTAAATGTGCAAAACCAAATTTCTGACATCAGTTCAGATGTACTATCCTCTTTCTTCTGAAAATAGAAAGGACAAGTCATCTCCTTGCTTTGTCATTAGCTTAGTGTTGTGGAAAAAAATGTCCTATCACTGAAGAGTTGCATTTAGTGTTAATTTGATTGGGAGAGTTGGGCGAAGGAATAAAGTAACATGCCAGTTTCAATCATTAATTAAAATTGGTTTAAAATTTTAATGCTGAATTTTTCTTTTATTTTTCTTTTTTGTTCCCAGATGAAAGAAGCTGATGAAAGCACAAGTTCTGGAGATGGTCCACGGAAATCGGTGCGCAAAAGAAGAGTACGAAAGGACTGAGTTACTTCCAGCTCGTATTTGTAGGTCCAGCCAATAGTAACTCTTGGTATGCCGCTTCAGTGGGCCTGAAAGCATGCACATTCCTGAGATCTGAAGGAAAAAGGGACTCATTGCCACTTAATCTTCTATTTTAATTCTCTGACTTCTTTTAACCTTCCCTTTTTTAAGGAGAAAATACTATCTGTGAGGAGATAGATGATGTTTCAAATTCAAAATAAAATTGAATTACAAGTTGGCCAACTGATTTTAAGGTGAAGATTCTTAAGATTTGAAGATTCCTATAAATTAGTATTAGTTGGAGATAAACTTACTCGAAATATTTTTTAAAATGAATAAATTATAATATTTTTGGAGCTCTAGCACAAGACTAGCTGTTTACACTCTTCAGCTAAAAGATGATAGTATAGATGTAGCGTCTCTAGCAATTCACATTGCTATGAGAAAAGGTATTTTTTTCTGTGTGGAGCTAAATGCAATAATTGTTTTTGTATGATGACAGTGCTAGCAACAATTTTTATTGTAAATTATTTATTTGAGTTGATCTTGTTACATGGGTGGTCACATGTTCACTTTAGACATTGGTTACAGTAATTTATTTTCAAGAAATGCTTTAAAATAGAACACTCGTAGAACAAGTGGTAATTGATGTGACTTGTTTTACTTTTGAATGCAGGTATCCAATCTGCAGATGTGATATACAGATGAATTTTTCAAACTTTTATAGTTCTCATGTTCCAAGCCAGAGTGGTATAACCTCTGTTTGTAGAACACTTGCTAAGTGTACATTGCCTCCTAAAAAATATTTCATAATTCTTGCTTAACATGGTATTTATTAATATAGATAAGAATTTTTGATGGATTAATTTTTTTACAGATGTAACTGGGCATTGTCATACTATAGTTTAAATAAACTGCATATTGTAAAAGAAACTTTGTTTTGTTAAAGTTCAGCTGTATATAAAATAAGTAAAACCGTAGTCACCAGAAACCTCTTGCTGCTTGGCAGGTGCCTATAGTGTTAGTAGGATGTCAAATGCTAGCAAAAGCAGTCAGGCATGAAAACAAGTAGAAATTCTTTCATAAGGAACCTAGCAGGTTTCCTTGTGCCTGGCAAGAGTTAGTTCACCCAAAAAAGAAATACTTTCATGGAAATCGAGTCAGCAAAGATTCCATGTGATTCTCTAACAAATGAGTGTCCTAGTGGAGAAGCCAGTGTCTTCAAATGCTTGTGTTGAAGTGTTCAAAAATGAGTTATATTGGACTCTATGTTGTGTGAGTTACATGGAAAGGCCTGTTTATCGTTTGGGTTTGGGGTTCTTTTGAGCTTTTTTTTGTAGTTAAGTGCCAGTTGCCTGCTCTTTATTTAGGGTCACTGTGCAAAAGGTAAGGAGTGAAGGCTCCAGATTCCTCCTCCTGCCTGTGAGTTTTGAGCAATAGATAGAAGTTGTTACCAGTGGGGTACCCTGCTAGTAACAGCTGCTGCCAGCTGTTGGGGGCATTTCAGTGCTCCTTTGGAATGAACCTTCTCTGAGCCTGGTAAAAGTCCTTTGGAGCTGTTAAAACGTTTGGGTGCGGTTTTGGGGTTGTGGTTTTGTTCGTTTGTTTTGGGGGTTTGGTGTGATTGTTACTGCTGAAGGGATTGGTCACCCCACAGGGGATGGTCATCTTCCCTTAGGATTTGGAACTTAAGGTTCCCATAAAAGCCTTGATTAGTGCCCCAACATCATCTTTGTGTGCCCCTTAGTCCACTTGTATCTGAACAGGTATTTCAGGAAGAACACTTTCATCTTGCTATCGTGGCTGCTTGAAAGTGCTTTGAAGTTAACAAACTAATGATAATCCAGTTCCAGGGTACCTTGTTATTAAAACTGTTGGTCATCCATGAGTGTCAGCCCCCCGCAGCCTGCACTCCCACTGGCTACATCATAGCTTAGTAAAAAATGGTCTTGCTGAGGATGCCAAATCCCAGACTGAGGAATTTCTGCATTTCAGGGAAGGCTAAGTAGGACTGAGGCCATCTTATTTAATTAGAAGTGAAGCTGCTCCTTAGTTAGCTTCCACATTCTTGAAGGTACGATGAAGTAATAACTCAGGTTTCTGTCTAATGTAGAGCTCATTACCTGTGCAGGAAAAGGTAAAATCTTCTAACTTGGCTTAAAAGTTCTCCCATATGGAGAAGTGCAGGGTTTGCTTTGACAGTTCTGGATGCAGTTTACCAATCCTTTTTGCTTTAGTCAGAACAGAAAGGTATACAGAAAGATTCATGGGTAAAAATACCAAGCGAGTCAGGAACTGGAAGCTTGCTGAAAATAGATTAAACCTGGGTTAATTAATACTTGCTAATTACATCTAGCCTTGTAGACACTTCAGCTATGTAGAAACAATTAAGATGATGGCACAGTCTACTGCTTTTCCCCCTTTTGACTACAGATAGTTATGAGAAGCTTTGGGGTTTACAAACATTAAACCAAACTAATTGAGACAAATCAAAAGTTTTTATTTAGTGTAAAGTCAGAAATACAACATCTTTAAAATGTTCATAAGTTAAATGAAGGCCACAGAATGGGATGTAAAATGGTGTATCAATGAAATGACTACTATATACACACTGATGGATTAAAATATCACTATCCAACCTTACAGTACAAACCCATGATTTTAAGATTACTTGATCCCAGGAAGTTGCTGAAGTCTAACAAGCACATGCTCTGTTACTGCTTGATCCCCTGCAGTGGCGGGGGGGACAAGTGCAGTGACATGGCTTTAAAGCTGGGATGGCTGTAATGCAGTGCAGAAGTCAAGTGCTGGGTGTGATTATTTTTTTTTTAATGCTCAAACCCTGGAGTAGGTTATTGTGATCTACTCTACCTGCTAGCAATGCTGGGATGAATTTAGAGTTTCAGATAGGCAGTAAAGAATAGTCCATAGAAGATTAAAAATAATTTTCAATGTTTATAGAACCCCATGACACAAATGGCATCAGCCACTTGTGCCTTGGTGGGTAAAACGCTTTTCATCATGTTTCTTGACTCAGTCTTGTAAACAACTCTTGAGACCACACTATTAGTGCTTTGTTTGCAATCATTTGACTTAGGCACTCCAGTGAGCACTCTGTAGTCAAATGGGGATAAAGGGGAGACCTTTCCTTTGGGAGCGGGGGGACACCTCACAGTGTCAGCTTATGCTTGAGACACAGCAGTGCTTAACTGCCAAGGAACTTGGGGTTTCAGAGGGATTTATTCTACTATTAACAGCCACTTGTTCAGTTCCTGCAGCTGTATTTTCTAGAATTCATCACAGCAGGGTTGAAAGAGATCTTTGAACTAGTGGTTTCCTTTTGTTAAAAGGTCAAATACAATGGCTTCATTACTGAAGAGACAGACCTCCGTCGTAGGTAACATCCGTAAGTCTGCAATGCTGCTGTAGGGCAAGATGAAACAGATGCAGCTGAGCACTGCTAGAACTTATATTGCTGTTGGTACTTCAGCTTCTGCTCTCCCTTAATACTGATCACGCTAGACAGGCTGCGTCTGTGGAAGCGCTCAGACCCATAATCTGGGCTGAGCCCCTTTACAAGACCTGCTAACAGCCAAGCCAGTGAAAAAGAGGGCACCTTGACACCAGGCACTGCTCAGAGCAGCAAGGTTTGGGAGGCAAAAGCCACCTTTGTTCTGCTGCAGTCTTCTGTCTTAGATGTTTTTGTGCAGTGCCTCAAGAGGTGCTTCACAGGCTCAGGCTCTGGGGCAGGAAAACAGCTGCTCTAAGGCCTGAAGCAAAGACAAGTTTGGCACTTCAGAAGGAAATTAAAAGGTGGCAAGGAAAGACGGTTTTTCTTAGTTCCTCACTGCAAGTTGTTCACAAGGAGCATGAGGAACACTGTTGACCTTCTGTTTCTGTAACGCTTATTACTGAGGTTTTTATTTAACTCTTCATCACACAACTGAAAAACTGCAGGAGCATCATGATGCTGTGCCTGATCGTTCTTTGAGGAAACAGGAAGGTGAAAATGGTGTGAAGCGTACATCTCACAAAGTACAAACGCTCTGATACTGCAACAACTTGGTATTTCCCTGATGTAAGCTGTTTATCCTTGTTCCTCTTCCCTTACCCTCCCCCTTCACAAAACATCTGAAGTGTTTTTCTGTAAATAAGCCCTGCAAATAATGTCATACTGTTATTAGTCTATGGAAATGCTTAACGGGTTTACAGGTATCTGCTTGAAGTTGTTCTGCAGAGCTATGGACAGTATTATAAAGTAATCTCAACAGAGTGGAGGTGAAAAAGGTGATGCTATTAGACTTCCTGTATCAAATGAGCTTTCAACACAACATTATAACTGTATTATTTTGCTAGTCAAGAACACTACCCTAAGACCTCAAAGAGCGCCAACAGACTTTTGTTTACCCCAACAAACTGAATCCAATTTTAAACAAGATATGCTCATTTTCAAAACAAATACGACAGTTTAGTAAGTCTCTACGCTACATTTGCACGTTGCTTAATCTTAACAATACATAAACTTATGTCTCCATGATAAAAGTTATTAACTTTTGTTTCTCACCACAGTTGATAATCCTTCAGGTATCCAGTGCAGCCACAAACTAAGGTATTTTAGCTCATGTAGCCTATGCCAATTAAAACAAAAAAAGACAGCAGCAATACAATGACATCATCTGTGAGTCAGCCCTTACTTCCTTTTGCTTTTTGTGTCAGTTGTTTGGAAAACACTAGACGCTGACATCAGATTTTCGATATACTGTCCAAGAACTTGGTTTTCTGATTTCAGTTTCAAGTTTTCTTCCTTAACAGCATCTACTCGTGCTGAGAGATCTGCGAAGGTGATATCATAAGAAAAATATTAGACACTACTGCATACCATAGAGAATATCTTCTGTGTGCCTACGTCAAACCATTCACACTTCTAATGTGGGAAACACTGCCAGAAGGTATTACCTTATAAAACTCTGTGCTACCCACAAGCCCATTTTTCCAGCATTATTTTGTAGTGCAGTATTTTGACAAACTTATTACACAAAATTACTGTTAGTCTCTATCCTTTCCTTGAATTTTTGAATTAAGCTACTGCAAACTAAAAACTACTTGGAAACAAATTATGTACCTTCAACTGCATAAGTGACATACTTTTGGAGACGGATGTTTTCTGGAGAAAAGGAGGCTCAGAGATGACCTCATCTCTCTCCACAACTTCCTGAAAGGAGGTTGCAGCGAGGTGGAGGTCAGTCTCTTCTCCCATGTAACGAGAGGAAATGTCCCCAAGTTGCACCAGGGGAGATTTAGGTTGGATATTAGGAAAAATTTCTTTACAGAGGGTATTGTGAAGCACTGGAACAGGCTGCCCAGGGAAGCGATGGAGTCCCCATCCCTGGAGGTGTTTAAAAGACACGTGGATGTGGTGCTGAGGGACATGGTTCAGGGACCCTGGCAGTGCAGGGTGAATGGTTGGACTCGATAATCTTAAAGGCCTCTTCCAACCAAATAATTCTCTGATCCTTCAGGATGCTTTGACTAAGGTAGGGTCACTTCTTTTGCTTATTTCTGTGTGCTTGTAAAAATATCTGATGTGTCAAACTGCTAACCTTCAAGTGTGTGCTGCAGTTCCAAAACTTGATTAATAAGCCGTGTTTTCTCTTCTAGTTCCACCTGATTCTCAGCCTCAACAGCTGCAATAAATCATAGGAGTTTTAATGCAACCTCTGTAAGAGCTGGAAATCATATTAAGTAGAAAAAAATAACAATGAAGAACAAGAACATAAAGTTATACCATCCATGTCGGCATTCATCATTGTAGAATGAGCTCTTTCTGCTTTTGAAGAAAGTATTCCCAAGAGATGCTCTGCTTAAAGAAAAAAGAGAGAAGAGTGAGGTACCCATTAATGTAACTGCCCTCATATTTGGATTTTAGATGCATCTTCCTAATTGCCGTTGAAAAGCCAGCACTTAAGCCTAAGGCTGAACAATATTTTTTTTAACATTCTTTAATTTTCTAGAGCCTGATATAGTATGTCAATATGATTCTTCAAGTAACGATGCTTCAGCTGACCACAACAACCGATCTAGGTTACCCCCCAACGCATAAACCCCCCCACTGTTTCTGTGATGTAATTGCTGCCTTCTTGGCACCGATCTTTCTGGAATTGGCTATTAACGAAACACCGAGCAGAGGAGCTCCCTCCCTTGCCCGCTCCATTTCGCTGTTATCACGGGCAAACCCGTCACTGGCATCAGGCCTGCGGGGACCTGCCTGTTCCCTTCGGGTCCCTCGCCACCCACCTCCGCATCCCTGCCCTTCGGGTTAACGACGGCGCCCGGGCGCCGCACCTGCTACCGGCGGCGGGGAGCGGCAGCACCGCAGCGGGCTTCCGCGCCGGACCCGCCGGGAGCCGCCGGCAGCTCTGCGGCCCTGCCCGCGCAGCCCTCCGCCGCCTCCCTGCCGCGGCCGGGCCCGCTTCGCGGCCTGGCGCACCCTCCCCACAGCCGCCAAGGCCCGGCCGCGCCGCCCCGCCTCCTCACCTGCCGCCACCGCCCCTCCCTGCGGGCTGCGCCCCGCGCCCCGGCCCGGCCGCAGCTCTGCTCCTCCCGCCGCGCCTGCGCCGGCCCTTCGCCCCCGTAGCCGGCCCTGCGCGCGCGCACCGGGCTGCACCCGCCCCTGGCCAATCGGCGGGGCGGGCCGGCGGGGCGGGGCGGGGCCCCGGTGCCTCTACTGACAGGGTGGGAGGAGCCTCGCCGGCCTCCCGCCGCTCCGCGGGCGGGGCGAGGGGCGCCCCTCTGCCGCTGTCCCTCCCGTCCCGCTGGCGACGGGGCGGGAAGGGGCCGCGCGCTGACACACAGAGGGCGGCCGGGCCTGGAGCGCCCTTCCCTCCTCCCTGCGGCCCGGCGCGGCGAGGGAGCCTTCTCGCGTCCCGGAGAGCTCGTCGTCCCTCTGCCTTCCTGAGGGGCGTGTCGATCGTAGCGGTCCTGTCCCCTTAAACCCCACCGAAGCGCAGATAAAATAATGGAAGCAACTAGTAAGTGCGCGGTTAAACCGACACCGGCGCTTTCCGGATAAACTCGTTCTGCGCCCGAAGCGGGTGTTCGCCGCGTGGTCCTCCCGGCGGTGGGCCGCAGTGCCCGGTGTTGAGAAGAGGCGGGTGCTCTCCGGGGTGTACCTGCCGCAGGTGTCGGTGGGATGGCAAAGCCCGAGGAGCGCTGGCAGAACCGAGCGCGGCTGTGGTTACACTTCACTCTCAGGAGCTCTTGGAGAGGAGCCGCCCAGCAGCGTTCACCTGCCCCGGTTCAGCACTCGGTGCCCCTGGGCGAGCTGTGTCCAGCCTGCCAGGTCGATGAGGTGCCTGCACAGCATTTCCCGGTTAGGAAACCGGTGACTTACCGCCGTGCTTCTGAATCTGACAGCATTAGCGGTCACATCTGCTCTCATCTAGCCAGGCTCAAGAGCTCCAAAGCAACGCTTCTGTTCCTGTGGTGTGTCCCTGGTTCCCTGGCGGGAGGAACCCCTGCAGAACATGCTGCACAGCTCCCTTCCGACCTCGAGGGACAGAGAAAGGACAAAGGTGGCTGCGCTGCATAACCTGTAGCATCTTTATAGGTACTATGGATCTCGAACCGTATGTTGCAGGAATATCTCCAGTTATCAATAAATAATTTGATGCTGTGTAGGAAGATCAAGGCATTTGGGGGGGTGCCCGCTACTGTATTTTTTTAGAACGCTTCAGAAAGTGTGTGTTTCTAATAGCTGCATCTTCTGAGTGCCTCCACAGCATTACCAACATTGTGTCAATAACTTCCTTAACCTCGCAATGTCCTCCCAGGCGGTGGCTAGGCTTTCGGAGCTTGTCGGTAACTCTCCTCGATTGCAGTTTTCGAAGTGGCAGGTGCTTCTCACCCTGTTAGGATCTTGCTGGCTGCACTTGCTACATCGCAAGCTTGGCAACCAACAGGTTCTCATAATTCTTTCTAGCAAGATAGTTTCCAGAACTTTGATTAACAGAGCTGAAAAAAGTGGCCAGAGTGGATACAGATGGATTGAGAGCTTGCTGACCCGGTGAAGAACTTGCAGTGTTTTGGACTATAAGAACGGGGTGGGAGGAACTATTGCAGGTTAATCTTACACTCGTAGAATGTTCTGGGTTGGAAGGGACCTTCAAAGGTCATCTAGTCCAACCCCCCTGCAGTGAGCAGGGATGTTACCAACTAGATCAGGTTGCTCAGAGCCCCGACCAGCCTGACCTGGAATGTTTCCAGGGATGGGGCATCTACCACCTCTCCGGGCAACCTGTGCCAGGGTTTCACCACCTTCAGTGTAAAAAATTTCTTCCTTATACCTAGCCTAAATCTCCACTCCTTTAGTTTAAAACCATTAAACCATCACCCCTTGTCCTGTTGCAACAGGCCTTGCTAAAAAGTCTGTCCCTATCTTTCTTACAATCCCCCTTTAAGTATTGAAAGGCCTCAATAAGGTCTCCCTGGAGACCTTCTCTTCTCCAAGCTGGTGAAAAGCACCTCTCTGCAGCAATTCCCCACTTTGCTTGCTGCATTATGTTTGCGGTTTATTGTTTAAACTGGCCCAAAACGAGCACAGTGGGAAAATTCTTGACATGAAGTTACAGAACAGAATGGAAACCAGAGATACTGGCTGCTGTGCTGTCCTAGCCAAAACAGAGCAGTAATTCCAAGAGCTGCTGGTTTACCTCCTGTTTCCATTTTGGTGCATACACTGTTGAGGGTTCGTTCTACTTTGCACGGTTGTGGTTTCTGACTGTGGTATTTTCTTTTGATTCATAACTCTGATGTTTGAACTTGAGCACCAGGCTGAGGCTCCTTTCCAGAAGTCAACCTGTGTGGGAAGTTTTTTGGTTTTCCTTTAGAGAAAATTGTCTTTACGCACTGTTAGCATTGCAGAGGGGCTGTCAGCAGAGAACAGATGGTGTCTTTAGTCTACATGGTGCTGTGAGTTACTAGGTTAGTGTTAAACAGCTGCACAGACGCTTCCTCAGGTTTGTACCACAGTATGTGCAGACATCTTGGACCTAGTGCATCTTAGGGGTCCCTGTATCTGGTATCTGAGATGGTGCAGCTGGCCCATGCTCCTGGCCCCCAGCGATTAGAATCTGTCCCTGTGTGACCTGGCTACCTGCCAACTCCTTATCATGGTAAGATCCATTCGTGTTACTGTTTGTTCCTTCCCTGTCCTTCCTCCCCTCATTCCCACGGGAAGTGTCACAGCACTGGTCTGCACAGTCCAGGGACCCACACCGCTGGGATGATGCTGCTGGGTGCAGACGCCACAAAGAGAACGCCTAGCTCGTGCTTTCCCATAAAAAGGGACTTCCTGACCCTCCCTCTATTTTCTAGTGCAAAGGAAGTCAACTCCAGGATTGTAAATATCCGATGTGTTACCAGATTGAACAAGCAAACAAAAAACCCAAAGGAAGATGCTGCAGATAAAACCTCACAGCCCAGACTAATTTTTATGAGAAATCAACCAAACCAGCAGAAGCTGGGCATGACTTACCTATTGGTTTTTCAGATTCCTTACCTCACCTGTCTTATACTGAGTAATAGATCATCAATTTGTTGTGCATGTTAAATTTGAAGCTTTAGGGCTTTGGAGCCCATCCCAAACAATAAGATTTCTTTTATAGTGCAGCACGTGTCCCAGGAAAGACACACCTATGTGTATGTGTAGAGTAACCACACAGTACAGCGCATTTTAGGGTGTGATTAGTGTCCCCTTTGGCTGGAGGTGGCCAATTCAAGACTTTGCCTAACAATCCTCACTCTTATCAGCCTGTAGTGTTTTGGTAACTCTTGTCTTAGAACATGTCATTTCTGTGTTCTTGAAGTCGTTAACATGGCAAGTCTTGTCCAGAGATTGTTCCCAGGAGAACCTGAAACAATCCTTCTGTTTGACAGGGATCTGGCAGCATTTGTTTCTCTGTGGTTTCCCCACTCACTGGGAGGGGCAAAATTAATGGGGTAAATACTCGTTAGATGTAAGCGTGAGCACGTGGGTCAGCTTTGCTGTGTGGCTGTTCACTTTGAGCTGAGAGATTGGGCACAAACTGGGTGCGCAGGGCTTTTTTACTTTTGTTTACAAACTTACTGCTCTCTAGAGAGCATATACCTTAGCAAGAAAATCAAACTATACTCAAGAAAAGGTAGAAATTGATTGTTTTCTCCTGTGGAGCAGCATAACAACACACTAACAGCCTCTCTGAAGTTCAAAAGGGTAAGAGGATTCTTTTTACTACTGGAAATACTTGAACACTGCACTAAGTAACGTTCTACTGTTTGGTTTATTAAACCATTTGTACCTTACACATAAGATCACGCGCTTCAGGTAAGTGGATTTTTCTGACTGAAGAGCTATAAAGAGAGCTCATAGTTTTTAGCACCATGTCAGAGCTCCTGAAGTCAAAACTGACTTGGATGTAACTAAGAACAGGTGCTAATCCCTTTCTTTCTTACTAATGAATCTTATGTTTTCTAAGGCGTTCGGTTAAAGCAGAGGAGGCATTTATAATATTGTCATCTATATTAAATTTATAGGAACGAGTTTCACTTTACAAATGCAATTATCTTTACTTAATTGTACCCTAAGTTCCAATCAAGCTTTCCTAAAACCAGCTGATGTTGCTGGCAAAGGGAATTAATTTAGTCAGTATCACTGCAAGAGCGTTTTTTGCTTAAAATAGCAACAATCTCCCTAGGACATAAAGCATCACGAGCAGTTTGCCTGACTGCATATCTGTGTACAGTTACAAAACTACAGGAGGGAATTTTATTGCTCCGGATTCCAACTCTCAGCCATTGCTGCTAATGACAAGCATTTGGGGACGTTTTATCCTACAATGCTGGTCCACACCCTGGTTTTCCCATGGTACACAGTGCAAATCACAAGCCTTTCGCTTCCTTCTTGGCAGCCTTACAGGCGCTAGAGTCGCCTGCGTAAGCCAACTGATGACAGAGGCTGCTTCTTCTCTCCTAGAACAGAGATGTGTTCTCCTTTTCGCTCGCAGAAGGAGGTTTTTTATGTATTTCTGAGATGAGTTTGCTATTTGAGCTCTGCTGTTTTCTCCTTTAACTAATTATTGCCACAAAGACAAAAAGGAATACAAAAGGTTTAATTATTTTTCCTTGCAACACTAAGTCACAAGAGCCTTTACATCAGATTTCCATGTTTCTCTGTGGAAATGACAGACTCTGGGAAGTTGGGGTTTTTTTTCAAGTGATGTTGCTTTACACCAGAATTGTTTGCAATTTTATCACCCCTCCCAAGTAACCTCTTAAAGACTTTTGTAGCCTTGTCCATGTCCTTGTGCAAATTTACAGTTACAGACTCCTGTCAAGTACAGAATTTGAGTAGTTCTTAGTTTGCACTTTTTCCAGCTGAATCAAATTATACAAAATGAGCAGCTCTTTTGGCTTACATTGGTCTAACTCTTGTCTGTGTCCTTATTGCGCATGTTTTGGTAGCACTGTGGGTCCTAAGTGGGAATGGCACCTCATCAGATGACATAACGTGAGCATACGGTTGGGGAGGGGGGAAAATGCATTCTCTTTAGAAAGGCTACAAAAAGAGAGCCTTAGAAAGTCAATTTTTCTCTTTAACCACGAAGACATCTGTCATATAGTGTAACTGCATCCTCTCTCGTGCAAGAGCGTGCATGAGCACAGATGTTCTCATTTCTACCCTGACTCCTCAAAAATGCATTTTTAAATAGCCTGAGCAACTGAGCTCTCTGCAGCTTTAGGCTGTGAATAGCAACATACATGACATAACATTGATCTGTTCGCTGTTTGGGCCTCCTTATAATCATGAGCTGTAGGTTTGCCACCAGATTTTGTGGAAGGACGTTTAGCGAGGTTCCACAAAGCTTTACTGGTGACTTAACGGGATGAAAACTTGGTTTGCCTTTCTGTAAGTTAGGCCTAAACTTTTCGGGGTTTATGGCTGCCTTTTAAAAGAGGAAGTTTATGTAGGAAATGTCGTCCTTAATGTTGGCTTTCTGGACAGCGTGTTTGAAACAAGAGTAAGAGAATTTCTAAGTTCTTTACAATGGAGAAAGAGAGCCTTGATTTACTTAGCATTGATCACACATTTTTGCAGCTGTTGGGCATCGTATAGCCATTTTGTTTTATTTTTGTTTAATTTCCTCTGTGTTTTTGTCCGAGTAGGTAATTTTCTGAGGGAACTTTATCAAGTGCTATGAGTTTCTAAATGAACAGGTATTTCTTTCATTAAAGGTGAAAATGTTTTCACAAATGCTGTTAAGGAATGCTTTCCTTGATTTCACAAGCTTTTGATATTGCTGTTAAAATACTCATTGAGAAGTTACTGCCTTGCTGCCATTTTGTGTTCGTCTTGATTTACGTGGAAGTGACTTATTTTTAATACCTGTGTACTTAACAAATAGAGAAACACTGCGGCTTTGAAAGAGCAGTAGCTATTAAATATTCATGCACTGCCCTTGGTTAATCAGGCTCAGTAACCCCTCTTGCTTTGCCACAATGGCTTTTCACTGCACTAAGGAAACTTCTGATGTTAAGTCTGTGTTCTGATTATGCTTCAGATCGTACATACATAGCATGTTGTTCTGTTTAGTATCTTTTCCAGTACATTATAAGAAATGGAGAGAAAGCCTTATGCAATTACAAACGTACTGGAGTTGATTAAAACCAGTGCATCTTTGTGATCCTACTTAAAATTTAATTACGGAACGCTTGCTTCTAAAGCATTGGGTCGTCCTCGGGCAAAGTCCACTTACGATCTTCATATTGCAAGTCTAGTTTCCTTATTCCTTGATTGAACTTGCTGTTGTCCATCCCAAGGAATCTTTTTCTCCCTCACTATGTAAAACTTTTCTTTTATCCTCCCTGCTCTTATGGAATTGATGTTCTTCTCCAACCTTACAGTTAGAGCTAAGGCCCATTCTAAGTTACTGTAATTAGTCTTAACTTCAACTGGGAGAAATAAGGAAGACTCTTTCCTACAAAGTATATGATAGTGCCTTCCTATTCTAGGTTTAGGAATTTTTTTACACCTCTCTCTGTAGCCTCCAGGTGTGGTCCTCTGGCAGAAGAAACGGACCGAGGTTATCATGTTCACCATGAATCTTACTATATTCTTCCCCTATACCTTCAAGCTAAAAGCTTGTCTGAAAATGTCATTTATTTTCTGTTATTCTGAATTTCCCTCTCTGCTCTTGAGCAGCTGTCCCCACCTCTTACTACTAGGGGAAAAACCCTGATATTGGTAGCAGATCTTGCATAAAAAAGCCTTGTTTATGGTCCTCTTCTGTGTTGTGAACATGAGCTTTCTCTGACCTTGGGTCTGTTACTGCAGTCAAGAGTCTAGTTAAATTTGAAGTGCTCAGTTTCTAGGTGCAGTAGAGCCTTATTTGCACTGTTGCTGAGCAGCTACTTTTATAGCAGTGACATCTGTCAGGGCTTGGCATTGGTGAGTATCAAGCCCTGAATGCCTAGGGTGACTTGAGCATCCAGTGTCAGTGCTTGAAGGAGAGAGTCTGTAACTTTGTGCCTCTGTTTTCTCATGTGTGTTAACACTTTCCACGCTGCACGGGTGCTGATGTTAGAGTAGCAGAGGAGGCTAGTGGGTGTTTGCCTTCTGACGCAAGTGACTTGACATCTTCTGAAAGACTGAGCAAGCAATAAGGCAAAAACACCCATCTGTGAGACAGGGCAGACTGAGACCCATCTGGTATTGTGGAGTCATCCCTAACTCAGCTCCTTCTGGGTGCTTTGCAAACACTAGACAATCTTGCCACAGTGTGCTGCCCCTCATCTGTTCTTACCACGTTATCAGCCATGCGGCAAGACATGAAACAGTGTCACAGAATACCTTTTCCTCACTGTTCTACACCGTGCTACAGGGGAAGAGTGATACTGTCAGGAGAACCCTCCATTACTGCACAACTTGGACCAAGGTCTGTAATTTATCTTCGTGTGAGTAGTTCGGGTCAGCCGCATCTCAAAGTCACTATGCAGCATAAACCAAGTGCATTCAAACATCCAGTTTAGCACCATCACGCTAATATGAAATTGCTAGAAAGTTATGTTATAAAAATAAGATCAACACCTTGGTTTGGTTTTTTCATATAGAAGGTAAAGATAGCATGTACTGTAACATTCTTTACACTTAAAAAAAAAGAGGTGGGGAATAGGACTTGCATCGTTAATTAATAACTAATCTAGAGTCCTAGCTAGTGTAAATTATCACAGCTCTATGGCAGCCATGCTGAGATGATCAAGTTGCTACTCTGGCCACACCTTTCTAAATAATTTATTATCAATTCATACTAACCCAGTTCATTTTCCCAGCATGTAGAACTATCCTACTTCCCATTCCAAATATTTTTTTATTCTGTAAGCTAGAAGGGGGTGGGGTATAGGAAGGGGGAGGCAGTCTTTGCTTTTGTAGTGTCTTTTACAACAACAGAATGTTTAATCGTGAGGAGTTAAATGGATCAGCTTATTTCCATTACCAATTAATTTGTATCGCTTCTTGTGAGCTCTCACTAGAGTATGTCAAAGAGATGATTGCTCCATATTGAGGAGGAAAGGCCAGCATTATCTGTATTTTCTTTGGTAGTAGTAACTACTGAGTTAACTGTTCTGTAACTTTTTCTTTCTAAACAGTGAAAGGCTGTATGTGCTCAGATGACAAATACACATTACCATATACTATTATGTGAACACTGAGGTAGCCTCCATACCCCCAGAATCTCAATTCTTAATTAATTACAAGGCTATTCAACTACACAACTAGAAAAGTTTACTTGAGGGCATTTGCTAAAAGTACGTTGTTCCTGGTACTTAGGGTCTCACCCAGTACTGTTTCTTATTCAGCCCGTGGAATTCATATTGTATCCGTAAATTACCGTAGTTTCTTACCTGAATCATCTGCCAAAGAAATGTTGGTGAAAGTGCTATCCTCCTCATCCAAAGATAGCTCCATTTCGCTTCCTTTTTTCGACGTTTCCGAGACGTGCGCTAAGCATGGCAGTTGTCAGCCATTCTTCAGCGGGTGCGCGCGTGACTTCTCTGGTTCAATCTTTAATGAGTCCAACACACAGGTGCTATCGCATACTGTTGGCAGCTGCTGTGTGGTAACTCAGCTGAACCTTGAGCTCTTTTCCGGACATTGTTAAGCTGGAAGTTGTCTGAGTTCGAACTGCTGGGTCAGATACGTGCTGAGCAAACACTGTTATTGCAGGCTCCTGTCAAAGGACCGTGCGTCCACCCTTCTTGTTGTTGTTCTTGATTTTCTCTAGGGTTGTGTATGAGTTTTTGTTGGAGGGGGGTTTTTCGTGAAGAAGGAAAGTAACTCAAAGTGTTCAAAAAATGTTACTCACAATCCAAGCAAATGCAATGGACAGATTTGGGAGCAGCAAATTTACTCCTCGGGTCCTTGGGAATGTGAGTGATTTTACTTACGGGAATGATAACATCAAAACCAACCGGGTAATGTGAACAAGTGAAATTATAACTGAGCACGTGATGTTCTGTGATACATGGGAGGAAGGAAGAGAATTTGAGTTCAAAGAAAACATCACTTTAGTCTTCTTGTTTTGCTGCTTAAAGATAATTTGGCGTAGTTTGAACAGCTGAACTAAAAATTCACTTCAAACTACTTAGCTCTTAAGAAATAGCTTTCTTTTGTACTGCTGGAATAGAATGTTTTCCTGCAGTCAGTTTAAAAGGATAAATGGCCCCAGGTTTGATTAAAGATGGTATAGTGAATTTTCAGGGGGTTGCATGTTCAGAATCTACCTGTCTTTCAATTTCTTATTTGTATATTTGTATTTATTTGTATTCAGAAAAAGGCTGTAAGCTTACAAATTGACAATTAAATTGTCAATATTTTTCTTAATTGTAATTAGGAACCTCTCTGAACTCTCACTAAAAATTGAATCTTTGTTTTCCAATGCACTCGAATGAGGCAGTTCTCAGAATTTACAGTTTGCCTTTCTCACTGTTAGACATCATCTTGATTTGGACCCCCGAGACAGCTTCCATGTACAAAGGTAAATGCACGTAACTTTGCAGGACAAAGGGCCTGAGACACTAAAAGTTGGAACTGATGCAGCTTACAGCAATGATAAATGTAATGCTGCTATTTAGCTTTTTCTTCTGAACCTTTAACTGCTTAGTTGGATTTAAGCTTTTCTGCTGGTGTCAGTGAAGTTACTGACAGCTGCCTTCAGAGATTACTGAAAAACGAGCACATCCTGCATTTTCAGGATTATGATGACAGTTGCTAATTTTTGCTTCGCATTGATCAGAAGCAGTTCAAATTTATCTTATTGGTCTTGAGTAGACTGTGTAAAGAGACCTACTGGTTTCGTTCCAAATCCTTGAGTATCACAAGGTCGGGTCTGGATCTGTTGGGGTTTTTTTTTGTTGTTTCTTTCAGTGATGCAACAGCGTGCTTCAGAGCTCTCATGATGATAAGAACCCTAGAAAACATTTTGATCTTTTGTCTTTATTGTGTCTTTTATTGTTCTCAGACATATTATGTGCAGTAGCAGCATTTCAACAACTCAGTTTGGAAGGGCAGATCCTAAAAGCACGTGCAGCTATATAATCTGTTACCTCTGAACTTCGTAAAATCATATGCCTGTGGAACAAAGGGTTCTATCTTGTCCGAACTGCGTAGCCCTCATCTAAAAGGTTTAATTAACTTTTCTTGCCTGTGTCAATATTGTTCTATTAAATCGGCCATGCGGGCTCCCTCTGGTAGATACAATTTCCATGTAAATTATGAACTGGTTTTAGACAGACTCTTGCAGTAGCCCAGTGAATGTGGATGTTGTGCAGTTGTTATTCATGTCTAGATCAAAGCCATTAGTAACAGTGGTGCAGGGTAAAAGCTGTATTTTAATAAGAGCTAGTAGCAAAGACTCCTCCCGGTGAAGGAGAACGCGATTCAGAGAGGAGCCTGGCTGCCTCATGCGGGATGGACTGATCCCTGCAGCGTCCGGAGTCAGGCTCTTGCCTTTGTGCCAAGCGCATTCCACTCCAGGTGGCACCAACGAGCCCGAGGAGTTACTCTTCCTGCCCTACAGAGTCAGAGCTCCAAGGCTCAAAAATAAGGCTGCTCTGCAATTGTCTCAGAGCTCATTAAAGGTCCCTTTGAGAGAAACGCCTTCGTACAGGCTGCTTGCTTCCTTTGTCCTGGTTTGAGCTAGAACAGAGCTCATTCTGTTCAGTGATTTTACTTTCCAGCTCGGTCTCTGCCAAGTCACTGCACTGTCTGAAGTTAACGGCATGTTTCTGCAGACACTGTCTGCTTCTAGGAGTGATAACCTGGATGTTTACAGTTACTACCAGGAGCTGGTCTGCAGAAAGGCTCTGGCTTGTACTTGCTCCTGTGCAGACCAAGGTCACTGCTAAACCCTGTGTGCCATGGCGGGGGTGCAGTGAGTTGGAGGCTGCACCCGCAGGGAAGAGCGGACAGGACAGGTGACCCTACACCGACCAACAAGGTGTTCCATCCCATAGACGTCACATTTGGTATAAAGCTGAGGATCACAAGGGTCAAGCTCTCTTCTTCAATGGCCTGTGTCTGAGGAGGACTGTCCATTCTGCCTTCAGTCCCAATCCGTGCATTCCTGAATCTGGTTCCAGTCTGCCTCTGAGTCTGTTCTGGGACTTCCCAGTGCCTGCCCTGCACCATCAGTGGAGACAGAGATGTAATTGCCATGGGGAGGAGGTGGGGTGGGTGTGTTCGGTTTGATATTGGTTCTGTGTGTATTTGTATATATTTCATTTTATTGTTATTATTTTCATTAAAGCAGTTTTAGTTTTCTTTTCCAGTCCCTAAGTCTCTCTCCCTTATTCTCTTTCTCTTCCCCTTTGGAAAGGGAGAGGGGTTAATACAGAGCATCTGCCATGGGTCTAGTGGCCGGCCCCACTCTAACCCTTGACAGTTTCCTCAGCCAGTGCCTCTTCCTCTGAAAAAGGAGAGAGCAGAAAGTTTAGATACGTGTGTTTGGGTGCACGTACCTAGTTGTGTGCATGGGTATGTAAAGACCAACATGGGGCTCCGGAGCTGCCCTGCTTTACAGAAGGCCTTTGCCTTTCATGAGGACCTGGGGATCAGATAGATTTGTGGGAGACCTACACAGCTTGTTCATGGAAATGGAGACTCATTTACCAGCAGAGAGAAGGATGGGGTTGAACTAAAAGGACTCTACCAACATGATCATGTTTCTTTCTTGCCTGAAAGATTTTTCATGTTTAATGTTCTATAATTGTAAAGGCACTGTAGAATCTGTAGCTTGTTTGATTTTGTGAGTGCTGTGGTGAGAAACATTTTCTTTGGTGGTGGCCTGATATTTTATTAGTGAAATAAGCTCTTTGGATAGGAAATGCCATGTAAATGTAAAGTAGAAGTACGCATTTCTTGCTGTCATCATGTTTGTTTTGTAAGGAAGAACAGAAAGGAGCAGCAGCAGACAGAGGAACTCTGACCAGCTTGCAAGCAAGCTGTGTAATGGAATTAGCTGTCAGAGCACAATGAGTTTAGCTATTTCCATATGTGAATTATTTTCACTGGAGTAATGGACATTAATGTAAAAGTTAATTTGGTTATAAAATATCAGTTCATCTTTCTGAGGGGTTCGTTACTAAGTCGAACGGAGGTTGTGGAGCACCTAGCAGCTGTCTGGCTGCCTTTTAAAATAGGTGGCATAAACTGTCAGAGGAGGTTGAGGGTGGGGACAGCCTTTCCTACAGCCACCCCCATGAGCCTTTTGTTGGATTTTATAGCAGTATCATCAGTTCATGTAGCCATGTGCTAGCCCAGTTTTGATGGGGTTTGATAACGAGCACATTAGTAGATCACTGAGTATGATGGTCATGATAAATACCCAAGAATGTCCTCAGGTTTGGTACCGAAATGATTCTCCGTGCTCAAGATTTTGTACTTGGTCAGGCAACTTTATATCAAGTACCCAATTACAGGAGGTTTTTAGATCCTTAAATTTAAAGCACCGTAGCTAAACCTGCCTGGTAGTAGGTTCACATTCTTATTACTGTAAGTACCATGTTACTGTTTCCGAATTAAAATGATTTAATAGTGACCTGAAAAGGAAGTTGGCTCAGAGTTAAGTGCAGGTGTATGGAACGTTTCAGCGAAACCACAGCATGTGCCGTGACTCCTATTTATACTAGCAGCGTAACAGCGCTTAGAGTGCGGTTGAGTAGACTTCACTACAACTCCTTTCCTGTAGGGCTCAGCCTTGCACATATGAACTGAGCTGCAACGTCAAAACACTCAACAGCCCTTTTCACCTGTTTCCCTTGTTTCCTGTTACAGCGCTGGGAATCCGCAGCCACGGTGCCTTGTGGAAACACTTTTCAGTCAATGACTCTCTTTCAAATATTTTTCTGCTTTGGAAAGGCAAGAGGGAAGGGTGGCATCTGAGGCAGGAGGTTAGTCAGCAGAGAGACATTTTTGCTGTCTGCGCCCCTCATCAAAACCTCACTGACTCCTTGTTCCAAAGGTGTAATTGCATAGAGATGATGCCTGCCGTTGCTCTGATACTTTCTGAGTACCAATAATAGAAAAAGAAATTTTTAAGTCAGAAAGAGTAAAAGAAGGTTTCTGTCAATTACAGAGGATACTGGGACAGAGTCAGGGTGCTCTGGGTGGGTTAGATCCTTGTTGCCACCCAGGTGTAGCGGCTGATCTTCCATCAGGTTGCACTGTACAATCTTAATGCATTAGTCTGCTTTTGTTGGACAGTGGTTTGATCCGGAGTCCAACCTGAAGCCACATTTTGCGAATATGGACGGTGTATGAAGTAAGCGATGCAGTATATTAACCCACCGAAGGATTCTGAAATAGGAAAGCGATGTTTCGCGTTCTTAGGAGATATCGTATCCTTCTGCTTTTAGTCAGCACATTTAAAAACAAAATGAAAAATAGTCCCTTTGATTTGTATGTTTTTAAGTAGGACAAGAAGTAAAGAGCAGGATCCAGCTCTGACTGTAAACTGGGTAATACACATTTGTATAAATTTGCTGGTACTTTCTAGCATACAGCAAAGCGTTTGGAATTATTTTTCTTCCACAAAACATAAAACTGCATCCAATGTGTCACTTTCACACTGTATATAAACCGCAGCATTTCAAAAAGACGAGCCTTGTTAGGAAATGACAGCTGCCGGTGCCTTTCTGTTTTAATGAACTTTGACAGCGAGGAGCTGTGGCACGTGTTGGGCGCATGCTAATAAAGCCGTAGTCGTACTAGTGAATTCACAGCATGTTCCCAGCTAGTCTGACTGACGCTGTGCAACAGCAACCTGCTGGCAGAACAACAGTTTACTAAGGTGGTGACAGAAGCATGTTAAATGAGTCACTCGCGGATTGAACCTGTAAACTGAGGTATATTTATCCTTGTCACTAAAGCTCTGAGGTAGATATTCTCTTCCTGCGAGTCCCTCCTCACTCACCACTTACCAGCTTAAGATACTTACAAGCCATGTTGTGGCTGAGATAGTCTTGCAGATCGTAAGATATGCTTCGAGGGCATGTTATGCAAATAAGCGTCATTATTTCCAAATGCTGCTTCTGAAGCTGCATCCAAAATTGGCCGCCTGGAAACCATGCACAACAACTGCCCACTTGCATTCATATCCAGTCGCTTACTACATTCCATTTTGATAAATGCAGAGGTGGTGTTCTTTTCTGCATGAGTAATTTTTTTTTATATATATTTGGATCTGAACCTCTGCTGTCTGAAAATGAGTGACTCGTTCATAACATCTGGTATGTATGTCTTAAAATAGACCCGCTTTCCTTCACACTTGTCCATTCTACTCTCAGATTTCCTGTCATGCGTCTGTCTAGCTTGGAGAACATTTACCCGCTGCTTCAAAGCCTGCTGCTTCAGACTACTTCAAATACTCTGTAAAGTTTAATTCTGTTGTGATTCCTGTAAAACCAGATGATGACTGGGCAATGGGTGAGCCTTTCTGTATTTTACTGGTGTGTCCTCTTCCAGTTACCGCTCCTTCCTCTTTCACCTGATGCATCTTCTTATAACTAGGTGACTCGGCATGTGCAGTGTGCAGCACAACAGGACTCTTCACTGGATTTTGGAATGATCTGTCTGCTTTTCCCTTTGAATGAAAGCCCGGTCTGCTTCATTTCCTCGATCTGTAGTTCTAGAGGTGGCAGTAATTCAGGAACAGCGTTCGCTCAAGTAATTTCTACATCTCTAATAATTTTTCATTGTGTTCATTACAGATACTAGGAAATTATTGGTTAGTTCACTGGAAAGTACCAGTGTAGAAACTGATAAGACACCTTTTTTTTTTTTTTTAATTTCATCACTCTCTAGCCATACTAAATGTTTCCTCCACCTCTTTGTAAATACAGAGGTGCAGAGAGGTCGGCAGTGCATACCCTGACCCAGGGTGTGTGTTCTTTATGCTTTTGACAGTTTTCTCTGATGTGTCTGGCCACTCGCATCCTTCTAGAGTGTGACCAGTGAGAACACAGGGAGTTTTCCTTCTTCTTGGTCCTTCGTAGAGTCCTCCAGCTCTGTAAGCCGCTAACCTGTGTATTTCTTGTGTTCCACAGTGCAGTTAAATGCAAAACACTTCAGATTTTAAATGTGTAATCATTAGAATTGTCACTGTTAAATGGATGGGGGAGGTTTAATCCAATCAAAGTTTGTTGCTTAACCAACAATTAAATTTATACAATACTAATAGATTTTACTTTGCAAGAAGATTGCAAAAATGGATGGATCTCAGTGCAGCCATAGTGGTGAAGAGGACTGGGTCCAGACTACCAGGCAGAATTCCAAAACCCCGACGATTTATTAGCTGAAACAAATCTGGCGGTTGCCGCTTTCTCCGCTGCTGCCTGCCTCCTGGGCTGTCGCATAGCTGAAACACTTGCCAAAGCGTGTGGACAGGCTGCTGCACTTTGCCTGCCGAGCAGCCAGCAGAGCTCTCTGCAGAATGAGGTGTCAGTCCGTCAGCAGTCGGATGCTAAAAGGCTGACAATGAGAAGGGCAGGTCTATGTGTGTATACATATTTTTTCAAAGTCCCATATGTTGATAAATATTATCAACACTTGCATACAGATGCCTCATTTGAAGATCATGCATTTCCTGTTGTCACATACCTGGTTTCCAGAATTCTGAGAAATCCCCCGTGGAATGTAATCACGTGACAGGTTTGCTCAGTCATTTGTGTCTTGCTTATTCTTGGACATTGTCTATTTAAGCTGCGGCTCTGCTGGCTTTTCTTTAGTACAAGTCTCCTGGAAGGTTATTGCTGATGGCAGCTGTGGCTGAAGCTAGTCTGGAGTGATGAATTATTTAGGGTGACTAATGCTTCTAATGGACTGGATGATCAATAATGCTTATAATAATACAATAGCAGAGAAATCTCAGTTGACAGAGACCTTGTGTATGAAAAAAAAAAAAACAGTTTCTGGAGGTGGAATGGATCTTAGGGCATATTTTTGCCACCATAAAATGGCCTATTTCCCAGTGACTTTAATAGAATTGTGCCCAGATCGTAGTTTTATCATGGTTCTTACAGTAGTTGGTGTTTCCTTAAAAAAAAACCCTGAAATTATGTAAGAATCTTTTTCCCTTTTTTATTTTTAAAGTGCAAGACTTGTGATGAGGAATGAAAATTTAAAAGAACAATACCTGTGAACCCTGGTAGAAGCTGAACACAAACGTGAAATATCTGAATATATTTAGGAAAAATTATGTTACTTTAATTCCTTGAGTCACAACACTTAAATGTGGAGTGTTTACTTTGTTCCTATATCTCACTTTATAAAAATGTCTTAACAAGGTGGTTTATTTAGGAGTTTCAAAAACTTTTTTGAGGCTGTGGAAGTGGTTGTTACAAGGTATTACCTCTTACATTTGTGTTTGAATGGCTTCCCTTGCCAACTTTCCTGGGTGGGAATTGCGTCACACTGGAGTGAAGGTTTCCAGTTTTGATTTGGGAAAGTTGAAAGTAGAAGAGGAAAAGAGAAAACAGTAAGTGTGTGGTGAACAAGCTCAGTTTCCAAGCCAAGTAAACTATTTAAGAAGGAAAGAATGAAGCTGTGACAGTAATGCCAAACCCAACGATTCAAAACTGCTACTCTGTAAATGGTTCAGCCTCAAAAAATAATAAATAATGGGATTGTTTTATTAGCTTTAGCCACGAGCATTAATGCTTCTAACACCTCCTCAGGCCCAAGAAAATTTATTTTTTTTTATAGAGCATCAAAGCAAAGATGTTATGAAAGTATATCAGTTCAAGGGTTGAGACTGGAAGAAATACACCATTATGTTAACACAGTCCAGGGTAAAATTGAAAGAGTTGTAAGGATATCTGACTTAGTGAGAGCCAGCTGCAAGGTCCATGCAACAGGAACAGTACATACTGTATGTGAATGTCTGTTATCAAAAAATTCACCCAAAAGCCAAGAAACAGAAAATTGCTCTCAGACATTGCAAGTCTAGTGATGGAATTATCTGGCGTGGGCCAAAAAATGGACCAGGTGAAGCAGCAGCAAGAAGTCTTCCTCTGCCTGTGCCCCAGCTGAAGTTCCTGTATGACGTGGGATGAACCTGAAAGCCGTTCTCTCATAGAGAAAACCCAGGGCAATGGCATTAACACATCTGTTAGCTTCCCGTGCTGCTGGGTCTCCTCTGCTTCACTTGAGGAGATGTGGTTTTAGCCAAGGAGGGAACTCTGACCTTTAACGCAGTTTCGCATGATTTAACCACAAAACAGCTTTGTACTTACTCAGCAAGGCAGCCCTGAACACTCCTAGTTTAATGTGTCTTAGGAAAGAATATTTCTGTAGACTAAAGCAAAGCGGTGACATCTGTCTTTTTCCCCCCTCCTTGCCTCATTCTGCTGCACGCTTTCCTCCTCAGTATCCCAGCTTCACGCTTCCTCCGCCCTGCTCCATCCCTCTTTCTGCGTACCTTTACTTTTTCTTGTCTTCTCAGCCCTCTTTACTTGACCCTGTTTTTGTCGTAGGTCACTTAGTGCAAGTCCTGACTTCTACTGAGTTCTGGCAGGCCCTGTATAGTTGACTGCTTCCCAGGGGGGCAAATTATTATTCTTTGATGGGCAGTTGCTCCCCTCTGTGCTGTGGTTCACAGCTCCCTACTCTTTGATTGTAAATATAAGGCAAGGGTCTAATACCTGCTCCAGGGGCGGAGGGATGGGTGGGAAATCTGGCCTTATTTTTAGGAAAATTATACTGAGCAGCTTGACATGAAAAGATGCCTTCATAGTGGATAATGAAGAATGGCTTTGTAATTGTATTATCATGAGTTTTATCCTTTGGGAATAAAATGCAGTTACTTCAGAGGTGGCATCCAGGGAACAATTTCAGACAGAAAGTGAAGACTGAGTCTGCACGTACAAGAAATTAATGGATAAACAGCTTTCCTCAGCCCCGTGGATTCTTGGTAAAAAAGGCGTATCAGTTCTCTGTATCCAGCTAGCGTAGGAAGGGGCATCCTTAGATGCCTGCTCAACTTTTCCTTTGATGAACTCTGAGGAAGAATTGTGGTTTAAAACAAAAAAAAAAACCCAAACAAAACAAACAAACCACCTAAGCAACCTTCAGGATGTGACTCTTAACAGCACTTTTCTCATGAGTCAGATCAAACTGTCAGAGGATGTATTTGCCTTACAAACAGAAAAAGAAACACGTTTTTTCTTCATACTCTTTTCACAGAATGTCCCCTCATCTGACTTTTCCCATAGACTTCAGTCCCTTTCCTTGTGTTCATTCCCAGTGGAGCGGTAGGGCCACGCACCAGCAGTGTTCTGAATCAACAGCGATGAGTTTGACGTTCATTAATGCTAATTATTCATGCTCTGTGTGTTGCGTGCTTT
Organism: Bucorvus abyssinicus; assembly: GCA_009769605.1. Lineage (NCBI taxonomy): Eukaryota > Metazoa > Chordata > Aves > Bucerotiformes > Bucorvidae > Bucorvus > Bucorvus abyssinicus. The sequence goes on along the minus strand of CM020046.1, from coordinate 11,588,613 downwards.
GCTTGTATATGGAAACCAGATCTCTACAGCTATTTTGTTTGATAAGCTAAGGGTGCTACCTACATGTTTCCTAAAATCCGTTGCTTTGTATGTAAATTATCCTCTCTACTGCAAGTAGGGAAGACATTGCCAAGCCATTTCCTAATGTCCCTAAATAAGTGTCTAGAAGTGTGCCTGCTGTCATCCAGATTGGGGCTGCTTCCAGGGACTACTGCACAAAGTGTTAAATTTAATAAGTGTTCCCATCTCCGGGTCCATGGCAAACATGGCATGAGATGTGTGGGGTTTGAGGACGTTATTTTTTAGATAAGATTTTAAACCGTTATTTTTCTTGCTAAATTTTGATCATCGATAGTTGCTCTGATTTCTCATTTGCTTAGTTATGGTTTGTCTAGCTTCCACCGTTCGCCTAATTTTTCACCTTACGTAAGCTGTATTTATTTACATCTAGAAATAGCGGGCAAAAAGTTCTGTTTTGCTATACCACTTACTTCAGGAATGTCTACAGTTTTGTAAAATTTATTAGAATGGTTCTCAGTCTGTTACAAAAGCAAACCAGCAAGCTCTCTCACCTCTTGCTTTAAACTAATTGTACTCTGGTATTCTAGAGCAAAATGTGGCCCATGGTTTGCAAGGTCTGTTCTGAGATGGACATTACATAGGAATCAGCTAAAGGATGCGCTACCAGCAGACATTTCCCTCCTGCAGAAGAGATTTTTCTGCTGTATTCTAAACTGAAGAGCATTGCTGTCTGATCCGAAGGAGGGCAGTGTTTTCTTGTTTTTAAAGGGAAGCGTTTCTTTAGGTTTTTTTCAAAACAAGTCTGATTGAGAGGGACTTTTCGACTTTTTTTTTTTAATTGAAGTTGCTGTGACAGTTGTTGCTTGGGTCAGCAGAGAGCATGGTGAGCTTCCAATTACCAGCAGCTAATGGAGAAATACATTTTACTAAGTCATTGCCCTGATATAGTGTCATTGATTTTAAATTATGGATGAGGCAATGAGTATTTTCATATCCTCACAGAGCAGTTCACAAAGGTGAGTTAAGCTAAAACATACTGCAACGTAGTCATGGCATGCTAGGAATGCGTCTAGCATCAGTTACTGCAGACGAGTTTGGAAAGTCCAAGGGTAGTTCAGTTGCATTTCACTCTGCTGAATATACCTAATTTTTTTGTAAAGTTTTTTATAAGTATTATTAAAATTTTATTTATTTTTTTACAGAATGTATTTCTGAGTAGAACAGAAAGTGGAACTAAACAAATCTATAAAAGCTCTTGGTTTTGGAGGGAATGTTTGCTCGATTCTGGGAGTGCCAAAGTCATAAAACTCAGCAACGAATTCTTACACATGCAGACCAAGGAAGTCAAACCTCAGCACTTCTAGTTCTGCTTTTTGTCGTTGTTCACCCCTAATTCTAGCACTTTTATGCTGTGAATCTAAGACCCACAGCACACATCCCTCATTTCAATTTGTGTGACGAGGCTCAAGTAAGCAATGCAATTGATGTCTGTGCACACAGGTTTAAAAAGTTGGGCCTTGGGACAGATGAATAAAGAACAGGAATTCAAGTTCTTCTGGTGGCTAAGCAGTAAGCATAGCAACTAAGAAGGTGTATCTGTGATGATGGTACGACACGAAAAGCCGAGTTCCTGTGTAAAGCCGTGATCGTTTACTTGCTGTAGTGCACTAGAGTCACTGAGACACATCCAGAGCACGGATTACTCGCAAGAGGGCAGTTAGTGGAGATGCACACGCTTGCTTTCTCCCTATTTCTGTCTCAGTGTGTATATTGAGGCAAAACATTCAACATCCAACAACTAATCGTCGTGATATCCATACTCATGGTAAGACTGTTACAGCTGCACGCAGGTCATCACCGTTTGGTTGTACCAGATAGCTACGTACATGACTCTCACTGTGGGGCAGGCTTGAGGCAATCTTGCAGTTATTTTTCCAGTAGCTCAAGCATGTGGCCCAACATGGGGATAAATTAGAATCACAGAATCATCTGGTTGGAAGAGACCTTTAAGATCATTGAGTCCAACCATTCACCCAGCACTGCCAGGGTCCCTAAACCATGTCCCTCAGCACCACATCTACACGTCTCTTAAACACTTCCAGGGATGGGGACTCCACCACCTCCCTGGGCAGCCTGTTCCAGTGCTTGACTCTTAAATGCCGGGATTTTAACATAATTTTCCTGTGACCTCTTTTAGGAGGGCGTGCAGTTTCTTCTCTCTATGCTGACAGTTATGAGATTCACTAGCTAGGTGTTCCATGTAATGTGGCAATAGTGCTTCTCTTTTAGAAATAATTCTAGTGATACTTGGAGTCTTAGGTCAAGTAATTTTGAGCAGTATAATTAAAAGGGTACTTTTTAAAATTTTCTTCCTTTTCCAGAAAAGCTGTAGTATGATATGGTGGTATGGTATGTGTGGTAGCTGGCTGGCTTGTTCCTGTAGCAAAAAGATAGAACTGATGAATAAAGAACACTGTAAATATCAAATGTTAAAGCACACTGGAAACATGCAAGAAGGTGCAGTCACTCAGCATGTGTTCTTTTGAGCATAAAGAGTCAAGACATAACCGTTAATTCTCGTACAATAGAGCTCTTTCCAGAGTGGCCTTTGGAATGGAATTGTGGAAAGGAGAAGCAAATTCAGTATGAATGTTTAAAAAACAACTTTGGACATTTTATCTCTATCTGTTATCTTGACCTTTTCCTAAATGTGCCCAAACTAGATAGTTAGAAATCACAAAAAAGAGAAGCTGTATTGATATCACTGATGACCCCTCATACCTCAAACTGTACCGATTTTATTCAGATTTCCTCATTTTGTACAAGGTGCTTTACAAGACAAGCCAATACTGTGATCCCCGTTTAACAGAAGGGGGTACAGAGAATGCCCTCGTAAGCTGACGTCTGGCAGCAGAACTGGGAAATTGTTTTGAGTTTCCCGTGTCCTAGTCAGTACTAGATCCATTATGAAACACGTCCTCAGAAGAAATATTATTCATGAGGGGAGATTTGTGGAATGTTATGGCTTTACCTTAGCAAAGCCACCTGCGTCTGGATATTTGGACTAGGTAAGTATCAAGGGTGGAGGATAGTAATCTGGAGTGGTATGCTGGAAGTAAAGGGATGAAATTTAAAGGGGTAAAATTCAATCCAGATCAGGCTGTTTTGACTACACAGCAACTGTAGTCAGGTTATAACAAGTGTGCAAACCTGCTCGATCACCAGAAAACCTGAGAACCACGCTGGATAAAACAGGAGGAAATGTGCTTTGGGGGACAGCTGGTCTGGGTAGTGTAACTGGGTGTATTAAATTCATTCATGTGGAACAAAGAATAAAGAAAAGCTCTGCAGATGGACAGGTGAGATGTTTACCTCAAATACTTGAACTCATGAGACACAGGGGAGAAAGAGAAAAGGGGGTTACAATGCTGAGTTTCCCTGTGCCATAGTTGCCTTCATAGTAAAACTTACCTCTGGAGTTAATCTAGAGTGCAATAATTCATGAGGTTCTTGCTTACAGCTGTGCCAACAGCCCTGACAAAATGCTTTTTCCTAATTTTTTATCCCAAAAATATTTTTGAGTGCTGCCAAAATGTATTTTAAAATAACATTTTGCTAGAAATGCTACCTAGAAATATTATGCTGTCCTTCAGAAACGAGCGAGTGTGCCAGCATAATTTCCATAGATGTAGTCCTCCTCACAACTATGACTCGAGCTTACTGGTAGCTCCTCAGGCTCTGCCCTGCAGTATTTTCTCAAAGAAGCTGTGAACCTGTGAATTTCTTGTTGTTTACATTTATGTTGTGTACCTGATCCTCAGCCACAGATGGGGATTTCGCTGGGTTTGATGCTGTACAAATACAGAACAAAAAGATCACTGCTGTAAAAAGGTTGCAATTAAGAAAACTTAAAAAGAGGAGGAAACACGAGGAAACAGTGGGATAATGTTGGCGACATGCCAGGCAGTATTTTCAGCAAACTGACAGTCTGACTATTGTCAAAGCTTTTCTTTAGGGCACCAAGGGAAAGAGGCTGCTGAAGAGAATTGTGGAGAGAGATAATAGGGCAATAATGCTGATAATGTTGCAACTATCTTTAGGGATCTGCTAATCACCAGGGGAAACGTGGTAGAAACCTCAGGAATGTAACGATTAGGCATCGCGGTGTGATCAGAATGGAGCATCTCGGTAAGATGAGGGAGGAAGAGAACTGGGAAGCCTTAGGAATCAAAATGAGCGAGTCGAGTTGGTAGTAGAAAAGCAGCTGCTGCTTGAAAACTACAAGGAGAGGGAAGAATGAGGTAAGAGAAATCATCTTTGCAGTGGTATTTTGAAGGAAATAAGACAGGCAAGATTGCACCTGTCAAGGCCAAAGAGAAGGATGCTGTAATCAATATAAGAATCAGAGTTTCAGCTGTGTGGATGGATAAGAAAAGCTGTGGCTTAGATATGTTGTACAGCATGATTGGTCAAGATACACAAGTAGTCTGCTTGTGCTGAACAAATCAACTCCTAATGGAAAGTGCAGGTCGTCTGTCTCAAGCAGGTGTTTATTAAAACAGTTATCAAACTGCTCATTTGAGACCAAGTGGGAGGAAGGCTGAAAAGACAGGTGAAAGAGGTAAACAGTAATCTGTAACAAGATTTTTCAAAGCACTGCTTTCCTTTGGCAGCAAACTGCAGCCAGAGCGTCTCTGCATAACTCTGATTATAAGGTCAAGGTTGGGCTTTTCCTTCACTGCTTCAGTGCTGCTCGAATCAGCAGCCTTGGCACTGTAAGCTTGCCTGAGTATTGTGTGTCCACTCCTACAGGTGACGATTCTCATAAGCTAAGCTGAAGCATAAGGGCCTGCAGGACTCAATAAATACACCACTGTCTCAAACACCAGCAGAGCAGCTGACTGGGCTTAAATTATTAACCAAGCCCTGTTTACTGATTTATGGGTCTTCACCAGCCCTGTGTTGCACTGACAGTGACCACTTACTAGTCAAGTTTGGCTTGATTCTCCTTCCTTACTTGATAATAACGTTTGGGTCTTTAAGTGTTACCTACTGAAGGATGCCATTGGCTGGAGTAACGAGTTCATAGTTTTCTCCCAGTTCATGTACAAGTAAACCAGTTTGGTCATTAAGAGTTAAGACTACAGACAGAATCCAGCAAACAAGCAACCACCAAATTTGGTACTTTCTGGCAATTCTGAGGGTGATACTTGGACTTTTTCTACTTCTGATGTTTGATCCCTGGAAAAAAGCTTTACTGTAAATTAATTTATATGGTTAAAAAGATACATAATTCTGTCAAGGTATTATACTTCACAGGCTAAAAAAAAGTAAAATCCTAGCTGAGTCACTACCATGTTCTGTTACTGGGGATCTTTTCTCATATGTTCCCCAAACAATCTTCTTTGTAATAAAACGTTAGTTCACGTGAAAGCTAGCTTGTCGCTCACAGAACTTTCTTGGAATACTTCCCTGAGAAATCTCGTTGAGAGGTAACGTGAGGGAAGGATGCTGGCTGCTCCAGACAAGAGGATGTTTTGATAGCTACTGCTTTTACTTTGTTGGGTGCTGAAAGTAAGTCGTTAATTCACAGAAGCTGCAGTTGCATGTAGTGAGGTTTTGCAAGTACAAAAGGACAACGCTGAGACCTGGGAACCTTTTGGGTAGAGTGACTTAGGTACTGGGGGAAAAAAAAAGGGAGCAGACTTGTTACACAGGGAAGCAAGACTTAGGGTTCTGAATAAACACGTGGCTTCTTTTCCTGAAGAGCACTAGGTGATACAAGGAGAGGAGGGAATACACGGAGAGCTGCATGGTGGGAGAGGTAGGGGTGGAAAATAGCGATGTCAGTTGAGTTCTGCTGTGAGTTATTTCTGTCTGGGTCAGTCACTTCAGCACAGTCTTTCAGGTACAATGTTTTCCTAACAGCGAGGTACCTGCTGTTGCTTCTGACTTCCATGGCACGCTGGCATCTCACCTGGCATCTTACAATCCTTTTTCCAGGAAACGATCCTTTTTCCTAACACTGAGACTACTAGTCCTGTGTCTTTTTACAAGAGATGTCCAGTTTTCCCAGGACAGGTTCAATTCTTCTGGCTGTTACCTTTTCTAGCATCTGTTGCTAAAACAAATTAGCTTAGGGGACTAAAGAGCACAGGTTTTGAAAACTAACTCTAATAAATGCCCATGACTGCTTCGTGACACTTGACAACCTCTTCTCACTGTTGTGCTGCCTTTATGAGGAGTCCTGTATACACACAGGTTTATAACTTTTTTTCTCTTTAGGTTGCTCAAAGATCATCTAACCTGTCATACAAGGTTATAGGAGACATGACACCTCTTTTCCGTTAACACTATTTCACAGTCCTAGGAGGCACACAAGGTCTTTTGCAATCATCAGGGAATTAAAATTCCTTTCCTGTCATCTGTGTTACAGCAGAAGCACGTGCTGTTCTGAATTATCTTCAAGAATCTCAGGACCCTCTACTTTGCCTAGGTAGCTTATGGAAGATAAAAAAATTAAACATTCATCAGTTTTAATAATGTTTATTTGGTTAATATAATCCACTGCTTCTTGAGTGGCACATTAATTTCACCCATAGCTCTAACACTACTTGAAAGACTCGAATAACACTTAACTCTTATGTTATCTTGGGGTCATTTTATACCTGGTCCTCATATTTCAATAAAAATTTCAATAGGAATAGCAATTACAAATGGACTTGAATTACAGCTTCCCCTTTGTGAAGCTACTGCAATGCGCATCTACAATCAGGAACAAGGATTTGCCACTTGTAATTCATTACCAGAGAGCTGTTCCTCTTTTACCTAAAGAAATTCAGAGCTTTCCCACACAGATATTGTAAATACGTGTTGTTTTCTTGTCAGTTAGAATACTTGGTGTATGTTGTTACAGTGCAGTTATTTGGCTACAGAAATATAGCACAAAAATGTGAACGTTGTTACTGACCATATCGTAAAGGTCTGTGTGTCAAAGCATAGGTCGGACCAATGTTGAGCGCTTTTGAAAATCCAGTTTGATCTTAATTATTCTTTCTCATGTCTGTGGTATTTGTTTCTTTTGCCAGGAAGTGTCAAAACAGGTTCAGGAGTCTCCCTTCCACTGCCTGGTCTGTCCTCTAAAAACACAGTTTGTTTACAAAATAACTCCTTCCTCCTCTCTGAGATGACAGGCCAGCTCAAAGTCTGTTCCAGAGATGAACAATCTCTTGCACTGAATTACATTTAACCCATCGAAAAATGACTTTTTTTTTTTAAATGGTGAATATTGACCTGTGCTTAAACAAACAAACCACCAAAAAACCCCACACTGTTATATACATCTTTTGGTGTCATGGCTGGAAAGATGGAATATTTTACACGCCCTAGTAAGTGCATGTTCAAGTTCTTAAGAGCTGGTACAACCAAGAAACAAAAACACCAGTGCACTTGTTTGATGAAATGTTCTCTAAGTATTTTAAGTGTTCCTGCATTCAGGGGGACATTGTCACAGCCGATAAACTTCTGCAAACATGAGTATGCCAGAGGAATTACTTTTATGTCTTACTCTGTTTGGCATTACAGTAATAAGGCTAAATGTGTAATAATACAATGATGTCTTTAATACCTGTTTCAGGGGGGCAGGAGGGAACACTTAGGACATGATGTGCTTCCCTTCAAAGTCTGTGTGTTTCAGCCTGCCTTTAAGTTGGTCAGTTCCATTTCGTTCTGCTAATTTCAGACGGACCTGGTGAGGTGACCCAGTCTCTCTCTTCTTCATTCCAAAGAGGTCTGGGGAGAGGAGCAGCACCCTTTCTCTTCTCACGTGGTGAATGTTCACTTGTTAACTTGTTCACTTGTTAACATTAGTTCTGGTTCACATAGCAGTACGTAGAGTTATTTCTGCCTCTTCAGTTTTTCATGCTTTAATTTATGTAGGCAACAGAATTAAAGGAGCTTGAAGACCATGCTGTTGAGTGGACATGAATGAACAGCGAAGGAAGGTCTGGATCCTGGGCAAGTAGCAAACTTCCCAAGGGATCAGTTTTCCTCCCCTTTCATTTCAGTTGTATCCCTCTTGACTTAGGGGCAGTACTCGTGCCAGAAAATACCGAATACACCCTGAAGCCTCAGCATTGTTTCCTTTGCTGTCAAGGTGTTCAAAGCAAGTGCAGTTGTTCTTCAGTCTGAGATTCAGCATCAAATGAGGAAAGTGGTTTCTGCTTCTCTCTTCCCACCTCCATCCTGACACATAAGGAATAGCTCAAAACTTATTTCCTCTCAGTCTGTGGTCTGCCAGACCCTTGGTTGCTCTTCTAAACCCACCCCAAAGTCATGATCTAGTTAGATCAAAGCTGGTGAGATGAGAAAATGGGCAGGCAGAATGAGCAGTGCTCCTCCGTGCAAAGACGTTTGGTACCTGTTTTAGCAGCAGTACCTCTGCTGGTGTAAACTGTTAGCCTACTGCTGACTGCCCTACAGGTCTTTGTTGTTTTGTTATATTAGAGATCGAGAGGCTAGGAAATCAGAGACAAAAATTCAAACTGTATGACTGATAAAAATGTCTACTGTAAGTTGGGGCAAGGTCATTAATGGATCTCGTGCCCTTTTCCATTTCTCTAGTTTGAGAATACCTTTTCTCCTATCATCTCTCTGGCTCATCTGATTAGACTGGTAGCCCTTCTCTGGCGAGCTGTTTGTTATTGTTTATTTGTACAATACCAGTTTTAGTTGGGGTTAATCTACCCCATTTTTCATCTCTGTTCTCATCTCATGTTTGGTTGCTTTTCCTGTTTCAGTACTTATCGAATACTCGCATTTGTTTAAATTTTTTTTTTTCTTTCCAAGAGAGTATCGAAGTTTTGATTGTCATATATTAACAAACTTTGTGTACGCTTTTCTTCAGCATCTCATTTCCTTGACAATAGATAACAGACTTTGTCTTAACAGGCAGGTGTCTATTATAATTTTGAGGGCTATAGCACAATACTGTAAATCAGACTTTACCTGAAAAGGATCTATCCATTATTGTGTGACTATCAGGATTTTCAGGTCTTCAGACTTTCAAGAAATGTAGAAAAAGCCACCTACTTGTCCACGTTTTCCATTTGCTTGTCTTTAGACTACGACATTTTTTGGTGTTTTAAAAGTAAATTGAACTGCATGGTTATTCTTTTGGGGAATAGATTGTAAGTTTTCGGTCCGCTGATATTTTGATTTAATATTTCAAAATACAAAGTGTAAAACCATCTCTCTGCTTTTCCAAAGACGGGGGCCAGCTGCCTGCATCCTTCGTCTAATGTTGCTGATCTTCCACGTTCCCTGCTGAGTGAGACACAACGCTCATCAGTGTGTTTTCAGTTCTTCCTCATTCTGTTGCAAAGTCTTTTTTTCTTTCTCAGTATGATCTCTTAGAGTGGATGTTTCTCTGTTTTACAAGATCGTAATCTTGCAGTCGTGCAACCCAGCTAGCTGCATTGTTCATGATACGGTGATTCTAGCTTGGTTTCAAGCTACCTCTGGAGACTAGAGGAGATAAGTAACGATATCTTGATTTCTTTTCACTAGTCATATTCTAAGCGGAATAGTTCAGGAATTTTACCTCAATGGGAAGTTTCACAAAACTGGAAAGGTTACAGATCAACATAAGCGGGTGATTGTATGTACCAATCTTGCAGAATATTTAAAGTAATTATACTGAAGCTGATCTTGCTATGGCTTGGTATTACAAAGAACGGGAGAGGAACGTGTCTCTTGTCAGCTGTTGGCTTTAGCAGGTTATGGTGACTTCTGTTTTTTGTTGAACTACATAAATTAGATCTTCATCACTGGGGAGCACCCAGAAAGTTGTTAAGTATAATTGTTTACCTTTTTAAAAAAAAAAAAAAAAAAAATCTACACTCTGTAGAGGCAGACGAGGAAGGAGAGCAGTGCACAGGTTTCTGTTAAAGTGTCTGAGTGCCTGCTGAGGGGAGAAGCTATTTAAACTGCAGGCTTTTGTTGATGTACAAGAAATGTGTGAAGATTGGTAATGAAGAATTTATTGCTAGATTGAGAGAATTTTGATTTAACAACATTTTGGTGCTCATTTGCCTGAAGAGAAACCTGCTGTTGAGGGTACAAGGCAAAGGAAAAGCATCCGAGGGAAAAACATTTGCTTTATAGAAATTTTGTCTTCGGTCCTATGGCTCTTCTCCTGCCTCTTCTTCCTCTTCCAGAGACAAATGCATATGACTTTTGCTCTAGATTTGTTTGTTTTCCAATTATTAATGCTTCAGTGGTCCATAGCCTTGGTGCTAAGGGTTGATCAGTGCACCTTTGGCCACTGGAGAGCATGACAGCTCAAATCAAAGCAGTGAGTTCATTCTGATCACCGTATGCTAGGACACTGAAATGTTTTGGCTTATTTCTCTGAATAATATTCCTCCTCTTTCCTTGGAGATAGCAACAGGTGGGGTACATCATCTGCAACCCTCTGATTCAACAGACATTTTGTTTTTCAAACAAATTATGTCTATGAGAATGGTTTAAACACGTATGGAACATGTATTACTTTCATTTCATTTATTTTTATTCTTAACATCTACTCAAGTACGTTCTGATCAGACTGAAGTTATTTATGTTTATGTAAGTAACAAAAGGAAACTTGCACATTTACAAATGAAGTGTGTGTAACTTGGTAACTTTTCAGTTTGCTTTTGTTATTTTATTTGCCTGCCTGTGACTTTCACGTGAGCAGCATGCTTCTAAAATGCTTATTTGCAGATGTCACTTTAAATATTATTTTCCAAGAGTTTATTTTTCTTAGAAAACAGATGTCTGTAATTATCTTCTTTGACCTTCGAGACTTATCAAAGTCAAATAGGTAATCATCCAATCAGACGGGCTATCATTATCAGAAGAAAAGTAATTATAATCTGAATATGTTTGAACATGATTATTACAAGCCTTAAACAGTTACACTTCTGATTGGGGCAGAACTAAAGACATTATCACTTCATAATTCACATGATGTAACTTCACTTATCCTTGTAATTTTGGAATATGAAGAGCTAAATTTACTGAACAGTATAGTTCTTTAAACTTGAAAAAATTTGTGTAACACCCTCTCTTAAGCCAGAAGGATTCTCAACATCTTTATACTGAAATTAAGGAAAACTGCATTTAAGCACATGAGAACCACAACATTAGAGAAACCTCTAAAAGGGCTGAGGAGTACAGCATGTATTTGTGTCTGAAAATGCTCTCGGAATGAAATGTTTTACTACTCTGGAGCCAATCTGAGAAAGCGCTGAGAGACGCCTTGGCTCTAAACATTTATATGATCAGCTCTCTCTCTGCTGGGGTGAGCCCCAAAGCTCGTATATCTCCTGCAGTGCCTATCTTCTCATTCGTAGGGGAGTGGGAGTTAAAGTACCCTTTGCTGAGCACAGCTTGAAAGGCACAGCGCTTGAGCTGCCCTGGGCTGAGGTCAGTGGTGGGGTGGCCATGCCGCTCCAGAAGGGCTCCTAAGTGCACCGCGGACTGGAACCAGCTGAGGCAGGAGCTGCAGCCGTTGGAGATGGAATTACACTGCTGTAAGCCCTGTAAGTACAGTTGCAGGGAAAAGTGGAAGCAGGTTTTAATCTCATTCATGGCAGTTTTGAGAATTGTACGGACATGGAAATCTGTTCTTTAAAATGGGAAATTGCGGTAATGTGGAAAAAATGCAGGGAAGGAGAAAAAAATTGTTGACGATTGGAGGATGGAAGAAAGAAAGGGAGAAGGAGAATTCTTAAATACAGAGGGTTGCCCATGGTAGACGTTTTGATTGTGAGGGTGGGAGGCTTTTACTTGATCTGACCGGTAAAAAGCTCAAAGCTCAGAAGTTATGCTAACTTCACAGCAAGAGAAAAATTTTTTTTAAAAGAAATATCCTGGAGGGGCTCTGCCTGCTGAGGTTTGTGTGGATCTGAACTACAATGTGCTCGTGTTCAGTTGCTGAATATCCCTGCCCTGCAAGAGTTAGCTGCTATGGTTTACTTCACAAAGTGTGAGCCAGCAGAGCTAGTACCAGCTGACAGAAAAACACTCCTCGGGGGACAGTCAAGATTCTGTTGGTGTATCTCAGCACTATGTTCTGTCTTCCAATGAGGTGGAACAGCATGGTCTGAGACCTTCGGAATCAGAATGGTTTTCCCCAACATGACAAAGACGCAAATTCTATTATACTGGTCCTGCACAGAATGGGTGTGTGGAGTAGAGCCTGGCTAATGAAGCGGTTTCAAAGAGGGCAGAAGCTTTTCAGGTCACTGGGGAAATCTGTCAGAATAACCTAACTGCTCTGCTGGCCATTTCTTGGGTCTTGCACATACTTGGGAAGAATGATCAGCATTAGATTCTCTGCGGACCATTTGAAAATGAAATCATTTTAAGAGATGAGGAAATAGATTCTTTCCCAGCAGCATATGGCCTGTGGCAACACGAATGGGTTTTGGTTTTTTGCTTGGGATGTGCTTCAGAGCTTCATAGAGACTCAGAAGGAGTCTTTTTATACCTGGAAGATGTCTTGGTGCTTACCACACCCCTGAAGAGGAATCAATACTCTCACACGTGGTTTAGAATAACCCGAAGGCTACCAATCTGTAATTAAAGCAAAAGAAATGGCAGTTGTTCTGTAAAGAAAGAAACTACCTTAGGTGTAACCATCGAGACAAGGATTTGCTTGGAGAAAAGAGAGGGCAGGAGGGTGGGAATTCTGCAGAACTTTCTAACTCCCCTAAAACTCACAGGTCTGCAGATTTTTAAAGGGCTCCATTCCTATCACAGAAGGTTTATCTGTAAGCTTACCCATATTTCAAAACCACTGCGTAGGCTGGATGAGAAAGGGAAAACCATTCCAGGAGTCAACAGCATGATTTAACATTTTTCAGAACTGCGAAGGGAGTTTGTGGCTCTTTCAGCTCATCCATGCTTCAGAGTCCTTTTGATGTCAGACTCCACTTTTAGAACTTAATGGCTGACACAGGACACAAATGATGTTGCTAGCTTGCTACAGGAGAGATCTAAACTCTGCATGGAGAAATTACTTGCACTGTCTCTAAATTTACAGCAGTGATTAAACCTACAGAACTTTTCCACCAGTAGCTGTACGAAAGAAAGTTTGTAGGCTGGAGACGAAGTGCATCACTGTGATGGGGACATTGGATTCAGGAGTTGTCAGGACATGCTGTCGCGTGACTGGAAAATTAGTATTGTGACGTTGCTGCTGCGCTTAAGTCTAGGCATAAGTGAAATAGTGCTGGTGGTGTCTGTAGGCAGGTGTTGCGAGTAGTTTGTTATCTTTCCATGCAGGAGAGCAGGGAAGTGGCTGTTTGGTGAAAAATGGGGCTGCTGATAAAAGCGTGGTTGTCATTTTTCCTCCTTGCTTGTCAGAAGTGGAAATAGCCTAGTCCCCTGCCACGAGGAACATGGAGACCAGAATTAGTCTCTAGTGCAGTTAAAATGTTTGGAACGTGCAGTTCCATGATACCAGAATAACGTATGATCTGTAATTCTAGTTTCTGGTAATGAATTAGAACAAAATGTTCATATCCTAGCCTGGCCACTCCACATCAGGGATGAACTAGAAACACCCTCTCCTGATTTGCTAAAAGAAAATTGGGAGAGAAAGAAAAAAAAAAAACTCTGGAGCAACTTGGACAAGACAGAAATCAATTGTCATGAAAATGTTCTGATAAAAAACAGGTAAATCATTTCTTAAATCAGTTGTTGACTCGCTTACTTTTTTTCTTGCTGGGCTAAGTCACTCTCAGCACTGACACTGGGGACCCAGCCAGGGAGTGTGTCTGATATCCCAGCCAGTCAGATTGCCCACCACATTGTGCTTGGACCTTATGGGATGAGTTCCTTTTAGCACTATGAGAAGATGTTACCTGTGGTAGCGTGGTCTTCGTGGCGAAAAAGCCAGCACGGGAGAGGAAAGATGATTTCTCTGATGCTGATTGCTAATGTAGGGTCTAAGGCACTGAGCTGGAGCTGTCAGTGGCTATTTCAGAAGCAGGACAGGAGGAAACCAATGACCTGTAGGTTATTTGAGAGGCAAGAGAGACAGCTCCTTAGAGCACAGGATGGATTAAAAGGCAGGCTAGGGTTTCTGAACGACTGCTTTTTGTTCCTCCAGCATTCAGAGAATCACGTTTTTATGTAATATATTTGTAGCAGGGAAATCTATCTTGTCAAAGAAATACTCAACTTGTTCATCGTGTTGCTCTTGCAGTGGCCTTATGACACGCTATATTGTGTTTTGGCCCAGGATAAGGGGGCAACAATGGGTTTAATCAACCAGTTTCCTCTGGTTTATTTTGCTGAATTTGCAGTAATCTTGGATTTGTTTTACTAATGCCATCACTTAACAAGTGCAACCTGGTGTAAGCTTGGAGAGTGAGTATTTTCAGGATTTATCCCGGGATTGCTAGAAGATTCAATCCATAAAGTTTGGCTGTTCCTTCTAATTTCTTTCCTGTCTATACATCAGTTTATTTTAAAGATGATCTGTAAAATTCCTGGGTGAAGAGGAGGTCACTCTTCACAAATAACTGAAAGCCATGTTAACAGTTTATTATATAATGAAGAATTTCCTCCACACTGTCCATTTTCCAGCCACTTAACTCCTTGATCAAGATAGGAAGTCAATACCAGATAGGACATCTCCGTTCAAAAACGTATTCATAAATTCTTCTTACATCATCTTTAGAGAGTTTCTTGAGCTAAAAAATTTTCTATTTTACAGTTTCATTAGCATTTAACAATTAAAGCAATGCTGTGTATATGAAAACAACTATCTAATTGTTATTATTTCACTTTTGTCTTATTCGGAGCTTTTTCACATTTCTTTCAAGACTGTGACTATTTAGATTAAGGAAAAAACATTTGGTTTATAATTGAATGGATGGAAATTATTTTACTGACAGTGCTTTAAATATTTTTTGGTTTTGTTTTTTGTAACAAGCTCAATACCTGTTCCTACCTTTCAGGCATTTTAAATTTCATTCATGTGCAATTTCTTCCCTTCCCTCTCACTTTTTATTTATCGAATTAAATCACAGAAGTCTTTTTGCAAAGACTCGCCTTGACAAATCCCTGCAGCCTGTGGCTTTTGTTACTGTTCTGTCTCAATACATGCCCATAAATTCATTTACCTGAACTGAGCTTCATCTTGTTGGAGGAATCAGTCTTTCCTTTTTTTTCCTTTGGTTTCATTGTCTTACCTGATGGGTTATAGCTGCTTATCAAGAATTTTTTCCACAAAAACATACTTTAATCTCATCTGAAAGATTCCTCTGTTTTTATCATCTTCCCTGCTCCTTCTTGCCCCCAGAGCTAACTGTGGCCAGTACTTCTGGGCGTATCAGGAAAGAAACTTTAGAGATTTACTAGAACCAGCACTATAATTAGAAGTGTCTCCTGTTTTGAATATATTATACTACAGGCGGCTGTTGAACTTCTCTGTATGGGCCATTCTCTAAACAACTTACATTACAGGTTATGCAAATGAAATAACTGATGTCCCTCTTTTTTTTTAATGTTAATAGTTTGGAGCCCTGAGCTGTGACAGCACGTTGCTGTTTGTAGACAGCCAAGTGTATTCATAGAGCTCAGTTAATTGAATAATAAATCTAGCATGTGTCTCCCAGTTCAAAAGCATTCATTCTTTGGAGCCAGTGGCATCTGCCTCAGAGAGCCAAGCCTTACATGCAGCAGTAGGGCTTGAAATGTCTGCAGAGTGCACGTGTTGTCCTTTAACTTAGAATAATGTAATGCCTTTAACTTAAAATAATCTAAAATTCAAACTGGAATTTAGATTCAGCAACAATGGGATTCCTACAGAATTACTTAATCACCAAGAAAATGCTCAAAATGTTCAGCAGCTAAAAGCAGCACAGATTTTGTGAGCTAACTTCTCTGGAGAAAATTACTTGGAGAACATTGAGGAAACAGGTTTCCAAGGAAGTTGCACGTATGTATGATTATATGTTGGTGTAAGTTAAAAAAAGAATTTTTCCTGCAGTTTATATAATATAACTCTTATACAAAACAATTGGTGTTCTCTGAGAAAGTTACTTTCTAGTTCTTATTTATCAAACATTTACTTCCTTTCAGAGTTTTCGTATGAACTACCTAACCTAACCTTGAAAGATGTCTTGCAAAAAATTAAGCCCCTTTTCCCTTTCATTCCTCTATTCTCTATCCTGTTTTCCATTTCTTCCTCAGAACTTAGTCCTTGGTACTTATGAATAAAACATAGATAGTCTGCTTCCATAATAATCTTAAATGAAGGGTGCATTTACATTTGTGTTGGTCAGATCATGAATTTCTCTGGCTGTACGAACTGAGATCCTCTTGGATGAAATTAAATCGGTTGGGCACCAGGACCACTCTTTAATATACTCCAAACACTGATGGGCATTTGCTCTATAGAACTGACCAGAGCTACTGCTCTGCACCGGCCAGGGAGACACAGAGGCGGAACAGGATTCTTTCTGGATCTCAGTAGGAAAGGTTTGACAAAAAAAAAGGCTTAATAAAGTGGCTGTTTTAATAAGGTAGAACAAAAATATGAATACAGAGATGGAGTAAATGGTACATCCTTTCAGATGCGGGAAACCCCACATTTGTGCATCTGGAGGGACCCTGGATGGACTTTTCCCAAGGCTCGCTGCACAGATTATGTCTGTGGAGAGGTTCCTCTTCCCACCCATGCCATGGTGCCTTTTATATCGAGCACCAAGCAGAATGATGTGTCTTCTCCTGACAGGCTGGAACGTTCTCTCTGTTAGGACATCCACTGCCGCAGAGCACAGGCTGGCGTGGGGCACGCCAGCATTACTGAGGCTACTCATGCTAACGTACGGGCTTCTCAAGCCTGAAGGACAAGTCCCAAAGGAGCAGACATGGCTGGCTTGAGATCACTGAATTTGAATATAATGCCTTCCGCAAGGCTCCCAACACAGCTACTCCAAAGTAAAAGCGCTCTGAAATGCATACAAGGGAGCTGTCGCTTACTTAGTGCCAAATCTTTCATTTTAGAAATATGTTCCTATTGGTCCATGCTACTACATAATGTAGGCAATAGCCTTGATGTATTAAAAGGAACTATACTTCTTATTTCTGGTTTTGCACAGACATTGTAGAATCATGCCTTCTAAAAACTTTCTTGTCTTGTCTAGACCCAGTGATTTGTCTCGGGGTGGGCAGTGGGGATTACAGCAGTTCTATTTACCTTGGATGCCTTTAGCTTTCTCAGACATGAGAGCTGATTTTTGCCAATTTTTTAAATCTCCTTTCTATCCAAAGTTATTGACCTTTCTGTCGTTTGCTGAATTTAATCATAATTTACTAAATCTGGGTGGATTTTTCTGTTATGATAAGAGAGAGATTCTTTTTCACCTTTCCTTCTAATTCTGGCATTGGCTTGGTACTGTGCATGACTACCTCTGCTACTGCAGAATTCTTTACTCTGTTTTAAGCAACCCCAGTAGCTTTTCTAAGGAATCTGAACTCACTTAATTAAGCAGCTTATCTAATCCTGCTTCGAAAGTTCATCTGTTCTGCATCACAGCTAATCTTGAAACTTGGCATGAAACTATGCACAATTTATTTTGCGTTATCATGCTGTATTCTTCAGAAAGTACGTCAGGGAGTTTAGCATTCACATTAAAGTGACTGGATGCATTTTCAAAGCATGCAAGACTGAGACCTATTCAGCCTCTAACTTTGGCTCAAGGAAGTCCCTGAGCTACAAACAGTTTATGAACATGGCAAATATATAGCGATACTGTTCCTATGCATTCCCTGTAGGTTGCTGCTGGAGATACAGCATACCGGGCTAGAGGGACTTTTTGTTAGCTTCTCTGTAGCTGTTCTAAAGTATTTTATCAAAAAACCTGTACCCAAATTTGAAAAGAAGCTATTCATAGCGTGCTATAAATAGTGTCGCTTACACTACCATCAAAGTTATAGCAAGCAGATGAAAAGACAGTGTTAATTTCCTGGAATGATGGTATCTTAGTCTATTGAAAGAACAGCTGCTGTTAGTTCATTAGGTATCCTGTAGCTTCCATCAGTTGTCTTTAACTTTGTTGGATTTGAGTATCAGAATGTATGTGTGTATATACATACCTCTGAATATCAGAAATCGTGTGGCCAGCCGGACTGGGGAGGTGATTGTGCTCGTCACTGGTGAGGCCACACCTTGAATGCTGTGTCCAGTTTTGGGTCCCTCCCTACGAGAAGGACATTGAGGTGCTGGAGCGTGTCCAGAAGAGGGCAATGAAGCTGGTGAAGGGTCTAGATAACAAGTCCTGCGAGAAGCAACTGAGGGAACTGGGGCTGTTTAGCCTGGAGAAAAGGAGGCTGAGGGGAGACCTTATCGCTCTCTATAACTACCTGAAAGGAGGTTGTAGTGAGATGGGGGTCAGTCTCTTCTCCCAAGTAACAAGCGACAGGACAAAAGGAAATGGCCTCAAGTTGTGCCAGGGGATGTTTAAGCTGGATATTAAGAAATATTTCTTCACCAAAAGGGTCATTAAGCATTGGAACAGGCTGCTAGGGAAGTGGTTGAGTCCCCATCCCTGGAGGTGTTTAAAAGATGCGTAGATGTGGTGCCGAGGGACGTGGTTTAGTGGTGGCTTGGCGGTGCTGTGTCAGTGGTGGGACTTGATCTTAAAGGTCTCTTCCAACCCAAATGATTCTATGAATCTTTGTAGTGTTGTAAGCACAGACAGCATTTCTAAAAGAGGAATTCAGTTGAATCGGGATTGATACACACGTATCTTGGCTGAAATCCCGCAGTCTCACTTAAAATGGGGGTTCTGTTTTTAAGCATGCTTGTATCATTACATCCTCATGCTTCCAGACATCTTCATCATCCCCTAATTGGACAGAATATCTTCTCTTTTGACCACGTTTGGGACAACAGGATTTGAATCTGTGTAACATATTCTAATATCCATAGCCTTGTCTTTCGCGTGATATTTACTGACAGCTCTTCAGCTTAATGAGGATTAAGAACCTGTTTCAAGGAGGCTCTTGTTACCCTAATATGTGTGGCTGACAAATAAAACAATCAGCTGCTTTAGAGTAATTTTCAGCTTTGAGGATGATGCATATTTAGTAAATAGTTAGCATTAATAAATCCACCATTGTTTAAAATAAAAGAATTTTTGCATAATTAAATATAAAGAAGTAAGGACACTAAGTTAATTTATTGTTTAAAAACATTCTTTCAAATCACTACATTGAGCACACTGTTTTCATTGACACTGAAGAACACCGAGAACAATTTTATGTATATCTCTCTCCATTCTCTATCCACAGACAACTATTCTGGAATAATGCTATTGTGACTGCAAGGTCACCTTATATTTAAGCTATTCGCTCCTTTTTCTGTTTTCCATTGTGACATACAATTTGAATATTATTGTAGTCAGTTTGGGGTTTTTTTTCCTATTTATCTGTCTTGGTGTCTAGCATTGGGTGGTGTTGATGCACAGACTTATTTCCACTTAAAATACAAGTCTGTAACCTGGAAAGTTCAGGTAACACTGACAACGGTGAAAGGGTTCCAGTTTTGATATACCATGACCTAAACGTGTGCTCAGCCTCCCTCCAGGATTTGTAGCGCTGACCCTCTGCCACATTTCCATGGTTGTTTAACCCATCTAGCAGGGTTAGTGCTTATTTGGGATACAGCCATATGCTCCCTTTACTATAACGAACAAAAGGAGGCCTTAATATTGTTTTGTGGAGGACAAACTCAGCCATGAAGATGTTAAAAGGATCCGTTAATTACAAGCATCTGATACAGAGTGTGTCTGCAGGCTTGATGGCAGGCAGCTAGAACTAGAATTACATGGAAAACTTGGAGCAGGAATAAAAGTAGCATTTGTTTTAGCGGTCTCTGAAAGTCTGTGCTTCACTTACTAGTCTCCATTTCCAGCAAAAATGAAGCAGAAATGAAATGGAGAATAGCTTTTTGTGCTGTACAACTCTGTCACCAGAGCTGCTCTATTTAAGTAAGGGAAAATTAGCACATGATCATTTAATTAGTGTCATAACATACTCAAAAAAGGCTGCATGGTAAGGGTAGTTCTGGCATTTGCTAATATTTGAGTACATAGTTTGGCAAATCTTCCTGTTGTCGTTGGACATGCTATTCTGTCCTAGTGTCATACTGGTGTCTATACAATTCACCTGCACTTGTGTGACTTTAGGGCTCTTGCAAAACCTTGAATTTGTTATGGCGCACGTTCTCCACGTGCACTGCAACAGGGCTTTGGCGGTGGGTTCCACAGGCAGGTGGGATTCGGGCATGGCAGGGGCTGCTCCAGGCTTTGCAATGACAGCTTCTGTCACAAGGACAACTGTGACCCTTTATTCCCTGTCTTCTCCTAGTCCTCCTTTTCTTCTCTGCCCTCATTCCGTGCTGCTTCTCTTCACCTACTCAGATTTTATTCCTTATTTAATCCCTCTAGGTTCCCCATTCCAGTGAACAATACACGTTCCCATCTTCCTGGCTCCTTGCTTCTCTGGCCTTATTTGCAGTGACTGATTCTACACTCACCCTTTGCCCGCTTCCTGATACATACTGCTCTTGGACCCCATCTCCTTTCTTTAGACATTTTGTACAGTTTTGGTTTTGGTTCCTCCCTCCCCTTCTATCGGTTCTTGGCCCTAGTACACCAGACTAACTCTCCGAGATACGCTAGCATCTCCTCATGCCTAAACTCAGCTCTGCCCTCTGGTTTGCAGGTCTGCTGTTTCTTCACCCACTGAAATCACCTTAATGAATCAGTTCCTTGCTCATCTTTAACTTCTCTCTGTGATTCATACTCCTACACTACGTGTCAGGATAGTTCCTGTCTGTTTCCTCCCCTACTCCAGTTTTTAAACTGACTGTCCCCAAATTATGGTCCTTTTCCGTAACTGCAGCCATTCTTGCCTTACTCTTGACCACTCTGTAGCTGATTCAAGAACCAAACTCCAGTTTGTGTGTTTATAATTTGAGGACTTTGATTAAGTACAACTTACAAGTTTGGGTAGAACTTATAAATTTGCTTTACCACTGAACTGTACGGTCAGCTAGCCAGAAAGTATCACAGCAGTCTCTGACTGTGACCAGTGAGGAACTGTCGACGCAAATGGCTTTGCGCACCAGAAGAATATTATTGAACAGCAAGTTGACAGAAGTCGAGGAGAACTGACTCTTACAAATTTTCCTGCTGAAAGGTTTTGAAGGTGGAAGCATTGCCCCAGGTACAGAAGAGAGATGGCAGTGATAGTGCTACCACCTGAAATATTAGAGAGTTGCAGAAAATAAAGGTTGAGAGTAATGTATATACTAAATATCGAGCAGCCCTGTTAATAATATATTTGATCATCTCTCTCTTCTCGTCATTGTGATTTTATTTTTTTTAATAGCAAAGGCCATTTATGACACATCCTGCAGAGAAAGCATAAGTGAGGTTTAATGTCTGACTTTCCTTGGTTGTCCTGTGTGGTATAAGCATCTGATTGCAAAACTTTTCCCTGCATCTTCAAATGTACCGGTATAGAGCAAAGTAATCCTGCATAGAACTCTCGTTGTTAAAATAATACAAATATGCTTTTAAATGTAGTTTGTAATACTTGTCTGCAGTTCTAATAAATGAGAAGTAATCAGTTTAAAAGCAGTGCTGTAAAAAACCAGCAGTGGAATGTAGCAGCAGTGCTGATGCAATGTCTTCATAATAATATTTTTTTTTAGGAGAGTGAGTTGATTGTAGTGGGTCTTGACTGAAGCTAAATAGGAATTAGGGATTTTGCACTTCTGCAAATAATACCAAATGCAAGAGGTCTCTTGAGAGCTGGAGAACTTAGGAAGTATTAGTGACTTAATCATCTCAGCAGCTGGTATGCTAAAAGGAAATCATTTTTCAAATTACTTTTCCAGGATTGTGTTCTTAAACATTTAAATGTCGATGCACACAAGGAACATAGTATGTGCAAATCATCCCAGTCACTCAATAAGTGATACATGTATTCATGTGCCAGAACGGGACTTGAAAATGCTGTCCTATAGTGGAAGCAGCAGGAGCGGGGTTGAGCTGCTGCTGAGGGTCAAGGGGGGCTTTCCAATGCTTTTTCATAGGCCTTGCATTGATGCGTACCATGGCCATGTTTCCAGCGCCAGCACTGTCCCTCCTGCTTTCCCCAGGCACAGCATCTCTCCTGGACGCTGCCACTACACCATCGCAGCCACCGTCCTGGAACCACAGAGAGACTGGGCTCGGGGAGTCTGTACAAGTTTCTGAGAGGAGTGGCTGCCAAGCTGACCGGAGAGCTGGGCACTGGCATGACAAGAAGGGGCAGGGTTTATTTTGGGTATTGTTGCAGAAATCTGCACAAAGGAAGCATTTGTCATAAGATAATTCGCAAAAAAAAGTGTCTGAATAGGCTTTTTAAATTTTTTTTAATTTGGGATCAACATGTTTTAGTGGATCTGAAGGGCAGTTATTTCTCTGGATTACACAGTATGCCACGTTTACCTGAATTGTTTTTCTTTAAAGATAAACCTTATTAACAACAAAGAATGTTTTAATGTTCCAGTGAACATAAAGCCATTGTTACATTTTGGAAGGGAAGTAATAAGGAGGTACTTCAGCTCTGCTTTAGTTGGACGGGTCTTCTAACCATTCCCAGCCGGTGCTGGCAGTACCTGTTCACTCATGGTTTGGGGGAGGTAGATTTTTTTTTCAGGAGACCTTTCAACATGCATAAGTGAGCAGGAAGGATCACCGTGTCTGAGTTAGAAATTTCCTCTGGTGAAGTGTTCGTGTTAGAAGAAACTTGTAGTAGTATGAAAAGTCATGGGGGTTTTTTAACCTAGAGTAATTTCTCCATTTCAATGTTCTATTAAACTCCATGAACTCTGTTTTGTTCCTCTTTGGGAAGAGCTGTAGTTCTGTTAGTAGTTGAGATCACCGCGTACTTAGCCTATAAACTCTTTGAGAAGAAAGGAAAACAAATTACAGCATTTAAAGCAGTGCAAGTATGAAAAGGAAACTGAGGGTCTGGAAATATTTTACATTTTTATACCACCTCCTTTCCCAGCATCCACAAGGTGCATTAGAGACTCGCAGTGTCCTCATAAATTGTGTATTACTACCTCCGCTTTATTGATGGAGAGCTGAGATCCAGAAATACTTGTGGTTTCTCAATTCATGCAGTAAGCCAGTAAAAAAAGGAAAAAAAAGGAAATAGTATCCATCCTCCTTTTTTGATTCTTAATTGTGTTTGAAGAAAAAAATTTTTTTTCTCTGATAATAGCAAAAAAATGGGAGGGATCTTTGGCAGTCACAGAGTTCATTCCCATTAAGAGTTTCACTCTGTTTATGTCAGTCTTGAAATAGGTTTGTTTAACTTGTTCTCTAGTGACAAATATACGACACCTCTCCAGGCAAATATGTTTCAACATCTCCCTGTGCTTATCATTTAAAAATTTTGCTGCAATTTAAATCTATTACTTCTTGTTCATGATGGGCATGGAGAACAAATTACCCCTTTCCTTTGAGAACTGTGACCGTGCTCCTCCTCAGACTTCCCATCTGGGGATGAAACAGCTGCAGTTCTTTTGATCTGTCATTGTAGGTCACGTTTTCTAGCGCTCTGATCATTCTCACTGCTCTCTGCTGCTCTCTCCAGTTACCGACATCATTCTTGAAATGTGGTGCCAAAACCAAGGCGCTGCACTCATGGCTGATGCCTTAATAGTCCTGGACAAAGCAGAAGGATTACTTCACTCACAGGGCAATTTCCTGTTATGCACCAAATACCATGTTTGCCTTTTCCCCCACAGAACGCCGCTGCTGATGCATAGCGCTTGTCCTGAGCTGGAGGTCTGTGTTTCTGCAGAAGGGCTGCCCTACCACTGGGGACCCAGCCTGCTCTCTGTGTGCCCACCTTGTGTTTGTCATTCGTGTGAGGAGGGGCTCTCCCCGGCTCGTTTTTTGCATTGTGCCTCTTCATCAGCAAAGACATTTGGTTTGCTGCTTCAGAACTGTCTCAGCCATTCTAGGCCGGCTATAGAGAGGTAACAGGAACGTAAAACCGAGAGGCCATCCAAGCCATGACTACTGCAGACAACACCTTCAGTAACTACAGCTATAAATGGTTCAAATGTAAGTTTTCCTTCTTGCCTACACTGTGATGATTGGGAAATCGTCCCAGGACCTCAGTCACCACCTGAGGGTGGTTCGAATACTTGCTCCGATGTCCAGTTTAACTGTATTCCCTTGTTCTCGTAGCAGAGCGTGCTCTGTGGTGTTGATACCTGTCCTCTTTTTCTTTCGCTAGGCCAAGTAAGCCAAGATGCTTCAATCTCCTTTCATGTGATGAGTACTGTGATTGTCAGGTCACCTTTGCACTGCACGTGTGAATTCTATTGTCTTGGACTGGGGCGACTGCAAGAGAGAGAAAAGGACACGATCTGCAGCATCTGGTAGGTAATAAACCATGTTTATAAACGGTGTTGCATTTTACCTGATTTTCTATTTATCTTCAGCATTTTCATTTCTTCTCTTCTATACAAATGTTTTAAGTTTTACTCAAATGGGAGCTAATGGGTACAAGTTACTCCTGGGAAGATTCCAAGAGGAAAAAAGGACAGAGCCATTGGAATATTCTCCCCAGGGAAGTGGTGGAGTCCCCAACGTTGGACACTGTTAAGGACGACCGTGCTTTTGCCAAGAAGGGTAGGACCGGCTGCTCCTGGAGGTCCCTTCCAACGCGGTGTTCTGTGATTCCAACCCTCTTCGAACACACGGTGCGTTACGCCGCTCCTTGCCGCGCCCGTTTCAGCGTGTTACAGCGGTTGCTGCCAGCCCTGTCCTCTCTCCGCCCGAGCCGCTCCCCCTGCGCCTGCCGCGGCTCCCCTCCTGCCGCTCGTCCCCGTGTCACCCACCGCTTCCCCGGGGGAAGGCCGCAGGCGGGGTGGCGCCGGCTCCCCGCCACCCCTGCCGGGCTCCGCGCAGTGCGGCCGCCCGGCCCCTAGGCGGTGGGACTGCCGCGGCGGGCGGGAGGCGGTGCTCGGCGGCCCCACCGCCGCCGCCGCTGAGCTGACGGAGCCGGGGAGGGAAGGAGGCGGCGGCTGCGGGGCCAGCGCTCTGCGCGCAGGCTCGGGGGCAGCCGGTGACAGCGGCGGCCGGGCGGGAGGAGCCCGCCGCGCTCCTCCTGCAGGGTGAGCTTTAGGTGTTGTGTCCCCGGGCCTGGTGCGGCCCTGCAAAGGCAATACAGCGTGTGGCAGAGACCTCCCCTGCCGTCTCCGGTGCGCTGCCCCCTGTGCCGGGGAGCGCGCCGGCAGGCGGGTGACCGCTGGAGCGCTGCGTGCGCTGGCGTGCCGCCACCCCGCTACCAGCCTGCGGGTTTCCAAAGCTGGGATGTGCAATACAGGCACCTCGCTCTTTAAAAAAAAATGCCCCAGCCCCGAGCGGGGCGGCCGGTCGGTGGTGCTGGAGCGCCGTCCGGCGCGGGGAGCGCAGCCCGGTCCTGCGCGCTCCGCTCCGCGGGTCGGGGGCGGCTCCCGGCGGGCGGGGCCGGGGCTCAAGTTTTATTTCGGGTGTTGGGAGGGGGCGGGTCGGGGCGCCCCGTGGTACCCAGTCCGTTTGGCAACCGCGGCGTGTTGATTTTGGGCGACAGCGTGGGCAGTGTCCTCAGCGGGAGGCGGGCAGCTCCGCGCTGCCCCGCTGCCAGCTGCGGAGAAGGCGGCACTGATGAGCCGGACTTCTGGTGTGCTCCAAGTTCTCCATCAACTCCCTGTCGGTCTCGTTAGTCACTCTTGGGAAGGGGGCTGTTAAGAGGGGTTATGCCTGGTGTGGAGGACCACGCTCTGCGCCTGTCAGGATGCTTTGCTTTGTACTTACCTGGTTTGGAGCAGTGGGCTGCGTGTCCTGTAAGAGCTGGGACATCTTCCAGTTTAGCTTCACGTGAAAGTAATCCAGCTTCAAACTGCTCCATGGCATGAACCAGGCAGGATGGAACAATCAGGAGAAATCTCTTCAAAAGCACCTCCTGGTACAAACTGAAAGGGTAATGCCCGTGCACTCAGTGCATGGGTTTTGTTCATACATCTTCATCCAGTCCTACAACACTTACACACTTTTAGGACCTTTTATGTAACTCGCCTGTTCCATGAAGTTAGAGGGACTGCTGGCCCAATCCTTGCTACTCACCTGTGATCAACAGTGACAGAACAAGAGCTTTTGAAGAACAACATGTGTTTGGGGGGATTTCAGAAGGGCAGGTGATTGCAGCTCTTTCTAAACCTGAGATCAAGACCAAGTAGTGGTTATTTTAAGTGAAAAGAGTAAGATTATGAGCAGACTCCATAAAATATACCACCTCTTTTTTCTTTATTCCTTCAGCATCAGCTCAAAAAAAAATCAGAAAGTAAGAAAGATGTAAGCCTGCCTTTAAAAGTTCACAGATTCTCATTCTATCACTCTTCATCGTGCTGAGCAACATTATAACAGTACCTACAGAATCTACCCCAATATAAACAGTAGCTGTACAATTTCCATCCCAAATTTGAAAATTTTAATGTGAGTACCCAGATTGAGCACATCTGATCCGTGCTGTAAGTACAAACAAAAAGACTGCTCACATTTATAATGTGTTTTCTTCTCATCATCATGTAGGCACATTCAAATAAAAGTAGCTTAAAACATGGGATCTGTTTTCGTTTCTGAAAAGCATTTGCATTCTGTGCTGGGGTGAAGAGGTAAGTTATTCTACAGCATTTGCATTCAGCAGAGGATGCCTATAGGTAATGTTGGATTTTTGTATTTGAAGCTAGAACTGGTCAGTGGAATTACCACTGAATCACAGAAAGCAGGGATGGAAAAGCCCGGTCAGATCATCTAGCCTTTCTCTTTCCCGGGGTAGGATTTTTGTGTACCAGATACACTTCAGTGCTTTTTCCAGTGTAGTTTTAAAAGCCTCCAGGGATATGCCTCGTCTCTCTTCCTTCAGGCAAATATTCCATAACCTTCTGTACTTCACCGTTAGAAATCTTTTCCTGAGATTTGACCTAAATTTCTCCTTTCTTAAGTACATTCCATTTGCTGAAGATTTATTACCTTGACCCATTCTCAGTAATTCCAGTCGCTCTTTGATATTGACTTCTCGAACAAGCTGTGTTCTTTCTTAACGCTTGGTCCCTTAATCAGAACTGCCTCGCCTGTTCTTCACGGTCTTACACCACCCCTACTTTGGCCCATAGGCTAATAAGGATTTTTGCTGCATTCATTGCACTTCCATCTTATGTTCCTTTTCTTCAGAGTGACTTTCTAATGATTATCATGCCTGAAATTGCAGTTTTTCTCTGAAGGAAAATTGTGAAAATGCTGTCGTTGGCCACTATGGTTATTATCTTTCAAAGATGTACAGATAGACATAAAAGATTATCTCTAATTACCAGGCCTGCAAATGTAGCCAGAAACTGTGTCCCACACCGCTTTAATACATTTTGATTTCAAGGCAAGTTAATAACTGCTCATGCAAAAGGAGTGGAAAAATTTTTTTTTTTTTTTTTTCCTACTCTGTTGTGCCAAAACTGCAATAGTTGTTTTACTTTGCTAAGAGCAAAAACCTAACAGAGGAAAATAGTTAGCCAAGACCAAATTTTCAATGACTGTGTGGTGAACAGTCCTGTAGAGTTTGCGAATAAAAAAGAAAATCCTGCTTTCAGGCTGCAGTCCTTGTCGTGATCACCGCTGGGAGATTTTCTCCAGAAGTGACTTGGGGGAAGGCAGCGTGGGGGTACTGGAGATGAGGGTGTTTTGAAATGTGTAAACTTTTGATTTTAAAACTACACCAGTTTTTACAAGCTTTTAACTGTCAGCTTTTTGGGGGAAAGGGTAAGAGGCCCCAAACCTGCAACTGCATTTCTCTTTCATGTAGGTTGGATTTAGTGATCAAATTGCATTTGTTGAAATAAGATACTCATTATTTTTTTTTTTGAAGTCTGACAACATTGTTGACAATTTTTCCTAGACTGTCTGGAAAGACTTGCTGGTACATGTATAAACCTTGATAGAAATTTACCTTTTGTTCCTTTGCTAAAAATGATAAACTCCCTGGTTCGTATCACACTTTAAAAAAAATAAGATTAAAGGATTTTGTTGCTTTCACCAAGTGCTGAAAATACTGTTTTCTGACTGATAGGTTGCTAACTGGTCAGAGTTTTACAGCTCATCTTTAGTCACGGTTGAAGTCTTGTTTTGCACACACCAATAGAGCAGGAGAAGTTTTTAACTGGAACCGAGTTGGTGTATTTGTAAACATAAAGTAACTTGGTTGCTCTCAAATAATCCCAGAGATTACTGAGCAGGCAGGGGGACACAGAGAATATTCAAGTAAAGCAGCTGAACAGATTCCTCACTGAAACAGTTAGATGATGAATTTGCAACTTTAATTATATTGATAGCAAAATGGGAGTGGGGCAGGTTTTTATGTGTTTTAGGCTTGTGTTTGTAGACTTTCTCCTACACCATGGTTTCTCCTACATGAATTACCTAAACATCTGGTGGAAGGATATACAGAGGATGGAGCCAGGCTCTTGTCAGTAGCCTCCAGTGATAGGATGAGAGGCAATGGGCTCAAATTGAACTACGATAAATGCTACTGAAACATTAAAAAAAAAAAAAAGCCTTTTTCACTGTGAGGGTGAGGAAGCACTGGCTCAGGTTACCCAGAAAGGTCGTGGAGTCTCCATCCTTGGAGATACTCAAAACCCAACAGAACACACCTCTGAGCCACGGGCTTGGAGCAGAGGCCTTGGAGTGGATAATCTCCAGAGGTATCTCCTGACCTCAGCTATTCTGTGGTTCTGTGATTTGATTGGAAAAGCACTGATCTGGCACCAACAGAGTGGTAATTACGTGACAATGTCCTCTGAGTTTGCAGGTTCAATTGTTAGTGCTTTTTAACATTTTGTGTATGAGAGCAGAAACGTTTTTGTTCATATATTGAGCTTGTTCATAGTTAGGAGCCTAAGAATTTTCCTTTAGCAAATCCTATAGCTAAGTCACTGGCAGCTTCAAATTGCCTGAAATGAGAAGGTCAGCTGAGCTCGCTCTTGCTCAAGAAAACATTCAGAATGAACAGTCAAGATTAGAATTTTATTTGAGGTGTGTGAGTCCATCCTTGAAGGTGGAAAAGTGGAAATTTGGGGTCATCTTGAAGAAGACTAGTAAGGAATTGAGTTTCAGAAGGTTATCAGAAATTGAAAAGGCAGAACAAAGGTGTAAGCACTCCAGCTGCTTATGTTTATGCCTGTATGGCCTCTCCTACTACTTTGCTGCTTTTCTTACCCATCATTGACACCAGGGCAAAATGTGGCATTTTTCCTGTGTGCACTTTTCCTTGTGCCCCCTGAGCGACTCCCATAAATTACAACCACCTTTACAGCAGTCAGAATTGGGCATTGTGTTGGGCAGAGCGCATCTTCCTCCAGTTCTCTTCCAAGTACGTTCCTTCGTGTACACCTTTGTGTACCTCAAGAACTTGGGTTTGTATTTTTAATTCTATTGCTCTAGGATGTGTATTCTCCCTTCCTGTCCTTGTGGTCTGCTGGGACGTGCATTTCTCATGCCTCCATTCCTCTTTCCTCTCTCAGTTGTCCTTGCTTAAAGGGAAAACTTCAGGCCACCTGCTTGAGGCTCTGAGATCCCACTCCTAGTGTTCTGGTTGCCACTTTGAAGTCATGCAAAGTGGAACATGTGTTAATAGAGAGAGGAGTTCAAAGGAGTAAAGTTGATTTACCAACAGCCAAGCTCTTTGAGAACATTTTTTCCTTGTACAGCAAAGATGGTTTAATGTTTACCACTTTCATAGAAATATGGAATGGTTTGGGTCGGGAGGGACTTTAAAGATCATCTAGTTCCAACCCTCCTGCCATGGGCGGGGACACCTTCCACTGGACTTTCTCCATCCATCTGCTCATTGCTCATTCATCCCTCTTTTTACCACAATTTACCACCCTTTGCTTCCCTCTTTTGCCGGTGTTAATGGGATCAGCTGGAATGGGATCAGTGAAATTAATCAGGATAAACCAAGTGGGCAAGTCAAGCAGCGGAGGGCGATTTCTTAAGCCTACTTTAGTGCCAAAGCCAATGTAACACAGAACTATAGCCTGAGCGGCGAGGAGGATGCCGTGCCTCCCTGGTGGTGCAGTAAGAGCAGGGAAAGGCCAGTGTGTGCCGTACAGGCAATGCCAGTGTGAAAGAAGAGTACAGCGTGAAAGCTGGAGTGTTTGAGCATGTTTATACCCATGGGGAAAGTGCGAACACTGAACCTGACAGGATTCCCATACAGCTATGGGTTATGGCACAAAAACCCATTATGACTTTGGAATGACGTTTTCATTGCTCTTCTGACTGTCCTTCTCCACCCAGGAAGGAAAGAAGGAAGGAAGAAAAAAAAAAAAAAGAGATATAAACACCAAACCCTATTATCAAATTTATATATTCCCAGAGTGTAAAATCCATTTTGATAATGGATTGCTGTGCTCCTAAATCACTTGGGCACTTCTGATACTTTCATTTACTGTTCTTAACCATCGCATGTGCATGCAGCCAGTACTGATGCTCTACTCAAGAGCCTTATTTGTACATGCTATGAGTTTATAGGGCACTTTGTATTCTCCTTTTTCTGTTTGTGAAGCCTCATGAGAACTCCTTTCCATACCCCTGTGAAGCTCAGCATCCTGTAAGAGAAAATCTAGGGTGATTTTGTTTGGCATAGGATTTTTTCACATGAGCTGTCTATATGGGTTGAGACTACGGTTCCATATATATAATACAGTTTTACTACCTGAATGCTGTAATTCTGTAACATGATGTAAGGCTCAGAACGCAAGCTTTGTTGTCCCCAGTTCCATCACAGGTATTTCTGTTGTTTTGAGCAAAATGTTCAACGCATCTGATATTGCTTTCTTAACGTATACATTCGATTTGAAGAGGTAAGTGTTCATCAGCACGTAAGTGTTGTGTGATCTTAGTGCTCTGTAACTGCCAAACATCTGGCAGTTATAGCTGCTATATACCTGATGTCCCCGAGTCTCAAACACTGCGGGATACCATTTTGGTTTAGCGTGAACTTTGATGATTGGCAGCAAGGATTCTGCATTTTAAAAGGCAAAATCCTGCACTGCAGTTGAAGCTCAGGAGCTAGCAAACACAATTCAAAAAGAGTCTCCATCTCCGGTTGCTGCCACGGTCGGTTGCACAGCTTCAGACTGCGGCGTGTGCAGTGCTTGCTGTCCGTCAGGGGGAAGGAGCGTGTGGGGCGGCCTCAGAGCAGCACAGCAGTGGGGCACCCGGAGCAGGAGCAGGGACCACAGCAGGAGGCTTTCTTCTCTTTGAACAAATGGATTTAGGGAAGAGAGAATGGGGAGGGGGGCTGAAATACCCTGTCCTTTTAGTATCTCTGGTGGTACAGGGAAGAGAGGGGAGTGGTTGATGCTCTCTCTTAACTTTTACTATGGGAGTGGGGGAGCCTGCTTGGGGGTGCCCACGTAGCAAAGCCTGGGGGTTACTGTCTGGGCAGGAAGGTGCTGCCTGTCCTGCTTTCGGCAGCCCTGAGCAGCTGGTTGTGATTACGTGCTGCAGCTTCAGAGGCAGTTGCTGGCTGTGAGGAGCGTGCAATGCTTGGCTGCAGATCCGCTGCTCTTAAGGGTACAATGGAGATGGAGGGAGTAAAAACAGTGGCACAGAGCGAAGGGGAGGGCGAAAGCCTAATTATCCCCCACTTGAACTAGCTGCCTTGTTAAATCATAACATATTTCTGAAACTCCCTTGATAGATGTATATCCTAAATGAAGTCAGATGAGGGAAAGGCCATATTCAGATGCCAGGAACTCCTGCCACAAAGGACTAAAGCTTTAGTAACAAAAACCCCTCTAAAACTATCTGGAAAACTATTTATTACCTATTTTACTACTCTCTACCAAAAAAAACCCCAAACCATTAGACTGATTAATGTCTCTTGGAAAGAAAAAATGCATTGAGCTGACATATTGCAATGACTATTTTTGGTCTTACCATTAAAAATGGTAGAGTTATAAATAGAGCAGTGCAAAATGCAGTTATTTGCATTCTCACTGGGGTTCACACAAACATTTTCTTTGGTTTCAATCCTTGGATCCAGCCCCTCCGCTCAATGCTGATTCTGCTCTGAATGCAGAGGGTTCCTTGATTTTGATTTTTCAACAGCGAAACCAATTTGGAGTTGAAGAGTTTTTGGTGACTCTTGACCTTGAGCTACGTATTGTCCTTACAGCACCTCCTAATTATCTCAAGCTCGCCAAAAGAATTGCAAAAATTTCTGTGAACGTGGCCATAGTCCTGGTTTTGCAACGAAACCTGAAATGAGGCAAGTTTTGTCTGGCAACGGACTTTGTAACAAAAGCTCTGGTTATCTCAGAAAAAAAAAATCTGTAATGAAAGCGGCCAGCAAATTCTAAATAGCAATAGAATGTGTTGCTATGAAATGTGTATACCTAGAGGGGAAAAAAATCATCCCACTCTTGATAGAAAAGCAGCAGCTTATGCAGACCTATTCCCAGATGTCAGTCAGTCATCAACTCCCTGGTCTGTGGTTTCATCCTTCTAAATTCTGGCCCCTGCAGGCATCTGTGATTTATGTCATTCGCGGATGAAACAGCCAAGGTGCGTAGTAGAGAAAAGATGTAACAGTGGACAAGATTGTCTGCTGTGCCAGATTGTATTTGGGGGTACAGCAGAACTGTGACTTGGGTGTGGTTTTTTTCCTTTTCCTCTCTTTCTCAGATGTAGACACTTGTTGGGGCCGTCCAAAGGAGCTATTTTATGTCATGAAGTGTCTGATTAATTCAGGTGTTGCCTAATCATATCAGCTCTTCTTTCAAAGAGTTGATGTGTGTCATACCTCATAATCTAGTGCTGTATGTGGATACTACCTGTAGCTAGGCAGCTACAGCTGACCTGAGTCTCGGGAACAACTCAAGGTTATTATGGCTGCTTTACTACCAGAGGATAGGAGAGGACATTAAAACTAGGATGCTTTGGACAAGCTTCTCAGATGCACTTTCCTGTTTGAAACGTGAGGTTTCTTCATTCAACAGTATCCAACACCATGAAAGAGTACCAGGATTCATAGTATGAATTAGACTGTGCCTCAGTGGCAATCGTAGCTATTGGGTAGCTTTTATTTTTTATTCCTTAATTTGCTTACAAATTCTCACTGATATTTCCCCCAAGCAGAATTAGGAGGATAAAGAAAATACCTTTCATTTTCTTGAAAATTTCTTGCCAGTTTTTAAAGAGCTTGACATTTTAACATAAATGATGATTACTGTTGAATGAAGGCTATTTTTCTGAAGCCTGAAAATCTAGTGTCTTCACTAAAACCAATGACTGTGGTGTAGTTATGACCTTGAGCTGGTGACCCTTCAACTGCAAAGCTAAGGTGCTGCTTGTGTGGAAGCACCTGTATCTACACAGGCTTCCTAGAGAGGTGGTCGATGCCCCAAGCCTGTCAGTGTTTAAGAGGCATTTGGACAATGCCCTCAATAACATGCTGTAAGTTTTGATCAGCCCTGAAGTGATCAGGCAGTTGGACTAGGCAATTGTTGTAGGTCCCTTCCAGCTGAAATGTTCTGTTCTAGGAAACAAAATCAATCGCTCTGGTTTCATCCTACAACCCTTAGTGATTGCCTTAAACTGTTCCTTTCAATGGCTACAGAAGAGCTCGCTGCTGGAAAAAGTTATGACACCAAAGGTATGGTGAACATCTCTGTAAAGATTTGCACAGCAAACAGTGTCCAACCTTTTAAAGCACCTGTATTGTATGAGCGATTCGTGCAGCACTTGAGATCAGATTCATAGAGCCGTGATGCTCTTCAAAGCTAGAGAAAGTGTCTTTAGACCATCAAGGCAAAGTAGTAAGCATTTCTGGATGTGATTTCAGGTGTTGTTTTGTGTTCCAGCATCATGGAAATACACAAAACTATGCGTCAGTGGTATTTCTAGGTCAAAGTAATTGCATGCCTTATGGTGTTTAATACATTTAGCCTTACAGGTCTCTTGTTGAGACAAGTGGAGAGTTCTGAGTTGAGTATTTAGGGGTCTGTGATGGGCAGTGGATTTAACCGTAGTGCCTAATTATTATGCCATTGATTCTCTCATTCACTCATACAATAAATAAGAGTCTTATGTACTACTGATGGACCAAAGTCTACTTTAATTTACTCAGTTTACAAAGACATATTTTTATATGTATTTAAAAATATGTGAGAATGACTTCACTGCTTTCAGTAGAATTACTCCAGAGAATCCTAACTCCAAAGCCCGTTGGGTCTCCAGAAGTTCCTCCTACTTATCCAGACCAAGAACTTGCTGCTATTCCCATCTGATCATGCATTAGGTTTCTGTGGAAATCAGGCTGTAGGGAGAGAAGGCTGATACCAATATGAAGACAAGGTTTGGTCAAGACCTAGGAACTCGGGAGTACTCAGACATCTCCCGGTTTATATGTAGTCAGGTTACCTGTGCAGATGGGAGGGAAAAGCAGGAAATCTGTAGCTCATAAATGTGTATTTACTTAGGTGAATAAATAGCCTAATCGCTGGAGATAAAGAACTGTGTGTTCACATCAGAGGAACAAGGCTTATTTTATGTCAGGAGCGTAAGTGTGACTTCACGTACTTATGTCAGGCAGGTAGTATTATTGACGGTCCGACCCAGAGACATCACCTGTGGTGGGGTTTTTGCCCGGAAGAAATCATTACGTATAACAACATTTCCCAAACAGTATAAATGCAAAGGTACATATTTATTAGCTGATTCATTGCAAGAAATTAACTCAAAACTGACATTATTTTTGAGTTATGAAAGCTCAGAAAAATACCTGACGCTACGAAACCTCTTTGGTACCCAAGAGCTTAAAAAGAAGATGGATGTTTTTTCCCAACTTGGGAAAAAAAAAAAAAGCTTATGGGCTGAAACTTTTCTACTAGAACATATTCTTAAGGCCAGATTTTAAACCTGAAAAAAAATAGAGGGCAACTGTAAACGGGAGCAGTGGCATTTTTTTTAAATACAGGAATAGTATGGTTGCTGACAGAGGTTTATAGCATCTGGAGATGAGGTTTTCTTTGTTTGCATTAGGCGTAAATGTAATCATTTGAAGATACAGGAGAAACTCTGCTTTTAATGATAGGAGTAAGTAATCCTGAAGAAATGGTCTGAATTTATTTTATGTAATACTTTTTTTTAATAACAACGTCTATTAAAGACATCTGCTGAAAGTCTGTAACGCTGATTTAATAGGGAGAAAAAATAACAAAGTTCTGTAGCAATCCTGTCTTCAGTTTAATGTTATGGACTGTTAAAAGAGGGTTTATGTGTGCAACTGAAATTCTGCTCAAATTGAAATCAGGCCCACAAACCTTGCTTTTCTTCGGTACATGCTGGGGTTTTTAAAACAAGTATTTAAAACCAGATAAGAGCATGAATATATTTTTACTTTCTTTAGGATTTTTAAAGGCAATCAGGCCAGGCAGAGAAATATTTCTAAACACCTATACTCTCACTTACCATATGTGACCTCTCTAGCAACGTTACAATGCAACAAAAAATTGTCAACTTCTGGTACCAAGTCATTGCCATAAGAAAGAAAATCCACCTCCAAAGTGCCTGAACTACAGTTTGTATAAAACACCCGGTATTTTGTACTGGCTTTGTCAGGGCTCAAAGATGTGTGTTTGGTTATGAGAGAGATTGGGGGCAGAGGGAGGTGGCACCAGAACCCTGAAGATCGTGGTCTGGAGGAAAGCTTCCTTACAGGAATTAAATACTGAGTTTAAACGAATCGTGTTCGTGCCTAACTATGGATGACGTTGTTGTAATTTTTTCAAAACTTAAATTATAAAGATTGAAGTAATAAAATGCATTGTATTTTTATGACCTGAATTTGGATTGATTTGCATGATTTCCATGCCTGTAGCCTCGATGATTCTTTTGGCAGCTCTGCCAGTGATAAAAGGAATAACTCACCACTGTCAGGGAACTTGGCTGTTTCATTGCTGACAGGAGAGGCCAGCACAACTCCATGGTGATTGCTGTCTGAATGACTTACGCCGTTTCTTCATATACTTTTTGATTGAAGAGTGATAACTCAGGCAATGAGTTATTTGGCATCAGCCTCTGAGACAATCTGTTTTCTTTTTATAAATCCTCCGGCACCTTTCAGCCACTCATTTTTAAGTAAGACCGTGGTGGATTAGGTTCAATGCGCCTGCTGGATTTAGCCAAAGGATGGTTAAATTAGATTTTGCTGTCGTTCTTTGGCTTTGTTTATTTTTTATAGTTAAATGACAGTTCTTAAAGTAGCAGTGAGAAAATGAGAGGTGGGCTAAAAGGCTGTCTTTATGTCACAACATAGGAGTATGACACGGCACTTCACTCCTGCTGGTAGTGGCACTGTCTCCTCCCAAAAGCAAACTGCATTGTCAGAGAACTCAGGGAGGAAAAAATACGCTAACACCAGCCTAACTCTATAGGCTGGAGCACAGAAGACACATCCAAGAGGAGGGAAAAGAATAATTTTAAAATTTCTACAGCTGCAAAGTTTTCTACAACAAATCACAGCTCGGAACATCTTTAGTAGAGATTTAAATATGGACTGCTGTTGTGCAAGGTAGAAAGCTGTTGTAGATTAAAGTCAGCGTACAGCAGATTGAATCGCTCTGGGAATCTCACAGGATTTCACGCGAGGTTTTGGGTGGAAACAGAAGCAGTTTCCTTGCTGAGTGACAAAGATGGTTGGACTTGCTAGAGTTTTGTTTGCAGGTTTCCCCACGTAACACAATGACTGTGGAGTGCTAAATAGAATCTGCAGAGCTGCAGAGGTGGCGGGTGCTTTGGACATCGCCCTTGTTCATGTCTGCTGTGCACATGCTGTACGGTTACTTTCAAAGATTTCTGACTACGCACGTTTTAGTATTTGTTAATGAAAAAAACCCCAATGCATAAGGAGAAAACGTTAATCACAGCAGCTGTACGTACAGCCTGAGCCGAAGGACTATTCACTGTCCTTACTGAGGTAGTTCAGGGGTTATCACCTGGGTTCGTTTCATATGGGAGGCTCGGATTTGGATCTAAGAGTTAGTCACCCAAAGCGAGTGAGAAGAGAGTTATGACAGTTGAAGAATTGCTGTTGTTCACTAGTCTCTCTTATTTTTATCCTTTTCTCATTTTTTCTTTCAAGTCTATACGTAGGTTTTAATTTGTATGTATTTATTGTTTGGGAAGTGCTCCTTCGCGGAAAAGAGAGACTTGCAGTCTTCCTCACTCTCTAGAAACAGACTGTTAGCATCTCGATTCGAAGCAGCACGCCGGACTTCATGTCGACAGGTGGAGCAGGGCTGCTGGCCTTCACGAAGTGCAGGGCATGTCCGAGACACAGAGCTGCCTGGGCTACTCGAGTGGGCAGCACTGAGAGTTCCTCCTGCGGACAAGACGACACCGTGCATTTTGAGCGGTAGAGTTCAGCAGTAGTCCACTGGTG
The DNA here is from genome assembly GCA_009769605.1 of Bucorvus abyssinicus. Lineage (NCBI taxonomy): Eukaryota > Metazoa > Chordata > Aves > Bucerotiformes > Bucorvidae > Bucorvus > Bucorvus abyssinicus. The sequence goes on along the minus strand of CM020046.1, from coordinate 11,550,969 downwards.
TGCAGCCATCCTACTGACAGCACCGTTTCAGTGACTGCTCCATTGACGCCGGGATGACGGCTACGTTGTGCTTACAGTAGCTCCTGCCTTCTATTCCATTTTTTATTCTGTCCGTGTGAGGGTTGAATGAAGGTCCAAGCCTTTGGATCTGAAATGGCTCTCTGTGGTTCTGGCTTTCAGATTTATTAATGTTTGATTTTTTCAACCTGACAAAACCTCACTTTTATGTCCTAATTCCTATTCGCTCTTTCTCCACAGCAAAATCTGCCAATTATGGCAAATTACATGAATGATTCTGCAGAGGCTAAACCAAGATTGCTGAACTCATTTTCATGCATGGCTAAACACAGAATTGAACCTCACGCTCCAGAAGTGAAAGGTTAGTGATTTTAGATAATTTTAAAACGATTGTTTAGGAGTTGATACAGCTACTGTCAGTCTACCCTAATCCTATCCTTTGTTGACTCTGCCCTTGCAGAGGCACTGCTTTCCCTCAGTGATTAAGAGGAGACATTGCTTTCAGTGGTGCCGAATCAGTAAATTAGCAATGACTGTAAGGGAATTTTAAATATTGGGAGAGTACTATGCTTCTATTGTCACTGTGTCTTGGAGATGAAATTCCAATCGAGTTACTGTTCCGGGCAATGTGGGAAAGACGGCAGTGCTCTTTCTGAGTTGCGGGACAGAAAAATGGGGAAATTGTGTGTCCGGTTTTGGGCTTCTCACTATCACTGCTATAAAATTATATCAAAGAACCATCTACAGATAAATAAGTCTATAGAACTAGTTCATTTAGTTCATTTAGTAAGAAAATGGTGTGGCCAGCTGAAGAATAAGTAACTCTGCCAGTTCAGTGTCGTTGCTATTTATGGAATGATACCCTATACTTTTCAGGTTTCTTCCTGGGTTTTTTCCTGTCTGCACAAAGTTAGACGCTTTCATAAATGCAATTTGCAACTTGATTAATTTGCACAGATTATGAGATGCCCTTATGCACATAAAAGTACCTAGTCCATACAGCGAGTGAATGGTGTGACACTGACACACAAATGGCAGTATCAGCAAGCTATTGTACACCCAAGAAAGCCTTTTTTTTTTTTTTTTTTTCCTTCCCTTTTTTTCCAGCTGGCAATGTACATATCTACACTTGGGACAACACTGGTAAGATGGGGTTAAAGGGAGTAACTTCTGAGTATTCCGGCTTGAGATGATATGTGACACAGAGCTTGACTTAGCATTGAAGCATTCCTGGATAAAACGATATCTAGTGTGTACTGGAGGGGCTGATAAATGTTACCCACTGGGTAGTGTACAACTCAGCTTTTTCTTCTCTCTGCGAGTAAAGTCCGTTGCCCTGCTTTAACTGAGAATTAACAATGGCTGAGAGTGGTCAATTCAGAGAAAAAAGCACCAAGTTTCTGGTGCCACACTCGCTGAGGCAGCATCTGTTTCCTTTTCCAGAAAGGAAATGTAGATTAAACCCCCAGCCCCCTCCCCAAACCTCTAATGAAAAGGTACTACCTTCCTATAGTCTATCACTTTCAGGTCTTGACAAGACAAATTGGTTGGCTAGTGAAGCAAGTAACTCTATGCCCAAAGTTAAACTGTGGTCTGTGTGCTGACCTAGAACTTGAAATATCGATATGCAAGTTCCTGTGAAAAAATGGTGGAGACCCTGGATCAGAACAGACCGATAGGCAAAATTATTTTGCTGACAGGTTATCTCCCAGTGAGTGAGACAGGCAAAACTAAGACACTTTTTTACTGAGTTCTGGATGAGTAACATAGATTAATAGAAGAAATGGGAGTCAGAAAGGTGACGTGGAAAAGGAATGACTGTCCATCTCATAGCACAAGAATTAGGCAAAAAAAAGAAAATCTATACCCTTGGGTTTCAGTGCTACACCATGGAAAAGTTAAAAATGCAGTTATTTATTTCCTGTTTTATGGAGTATTGTTTATAGACTGTACTTACGCAAAGATGGTGCTTTGGTATTCTTGGTGCTAGATTTCTGCAGAATCTGCACCACATGAATCACGGGAGCAGCCACGAGGTCAAGACCCCGACAACACAGGCTTTCTGTCTGTATTGCCTTATTCACTCAGGATGCCTTGGTGAGCTATGAATGCAAAACTATCTGAAGAAACTAACAAGTTACCTTAAAATAGCTATTGTCTGAAAATCATGCTATGTTATATTGTTGCCACACAAATATTTGTTATATGCAGACAAAAGAGGGACTGAAAATAAGGTTTTAAGCACCTCATCTGGTCACGTTTACCACATAAAATCAACTATAATTATAATAGCAGGATTTGAAAGCAACGCCCCCGATAGCTTGCCAAGTTAGTGGTTTCCAGTAAATAAAGGAGATGTCAATATAGAGTGAAATGAAGAATCACAGTTACTGTCTTTTGTCACTTCACTGTTCGGTGGCTCATAATTAAAGAGGAATAATGATGCTTAGAAGGGTTTGAGAGCTACATGCAATAAATGCTAATTATTATCAGCGTATATTTCAGGCACACTCAGAAACGAGCTCAGATCCAAATGAACCCTCACTCATGTCTGGTTATACCTGGGAAGAACCAGAAGTTCTTTCACAGTTGCTTCCCTGTTTACCAGCCACATCTGTCCTAGAATGCAATTTGCACAATTATATATAATGAATACATATATATACACATACATATGTATATATATCCATATAGGTATATATAGCTTGCTGAACACTAAGACTGCTCTTTAAGAATGACATAACACTTGGATTGAGTATCTTTGGGGAGATATAATATATCCATATCTATTTTATATATATAATATATAATATAATAATGGCCAAAATGCCCACCACTGTTGTGTTCATTCCAACATGGGCAGCTATGTAAAAACTTATTTACCAAGAATAAACAAAGAATGGCACCCTAGACAATTAAATCTGTCAAGGGGGTATGAAGACTACAGAAGGACGCTAAAGAGGAAGCGTAGTGCCAATGCGCACGATTTGTTGAACATGCCTGAGAAGGTAAAGAGAAGTGGCCATGGCCAAACAGCAGAGACACTATTAGAAAGAAGAAGGTGTCCTTCCAAAAGCTAAAGACACATCCAAAAGAAAAAAAAAAGTATCATAACCACTGACAGATATACTATTACATTTATTATTAGGCAGACCAAAGATGGGTCTGAGACCTAACTAGCTAAGAGAATCAAAAACAGTTCAGTATCCTTCTTCCAATGCATCAGGAGGGAAAAAACATTGTCAGTGAATCTGAACAGGACAAGGGTATAAAATGAACGCTCAGGGAGGACAAAGTCACTGGAGAGAAGCTGAACCATTTGCGTCTTTGTTCACTGTGGAAGAAATCAGGGAAATTGTCCTTCCAGAGCCCTTTTGGGGCATTCGGAGAATGTCTCTGAAATTGAAGTATCTGGAAGAGGTAATGGTACAAAAGGCAGATGAATACAGATGAATCTCCAGGATCTGAAGGATTCATCCAAGAATTCGAAGAGAACTCACGGATTAAATACCTACTAATGGCAGTATATAACCTGTCTCTTCAATATTCCTCGGTACATGAAAATCAGTGTCAAATGTGATGTCAGTCATTAAGAAAGGTTCCAAGGGTATCCAGCAAAGTAAAATTTGACATCCGTTCCAGGTGAATGAATAGATATTGTAACGAGAGAGAAAATTAGTATCTACCTGAACAAATATTATCTAATCAGTGAGAGTTAACAAAGCTCTCGAGAGTTCTTTGAAGGGGTCAGTGATATGTAGATGAAGATCATCTGACTGATAGAGTCAGCTTGGATTTCCAAAAGACTTTGGACAAAACTTTTTATCAGTGTTTTAGGAAAACCAAGCAACACACGAGTGTTGCTGGCATAAGGAGGAAGGCACTGGAACGGATGAGAATACGGTTTAAAAGATAGGAACAGAGGGTAGACCATCATTGGGGGGAAGTAAATGGTCAGTTCTTGCACAGGAGGGGAGATCACTAGTGAAATGCCATATGGTGTCTCTCTTGGGACCTATGTATTCTTACATGACCTGGAGAAGGGAAGGGATCAGCAAGGTGACAAATTTTACTGATGGTAGGAGGTTATGAAGGTAGTAAGGACAGGGGAGGCTGCCTAGCTTTCAGAAAGATGGACTGTACAATAAAATGAGAGGTGCAGTTCAGTGTAGAAAATGGTAAAGTGATACATTTGGGGAAGAATAATCCTATCTTCGCATCTTGGATCATTTCAAAGCTGGCTCAAAGGTTTTCAGAAACAATGCTTTTGGGTTATGGTAGACAGTTCCATGAAAATCTCACTTAGTAGTAGTTGGGGGGTGTGTGTGGGAATTTAGGAATGATAGTTGTGTTCAAGTCCATTGGCTACTGTAAAAATCCAAGGTTTACACACTGGAATACTGCATGCAGTTCTGCTGCATTTAACTCAGACAGGACATACTAGAACTGAAAACTATGCAGAGATGACAAGGATGATCAGAGGTAAGCTGTGACTTCCATTACAACATGCAAGGAGGTCCATCCATTGAATAGCCAAGAATCTTCATTTGGAAAAAAACCCATGACATAGGAGGGATGTAAGAAGTCTGCAGAACTGAGAGGTCTGGAAAGAAGTGGAGTGGGACTGGCTTTTCACTGTCTCTTCTAACACAATTGTGCATGAGGGATATCGGAAAAAGTTAGTCAGGGCTTCATTCAGAACAAACCAGAGGAGCTGGCTCTTCAGACAACCTATGTGGACCTGTGGTGGTACTCCACACGTGACTTTCTGGATCAAGTGGTTTCTAGAGATGCAAAGAGAGACTGGAAAAAACCTTGGAAGAGTCTACTAATTAGATACATCAACGTATCTTGAAAATGTTTGAAGGCTGGGAGGCAGTCTGTGCTTACCCTGTTCTTATTTTTCCTGACTCTCCACTTCCATGGTTACTGCGGGAGATAGAGCTCCGTGCTAGATGGACCTGTGGTTTGAACCAACATGTAAGTTCATATGTCACTTTCTCAATTCTGACACCAAAGTCAGAATTAAGTAATTGCGGTTAGTAACAGCTTAAATATATTTAAAACTTGCAAGCTCCCTAAATAATTGTAATGTTACGAGAAGTTAGGACCAGAAGGAACCTTAAGAAGACACCTAATCCATCACCCTATTCCACGGCAAAATCAATGACATTTGAGTTCTTACTGACAAATTTATCTAACCCGTTTCTAAAGCTTCCAGGGATGGAGACTCAACAGCCCCCATGAGTAATCTATTTAAAGTCTCACTATTCATACTATGAGAAGGATTTTTTTTTTCCTGTCTAACTGGAATCTAATCAGCTGTTGTTTGCTGTAAACCATTAGTTAACTGCAAGCCTGAGCTAAGATGGGAGGCGTTCTAGACTTCTGATGAATGCTGTCTAGTAACTTTAGTGACTCTGGAAATAGCCTGAACGCAGGCTTGGTTTTTAACGTAGCGCGTAGTTACTGGGTTTTGTGTTTTGGTTAATATGACCAAGCACGAACAGGGATCTTTTCTGTAGCCTTTTAGGGATTTTCATGTTATTTTAACATCTTTAGCATTTTCTGGCTTCAGGTAAACTTTCCCTGAGCAGTACTTTCTAAAGCCTGCATGTTTTGACATAGCAAAGGCTATTTGAAAGGTGTGTTCACAAAAAAAAAAAAACAAAAAACAAGTGGGACAAAAAGATTACTTTTAAAATATTACTGCAAAACCATATGTAATATTTTCTGTCTTTCCTATAAGGCCGAATTTCTGCATTTGTCTGTAATTTACCGAAGTCTATGTGTTTGAGATTAAATGTTTGAGCTGTCTTAAGTGATGCTACTCAGTTCCCATAAACTCTGCTTCTTGCAGATGATCACTAACTGCATTTCTTGTTTTCCAGGTACCTGCCTTGAGAAGGGGGTTCTGCCTAGCAGCAATGCTAGGCACCTGCAGATTCAACTGGAGCTGATGTGGGCTGCTCTTATAAAACACTTCAGGTTGTTTAAGTCTTTTAGAAAATGAGATCAAATGAGGCATTTTAGCAAAACATTTTAAGCTTAATTTCTTTGTTCCAGTTTCCAGAATCCAACGTGAGTAGGAGCACTGTCCTCTCACTCGCAGTGAATTGCGAAAATCAGTTTATTGGTCCGTGCGAAGCACTCGGGAGCAGCAGCGGTGGCCGTTCGGAGGAAATGGATGTCTGTGGACAGGGTTCAAATTAGTAAACAGACATGAGGTGATATGTGGAACAAAAAGGAAAAAACATATTAAATAGCTGTCTGCTGGGGAGCGCTGACAATTCTGTGTACAGAACGAAGCAAACATCCTGTGGAAAATCAGTGCGTTGAGGGTGTATTTGAAGACTTCATCATTGCGCAAGGAAGCCAAACAAAGATTGCACAAGCGCTTTGATTTGGGTGGCTTTAAACTCATTGACTGCAAGACTGCAACCTCAGTGGTGTACTTTTAATACAGGTTTGTAACTGTATGTGATATACCTGTGTATTTGTAGATTGCGAACTCCAGCAGTTTCAATGAAACAACGGTGGTGTCACTCAGCACGTTGGCGTGGGGAGGAAAACGCAGTTTTTCTCTGTCTTGAAGACTGAACTTAAATGTATCTTACAAAAAATTACCGCTATGGAAAATGACCCTATATTTCTGTTTCCCTGTAATTTAGGAACTGCTAAAAATGTTCTTGTTTTGATATTAAACTGGATTGGTTATGCCAAGGATTGCAGAACAATCATCAACCTCCCATTTGAAGGAGGATGAATGATAGTTTTCAGCCTCTCTCCTGGCTCAAAAATCCAAAGTGATCGTGTTCACTCTGAAATTCTTATAAATGACTGACATCTAAACAGCAATTGCCTTGGCGAGAAAAATAACAATTAAAATTCTCCCAGCTGCTTCCTCATCACCAAAGCTGGCTTTGATTTTGTTGATGAGGGATGGTTTTTTGGTTGCCCTGTTAATTGAAGCTAGATGGAAATGGGGCAGTCTTTGCTGAGAGCTACTCAGTGCAAGAATGGCTAAGGAAATGTAAGTTCTTTCACGTATATTTCTAGTGTGAGCTGCAAGGAGCCCCCAGAAGCATCTCTCTGGGATTTTTCCTAGTGTCCTTTCTTCTCTCTCTCCACCCCTCGCCCCCTGGCTCCTCCGTTCCAACCCCATTATCCTCTTGAGATCACTGTGACAGATCAAAGGCTTAGATGGGGCCTGAGCCCAAGCAACGAACACTTTTCCCCCTTGGAGCTCTCTGCTGGCTCTCTCTCCCCATGGCTATCTCCTACAGCTGCTGGCTCCCGAACCAGATTTTCAGAATAACAGAAAGACATACTGTGCTATATCAGGACTAATTACCTTAATTCTGCTCCCTACATTAGGGTGTATTTCAGTAACATTAATCTGACAGGACAGTGTGTGGGTAACCACGCCAACTCATGGCATTCACTTGTTTTTTTGCTGTTCTTGTCGTGACCCATCTGTAATCAGGACAGGAGAGAACGAGCACACTTTTTGCATTCCTTCCCCATCCTTTTCCAGCCCTGACTCAGCAGAGTCCTGAGGTGTGTGTCCCAGTCCCTGTCCTGTCCCGCTGTAATACCTGCTGAACTGGAGCCTTCAGAGCTGTTCACTGCTGGGAAGATTTTGTAAATATTCTGATATCCTGACTTGGATTCCCCACCTTGTACAACTTGACATGTATGGGCTGGGAAGTGTGTAGTTCTGAGGGTGTTTTGGGTTTGTTTGTATTTACACATGGTGATCGCTCCACTTCCTGCAATGCCTTAAAGCTCTGACTTCTGCAATTTTAACTTGCTTTCTGATTTTCTTTGTCGCTTCCCCTTCCTACCTTCTGTTCCTTTGCAGCCTTGACGAGTTTTTTGTTAACTATTTAGAGCATGTTCATTAGCTCCAGTCTCAGTTCATCCCTTGAAGAATTCCTGCAGCTCTGGATCTTCTGACAGCCGTAGCTCGTGGCCACGCCAGCTGTCATGAGAATTTTTGCCGTGCTGTAGTTGGGTTTCACAGATACATTCATGGAGCTTGTGGGTTTGGTTTTTTTTCTTTTGTTTTGGTCAATCTTCAACTATATGGCTTTGTTTTAACTACTCTCCAAATGACATTATTATTCTTTTTTGACAACAAATGTGTTAGGCAACACACACTTAAATAGCTTTGGTTCAGTTAGAGAGCACTGTATCCAAGAGAACCTCCAGCAGAAATCTGAAACCTTTTTCACTGCGTAAGAAAGCTGCTTCTTGCAGACCCAAAAAGTGTCCGTTAGCTGCTTTGCAAAGTTCTATTCAGCGAACACACTGCGTGGTTGACTCTAGGTTCGCCTTCCAGCAGATGCCTGTGTCACCATGTCATCCATCAATTTAGACATCAACCATTTAATTATAGCAGGAGCTTTCAGAAAGGTTTCTACCCAGGCAGCCACTCTGAAGGTTAATGTGTTGCCCAAGATGGTTTGAAACTTGCTGCCACAGCGACTGCAGTGTCCAACCAGACTGGCAGCACCAGGAACTAACGGGTGGTGGGATTCCTGTTTTTCCTGACGGTGATATTTTTGATGTTGCCCATCTACCGGGTAGCCCCTGGCTCAGCGGACAAAAGGAAACCGGTTTCAGGATGTAGCTCTGCAAAGGCATATTTTCTATATTATTTATGAAGCCCCTCCCACTAATATGACTCGCTAGATTATCTGTAAGGCTGTACTTGTTCTGAAACCACTATTGATTAAATGCTGAGATGAAATTTTTTTTTAGAAGCTGTCACTGGAACATGCTTAGGCTGCACTTGCTGTCAGCTTAACAGTCATGTTTCTGTGTCTTCCTCTAAATTCCTCTCCCAGCTGGGCTCTTTCATATCTTAGCATTAAAATAGATTCTTCCTAATTAGACAGATCTCTGTCATGATAATCATCTTGAGAACGTATGCTGTATTTTCATACTGCGTATCTTTTCACAGATCAGGCCTGTGCTTTATAATTTTTCAAAATCGTAACTCACTGAATAGATCCTTTACCAAGCAATCATCTCCTCTAACTAGTAATTAGTGTCCTGTCAGCTGATACCGGTAGGCATTAGCGTTCAAGTGCTGGCATCAGCAAGTTCATCTTACATCACTTAGAATTCTGATATATTTGATTCTTTTGAAATTCCAGTTGTGAAGAGAGTTTTCTAAAGCTGATGTGCAGGCGGAAAAAAGAATAAAAAGCATAGAGCAAATATATACATTTGTGCGTGCGTAGTAAGAGGGGAGCGTGCCAAAGCCCGTGGCCATAAATGGAGGTGCACGCATCTATCACGAGTGAGCCTGCGCTTGTGTCTCCTCACAGAACAGGGTTCTTTGGTCGAGGTTGTGAAGAACGTCTGTTTTAATGACAATAATCAGTAGCAGAACAACGCTGAGATCTCTCTGTTTCTTGCATTGCCCAGGTGATCATCTGAGGGGGGGTTTTAAAATTTACATAGTTCCCTAAATAGCTCATTTTGGCCCCAGTTCTTCAGAAGCTGGTAACTGTTTGTGTAAGTATCCTTAAAAGTGATGCAAAAATGAACTGTGCAATCTTATTTCTATTATGCTATTTTACAATTGCCATCCAATACTTGGCTATAATAGAAAACTCTCCTGTTGGATGAAAAATTTTAGTTAGCTTCTATGTCCTGGCTGACAGCTGTAAAATAACATTTTTTTTATGAAATGCTGATCCTATTGATTGTTTTTAGACATAGGGGATAGTGCTTTATCTTATAAAAGCTTATAGCGTAGGATAATGCAAGGATCACCACTGATGCTGTTAAACTGAGTGGGGAAATAGATGGATACGTATTCGCTCAGCTTTGCTTTAACCTCAGCCAATTAAAAAACTACTTATGCTCAACCATCTTTAGAATGTATTCAGAGGGATTTTTGTTTGGTTGGTTTGAGTTGGGCTTTGGTTTTTTTCTTTTTTTTTTTTTTTTTTGTTGGTTGGGTTTGGGTTTGTTTTCACAAAACTGGGGATTGATCTGTTTGCAAGACTAACGCTAAGCACTGATTACTACAAAACTTTGTTACTCAAGTCATCACCCCTGGGCTGTGCAGCCTGGCAGAACCGAGGCGTGTAGCTGAAAAATGAAAAATTCCTACATTTTTAATAGGCTGGAACTTAATTCTGTAACAATCCAGCACACACTTAAAAAATACTGTTTCTTACCAAAGTGATACACTGAAAGTTATGTTTGTGTGACTCCATATAGACTGAAAAATTGTATTTATCCTCGTCGCAGGAAAAGCAAACGGCTTCTGTAGCACGCACCCGAAAGCAGGCTGTGAAAAACCCACCGCTTTTACGTGTCTGTCTGTCTCTGTGGGTATAGAACCGTGTCCTTCTGCGGACTGCAGCATCCTTTGGAGCCGGGCTGGCAGCGCGGAGGCCGGCGGGCTGCAGGGGGCACTGCGGCGGAATCCAGAAAGTACTTTTTCGAAGTTAGACCTCATTCCCAGCTGTCTCCCTTGCTGGCCTGCTGACACGTTCCATTTCAATTAAAAAACAAATAGTCAAAAAACCCCCCAAAACCAACCAAAACCAACCAACGCGACAACAACAACCCATCCCACTAACGCCCCCCCCTTTCCCCCTCTCAATTCTTCCCCTCCATCTTTTCGTGTGTATTTCTATACACCCAAATAAATCACTGCTGTCTTGTGGAGTCAGATGGAGAGGACTAGTTTATATACACCACCGGGAGCTTACACACAACACATCCCCCGGCTCCAAACTAACAGAGATACTGATCTGTGTAACTGACACAGGACTTCCCTCCCTCTTAGGCTGCTTTGGAGCAGAACCGCGATTTTCCCGTTTGTTTTGTGAGCACGTAGTAATCGCTCATCACAAAGAACAGCAAGTAGCTTCGCTTTGGTTCTCAAACTGATACTAAAAAAAAAGAAAAGATGCTTTTTGAGGGGGAGGGTAGAGATGCTTGGGAAGGTGCTGATTACTAATTTTATTTGTCCACTTTTATTTTCCATCTCAACATAGTTGGGAGCTATGTTGCGATAGGAGTGAAATTAAAACCTGATTTCATATTGCTGAGCACTTAAAGAAGACAAAGCCAGTTCTTTACCACTGTCAGTAGCTTAGAAATAGTATCCTATGCTAATCTGCAATGGCAGAAATGAAGATGGTTTAAATCAGATCTCATGACTAATGTATGAGTTCCCAATTTTCTTTATTTCCAGCTGCACGCTGGAGAACAAGGGTGTCTCTCGGAGATAATTCAGTTTTATATAGGTATATTAAAAAAAAGAATTGGAAGTGCTTATCTCATAGTGCTAGTTGGAAAATAACAATCAATTAAAACCGTGCTGCGTGCAAGAGCTTTGTCTGCCGAGTGGTTCCAAACTCGGTTCCCGGGATGGTATTCCTGATCCATCCATCACCCGCGCTCTATATGGAGGCAGCCACCGCTCGCTTGGAAAAATGTTCCTGCCCAACGTGTCATGTTTCTCCCGTTGTTTAAAATAGAAAGTTCAGCCCCGTGCCGGGGAGGCGCAGGGCTCCGCGCTCTCTGTTTGCATTCATTATGCAACAGTTGACACCGAAGGGAAACGCGGCACACGCCGCTCCGGCGCGGGGCGCGGGCGGCCGCCGGGCGCCGAACGCCCTCGGGCTGCGCCCGGCGCCGCATCCCGCCGCTCGCCCAAGGGCTCCGGGCCCTCCGCGCTCCCCGCTGCCGCCGGTACCGACCCGGGGTCAGGACAGGCGCTGCCCCCCGCCCCCCCCCCCCCCCCCCCCATCTTTCCCCGACCCGCGCCCCCGGCTGCCCGCCGCGCCCCGCCGCAGCGCCGAGCTCCGGCAGCGCCGCGCAGCAGCAGCAGCCGCCGCCGGGCCCGTCTGCCGGCCGGGTAAGGCGGCCGTCCGCCCCCCTCGCGGCACGGGGAGCCCCATCGCGGCGGCGGCGGCGGCGGCGGCGGGGCGCCGCGGGGGCGGCAGGTGTCGGCCCCCCGCTCCGCCGTGCCCGCGCCTGCGGGCAGCCCCGCGGCGCTGCCGGGCGTGAGCGCAGCGGCGGGCGCTGGCGGAGGCGGGCGGGCGGGGGGGGGTGGTTGGAGGGGGGGGTGGGGAAGCGCCATGTCCGCTCCTGCTGGGCGACGTCCGTGCCGGGTTTTGCACCTTGTCCCCGGGTCTGCCTCACGGCCTGGAGGAGCCGGAGCCGGAGCCGGAGCCGCCGCCGCCGCTGCGGTGTTTACGGAGCGCTCCTGTCCTGGTATCACTCCGCTGGCATGGAGGAGGAGGAGGCGGAGGAGGAGAGCGTTTGATCATTGTGATGGTGGCAGGAGGAGCAGCAGCCAGCGAAGCAGAGCGAAGCGTTCGGCTCTCCCAGCTCGCCGTTGTGCACAGACTTCCGAGCGCTACTTTTTTTCCCCCCTCCTTTTTTTTTTTCTTTTTCCAGCTCGGCCCGGATTGTTCATGTGTTTACTTCCCCCAGCCCGAGGATTTGCTATTGAGGTTCCTGTTGAAATGCAACCGAGCAGCCAAAGTACTTTGCGAACGCGGTGCGGCATAAACACCAAAACTTTTTTCTAGACGGAAAATACAAACCGAAAGCGGCTTTGCCTGTCTTTTGATGCCGAGGGAGTGTGCCGAGCGTGCCCGGCGAGTGCGAGCGCTGGTGCTCGGATGTGTGTGCGCGAACGTGCGTGTGAGCGGGGCTGCGGGCAGCGGGTGCGGGTGGAAGGGGCGCGAGTGTTTCTCCTTCTACATGGGGAGAGCAGGCTTGTGGCCAAACCTCCGGGAACCCCACGGGATCTGTTTGGAAATAATGGATTATAAAAAAGAAACAGGAGGAAAGGGACTGGTTTGATAGCTCCTGGAGTTTGCTGCACGAATTGCTGCTGCTCAGTTTGTTCTGCTGCTGCTGGTTGGGTTTTGGTTTTTTTTTTTTTTGGTGTTGGTTGGTTGTGTGACTGGTGATAACCTTTTAGCACCTTCTCGCTTTATCCCCCCCCGCCCTTCTTTTTAATGTTTTGGAGCCTCTCGAGAGGGATTGGCTAGGGGGAAAGAGAAACATTTGCTTGGGATCGCTGTTTCCCTGATACATGGTGGTGCCCCCTCCCCCCCGGTTCTCCAAAAAGTATCCCATCAGGACCCCGGAGGAGACTGGGGGGGTGTGCCAAGGGTAGGATCAAAAGTTCTTCCAAAATAGTGTGCCCGGGGAAGAGGATGGGGGATTTTGCAGCCCCCGCTGCCGCCGCGAATGGCAGCAGTATCTGCATCAACAATAACCTGAACAGCAGCCTCAGCGGGGCCGGTATCGGGGTTAACAGCACTCCCCACGGTCCTCCCGCCGCCGCCGCCGCCGCCGCCGGTAACAATACCGCGACCAGCGGCGGCATTCCCAAGCACAGCACGGTGGTGGAGCGGCTGAGGCAGCGCATCGAGGGCTGCCGGCGGCACCATGTCAACTGCGAGAGCAGGTACCAGCAAGCCCAGGCGGAGCAGCTGGAGCTGGAGCGCAGGGACACGGTGAGCCTCTACCAGCGGACCCTGGAGCAGAGGGCCAAGAAAACGGGCACCGGCAGCAAGCAGCAGCATCAGAGCAAACAGCAGCAAGATGCCGAGCCTGCCGCGGCGGAGCAGAGGAACCACACTCTGATCATGGTAAGGGGATGCGGGTCGGGGGGGGTCGCTGTCCGCTCCCGCTCCTTCGCTGGGATGCGCTGGAGGTCGCCCCCGGTTCTTTTTCCGAGGGGGACGGGGCTCGCTGCAACTTTGGCCGCGGGCAGTCTGGGCGAGCGCGGCGCGGGGGGGGTGGGCTGCCGGCTGGCTTCGCAACTTTCACGGGCAGGGGCGGGGGGAGCCGTCAAACTTCCCCCCCATCCCGCCCCGTCCCTTTCGGAAGGGAAGAGCTGCCCCGGGGGAAGAGGGAAGGAGCGGGGCCGGGCGTGCGCCCTGGGCTGCCCAAAGCCAGGGGAGGGTTTTGTGTTTCGCGACGGCTTTTCGGCGCGGGGGGCGTGAGCCTGTGCTGCTGCCTTTTAAATCCGGCCGCGGACAGAGGGGGAAGGTGGCTCCGCAGGCGGGGGTTGGGGCGGGGGGGACACGGCAGGAGGAAAAGTTGGGCAGGTTCCTCGCCCGGGCTGCCGGGGCGTGCAGGAGCCCGGCTCCCCACGCGAGCTGAACCGCTTCCCAAAGTTTCCTTGGGTTTTAAGGAGCTTAGCGAGGAGCGGAGGGGGGGCAAGGGGGCGGAGGCTAAGCCGGTAGGAGCGTAGCGGCAAGTAGGAAGCGGAGTTTCCCACTCCCCGGCTGCCCCGATGATGAATAATAAAAGGCGGCGCGGGGGGAGCCGGGCCCCGCGCTCCGTCTCAGCCGTATTTATAGCGGGTCGCGGCCGCCCGCCGTTCCGGTGGGGGGCACCGCCGGCGCGCTCCTCTCGGCGAGGCTCTGCCGCGGGGAAAAACGTGTGTGTGTGTGTGTGCGTGTGTGTGTGTCCCGACGTGTCCCGCCGCGCCGGGGCGGGGGGTGCCCGGCGCTCGGGGGCGGGCACGGGGCAGCTGGGGCTCCGCCGTCTGCCGGGCGCACAATGGGCGGTGGAGAGCGGCGGGGAGGAGGGAGGGAGGGAGGGGAGGTGCGATGGCAGCGTGCGGTTTACAAGCCTCGCACGTCCCTCCCTCTCCCCCTCCCCTGCTGCGCGGGGAGGCGCGGCCGTGCGGGAGGGTCGTGCGGAGCGGCAGCTGCCGCCGGCCCCCGCCTGGGGTGGGGGGGGGCGGTGTCTCCGTGACAAAGCGGGGAGGCCGCCGTCCCGGCGGCGTCGGCTCTTCCCTTCGCCTCTGCGTGTGTCCCCCGCCCCGTACGCGAAAGCAGGGAGCAGGGTGCTTATCTCCCCGGCCGCGATGCCGCGCAGCCCCGCGGCAGCACGCGTCCCCCCTCTGCCCTCCGCCGGCCCGTCGGGCGCTTTTGTCTTGCCCCCCGCTTCGTGGCGGACGGCGAGGAGGTGGGGGTGGCTTCGCCAGCGGCAAACAAAAGCCGAGCGCAGCCCCCCGCCCCCCCCCCCCCCCCCGGCCCGCCGCCGAGCAGCGGAGCGCGGCTCCCCCCTCCCCGCCTCCTCCCCGCCGGAGAGCAGCCCCGGCGGCCCGGCGCATCTCCCGGCGAGGCCAGGCGGCGGGCGGGGGACCGGGACCCCTCCCTCGGCGGCGGGGAGAGGAGGGGGAGGGAGCGGGGCCGGGGCGAGCCGGCGGGAGGCACACAAAGCGGCGGGGGTGGCGGTGTGTGCGCGGGCAGCCGCTTCGCAAACAGGAAGCAGAAAAACCTCACTGACATCTCGTTGCTCTCCTGATGCTGCCAGCGAGGCACGACCACGTTCCTCGCCCTCCTCGCGCCTTTCCCGCGGGACCGGGGGGATTTAAGTGCGCGCCCCCGCGGCGCAGTGCTTGCCCTGGGCTCATCTCCTCCTCGGTTGGGGACCGAGCAAACTCCAGGAGCAGGGACCGTCTTTCCTCAGGCAAACCGCCCTCGAACCCCTTCTCCCACGCCGTGCCGCTTCCACAGGCTGCAGGCAAGGGGGCTGCAGGCTCGGGAGCCCTCAGCATCACCTCGCTCCCGGGCAGCGCTGCGAGCACATCCAGCTCCAGACGAGCTCCCGTGCTGCTGCTAGGCCCTTGCTAGGGACGGGCTGTCCTCCCCCGTCTTCCCAAACCACAGGCTAGGGCATCAAGGGGCAGGGTTTTTAGTGAGGTACCTCATCCGTTGGCCTTCGCCCGAAGATCTAGGGCAGATGCGCGAAGCCGCGCTGTCGTGTGAAAGTTGTGGAAGCAAAGTAACCGAAGGAGGAAATGCAGTTCCAGCGCGCTCCGTTCCTGGTGCGTTTCGTGTTGGGACACTTGAGGAGCTGAGCAGCCCAAGTAAGGGGTGGTTTGCCATGAAATCCACCGTAACAGTTCTGGTGCTACAGGCTGCGATGTGCGCTGTGCTTCTCATCTTTAAATAGAAATTCTAATTCTTTATTAAAAAATGATGCATTTTTATCCACTTTTTTTTTTTTTTTAAAGGATGTGTACATAAATGTTGCCAAAAAATTTAGAAATATCTGCTTTGTCTGGCTTGGAGAGTGTTAATTGTGAATTTTGTCTAATGGCTAAAAACGTTAGGGGACATCCATCAGTACTTAAAACCTGAGAAACTGCTCTCTTAAAGCAGTTGAAAAGTATTCTCTTTGAGACATTTATGCTTTTTATAATAAAAAAAGGAAAAGAAACGTCTTCATTTCTCGCAATCATAACAGTTTGGCAAGTTTGACCGTTTATACGCGTTGTGATTTTTATTTACCAAAACAGTTGAACTTTATTTAACGTTTTCTTTGGGCGTGAGAAAACAGTGAACTCCGTTTTGGGGGTTTCTCCCTGTCTTCGTTCTCTGGTAAACTGCAGCTGAGGGGTTTACAGTGGACCAGTCGTGTGGATCTGCCTCTGCTTTACTCTTCATACGAAATCATTAATTATTAAAGTCTTCCCTCAGAGTATTAAACAGCATAATTCGGAAATGGAGCAGTCAGGATTAAGTGACAACAAATACGATGAGGATAGCAAGAAATACTGTTTTTAGTTGTTTTTTAGGGGGGCAAATCGAAGGGGAGTATTATCAGTGTCCCTTTCCAACCGGAGGGACACCGAGAAGGGAGGTGTGCTGGGTCACTGCAGCAGTCACCCAACAAACCCTCCGAGAAGCTGCTGCTGACACCTGTGCCGAGGAGCCCTTCAGCAAGCTGCCTGAAGAAACATCGTTAGAAGATGCTTATGAAAACACACGCGCTCTGATTCTCTTCGTTTGATGACGTTCGAACTCTCCGGGCTGTACAAGGCTCCTTGTCGCCTCTCCCACGGTTTACACCCTCGCTCCCTGAGTTCGGGGAAGGGATTGTGCAGTTTGTGCTGTTCGGGACCCTGTGTCGACTGACAGGCAGTTATCAGTGGGAGCCTTTTCTCACGAAGGGGTGTGGGAGCACGGGCTTGGCTGTATTTCATGAGTTGCTGGTCTGCTCGGAATTTGTGTCTTGTTAGAGACCACGTTTTCACTCGCTGAAGTTTGAAATATCTGGATTTGTAACTATTTCAACCTCTTCTACTTGAGGGGAACGGTGGGTTTCATACCTAGTTTGCTCCCATACAGGCACTGATTGGGACCTGCACAAAAGTTAAAATTGTTTATAAATGTCTGGGAGGACCTTTTGGTTTTCCCCCCGCCCCAGTTCAACCTGGCAGCGGCCAAAGTTGTTTTCTGTGCCTTTGAGTTGGGTTATTAGAATGCTGTACCAGCTCGGTTTTCAAAGGAAGTATTGGGAAAATTTGCAGGCCATCCAAAACTCTGCTGCTCATCTTTGGACTGGTCCCAGGAAATATCAACACATTATTTCAGTTCTTTGTGAGCTAATCTGCCTTCTTGTTTCCTCCCTTAAGTGCAAAAGTCTCCTGGCTCTGCACCCATGTTATTGTGCGTGGCTCCAAGATGTCGTGTGGGTGGGGGGGTGCATACACACGATGTACATGAAATAAATACTAAGTGTTGTATATTTAGTATATAATTAATAGCCAAGTATATAATAAATAACCACACATACAGTAAGTACTGGAAGTTGTATCATCTCTGTTTCTTATCCCCGACACCACGGTTCTTATCGTGCATGTTCTGACTTTTTTTGCCGAACGAAACACTCCATCTGTAATTATCGTATTGACATTCTGATGCACATTTGTTTGCGTCTGAGCTCTGCAGTGAAGTACAAAGGGGCTGGAGCTGCTTTTTCCTAGTCTTCAAGTCTTTGCTTGTTTAGCATCATTATGGGTTTGATAGCTCCTGTCGGACTGACCATTTCTAACCCTGAAACCGGTCCTTAGGAAGTTGTGTTTTAAACACCGTAAACACAAAATGTTATTTAGATCACAGAAATTAGTGACAGAAGTCAAATGACCTATTAGATCATCTCTTCTGTTTCCCTGCCAAAGCGTACTATGCCAGTTCAGAATTAGTTTAAAGTCAGAGAAAACACGGCTGGCAAACACAGGATTTTCCAATACTGCTTTTTCACCCGTTCTGGGCCAAGGCACAGCCTCGGGGAAGTTAATGGTCGCATTGTCCTTCCACCTGAGGGAAGGGAGACGGGCAGGCTGATCCTTTCAGCTTGATTTGTGTAGGACAGAACGACGTGTTCGGCATTACAGAAGGCTGGTTATACCTCTTCCTTGTTGGCAGGTACTCCACCACAGAAAGGTAGTTCCCTCCCTGGTCTCTCCTTTTCGTTGAGAAAGGTACCTGGAGTGAAAAGGGTGACTTCTGGTTTCGTCTCAGTGATGCGTGGATAACGTCGTGGATGAAATCGAGGGCCAAAGAATGCAGTCAGGCTCGCGAGTAGGTTTTTAAGCTTGCACCTGCTGTATTTAACGTGTACCTGCGTGTCACAAACCTGTGCACATCCCTTGTGTGCTTTCTCGTGTGATGTTGCTGTTTAGCTGACTTTACGGGTGCTCGGGAGCCCGTCAGTGAACACTCTAGCAAGTGTCTGTCTCTCTAGCGCTGCCAAGATGAAAGAGAAGGATGGTTTTTCAGATGTTTCTTTTTATTTTCCACAGGAGGTCAAATGCTGTAGCCCTTACTCATGCCTGATGACTAAGTAGGATTAAGTATCTCTTCACTTAATAAGCTGTGTCTGATCTTGCTCACGCTGGAGTAAAGTCAGTGGTAAATGCAAAACTGGGATGATACCAGAATTAAATCCCGTGCCAGCAGTGTTCCTTCTCTTTCATACGCATTATAGAAGGAGTCATCGTGAAACCCTTTTTATTTTCCTCTTCCTGTAAGGGTGGATCGCCGTGTCTCTCTTACTCCACAGCCTATCCCATTTTTCTTCTCCTTTTAATACCAGCTCACGCTTGCTGCTCCTGTGTGATTACTGTCCTTTGGGACGAGGAGTTTGTGTGTTGACCTCCTTTGCAGCCAGTCAGCACAATAGGTTTCAGTGTAGCAAACTGAAAGGAATGGAGAGACTCTTCACTTCAAGCACTACTAGCCTCTCATGACCTTTATGTGCTCTGCTAGAAGGGTGTCCCTCTAAAAGATAGTGGGTTGGGTTATCACGAGCCCGAGCAGGGCAAGTTGTGTTTTAACGTACGGTAGCCGATCATAGTGAAATCTAAGCCTCAGATGGACCAAGTAGCACGCGTTGAAAGTCCTGTGGTGAAGTTGGAGGCATTGTCAAGATCAGGAAGAACAACTTTGGCTGGAACTCGTCCAAAACTCATTCTGCTGATGCAAAGCCAAAAATATTAACACGTGATTGTGTTAGGACAATCGGTTGCCTGGAGTTTAACCTGAATTCACAGTGACTTGACCTAAAGCTTAAGGCTTCACAAGTGGCTGAAGCTGCCGTAAACCTGAGCTGCTGCCGCTGAGGAAGTCTCATCTTTCATGCTTTTGTCAGTGGCCATATGTTCTTGCATATGTTCCTTTCCTAACGCTGAAGCTTGCCCTTGCTCGTGTGCCGCCGCTGCTTCCCCGAGCAGGTAGGGAGGAGGACAGACACGTCTCTTCCTTTTGTGCTGGGTTCGTTTGCAGCTGGATCAGATCCACGGTTTGTTTGACTGTCCCTCCCGTGGGCAGCGCGCTCTTACGACACCTTAATCCTCTTGTGAAACTTCACCCTTATCCCTGGGTAAACATCTGGGACCTGTTAGTTACAACATGCTCGCCTGGTAGCCCGCGTTGTACCTGAGCTAAGTAACCCCTGGTGTCGGCGCACACGGTCCTCTCCCTGAACACAGGCACTGAGACAGGAAAGGCTGTAAGTAGCGAAGGAGTCAGAGTTAATTTTTACTGAAACACTCGCGTGTAGGTGACGTTTGGGTGCGTCTTACTCCAATATGTATAATTCATGGGAGAGATGTGCTTGAATTAGCGGAGGTTTAAGGACGGGTCTGACAGCCGGGGACTGCTGACTGGAATCCCTCGAGCGTGTTGTTTGGTGAATCGCAGTGTGAGGTACCATCTCTGCCTGCGGCTCCCACCCTGTCATCGGTGTTCCAATCTGGGATCTCACAGGCTGTTCAGATAAGCAACGTCACTTGTCCGTGCAGTGGGAGTTTGGGAGTCTTAGCAATCTGAAGCATTTATTTTCCTAGTTTGTCGAAGATGGTGCATCACGAAATCTTTGATCCCCCTTATGCTTCCCTCTCACACACTTCAGTTTCACAACGTTTGTAGCCCAAAAGTCATCATAGGCAGCTCCTGTTTACTTTTTGAGTACTTGAAACCCTGTTTCGTAGGGGCTAAGAAAAAAGAGGGTTTTAAACTTGCAGGAGTTAACGAGAAATGCTGAAATTTTGTGCTTACAGGAAGGGTTGAGCTGCCTTCTTCAAGACTTCTCTCTTTCATACCGATTTTGTTGGCCACCACATACAGTTAAAATTGGCGAGGAGACAAGAATACTCTAATCCTCAGCTGACCTGAGAGAAGCGCGTCGCCCGTAGGAATCGTGCATTTTCTGTACGTTCGCGTAACTGCTCAGACTCGTGCCGCAGCGCGGAGGGTGACGTAGATGATCTACTGCTGTTTGCTTGCTGTCGCTTCTGCACCACCACAGCGTCCACGGAGTAGAAAAGGTTTGAATTTACGGCTTTCAGAATAATGAAGCTAATAAACGGGAAGAGCAGCAGCTCGAGGGTTTTCCTTCTCAGATTTTTTTTTATCAAGGCCACTTTCTGTAGGGTTTTCGTAGAGGTGTCTGTGGTGTTCTACAGGGTTCTCGGCTCTCCACCACTGACCCTTGGTGGAGTTGCCTTTTAACTGATTGGAGGTGGGGCTGTTGGGCTGCGCCTCTTCCCCTCCTTCACACTTCAGTCTCCTCCCTACGTTTCTGTAACTACCTGCCATACAGGAGCATTTCAGGACTAACAATTCAAGTTCATTTTCCTCTGGCCAGCTGTGAAGTGCTGCGGTGAAGCGCTTTTCTGCATCACCTTTATGCTGCTTGTGAAGATCTCAGGCCTGTTCAGGAAGCCCTTGGATGTTGTGTAGCTGTGTAAAAAGCAGAGAACTGGTCCTCAACCTTACTCTGACCCTGGGCGATATCACAACAAGAAGCCGATATGCCTGGGTGTGTGTGTTTGTACAAACCAGTACACGTACGTATACACCGGTTTTGAAACTGCGCTGCAAGCCGGAGTGGAAGGGTTTGTGATCGGTGATCAGGTTTGATGGTGGAAGGGGATGTGCTAGTCTGACAAGGTTAAGAGCCACTGATACGCACCCTTTTTCTATATTTTTCAGCCTCTTTCTCTTTCCTTTAGCTCATGTCTAATTCCCTGTGGTGTTTTGGCACTTGTTCATCGTGTTTAATCTAAAGGAGGTCGTGGCAGAGGAGACGCTGGAAGAGTTCTGGAAAATATTGGCATTTTTTTTTATCATTGACGATATTTCCTTACATTAAGGAGGATAGACCAGCACTTGGCCAAAAGAGAAACAGTAGCATTTCCTCCTGCTTCTGCTTATGGAGAATATTGTGGTTACAGACTCTCTAGTATTTGAGAAAATGACTTTAGAACACGACTGCCTTAGCTGGAAGTCGTTGTCTTGAGGCTGCTAAAAAGATTGTACGTTTCAGCTGTGATTTTTGCTGCCGCTCATTTTTGTCTCTGAAGCTGGTGGCTGTTGTTCTGACTTCTCCGGGTTGCATTCCTGAGGCAGCATAGGGACATTAAATAACCAATTCTTCATGATGGTTTTGGCATGCAGTATCTCTGTTTATTATAGATATATTTTTAGTTGTCATTGAGGCAGGTGACGTAGCTCCGAAGGCTTTAGGGGATGCCTGCAGAAGGCTGTAGGCTTCTGTGACTGAACGGCGGCCACGTTGTTTGAGCTCCAAATTGGCTGAAGCGTTCTGGCATGTAGTCCATGGCTGGATATGAAGTAGTGGTTCAAAATAATCTGTAGGTCCTTCTATTACAGCTCATCTCTGGGCTGAGCTTGCAGTCTTTACCGTCCGGTAAAAGTGGAGATACCACGCTGAGGTTGCAGTGCTATCTTTTTTCCAAATTTGTGCTAACTGGTTTGTAGACTGAAAAATTATTTAAAGGCTGGATTGCTACACTTTTGAAAATTCACCTGAGAGAATTTGGCTTGACATGTTTTCACCCCAGGGGCTCATTTTTTCTAGCCCATATCAACGCGTATTCTACATCATGCAAAACAACAACAAAAAATCCATTCGTTTTCTCTCCTCCTTCCATTTACAACAAAACAAACCAAAAAACTTCAGGTTCACACTAGGGTTTACAGCCCTTCTCAGTAACGTTTGTGTTGTGGGAAATGCCAGCAGCGGGTAGGGATAACGGAGATCTGTGAGTGTAGAACAGCGAAACCCAGATTGATTTTGACTAGTGGCGTTAAAAGCTTCACCTCTCCCGCACCTATTACTGTGACAAAGTCTACGGCAGTCTCGTTACAGCCAGCGAGGGGTTCTGGGAGGTTGGCATAGACCGCCTCTCTTTATAGTTGCTATGGATATTTGAATACAAGAAACACGGTATTTTGTGGGTTTGTGTCAAAATACCAAGTTGTCACAGCTTAACCCCAGCCGGCGACTGAGCACCGTGCAGCCGCTCACTCTCCCCTGCCCTCCCGCCTCGGTAGGGTGGGGAGGAGGATCAAAACCAAGTAAAACTCACGGGTTGAGAGAATTGAAATGAAAAATAATAATAAAATTATTAATGAATTATGCTTATGATGAAAAGGAATGTAACAAAAAGAGAGTGAAATGAAACCAAAGACAGACAAGTGATGCACGGTGCAGTTGTTCACCACCCACTCACCAATGCCCAGCCCGTCCCCCAGCAGCGATCCACCCCTCCTGGCCAGCTCCCCACGGTTTGTGTGCTGGGCGTGATGTCCTGTGGTGTGGAATATGCCTCTGGACAGTTCTGGTCAGCTCTCCTGGCTGTGTCCCCTCCCAGCTTCTTGTGCCCCTCCAGCCTTCTCGCTGGCAGGACACGAGAAGCTGAAAAATCCTTGCCTTAGTATGGACACTACCTAGCAACCACTGAAGCATCAGCGTGTTACTGACATTATTCTTACCCTAAATCCCAAACACAGCACTGTACCAGCCAGCGGGAAGAAAATGAACTCTACCCCAGCCAAAACGAGGACACAAGGGTCTTGAAAAAGTGATTCCTCAGGAATGGCAAACTTGCCCCTTCCTCTCCTTTTACTGTAAAATTTCGTTTTATGTAAAGCCGGTGGTAAGAACACGTTGTGTTTAGCTGTCTTTAAACAGTTTAGCCAAACGAGATACCTGTGTTCTCATGGCACACCACATACAACACACGAACTTCATTATGCAGGTGCTGAGAACGTTAAAGTCTCTGGAGAACCGAGCCAGTTACTTCTCCATGGTCTCAGGGTGAGTGAGATGGGGCAGCTGAAGCCCGTTGATCGTTTGCTGCCGTTAAATGGGGTGGTCTCCTCCTCGCCCCCCTGTGCTCTGTCCTACAGCTGTGCCGGGCTGCTGAGCCTCTGTGGGACTAAGCTAGCAGGAGAATTACCCATCTAGGAGAAAAATAGTGTTTATGTCTTTCGGTGGAAGGTGAGAGCGCACCGTGTGGTGCTGAGGAAGAGGGATTAGAGGGAAGGGGAGGCAGCAGGTGTCACCAAAGCTGTGAAGTGAGGTCCGCCTGTCACTGTGCCCCTGTCCTGTGCCAGTTCCCTGGTCAGCTCCAGTTGGAAGCCCGGTGGTTGTGCTGCATTGCTGTAGTTAATTTGGGAGTGAAATACCTAAGCAGTTTGCGGAACATCAGACAGAGCATTATTGGAAGTGAGTTTGGGAGTACCGCTGTGATTACTCCTAAGGAGGAGGTGATGAGCCAAAGTGTGAAGAAGGCTGAGGAGACTCTTTTCACCCCAGTGTAGTCTGAAGAAGACATCACGCTGGTCACGCTTGTATCAGGTAGGTGACCACTGTCTTTCCTGTCAGGATCAAAAAGAGTGCTTGTGTTCATATTTGGTTTCCTGATTTCCTTCTGAAAATTGGTAAACCGTATGTCTCGCTGATAAAACAAGGGAAAATATGATTTTGCTTGATCTTTACAGTATGGTAATTACTTTTTTTTTTTCCCCAGGCTACTCAGATGTGTTTGCGTTCATTTTAATTCCGTGTAGAGTAATAAACTAGGTAAAATAATTACGAAAGGTCCATGTTAAAGGTATCATCATTCATGGACTGTGATACCTTGATTTACATCCAGGACTTGAGGTGACACTCAAGTGAGCTGCTGGGTCCAAGGTGAAGACACTTGTGCATAGTTTTATTTTCCTTCTATCTGAATCCAACTCTGGGCAACATGATGATAATTTTTATTCAAGTAGTCCAGGAAAAAGAAAAATCGCAGATGGAGCAACTTCTGCCAGCTTCGCTTTGTAGTATGAGAATTAGTAAAGATTATGTATATCATAATTCTCTGAATGGATTTTTCATTAAGTGGCACTTAGAATGCTGATTAGCATAGGTGATGTAATTAATTTTTATATAAGTTAGTGATGGGAGGTTCAGTGGGGGTTTTGTTGGTTGGTTTGTGGTTGGTTGATGGTTTTTTCTCCATTCTCGGATGTTTTATTTCCGAATTAGCTCACTTGTTACAATCCAGCCTGCTGGCACAGCAGGTAAACAACAGCGTTAGCAATATTGGTATTTCTAACGCGGTGTGTTCCGTATGTCACGTTTCACTAGTGACTACTTCAGAAGGCGTTGTTCCTGGTTTCGAAACTATTTACTTCCCAAATCCCTGACCTCTCTGTTGAAGATAGTGAACCCATAGCGAGCATAGGCCAGTAAGTGAAAAACAATTAAGTCATAATAGAAGTCACAGGGCTCTGTGGCATAAACAATCTCATATAAAATATTTCATGCTACTCAGAAATGCATTTTTTTTTTTTTACAAATGCACAGTTCTTACATGTTTTAAGATTCAATATTTAAGCTGAGAATTGAATGTCTTTCCAAAGGGAGGAAACTAAATGCCTGCAGTTGTATAAAACTTCTATCAGTGTGATATCAAATATAACTGTTTTTATTTACTAGACAAGATCCATACATGAGTTTTATAATGCACATTGACAGAATATTTCCAAGAGTTTACTTCGTATAGGATCTTTTTCTTGCTTTCACCCTTGGTTTAATTGGTTGGGGGTTTTGTGCAGTGGGTTTTGGGGGTTTTTTTTGCTACTTTTGTTGAGGGTTTTTTTGGTTGGTGTTTTTTGTTTCCTGTTTCTGCTTAAAAAGGTAGAATGCCAAGTTTGGTTGTCTCTGCAGTTGTCCTGGTGGAGGTTGGTTAATAGCCTGAGTGCAGATGGAAAAGTGAAATGCCTATGTTATTGCAGGGACTGGATATCCCCCTCAGAGGTTGTGTGGTGTGGCCGTTGCAGTCACGTGTGGGTCGTGATATGGTTGCCTTCTGAAGGCCATTATTATTAAAAATAAAAATCCTTTTTCAGTTGCTTATATTTTCAAAGCTGGTTTTTTTTTTTAGTTAGAAACTTGGGGAGAAAGTTGCCCCAAGTGGTTTACTTCTTTTAATCTGAGAATCAGATTAGGGGAAACACGCTGTTTTCCTTGCTTTTTTGGGAAGTTCTTGAAACCATTGCAATGAGAAGCTGTAGTACATCTGAATTACACATTTGTGGTCACTCCAACAGGGAGATCAGCTACTTTATTACCTATGGGGGGAAAAGAAAAATACATTTTTTCAATGTGCTCAGTATTTGCTAATGCGTAGTGAAGATCGCCTGCCTCCTTGTAGCCCTGACAGACCGACTGGAAGGTGCCCATCTGGGCCCAGAGCGTGTCAGAGCTTGTTCCTGCCTACCCTAGCAGGAACCTGGTAGGTCTTTCCCCCAGCATCTCCTCCCAGATCTCAAGGACTGCTATGCCATTCATCCTGAGTGGTAGATAAGAAACTCTTCTCTGTGCTGTCAGCTCCTTCCAGTTTGAAAGGAGAAGCAAGAAGGTGCTGCACCAGCAATGCAGAGACCTGAGGAAGTAGATGAGAGGGCAGGAAGAAAGCGTTGGTCAGGAGATGGACAGAACCCAGACTGGGGTAGGCAGAGTGGAGCAAAACGGACGTCGGCTGTAACAGAGGGACAGAAATACACCAGAGGGTGTTGGGCTTGTTGAACCAGGCTGGAGAGTAGAACTTTGCTTCTGCCCATGTACTCGGGCTTCACCAAGTGCTGGCCACCGCTAGTCCATGGGAGAGCCCAGGTGCTTGTAGTGAATCAGCTTTTGCTATAGCTCGAGTAGCCAGAGCTCAGCGCTGGGGCTCTGAATGGGGCCATGCTCATGGTTGGCCACAAATGTCAGGCAAATCAGTTGGTTTGGAGTTGTTTTTCTCTTGCTTTTCCCAGATCTTGCATCCCTCAAAGCATTACTGTGTGTTATGCTCACTTGCTGCACTGTTAAGTTAGGTGGCAACCTTTTAGTCTTGTTTGGATTTGAGGAATTCTAAACGCTTCCCGGTGGCATGGATAATGAATTTATATGGCAATCGTTCAGCAAATGTAAGTCTGCAGACAGCAGGCTTGTTTTTCTTCGTTACCTGTTGCATATTCCTTGGAACTCGCCAACAAGACGGCAGCAGTTCCCATGAAAACCATTGCCCAAGCGACCTCGTACACATCAGTCACGGACACAGATGTGGATTTTAAGTCCTTTATGTCCAAATCCTATTGATACGTTTCTAAAGTTGTTGAAGTAAGCGGTGTGGGTTTTTCTGCTGATGGATTATTTTGTTTTGCTAAAACAAGGTATGTTTTGATACTTTTCTTTCCCCTTGTATGTATACCTTCACTGCTAATATAAACCAGTTCACAGACTTGGTTGCGGTGGCAGGCAGAAGGCAATGTCTATTTCTCAAAGCAGTGGAACACGTGGAAAGCGTTTTAGGTGCAGTCGTTTAGGGGCTGGCTGTATTCCTGTTTTCTGATGGATATAGAGAGAGATGCTGAGGAGTGCTCCACAAGCCTCGCATTTCTGAAGAGCTACGAGAGATTTCCTTTCCCTGGGGTGGTTGTGTCTCGTATGACACAAATGAGCTTCTGTCCCTGAGGTCAAACTACACCACCGAACAGCCAGGATTTTCAGGAGATTTACAGACTTGATAACGCAATAAGCCATAGTTAGGATCATGTCCTCTTGTTGGCCGAGCAATCCTGTCTGTTCCGGGGTGTGTGCAGAGGGTGGTTAGCACTTGAGGTCACTGGGGTGGCTCATTGAGTCGCATACTGCTAAAGAGGGGAGCTTGAGAATTAATGCCGTGTTTCGTCAGACCTGCTTGGACCTGCACAACGTGGGCCATTGCTGTCTCAGGCAGAAGACCTGAGGTTTTCCATAAGAATGTTTCAAAAACTCTTCAGAATGCTTTGTAACAGGATGTGTGTCATCTGAAAGCCCTCCTTTTGCAGACTTGGATTGTTTGGGTAGTTGACAGAACTCAGTTTTATCTGCAGTATTTCGTATTTCAGTCATAATACTGAGATGGCAACATTCCTCAGTTAGTAAACATTCATGGTACTGAAATTTCAGAGAGGGACCTTCTGTCACAGTTGTCCTCTTTCACTTGAGGGGGGTGGCAGAAGGACATACGTAGCTGACTATGTATTTTCAGCACATTGTTTGACCTGTCCTAGAAGTATCTGTACTCACTTCAGGTAATTTGACTCGCCTCCATCACAAGAAGTTTGAGTTTGGCCTTGAGGTAAAGACGAAGAATGATATGGACACTTAGTGTTGCAGGAGCATGGGAAAATCCATCAAGTTTCACACCGGGGATGTAGAACGCACCAGACCGCAGGAGAGACCCTTTTCTTTCTCCTAGGCCTGCGTAACTGAATGGAAGGTCTCGTGTATTTTGGTAAAATTAAGTAATGTTTTCCTCTCTTGTTATCGACAGCTGTGGTTTTATGTATTGCTTCTGTTCCTTTTGTTGTTCTGTGAATACCAATATAAATCAATCTCTTACTCTTTGTGATGTTGTGAAAAGATTGTTTCTATAATGGGGCGTTAAAAGGGTCATTTAACTTCATTTGGCTCATCTTTGAGACACAGAACGTGTAGGAAGAGAAACAAAGTGAAAGGTATCAGTGGAGACAGAAGTGGAAGCTTTGTGGTAATATTTAGAACAAATTTGGGGTGTGTCTTGGAAAGTTCGTACTGACAGGCAGAACCCAATACCTGCATAAAGAACTGTGGTAATTCTTGTCATAAACGAGAGTTTTGGCAAACAGCACACAGACAGAAAAAAGAACAAACCCCTAAAATCCCCAAACCAAAAAACCCTGCCCAAACCAGGTTCATTGTGAGCAAATGAATTGACTGCCATTTATAAAGACAATTTAATTAAGAACTTCTTTTCTGTGAGATGTCAGTGCTGTTTTCCAGTACTCCCTATGTATAGGCTTTATTTCTGAACTCTAGAAAGTGGCGGTCCTGAGCTGTGATTTCTCGCTCCATAGTCAGCACACTTGTGGGATGATGCGATACCCTGTGAAATGGCAGTTAAGAAAAGCAGTTTGTGTACGGGAAATTTCTGAAAGTTGGCTGCACCTCTGCTGGGAAACCCCCGCTCCCTCCCTCCCTCCCTGAAAGCTAAGGATCCACAAACTGTAAGCTATTAAAAACTAATACAGGCATTAAAAGCCACATGTCAAATGCAAGATATTGTTGCAGGTTTAGGAGAGGTTTGATTAAAATGATTGTCGAGGTGTGTGGGCTGGGCTCTAACCGAAAGAAAGAGGATAAAGGATTTATGAGCGCAGACCTGACCACGTCTTTTGCTTCCAGTGGCAGAGGTCTGTCCTTTAAGGGGAATAGACCCAAATCTTCAGATTTCTCAGTGTTTGTGTGTGAGTGTTACTTGTCTGGGTGGTATAACTGACGTAAAAGCACATAAATCCTGTATTTCTAATTGCTCTCAGTAAACCCGTACATACACTCCATGTACGTGTCTACACTGATGTGCAGCCACTACGTGAGCGGTTTCGTTCAGCACAGATGATGTCCAGTGATGGTTCAGTTCTTAGTATGAAAACATACTTTCACAAGTGCTTTATAATAATAAATCTGTCACCTTGCTCTCGGGCTATCATTCTTTGTAGCAGAGGATGTTGCATTAGTTTTTTAAGTACCAGGGAAGAGACTTACAGCTAGTCTTTACAGTTCAGTACCCTCGTGCCGAAATTGCTCCTAAGGCAGTATAATTTATAGAGAGAGAACCTTGCAGTGATTAATGGATTTATTTATGGTAAATGTGTGTTTTGACAACTGGGACCATGCTTTTAATTTCCGTTTGTAAGGTGGAAGTTTGAAGAATTGGAGGGCTCTGACATTTCAAGAAAATTATGTGATTGGAAAAAGTCTTCATTTCCTCCAAAATCATTTTTCTGGAAAGACCTTTCATCCTGGCACCGCTAAGTTAGTTCAGTTCCCCCGAAGGAAGTTGGGGGTTGGGGGGGGACCCACATCACAACTCTCTCTGTTTCTGCAGCAGGGTTGTACCGGCTGCTTCGGTTCAGTGCCCCCTATTATGGCTATATGGATTTATCTCAATAATGGCTCAGTCACCGATGGGACATGAAGTTTCAGGACTAGGCTATATTTAACATTTTGTTTAGTGTTGGCTTTATTCTTCCTGGCTGAAATTTCAGAGAGGTAGAGCACTGCTTTTGTGAAAACTGGATTGTAATCTCGTCATCTCATTGAGCAGAATGTGTGGGAATGGAGAAGTGGCAATCCCTTTCCCAGCAGTGGTATGTGAAGCTATTTTCATTTGGTGTCATGTTAGGAGACGTATATTCTGGCCCACACAGTAATGAAAGCTGTAGGTTTCCTTCAGGACAACAACAAAAAAATATCCATGTCTTGAATTACTGTAGCAAAGAGCCGCTGACTTGGAAAGGCTAATTCTGCCCAGCCTGTCCTGGCGTGGAGAACCCGATGGGCAAAACTAGCAGGCTCTTTTGTTCCAATGCCTTTTCTCGAGGCGATGCCAGCTCTGTGTTTTTGGAGCAGTAACCACCTGTTTGTGTTGGTCTAGCACATGAGAAAGCACTGGGAAAAGGGCATGAACCTGCCCCTTCATGCCTCCAGCAGCATGGGGTAAAAAGGAATGAGAAGGCTGTACTGGTGGCTTGTTGTTCTCCGTCTGAGCACCCCAGTGTGCTGGTCAAGCCAGAGAGGGAGAACGTGGAGAGGCAGAATCCCACTGGTCCTTGATCAGCATGTGCTAAGCTCTGGGTTGATCCACTCACTTGCGTGATTTCAGGGTTTCATTTTTTTCTGGAGGGTGAATAACAGCGTGGAAAAACAGTTTTCTTCCATTTTTATAATTACAAGCACTTACTAGTTCCATACATCCGTATGAGGAAGTACATTAAAGAATTAACCAAAGCAATTATAAATGCTGAAGTTAAGTCTATTCTTCAAATACAAGGGAGGTAAATAATTATTTAAATCTCTCACAAAGTGGAAGATGTTATCGTGGTATAATATCTAGAGCCCATTCCCACAGATAAAAAAAAAATCTTGGGATTACTGCAGTGTGCCGGGGAAGACCTTGGTAATAAGCCCTGAGCTCACAAGCCATCCTGGGCATAAAAATAGCCAGCTGGCCAGGCTGGGGCAGGGCTGTGAGGAGGCTTAGGAGGCGGGAGGAGATGGGCGCTCGCTTTGCTATTCGTTGCTCGATGCGCTGGTCAGCAGCCTTCATGTCAAAGGAAAAGATTTTAATTTGAAGGGAAGTTTTTATATCACCTCTCGTTGTTCTTGAGCTTGGATATTTATTTAATCTTCACCCGCTGCTGGAAATGGAGTCAGGCAGGAGGAAGAGTTCCAACTCCTCTGAAAGCTGAAGGAAGCAGAGGATAGCAAGAGGTCACCCTGGCTCCCCTCCAGCTCGCAGGGAACCCCCTGAAGGTGCTGGAGTGTGCACCGTCACGGAGGTGCCTGCTCGCATGGCCACCAGGCAGATCTGTTGGGCTTTAGGCTGGACTTCTTCCCTTGGCGCCCGGTCGCTGCCTCTGAGGCAGGCGTGTGAGGGGAGCCTGGCCGCAGCGCAGCGCCATGCGTGGGGCGGCTGCCGCTCTGTCCCACGGGAGGTGCGCTGGAGCGATGCTCCCAACCGCCCTGCCAGAGCCTGACCACCTTCACGCAAAGCGCGTGATGGCATGAGTTCAAATTGCCTTGCTTCTGTGGATGGTAATGGTAATAACTTCTTTTTCACTGGGTGGTAATGTTTGAAATGTCTCCTTTTTTAAAATCATTATTTTGTAAAATAATACATGCTGTTGATGACCATCCAGCTGAGAGCTGCTCCGGCTGTTAAAGTGTAGTTTATTAAATCAATGGCCAAAGACCTAGAAATTCCTTCTGGGGCTAAAATGCAGCTGCTCGGTGAACTGTTTGTGGTAGGGAAGCAAACACTTTAAGAAAGATACTCCCCAAATTGTGTGTCCCTTTCATATGCCACCTGTCGCGTTGTGATTTTATTTTTTCATGTCATAATTTTCTGCAGTGGTTCCTTTCACTGCGCAGGCTCGCTCGCTTCATGCAACGGGAGGAAGATTTGACAACAGCTTTGGAGGAAACATAATACAGTATTTCTGCCCTTGTTTTTCCTATTTTGGCACGGGTTGGTATGTGAGCGAGGCTTATGCCTTATGCTGTGATCACTTGTGTATGCCCCTATCACTGACCACCCTGGACTGTGCATGGTCTGATTGCGAGCGCCTGTCCCAGAAAGCAGACCGACAGAGGCAGCGAGTGAAGAGGTCACTAAGACAGAAGAAGGAAAAGCGAGGTGGATTATGCTGGCAATAGTAGCAATGGCTCTGTGTCTTTCAATGAAACAGAATAGACTGGATAGAGGAAAAATCTGCCCCCCCACCCCCCCTTTTTTTTTTCCCCTGTGGACATGAGTGATCCTGTTCCTTGCAAGCCGGAGAAGGACACAGGGAGACTAAAATTCAGCCATATCTGATCCCTGCAGAGTTGTCCGAAGGGTTTCTCTCACGTTTCCAGTAGCGTAGTCCCTGTCGTAGTGAAGAAGCACTAACAGCAGCATCACTACCCCTCACGTGCACTTTCTGTCTGGATTTGCATGGAACCCACCTACTTAGAAGCCAGACAAGAAATTTTGAAACAAGCTCTTGCAATTCAGAGTATCTTATCTTAATGCTCCTTCTCCTCAGGTCCGTAAAGGGCTCTTCCTCCCCCACCTTTTGAGGTTGTGCTGTTGTCCCCCAGGTTACTTGCAGTCTATGTTCCAAAAAGGTAATTCAAACCTCACCAGAAAAAAACCTGTTGGACAAGGAAGTTTTCTTTCGCGTGTCAGCTGCAGTTTTGTCATGAGCTGTTTGTCATAGGGGTTCGTTTCCATTCCTCTGCTCAGGCCCTTGTTTGGGGGGTGATTTATTTATGTATTTAAAATAACACACACACACCCCCCAAATGAGGGTTGATAAAAATCATTAACCTGAAACACTTATTTTTACCCAGTTCTTAATAATTCAGACTTGCGAGCTCAATTAGTAAACTTAAAATTAATCTTTTAAAATACAATTTAGGTGAGAACATAGGGTACCTCATGCCTCAGCGTACTCTCGCCTGTTAAAATAATCCAGCCATAAAAAAAGCAACTGAGTGCCGTATTTATACGGAAGTTTTAAAGGAATTGCACTGGCAAAGGTCGACATTTAGGAAATAATCCAGAGCAAGGGGGTCCTAAAACTCTAACCAAGACAATAGGAGCCTTCTGTGCTGACACTGACCTGGTGTCTTCGTTAGTTTACTCGGTTTGATTACTTCATTTAAGGCTGAAAGCTGATTGTTGAGAGAGCAGGAGGAGTTTTCCACTTCCCGTAGGGCAAAAGACAAGGTGCCTACTGATCTTTAAATACAGAGAAAACCCAGTTTGATAAACTTTAGTTCTTACATAACAGGTAGGCTGAAGGTATTTTTAAAAATTAATTTTAAAAGCCAGTGTTTTGCTGTGCTTTGTTAGAATTTCACTGTGCATCTAAATACGACTTTGTAGCAATCACAGACAGGAAGTTTAAACGAGAAAGAAATTGTCTTGCAAGAAATACAGCCTTTGTCCAACAGTACAGTCCTTCCATGTCTTAAGAAACCTGCCAGATTTAACGCAAAGGACACGTGGAGTTGCCAGGTAACATGTTTTAATGGTTACCAACCAGTAAGAATTGACCCTTCCCTAGAAAAATGTCCCCAGACTGATTTATTCCATCAGGGTTTCCTGCCCGATAACTTAAATACTGATTAAAATCAGCAATTTAAATCGCTTTGATTTCTCTCAGCCTTCAGGCGAAGTGGGAAGAGGCTGGGGCTGTAGACCCTCTGCCACGTAGCGCTGCGCTTGCTTCATCCTCCTGTTTTAAGTCGTTTGCACGGTTTGTCTGATACCTATCTGCACTTCCTTTGCTGTGCTCCTCAGCTCAAACATCTTCTTTGGGTTTTTCTGTTTTTTAACACGAACCTTGTGTCAGAATAAGGAAGGGCTTGAGTGGTTGAACAGTTTAATTTAGACGATAATGCAGCACGAGTGTGTAACTTCCACAGATGTTCCTGACCACTAAATGATTTGTACCATAATGAAATTTGTTTATATACGGTTAATTTCGGGTTTTCCCATTTTCAGTTCTGTTCCTTTCATTTTTACTGGGCTAAAATTCAGTGAGACCTTGATGAGATTTTTTTTTTGTTTCTTAACTAAGGACATCAAGCTGTGGCCCGGTCCCTTTTCCTTTAGCTTGAAACGGTAGGAGATCAGATGGGCTTTGTCCATGCTCAGCTGCCAGCTGGTGAAGGTGGCGGTTGTGGTCTTCAGAGCAAACAGAGCTGGCGAGGGCACTGTGCTGCTAACTACGGTCAGTTGATTACTTCTATTTACCGAACCTAGCTGCCTGTTACGAGGTATCATAATGGGATGGTTTTTTACTTGCCAACTGCAATTTCAGAATCATTTGGCATTTTGGGTGTCAAAACCACTGAGGACGGAATGTTTAATAAAACGCGGCAGGTTTTTGTGTGGAAATTGAACTGTAAACTGGTGGTATCACAGTAGGTCTTACAAATGCTGAACTGCTTTGGTGGAGGGTTCTGGAAAGTGATTCCCCTCCTGCCCCCTTGATTAACTGGTGTGCAGACATTGTGACAAAAAGAGTATTTGTGTTTAAATTCAGGAGCGGTGCCCCAGATTTCATTCCACAATGTTTAGTTTAGAGTTCATTAGCAGGTGGGCTCGGGAGCTGTGAAATGCTGATATCATCTCCAGAATCGTGGTTGCAGTGCCTAGACCGTTAAACAGTGAGTTCTCCTGTTCTTAAAGGGGAAATAATCAAACGTAATCCAGAAAGTTTGAAGCGCTGCTAGAGGTAAGTTCAAGTTTCCAACTTCTATTATTCAGCGGCTGTTCAGTTTCTGTCTTGCTAGAACACATCTTTCTGTCCAGTCTCCCTCTGCTCGTTATCTAGTTGTATAGGTGACGATAAAATCAATACAGATTGAGATGTGTTTCCATCACCACTGAGTTTTAAGTCTGTGTTGGATTTGCTGGAGACCTGATTCTGGTGGGCTTTATCCTTAGAAGGACGGGTGGTAAAATTCCTAGAGGAAATAAGTGGATATATGTGGAGATTAAAAGAAAGGAATTGGCACATGTTTTACTTTGCTGATTGCAGCAGAGAGCAAAGGGGAAGTTACGAGGTTTTAACCTTTCCCAGTAATTCCTGGAACGAGGAGGCTGTGACCAAGTCTGGGAAGCTCCTTGCACACCTGGGGTGCAGCCTTGCTCAGGGTGAGTAAGCAGAGTGGTTCGCTGTGGGTTCGAGTAATAAGTTTGCTTTGTCGCAGCGCTCAGAGATGCACGGAGACAAGAAACGAAATTTGAGGTTGTGCTTATTGGAAGTGACTGAAGCGGACAGTTATTTTAAAGATTATGTAGTAATATGTAGCATGACGTGCAGTTTTGCCAACAAATGCTGATGAAGTCTGTGTTTACCTAACGAAAGCATAATTGATGCTGTTGCCAATTCAGCAGCCCGTAGAGATCTTCTGGTAAATGCTGCTTCCTGTAGAAAAAGACCACCTTCATACCTCAGGAGTAACTTAAGTGTAGTCTGCTAACTCTAACCTGGACCACACTGGAATGTGCTTAGCGGGAGATCGCTCGAGGATCGTGGTCATTTTTAATTTGTAGATGTGTATGGAAGGGAGAACTCTTCTCTTTTGCTCTTGGGAGTTAGATATCGAGTGCAGAGTAATAAAATATATTTGCATGCATTTTTTTCCCCCCAGATTTTGTGATTAGGAAAACATTAGCAAATCTCAGCTGCGACCAACCTTTCCTTTCTGACCGTGGAAAAAGATCAAATTCTGATAGACTAAAAATAGAACTTCTAAAATTGGACTGTGAGGGGGGGGGAAAAAGGGAAAACGATGACATGAAACAGATTAACATAGAAACATTTGTGTGGCTTCATCTCCTTTCCCCAGACACGTTTGTGTTAGAATGTAGACAGATACATCTAGGCCATTTCTTTGCAAACAAACACGGCACAAAACTTCTGTATATAATGAAGTCTCGAAAAATGAGTCGTCATTGGTTATTTTGTGGGAATAGAAATGGATCCCTAATGGAGTAGCGCAAGAATAGAAACGGTCTGCCTTGCGTCGCAGTCGTTCCGAACAAATAACTGTAGAGTTTCTTTCTGCACTTGATGGTATCTGGAATGCTCAGCCCAAAGCCAGCCGGCATTCGCAATTAGTTCAAAGATCTTACTTTTCTATAGAATTCAGATCAGATTCCTAAACACACGTGCCCGCCCCTCAGTTATGCTGGAGTACGTAATCTATAATCTTAATTATTTCTCCTTAATTGCTGTAACTGAGAAACAGCACTGGGAAAAAAGCCCCCACTCCCTCCCTCCCCCCATTGGTGAGAAATTTTTACAATATTTGCGAGAAAACCCTTTTCCTGCAGTTTCAAACGTCAGTTAAACACACCATTTGCTCTCGATACTGATAGGCATGGTAACGCCCAGATAATGTGGTCTGAGGACCTGCAACAGACTGTGCGGGTTGCTACGGTGCATTCCAGGCATAGCCGATTCAGTCCTCTCACACCTGTAGGTGGGTTTAGGGTGTAATATAATAAATGTTAATGAGAAATATGCAAACTCATTAAGGGAGAGATCTGTTATGAGAAGGGAAGGAGTGGAAGGTGATAATGGCTCTGATGTCAGTAGTGTCTAGCTGTTCATTAAGCCAGGGTGGAAAGAGAAATTAAGCAGATTTATTTATGAAAATTTATGGTCGTAGCCTTACAAATTGTGGCTCACTAAGTAACAGTAAAAATACATTTCTAGATGAGTTTGAGTGACCGCGAGGGTTCTGTTGGTTTCTCCATCGTTAGCAGTTTGCTGCGCAAGTCTTCACCTTCCCTAGAAGCTGGGCTCTTCCAGGGGAGGTGTCTGTGGCAGCCTGTAATTTAATACCTCTCATTACTCATTAGCAAAGGCATCCAGGTTCACGTTGTACGTGTTTCGCTTTAGTCAGACTTCACTTCAGAAGATGCAGTTGATTGCGATTTGCAGCTTTCTTTACAGCTAATATGAGCTTACTTGTTGACACACAGGAATGGTCACTGATGAGAAATTTTGGTCATGATGTAGTTTCTCTTAGCGAATATGTTAATTGTCGTATCTTAGAAAAATAAATGGTTTTTTTAATCCTTCCCTGCTGCATGTATTCTTTAGGATTAGTCTGATGTCTGCGGCAGGGAGACGGGGAAATAATGCTGGGGAAGGAATGCTGCGGCTTGCCTTTCAGGAAGGTGCAGATCTGTAAGGGGATTTCTTGTGTTTATTCCTGAGGAAAGACTGAACACGAATTCCAAGTTACGTGGGTTGGATGCTCCCCACTGTGTACTAGTTCTACAAAACAGTAGCTTAATGATAGGCTTTTTTTTTCCCCTCTTACTGTTAGCAAAACCATCGTCCTTCCACACTTGAGAGAAATAGTGAACGGGGATTAGGCTCCTGTAAACCCGTATCTACTAGTTAGCTACAAATGAAGCCGTGTTGCAGCAGTGCTCCCTGAAGTAGCTGAGTTTCTTGGTTTTGGCAGGTCAGCGCAGCGAAAAGCACACGCTTGTTGTGAAATAAACTAGGCGAGTGTTGGCGGGGTTAGTCTCGGCTACTGTAAAGCTTCGGTTCTCCATGCTGCAGCCAACTGGCCAGCCCACACCCCCCTTGGACTTCGGGTGAGATTTTGGAACACACAGGAACCTGCAGGATAAGAGTTTAAACTCAGTTAGGATCTCTTCTGTTTTCTTTTGTGTGTGTGTGTTGCATGTCTTTGGGTTGATGTAAAGCCTAGCAGACAAGTGGTGGTGTGAGCACGGGATCCTGCATCTGTATGAAAAGAAATCTGAATAAATTAAGTGTGAGAGGATAAATAAATACCAGCACAAAAATGCAGTTATATACTTATTAGCACGGGCAGTGACAGTGGAGCTGGAGATGTCTGACGTGTGGAGCTGGAGATGTCTGACGTGTCCAGTTGAACACGTGGTTTGCTGTTTGTGGACATGGTGCCTCGTTAGTACAGAAGCAGTTGCTGTATGCAAGTACTAAACGTGCAGATACATCCTATCTGATCAGCCGCTGAAGACCCCTCATTTGGTGAAGCAGGCACTGACTATGACACCGCTCCTCTTCAGCATGCTACTGGCTGCAGCTCCAGCTGCTTTGGAGTGACCGCTAGAGACACCTGTACTTGAGGAGATGCATGATAGATGCAGAAGCATGTGATGCATAGGTACACAGGTCTCTCCGTGGCTTTTTTGGTGTTTCTCTGATGCTTCCCCTCACTTTTGAGTGTGATTCCCATTTCTGGTTTTTTTTTCTCCTCGTCCCTGATGTGTTCATCACATTTTGCCTTTCAGTAGTTTTTATTTAGATATAAGTAGCCATGAATATAATTAAATATGGTATATAACTCCAGATAGGTGAGACGTTATCGAAGATTTTCTGACCCATGTCATTTCCAGTGGTAGAACTTTGCTCTCCTGAAGGCCAAAGACTCACTGGGTCATAGTGGTTTCCACGCAGGTTTAAAGTCTTTGGCTCTTAGGCGCAAGAGTAGGAGTATTAACAGACCAAATGCCTCAGAACAGTGCGAGAGGAGCAGAAGAGCACCATTCTGATATTGAGCTTTTGGTTTTTTGCCCTCATGTTTCTGCTGCCAGGCCACCAGACTTGCTTTTGTGTCTGGTCCTTTCCAGCTGGCTTGTTGCCAACAAACCGCGGCGTAAAGCCTTCAGTGATGCTGTGCCTGCACGAGATCCCGGCAAAAGCAGCGCGTCCTGGTGTCCTGCTCCCACCAACCCTGTGCCCCACTCGATGAAGAGTTAGATCCCTGCGGCACTTGTAGATATGAGTGGGACCTGGGGAGCAAAAGACCCATCACCACGTTTGGACAGTGGGTGCGTGGAAGACGGGGAAGCTGGCGAAGGAGCTTCCCAGCTGCCGTTCCTCCCGGTAGTTGATCGACACCAGCACGCAGAGCACCAAAATGGCTGGATTAGTGCAAAGGTAGACTCGTGACCTTGCTCTGGCCTGATTCCAGTGGGATTTTTCTCTCCAGACTAGTTGTACGCAGCGCTGGCAAAGATCCTGCATGGTGGTGGTCTGTGGTTGTCCCCCTGCGGCTGCTGTCTAGCCCGTCCCCGAGCACAGGCTTCTAGACATGGAGAGGCACTGTCTGGGGCATCAGTAGCGCTTTCACCTCAGGGGATCCTGAATTTGCTAAGACAAGATGCTTTCTGACCTCACCAAGCTTCAGGGAAGCCCGCTGTTGCGGTACTTGGCTCACTGAGGTCACTCCTAAAGTCCCCCCCAAGCAGCGAGAACACGCAGGCAGTTATGAATTAAACAGTCTGTCCTTTAGAGCTGTTAAACAGTTACGAATTCTGATTCTTCCCATATTCTGACTTTGTAGAGTCTCAACACTGTGACCAGAGTCTGCTTTTCATTGCAAATTTCTTATAATTAGAAAAGTTCTTGCATAATAAAAAATGGAGCGTGAAGAAAGGAGAACCTAATCCTCACGTTTTATCTAAACTGTTGTTCTGGTTTGCTGCGTTACGCTTTTATTTTTGCGCTGGCTGTGAGTACCTGTTGATTTACTGGCTGTTTCGTCAACAGTGGCAGGTGGGTTCTATCAGGCTAATTCGACTTCTCTGTCTTCCTCCTGGACAGTGTGTGTCACGTATTCTGCACAGGGATATTTATCTCGGATTAGCATTGATGGATAGAGCTGGCGTGCTTCCGTAAGAGCGAGAATTGGTTTGCAGGCTCTGCCTCTTGGTTATGCATCTCCTGCATGGATTAATAGTGGTTTAGTAAAATTAAGAACAGGAAAGTGGCACCTCCCTCGTAATACCTTTTCCGAGGTCAGGCGCTGCACACGCAGTGGCTCATACAGGGGAGAAAAACGTGTTATTGGAATTGATCTTTTGCATGGAAGGGAGAGAAAAGGGAATTAAGGGCATAAGCGTGAGGAGCAGGGACCAAATCTTCTTTGAAGATGTTCTGAAGTAAAGCATGTTTGGCACTCTTAAGAAAACTTCTATTTTTTTAAGACAGTACAGAGGGTTTGATAGTGCCAACGTGCAAGTGCAGTAGAAGAGGAAATGCTCACACCGCAACAGTAAGACACCAAGGAAATAAAGGCAAGGAATCTGTTCAAGAGACTGTACCTCTGCGTTCATAAAGCGAAGAAGGAAAAAAAAAACCCCAACAGTTTGGGGATGTTGCCTACCTCTGTCATGGAGGGATCGCCAAGCTTCCATTTCAGGTGGCTGGACCTGATTAATTCTTCACTGGGAGACGTCCAAGGAAAGCCATGGTGCCGGAGGAAGAGTTGTTCGCAGTGCTGTAGGTGGCACCCTTCCCTTTGAGATGGTGCTGAACCGGTGCCAGAAGGAGGGGTAGGGGGCACTCTGCGGAGGGGAGCCCCGGGCCAGGTGCTCCGCTGGTGGGAACCCCAGGGGGCTGCTGGGGTGCCCACCTTATGCCAGCTGGAAAACCTGACCACCCGCCTCAACGCCAGGTGAAGGTGGGGCTTTGCCTGCTCGTCATCCTTAGAGATGCCACGAGTTGTGCTCTCTGGGGTCTGGGGCGTAGGCTGAGCCCCGTGCCAAGCCATGCCCGCTGCCCGACAGCTTCAGGAGGCAGCGCTGGCTGTCCCCGGCGCTCCGCCGCAGCGGTGGCTGCGCTTTGCTGGTGGGGCGGCATCGCGCGGCACGAGGTCTGTGTCGTGCTTTGGGAGGGAGGCTCAGCTCTGCAGAAGCTTAGACATGCTATTGCCTTCGTCAGTTACGACATTTTATTTGGCATAAAGGATCCTCGTTAAATCACGGCGCCGCTTCCCTTTAAAGCGGTTCTGCCACCTAACACAGGTATTCCGATACACGCTTGAACGATGCTGGGGCTGAGGGTCCTCAGCCCTGTTTGTGCTCCTGTAAGTAGGGACCAAAAAAGAGTGACTTCTTATTTACTTTGCGGTTGGGGAGTCGAGAGTTAGGACTCCGGGGCCCGAGTTTGCAGTCAAGTCACTGTGTGTCGGCCGCTCCACGGTAACGGTGTATGGCAAATGCAGGTAATGCGCTGTGAATGAAGCGTTCGGCTCCCGCTGCTGACACTGTGAACTAAAGCATCCGACTGAAAATGTCTCTAGAATGGGCAGTCACCTGACATTGTTATTTACTAGTGTGGTTTGGGCACGGGTGGATGAAACATCCGAATAAATTACTGCACCTTTATGTCCGTCCGTTGATGATTTATTGTGTTTTACTAATTCAAGAGGCATTACATGCCTAATGAATTGGCGCTTTGACTTTCTGACCGATCTGCATTAAGGCGCTTGGAGGAGAAGGAAGGGTTGGGGCAGGGAATATCAAGCAGAAATTGAACCTTCTCCCATTGATTGTGGCGGTGACCTGATCCTCCAGTACTGAATTCTGAGCCAGAGGGTCTTGTATTCGTGTCTGCTGCTGGGTGAGGGTCCAGGGCACTTGCTGTCTGACGTTTGCCGTAGTTCAGAGTAGGTGCTGCAGCATTTGTCATTGCTCTGGTCCGCTCTTTAGCGTGGCTATCCTCTCAGTTCCCTGGAAGGCAGGGGAGTCGCATCCCCATTTTACAGATGCAAACTGAGTCTCCTTTTCCCCTGACCTCCTGTGCTGAGGCAACGCGCTCAATCAGTCCGTCCTAATCATGGCTGTGGCCATAGACAAAGGAATAACGTGTTGGCATGTTCTGTGTGAAACGGAGAGAACACAGCGGTCCTTTAGGGAGGGTGATCAGAAAGGATCCAACTCTGAAGCTGTTCCCTCCACCCCTGCTTTAAGAATGAAAAACGAAGGGTTAGCCTGGAACTTTGTTAAAGAGGGTGAAATGGAGAGGAGGAGCTGCTGCTCGGCTGTCTCGGCACAGGGTTCCCTCTCTGTTTGTAGTGACGTGATCATCTGAAGAGCCATGCTGCTCGGTGAAGCTGTTGCTGCCGCACAGTGCGCTGTGGTGCTTGTCCATTTTGATAGGAAGAAGTTTTCCAGGAAGGGGAGGGGAAAAGAGGGCAGCTGGTACCCTCTCTTCACCTGCAGTGCAAAGCCAAAAGGATCTTAAGTGATGCTCTAGAATAGAGGAGAAATTTTCATTTATCCCTCTTAGTGGTTGGTGGTACGTTCCCCTGCTTCTGATTAGTCCTTTAACACTGCAAAGAGACAGTTTGCTCACACTGCTGCATTTTTTCTATCAGTCACAGCCTTGCTTTTCTCTCCC
The DNA here is from genome assembly GCA_009769605.1 of Bucorvus abyssinicus. Classification (NCBI taxonomy): domain Eukaryota; kingdom Metazoa; phylum Chordata; class Aves; order Bucerotiformes; family Bucorvidae; genus Bucorvus; species Bucorvus abyssinicus. Next base: position 11,509,021 of record CM020046.1, on the reverse strand, counting down.
TCCTAAACCCACTTAAGGCTTCTTTCATTGTTTTTTTGGTGTGTGTGTGGTGGTTTTTTTTTTTTCCCCAAAGCAGCCATGTGAGAGGAATAAAATAATTTTGAAGAGCATTACATGGTAAGAATTTTGACAATGAGTGGAAGATTGTAATTACTCTCTTCCATTAGACTCAGTGGCTTTGGACAGATAAGCTGTATTGAAACGTGTGACCAGGGCATGGGATCATGGATTGTCTTTCACTGTTGTCATGGCGACAGTGATGCAGGTGGCCTATAACTGCCTGGCTGTCAGATCTTATACATCAAACTGGTGCTAAGTGAAAATATGTTAGAGGCATGGGGGAAAAATTGCCAGCAGTGTTTATAGGATCAGGTGGAAGAGAGCTAGACAGCTTTAAAAGCTGCTTTTTGAGAAAGCTGTAGATGGCTCAGGGATGGTTCTTTAGAGTGTTTCTGCCTTCACGTGAGCAAAACAGGTTTAAAGGGGAAAATATATACAAATATACGTCTTTATTATATCTTTGCCGCTTTCTCAAAGTCAAGGTGATGGTGGGGTAGGGTGGAAAAGAAATGGCAAGAAAGGCAAATACTTCTAGCTGGCAGCTGGAGCAGACCCTAGAACCTCAGTAGTATCTGTGGGAAATACGATGTATTCGCTACTGTACCTCGGGATGTAATTGCGAACAGGAAGTTGACCAGATGTAGAGATGTTAAAGGGATATAAAAATTTAAAAAAAAAATAGCATCCTGAAGTCAAGATGTCCTATAGAAAATACCCATTGGGCTCGCTACAAAGTAATTTCTTTTTCAGAGCAGTTGTCTTCCTGATGGATTTGTAGTCTATATTCCATGAAGTTCCAAACAGATTCTGACTCTCACCCCCTTCCCTCTGCAGCTGACAGCACCTTTCAAACTGCTGGGATTTACAGTAGGTCCTGACACTAAATCTGTGTAATTTTGCTAAGTATCGCTGCCTTGTACCGGCTATCGACCTACCTTCATTCGCTAATGGAGACAAACTCCTTGCAAAGAGAAGAATGAAAACGATGGTAAAAAACTCCCAAACAAACACGTTTATTCTAGTAAAATGTGAAGTATTTGTTTCCTGCAATGCTTTGTCCATGGGAGGAGAACAACCAAATCTGTCTGATACTGTGAGTACTGAAGACTAAAACTGCTAGAAAAAGTAGAGTTGGAAGTAAAGCAGATGTTGGAAAGAGTGCTTCCAATGGCTAGGCATTGTGGGGCTTCGTATCATCGCCTTTTTTAAGATCATTAACAGAAAAGCGCTAAAACCAAAGAGAAATCAGGAAGAACAGTTTTGAGTGTAAGGCTGGCAGTCAGCAGTGCCGCTGGAGTTGCTTGGAATTGTGAGTGGCGTGGCATTGTGGATCGGAAAACATCGGTGAAGCAATGTGAGTGTTCGGTTTGATCCACCTGATGTGTCTGCAGTTTTCAAAGGCGGGGGGGGGGGGAATAATTCTTTTACATTCCCAGATCCGTGCTTTCTGACCTAGTCCTTGGCTTCTCTAAGCTCCGGAACCCAGCGTTCCCTGTTTTGGTTTGATATATCTCTGGGTTTTTAGATGATACAAATGATTTTATTGGTAGGAGAAGGAGCTTTTATTTTTCACCAGAGCTCCCTGTGGAGGGTTTAACTAGAATCAAATACGATGAATCCAGCAAGGATATTATCGATGTAAGGAGGTATTTAATATTTATAATGAATTAGCAAACATAAAAACAATCTGGCAAAGACATGTATAAAGGAACGCTCTGATCTGGGGGAGAGTGGAGTACCTTCTGGATTTTTTCATTTGGTGGTAACTGATTTTTTTTGCTGCACACTTGACCAAGGTTAGGTCTTTGTCCCTTGTTCTAAACATTTCTGTGTTTTAGAAGTGAAGGATGAGGCAGGAAAGGGGAGTCCTGCAGTTTAACTGTTGGATGGGGGCAAGCAATCTGTTCTTCCTTCTCTCTAATGGCCAGTATGTTTGCAAGAATTTGGGGGGGGGGGGGATGCCTGTTTTTTCACTCTGATGGAAGACATTAGGTAGGTTAAACACTTGGCACAAATACAAGATCAGACTAAAAAGGACTTGATATAGTATTGACAGAGTAGTTGGTTTGAGCCCATGAAAAGGAACTGAGCACTAAGGTTTCTTTTTTGAGCATTGCTGTTGGTGAGCAGCGCAACACGGAGAACGGCATCAGCCCTTTGAGCTTTGGTTTCCTATGCTTCACAGTTCTGGGTTCAGCTCTGTTTTAAAGGTGAACTAGCATTAAGTAAAACTTGGAGATCGTTGTCTCAGAAGTGTTGAGAAAGTGCATCCTTGCCACTGCTTAAGCACTTTATGCACTGAAGGCATATGTAGTGATGTTCTTTACCAAGTGCTGAATGTTGGGTAGGGGTACTGGAGTAACTGAACAGGCATCCCAGTAATCCATACGATTGCCTTCAGCCCGTGTTTACTAATAGGAGGAGAAAAATCTTAACTGAGATTTTTGGCTTCGTCCGTGGTTCTCTTCAAAAGTACTGTGGTGTCTTTAGCTTTCATCCAGACCCAAAAGGCATTAGATTATATTCCATAAATTCTTGCATCTTTAGTATAGCTTTGAGATCATGGAGAGCAAAAAAAGGCCCAGATGTGTGTATGTAAGGCTGTTCTAGTTGAAGATGAAAAGAGTGTTTTAAGATGATGCCTTAATTCATGTGCTTGAGGTGCTTCATTGTTTTTCTAATCATAGGTTGTTGGTACCAGATTAGCATTTGTAATAGTTTTAGCATTAGTATTCAGGAAAAGGCTGGGCAGGAGGGGGTTGTTTTTGTTTTTTTTAGTGTGTTTTGTTGTTTTTCTCTTGAAGCTGGAACATAGAGATGGCTTGATGTGTGTGTTTACAGTAGCCCTACACAACTTTAAAGAGCAAAAATAGGTGCAGAAATGCAGCCGCTATAACCATTTCCTGACTAACAAGATGGTCTGGCTGGTGAGGGAGACTCTTGTTCCTGGTGTTGTGAATCTGATAATGCAGTCTGGGTGTTAATTGGGAAGTAACCACCGAGGCTGTGGGCTGGGCAGAGTTATTACCTGGGTATGCGTTGCTCAGGGTTAGCTGTAAGGTTCAGACCGTCTGTGAGCACACAGGGAGGAGGGGGATAGTGGACAATACCGATTACGTATTTCAAACCGATATGGATCCTGCTTAAGTTTGCGGTTCATTGCAGCAGGACTGATCTCCCTGGTTCTCATCTTCTCAGCTCAGAACAGGGACTGCAGCTATGGCTCGGTATAAACCTGTGCCTTTTAAAAGGTATTTTATTAGGTTGCTGATGGAACTTTATTTTGAAAGAAAGCAGTGTTTTCACATCCAAGTTTTTCTGAAAAATTGGACTCCTGGCTATCAAAACCAGTTTAATCACACTTCTAGGTCAATAATAACTAAATAAAAATAATATTATTCCATCCTCTGGTTTTTTTGTACAATGTTAGACCTGAACAATTAATAAGAAACCACTTTAATCCCAGCAGAAACAAGCAGTACCAGTGTTGTGGTCGTTGCAGTTACAGCAGTACATGCGGTTTTACGTTATTAGTAAAACTGTAGAAGCCATATGGTGGTGTATCCTAAGTTCTGTTTGCAAACTACACTGTTTGCTGCCTTAGCCCACAGGAAATATTTTTATTTTTGGTAATATTTTGTCAGTGTGGGTCCTTTTGGATTAAAGCAGCTATTTGTGGAGTGAGCTGAAAGATGCTGCATCTCTGCGATGATCCTCACTTCAGCATGTCCCGGTGGCTCCTGCGTGGGAAGCAGTGGGGACAAATCCCGGCGGCTGCCTCGGGCAGCTCCACGGAGCAGGGGGTTTCCTGCTGTAACAACAAAGCCAACAACCGTCAGGATGCTTGTCTGCTGTGGAGGAGTGTCTCTGGTTGGGTGTGAGCTGGATTTCCTGCCTCCCTGTGAATCGAGAATCATTTATTTTGGATCTCCGAGGGTTTCTTTCCCCTTCCTGTCCCCCCACCCAGCCCTGGGTGGGCAGGCTGTGAGCGATGAAATCCTATGTCGAAGAACAATGGCATCCTCAAAAGTCACTCGCGCAGTTTCAGTGCAGCCGGTGAAGGTGTCTCTTGCTGTACTAACACCCAAAGAAATGCAGCGATGCGCTTGCTTCAGTTGGGTGGGTTGAAGTTTGTTTTGTTTCTGATGCTGTGCAGAGGGAGTGACCGAAGTGGCACGCCAGTCCTCTCGGCACATCCTTAGTTTGTGAGCTGCGAGGGATGGAGATGCAGCCTTTTGTCTCCCTGGAAATGCCCTTTGCATGTGAGTTACCCCGAGCTGCACTTATTTGCAGTGCTATGTTTCAAGATGAGGCTACGCAAAGGCCATTCTAGGCACTCAAGTTGGGGATGGGGAGGAAGGGGGTCAGAAATTTCAGTCCACAATACACATTTTTAGCCTCTGTGAGATTGTATAGTATGTTGCTGTATTGGAGCACATGCGATTTCCTGCATTAAACTCGGTGCCGAGTGTAGTGTGCCTGCCACATCCATTTGCAGCCGCTTAGTGTGAGCCTTAATACTAGGACACGTGCCGCTTAAACCAAGTGACTGTGTCTAGTGCCAGGAGCCTTAAATCCACTCGTGGTCAGTGCACTCTCCTGCGCACTTAGCCCAGCCCAGTTTAGCTCGTTTACAGAGATAAGGCAGCACATGCGTTGCGAGGGCTGTGGTGCCATAGGAAATGAGCCGCTGGATCTGTCTCTGTTCACTAATCCGTGCTTTCTTGCACAAAACTGTAAAGCAACACTGGGTTTTATGAATGGTGAGCCCTCAGTTCCACAGATGCCAGATGGGTAGAGCCTCCTCCTTTCAAAATTACTTCTGGTCCAGGTGCCTCCTTTCCTAAAGTTTGAATTTTTTTTTTTAAAATTAACATTGCTGCTCCAGGAGCCCAACAAAATCTCCCTCTCCTGTGTCAGCCTTTGTCTCCTTTGTTCTGCCAGTGATGCCAACGCTGACACGCTGTCAGTTTGAGTGCAGCTGTGCCACAGCACAAAGGGGATCAGAGCATGTGCTTTTCCGTGTGCAGGACCCGGCTGATGATCATGTGCCCTGGACCAGCCAGAGGAAAGCCAAAACTATTCGCACGTTAACAAGATGCTGTAGCTGCGGTATGGGCTAGCGTGAGTTGTTCTGGCTGGAATATACAGCTAGCACGGGTGAAGGTTGCAGTGAGGGTGGAGTAGTTACATAGTCTGTTCCCAGCACTGACTGACTTTGTCTCAGTTACGGTTTTGTTCAAAAGCACGTATGAAAGCCTGGGCTTTGAGCAGGCCATGGCTGTCGTGCTAGCTTGAGGGGTCCTCTGTATGCCTTTGGATCATCATCTGCTACAGAGAGCAACTCTTCCTGTCTACCTGCTGGGAAATACCCTTGCACAGTAGAGGAAATAATAAATACGTTGACGAAGAAAACACATCTGCCCGCAGGGACCAGGGTAAGGAATTCCAGCAGCAGAGTTTTTCCCGTTCCTTCTCGCAGTAATGGAAGAAAGGTAAAAAGGCCACTGCCCAAGTGGTAGTGGAGGCGGTGGTGGTAGTGATGATTTCTGGAGCTTTTCTGCAGCTGTTTTAGGTGAAGGCCAGCACAGGTAATGGGACTAGTACGTGCTCCCGCAGGTTGGGCTTTTGAGTGGTCGAATCTATTCAGCCTTTCTGCAGTTTCCCTGTTACTGCTGCTCTTAATTTTCTGGTATTACCAGAGTACAAAGGGCTTAGCCAAAGCCCACGGCTCTCTTAAGTGCTGTGCAGTTGTGTTCCAGGTGTAAAAAGAGCCAGCAGATGGAGAGCAGGCAGAAAGCAAAGTGGCAGTGACAGGATGTTGAACAACGTGATAGCAATGGTCTCAGTCCGTTCTCCATCCCAACAGCGGGGGAATTTGAGGAATTACGAGAGTGTACGGAGAGGTTCTGACAGGCGTGAAGGAGATCATATGAAAAAGCTTGAAGAGATTTGTTTGACAGTTTGACAAGTGGAGAGGGGTCAGTGTCTGCCAGGGGCTGATCAGAGGTGAAAGTCCAAACGTGATTTGGGAGGAAGAGAGAGGCTGTGAAGAGCCCTGAATGCAAAGAGAAGTAGCTTCCTAGGGAAGTGAATGGGATCCGTAATGCAGTGAAAAAACCAGCCCAGAACCTAGTACACCCACTTTGCAATGCATTTGGGATGGGTGTAGTAAGGCTGGGCTGTTTGTCCAGGCAGGAGAAAAGAACGCTGCGCTCTGCCTCTCCCTGCTCCAACAGTGCAGGATACTTTTTCCAGGCAAATACTTCTGTTCAAGTGCCTAACGACACTTCTGGCACCTTCTGGAAGCCTGACTTTGGGCACCCAGGTTTGAAAATTACTGAATTAAGTATTTTATAGTAGAATATCAGTGCTGGAATAGTTCTTCCCTAATAAAAGCAAGTTGATTTGGAAATTCTTATAGGTTTCTGTTTGCTAGGAAAACGTAATTTTCCTGTGTTCCCTTGAGACAGGGAACTAGATGATGAAGAGAAGGAACGTTCTCTGCCGAACTGTACATCTGGGGGAAACAAAAAAAGAGAAGCTTTAAAAAGGTGAACTTGGTGTGCTTGCTACTTCATGGAATCAGTAGCCAAATATTGTGTGCAGATGAAAAATTACATTGAGACCAGAGTTTCACTTTACTCCCTTAATTTTCTTTTAATAGAATTTACAGTGTAGTGCTTCTTGGCTTATGGGATTTGGAGTTATTAAGATGTTTCTTCATTTATGAGTATGCATTAACTATTAGGATTGAAGAAAAGTTTCATCTGTTATGCCTAAGAGTTGCTTGAACTGAACACCCTGGCAGTGAGGGAGTTGAAGCATGTAGCAGAGACTTGTGTTCAGCACCCCTTCTGCCTCCACACCCACCATATGCACCATAAGCATCAACATCTTCCACCTCCATCTAATCCTGTTTCAGCATAACTGGAATAACATGTGAAAGAAGGGTTTAATTACAGAATATTGATTCAAACTGTCTTGGCTGCAGTGGAGGTCACAGTACCTATATTCTAAGTTGCTGACTCCTCCCAGGGTGGCCTAATTCTTGTCAGTGCCACACTGTAAGATATTATTTCTCATTTGAAGTGTTGAGAGTAATAGCACTAAATAGCTACATCTTCATAGCATGTTCAGTTAGTGTTTGTAACAGATGCACCTTAACCTGTGACTTTGGACCGGGTGGTTTGACTAAAGACAGCACTTCGCTCAAACTAGAGTCCTACATCACTCGTGTACAATCAGCGTGCATTAGTTACAGCTCGAGCTACGCCATAGTGAAGGTAAGCTCTGAGGGTTTCAGCAGTAAATGTAGGAAGGGAGAAATTAACTGTAGGTGTAGAAGAGCAGAAGATGGTGGGGAGGAACTTCAAGCAAAAGAAGCGGCTGATGACCCCCAAAATAAGAGACCAATGGGGTGAGGGATGGAGTGGTGGGATCCTGGAAACCTGGCTAGGTCTGAAATTGAAATATAACTCAGTAGGTGCCAAGCACCCAAACTTCGATTAAGTTCCAAGAGTGCTGTCTGCCCCTGGAAATCTGGCTGATTGCTTACTGTCAGGATGTAAATTATAGTCAGGTTACTTCTGCCTGCTGTAGCAGTTAATGATTGCTGCTAATTAAATTGACTGACCAGTGGGAGGGAAAACAAAATGTGTATACGTTCTCGGCTGTTTCAGATGGTATGTGCACATGCATGCACAAGGAGTTCTGCCCCTGATGCAACACTAAAGCACGGTCCCAGAAGAGCAGTGTTTTGTCCTGTGTGGGTAAAAAAAATACGTAGTTGTTTGTTGTGGTTCTGCCTGTGCTTTTCTTATTAGGGACTTCTAGAAGACTATATGCAATATTAATCTGAGAGCTGGAGTTTTCGTCCTGACTCATTGTTTGGGGATGTGGGGCGGACAGAAAGGAAGCTGACGGTATTGTGCATCCTACTTCAAAGTGGTCCAGAATTTCAGTGGAATTTGTCTTGCTTTTTATAGTTAACATTCAGATAATTACTGCCACTCAGCCAGGGCCATAGTCTCTCTCAGCTGGGAGGACCCAATATACAGCTCTCATAACCTCACCAGTCAAGCTGTGGTTTTGCCTGTTGTTGATGCTGATGTTCAGGCAGCGTGATTCTCTGAGAATTCAATATGAAGAGAGATTGTGCATGTGAAGATGGTGGTCATGGTTACTAAAACAATGAATTAAGCTGATTTGGAGAAGATCTAACATCCTTCTAGAAAACTATGTGAGGAAAATGTTTCATACCTGCTGGCAGACAAAGGGTAGATACTGTGTTTTCTGAAGGGGGCTGTCATCTCTGGGTAGGATGGGCACACGTGCATCCATCAGTTTGTATGGTAGGGACACCAAGTTGGGGAGCAGCAGCTAGTCAAAGCTCCATGAAAGGTGACAGAGGCTACCACAAACGTGCACTAATTCAGCTGCTCTGCTGAAAGGAAGGTGAGCCTTCCATGGCCGAGGTCTTTTATCTATCTGAGAGCTGGCTGGACTGGTTGCTAAAGCAGGCTTAACAGGGTAAGCCTGGAGTGGAACATTGGGACAGAGTCGTGTGGAGCTAGCCTTGGTCTTCAGCTACTGTCCAGACTGTCTTGCTGTGTCAGTTTGAGAAGCAGTGGCAGTTGCTGAATTCATCCCGGATGATTCCAGCAGACTCTTCTTCCCCAGTTGTCATTCAACTTGTCTTGAGAAATTCCCTCTGTGGAACCCCTTCTCCACCTAACAGATTTGATGCGTGGGTCAGACCGCTGTTCCACTTTTAAAAGTGCAGGGGAGATGCATACTTCACAAATGCAGATCCCGAGCTGGGCAGAACCAGACTGGTAAATCGAGACACAAAAGGCTGTGTTACCTTTTGTAGCAGAAAACCCCTGTACTTTAATAACACAGAATTGCAGGAGAACACAAGGTCAGCCAAGCCAATGTGAACTGAAACCTCAGGACAGCCCTATCTGCGCAGCGGGTGGCGTTCAGAGGAGGAATGCCTGAGTCAGGAGTTGTGCGGACTGTGGTGGTGGGAGTTTTTGTTCCAGAACCCCCGTTTGAAACCCTTATTTGCTGTCTGGCTCGGTGTTTTTGTTCCCGGTGATAAATGCAAGGTTTCCAAATCACCGTTGTGTTGTGACTCCGTGCAGGGGGAAGGGGAGAACTTATTCCCCATAGAAGTTTCTTTTGGCTTGGAGACAAGAGAGAAAAGAGCAGTTTGTTGGCTCAGTTTCGCAGATAGGGAGCCAGTTACTGATCAGCTTATTAATACAGAGGGTTTCAAATATACAGCCAAAAAAAAAGGCATTTAAAAACACTTTGAAACAAAAGAACCAGCAAATTACTTTTGTGTTGGCCTTCAATTAACCATAGTTCACGCTCTGGCTACTTACTTTTTAGACGCTGCTTTGGTTTATTTATATAAATATCCTTTCCTTTTTCTCCAAGGAAGAGGGGTCTGGATGGCAGGGCAAAACAAGCTCTGTGTGTGTGAGCTTTACATGCACATGCTTTTCTTAATTGGGAGCAGCAGTCTAGGTGTCACAGTAAATCTTAGTCTTGTTGCTGTTTTGGTGGCTAGTTAAAAGGTATGCAGTGTGTTTTTGTTTTGGCTTGGTTTTTCTCTCTCATTTCCTTCGGTTAGCATGGAGCAAAATATTTCTCAGATGTGCTATGGGTAGTTTATAGCCCTATGATTGCAGTTCGTCAGTGACGAACAACACTTCCCTAACACACTCTCCAGTGGGAGGTAGCATTTGTTCTGCACTTCCTGGCTATTTGTATCCCACTCCCTTTATGCAGCGGGTGGACAGTCTGACCGAGTTGTCCACAGAAATTTTTGATTCTCTCACTCATGGGAAAACCCATGGAAATGCATCTTGTCAGCAAATAAAACTGATGGTTCTGTACATCTGATTCTTTCTGGCCACGGTAATCAGAAGAAATCCCATTTCACTTACAGGGGCTGTGTTGAATTAGATCTAGCTAGAGCGGTTCTTCCTTCCTCAGGGGTATCTGCTGTACCTCCTGTGGTGATGAGATGTCGCAGAGTGGGCTGATAAGTGCAGGCAGCGCTGACTTTTCTGTCAGCTAGGAAGACTGATCCCTGACCTCCAAATACTATCAACTACGTGGATTGTTTAAAGAACTGAAAGACCTCTAAAACTGGGTGGTAAATTGCTGTTGTGATACTTTGCCAAAGGCACGCTTCAACTTTTAGGGAAGGGAATCATTAAATATTGACGATCTTAGGGGATCATCAATAGTTGTCGGAAGCTGCATTGTCCAGGAAGCGAAGCAACAGGTATGAATAGCTGCAAATGCTGTGTTTTCATCTCTCCTCCACTGAGTACGCAGTCAGCAGTTGCCCTCTGGATTTCCAGCCTCATCCTAGACCCTCTTGCATCCACTCCCAGCTCTGTGCAGTCAAGTAATAGCACGCCACCAATGTATGTCATGACCATTCCCTAGCTGAGAACCCTTATTCCATCCTCACTCCTCCTTGACCAATGCAGTACCTTCAACCTGCTCGAGTACGCCTTCCATTCCCTCATAGGGCTTCCTTTGTCTGCCAGGACTGTCCACTCCTTGTTCTCTCTCTGTGGCTGCGTTTTTGAATTTGTGCTTTGAGAAACCTCTCCATTCTTTCAGGCTTTCTGTGCAGGTATCCTTTATCTCCTTCTGTACCTCATATCAGGGCAATCAGATGTGCAGGAAAAAATCAGAGCCACTGTCCATAGCACGTGACCGTCATGTCTGCTGCTTTGTGATGTGCTGCCTCCTTTTCTTCCAAGTTAAAATATTGGTGTTTAATTATGGCAGGTTTCATGGAAATGGCTTAGCCACAGCCTGTAGTTTGCCCTCTAAAGCAACTGAGCTGATACATGTTCCTCTTGCTGAAGATAACTAGTTTTGTTTCTGGACATCTCCACAAGCTCCTGATGAGCCTCATAATGTCACTTCTAAATTACCGTGACATACTTTTCCCTGCCTCTGCCTCTTCTCTTGCAGAATGCAGCAGCAGGGCTATCTCTCTGTCCTGTTTCTTTGAATGTGACCCATGTTGTTTGAATAACCTCCCTGGGTGCTCCCTTTGCTATTTGCATCAGGCACAAAATAATTGCTTTTATGGCTAAGGTCCTTTTCAGCCTTGTCCTTCTTGTCGTTTTCCGTAAAGATTGTCTCCTAAATATACCGGACCCACATTGCAGGCTGTTTCTCACTTCTCGCTCCTTTTTGGAGAGCACTTTCTGACTCTTACCTGAACGCCGCCTCCGTCATTCTTGTGTGGAGGGTGCGCCAGACTGGCTGTGCTTCTCTTCTGCTTCTAGACAGCCCCTGGCATCGTGGGCCTTAGGGTGCAGTCAGTGCTTAGGAATAATAGTGGTGAAGTACGTGTATCCTGCAAGTCATGCAGCTTTGCAGCGCGAAATGAGTTTTGAGTAGAAAATGCGGGGATGCCATCAGGAGATGCTCCAGGAACAAGAGTTCCGCAGTTGATACTTCAGCGTGCATCTTTCGTGTGTGAACTCCTGAAAACGTTCCCCGTGGCTCTCGCAGCATCTCGGTTTTCGTGGGGTGTCTTTCTGGTGCCCCTGAGCCCCGCCTGGAGCAAAGCGTGCCGCCAGGAGGACCTCTGCCCGCATTCCGTGGTGGGGCATCAGCCTGCCTCCAGGAACGGTTGGCTTGGCTGCCTTTCCCGTGGCTGGTGCCTCTGCCCCGGCTCCCGGTGGCACACATTGAAATGCAAATGACAGCGGTAATTGGCGAGAGATAAACGGGGCTGGGAGGGAGCCGGGCGGCGGGGAGCGGAGTGCCTGAGTGACAATTAGCGCTCGGCATCCTCCGGCATCCCGCGCAGCATCCCCTTTGGTCCCCGCTCCGGAGGAGCGGTAACCCGTTAATTGGAGAGCTCCTCTGGTAACGTGTCCCCCTTAGTTTCTTGGCTGGTTCTGCTGGAGCGGGGAGGTGCGGGAAGGCTCCTCTTTGAGGTGGCTGTTGATTGTTCAATCCTGTTGAAATGTGTGTCCTTTGTCATGTCGCCTCCTAAGATTGACTCGCTGCCTTTTTTTTATTTTAAGGTAGGAGCTGTTAGGAGAGAAAAAATACCGGGTAGATATAGTATCAGCTGCAAGTTAGAAATAGGCTTTAATATTCCTGATAAGCTGTAGATCTTGATGCTTACAGATTAAACATGTACGCTTCACACTGACCAGTTTAGGGGATGACACATTTCCATCACATCGGAAGAAAAACTCTGGCAGCAGTAACTTAAAGGATAGAAGATACACATGTTTATTTTGCTCTAAGTATCCTCAATTTGGAAATGTTTTTTTTTACTGCTTGACAATCAACACTAGTCATAGTGTGAAAGACTCTGGGCTTCCTCAGTGCGTTTCCATCCTGCCTTGCAGGGTAAAAAGTGGAAATGGTTTGTTCTCTAATGGTCACAAATGACAACCAAAACTTCCTACTTCTACTCGGTCTTCAAAATCTAGTAAAGAGAGTCTGGGAGCAAGCGACCCTGATGCCATCACAGAACAGACAGGACTGGCATGTCCGAGACACAGTGTGGGCAGTGAGCGTTGTAATACTGGTACGTAACTAACTCTGTAGAAAACGCAGGTTGCTTTTACCCATGGAAAAGTGATGCATTGCATAAAAGACTCCAGGAGCTCCCTTGCAGGACCGTTTCAGCATGAAGGACTATAAAGGAGAGATACCACAGGGATAAAAATTCCAGGACAGACAGTAAAGCTGCAGCAGTAGGCAGTGTGCTGTCAGTCCTGGATCAAAGCAGCGATAGCAAGTGCAGCATCTCAAGAAGAGTTTAAAAGAGCCGGTAAAATCAGCCAGAAGGGCAGCATCGGCTCCATCTGTCTACTAACGTAAACAGGTTGTAAATGATGCAGGACATAGCTTGAAGGAGTGGGTAAGGAATCTGTCAGGACCCCAAACAATAACATTTGGAATGGGATTGGTTTTAGTTTTCTGCAGTATTCAAGAGAAAGGCTGTCCTGAGTTTTAACACACGGTTTCATTCTAGCAGTAAATATGGCTGGCCCCTTTCGATGGCTCATTTTATGTCTTCCAGTATCTGCCTTCAGAAGGGGATGTGGTTAGACAGCATTGTGGAATGCTGTTTTGTCTCATCTTTAAATCATTAGGCTGGGCAGGTCCCTGTTTGGTGGGAGGTGCTAATTTGACTAATTTTAGGGGTAGAGGGAAAAGCGGTAATTTAAAACCACGTCAATCTTACAAAGCATAACACCCAGGTACCTACAGCTTAAATGCCTTGAGTCCACGTCCAGGTGTTGTAGTGTTATTCTTCACCATGCAGTTAAAGGAAAAGGATAGCTTGCACAGAATGTCTGTTTCTAAGAAAAGTACAGGATGGGGCAGAATAAAACTGCTCTTGCATGCTCCTGATCTTGGGCTGATCTGCAGCTTGAAGCAACTTCAACATTATTTACCCAGCCTCGTGGTCTAACGCATAAGTAGAGGTGACTTGCATTAGGATAACTGGCCCAGATGTCACCCGGAGCTGTTTGCTGCACTTCTGCTCTATGGGTGGCAGAGCTGCTCACGGTGGCTTTTGAGTCTGTGCTTTACAGCCTGGTGGTTTAGGTATACTGAATCTGGGGTCTATCTGCCTAAAACCAGGGTTGTTATTACAGGGCAGGATTCCTACAAGACACACAGCCATCCACATAGCAAATAACTTGATCAGCTGTCCCAAGGGAGCCACCACGTGCTCTGGAGAGTGTGCCCTGGGATCCTTTGTGTTGGGCACAGGACCACAGCACTACTGGAAGATCTGCAGTCCTCTGTGGTAGGGGGCCACTGAAATACGTTCTTGGGATGCTTGTTCTGTGTCACAGCTCCAAGGAGGACTGTGAAGTGAGCTGTGGAGCTGGCTTTTACTGTTGCCATGTTGTTCACTTTCATGAAGGAGAGATTCCCTTCCCTTTTCCCCTGGTGCACAAGCACGGGAGCAAGAGCTGAAATTTCACCATGTGTATTTTGGATTAAATGCTTACTCAATAGTTTGAAAAATAAGTAGTAGCTATCCCATGACATTTTTAGAAAGAGGTTGTTAACAGTAATGTCCAACCCGGTTCCAGGTGCAATAATTATATTTTGTTCTCCTAAATTCTCACTCCATTGTTAATTTGCAACTCTGATCCTGTTGTGCACCACGTTTCCATGTGCTGATAAACAGCTGCTGTATGTCCTCTTCCTGCTCATGGAGGAGTCACTTCAGTGAATGAAACTGTGCAGAGTTTCCAAAGCTCTTTGGGATCCTTCTAGGTAAAAGATGCCCGGTACACTGGGGTTAGTAATGTTAATGTGATGCCTAGCTTCAAGAAGCGTTGGTTGTTTTTTTTTTTTTTTTTTTCAGGAAAGAGAAATGAAAGAGTATCAGTTGGCATTAGCAGAATAGAAAACTGAGGAAACTGAAAGCAGGTGGAGTAATCCATTGACTTAATATGAGGAAGACCAGTTTCTCTCTTAATCTTTGGCTGCACTGAACAGCTCTGTTGTAGCCCACTTTGAGGATCTGGCCCAGAAAAACCAAATTAGGAACCTAATTGCTTGCCTTGCAGCCATCAGTTCCATGGAGTATCTCTGCATCCATCACCTTGGTACTACTGAATGTGATCAGATGTTTGTATGAATATAAGTGTCACACAGAATGATGACGCTTATCTTTATACTGAAATGGGAGAGAAAGGAGCAGGAGAGGAAATTTAAAAGTGTGCTTAAATGAGAAGGGACAAATATTTATGCAGGCTTGGTGAGGGGGAAATAAACTCAATGGGAGTCATGCGAGTAGAACGAAGGATATGGTTTTGTAGGAAAGCTAGAGACCAGGGTGGGTGAAGGGAAGTTAAAAGGACATATATATATATATATATATGAAGGTAATTTCTTCCAGAATTATATTAGAAAACCACTGGAGAGCTGATGAGCCTGAATAGCTCAGGAGGCTCAAGGGACAATTAAGAAGAGAAAATTAGAATGTAAAATACTTTTTTACACTGGTCTTCCATACAGAGGGATACCTCTTGAGCTTAGCATTACTCTTGGTAGAGAGTTGGCAGGAATAGAGATACTTTTAATTGTTGTTAAGACCTATTGAATCACATGATTTAGCAGACAATGGTGCAAGTATTAGACTTGACTCTGCTTGTAGCTTTGCCCCATAATGCTGTGGTCTATGCTTCATTTTCCTTGTCTTCAAAATGGAGATAAAGATATTGGCTTTGTTTTTAAAGCAGTTTGAAGTTGACTGATAGGTAAATATAGAGAGTATTAATTTTTTTAATATTTGGATTACAGTAATCTATGAAGTCAGTAGTTGATTTATTTAGTATTAGCTGAATTACCTCCCAGGAAAAAACAACCTCAAAATAAATGTGATTTGATTTATCATTACAGCTGTAATAAGAAGAATCTGGAAGATTGCCAGTGTTCTTCTTACTGAGGTGGGAAAGATAAGGGTGATCTAGGGAATTATAAACTCATGACCCTTATTTAAGTACCAAGGAAAATTGTTGAGAAAGTCATTACGGATGGCATTACGAGGTACCTGAGAGGCAAACCAACATAGCTTTCTGTAAGTCTAAACTTTGTCTAATATATTTGAATTCTTTGAAAAAGTTGAAGTAGTGAATATTGGGAGAAATGTTAGATATACTGTAACTTATTTACACTCCTAAAGGGTTTTACACTGCTGTTAGTTTCTCAGAAGGGGCTATTAGGGAAAGCTGGTACTCATGGGGTGAGTCTTACAGTCGTACTACCGGTTTTAAAACTGTTTTAGACAGGAAGCAAAGAAACTGCAAATCCTTACCAGAAGAAAAGGCTGGTTTGGCCTGGGAAAACGTTAACAGCAGAGCACCTTAGGGGTCATATTGCTGTACTGAACGATAAAAGTAGTAATGATCTGGAAGAGAGGGGTTAAGCAGCCCGATTACCAGCCCTTAAAAGAGATACAGCATTGGCTTTGTCAATCAAGCCTGTACAGAAGGACTGGGAAACCTTCCAAGAGGAGTTCCCAAAGTGCTTAGTCCAGCTGAACCCTCAGTGTGGGGAAATATCCGCTGAAGTGCAGGGATTGATGGTGGTGCCCAAAGATAAAGCGGAACCAGGCATATAATAAATATTTGACAGTGTGTTCAAGTATTTGTGGCATAGTCATGTGAAAGCCTTTTCAGGAGGCTCAATGGTGAAATAGCCGCCCTGGCATGAAAAAGTCAGCAGTGGTTATGTCTAGCTCTGATCCATGCTTTGGAAAATAGCCTTGTTCTGGAAGGAGCTTCAGCTAGCTTGGGCAGGTCTGCTGGCCTTTCTGGGTGGGACGCAACCAGTTCAAACCCGCGTCTTTCAGCACTGTGTACTGGCCAGTGTATTTGGCCTTCTGGTTTTTGGTGGTGGCCATTAGCAGATCCCAAGGACAAAGGAAGTGATCCTCCTTATCCCCTCCCTTATATCCTTCCAGTTTCAGATAATCAGCGGTCAAGGGATTGTCTCAACATTGGCCATGTTTAGAAGCAATTGATGGAGCTACCGTCTATTAAATTGTTTTGATCCTTGGCTGAGTCCGTTCCGAGTTTGGTCTGCACTCACTTGCCCAGTTTGCCACAGCTGTGCAGCAAGCAGCTTTTTTTTGTGGGTTTCGAACCTTCTCCAGCAGGCTCAAAGATGGCTGCTGAAAAGAAGGCAAGAAAAGAAATACTTTTTCTGTGTGAGAGTTTCTCTCCCCACCATCTCCAGCTTCTCCTGCTCTCTATTTCATTAACTTTTTGTCAATTGTTAGACCATCTCGGGAGGTTTATTTTTTCCTTTTTTTTTTTTTCAACTCCCTAAACCACTGGAAATCTGTGTAGCTTCCCCCACCCCCACTACCCTTTTAGCAAGTTAAAAAGGCTCTTTGGCAGATAGGATAAGAATCAGTGCAACACAGAGTAAGCTTAATGAGCTCTGGCTGGGAGGAGCGAGAGGCAGGAGGTGGCAAGAGAGTGTGGGAGCAACTCTGTTCAGTAGCTGTGAGCTGGTAAGAGGTTTTGTGCCCCAAGTGTGACTTTAAATCTCCTAAATATTCATTGGTACTCCTCTATGGTTGCATGTTCTCACATTCAAAAGAGTTGTTCCAGGAACTAGGAGATTTTTCAGCTTGTATGCAGGTCACAAGAAAATATGGGAGAAAACCTGCAGCCAGATTCTGTCTGTCTGGGAGTTCAGGTGCATTATTTTCCCTGATGCTTATTGTGGGGTTCCTCTGGATACCTGCTTTTTCCTTTAGGGAAGAAATGGAGACTTGCAGGCAAATGCACGGCTGAACCCGTGTCTCCAGATGTGAAAAGCTAATGCATTCAGAAGCTGTTTTAGTGAACACTCTTGAATATAAAGGAGACACATTGGGGGAAACACAGCAGGAATTCTTTATGTTCTGCAGCTTCCCAGCCCGTTCCTTATGCTCACGCAGCAAACCTCATTGGACAGCCACTCTCAGGCTATTTTTTTTTTCCTATGGGAGCAGTCACTTCAGTTTATCCCTTTGTTGCCATGGCTTCTGCTTTAACTTTACTGCCTCTCTGGATTTCTTGGAGTGGGTCTTCAAAGCAAAACTTCCCGTTTTGCAGAGAGGCACCTGGCAGCAAACTAGGTGAAGGTTAGTGTGGGAAATGTAAATCTGGTACAAGGAGTGATAGTTTAAACAACTTCAGCCGCGTTCCAGAGGGGCCTTTGATGATGATATGCCCTGTTTGGTAAGGTGGGAAGGACACACGCTGCACGTCTCTGGGACTACGGAATATGGTTTATGTGCTTTAGGCTTCTGTCTAGGTGAAATGGCAAATAATAGCCCCTGTTTACTAGAGCCGTGATGAAATCTGATCCACCACGGTTTGGCGTGTACTTCTACCCAGCAGAAGCATTACGGACTTAATCCCCTTCTCGCTCTCTGCCCCCCTGCAGGGTTCCCTCCCAGGGGGATGTGCACTGGCATGGAGCCGGTTCCTCCTTGCCACCGCTGCCCGTAACAGCACCCACAGAAGTTTGTGCACACTTGTGGCTTTACCTGCTTCAGCCCAAATAACCAAACGTGGCCTCAGAGCGAGGAGCCACCTGTTTGGATTACAGCAGCGGGTGATCCTTAGCCCAGTACATCTCTCTGTGTTACCGCCTCGCCTCCTGAGGACTCGGTTTTCATCTCGATTCCTATAGGCATCACTTTTACATGAGTAAGTTTGTACATGTGGATATTTCCTTTTGTCGTGGAAGGGAAAAATATTGCACAGCACTACAAACAAATAAAAATGACTTGGAAAAAAGTTTTCAGATGTTATTTTCTTCACCATCGTTCCTTAAAGTAAGTGTTTCAAGTTAGGTCATTATCTGGCTGTATACCATCCAGAATTAAAAGAAAAAAGTTAGAAGTGGTGGTGGGGCACCTTTTGATTCTCAACTGAACAGTGCTTTTGAAGTCTGTAAATATTTTTAATGAGTGGTCTTGGTTTCTTGTTGTTGCCTTGCTTTTGATTGTTTTGGAGTTTGGTTGTTTTTTAAACACACGTGCCTGTCAGTAGGATATCCTCACACAGCTGGGAAGAAAATTCAGTTCTAATGCTGACAGCCTTCTTAAATTTCTGTAGTTCTGGTAACGTCGTAAACTCCAGTTACATGTAAGTGGTCATTATAGAAGATGCAAAGGTAGAGCCTGTAAAATAAATAAGCAAAAGGAGAAGACAAACAAGCTGACAACCCTGGCTTTTAAGAGGACGTAGTTGACATGAAATCTTGTGAACCATATTTTGAAGAAGAAAGAGTAGTAGTAAGTAGTAAAAGTTGTTTTGGAGACGGCACTTGCCCGAACTTGCCTGCCAGTTAGTGTTTTGCAACCAGTGTCACTGCGTTACAGCTGGCTGTTGCTGTGCGGTGAGTCTGCAGCTACAGTAGAAGCTGACTGTAGTACCACGGCGAAGCTGGCGATTCCTGAACAGCCAAACAGGCAGTCTGAAAAAGATCATTTTCTTAATCTCTGATGTATTTCCATTATAGTGCTTGTAAATGTTAATTGTAAGAACAGCAAGTGTGAGGCAGAGAAAAGAAACGGGTAGTGTGCGTCTGAAAAAGGGCAGAAAAGCCCTGCCTCTAATTAGGTACGACTCGCGTTGGAGTTTTGCCTGATTAAAGCCAGACAGATGAGATGCATCGTTTTTCAAGTTACTTACCTCTGCTCTATCTCATTCTCCAGTTTCATCATTTATATTCAGATTTACCTGAGAAAGAAATTAAGCATGATTTTGCAGCACTAGACTAAATTTATCCTGATATAATCAATCCAAGTGGAATTATGCTGAGGAAGAATTTGGCCCAGGCTTTCTTGAGAGAGGAATCACAACCCAACTTGGAAGGGAAGCATGGAAAAAAATCTTTATCTGAAAGAGCACACCAACAGCCTTTCTAAAGCACTTTCATTTGTCTTCCCATCGTTTTATGCCGATTACATTTGTGCTAGTTTTCCACGTGTTCCTTTCTTCTTTCTTGAAAATTAACCTTTGCAGGAGAAATACATTTGCACGCAAATACAGAATCAGAGAATCGTTTAGGCTGGGAAAGACCTTTAAGATCATCAAGTCCAACATTTAACCCAGCATTGCCAAGTCACTGCTATACTTAGAATATGAAAATGTTTATTATAGTCCTGTTTAAAGAAAAAGCTAAGCATTGCTTATAGCTACAGATATCTACTATTTAAGCAAATCCTTTACAAAGGAAAAAACTATGTGAATGGCTAGATTTGCTTTTCAGATTAGGAAGAACTAAAATAATATGGTGGGATTGTTTGGCTTTTTTATATGGAATATGCATAGAACGGGCAGTGTAGAGAGTTCAAAATAACTTCTTTTGTCTTCTCTAAGAGACTTGGTATTTCATACCTTCTCTCTACTGGCTTTTATAGATTTGGGCATGTAATTTAGATTCTTGGGGCATCAGGTTGTATCATCAATGGGATCTGTAGAATGAATATAAATTTACCTTCCTGGAGGTGTGTTAAACATCTGGACCAGGTTTAAGTGATTAGTACCAATGTAAGTCCGTATCTGCAGGGGCCTGTTGTACAGAAACGCTCCAGAGTTTCTCTAGTGTGGCTGAAAGAACCGTTCCACTAGGCTCCATCTAAGAGCTGTTGAATTTGATTTGCCTTCCACTTCCTCTGTTTTTTACCTCTCTCTGTGGAAGTGAGTCAAGTAATGGCAGTATAAAACTAGTGTTCTAAAAGGAGCTCCATGCCGTAAAACACTTGCTTATTGACAGGATGTACCTTTGCTTTGGCCTGGCCAACAAGTGCTGACGTTAGACGTGCCAGAACAGAGTGGATGTCAGCTGCTGTCCTTGCACAGTGGTCCTAGCCCTGCCCAAGTTTGGCAACAGCTCCATCCTTTTAGCAGGTCAAACTGCACTTGCAAGTGTGGGCAGTCCTGCAACCAAAACAAACCCTACCACACGCACACACACAAACCCCTAACAAAGTAAATCTGGACTTCTACAGTAAAATGTTAGAGTAGAAAAATCTCCGTTCTCTCCAGTACTTCAAAAGAAAAATAAAATCCTACTTCATTAACCGTATATAGTAGAAATTACACCTGTTAATAAGAATTTAGCCATGCAAGGAATTGCTGGTTTGGGGGACCTGTCAGAAGTGTGACTTACCCTGTCATCCCGTTTAGCTAAGCTAAACCAAACCGGATCAAGATATTCTTGTTCCACAGGAGGGTACCCACAGCTGCGGTTCTTCAGGATCAACAGTTGTGCTGCAGTTTCGTGTCCTACCTTAATCTGAGTTAACGTCAAGTTCAGGCAAGTCTTTCGCTGGAGGAAGCAGACTGTTAAAGTAGGCAGAAAACCAGCTATTTGCTGTGTGTGATTAAACTTAATTTCAGCAAAAAT
This sequence comes from Bucorvus abyssinicus, assembly GCA_009769605.1. Classification (NCBI taxonomy): domain Eukaryota; kingdom Metazoa; phylum Chordata; class Aves; order Bucerotiformes; family Bucorvidae; genus Bucorvus; species Bucorvus abyssinicus. Next base: position 11,488,003 of record CM020046.1, on the reverse strand, counting down.
ACACCCACACACTGATCTTCCTGTTACACAAAGTTCATAAGACTTGTCGTTAGAAAGTGGAAACGTTGCTATCCCAGCCCTGCTTATTGTGGGACACGGCTTCATGTCTCAGCCTGATCCCAGCCCTACCCAGGCTTCTTCACGACCGCGGCCAAGCCTTGGCAGCACACGCAGCTCCAGCGCATGGATGCGAGGTGCAGCAGCTCCAGAAACAAGCAAACAGAAGAAAAGCCAGCCGTTCCGCTTTGCGCGGCCGTTCCCCCTCCTCGCTGTTGCAGCTGCTTGCCTCTGGAGCTGAAACTCTCCCTCCCTCTCTTCCCTCCTCTGTCACGGCGTCGGAGCAGGCTGCAACGCCGCTCTGAACTTGTTCTATCCAGTTTGTGCAGCCAGCCTGTTCCTAGAGATGCATTCCTGTGGCAGCCTGAAGCTTCACGGGAGGAAAAACCTTCTTGAGCTGCCCCAACCCTTCCCAAGCTGTTTACAGGCAAAGGTCACATCATCTTTTCTTGTTGCCTCTTTCCCCAGCCTCACGCTCTCTCTGGTGGCATGGCTCAGGAAAAAACCTGCCTTTTACTTAAGTGTGTGTTTGTAGGGGAAGCCGTGGAATGAGACAGGGCAGGATTTGTCTTCCTAATTATTAAAAATGTTTTCTTTCCTCTCCCTCCTCCCCCCATTACACATTTTTGCATTAAGAAAAGTACGGTCACAGGAACGAAAGAAGTGAGCTGAAGGTTTTAACAGCTCTGTAACTTTAAGAACGCAGAATTTCTTTGGAGTTCCATGCTGTGGGGAACTCGAGCTGAGGTTTCTGATGAAAGCAAAAGCATATTTATAGCACCCGACCCAGGATAAGCAGGTAACAGCTACAGTAACGAGCAACACAAGTGGCCCCGGACACCAGTAACCACCAAGGGATCATCTTCCCCGTTAGTCCGTCTGGAGGAGAGCTGGTGGGAGCAGTAAGGCTGACCACATCAGTCAGGGGCAGGGTTGGGGAAGACCTCTCGTGCCCAGCCCCTCACCGTTTCTAAGCATTCAGGCTCTGATGATGAAGCACGCCTCCTTCCTTCGCGTGAAGGTCGTTCCCTTGGTCTGTGCCGCTGCGCAGCTGCTTACGCCGCGCTGGCGGTGGGCTGTAAAAATTTATGCCTGCAGAAGAATGAAGACCGTGACTCAGCAGACCTTACTCGGTGCAGATGATTGGGAGGATGAGGATGTATCGTGTTCACAGCTCCACGTGTAAAGGGTCAGAGAGGTACCTCTATGCCAGGATTAGGCTGCTGGGCGGTTCCAGTCAGCCTCAGCCAGGTTAGCAGGAAATACTTGCTCAGAGATTGTGAGTGAAGGTCAGTCAGGGCTGATGAATGAGTGTTGTTGAAGTGGTGACAGCCGTGTTGTCTAGTGGGAAACTGCCGTGGGTCGTAGCTGTGGAGGTGATACACAGATGCGCAGCGCCGGGGCGTAATTCTGCTCTGAAGCCTGCAGAATTTGGGTTCTGCTCCCGGCGTGCTCCTGCTGGTGGCTAGTTTTCTCTGTAACAAGTACCCCGTAGAGGTACCAAATCCTGTCCCCGCTTGCTAGCTGACCGGGCAGAATCACCGCGGTGAGGAAAGGTGGAGGGGAAGGCTCTGGGAGTTGCTGTGCTGTAGGAAGGAGAGTTGGAAGCGTGGGGCTCAGACGTGATGTAGCTCAGCTGGCAGTTGACTCTCCCAAGCGTGAAAGAATTGGGGCTTCAGGACGGCGTTACTGGGGCTGGAACAGGCTCCGCTCTGCGGCATGAGGAGAGGAGCTTTGTGAGCACCCCTGCACCTCCTTGCTCAGCTGTCTTGGGGCATGCTTTGGTCTCTGGTGCTAGGCACTAGAGGGAGATGTCAAGACGTGATCTTGCTTGAGGCTGCTCCAGTAGTGTGCATATTCCATGATCCCTTTCCAAATGATTCGTGGGAGTTCCAGTACCACAAGAGGGATTATTTGGTAATTAACCGTAAGTAAACACTTGCCCATTCAGACGTAAACTTGGCAGCATCTGGCTCAGAAACCACCATCATAAGTGCCTTTAATGTTTTGGCTGGGAGAGCGTGAGTCTGGGCATCTAAGAGGCCGTCTCCTTGAGGGGTCACTGTCTTGCTGTCTGGATGGGGATGCCCCATCCGTGATAGAGAGGGCACTCCCTTTGGACAAAAAGACACCAAGAAGGTGTGATAGCCACTAGCTCCTGTCTCAGAAAGATTTCAGGCCATGCTTTGCTTAACAGCTCTTCTAACATGACTGCACCCCTGAGTACCAGCAAGCAGGGGCGCTGAAAAGCAAACCCATGCCCTGCTAGTCAAAAACAAAAGACTGCCTAGCAACCAGGCTCCTGGCAGCAAGGGAAGATGCGTTGTGCGAGCCCGTGGCCCCTGCTCTTTCCAGGAATGAAACCAAGATGTCAGAGGAAGTTACCCGCTCGGTATCCATCACGTACGTAGGGTCTCACCTTTACAGAGGCCTCGTGGTCAGCAGAGCAGCCGAACGTACTGCTCGCTTGTACCTCTGCCCTTCTGCAGCGTGCGTGCCATCCTTCTCCGTGCAGCCACAGTGTAAAACCAGGTCAAGTAGCTCTGTCCTGAGGCGGAGGCATACCAGTCCTGGAAGCAACTCAACCGCGATGACTGAAAGTTTCCCCAGGAAATAGATTGGATCCTTAACAAGCAGGTGTTTTATGAGCTGATAAAAATGATCTCAAAGGCCAAGAATCAGCCTCACAAGTGGAGAGAACAGGAGTGATCAGTGGCTGTTTCTCCTGCTGTTGCAAGTCAGAAATCAAACGGGGGGTTTAGTGCACAGGGGGTTAAAACACTGGTAATTCAGTGCCTGCCAGCTGGGGAGAATACTAAAGCCTGCTTTTCTGTGTTGGTACGGGGCGAACGCTGCAGAAACAGGAGTTTTATTACAGAATTATGCCTCCCACGTAAAGCTTTAGCGGGGTGGGGGGAGCTAGCAGGGCTGCGCGTCATTAAAATGACACAGAACATGCTGCCACCATCAGAGTCCCGCGTGTGCTCAAGGTGGTACAAGCTGCACATACTCTCCGTGGCTTTGCCGCGTTCGTGAGCTCCAGTTTAATTAAATGGTTGGAGGGAAAGGGAGGGAAGATGCAGTTCCGAACTCAAACGGTGCTGACTCGAGCACGCTCCCTTCTAAGGGCAGCGAGGCTCAGGGGTGCTGCAGTGTCTATGAAGCCCTTCTGGATCATCTGTGGTTGCTTTGTGGTGGCTCCTTTGCCTTCTGCTGCTTCACTGGTGGAAGTTGCACTTGGTTGTCACCAGGAGGAGGTGGTCCACCCGCAGTAGGAGGCCATGAACAACACTTGGAGACTCAGGATAAAAAGAGGTTCTGGTAACTTTAGTATTGGCATAACGAGGACACTGGGCAAGCAGCAACTCATACTAATGTCTGTCAGGATGGATCGAGCGGCACTTTTCCTGTTGTACAAGTGAAGACTGATATTGAATGATTGTAACTCTGTTCCAGAAATGGCAGCTCCATGGGTTTTCTGTGAGCGTGTGCTTAGTGGTCTGTCTGATGAGATTTGTAAGTGTTTTCTGTTGTCTGCTCCTTCTTTAACGTCCAAAGCACAAGGTTGAGAGGAAGTGAGAAGAAATTTCCTTTTTTTTTTTGGGTGTGCTGTCAGCGAGCACCGATGCAGCCATGAAAAGCATCCTTCCTGCCTGATTTTTTCCGTTGTGTGTAAGCCAAAACTAAAACATTCTTTTTGTCCTGAAGAGCTCAGAGTTAAAGGGTTTCATTCAAAAAAAGTATTTAAACCATCTGTATTAATGACAGCATTTAAGTACTTGTTTGGATTGTATCCTAGTGAGGATGCTGTGTTTAGTGGGGCTGAAATAGAAGAACTGAAGGCAAGGTTTGGAGTGTGTTAGTGAAACACCTGGTGACACCTGGCAAGCATTTTGCTACTTCCATTTCACTTCATCATCATCATCTTTAATTTAGTTTTCAGTGTTTTGTGGGTAGGACAGGGTTGGAGGAAGACATGCACTCCTAGCACCAGTGACATAGGGAAGAGAGAGGAAGCAAAAGGGTGACAGATGACATAGCCAGGGCCATTCTACAGGGGAATGGCAGAGGTAAAGATGAAAATCAACATTTCCTGGCTTTGGGTTTTTTTACATACAGAGTAAAGATTGCAACTATGTTAGTTCCCATGCAGATGGGAGGCATGAAAAGCTGGGTCTCCTTTAATGCTGGGTTCCTGTGGGTGTTCACCTGGCTGTTGGTACCCTGTGGACATAATCCTGTGTGATTTTTGACAGCACTGGAGGAAAAAAGCCAACTTGGAAATACTGGGTTAAGTTGTGACCCGTATCAGGCCAAGCAAAGTTAATGGGCTTGCGTTACTCTAAGGAGGAATGCAAAGGTTTAGAGGTTGCTTAGTTACTGGGCCTACAGAGATTTCAGATGGTAGGACGTAACTCATATATTCCCCCAGATATATTTTTATCACCACAGTCATGATAACACGATATGTCATGCTGCTAGTCTGCCACTGGAGATGACGCGTTTCAGCTGGTAGCGTGCGTGTTGCACTAGACCCACAGTGTGCTTCTGTGTGGCCTCCCACTTCTTCCAGAGGACGTGGGAACGCCTCCTCCCCTGTTGGCTGTGTTGAAAGTCAACCTTTGTTGTGCCGTTTCTGTTTAAGAATCTTTTTCTACTCCTGTTTGCGTGCAAGGCCCCACAGATGAGTCTGTTAGGACATCGGTACAACATACAGGGTTTCCAGACTGAAATTCAGCTGCTCCCAAGGTGAAACCACCGAGTCGATGCCCTCTGTTTCAGCAGATCGTTTCCCAGCACGTCCAGCAAGCCGTAACTATTCATTTCAATGACACGATGAAGATTTTACTCCCGTTAGCGTGGCTCTGTCAGTGGAGCAGCGACGCTGTGTCTCTTCTGCCTGAGCAAAACCGTGAGATGGTTCTAGCCCTGCGAAGTCCTTGGTAGAGGCTGTAACGCAAGAGGCAGAGGAAGGCAAACTTCACAGTGGATCTGTGCTGAGCTGGCAACAGCAGAGGTTAGAATCGATCGGAAATCATTGAGAGAGAACAGAAAGGCTGACTTAGTTTTAACCCCATTCTTCAAGGGTGCGCTCTGCCTGACTCAACGTGCAAAATCCCCGCAGCCCGACTAAGGTCAGGGAACAGGACGGAATACAACCGTTTTATCTGCCGTATTCACAGAAAACATTTCATGCCTGACCAGTTTGGGTGAGCCATGAACAAGCTGTTCGATTATAAACTGAACACGTTAGAAGCAGTGATGTTTTACAAATCTCCCTGTAAGTCTGCAGTTAACTTAAACAGGAGGTCAGCACAATTTCTTACCCGCTGAACGGTTTGCGCAGCCTGCCCAAGCATAAGCTTCCTTTGCGCGGTCTCTGCTTGCAGGAGGTCTGTTGCCTGCTCATAACGCTCACCGAGCCTTTCCAACGTCGAGTTAAATATTGAAATCAGCTTGCCCTATCTGAAAGCTGTAGAGAAAGCCAGCGTGGCTGGTATGGTGTATGAGCCCCAGTAAAGCCAAGACAACACGAACACAGGTGAAACTCTGGTGCTACCAGAGAAAGTGGCAAGCCTTGTGGTGACCGCGGCAAAATGCAAGCTGAGAGGCTTAGACACTTCGGTGTTTCCCGTTTCCCATCACCTTCATTGGGAGGAGGCAGATGCAGCTTTTTTTCTTGTAGTCACTGTGAGCTGAGCGGAACAACGGGAGGCTGGGGGTACGTGAAAAGAGCCTCTACATAGTCTGTGCGGTTACATGTAGGCATATGATATAGCATGCAACATACCCGTGACAGACACGTGATTTACACAACCTAGGATGGCTTACCAGCTGTGAGAAACTATTTAACTGTGTGTAACAAACATCTTGAATTACTGTTTGCTAAAGCCTGTAACACAGAACGCGCAAATTTCCCCTGAGGACCCTGACAGATGAAAGGCTAGAGGGGAAAAAAAAAAAAGTAGGGATGAAGATGGGATGAGCCACGAACAGCGATGCGTTTGCTATCAAGCTTTACCCAATTCCAGGCAAGTGTTCCTTAACTGCAGGCAGACCATGTCCTGATACCGCCGTGCTGGTGACACACGATGGGGCACCGCTGGGTATAGCCTAGCGGTATACAACCTGTTCTCAAGCGTTGGCTTCCCCTTTGGCGAGTACTAAACTTGGAGTCGCTAGTCTTCCAAGTGACTGACTTTCCCAGGAGTGACCTGGTTCCCTTCCCCTGCATGATGAGAGCAAAATTTATACCACAGGTATTAGAGAGTGAGGGAAGCTGGGCAGTTCTGTGTTTCGTAAGGCACCCTCAGCTCGGAGACGGTGTCCCAGCATTTCCAGCAGTCACAGTAGAGTTCAGAGATCTTTGCTCAGTGTGGGTCAAGGTAGCTTTGAACTCAACTTCTCTTGGTGCCTAGCACTGCCTGCTTTCTGTTGCTCTTCTGCTTGTAAGAGGACACAAAGTGTGAAGTGAGTCCATTTCCATTCCTCCTCCTGCACTTTTCTGATGGCCAGAAAGCAGCCAGGCTTCTGAAGTGCAACTGAGGGGACAGAGCAGGTAAGAAATCCTGAAGACTGGCTTATGTTAGATCATTCAAATCATTCCACTGGGCAGAAAAAGGGGATTCAAGCTCGTAGTTTTCATAGGCTGGAGATGCCCGTGAATTTGAAAAGCGGATTCCGTTTTGCACTATCACCACCCACTTTTCCCAAAGATGTTCTACTTTTCTTAGCGGCCTCCCTATTGCTGCAGCTATAAATAAGTATATGTCTTTATGCGTGTGAGAGATTCAGGTTTAAACTTATATTTAAGCTGCAAGGTTATATATAACAGGGCTGTATTAAAGATGACAAAATCCTCATTGTTGTGATCGTGTTTTATCTCGGCGTGAGTGTTCATGGCTACGTGTGCACACAGACGTGTAGACAGGCATAGGACAAAAGAACAATCCAGGCTCTCTACTCCCTTTCTCTAGCTGGGTGTTGGTGTAATTAACTTTCATGATGTAATGGGAATAGCTCTGTTATGAGGCTGGAGCAGCAGCGTGGCAAAGCCCTGCCTGTTTGCATACAAAGACTAAGATTTAGATTTGTACATTCTGTGGTAAAATCTGTAATTACTAAGTTAGGTCATTCCAGATTCACTTCAAGAATCTCACTTTCTAGACCTTCCCAAAGCATTTTTGAGGCTGGTTTCCTCTTGCTATTTGGAAAGTAACCGTATTTTATTGTCTGGCAAGCTTCGCAGTGCTTTTTTATTAATTAGAAAGCTTTGCATTAGTCATTGCACGGAGTGGCTCTGCTTTTCTGGATGTAGAAATGTTGGTCAAGTTTAGCTGGAACGAGGACAGTAGCCTGGAGGATCAAGAGGAAGTTATTAGCACAGCAGCTGGCAAATGTTTAGATCATATGGATCTAAACGCCAGGAAGAGCAGGAATCTGTGATGTCCATCCTCTGCTCAGAGGAGGCTCTTTGGCAGCTTGACTGGGATGTTCCTCATTTGTTAATCATGGAGCAGGTTAATGCCGTGAGTCCACAGCAGACTGTTGTACCTGTAGATCGTTTTGCTGGGTCTAAAGAGCTTAACACAGAGGTTTTGGAGTGTAGTTTCCTCGTTGCTCTTGGTCTCTGCAGACTGTTGAGGGAGCAAACTAAACCAGTTTCTAACTGGACATTCGCCTCTGCGAAGTTGTTGGAGGACATCCCTCAGCAGTGTTGACTCTGTTCAAGACTGCTCCAACCAACTTGGCTGTCAAATGTTCAGTGTGCTTCCGTTGGGTGGAACGGGGGGATTCAAGTGACCGTAACAAAGTTGGCTGGTGCAGAGCCGTGCAAGCAGCTTCTCACCTGTGCCACGCCGCATGGCAGCGGCTACCAGTAAGAGATTTTTCCACACAGAGGATGCTTTTGCCTGTGAGCATGGGGTTAGTTATTAGCACTCAGCTCAGGGGTCCTTGTGCCTGAGGGAAATTCATGGCTCCACAAGCTACCCGGCCTCAGCTGAGGAGTTAACTATGTGCGAGCTCTTAGAAGATACCAGGTTCCATGTGTTAGTTTATACCTCGGTGGGAAAGTTGTAAGTTAATGAACCCTTACCTCCTATTTGCTGTGATTGAGGAATGCACAAACAATTACTTACTGGGGCTCATCTGAGTCCTGGTAATTTGTTATGCTTGTAAACTTGGCTGCTTCTGAACCCACTGACGCTAGCGCAATCCACAGCCCGCCGCCTTCTGTGGGTGTGTGTTTGGCTGTTTGACGTTTGGGGGGGGCTGTTTAATTTTAACTGATTTGACATCTGTCTGTTAATCAGCTCTGTGGGGTTTTTTTAGGTTGGGAAGAAGGCTTTCAGGTTGGGCCAGCCATTTTCAAAGAGAATGATTGTTTTGCTTGCATTGTCCCTGGGTTCAGTGAGTGGTCTGTTATTTCTTGTTAAAGTTATAGGTAGCAAATGCTTTTTCTGCTGGGCATAAATAATAGCTGGTTTCACTTCTGCTTACACGAGAGAGTCCCGTTTTGCGGGGAGCCTTGGCATTTCTGGAGTCTGAATGGCGAAGAGAGAGGTCCGAGTCTCTGTGTGTTTTGCACAACACTGGATTTCCAAGGGCGTTTCTTTTTTGTTAGTGCTGTTTGCTTTTTCTTTTCAAATGAACAAGAATGGAAGTATTAGCGAACGAAATCCAGCACAGAATTCACCAGCAGCCACTCTGCAGCGTGAGGCAGAGGAGCAGTAAGGAAATTTCCTCTGAAGGTGCCGGGGGGATCAGCTGAAGGATGACAGGCTTTCAATATTCTGCCCGAGTGTCAAGTCTGCAAATGGGATTACAAACCAGTGACAACTGTGATGGCTGGTATTATGTGGACACCTGTTCACCCAGTGCTGGACACAGGCTAGCGGCCACAGAGGATGGTGAACAGTCACCAGATGGGAATGGTTTCCAGTTACTCTGCATTTTTTTCTGGATTTGATCCAGCAATTTAGACAAGATGCTCTTTGCTGGCAAAACAGCACTGGAAAGGACACGTAGCTCTCAAAGGGTTCAAATAAAAAGATTTGTTAATGAACCGCAAAACTCCCTGTGCGGAAGGAGTTTAGATTATTGTCACTGAAGTTTAACCAAGTGGCAGGATCTGAAGTAGCCACTTAGTAATAAACAGTTCCACCACCCTGTCGTTAATGAGAGCTGATGCATAACACAGAAGCTTAGGTCAGTAAAGGTAGGACCAAAATGTTGCTATGGCTGAATAACTTACCGTGGGTCAGTACGTCTGTTTCTGGTTGCAAGTCTCAGCGTGGATATGAAGGTGTGTTGCGGGAGAGACACCCTGGGTGTTGCGGAGCGTTGTCTCGTCCATTCTTCTGGTTAAATTGGGTGAGCATATGGCAATGTGTTACTGCTGCTTCTGTTGGTGTGTTTTACCAGTTGCTTCTTTTAAGTCTAATAGGAATTGTTTTTCTTGCTGGATGCTTGTGTTTATTTCACTGGACAAAATTTGGACCCTGATGGGAGCCCACCCAAGCCAGCAGGGTGGGGATCAGTTTGAGTACCAAAAAAAAAGTCTGTTGACTTTCTTCTCCCAGTAAGTAGTCTGCCTGTATGGCCTCGTGCTGCTTAGCGTTCAGGGAAGTCACAGGGTCCAAACCTGCAAACTAAGTGGGAATTGTGGGGAGGGGAGGAAGCCCCTCAAGTAGCCTAGGCTTAGCAGAGCTCCTCCAAAGTCACTGGAGCATGCGCTTTGCTGGCGTAAACTGCTCTCGCTTCATCAGCATCGTACACCGCTGCCCTCAGAGATGTAAATCAGCGTAGCTCCCCCGGCCCTAAGAATGTTTCAGGTCACTCTCAAATCCCGAATGCTTTTTAAATGGTGAAGGGGTCGTCATTTATAATAGCCAAAACACGCTCCCTCTGATGCCTGTGCTGCCCAGAAATCGCCACTTCTCAAGTGCAATGGTAACTCTCCGTTCTGTAAATTGTTCCGTTTGGCACGCAGCTCACAGTAATTCTCTTGAACACATTACTGTTTCTTGAGACATCATAAATACTCATTGAATTCTGGCCATTTATTTCCCTCTCGGTCCCATTTCAGGTTTTCTTTCAGATTTCTCGTGGTTTGATTGTTTGATTAGCACATGAAGGTGGATATCTGTTGTGATTTGCCTCCAAACAGTCCTAGGGGTTTGTTATGTAGGGATACTTTTTATATTCCTTCTTTCAACCATTTTACAAGCTTTCTTTTATTTATTTTGTGGCCTTCCCCCCCCCCCCCCCTTAATTACTGTATTCTTTGCTTCATTTGGACTTCCTTGCATGCAGGTGCTACCTTGAACTCTGAGATTACATCACCTGCTTGATGCAGAAGGACCAGTCAAACTTGGTAAGAAAATGTTGGGCTGTTGAAATGTCACACACGGGATCCACGCTGCAGTTATATACTTATCCTTTATATCAGTGTTTTATCCCTCTTTAAGAGAAAGAGTTAACAGCTGTACTTGTGTGGCTAAAGAGAATTACTGGCCTGGCTGCTAATTATCTTCTCTGGAAGGTCAGTCTTTCCAAGAATGAGGTTATTAAAATGAGAACTGACTGTGTCTCTCACCTCTCTTCCCTCTCTCTATCTTGTTTTTTTTTTTCCCCTTAAAAAAAAATTGCACAGGGAATGAAGAACCTGGTATGTTGTTTGAAGTAGAGGAATAGGTTTTTAATTATATGTCGAAAAAATATTCTGTGAATTTCTCTTTGAGGTTTATTAATAGAAGTTTTTACCCATATAGCTAAAATGGATATATAGAGATAAGTGTGTTATCTGGGTAGATGTTCCTCTTGCTTCATTGTATTTCTGCTGGAAGTGAAGTCCTTCCTCCTTCATCCCTGGATAGTTTTCAGCTAATGATAATACACGTGAGGTCTTTGAGCCAGTCACTAGCTCCCGTGTCCGTAGTCCGTGAGGATTTCTTGTTTGTGCCTCTGTTATCTCCATTTGATAGTAAATGATGGAGAGGACGTTTTCGTCTTCAGTGACTGTGATGTTAGGTAGTAGGAGGCGGGGTGATTAAAGTTCAGGGGTGTTTTTTGTAGTGTAGATTATGGCTGTTCCTGCATACTTTGCCATGCATCAGTTGGTTTAGATTTTCCAGTTTCAATTACTGCTCGGTAATGTTAGACTTAAACTGGCGAAATGTGTAATTGTAAATGCTGTTTGGGTGCCCTTGTCAATGCTTGCCTTTTCAAACTTAAAAGGTCGGCTATTGAATTGTTGCAGTTGTCACTAGAATCACATGTCGGGCTTGCAGGAAGATGCCACGTTTGTCTCTTTAGAAGACTAAATTTTTTAGCGGTTGTTCACACATGTCATTTTGCTCCATTTGAAATGGATTTCAAGGGCACATCCTCTCGTCTGCATGCTGCTCCTCTGGGTGTCAGAATCCCAGGCAGGGCTGCCTGCGGTACTTGCCTCTGTGGTGGGATCTTCCCCCTTGTTTTCTCACCAGGGAGCAGGACCCTGGCAGCGAGGTCCAACCTCAGGTGGGCAAAACTGGTTTTCAGATGGTGGAGGATGTCACACTTGTCTAGCGCTCTGATTTATTGTTTTAGTTCCCCTGCAGTACTTAGGCTGTTTTACATCCTGACTTTTATTATCTGAGGAATATTATCAGCAACAGATAATTTCCCTCCGTCATGGAGACAGATTTTAATTCATGCTTTCTTGAGTTTGAGACTGGGTTATTTGAGTCTATCTGCTTCCACTCTTTAACTCTGGTAAGCAAAATCTAAAAGCTGCAGGAAGGCTGATGCCAAAAATCAGCTTTTCCGAACAGGGGAAGTCTTTAGTGTTCTCTGTTCAGTGGTGTGCCAGTTGTAAACTCTTCATACTGATTTATAAAGCTTTGCACAGCCTTCCGCTGTCTGATGAAACCGTCTTGATAACCACCCACTGTTGCTGCCTTCCTGACTGTCTGTGGGGCTGGATTTCACTCTGTCAGTCACAGAGCGTTTTGCCATTATTCTTCTGCCTCGTGGCATTCTCTTGCCATGATAAGAGCCATCATTCCACAGAGGCTTTGAAAAAGGAGTCTGGTTTTTGGTGGAACCGCTTGACACCAGCAGCGAGACTCTCAGCTGGCGTTCTGCTGCCAGTGATGCGAGTGACATAAAGCAGCAGTCCTACCAAAGGGCTCGCGATTGCTTGGAATTGTGTTTTTATGATAGTTTTGTCAGACTTTTTTTAAAGAGATCATTAACGATGTGATTAGAATGCGTTTAAGGCTGCGAGTTGACTGGTTGAGCTTTTCATTGTCATGCTGCTATTTACGTGTGGTTGTCTGACTGAGCAGAGTTATGTCAGCTGCCTCAGTTCTCACTGCTAGGAGAAAAGGGAGCATCCTTCCAGATCCCCTGCCCTACGTGTGCTGTGAGTTGGTCAAACAGGAAGGTGCTTTGGACTGTGCAGGGTCTGGTGATCCACCCTGTGAAAGAAGGCTGTGACCCTGCTGAAATGTGTAGAGTTGCTCTGATAACATGAGGCAGAGGAAAGACCCTCCCCATGAAGAAGTACAAGTCCATTACGAAAGGAAAAAGCCAGTGGTTTAGTGCCAGGTCAGGTTTTCTGGCAGGTCCTCAGGGATGCTGTGTAGGGTGTGCCAGTTAGCAGGAGCACGTCCGGATGTTTTGCTTACCAGCTGCCTGTCAGCCAGCCAAACACCATAGTTCTGTGTGGGTCGCCTTCGTTTCTGTTATCAAAACCAGGCGGGACATTTTAAAAGCCAGCTATTGCTTAAAGAGAATCTATGTAAGATAAAAGTAAACCTCCCTTTTAGGAGCAGTGGGGAATTCCTTTGGCCGTTGGGAATTCCAGATCATTTACACTGAGAAAACCTTTATGTAAACCTTTCTGGTTAGTTGACAAAAACAGTTATGCTAAAAGGAGTGGCGTGGAAAGGTGGCAGCTTAAAACTCACCGTCGTCTTCCTCACAGACAGGAAGACTGTACTGGCAACCTGGTACAGGCAGGAGCAGGAGCAGGGATTGGGTCATGAGTGATGCTCCCACCCCCAAAACAACCTTCCAAAACACAACCCCAAACCGAATCGCATGCAGAGGGAGTGAGGACACGTGCTTCGGTTGTTGCTTTGTTGTGGTGTCCCGTTGGCCTGGGCTGTGCCTCCGTGGCCACTCAGGAAGAGCAGAACGTAGCTGGGTTTTGAGAGAAGTGCAGGCCATTGCTAAAATGGGGGGGGGGGTTTGTCCAGCAGGTTTTTTTCTTGTTCTCAGCATATATTTGTCCTTTTCCTTTGTGTTGAAGGGAGCAAGTTTGTTTATGAAAGTCTTGTCTGTAAAGAAACCCCTTCCCTCTAGTATGCTTAGTTTTTATGAACAAAAACTAGACAAAGGGAAGGGCTTTTTTTTCTTCTAAAGCAGTATATATATTGTTTTCGTTCAGGCAAATCCCCTATTCTCCCTTACCAAATGAGAATCTTGAACTCGCAGGAGAAGAGTATTGATTTGTTTCCTACAGTAAAATTGCTGAAGCATGTAGGAAATGCTGTGTTTGTGTTGGGTTTTTTTTTAAATCACTTAATGACTCCCTTCCCCCTGCTTATTCCGGTAACTTAAAGTACAAATTAAAAGATGGGCTGTTAGCAGGCAGTTCTTCCTCAGGTCATGCCAATTCAGAGCTGGACATGCAACTCAATCTTAAAGCCTGAGCTTTTAAACGGTGTGTGTGTAATGCGGAAACCGTGGGGTATGGTCCTTATCTCTGGAGCTTCCTTTGTGGGTGGGCGAGAGAACCCCTACTTGGAGAGAGAACCCCTACATCAGCACCGTCCCAAGGTCTGACAAACAGGCTCTGCCTCTCCTTGGGGCTCGGTGCCTCTCTGAGCCCAGCTGCCTGACTTCAGTCGGTTTAGAGAGGGGGCAAAACCTGCAGGTTGTTCAGCCAGACGGTCTTGGTGGGCTCAGGGTTGTTGGAACACAGGAAAGATTGGGCTCATGCTGCTCACAACAGGTACCAAACAAATGAAACCACTTATGGTGTGAGCAAGACGGATGAACGTTGGAGTCTGGTCCTTCTGGCATCGCTTGGTCTGTGAGCACAAGGCTCTGCCCTGGGAGAAGCAACTTGAGGGGGAAACCAGCAGATCACCTCAGTACCTGGCGGTTCACCTTGGTGTACTAGGCCACCCACTTTTTATTTTGAAAGTTGGAGCGCTGCCACTGTCAGGAGATCAGGAGGGGGCCAGAGGCCAGTGAGAGAGAATGACCTGCTGCATTCAAAATACGTCTGGAACTGTAATTCCTGCAAGCACCATGGAGCAGGCTGCCGTTGGGAGATGCCACATCTTGCGAGGCAGGATGCTACTCATGGCTTCCAGCTCTTCCTGAGTTCAGAGCTCAGCCACAAATAGGAGATGATGCCTTCAGCGGGACAGAATCCTCGCTTTCCACAGGGCTGTCACTGTTGGCTTCCAGCTCCCAGGACCTCAGCGATCTACGTGAGGTGGGCATTGGATCTCTGACAGGAGCAGTTACTTCTAACTCTGTGCTGCTGCAGAGATGAGAGATCAGGAGAAGGCTTCAGACATACTGACAGTCAGAGGGTCCCGGTGCCACTGAGCTTGAAGCCCCACTATGACAGCTCTTTTTCTGTTCTTCTCCACTTAAAGCACTATGTGCAGACAGATGAAAATGGGATGTCAGAAGCCTAAGTGTAGTATGGGGTCTGGGCTCTCATCGTGGCTAACTACAGATTTCACGTTCATGACATTATGCCAATGACCATGGCTTCATTGAAAGTTATGAATGCATCCCATTGGGAATCCTCAAAGCCATCTGATACCTAAGTTTACATTCCCAGTCAGTTCTTCAGGCACTAGTAGGAGATGACTGCAAATTCAAATGCCTCAAGTGACCTCCATGCAAAAAGTGTTGAAAGGCACCTTCTAAAAAGTCCATCTAACTACCAGGCAGATTTTATTGCTGTCCTCCAATCCCTGCTGGAGCTTGGCAGCTTTGCCCTTGGTGCCACACACTTGTGTGTTCCCAGAGCAGTTCTGCAGAGGGCAAGCCAGGAAAACATTTGGGGAAGTCACCAGCTACCACTATGGTTGGCAAGACGATGGCAGGCTGCAGCCTGAGTTGTAGATGGTGTTGCAGAACCGAGGCCCCAGAAGCATTTGGGAACGAAATAGGTCTCTTGGTGTCCCTTGAATGCAGGTCATGACATTCATGTGATGGCAGACCACCAGAATGCAAATTTGAGATGCATAGAACATCTTCTGGATAATATCCAAACTACTTGCAAGGTGTCGTGTATTTTTCTGGTGAAGATTATTAGGATTCCTTTTCTTTTTTTTTTTTTTACAAACCTGAAGAATTAAGCAACTCTCAGTGATAGACTGTTCACATTCCCACTGGTTTTGGTAAGAGTTTGACTGAGACACAGGAAAGGTGACCACACCAGGGCCTTGCTTCTGTGAGGCTCTTTCAGTCTTAAAGAGCTGTGGAAAGAAAGATTGATCTGATGTAAGGAAATTTTAGGAACAACAGGAAGCAAAGTGAGAGGATTGCTGATGTTTGCATCTTCAGGACAAATGTTTCTATCTCCTTCTATAGTGCCTTTAATTTATGTGTGTGTGTTAGCAATGATTCAAAAACTAATAAAGGTTAAAACCCATCATTAGTGCAAGAATAAGATGCAGTGAGAAAGCAAAAGAATGACAGGAATGAAGAAAACCCTAATATAAAGCAGAATTGGTGTCCAACATATATCTGAATTGAAAGGAGATGTTAAAAGAAAAGGAGAATAAACAACAAAAAACCAAGCAGCTGGTGAAGCTGATGGGAATGCTGTAAAGCCTAAGGAGGTAACCGTGAAGCAGCGGTGGGTGAGAGCCCAGGTGACGCAGCAGGTCAGCCAGGTCCCTGCCGCCCTGGTGCGGGATCAGGGTGAGGCTGGCAGGACCAAGCCTGGCAGAGCCCCGCCGGCTGGCATCAGCCCTCGGCTCCGCTCTTCTGCCAGACCCACAGAAACGGAACCGTGGATGGTGGTTGCAGAGGTTGCTCCGTGCAGGAACGGGTTGCGCAGCAAGGCAGGCAGCTTCCTCCCACGCAGCCTAGTTTCATCACTCGGACCGTTGTGGAAGAGAGGAGTGGGGTGGGAAGGCCACCGTGAGTGCTGAGGTGGCACCTTGGCTGCCAAAGGAGGCTCCTCCCCAGAGAGGACTTCTCCCTTTCTTAGCCAGGGCGTCCTGAAAATCGACCTTTCTGCTGCTCGCTCGTGTCCACAGGAGGCACAAAAAGGAAAGCAGGCGTTGCCCAGGTCCCGCTGCATTTGCTGCTCTGCAGTGGGGAGCGGCCGCCGTGCCCTGCGTCGAGGGGTCTCCTCAGAGTCTGTGCTCCCCCATCCTGCTGCTTGCCCCCAGAGGCACCGCGTGTGCCCCACACTTGCTGATCATCTGGGTGGAGGCTTCGGGTGGTATCTTTCAGGTCATGTTCAGAAACACGTATTTTCATTGGAGACACCTCTAATACTGTATTTTTTTCCCATCTCTTGAAAATATACGTCACCAAACTTCAGTTTTGACGCAGCGTTGTTTCGACATGATATTCCTATGTGGTGTTTGGAATTTTTTTTGTCTTTGAGGGGTTGGCTTTTTACAGTGCTCTTTGGTCCTGCTCAGGCAGGTAAACCTCTCAGTCTTTTTTTTTTTTTTTCTTCTTTTTTCTTTACATGAGTCTGCTTCTCGTAGTACCAACAGGTTACTCGTGATAGCCAACTTTTTCTACCCCTGCCCAGTTCCCGTGAGCAGAACATTTTATTGGCAAGGTGAGGTCTTCCTATGGAGGAATTAATAAGCAAACTAGGTCTACAACCCATGCTGTACTTCTGTTCCTTGAAAAATATAGGTTTCTCTTTAACAATTACATATATGTTTTGGATATATTGAATCCAGGGAAGTACTGTTTCCTTTCCGTTATTACATATCCATTGTATTGTTGAATATAAGGAAAACGTAATAGAATGGTCGCACAAAAGAGGTGAAAAGGATAAAACAACACACTTGGTTGCTTTTAAGCCCCCCGATTCTGAATAGCAAGAGGGTCCTGGTTGGCTTTTTTGACCCCATCTGTTCAGAGCTGTGAAGAACTGAAGTAGTTGTTCAGCTACTGCGTGTCAGTAGGCTTTGGCAGTTTGCAAAACGGGTTTGATTTGAGAGGTTGGGTGTTCGAAGTTGGAAAGACTGGCAGTGGTACGCTCCACACGTAGAAGGAGTTACGTCTGGTTTTAAAGTTGAACAGAAATGTAGAGCAGCTGGGAAAAAGAATAGGGTTGGTTACACTGGCCCCATAATTAATTTACTGGGGGATGGGGAGGAGGGAGACGTGCCTTCTATACAAGAAAACGGTGCTTTCCCTGGTGTGTGCTCAGAGCTCTTCTGTAGCCGTGGTGGGAAGGAAAATATCTGATGCCGGTCGCAAGGGAGAGTTGGAAGGCTGTATGTTCCCTGTGGAATGATCTGCATGAAATCTCTTATGTCACTCTGAATGGCAGCTTGAAATAATCTCTCTGCTCAGTAATCTCTCAACACGAGTCTCTCGTGTTTCATAAAGGCACTGAGGTCTGCAAAATATCTGTTTCTTCCGTCTGTACCTTCCTCTGCTATTTCTTCCCCTTCTCAGTAAGAAACTGTTGTTTAGAAGTAGCTGGGATAAAAGCTCATCTTTCTGGAGGTTGAATAACACTGCAGACAGCATCTTACTAAAGTTTGTGAAGTTTTTATTATTTTTTGCCTTAACAGAATGTGGGGGGAAAAGGCAGTAAAAGAAAGTAAAAACCTCACTTGTTCTTTCTGCATAACCTTAGCTCAGGCTTCATTCCTTTCTCACCTTTTTTCCTTCTGACACTTCACATCTTATCTCCTTATTGTTTCAGGCACAAAAGATGCTCTTTACGACTCACAATAAATACAGGCTTTATTGAGATCGTTGTTAGTAGGCTCTAATTAAGGTCCTATATTAAAAAATGCAATATGCTGAGCACTCCAGCTGCTTTCTGTGGGTGGGAGCCGGTGGGATGCGGAGCACCAGCACCTGTTGGTGCCGTCGCTGGAGGTGCACAGCCCTTCTGTAGAGCGGACCCTCTGCATGCGGCAGCACAGTACATCCTTGAAACCATCCTTTCTCTCTCTCCCTCTCCTCCTCTCACACAGACGCACACACGCGTAGCTAGAGAGTTTTGCTGTCTGCCGCTTCTGCTTTCTGTTGCTAAGTGAACAGCTCTAGCTCGCACACAGAGCGGAGCCAATAGCATCTTGACCTCCGAAGGCTGGTAAAAGCTGAAGAAAGGGAATCCAGCGGTGCTGTCTTTTCTTTGCTCTCCTCCCACCCCCCTTTCACAGGGAAGCGGGGAGGGGAGAGGGAGAACCCGGGGTGGTGGAGATAATTCATAATGGCCAGTCATGTTCTGGAGATAAACGCAGTAATACCTGGGGAAAGAAAGAGGATATGATGCTCCTTTGTATTTAGACGCACACACACAGAGGCAAAAATGTTTTTCCTTGTGCTGTGAGCTCCAAGCTGTGATTAGGAGCGGAGTTAACACTGTGAAGTTATTTTGCTGTGGTCTTCGTAGCTGTTAATCTTCAACTAATCACTGATACGGGAATATATTGTGAGGCTCATCTTTCCCTCAATCAGAGAAACACTGAGTGGGGCTTCAGCCTTCCCCTCGCTAATTAGGACACATTTATCACCTTACAGCTATTGTTTCCCTGCTCTCCTTCGTGAGTGTTTGGGGAGGGGGAGGTAGCTCAGCACCCTGCAGGCACTGGTGTGATAGTTGCTGTCCCAGTGAGCAAGGGCCACGCCATCAGTAGCTGTAGGAACTGGCTATCTTGTCATCCTATTTGGTAAAAAGAAATAGGTTATGGCGCTCCTCTCACAAAGAGAGCCCAGGATTTTTACGATTCAGGTGCTAACATTAAGCTAGCAAGCACATGCTTTAGCATCAGCGTTAACCTACTGTGGCGTCATCTTGTAGGCTATTTTTCTTGTATTTAAGCAGGGAGAGCGTCAAGTATGTTTGCATCTTGATCGACATTTTCTAGGCACAGCAAAGAAATGAGTAAATTTTGTCTGTGAACCATCAGTGCCAGTGACAAAGCGCCGGTGGGGAATGCTTGTGTTTGTCCTACGGGTGGCTTGAGCCTGCTGTTGTACGTGGGGAGTACAGCACTCGCCTTGCCTCTGAGCAGCAGTGTGGGTGATTGCAGTCGGTTCTGGATCTGGAAGGAAAAGACATAACTTTCTTGTTAAGAGTAAATGAGAGGAGCGTGTTCAGCAGTTATTGTTTGGGTGCCACAGCCACCAGGTTTCCCCAGCTGCGAATCTCAAGGGAAGTGGTGGGTAGATAAATGATACCTGCGGAGGGGCAGTGGTGGGGTGGGGTGAATCGCCCCTCGGAACTGGTGAGTGGACCTGATGAGCAGAGTAAGCCTGTGTAACTCAAATATGCCTTTAAAGACTTGAGACTTTTTACAGAGATTTTACCCGTAAATGACAATTGATCCACTTAAGCCACATCATGATTGTTAACAGTTGATGCTTTATTGATGGCTCTGAGCAGGAGCAGAGAAGGGCTTCCTGATAATCTAAAAGGATCAGCATAGACCTCTTTTTCCGTCAGCTATCAGCAGAAGACGATGAGCAAACAGCGAAGTCTGCAATGTGTGACAGTGCATAATGTAACCTACAGGTTGTGGGTGATGTAATGAAACAAGTGGGTTGGGCTGAAGGAGAGTTGAGCTTTCCTCATGGTGCTGGAGGGGCTTTGCTTTAGCGTCTCTGCCTGCAGTGGGAAACCAAAGGCAGGGTGGTGGTTGGTGAAGATGTCAATTCGAGGCAAGGATTTGGGGACAAAGACTGTTCTTCTGTCTGCTTTGGAAGTGAAGCCTGGAATTTGAGAGAGTCCATGTGATGCAGCAGTTTAACAGGGGGTCAGCAGTGCTTCACTGGGCATTCCTTTAAACCAAAGGTCGCTCTGCTCACAGTCAGGTACCGTGTGAATTAGTCGTGTCTCCTGCCTTGACATGTCATAGCCACCTCTGTGCCACCAAGCAGGGACGTGATACGGGCTCTTTCAAGCCAACAGGAACCATCTGTTAGTAAGTATCTAGTAAATTCGTTTGGTTCTTTGCAGAAATAATACCGCGCTTGCTGCTTTAACCCTGCTGACTGCTGTAAAAGAATGATAAAACTTGAAAGAGCTTGCCACAGTCAATAATTTTGCATTGTACAATGAAATAGAGTGTTACAGCTGTCACTTACCTTTAATTAACGGATGACACGTTGTCAATCCACAATTGTCAATGCAAGTTTAATTTCCAGTTTTGAACAACTCCCTTTGTAATATTACCAGATTAGCTGTCCTTACATAAAAAAATGATTTACATAAAAGCATGCAAGTGTACTTGACAAAAAGTAGTTCTGATCCACAGGTTTCGAGAAAACAAACAAAACAACTCGGGGCAAATTTGCGTTTGTGTCTCTGTTCGGAGACTCTGCTCTCAGAAGTGTCTATCTTCCCTCACGCAGAGCCTCTGCCACTTGTGAAGGGTGTACTGGGTACCTCAGCCTGTAGCCAAGACTGGGGGAGCCCCGTTCCATGGCGGGCGTCCCGGTCCCTCTTGTGGCTTGGCAGCAAGGCTAGCGGCGCTGAGCTTTTCTGAGCCTGGGCTACCTGCAGCCGTGTCTCTCCCCTGGCTGCTCCTGGCGGTTGCTTGCTGCCTTGGCACGGCCAGTGCTGGGTGAGCTGGTGCACCGGGCACCTATCGCCCTTCTGGGCGAAATTCGGTTGCTGTCCTGCCCTGAGTGCCTTCACTATTCCCCTGCCCCAGAGTGACCATCGCTATATATATTTATATGTATATACAGCACACAGCAACATCTGTGCACTTCTGGAAGGTGGTTTGCTTGCTCGAAGTCGTTAAGAGCTCTGTGTAACGCTGCATAAGAGTATTTCGTATTACTTTGGCTGGTTCACCCACCGCGGGTGTGAGTTTGCATGATAGACCTGTTATGTTTTACTGCCGTTGTACAATTCCCATGAAGACTTCTTTTTCCTGCCCTTTTGCAGATTTATTTTAATTCTCTTGTACAAAACTCACTGTCGGCAAAGCCATTTGTCTCTCTCGGCTGTCGTGTTGTGTGATGTTCCCAATGTGCCTATCACCATGGTATCTAAGCACCACTTAATGCATTCCAGCTGAAATTTGCCACGTGTTTCAACCTTAACAAAGCTTTGGTAACAGGAAGGACTAAGGAAGAAATAACAGCTTGGAAGAGTAGTTAAAGGAGAAAAATAGGTTTGGATCATCCTAGTGGTTACGCACGACTCTTCCCTTCTCCACTGAGGGTTTATACCAATGAACCTTTGGTGTGCAAGCTAAGGCTGACTTTTGCCAGTTCCATCTACCCTCTGAACCTGGAGTTTATTGATTGCCCTGTCACTTCCCGTAACTGCACCCTTTGCTAATCTCTTCTGCCTTTTCCCTCTTTTTCTGCCCCAACACAGCTTGCTCAGGCTTTGTTTGTGTTAAGCACGCCTGCAGTGTAAATAAATTGATGTATCAATAGCTGCTCCATTGTAGACCTCTCTTACAAGCACCCTCCTGGCACAACAGGAAACTCAAATTGTTTAAGTTGGTTTGGTAATTAACTCCAATTAAGCTAATCCGGAATATAGCCTTGCAATGTGCCAATTTAAAGATTTTTTTTTTTTTTTTTTTTCCCCCACTGGCATAAGTAAATCAGTTCAGGTGCCAGTATGTTTTTTCTTTCTGTGACACAGATAAGCTCTTGCACAATCCAGCAGCAGAGACGCAGCAGTCTGAAACTTAGCATCAGATGGTTTGGTCCCTCAGCTTGAGGTGCTGGCTTTTTGCAGTGCCCTCCCAGTGTTTTAAAGACAACTCATAGGTCAGCGGTGCCTGTGGCTGGTGGTACGGATCTGGGTGCAGTGGTCCTCAAATCCCCTCCTTGCTGGTGCCACAGTTGAGTTGGGGCTACACAGTTCCTCTTGCTTTACAGTTGGTATGAAGGACTTTGGGGTGCGATCCCACTGAGATCAGAGCACATTCCACTATACCTTTGCACGTGTGCTCACGTGGAAAGTACTCCCTGTCCCAAAAATCCTTCTGGGAGAAACAAATATTGACCTCCCCCTGCCTCGCACGTTCCACAGGTGGTTGTTTCTGACCTGCCGGATTGGAAGTTAAGCCGCTTTCTATAGAGAGTCAGAAGAATACACTTAAGGTGAAAGTGGAGAAACAGGCTGACTTAGTTTTGTCCTCTTGGTTCAAACCCACGCCACATAAAAAGAATCTGTCATTCTGTAACTGCTGCTCCCTATTACTTGAATTTATACAATTCCTCTTGTCTGGAGAACTCCAAATGCTTTAAAAACCATTCTTGGTGTAGGAGAGTTAATTTCAAGACACAAAATCAGCGTATGTATTAGAATGTAATATAAAATCATCTGTGGCTCTTAAAATATTTAACAGCATAAAGTGGATCATTCCTCCCTGATTTTACACAACCGTGTAGAATTCCTGTAGTGTCATACGCTCGCTATTAATCACACAGATAGAACTGTCATCTTTGTGGGCTCTGCTGGAATTACTAAGGTGCCCTCTGCAGAAGATACTGTGGCTAATGTTCTCATTACCAACTAATTGGCTAAAGAGACTTCTCTCACATTGCATTTAGCCTGATTGATAGTTTTCTATCACCTGATGGGTGGAATGGACAGCCAAACCAATTATCACAGCAAAGAGTGCTATATACCCGAAGAGTTCAGGCAGAGACAAAAGACCCTGAGAAGATTATGTCTAGTCAGTGCCAGCTGAGATTTTTGTTAAACTATTAAATGGTTTGGGGTTTGGGGGGGTGGGTTTGTTTTCTTTGGGTTTTTAGTTTTTGTAAAAACACCATTCGGAACACCTTGAAACTTCTGTAATTCAGGCAGCCCCTCTACTGACTTTGGGTTGTGGTGTTAGTGCTTTGACATGAAGTGCCTTTAAGTGGGTGTGGAGGGTTAAAAACCAATGGTGTTAACAGACAATGTTCTGGAGACATTTATACCTGAATGAGCCTTGTGATTCGTAAGTGCTGGGGTATGTGCTGTTTAGATAGTAACCCTTAGACACGGGCATTATTCAAATTCTTTTTGTGCTTATTTTCCTTTCCTGTAGCTCTAACAGTTTTGAAGGAATGTTTGTGCAGTAATTGAGATGGAAAGGGTTGGGTTTTTCCCCCCCTTTGTAGTTAGCTCTTTAATTTCTGAAATCTTCGCTTGAAATGCAAAGGCAGCTTTCTGGAGAAAGGGAGAGCATGTTGTACAATTCCCTCACAGACCAAGTTCCCAGCACTTTGGGAACGCTCGCTACTTGTCCAGCATCGGTGGCACAGCTAGCATTCCTTCTCCCTCTGGCTGGGAAGCCAGCGTGGGCTCTGGACAGTGGTCCCTGGAGTGTGTCCAGCCCATGCTCCTCAGCACCCAGAGCCTGCTGCACGGCACCGCTGCTGCTGCCACCGCTGCTGCTGCCACCGCACCGTGTCCCACAGCGTGGTCCTGCCTGCTGTGGACAGAGCCACGCCAGGAGCAGCACAGCTCTTTGCCTGGGAGTCCTGGTGTTAGTGACGGTGTCCCGAACTGGTAAGAGAAGTGAGGAGTGCATCACACGCTTGAGTCTTGGCTACCTCTGTAGGAATTTTGATGAAGAAGGCTGACGAGAACATGAGAGGACTGGTGAGAATCAATGACCAGGACAGAAGGTGCCAGGAAGCCCAGTGCCCCTCTGTGGGGTTGCTCCTGCAGTTTTGGGAGGAGCAGCCGTGCAGGGCTATTCTCTCACGCTGTCCTCTCAGGCCAGGCACTGTTTGACCAGCCCTCGGGGTGACATCGTGCAGAGCTGCCCTTCTCTTCCTCCAGTGCAGCAGAAGTGAGACAGTCCTGCCAGACCCTCTGTGGCACTCAGGTGTCTCCTGGAAGCAGAGATCTGCCTCCCCAGCACTGTGCTCCCCATGGATTCTGTAAAAACACCCTCTTGGAGTTGGCTGGGAAGCTCACCTCTAGTAATGCATTACTTTTTTTTTTGAAAAATCAGTTCATTTGTAGCAGGATGATCTTAAATAAGCTTTCCTTGCTTCATTAAAACTATAACGAGAACCAGAAGGAAAGAAATTTCTCAAATAAGGGCAGGTGACACAGGAGGATGTGGATTCCTTTTCATATACAAAATGGAAAGCATGAGCATGCCGTACTCCCATTTTTCTCTTCACTGTATATTCGTAGGGGTCACCGCAGAGGATGTCAGGTAGAGAGTTTGGGCTCTGTCCCACAGAGTCTGTAATCTGAATGGATGGGGAGAAAAGGGAAATGGGAGCAAGGGGAGAAGAAAAGAGAGGGTTACCATGAGAAAACCACGTGGCTGCGTGCATGCAAGTGCATGGATTGCGGTTTCTTTAAGTGTTTAGTTATTGAGAGCGTATAACCCAGCGCTCTTAAAGAGCACTCCAAGAGGGCTGAGAGGAGCTGAGGGAAAATGCGTCGGAGCGTTGAATCTTCTTTAAATCTCATCATGTACTTTGGCTCTGCATGGCTGGCCCACAAATTACATCTTTGGGACGTTGCAGTAGTGAGGTAAAAGAAGCACTGGGCACTGCTGATCGACAGCTGTTCTGAGGAAGACAAGTTTTAAGCTAAGCATTTCTTTCATCCTCGGTTGCTGTTGACTGACAAGGATGATGGAAGCGTTCTCACCCGGTTTTTTGGGTAGCAGTAGCTTTGTAGAGAGTCTGCGCCCTCCCACACACGGCGAAAAGCCAGAGAACATGTGCCTCAACGTGACACAGGACTGGTTTGTATTGCAGAACGCGTCCTCTTGCATGAGTATGTAGACGAATCGAGAGCCAGGCTGGGAAGCATCACGAATGTGCATGCTAAGTGTCGATGGCTTCTTGTTTGATGCCTACACCAAGGTGTACACTTACACGAGTGTGCAGCCAGGTGTAAGTGCAGTTAGTAGCCCCAAGAACAACAAAATACTGCTATAGCACAGTGACAAACCACTTAGAAATGCAGTAAGCCTCATCTCTTAATTCCTTATGCAGTTCGCTCCCTTGCATAGACAGGCTTTGTTTCTTGCCTCAAAGTTCACTTCAGTTCATTCTTGAATATAATGCGGCTCCTCATAGGCTCCTCAATAATAAATACGTCAGAATAAAACTTTAATGAAAAAATAGGCAGTGTTCTGATCAGCATTAGACCAAAGCATTTGCTTTCAAACTTGAACTGGGGAGATTCAGCGTTAACTTTATTGTTCTAGTAGCATTTTAATGAAAAGAATTCCCAGGCATTCCCTAAAGGTAAAGAAATGAGCTCGCTTACAAGCTATATTTTATTAAGAGATGCAACCCAAGATGCAATAATTGCGCTCCTGGGTAAGGAAAAGGACAGTTTGGGCCAAGGCTGAAATTACAGTCAGCAAAGTAGTGTATGTTTGCTGCTGTCACCTGCTAATAACGTGTGATTTTTCCATGTGCCAGCTGTAGCCAGCCAAAGCGGAGCTTCATTCAGCGTGAGCACCTGCTTCTCATTGTTCTGTGTGAGCCAACCCAACTTTTTTCTTTTGTTTTGAATTTTATTTTCCAAATTTCGTTGTAAGCTTCTGCCCAGCCTGGCTTGCTTCCGACACGTGCAGCCCTTCACTGTAGATACGATTATGCCGCGTGTGAAGAACTAGTCAGGGTTTCATGACAAATCTTTTGGGAGATCTTAAACTGCCCAAACGTCAGCGTGGTGTTCCCTTCAGACAAAAAGACGTCACCTCACCCCCAGTGCTGTGCTGGAGCTCTGGCTTGTGGAGCGGCCCCAGGCTGCTGCTGCAGCATCCCAGCAAATGTCTCACCTGCCAGGCCAGGAGGGAGCTGCTGCCTGACACGTACCGAGGTCGAATTAACTCAGCTGAGGCTGAGTTACCTTTTGCTACATGCTCTGTGCTTGCCCGAATGCGAATAGAATAGTTTTCACTTTGTATGTGTCTTGTAATTGTTAATTATGTGTTTTTTCTGACGTAACAAATTAAAACCAATCATGATGTTCACTTGGAGACATTTGGGCTCTCATTCAGCCCTATGAACTTTGATGTTTATTTCACTGTGTCCAGCTTGTACTGGATCAAGTTTTGATTATAAAATGAGTTTATTGATGGCTTGATTTTTGATATCGTTACATAAAGGGAATGTATAGGACCCGTCGATACCGTAGGATGGGGTTCTGTGCTCTCGGCACCTGTGCCACATCCTGAACGTTCCTGGAATAACGCATCCCTGTCCTTGGGACGCGCAGCTCATGTCTTTGGTAACCTCAGAAAGAGCAAATACCGTCCTTAATTATTCAGTCAAATCAGGTGAAAAGACGACCCAGCAGAAGTAGCCATGCAGAGAGCTAGGACATACTAGCACTGAAAATGACTTTAAAATAATTCTCTTTCAAAATATTTGTGTAAGAATTAGATTGTCCTCCCTTCACCTTTGCAGTCAGACTTTGTCCTCTTCTTCAAGGCAAGTTCTTGGGCTTTTGGCTGCAGTTGCTGTTTCACTTTCAACTAGTATGAGTCGGCACTGCTGCCAATAGCGGAGATCCCACTTGTGGACACTTGTTCCCGCTGCCTTCTCATGCCAGCACCAAATTTCAAACAGCCGCTTAGTAAGCTGGCTGGTTGTGCTGATTCGGCAGAAAATAAACTGATAGCAACAGAGTCCCGACTCCTGGTGTACTTGTAATGGTGTGGTCTTATGATGGGTTAAAATAGTTGTATAGTGGCACCTGTGCACTGTGAAAACATAGGTCGATATCTGGGTCCTAGTCTCTGACTTTGAAAACTTAATAGTGCTTCAAGGATTGGCATTGCATCCTCAAAGGATGGAGGTGGAAAGGAAGGCAAGACTTATGCTATAACCAAATATACAACTTGGTGGGGTGGGGAGATAGATAGAGCATTTATCGATTGATGGATTACGTTACAATTTTTGGGTTGAAGACAACTCCTGTTCCTGGCAGAGCAGCTTACTGGTAGACTGTGGGCAGTGCTGAAAGGTTGCAGTAGCCTTAGCATGGAGTAGTTACAGGTTTTTCTGCACTGCTCTGTGACTTAGGCTAGTGCTGTGTATTAAATGACAAGTGAATTACAGTGCTGTTGCAGCTCAGATACAGATTTTTAGTCTTTATTATTAAAATTTCATCAATTTTTATGATTACTTGTAATACAGTTTTGGTAAAAGGTAATGATCCGAAATAGGGATTTGTTGCTGCTCTTTGTGTGGAGAGTGATGGAAAAGTGTTTAATAGCGGGAGTTGTCTGGGGGGGGGCTTCTGCACAACCATTTGAAACAGCTTAATTTGAAAAAAAAAAAAAAGTTTACTAGAATAGATTATACTTTGTATGAGGCTTAAACCTTTAAAAGCACAGGCAGGGAAATTATATGTGGCGAGAGAGAATATTTAGACCACAGCTACATCTCCAACAAACTAAAATAGACAGTAGCAAATCAGCACTTGTAAGGATCTGTGTTCGTACCTGCTCTGTGTGGTCTGCTTGACTTTGGAAAAGGTATCTCACCTCTTCATGCCTCTATTTCCTTCTCTGTAAAGTCTGAAGACAAAGTCCTGTGGTTTGTAAATCTCCCTGGTGCTTTTATGGGAATGGAAAAGTGTTTCTAGCAGGGATGAGACAGAAAAGGAGGCCTGGAAAGAAAGCTGGTCTTGCCAATAAGGGAGGGAAAGAGTGAGCAGGGCAGCAAATACCCGGGCGTAAGGGATGCACAGATGGGAGAATGGATGGGCACAAGAATATGGGTGGGCACAAGAATATGGGTGGTCCCCCGACCACGCTACACACTGATTCGGGGTCAGCCTGCAGATATGTGTCACACCCAGGTTCAGCTCTGGGGCTGGCCAGCCTCAGTTCCTGCTTTCTCCAGCTGAAGGAAGTGCATCCCTGGGCTGCAGACATCACCTCCAGTGTTTCTCACGGCTAAGGAAGCAAGAGGCAAAGGACATCGTGACAGAAGAGAGCGGGGCAAACAGCATCATGTGGCTGTAAGAAAGAGCTTCACAAAAGGACAAATGGAAGACGAGGGGAAGAGAAGTAAAGAATAACAGGGTCTTATCAGGCAAGTTAAACAAGCCATTTTAATGTCACTTCTCCCTCTGAGCATCCTTAGACTAGACAGAATGGGGAAGGAGAAAGCTCCCTAAAAGAGGAGTTGGAAGGGAAATGGACGCTTTCTGCAGCTCGTGCTGCTCAAAGGAATATAGGAATTCTGGGTTAAAAATCAGCTCTATTGTGAAAGAGGTATTTAGATTGATTTATCTGTAATTTACAGAAAATAAGAAATTGGTGGTTTGCTTATTGCATTTTGTGACGAACACGCACAACTGTTGGGCTAATGTAAAAAAGGCATTTCAGTAATAATTATGGATATCTTCTTCAGCCTCGTTTAGAAACGTGTAATCGAAGTGATAGATAGACGTAGTGCTTATAAATAGTTTAGGTTTGCTAATGTAATAATGAGCCGTTATCTCATTCTCTCTTCCTCGAGTTTTTTCCCTTTTCTACACATTTTTGCATCTGAAGCGTGTTTTTTCTCATTTACCCTTCGCTGCTGCTGCTGACCAAGGGCATTCCCAGAGCACGCTCTACCACACTTGTATGGTTTTATGCCCGGGGAGCACGGTCCGTTGCTGCCGGGTGGGTGCCACAGGCTAAATAGAGCAGATGTACCAGAACAACATGGAGTTGTAATGGGCTGGGTAAGACCTGTGCGGACTCGTGCTGCCTCTGCCTGGCGAGTGGGTGGGTGGAAGTGCAGCTGGGTGATGGGCTCCTCACCAGTGGTGAACCGATGGAGGAGGTGAAGACTGTGGAGAAGGAGGGGTGGGGGAGGCAATGCAGAGTGTCACGAATTAGTAAAATCAGTGTAGCAAATCTGGATAGTGGAGAGAGTAGGGACAAGTGGTGCAGGAGATGAGGAGTAAAAGGATAACGTGCATCATGTGTGCTTAAGTACTGGTGAAGTCCAGGGAAGGAAGAGAAAGCAGGATTAAGAAGCTATGGGCAAACAAACCTCTTCAGACAGATGACTTTCATACAAGCTCTGCCACGCAGGTCTCCCTAGACATTAGAAAACTCCAAGTTCACTAGTTTTCACACTTGCAATGTATAGGTCGTTTAATACAGGCTTGCCAGCTCTGCGTATCCAAAGAGCGTGGTGAGACCAGTTGAAGGAAGAAGGCACGATACGGGCTGGGGAGCTGCTGGAAGAGACTGTTGTGTGGGCTGTCTGCAGCATTGCCTAAGGGCTGTCTGCGCCTGTAACAGCTGAAGATTTTGTTAGTGTTTTCCTGGTGGTTTAGGGGTAGCTGATGTCTCTCTTTTTTTTTTATTTGCTGTAAGATCTACCAAGGAAGCTCTTAGCTTCTAACTTGCTGCTATTTTTAACGTGTCAGGCAATGACCAGTAGTCAGGTACCATAACCTGTAGCATTGATGCTGCATAAACATTCCTGAAAAATTTCTGGGGACTTTGCTCTCATCAAATTCTGATGGAGGAGTGTGGTGCTGCTTAGTGGTCTTTTATCTTAGAAAAACTTTTTCCTCCTGGCATCTTTCATTTTGTTCTCTTGTGCACAGGCAGATTAAGGTCTGAGTGGTTATGTGATTTTTGTTTTAACTGAACAATTGTAAAGAGCATCCAAATATTAAACTGAAGGACAATGGAGCTGAAGAAGTTTATAATGGCTAAAAACTAACACTTGTCTTTGTTAGTGATGAAATTGCTGCAAGTGGCGTCTGTGTGTAACCATGTGCCCTTCGTGGCAATGGCTTCCCCCACAATGTCTGTAAGAGGATGAAAAACCTTCTTCAGAAGTAGGGACCAAGTACAAGCAACATAACAGCAATGCATTTTCATTTTTGGTATTGAAAGCATTCGTTAAGGTGACTTTTGGTCTTCCCTGTCATTGGTGGGGAATGTTTTCAAACATTGGCAGTGTCTTAGTTGCTTTGAACTGCGAAACTAGTGACCTCTTGGACCTGCCAATGTCGAGCACTAGCTTAGAGGTCTGGCAGCGAAATACTGAACATGGAGTAACGCAGAGAATGAGGCGGTCAGTAAAAGTAGTGTTTCGTGAGTAGTAGATATTATGAGCGGAAAAAAGGAGGTTCTGAAATATTTATTCTTCTCAATTACAAACTTGCTAGGAAAAACTGAGGGTCAGTAGGATCTGTGGTGTTTTCTGTGATGTCGCCTTTTGGGTTGGTTTCACCCGCAGGCTTATTGCTTCCTAACTCTGTATGTAGACAGATCAGGATCGGGCCTCTGGTGAAACCCTTTTTTGCTCTCACTGAAGTAAATGGCAAAGAAAATTTCCACTGGCATCACTAGAAGTGTGACTGAACCTGAATTGCCTTTTGAAAGCAGTGGCAAAAAAGAGATGGTAGAAGGAGTGGTCACTGTAGATTTTCTTAATGGGTGGATAGCTCATTTATGTGGGGTGGAACAAATAAAGCTGGGAGACAGGTCAGCATCTGAGGTCCGAGTGAGTGGATATGGAAAGTACTGGAAGTATGACTGACTTTCCTCAAGCGGTGAAGAATATCCCCTTCTCTCTCTGCTTCAGAGCAAGCTGAATTGTTTTCCTAATGCATCAACTCCCCAGACCAAAGTTATCAATGAGAGGTTATAGGTGAGAACGGAGGGTAGAACAAAGCCTGTAAAATGAGAGGAAGCTGCAAACGTGAATTCCAGGGGCAGGCGTCTGCCCATAAGGCTGTTGTCACGTTGGGGAGGGGAAGCTACCTTAGTGCTGCTGCCTGAATTGCCGGCTGTAACCGTGTATACCCCGATGAGGTACGTACGCATGAAAATGATGGGTCCATGATGTGTGTGATCTGGGATTTGCGGTTGGTTTGGGTTTGGGGGTGTTTGTTTGGTTTGGGGTTTTGTTGTTTTTTTTTTTTTCCCAACACCCAAGAAGGAGAATGGCTGTCCATGGCATCCCTCCTGCCTGGGTTACGTGCGAGGCCCTCTGCGAAATAATGACAGACCTTTTATGGGTCATGTTACAGTTTCTTTCGTTCTGTGAGCAGAGCTGGTTATTCAATTTCAGTGTCCACTAAAGCAATCTCCGAAAGCAGTTAAAATAAAACTCATTACAGTGCGTATGTGATACGGTATGTTTGGAATCCTGAGAATGTGCTGCAATAAACTTCGCTGCTTTCCCTCTTCGCAGCAGCAGATAACAAAATTTACATTTCCACGGTGTATAAGAAACTGAAAAGATGAATCCCTACAGACTAGAGCCTGAGGACCATTGTTTCTTTGTCTACTGAGACATAGTTATTTATTTGTGAGATAAATCCAGAAGTTGACTCCAAAGGTGAAATCTTCTGTATTTCTTAAAGATGGAAATCAGCGCTCTGTGATCGACAAACAGCTGAGTTTTCTACAAACCCAGATTCTCCCCCCTTTATCTTACCTCTTGGTTCTTTAAGCAGCATGAAAACACCTTTGTCCTCTTTTCCTTGTTCCTGGGATGCGCTGTCCTTCCCAGAATCTGGGACAATGTTTGTACAAAGCCACTTAGGCGGCAGATCTTGCCGAGTGCGATGTGGCTGTGGCTGAGGTAGCACCAGCCTTGTTAATACTTAACCTTGAGCAAACAAGGCAGGTTGTGTCCGCTGTTACTGCTTGCGTCCAAACGCAGTGCAGCATCCTTAGCTGACAAACGTCTGGTGAAAAACAGGTCTGCCCTCTGTAAGAGAGATTTTCTTTGGTTTCTGTAAAAGCAGCAGAAACACTAGATTCCCAAACCTTCGAGGGCTGGCTTTGTCTAGGCAGAGCGTAGCGGCTAGCAGAGATGCTATATGTACTAATTGCTGGTTAAGGTGAGAACGGGTGCCACGGTTCCTTGTGGAGGCTGGCAACCAGAGGTGTTTGGAAGGGGCAGAGGAGGTAAGGGGGTGGCCTGGTTTGATTCGGTTGGAATCTTGTTTGGTTTATTTTTACAGTGCAGTTGCTTCTTTACAGGCCATTGATTTTCCCAGGGCGTGATAATCATCTTCTTTCTTTTGTTACCTCGCAGATAAGGTTGCTGCACTTTGACATCGCTTACCTCCTAGAAATACCGGCTTTTGTTGTCAGGCTTGCAGAGTTTGTGACAGCTGTTTGAAAGAGAACTTTGCAGGATAAGTTAACAGCCACAGGAATGGGAGGTATTTGTAGCGAAGCACCTTGGATTCTTTTTTTTTGGTTGTTGCTGTTACTTGTTTCAGCACGTTGAAAAACTTACCTCCTTGGTCCCATATATATCTTGGCTTTCTGTTAGAAATCCAGTCTTGCTCAGTAGAATCTCTTAAAAATACAAAGCAGCTGTTCCCTCTTCCATGCCTAACTATCCTAAAACGAACTAAGGGACAGCCCCACAACCACAGGCTTTGTGCTGGCTATGGGGCAGACAAGCAAGAGGAAAAACAAGAGCCCCATCCCCAAGGCCCCTTACAGAAATTATGCCTCTGTTGTAAACCCTCCATCTTCATCGGGTAGAAGCTTGATGCATGCAACAGTACGATGCTCGTGTTAGGGTGGCTCTCAGACCTGTTGGAGTTGGTAGATTAAAAGTGTAGTAACCTGAGGTCTGTTCTCCAGACCATAGCTCGGACTTACCAGAGACTCTGCTTGTGGGTCCTTCCTGAGCTGCAACACCTCACAGCATTTGCACTCCTGACAGTAGTGTAGGACATGTCTGCTCAGCATGTTTCATTAATCTCAGAATGGCCTGGAGATCGATTGTATTGATGATGTTTTATCCAAGTGAAAGCTGTATAGCCACCAGACACGAGCAGGAAAGTCCCCTTGTTGCTTATGTGTCAAAACTAGCCTCCAAAACAACTCAGATCCTCACTAGATTTTCAAGTTGTAGACTTTACTAACAAGTGAAGTGGTGAGCAGGCTCCACTTGCTCAGCTAGCACAGGTTGCACATAACTAGTCCTCCCAATTGCCTCTATCTGGTGCAATGTGGGTGTCAGCCACCTCACTTCCACAAGGATGTTTTTGCCCGGTGCTGAAATGTTGCTGTACATTGCCAGCTGCTGACTGTGTATCAAAGGTGGAAAAAAAAAATCTTCATGTCAGTGTTTAGGACCTACTTTTGCAGGTGTCTGGCTTCTTCCAACTTGTGGGCCTATCAAGAGAGAGGGTGCCTGGTAATGTGTGCAAGGTCCAGCCTCAGTCTAGCAGCTCTTGAGGATCCTTGGAGATAAAGGATGCTGCGCATGATGTTGTAAATGCTTTGTTTGAGTTCTGCAGAAATACAGCTAAATCAACAGTATAATCAGGAGGTGATCTGGGCTGGCTTGCAGGTTTTCAGAGAGCTGTTTGCTTTGCTTTCCATCATCGTTTAAAAAGTATTCTCTAGCTCGTGCTTATGAGCATAATCTTCCAAATGTGAACGGAATCTAAATTGGCACAGAGCAACTTGTCAGAATCAGCACCCAGTCTGCAGCAGGAGCTCAGGGGAGGGATGTGAACCGCCTTTGTTCTTTGCAGTTGGGGGTGTTAACGCTGAATTTTATGATAATGTACTTGCCAGCATTGTTAATTATTCCGCTAGAAGGAAGGAGCTGGAGCGTCTGCACAATTTGCTATCAGTAAGAGTCTTGTTTCAGCGTCCCAGTTTGGCGTCTCAGATGGGTGGTGTCTGGGAGAGCCCTGCTTTCTTGGGGGGTTCTTTTCAGTCCCTGATTTGTCTCCTCCTCATTCCTCTTTGATACAAGTAGAATTCTTCTGGGAACCTGGATGAGCAAGCTCCCAATGCTTATGATGTTGAAGACATCATTTTTTTCCAGTGGCTCCTCGGAATTGTGGAGCTCATTAACCTGAATGGCTCAATTAGCCAACTGCTAAGCTGCTGCCAACCGCCACTGCTGTCACTGTTGCCACTTCAAGAAAGTTGTGTTTCATGCATATGCTTCAAATGTGCCACTTCTTCTGTTTCTCTCTGAGGAAAAAGATCGAGCACGTACATAAAAAATATAGATATATCTCCTTGCTGTAGTAACTGAGGTAGTATTTAATACCTTCCACAACACCAACTGTCAATAGTTTGAACGCTGATGTGTTCCTGAGGTACCTGGCGTAAGAAACTTTGACTGCCAGGTGAGAGGGTTACCACAATTAGCAGAACGAAATTCCTGTGCTTCTCTTTGTCGTGGTGTTAGTGAACATTTTGATTTTCTTTGAATATTTTAAGGGATGTTTTGAAATAGTTGCGCGGAGGTCTGGATGAAAACTTGTTGTTTTCACTCGTTTTATCTGGGTCAGGTGTTCCCATTCAGATCCTCGGCTGAGATGTTACATCTTGTTTGCATTACGATGCCCGCGCTCAGGACGGTGTAGTTGCGTCTTGGTTCAGAGGAGCGGGCAGCGATAAAAGCCCTGAGCTTGGGCATAGCGCGTGACTCTGCAGGCAGGTTGGGAACATTGCGTTTATGTGGGGTCTGATCAAAAGAGGGCTTTCTTTTATCCAGTTTCACAACATGATTTTAATGATGGGGGGGTCATGGCAATTATCGTTGTTGGGTAACTGCCTGAAGCATTAGTTTCTTTAGTTTATCCAGCGAAGCTGTAAAATGAGCATATTCAGACAAACTAGCCTGCGTTTCAGGTTTCAGAGCGACATGCTGTATAATTTGGGTGCTTGGCATGCGATTTCTCCATACCTGACCAACAAGGCAGAATGCCTATGGCTTGTTTGGATTAGCTTTTCCTCGCTGTTTCCTTAGAAGAATTTATAAAGCTACCCCCTTTTTGTACCTCTGGGCTGTTCTGTGTCACCAGCTTCTTTCCCAAGTGTTCCAGGAGCTCTCTCAATGTAAGTGTTTGTTTTCGAAAGTAAAATAAAAACGGGAAAGAAGGTTTATATTCCTTTAGTTATGAAAATAAGAAACCAAATGTCAGTTGGTAACGCTGATTTTCCCCAAACATTCAGCATGTGCCTTCAGAAGTGGTAGGAGTCATGTTGTACGCAACACCACGCTGTATAAAACAAAGCCTTTGAGGGCAGAGAAAGACGGATTACTGTAAAAGTTGTCTGTTGACATTCATCCACCTCTAGACATGGGGGTGGTGGATGAGTTTCTGCTTTTGCTTACCTCTACTTTGAAGCCTCACCAGCTCTTCTGAAGCCTGACAAGCTCCTCTTGTTTCCTGTGGGGAAGGACAAAGCATGAAGGCATTTCATGTGGCCGACAAGCTTACTCTCATTTTTTCAAGTAGACAAAGCTGAGTATCTGAGAGACTTACCCAAGGAATGTACTGTCAGTTAGTTTGAGAAGTAATCAGAATTGAGACAATTTTGCTCCAGAAAGTTGTACTGACACAGAAAAATAAATTTTAAAAAGTTAAGGAAGTGATGCTCTGTGTACGTGACAGACAGAGCTTTTAGCCAGGTGGAATCCCAAGAGAAGAAAGCTTTTGCTTCCCATTGCCCTTTGCTCTGGGGAGGATGGAGAGTGATACTGGGGATATCTTAGTGGGCCTGGTTCTGTCTCCTCTCCTCTGAGAAAGCCAGCAAGCCATGTCAAGTAAGCCAGGGACTTTGAGAGGGAAAGAGAAACGTCTTGTTCCTTGCCTGCAAAGCCTGGACCTTGCTTCTGGTGGCCGAGCCAGCAGCTGCGCTGCAAGCAGCTCGGAGCGAGAACCCAAAGCGTGCAGTATTTGTCCTGATGCCGGCTGTGTCTGTAGGCAAACCCCCGGGGCTGGAAAGGTTTGTGTGTGTTAAATCTCCTGCAGACTCTGCCATAGCGATCCTGAGGTGCAGCCTGCCAGACTGAAGTGTTACGTGGTACCAGCCACAAGGGGAAGGGCCAGACCCTGCAAGTCGAAGCTAAGTAGTGAGGGAAAGGCGAAGCTACCTTCATCCTTTGGCTTTCCAAGTCTGCAGTATCTGCGCTGGTCTCAGCTGTAAGAACTGTTTTTACTTTTGAGTCATCCCCCTCTCTTGACCTTACTCTCTTGGTGCGCGCTCTCGCTGACCGTGTAACTGGCAAGTGGATTGGGGAAACAGCAGCACCTTAGGGGTTAAGGCTTGCTGTTCATTTCTGGCTCCAGCCACGGCACTCTGCAGAACAGTACGTGTCGGCTGCTAATCTCCGTTTGTTCTTTTTTACGAGGCATGTCATTTAAATTTACCTCCATCCCACACAAACCAGGTCCCGGTATTACCGCACTGCATTATTATTGAAAATTATTTGCATTAGCAACGCTTTATCTTAAACAAAGGGTAAGAAAGACTTCTATGATGTGTCAAAGCATGGCACTTCATGTCAGCCTTCTTTGTCTACTTCTTTTACAGGGGATCTCTCACTTGGGTTCTCTATCGCACGTATAAAGGGCAGCAGCAGTGGGATGGACTCCCATGTGCTCAGCAGTGACTCAGACCTTTGTGCAAGCTGGTGCAGGTGCAAATGAGGATGGAGTAAAACCTTATTTCTGACTTGCCTTGGTCCTGTATTTTGTTTTCTAGCCTTAGTAACCTGTTTTGTGGGGCAGGATGGAATATAACAGTTTAATTACAGTGAAACTATTCATGTCACGCTGTCTTACCCTTCCCTTCAGTTCTGCTCATAGCTGGGGTAGGATACAGGTCTCATTTATTTTTTTCCACATTTATAAGTAGAAAGAAATGGGATGTGGATTTCTTCCTATGTACTTATCTTCAGTCTGCTGGCCTGAAGTCCAGAGGACGAGGTGACCTCTGAAACGCTCACTGTGTATCGCCTGTGCCCAGAGAATGGATGGACAAAGCTGGCAGCGCGTGGATGAGGTGCGGCTCTGTGTGGGGTGAAGCTCCTGTTACCTGCTGGAACTGCTGAGAAAGGCCACTGGCGACTAGCCTGGATGCAAGGAGCTGCTCAGGGTAGGGAGTCTTCGCTCTCCCTGGGGCAGCTCAGGGCTCCATGAAGACTGGCTTAGCCAGAATGTTGAAGGTTGTCCGTGATGTTTTGCCCAGACTCCTGCCCCACAGCAATCCCTCTTGTGACGTGCTGCCTCTGAAGTGATCCTGTTCAGTGCCAGAGCTCTGCCCTGTTTCTTGGGGGGTGTCCTCAACACTGGGCACAGCTCGGGTCTTTGCGGTGGGTTTCACTGAAGAGAGCCGGGCTGCTGGTCACCCGCCGGATCCCAGACAGTCAGTCAAACGCAGTTCATTTCTGTATGTTTTCCAGCACACCTCTGCTCATTCACGCCCCACCTTTCCTTGCACTTTGTCACCTCGTCCAGGTGGAGTTATTTATCTAACCAGTTTAAAAACGGGTAGAGAAGATACAGCGCTTCGTATTTTCCTAACAAAGATGGAGTGAGGTGTTTACAGCAGAGCTCTGAACGTTGCGTACAGCAAAGGAAAATAAAGGCAGGCAAAGGTCCACCTCTCCCCTCCAAACTTTACATTATAAATGGAGCTAAAGAAAAGGAGTGAATTCCGCGTCTGTTGGACAGCTCTGATTTGTAAGGCTGCGCACAGAAACACCGTAGCTAAGAGCGTGCCAGGCTTTATTTGCTGGTTGGTTGGATATTTATGTCAGGTTGCCAGGCAAATTCATATACTGCTCTGCTGCAGGCAAGGTCTGGGGGGTGGGGGAGATGGGTAAACAACTTAGAAAGATCTAAAGGTGTAGGAAGAGGTTTGGAGAAAAAGAATGAGGCGCTGGGTTTGCAAGTTGTAAAACTTGCATCTATTTTTGTTCTCTGTCGCTGAAGCAGAGGTGTGCAGGGCTGAACTGTTCTGCAGCACTGCCAGGTTAGCATCTGTGCAGTTCTGTACCCTTGGGCCATCAGCAGGCTACGTCTAATGGAAACCTTCGCAAACCAGATAGACCCTGCGGTGCGATTTGCGTTTGTGTCACTGCCTGGACGCTTGCGTGTGTATGCTCAAAACCTATAATAATTTCGGTTAAAGCTGCTTCTGCCAGCGCAAACTCCAAAAAGCAATTAAATAGACAATAAATGTCCCTGTTCTCTATGCAGCAGTTCCCCTTCTCACCCTCAGCTGCCCTCTTTCTCCAGCCTGCGTGTCACTCATCAGACCTGCAGCTTGTGACACAGGGCAATTTTCTAATCACCGTCTGAGTGCCTGGGAAA
Organism: Bucorvus abyssinicus; assembly: GCA_009769605.1. Classification (NCBI taxonomy): domain Eukaryota; kingdom Metazoa; phylum Chordata; class Aves; order Bucerotiformes; family Bucorvidae; genus Bucorvus; species Bucorvus abyssinicus. Next base: position 11,449,683 of record CM020046.1, on the reverse strand, counting down.
AGCTGGAGACTCCCTCTGTGTTTGCAAGTGAGCGCCGTGATTTACTGGAAGACAAAAGTGTGTAAGCCAAAGCAGGAATGTTTTGAAACAGAAGTTAAATCAGGAAACAGATATAAAGGCCAATATCAATCTTTTATGTATTTTGTTACCAAACAGCATCTCCTTTGTCAGCAGCACAAGTAACAACCACAAAATCGAGCTGTCCCTCGCTTGTAGTTACTGTGTGCCAGGGCATTCTGTTCTTGTATGTGCTTTCAGGAATAGCTGAAATGATTATAAATGTGTTCCAGCAAACAGCAGCTTTTTTTGTAGCAAATGTGATTGCTAGATAAACTTGGGGGTTGCAAAGTGCTGAGGTTTAGCACTTCTCTGGACAAGCTTTGCACATTTTTGAGACAGCCAGCATATAGGAGACTGTCAGCAAACCACTATCAAAGATGTTTGTGACTCACAGGAGTGGGGGGTTTTGAAAGGGAGATCATCTTAGGTAATCACAGCCTTAGCACACCAGGGAAAGTCTGGTTTTTGCAGTTATTGCCCTTTTGACTGTTCTTGGACCTGGTTGGCAATCAGTTTGTTTTCGTTCTCTTTTGATTAGGAAATTAGAACTTTGTGTTTTCAATCTATCATTACTTTTCTTTTGGAGAAAGGCGATAGGAGTTTGTTTGAAAGGTGGGTTCTGAAAGACTCATGTTTCTCTAAGTCTGTGAGAAACAATCATTACGTTTTGTTCAAAGTTGTGAAACCTAAGAAAGTTGGATCTCTATAGCTACTGAACAGACCCTCAGGGGCAGGTAGGGCAGGTGTATAGAGTCAGTTTGCTTTCAGCAGAAATAAAATGGTTATTTCCTGTGTGGGCAGCAAATTCTGGAAATCTCCAGCCCAGGAGAGAGGGGTAGCTCTCAGTTTATTTATGGAAGCTCATAATGAAATGGTAGGTAACGAGTTAGCATGATGTACAATCTGGAGGGATGAACCTGTACTTGAGATTTGACAACACTACTCTTAAAAATATTTACTGCCGCGTTTTAAGTAGAGAGTACCAAGAGAAGCAATGTTTTATTTCTGTCAGTTGGCCTTCACTATAACATAAAAACAAGTAATTTAAACAGTAGAGGTTCCAGTAACTATCATGCACATTAATATTCGACTTAGCGCTCACCCAGACCGTGCCTCGGCGTTCTTCACTTGCCTGGGGTGGGAGCCTGGGTCCAGGTAGCCCCCGCGCTGCCCTTGTACTTTCATTTCCTGCAGCCCCTTGGATGTCTGGGGAGGTTGTCGCTGCCTATGCTCATTAACAAACCAGGCAGGCTAGAAGCAGGATTGTTCTGTACCTGGACAAGATGCTTTCTGTTATCTTCATTCTGAAATAGATGCAAATACCCAGGTGTATTGCTGAGAGGGAGCAGTTCTGTCCTGGGGCAGTAATTGGATTGCAATTACTCAAATAGCTGTTACAGGCCTTTCTTCATATGAAAGGCAAGGTTTATACGCGTGAAAGACAGTAGGGACAGCTCTGGTACTCGGAGCAACCATTGAGGAAGGTTCTGATGCAATTCATATCCAAGTGTTGTTCAGCATAAAATTCCATCAATTCAGTAACAGGTCTGCACGGTAAAGGGCAAAACTTCTCTTTGAAGGCTTTTTCCCTTTTTTTGGTTTTTTTTCTTTTTCTTTCTGTTGAAGGTAGTGCTAAGATTCATCGTTGGAAATGGTGTCTCCTTCATTTTGAACAGCTGATTTTTTTTTTTTTTTTTCCCTTCTGGAAGTGGGCACTGGCAAAATTGTACCTGTTAGACTTTTCGTGACTCTTAATACTTTCTGACATTCATTCTTTCCACTCCCTCCTTATTAAGGGCTGAACAAAATATTCTGCTTTACTGACAGAGCGTCTGATCTTGCAGTTTTTCTATTGCAAGGAGACTTGCTTTGTAGCTGCTTGGCATAGGGTTGCATTAGTTAATCACAGATGTTTGCTTCACTCGTATCCATTTGAGCCCAGAAGAGAACAAAAAGGAAGCAGTCAGTGTGGGCCAAGATCAGAAGATGTGCCATTCCCCAGGTCCAGGTGAAAGCATGGTCAGAGACCAAGCAAAAGCACGAGGCAGGGTATTGGGTGGTGTGTCCAAGTGCCAGGGAGTCCACATGGGGAGGAGACAGTGAGGGACAGGCAAGGAGGAGGGCACCCGGAGTGCCCCTGCAGCATAAGGCAGTCCCTTCCCTTAGATGCCCAGCTGAGCTGGGCACTCGGGCACCGCATCTGCCAAGGCGGTTTGTAAGCAGATAGCTGCCAGCAACGCCGTGGTCTGAGTGCAGCCTGGCAGAGGCTGAAAGACTGAAAGTAAGCTGCTGGTGTATAACCTCCGTTTTGAAACAACTGTGTGCGAGGCAAAACTTGGAGAATTCTATAGTCTTAAATCCTGTAGGTCCAAATGCAGAGTTTGGGGTCGCTTCCTAAAATTGTCTGAGATTTAAAAGAAAAATTTTTGACTGTTATTTTTTGAAATGCTTTTCAGGAAAAGGCTTTAGAAACCATGAACCGACTACTTGAATTGTAGAACATGAATCTGTCTTCTGTGTGGTTTCGCGGCAGTAGTCCAGTATTGCACCGGGTCTAACTTCTAAGCCACTGCCTCAGTTTTACATTCTGAGATCAGTGCGCTCTCACCCGCCCCCTTCCCAGATCAGCAAAGGGTTTATTAAGGCTGTAGCCACCTCCTTGGATTCTTTGACTCCGGTCACAGTTCTGTTTAATATGTTGGCATTATTAAAAATCTAGTTGAGCTCGCTACCCGGTGTGGCTGCGGTTACCTTGGTCTGGTTTACAGCTTTGCTATCTGTCCTCTCACGAGTGTGAGCCTAGCACTCATGAAGAACAAAACTCTCACAGGAGAGCGTATTGGAAAACAGCCATCAGGTGACAATGCCTTGGAGTTCCAACTCTGCAACTTCAGAAAAAAGGACAAGGTGAACCGATGTTAGTTTATTTTTGTAGGGGGAGACAATCTCTTCTGGATACTCTTTTTTCAGATCATTAAGATATCTTGTCAGGCTGCATCCTTCTGTTTCTACATACACCAGCAAGGAAATTCCTAGGAGTCTCTCGGAATGAAACACTGCATCATCTTCTGAAAGCACTGGTCTTGGAGAGGGATGCCTGGTATTTACTTAATTAGAATTGGGGTTGGAGCAAATTCCATTGTAGTTTAGGTGAAGGACTGATCCGTCATGAGTGGAGGAGGAAACCTAGCAAAACATTCCAAACCAAATAACCCTGCAGTCACGCTTAGTTATGGGCCTCCTCTTGGATCCTCTCTCCTAGTCCCTTCTAGCTCAGCTTTCTGAGGGTCAGAGATGAAGGATCTCCCCACCACGGTACTGAAGGCACTGCCAGGCACCTGTATGAAGTTACTTAAAATCCATTGCAGAAACAGCTTTTTATTTAAAAAAACAATGCAAGAAGGGCACGTAGCTTGTGTAATTGTTACACCTCCGGTCTCAGGAGGTGCAAGTTTATGTTCAGAGATCAGTGCAGGACAAGCGGAGGGTATACTGTGGGCAAAGCCACCTTTTAGGCAGATGTATGTGGGGAGTTATGTAAAAACCACCAGTTAAGCCTGGAGTTCGACTTGTTCTTTGCAGATGTTTTAAGCGAAGGTTAGGTGTGAACTCAGCCCCTCCCAGCATTAAGGCAGGCAGATTTAATGCAGTTTGAATCTCCATCCCGCAACTCCTATGATGCCTTTTTCCTCATGTTCCTTCTGGTGTCAGAGAGGTTGAGGAAATACTTGTTACTCTATCATTTATCCTGCTGCGGGGTGAAGCTCAAAGGGAACTTCTTGTTTGGAGTTGCTTAGCATCAACAGATGCCATATGGCTCCTTGGGGTATCTGGCTCAAGGTGAGAAAAGTTCTTGCAGGATGCAAAAGTGATTTTAAGGTGAACTGTCAGGAGTTAATTCCTCAAGTAAAGCTCTTGTTACGGAAAATGGGTGGAAAAATCAGCCACCCCTGTGTGGCTGGTTTTGCCACCTCTGTAGCACTCAGAGAGGGATCTGGTCATCGTCGTTCTTTTTGGTTTGACCAGTTTGGGTTTCTCAGACAGCAGCTGAGCTGGGCAACGTTTGGAAGCGGGTGCTGAGGAAAGAGAGCGGCAGGCAACGATCCTTCGGGCTTTACGGAGCAACCGGCGGGTGGTGGCTGTGTGTGTGTGACAGGAACCCTGCCTGCGCTTGGCGCTGCCATTTGAAGTTTAAGGCATGTTTAATGGCAACTTTTTTGCCACCCAGAGAAAGCGATGTGATAGATGTGTCTGATTTGCCTTGGGTATTGTTGATAATTGAATTTAGAGCAACACTGCGTCTCCGCTGCAAAGTTAAGCAATAGCTTCTGTTTTAATCCCATGGTACCAGCATCCGTCTCTCAGCCTTCATTGTTCTCCTGTGAGTCCCGGGTGTTCTTTGTCTGCAGTGGCTTTCTTGTCTCGCAGGCCTACTATTTTCATCCACTTTCTAATTTTTTTTTCTCTCCCTTTCTTCTGTCTGTCTCCCTCCAAATCTGTGTTAGGTGATGCATATGTGCAGAAGGGGCTGTTTCTAATGAGCTCCTAGGCTGGGAGAAGGCAAGACAGATCACTTGTAAAATTGGAAGAGAAGGGTGGGGGTGGGAGTTTACGCTGAGGGGCGCTGTATTTTTTAATGGATTCTTATTTAATTAAGAACACTTCTGGAGGGATGAGGGATGATGGTGTCTTTAGTAACACATTAGAGAACAGCAGAACAGTTGTTTAGATATTTTTCCCAACGCACTCTGGGATTTTTCTCTTTGAGAACTGCCTTTGTGCTTTTACTTTACGTGCTATGGTTAATATAGAAACAAACACAACCGTAACCCCATTGCGAAGCACCTGCGTTGTCTGAAATGCATTGAAATGAGCTGCTCTTGACGTCTGGTACCTGTCTGTATAGGCACTAGAAATGGGGAGGAAGTTCCAGGCTTCTACTGACCTTGATTGGATCAGATTGACTCTTTAATAAAGTACTTTTAATCAAAATGCACAGATAGAAGTGTCACCTGAAATTAAGAAGAATTGTTCACTAGAATAGATGCAACCAAAATACCAGTTTGATGTAATAGGTCTGTTAGTACAGGTGATAATTTAAGAAACAAACTGATCAAACTCAGAGGAAAACCCTGATCCTGCCTAAGTTAGTTGTGGGGCTGGTTTGATGTCATTACTGCCAGGAGTTCATCCTTAGCATCTAGCATGATTTTGCAGGGCAGGTAGTTAGAAAAAGTCCTTTTTATCTGTGAGGCACCCAAAAGTGAGTAAGACGAAGTGAGACTTCACGGTACCCATCTAGTGAATGGTTAAAATAGTACTTGCAACTTTAGTTATGTTGGGTGGCCTTAGTGGTGGAGGCAGGGTTGTTGTAAGAGTAAAGTATCAGCAAAGGCCTGAAAAGGAACTGTTTAAATATCCAGAAGAAACAGCCAAACACTCTTGTCTTACGCCACAGGCGTGCAATATACTGAGATGGACCAAGCAGGCTGTTTTCATACTAATTTATATTTCCTGCACTCAATTTTGGATGTCCCTAGCATAAATTTGGGAATGGTAAAGAGGAAAAGGGGTTGGCTTATGGCTCAAGTCGTGTTTATCCAGAATATTCCATTCCCAAACGTTTTCCAGTCCATGTGATAGCAGAATGACCCCTCCCTGCAGCCTTTGCACATGCGGGAAATTCTGAGCCGTATTCAGAGCCAGCGTACGCAAGCTCAGGGTAGGGGTGAGATCTTCAGGGAGTTGTAATGAGTTATAAAGAGTTTAACCCGCAGCTCTTGCTAACCCTTGCAGGAGGTGCATGCTCCAATCTGTGGTGGCACAGCTCGTGTGAGTGCTCCTGTACCCACTTCAGTCAAAAATCAGCTGGCTTCAGGTAACAGAGTGAAGTGTTTGGTATTTACTAAGCACAAGTGGTTTAACTGGAAAAGGTTAGGGAGCTCTTAAGCAAGGGGTGGTTTGCAGATCTGGTGGTCCCAGAGGGGCTGTCAGCCAGCTGGTACCTCGCTGAGCCCGGCCATGCTTGGATGCGGTGTTTTCCAGGACCGAGCGATGAGGTTAAGAGTTTCTGTGATATGACATCAGTTTGGAAGCACAGTGGTTAAACCTACTGCTTTTTATCTGCCCTGTGTCCTCGCTATCAGTTGCGATTTTGCTATCTACAGTATCTTGTTTTCTCTTGTCAAAAATAAGAACAAACTCTGCCCACTCTCCGTCGCCGGTGTGTTAAATGTCAATGTAAACCAGACGGAGCGTTTGAGAGCAGCAGCGAGAATGCCTTCTGCAAAGTAGTGTCTGGTCCCTTCCCACCACGATCACACGGAACAGGCCAGTCCCTTACGATGCTGCCTCAGAACAGGATGGTTAAGCAGATGCAGTTCATGTAAAATATACGGGAGTGCCTCATAATCTCGTTAGGAAAACAGGAGTTTGTTTATTTTTGAAGCAATGTTATTAGCTGTGGGTCCCGTTGTATCCCAGCAATTTAGCTGTGTCAAAGATACGATTAAGCTGCAGCTATGGGACTCCAGTAAAACTGCCAGATCACATTAGGAGTATAATTTGTGTTTGTACAGCAGCCATTTCCAGGGTTTTTTTCTGCATAAGGGTCTGCTGCAGATGTGGTTTTCAGTCCTCACTCCTTTTCATTGGAGGGACACGAGAGAATATACTCTGGTATTGTAAACTGGTAGTTAGAATGGTATTAGCTGGAATCTAGGAATTAAGAAGTAAAATTGCCTCTTTGCATTAATGTGTGGACTATTGATGGCAAACCTGAGTCGGGGCCGGTTCTGATTCCCTGCGAGCCTGGGTTTGCAGGGCTTTGGCTGTGCGCGCAGCTGAAGCGGCATGTGTGGTGCCTGCACTGCCTATAAACTCCGTGCATGAAAAGGTGTCTTTTAAAGGTGTGGTCTCCACTGAACACATTTATATGGAGTTCAAGGGAAGATTTTTTGGAAGCACATAAGGCAAGAGGGGCCTTCTTCCTTTTATTTCTTTTTTTCCAGTGGAGGTGAGGTCCTAACCAGCGTGTATTCCTAGATCTCTCAAAAGGACCCTAGTCCTGTCTGGGGCCAAAATGTTCTCTCTGTCTAGTATTTAAGCAGCTTTTAAACTTTTACTATTTTTGTTAAAACTTTTTCCATGGATTCTAGCTTGTTTAAATACACCAGTCCAGATCCACTACGCACAGCAGAAACTAGATCCAAGGACGAGAGTAGTCCATTCAGATGATTTTTCTAGAATGGATTCTTTTTAGCCATATCCCTTTAAGCCTCCCAGCATTATACTTGCCTTATCAAGAAGCTGGGTTTTTGCTTTGCATTCTTGATCGTGAAGAATTGTGTGATTTGTATTTATTTCTTTATTTATTTAGCAGATGGAGAGAAGTCAGAGAAAAAAATGTAAGCAGGCATTACTTAGCCACATGTTTCATTTCCTTCAGTCCCGCAAGTGCAAAATTCTGGGTTTAATTTCATTATTGAAATTACAGGACCTTGTAAAGGTCTGGCTGCATCCCAAAACGGCCTCGTGAAAAAACGCATCTTAAGTTGCAACCCAGTAACCTGCTGCTGCAGACAAAGGTCTCGAGGTATCACCAGTAGCAAACAGTAATTGCTTGTTTGCAAGGACGGCTTAGTATCTCTGTAACAGTTCCTTGGGAAATGCCGCCAGGCCCATACGCGTGCTGTCTGCTCTCTGTCAGACCTGCTGCAGTGAGGTGGACGAAGCAGCTGGTCAGTGACTTGCGCAGCCCGTCAGAGGAACCAATCCTGGAACTGGCTTGGATCAGCTGGTCCCATCTTCGTAATGACACCTGTAGACCTTGCTTGATGAACCGGTCATCTTGGCCACCTGCACTGCTTCGGGCAGCACAGGACTGCCCCAGTGTGTCCCTTAGCTGCTGTGGGGCTCCAGAATCTTGGGGCAGCTGGGGACCAGCCTGAGCAGGGCGACGTGTGCTTCAGGAATGCTGGCCTTATCTAAAACACACTTCAGAGTGCTCCTGGCCATGTCAAAAGGGAAAGAGCTTCTCAGTTTTGTTTTTTGATTGCTTTGGTGTTTCTGCATGCTGGGACTGAGAGAAGGCCATGTATTCTGGCAGGGTGTACCTCACTGCGGGCAGCATGCTACTGCGTTTGAGGTGAACCTCAGCAAAGGCTGTAAATTTTAAATGTAGGAAGTTTTCATCTTCAGTTTGGAAGTGCCACCCAGTTATGCCAAAACGGCAGGTACCTCACAAGCAGCAGCTCACAGGTGTTCACGTGAACACTTTTTGTACAAACACATAGTAAAATCACAGTTACAATGCAAGAAGGGAGCCTTGGGGGTGCAAATGCTGCTGCGTGAAGATTTCCACTGATGGAGTACTGCGAATAGCTAAGCCCTGTTTAGTCCAGGTAAGAGTAAGCTGAAGAGATGTGAGACTGGTGCAAAAATCACAAATGGGTGCAAGAGGCAAAGGTAGAAACTGCAGGAATCCTTGGCAGTCGGTGCAAACAAGAGAAGCAGGGCAGCTAATGACGCTGTGAAACTTCAGCAGAGGCTGCAATAATGGGTGAAATTCTAGATTGGATCAAAAGAGAAGTTGGGCAAATTCTTGCAAGGGAGGACAATGTCAAGCTATGACAGTTTGGATACCTTTTTCAGGCCCAAGAGTGCCTGAGCCGCTGGGCAGGGTATACAAGGGGACAGCATCCTTTGTACTTGTTTTTCTTCTTGCAGTCCTTAAGCACCTATTGCTGGGCACTGTCAAAGCAAAGATACCAGGCTAAGTGGATCTGTAATCTAGCATAATGAGGCAATTCTTGTGAAAAGCCTATGAAAAGGTATTTTGATTAATTCCTTTAAAAAAAGGTCGGTGAGACGGTGTCTTGGGAGAACACACAAGCTAAATGTACCGCTGTCAGTCAGTGTGCGGTTCACAGTGGCTGGGGTTTGATATGAGCATTGTGTTTATCTTCCCTGGAAAAGAGACACTGAATAATTCTCAAGTGCCATAGCCACTTGATCTCTTCTCACTTGTGAAGATAAAATGTTGTAGCAAGGCTTAGCTACGCCGCGTTGTGTGTGTCTGCGTGCACGTGCATGCACCCAGGGTTTGGTGGCTGGTAAGAGCTAAACGGCTCATGCTGATCTGTGTGAACTCTGACCCAAAGTGCCATACTCTTTATGGATGTAAAAATGTTAAATAAATTGGCTTACGTTTTTACCAGCTGTTGCTGACCTGGCCAGCACCCTCAAGTACCATGCGCTGCTTACTATCGCATTCCTTGGCCACCACCAGCTCATGCCACCGAGCTGAAAGCCTGACACTAAACCATGAAGGTCAATATGCTTCAGGTCTGGAGCATTAGCTCACTATCAAGCTGTGTGATTTCTCTCAGATACTTGTAGTAGCCTGGGTTGGAAGACCCATCTTCCTTTCTGTAAAAGCCCTTTTGAAGTTAAAACATGATGCTGTGATCGTTGTCTGGAAGCAGTTGGCTCCTTTTGGGAGCCTAGATAAGGTGAGTCTGAAGCCGAGGTGCTGCTCTGAAATCTTCCTGACACCACTTCTTTGGCAGCTGGAATGCATGAATTAACTGGTACAGCCACTGATGGGGAGGAGAGGGATGGCCTGGGGGCTCCTGAGGCAGCCACGGCGTGGGTGGAAGGAAAGGGAGAAGAGCCGGCCTCACTGGCTCAGGGGATGCACGCTTTACCTGTTGGCACTTGTGGGCTCAATCTAGTTGCCTCTTTCTCCGCTAGTATGTCCTGTTAGCTTTGCAAGATGGACATTGTTTTCCTCAGTCAGGTTTGGATGCCAGCAAAAGCAGTCACTGTAGAAGACCCAAGCACTACAGGATTCTGGTTTAAGTGTAAATTAACTTCCTTTAGTTTGTTTCCTTTATGCTTCAAAAAGTTTCTAGACACGAGTACCTGCAGAATCTGAAGGGAAAAAGCAATCTCATTTTCAGAAATACTGAAGTCATATCACTGCTTCTTTCTAATTTGTTTTTCAAATGAGTAATTCCCATGGCGACCAGGAGAAATGAAAAGGCAAGAAGGGATTGGGTGCTGGTGATAAAGTGGACCTACCCGAAGCTGCCATGTATCAATTGTGTTTTCAAAACTATCAATTGTAATTTTCAGATCCCTCCGAGCATGTGAGTTATTTTTGACAGATTCTGCCGACCGCATCCTTTGATATCTGAGAATGAGGGCAGTCTGGCAGTAGCTTTTGAAAGAACATCTATCCTCATCAGCAAGATAAAGCTGTCAAAGGAACCCAGAGACATCCATGGAAATAAATAATGATTCAATATGCAAAAACTAGTTTTCTAGTCCCACAGAAAGGTAAGAGAGGCACATTTCTGAGCACAGCATTCGAGCATTCAGATGAATGAGGGAAGGGAAAACTGGAATGACATGGTGGATTAAATATTCTGGAGGACTTAAATGATAGGAATTATTTTATTTCTGAAATGTTTGCTCAAGATACCAGTTTATCAAGGATAATCTCTTTGTGACATGTCAAGCACTTAAGGTGCATACCGAAGATGCATACATAGGTATCTGATGCCTAATACTGTGGAGAAAACCCTGACGGTTCTGTATTTTTTTACCTGGGTATGTGGAGTAGCCGCGAGACTGAGCATGTTACAGGAAAGAATTAGTTGATTGCATTTGAGAGTTGAATCGTATAATGGAACACAATAACAAGTTACTAGTAATTGCCTCAAAGCAGCCCTTAGATGGACAGTAAGGACAGGAATAACTTAATGCGTGGCATTAGCAAGTTGTATTAAAGCAGCAGCCTTTCTGCTGTGTGCTCACAAGTTTGTGGCCAACAGGCTCTCTGGGAAATGATTCCAGCTTGTAGAATACAAACCTCGGTGGTTTAATGTCTGCTCACAAGGAGGATAGGACTTACTTCCCTGTTTTCTGCCTTTTAATGTACTTTAATTGAGTAGAGAGTGGTTGGGTGGTTTTTTTTTTTCTTGAATGCATGACAGCATATGTTGGAGTGCATTCCATGCTAGTGGAAAGCACCTGACTAAAACTCTTCAAGCTCATGCTTGTTGTAGAAGTGCTTGTAAGCCCCAGCCACATACCAGGATCCACTGTAGCAGCTGAAGGTATTCACATCTGGGCAGCACAGATATAGAGGAAAAAAGATACCCTTGTGCCTGCAGGACTCGCAACTGAATTAATTAATTGAATATCAATAATGAGAGTGTCTGTTTCTTCATTCTTACCTTCCAGTGCTCTTTTATTCTGCTGTATTCCAGGGCTAAATAGCAGGAGGGGAGAAGTAATCCCTGGAGCTATGTAGGTCCTTCTAAAACTGTCGTTGTGGAATAAGGGTAATGTAGTTGAAGCTCTGGAGGTCATCCAGCCCAGCCCCGGCAGGGGCTAGTGCATCAGGCCGCTGAGGACCACGTTTAGTGGAGCTCTGAATATTTCCAAGGATGGAGAACCCACAGTTTTTCTGATCAGCCTGCTTCAGTGTCTGACTCCACTCACACTGAAAACCTTTTTCCTGGTCTGTAATTGCAGTTTCCTATGTTGAAGTTCCTGTCTTGCCCCTCTACCACTATGTGCTTCACTAAGAGACTGGCCACACCCTCCCACTCATTGAGGACAGCAAGAAAACAGGAGGTTTTTTGCCCATTTACTTTTAGGGCTTAACGAACCCACTTTGCTGTCGTTATTGTAGGCAGTAATGGGGAGGGAGGATGGAACAGTTTGAGTTGTAGGCACCTGTGTTGGACCTCCTGCTGCACAAGGGTCATTTGGTGCAGACCTAGTTGTATTTGCCCCCAGCAGCCTTGCTTGAAGTCATGAACTCATCATCCTCAGTCAGCGCTTTCTGGAAGGTTGGTACATCTAGAGATAGAAGAAGCGGTTGTCCTTCTGGGGTACCTTGAGCCCTAGAACTGAGCTTTTGAAAACTGGCAGTTGTGAAGGATTCCTCTGGCACTGTCTGCAGGAACAAGGGAGGGAAATAAAGCATTAAACATCATTGCTGGCATAGTTAGAGCGAGCTCTTTCAGTAATGAATAATTACCAACTAAGCTGAGCACTTAGTACAAGCTTCTTTCTTAACAGTTTAATGAATCCTCACTGTGTGTTGTGGTGAGTATTCTTCACTTCATTCTAGACAACGAGCACATTTTAGTTAAAAATCCAAGTGGTTACTGCATTCTGCCTGCTGAAACTCCCCCCTGCTGCTCAAGCAGGTAGGGTGTACATTGCCTCACGTCCTAGGCTGGTGCTTGCTGGTGAGGTAACCCCAGAACAGATGAGCCGTAAGCTTGGCACACAGTTTGCAAAAACAACTTGGTGGTACAGATCTGCACTATGTTCATTTGTTTATTATTATTTGAAAAGTAAGAAGTTTTCTGCAGTTAATTTTCTGCATTCAGAGAAAGGGCTGCCAGGGAACACAGTTATCTGCAGGACTAACTCTTACAAATTCTTCTTGGGCAGTTCTGTGTGGTAATTTCTTCAAAATTTATTTTTCTTGTGGTGATTGAATGCAGTGTATTTGTAAAGACATTTTTGAGCATGTTCCATCTTGGCTCACTGATCCCTGTGGTCAGTCAAAGTGTTGCAATGGGACTGCCTGCCGTACAGCAGGACGAAGGGTGGTTCCTAGGGAGTGGATGAAAAGTTGGTTTCAGATGCCCAGAATCCCAGTTCTGGGAGCTGAGAGCAAAGAACCAGTCAGGACATTAGGTCTAGTCTAATTTACTGCTTTTCATACCAATTAGAGAAGTGATTTCCTCTGTCAGTTAAAGTAATACTTTTTTAACCCCCTAAAGGCAGGATATAATCCCCTGAAATGAAGGGTATAATCTCAGGTATGTATAACACTGCCTTATATCACTGTGTAATGAATCATTTTGATATATAGGAGTAGGGAATAAATAACCTGTACACTTTTTGTGCATGGCCTTAGCTATTAAAAAAAAAAAATACAATCCCCAAACCTTCACTCCTGTCCCAGCCCTTAAAAGGGGGAGTTGTGGTTTAGGATGCCTGAGACAAACTAAGAAATGTTGGCCCTGATCTTGCACTCTCTGAAACCAGTGGCAAAATTTTTTACTTTCTTTGACTGTTTGTAAAAGCTGGAAAGAGATCAGCATCTTGAGCTGATGGTAATGATGAGGAAGCCAAATCACCCTGGATCATAGCTGAAGCCTAGAAGTAATGTCAGGAGCCAGGCAGGCTGTTACACAGACCCCTGGAAGCCAATATGTACCGTGGTAACACACTTTCTGGATTCCTGTAATAAGGAATTCTTAAAGCAGTGGTGGGGTCCCTCCACGTGAACTGCTGGCCCTGACCTTTCACAGATGGCCATAGCATCTCTAAATTGTGTTGTCTTATGGGAAAGATTGTGCTTACTCCTAAGCAAATAATTTTTCTTATAATTTCAGGCGGGAAGCAGGGGCAAAGAAGGAACAAGCTGTTTTTCCTGTCGACTGTGAGGCGTTTGCTGGTGTTAGCCTCTTAGATCATCTTGCCCATGGGCATTCTGTATTTTTCAAGTGTCAGGACAGTAGCCCTCAAGCTGCTGAGTGCTAAGTGCATTTGATCAGTATCATTAGCAGCCCCAAGTAATTGATTATTGTCCATTGCTGAGTATTCAGAGCAAGCACACAGCCAATGGCAGTCACTTAATCTGTCATGCCTGTATGTTCTTGTCCTCCCGAGACCTATCAGCTGTGTAGCATCTGACCCCATCAGGAAAATCACTGATGGCTGCTGCGTATTTACCGTGTACCCATTATGTCACCTGAACTGGCTGCAGTGTACATGGGAGGAGATACAGCGGGGACGGCAGAGTTGGTAGATCTTATTTTAGTCTTCCTTTTCATGCAAATCTAAGCCTGGATTTTTTGTGGGAAGAGGGGGTGGTCTTTAAATGTACACTGTTAAATTATTTTTCTGGCGTTAGTATTAATTGCAAGACTCAAAATAGGTTGATTAGAGTAAGACCTCACAGAGGTGTTTATAATTCAGATTTTAGAGATGTGACTAATGAATAACAACCACAGCTAATCAGTTCTCAAAACTGATGGTAATGAGCAGAAAAGGGGGAGGAAGCCAACCTGTATCTCGGCTAATGCATTTTTTCAGCGCTGCAGTGGAGGGTGGCAAGGTCTCTTAACAAGTGTTTGACTCGGATGGAGTTCTTGATTTTTTCACAGGAAAAGCCATTTTTGTTAAAGCAGTGCTTAAAGATTAATTCTAAATAACCGGTTGCCAATTACAGCCTTTAAAGTTAGGGTAACATTTAATAATTGGAACTGTTTGGAGACTTGAGGCTTGTTATGGCATCTCTGGGCTTTTTATTTATAAGTTGGGTTTTTCTGCATTCATAACAGCTACAGAAATGACAGCAGTGAACACTGGAGTCCTTTATTCACGGAACTGGCACTGCAGGGGCATTGGCAGGGCTTTTTTTTCCTCTGTGTTTCCAATATTTTTGACCTTGATCAAGGTCATTTCTTAAAGATGAGAGGATGTAGTAACGCTCTTGCTCTAATCCGGTCAGTTCTCTGCCCCTGTGCATGTTTGTTTAACCGTGTGGTGAATTTGCTGCTCTGAATAGGAAAGAACCTGCAACATATCAGATGCTCCTGAACTGGAACCTCTGTCAGGAATGATCCACGTGGGAATCAGGGTAGCGTTAGCCTTGGAAAATGCCTTTCAAGTCAGAGGCAGACAGCTTCATGTCAACTCTCTGTATTTCTGCCATGTGCCTTGTGAGGAGAGAGAGTATTTCCTACCAGCCCTTCAGGTCCATGCATTTTAATTTGGGGTTTTTTTTTTTTTATGATATTGAAGGACACACTAGTTATCCAAGTGTGTTCCCTGCAGTTGAACAAATAATTCCACTGACACCAGTGAGACTGCTTGTAGAAGGAAGGCAAGAAAAGAAACTGGCCCTGGCTGGTGAGGCAGATTTCAGTGCGCTACAGGAGGCTCTGTGTGTGCCTACTGCCTATTTTAAAAAAAAAAAAATTCAGGAACCTGGTTTTGTCATTTGACATACAGCTGAGCCTCCAGTTTGTACATTTTGTCTTTAAATAATACTGCAGAACACAACTCAGTGTGGGCATGAGGATGAGGTTCCTCTTTCAGCAGCGAGCGGTGTGGTTTCTAAATAAAGCTCCTGGTGGAAATTAGTGTGTTTCATACTTCAAGTAGTGGGGCAAACAGTACCCCAAGGGCAAGATTATTCCAATCACTTATGTCCAGCATGAGGCTTGGTGAAGCGAGACAGGCAGCTCTACACGTCTTTCGCCCCTTGCTCTGTTCCCCCTGCTTATCGTGTGCCAGCAGTGGTGTTCATGAGAGCTGGCTGAGAAGGGGTTCAGCTGGAAACGTACCTGTTGGGCGGAGAGCGAGGTTGAATTGCAGAGTACTTTGGAGCAGTCTGCTGTGCAACTACGTGAACGTTGCTGCTGACCTGGGGAAAGGCAGTGGAGAGCACACGTAGAGCAGCCAGGTAGCCCTCACCTGAGAAACAGCTCTGGTGTGGTGATGTATGGACATGTGGGTGCTTGTGCTCGAGAGGGACAGAGCAGTCATCTTAGAAAATTTTCTACCAGCCATGAAGTTTTCTGCCTCAGAAGAATTTTAATGAATAGTT
This sequence comes from Bucorvus abyssinicus, assembly GCA_009769605.1. Classification (NCBI taxonomy): domain Eukaryota; kingdom Metazoa; phylum Chordata; class Aves; order Bucerotiformes; family Bucorvidae; genus Bucorvus; species Bucorvus abyssinicus. The sequence goes on along the minus strand of CM020046.1, from coordinate 11,433,971 downwards.
TCTGTTTTCTGCAGAAAGTTGCGCTGTTTGAACAAACAATACTATAGGCAACTTTCTGTAAAGTCTCTCTGAAACATTTCACACACACAAGCGTACATATGTTAACAGTCAATATATAACAGAAATGCAGACTATTCATATGTCATAAGCAGTTTTGCAGAGGCCTGGCATTTTCCTGTGTTTCCCTGAACTTAATAAAAATTACAGCTCCTTTGAACGACCCTAGCCACTGCAAGATCTGCTTTTGCCCTGTGTCAGTGATGTGGCTGTTGAGCCCTGCGGGATGGTTCATGACACCTGATGGAAATTGTATCAGCCTTATAGGACTTCTAGTAACTTTGTCCTGGAGTCTTTCAATATTCTGTGTAATTACAGTTTACTAGGGTTCAGAGGCTCTAGTACTGACTTACTGCATTGAAGGTAATGGCAGCTTGACTCCCTTTGGGTGGGACTGCACATGCTTAATCCTTCCACGGCCTCGGCTTTAGAGTTTGTGGTGGCAGCAGCATGACCGTGTAAGCAGAGATCCAGCAGCGCTGGCTTCCTCTCCAGCTGAAATTTTTCATTTGAAAAGGTTCGTTGCTTAAAAGGCTGTTGTGGGTGGACATCACTTAAGCCTATATCAGTTCCTGGGTCAGCACTTGTTATGAAGACGTGTGTGTGACCTTTGTTATTGGAATGTGAACATCACGTCTTGAGAATTGTAGAGAAACGATGGTAGATGTTGGAGAGAGGAGGAGGAAGGGACCCTTAAGCAGTTTTTCTTCCTTTGCTTCAGCTGCAGGGCTCTGAGGAAGAGAAGGCCTTTTTTTCATTCTTTCAACCTTTTTTTAAAATTTATTTGCTGTCAGCCCTGGCAGAATAATCCCGCTGAACAGTTAAAACCATATATTTTATGTTGCAGCTGTGATCTTCATGAGAACAGAAATCAGAGGGACAGAGCAAACTAGTGCAGGGGGCACCTTTAAATGCACAGGGCTTTCATTTCTTAGTGGTGTGGATGTGTGAACACTGTCTCAAAAGCCAGCAGTGCAGCCAGCGCTACCCTGTATGCAGGAGGGGCTGGGAGGAGAGACAGAGGTGCTGCTTCCTCTGCCAGGGCAGACAGCAGCTAGTACTGGTGGGGGAAAAGTCCCAGAGCCTCGTCACAGACAGCCCTCCTGCAGCCTTGCCTACACTTGGCCACAGGGCTCCCAGGTCTGCAGCCCTCTTCTGGATCTCCAGCATGCCCTGGCTCCTCGTGCTGCACCTCCTCTTCCTCCAGCGCCTTGGGCACCTGCCTTCGCTGGGCTGGCTGCACCACTGAGGCTTGCCTCCAGCCTGCGAGCTTCAGCCATCTCCGAGCACCTCCAAAGCTTTGAAAGCATTTTTACATTTGTATTTTATAGGGGTTTTCCTTCCCAGCCTGTTCAGTTTGGGTTCATGACAGTGGATTTTTTTTCTGAAGTTGTCTGGTGTCAGGGTCCATCATATAAACCAGGGATCTTCCAAGGGAAAAAAAAAAAAAAACATTACTAAAGGTAGAGAAGCTGTTCATTGGCTTTGTCCAAGGTAGTTACAGTTGAAACTGTAGGCAATTCAAGTGATGCAGAGTTTTGCATGGCACATCTTGGCCTGTAGCTCAAATGAATATGGTCTATTGATGTGTTTGGATCCTCTCAATCACCACCTTCTTTTAAATCACTGAATCATCTGGTTGGAAGAGACCTTCAAGATCATTGAGTCCAACCATTCACCCAGCACTGCCAGGGTCCCTAAACCATGTCCCTCAGCACCACATCTACACGTCTTTTAAACACCTCCAGGGATGGGAACCAGTAGAAGATGGGACAGGAAAGAGAAGGACGTTTTTAACATGTTTTTAAACTGCCTCAGGTTAAGCGTGGAGATTTGTAAGAGGCTGGATGTTTGTACGATACATGTAAATGAGCAATAAATGGTGGCATTGAAGACACTTTATGTGCCTGCAAGTAACTTTTGGCTTGAGTCTAGTAACAAAGCAGAGCTCCTTTTATCTGGGGCTCATTCAAGCCCCCCTTGCAAAGCCATGTTGGCAACAGCCTGTCAGCCTGAAACTTTTACTTGGCCTGCTCATATTGTGTGAGAGGGGCTAAAATGCGTCTGTATTGGCACTGAGGTGGGATAATCAATCGAGTGAAGGCACTTCACTGGAAGCAGCATTTTCTCCCTGGTCTGAACAGTCCCAGGGGAGTTTTTGTGAAGTTCGGTGTCTGACACTATGCTCTAGAAATGGAGGCAGCATAATCCTGTCTTATTTTTGCTCCTTTTCTGAGCACGCAATGGAAGTAGGTTAAATTTGGCTGTGCAGGCTGGCCCGGTGAACTGGCCGCAAATACGGCTGGGGTGTGAGGGCTTCCCATCGGCCGGGGCCGTCTTCGACAAGTGGCGCTGGGGCGGAAGGGGGCAGCAGGGTGCCCGGGGGGCACCCGTAGGTCCGCAGCCAGCTGAAACGGTAGCCGTGGAGAGACACGGGCCATGCTCCCACTGGCGCGCTGCTTCGGTCTGGGGCGTCACGCTGGACAGTGCCGTTAAAGCCGGAGAGTACTTGTAGTCGTGCCAGCCAGGAAGTCCTTTTCCGGGGTTTGCATCTTGGTTTGAGGAAATGCTCTATAAGCTGCACGTTTAAAATAGTCCGTGGCCGGTGCCTGCGCTCGCTCTGCTGGCAGATGTTTCTGTGCGAGCGTGCCGATCTGGTTGGGGGAATCTGTTACACACCGCGTTTAGGTGCTAGCTTTGCTGTCTGCATTCTCTTTTCCATGCCACTAGCAACGGAGAGACTACGCTTGTTTTGTGCTTAAATCCTCTTTGTGTTCTTTATTCTGTGAAGAAGGTGGATAAACGGATCTTTTGATGGTAGTTAACCACTGAAGCAGATTTTTGCTTTGTCTGATTCTGGTTAGGTAGCAGGATGGGTGCTCAGATGACAGGAGTGTAGAGAACCCTACACTGAACAGGATTTTCTTTTTTTTAATGAAAAACTGCATTTCAGATTCTAAAAGCATGTAGGCCTCTGGAATTTGACTACACCTGGGTTACCGTTGATATTAATGTGCATCACTGGGGGCAGAGGAAAGTCACGGGTCTCTGAAGCAGTAACTTACTGTGTTTCGCCTCTGAAAGGGTTTTACCTGTCTATGAACAGGAAGGCACAGAAAGCTGAGGAACCTTTCAGAAATATTTTTGTTCTACAGCATGACCAGGAAAGAGGTTCCATCATTAGGACAGATTTTGCAGGAAATTACAAATTCACTGATGTAAATCCTGAGCTCCCCTTTTGAAGTTCCTCTTGAACTACAGGATCCCCATGAATTCCACGTGCACCCAAAAAGCAGAGAAGCGAGAGCATAGCCTCTTCTTTTTCTTTGATAGTGGTTCCCTTTATTCTTTTTTTTTGTTTCCAGCAGAAGAACAGATAAAATCAGGGTGTACTAAGAAATGTTAGTTGGCCAACTGATGCTATCCCATTGCATGTCCTTGGAATAAGCTTGCTCTTCCTGAACAGGAAACATCAGTACGTTTCAGCTGGGTTTTACACCAGTATGTCTGAAACAAAAACTTGGATTTTCATTGTTATGCAAAAAGGCAGCTCTATATGATTATGAACAAATGCATTTAAATACCTGTTATCTATTCCTGGCATTCAGAGCACCAAAACTACTATGGGAGGTAAGACCGCCGCAGGAAGATCTGTCAGCCTTTTAGTAGCACACTTATAATGAAGAATCTCTTTATTTTGCTCGTCTATCAAAATACGACTTGCCTTGAGTGGATGAGTAAAATTTTGCAACTCCGCATTAAAGTAATGCAATTCCAGAGGCAGCCCCAGCATCAGTCAGTTCCTGTCTTAATGTGCTGGGGGAGGTGTCTTGTTTATGCTTTGGTTTATTGCTTTTAGCTGGTGCATGGAGCAAGAAGACACCCACGATACCATGATGTACGTGGTATTGCTCATGCTAATCCCATTACTTTGCCGGGTATTTTTCACGCGTCTCGTCACCTCCCACCTCGCGTACTGCAACTTTCTTTGCTGGAGTCTAGCGCAACGAGCAGGTGTGGCTGGTGGTGCAGATGTGCTCCCGGAGCTTGGTGCAACTGCCTGGGATAAACGGGAAGGAGGAGGGGATGGCTGCTCGGTGTGTGCACATGCGAGCTGAGAGAGAGGTGGTGGGAGGGAGGGAAAGAGAGGGTGGGTGTGATTTTCCAGCATGTAAATCCCTGAGAACAATGAGCGCTATGGTCTGCCCTCGCTCCCAGCACAAAGGGGAGAAAAATACAGTGACCACAGTCACACCGGGCAGAATGTTGTCAAGCTAGAGGAGCGGAGCTTGTGCTTCGTGCCACCACCTGTGTCCGGAGAAACAAACTGCTGTCCCCGCAGCGCGGTCTTGTGTCTCAAAGAGAATTTGGGATGTGCCGGTTGGCAGCATCACCGCTCCTTCTCCTCAGAGAACACCCACTAATCCTTTCAGGCTTCCCTTTGGGCTGTAGTTGTAACATTGCTCCTGCGTGCTGCTGAAACGCCCTCAGCGTGCATGGGGAGGGCTGCGCTCCGGGCAGCTTGGGTGCTCACAATGAGGCAAATGTCGCACAAAGGGACAGGAGATGAGTTTTCCTTCCTTGTTACGTGCTTGGGCACGGAAAGCAGAGAGCCCAAGTCTGTTATCCTTTTCACAGGGCTAGTTGCCTTTCTGCCCACAGGGAGGATAAGTTGGCTTCTTTCGACAGAGATTTGCTTTTTGACTGCTATCATTCTGGAATCCTTTATGAAATGAAGGGGGTGGAGTGGGGGGGTTGGTGGTGGTGTTGGTTGACTGTTAAACTCAAGCTGGGAGGGCAGGCTTGCAGCGTGCTCAGCTTGGCCGTAGCAGCCCTGACTGCTGGAGAATGGTCCCTGTGAACCGCAGATTCTGGCTGTGCTGGGCACTTTGCAGGATGAGACCCTCCTGTGTTACTGCGATCAACGCAGGCCTGAAAGTGCTGAAGTGTGGCAGAGGGGAACTGGTGAACTGTGGCGATGAGGAATTGCGCAAAGGGCAGAACGGATTTGTGGTGGGAAACAGTAACGTTAAAAGCAAACAAACAAGCAAGTATCATAGTGCTTGGGATTGCTTTGTGCTAAGAGAAATTCCTTAGGCCAAGCAGCTCCATTTATACATTCTTCTTGTAATTGCACAAACCACGAGACTGTAATTTAACAAAACAAAAACAAAACAAAAAGCCAGCGGGGAGTTCCTTTACTTCTCTGGAAAGAGGAGTCAATTCTAAACGTTTGTTCCTTTGCTGCAATATGTAGGGGCTTTGCAGCAGTTGCCTGAATGTTAAATTATAGCACTTGTTTTACTCTTTATGTCTGTGTCTTGCGTGATGCAGTTTGTACCAGCAACATCTGAATGCTTTGGCTTACTTTCAAAGACTAGGAGAGTTAAGGGTCTTTCATGAAATAAAAGAAAATCCCCAAAATAGCCTTCTGTAATTTCTGGATTGTATTCTTAGCGGCATTAGCATATAGCTGGAGTTAATTCATTTGCATTAGTGAAAAAGTCAAAGCGAGAGCAGAATTAGACCTGTTTGAAAATCCAGCCAGAATCATATCTGATGCAACTCAATCCAGTCTTTGAATAGGAAGCCTGTCACGTTGCTTGTGAACCCGGAGATGTGGCCAGAACTAGGGCACAGGATTTGCTGAGGTGATGCAGCCAAGTCTGTGCTGTGCAGTGGCTCAGGATAGGCTCATCCCCTGTGTCCTGCCACTGTGCTGTACAGAGGCACCGGCCCCAAGGTCCTGCTAGCCAGCATCCCCATCTACAGAGCCCACGCTGAGCTGGGCTCTCCTACTTCCAGAGCTGGTCTGATCCCCCCAGACTCAGGTGTTGCTTGCCTGTTGCCCCATGTAGGCAGAGCTTTACATGTTTGAAGATGTAGATTTGTAGTGGGTGGGGGGGATGAAGGGGTGGCCAACAGCACTGCGGGATCCGGGCACTTAACTCCTATGGATTTTGGAAGGAGCCAGGTGCTCAGCTTGCACAGATGATCTGCAAGTCCTGAGAGATGAGACCTCACTAGGTCTCCAGGAGGAATTTTCCCCCCGCTTAGTTATCACAGTTATCTTTTGGCTGAAGCAGGAGGGCTGATGACCCATACAAACTTGTAGCAAAACTGTAAATCTCTTTAGCTATTAATATGTTTTGTTTGTTTAGTTTCTTTCCGAAATCTTGCAGACTTTTGTCTCAACAAGGCTTTGAGCATTATTTTTAAACATACTTTAGATGTATTTCCCATTAAATGATGGGGTCCTTGTTTTCTTCTGCTTAAGAAAAAAATAAGAAAAAAGGAGATAGACACATTTCTGGGACCTTCCTTAAAACATGTATTATTTGACATACTTTTTATCACATCAGTCCTGACCTGAGTTCTCTCTAAACTTAATAGTTATAATATTTTAAATCCTTCCTCAGATGGAAACTTCTCCATGACTGTAATATGTTTTGTTCTCCTGTATCCTTTTAGAAATGAGGTAGCAAGTACTTGAGCTTGAGTGTGCATGAAGGCTTTACATATACTTTACATTTTTTTTTCTTTCCTTGTGTTAACACATTCCCCACTCTGTTGTCTTGTTTCTTTCCCACTTCTTTGTCCTTCTGTACAGAGCAGGTGTTTTCACTCAACTGCCTACAGCGATGCGAAAGAATTTTCCAGGGAAGTTGGAGTTAAGATAACATCCATCGGTGTGTGTGTGTGAGGGAACTGCTGCTTTTTATGTGCGTTACCTTGCATTTGTCTACACTAAATTTCAGCTGATCAGGGAATATTTCCTCAACATCTCTGGAAATTATATAGTTATTGACTGAGGGGGAGAGAGAGGATAGAAATTAAATGGTCACAACATTTGCTGAATATTTACTAGCGGAGAGGGAGGGCTCCTTTGAAATGAGACCGGTTTCTCACAATCTCATTTCTCTGTGCTGTTCTCTCTCTCTCTCCCCATATCAAGCGACAGGATTAGGGAAGGCATGAAAGAAATTTCCTTTAGTTCTCTTTGTTTTGGGAAGACAGGGCAGCATGAAGTTGGTGTCGCAGGGGTTGTGTGCAGGGATCGTTTCAGGGCTGGCATTTGCTCAGGGAAGGGATGGTGGGTCAGGGATGGAGTGGGCAAGGGGGAGGTAGCTGGTGGCACTCACTTGCCCCAAAAGTTGAGACCTGCAAGGGCAGAGCTCACAGCAGGCTTCTCGGTATGCAAGAAAGCTTCCAGGATTAGGAGTCTGCCTTATGTTCCTCATGCTTATGGGTTGATTTCTCACCATGACTGGACTTTGGGAAAACCTGTACTTCCTTGAAAGAAAAGCAGATAAAAATAATACCCATGTTTTTAGCTCTAATGCAGAAAAAACATATTGTTCCCTTCTGCAAACATGTGCTTGCCTTATGTGAGGAGAGGCACTGCTCTATCACTTGGAATAAAAACAGTCAGTGCAGGGACACCCATCCAGGGCAAAGGCTGCATTTGCTACCACTATGGACTTTTTGAATTGTGTTTAAGAAAAAAAAAAAAAAGGTGAACTGTAACCTCCGTTGGGTTTGGTTGCCTCTAGTTGTGAACAACCAGTTTTGAAAGTCTTAACCTGATTTTTCCAAACAGAAAAGCACTACCCAGAAAGTTCAATTCCATCTATAATTGTTCTAGCCAAAATTGAGATCTGTTTTCCTTCCTAAACATCAGGAGCCTCACAGTTGTCAGTGCTGTTTCCTCTCTGTACCATGGTACGGTTTGTTGAGATATTGACCAGGAAGCTCCAGGACAGATGAAGGTTCATTTTCTGAGATTTAGACATAGCCTTGTTGAAACTTCATTGATGTTGTGGATTGATATAAGTACGTACATATGTATTTAGGATATGTGTCTGCAAACTTTCTAAGCAGCCTGTGGCAAATGAAAACAGAATCTTTCAAATGTGTTTCTATCTTTAAAGACCAAACACACCAGCTGAGCCATCTACAGCTCCCATTGCCATCCAAGCCCCAAAGTCTGTGTGCTAAAGCAGTCGGGGTGAACCGGTTTTGAGCACCACCTTTAGCTGAAGATTTGGCGTAGGAGGTATAATTTGTCATGTGGGCTACTTTTAAGCAAAACTCTAGGCATTCTTCAAAGAAAGTTTCTCTTATTTCATACCGGCTGTTCTTGTTTGCTGTGACACCAGAAGGTAGTAAAGCATGCTTTTAAGAGCATCTTTCTCTCTTGAATGTGCGTTTTTGTTCATGCTTGTGCTTCTCCTGGCACACCCATCTGCTTTGGGGTTTGTAAATGGCACACATCGCTTCGCGGGCAAGTAGCAGACATGGAAAAGTGCCCATGGCTGCTGGCGAGATCAGGACTGCGCACTCAGAGAGGAAGGTTGAGCTTGGCCTCTCTCTGTGGAGAAGACCGGCTTGTCAGAGACCCACGGCTTTCAGCTGTGGCCTTGACTCTTGACACTGAGCTTCTGAGGCTTTGGGGGAAACTTAAACACCTTTAATATCGTTGTGTTTTCTTGCCAGAGCGCCTGCTACTTCACAATTTCACTGTGGTGTACACTGGGCCGAGCGAGCTTGGGAAAGCAGAGTAGTGATGAAATGATGCAGTGCAATGTTTTCATGAAGTACCTGGTCTGCTTGTCCTTTTTCCCTTCTGGTTGACTATTTCTCCCCTTTCTCCCTTCTCTTTTCCAAGAGCACCTCTTCTCTTTCATGATGTCCTACTGTGTTGTCTTATCTTTCTAAAATGCTCTCTGAGCATCCATGTCCAGGGACCTCTCTGGATGGTATTAAATAGTTGGCTGCTTATAAAGTTACACCGTCAAAGTATCCTGTCCACGGCCTGTTGCAAAATGGGAGTTGAGAATGCAGTATCTTTTCATCAGAGAAGGATGAAACATGTTCACTGCTAGATTACGATTTAAAGAGAAATCACTCAAGTGCTGTAATTGAAATACCCAAATCATGGGCTGAGTTCCTCCTGCTGTGGAGTCCTGTTGCAACTTTGCTATACAGACTTTGTCCAAAGGTTTTGAAGGGAGAAAGCCTGCCAGGAAGAATAGCAGCAGAAAGGGGGCAAGATAGAGGCATCAAAGGGGATGGTACTGACAGAACTCTGCAGTGATGAGGTTCCCATGGCTCTTTTCCTTTCTCCTTCTCAGGAGCTTTCTCCTCCCCCAGTACAAATCCAAAGGGGAAGCAGTGGGCATTAATACTTCCTGCTCATCAAGATGCGAGCAGCCCACCAGAGCCCAGGGAAGGGGGAAGAGACAGGGAGGTGTAATTTGCCACTGTTCTTGCTGGCTTCAGTGAACGTGGCTCACCATGGGTCCCCCTCTTGCTCTTGTAAAATACATCTGAATTCAGTACTGATATAAACGTGATGAATTTCTGGTCTGTGTTGAAGGGCACAGAGTGGTGCTGCATTGCTCTTGGGCTTGCTCAGATATACATTTCATGTATCACTTACCTACCACGCCGGGTGGTTATGAGGATTAATTAGTTAATGTTTGTACAGCACTTTGAAGATGTAATGCACTATTAGGCTCGAGTCTCTGCTTGATGCATGAGTAGAACACCCATTAACGCTAATGGAGGTTGCATGCATTTCTCAAGCAGGGAATACATAAATGCTAAATATAATTGTAATTATTATTGTATTTCACAATATTACTTGATCAGGCTTTTGTAATTTAGCTTAATTTTTTAAATATATAATTTGCAGAAATAAAAAATGCCCTTAATTTTGAATCTTGCTTTCCAGAACACACTCTGTCAGCCTGAAAAAAGCAATCATCCTTCATTCCTCATGTTTCATTGTTTTCTTCTCCTCTTTGTATCTTGTGACCAGAGGTAGATTTCTGTGCTCTGCAATTGGCAGAGGTACCTTGCTAGGTAAGGAAGAAAACTCCCAACACCTAGCTCAAATAGTATTTGATTACTGCTAATTACAGTGCTGTCACATAGACAGGGGGAAGGAACGACGGCTGGCTTTGTCAAATAGCAATGAAATAACCTGCTGTCTGTCTACTGACTTAATGGCTTTAATTGCCAGCGCATAATCAAGATCTGGTGAATTTGTTTGAACATATCAGCAGGCACCAAATATTTCAATTAAGATCAAGTTGTATAACTAGTGTTGCTCGAGCTAGAGCAGAACTCTGGTAAATTCATATTTTTGAGGCTCGTGAAAGGGTACTCATTGGCATGAGCCAGCAAGCAAACTGACAGCTGGGGGGTTTGTTCAGACTTGGAGTAACCTTCTCCTCCTCTGATGCTCCTTGGACCCCTGTAGGTAGTTCCCTTCTGTTTTAAGTCTGGTTTCTTTTTCAGGACGATGTCACACAGCAGAGTCCATGCACTGTGGGCTTTCTACTGTGAACCCTTCCCCCTGTCCAGCCCAGGCACACGGGGTGAGGGAGGCCTGGGCTGTGGTGTGCCTCTGCTGTTGTCCCAGAGGAAGGTCTGTCTTGGCTGCAGCAGCATGAAGTGCAGGGCAGTCTGATTGTCCTCCCAGAAACGCCATGGCCTAGCACACCAAAGGTGGTCTTTTTCCTCCATGTAAATGATAGAGTTTTTTTAACATTTCCTTTTGTCCCTCATCCTCCTGCCAGAGCAGTTTTTTTCAAGAGATCAGTCCCATTCTATAGCCAGTGGATCTTACAAGAGTTTGGGATGAATGCTTGAATTACATTCAGCTTTGAGAGGTGAATTTTTTCCAAACTATCTGAAGTCACTTCATTTAATTCAAAGCCTCAATCAAAGATTTTTGCTCTATCTTTGAAGGATCCTTCCTTTGGGGATTCACGCCCATTCAACCAGATCATTAACAGCTTCTTAGGCACAGAAGAGCAGGTCCTTGTGATAAAATCTGCAAGGCCATGACCTGGCCTTGCCTTTGCTCTTTCATTAACCACTGAAATGGGAATCTTGCACTTCTCTGAGGCTGCTCTGAGGACTGGATCTGTAGACTATAACCTTTGCTGTCCTGTTCATATTTAATCATGACATGTGAAAAGACCCACCTGTAACAAGTTATCGCCTATTTACCTCATCAGTTTTCATTTAGCTGTTATCTCAATTTTCTGTTTTCTTTGAGTGGTTCCTATGGCTTGTTGCATGGCAGGCATTAGTCTGGGTTGGTGGATGGATGTTCTTGGCACTAAGGTCTCTGTCACTTAAACTGATCTTAGCTTTGGTGGTTATAATTCTTGCCCTGACTCCAGGAGAAGTGAACTATGTTTATTTGTATGTTGTTACCTTACCTGTGATCGTCTCTTAGCTTCATCCTCATACCATTCAGTGCAGCGTTGCTTGACCCCAAGACATAGCTATGACCTATCTTCCCCCTGCCCTCATGAGCCCTGTAATTTTAGGGCTCGTGCTCAGCAGGCATGAGCTCAAAAACTGGCATGCAGAAAATTGCAAGTTCTTTTTGTTTATTCTGAAGGACCTTTAGAAAGTTGTACCCACCTCCTGCTTAGTTCTGGCAAAGCTGGAGTCATTCGTGCGTGTGTTTAGTGGGAGCTGTCAGCACTCTACAACTCTCTGGATCAGACTTGGAGTCTGACAGCTAAAAACAACCCCAAAATGCAGAGACGATGTATGACAGGAAATTAAGACAGGGTTTTCTTCCTCCAGTATTTAAAGAGGAGAAGCCTAGACCACTAATCACTGGTACCAGTTTGGCTTCTTTTGGATGCGTGCGTGTACATGTTTCAATGAGTTTAAGCCTTTAAGTGGGTTCTATATGTGGATATCTTAAAGATATGGAGAAGCTGATACTGTAATAATAGGGTAAGTCAGAGATGCTGGGCAAGGTCAGTGGGCTCGCATCTTGATGAAGCCAAAGAGTGGGAGGAATGAGGAGGGCTTGTGAGAGTACATTCATTGTGCTTGCTGCCCCTGAATCTAAATTTAGCTGAATTCAGGAAACTTGAATCACAAAGGAACCTGCACTCTTTTTTTTTTTTTTTTTTAAATCAGTTTTTCCTTAAATTTCTTTCTTTTTTTCTTTTTTCTTTCCCAGCTACTCAATTTTATTGTCCAACTGAAATAACTTACGTATCAGTCACACGGTTGTATTACTTTCAATGATATCACACAGAACTAAATTACATACTGTGCTTATGGACTTTCCACCTCTACCAATGCAGACAAGGCTGGAACAGCAGCTGCCAAAACACTGCATAAAAAACCACCACTTTGACGGACAGGGAACAGTCAGTGTTCCCTATTTCTTAAGGGGAAAAATTACAGAATGAAACAGAAGTGTCACAGTTTGCTCTTTTGTTAGTGTGCTTTCCATTTTCTGTGTCTTACTAGTTCTGTCACATACCGGTAGCCCAGTAAGAACTTCCGTGCTATGCAGTTCATCTCCATTCTCTACCCGATAAATACCCACCCTTTGGAGGATGCTGTTTCTGTTGTTTTTCCATTTCACTGGTTGACTGGGTAGGCATTAGTGTTCTTAAAAGGACAGAGCAGATGCTTGGATAGGGTAAATCAGCATAGCAAAGCAGTTGCTTCCACTTAGGGCACCTGAGGTCCCCTTTTTATCTTTTTTATATCTACCCTTTGTGCATTTTGTAGCTCCAAACAAACTTTGCTAATACAGTTATTGGCAATTATGCCTTCATTAGTTTCTGTCTTGCCTATAATTTTGCCAGCACTCCGGTCTTGTTTACTTCTCAAGAGCTGTGAGCTTTGGTAAGAGCTTACATCCAGCTTTTAAAAAAAAAAAACCTGAGAATTCCTGTTTCCTTCTAATTATTTTCCCAAGTAAGAATTAGTGCAAGGTGTGTGTCTTTGGGAGCTCTGCTAGGTAGAGCTGAAGTCAAAAGTTCTGCTCTCAGTCTATGTCATCTTTAATGAGGTTTGCATTGCCTTTTAAATGCAGTCCAAGATAATACTCCTGAAATGCTCCTACCGTAAAGAGTTGTTGGGGTTGTGCGTGCCTTGGTGTTGAGAGAGGTAGCAGAGAGCTTGCAACAAGTGATGTGGAACAGCGCAGTGCTGGGTGCTACTGAGGTCAGATTCTTCACTGTTCACTCTAGTATTTTGATTCTTTTCAAAATTCTCATTTTATTTTTGCTGATGAAATTTCTTGTTGGATGCCCTTCCATAGAAAACTTAGTAATTTTCCTACGTAGTTAATATTCAGATATAAAAAAAAAAACTATTACAGTTTAAGTGATGAATAGATGCTAATTTATACATATATACTTATACTCAGAATGCCTAATTAATGATCTTCTGTGTCAGTCACGGCTATGCAAATGATTATATTTTGCAACTCTTATCATAATTGTGTTGCCCCGTCTGGATTCACTTTGGGGGAATGTTTTTACTGCAGTTTAGGAAGGGAAATGAAAGAGACTGAGCAACAAACCAACCCGCAGTTAGTTGACGTCTCACCACTGCAGCTGATGTGGCTTTTTAATCATGCTTTTAGTTTTAGCAGTTGAAATGGGAATGGCAGCAGTAAAGAATGTGACTGCTTTCTAGCTATGCTGATCAATGAAAGCTAGGTAGATCCTGGTTGGTTTTACCTGTGCCACTGGGAGGTGTGCACGGGAAAACACCTTATCTCCCCTTGATCTCCAGTGAAAGGACCTCAGGTTTAGCATTATGAGCCACTTTTGATGGACTAGACAAAACCGTCTACCCGATTGTAGGGTATGTGACGTGCTTCGCACGTGCTGTATTGGCTGATAGGTGCTGGGAGCTCTGTCAAGCAAGGGCAAGGTTGTCCCTGTTCCTGTGCTAGAGCTTTACAAGCTTGTTATCTTCATGGTGGGTGAACTCAGTTCCCAGGAAGACCACCAAGGTAAGCCTCTTCTGTTGAGCAGAGGCATGTTTCAGATTCAGTCAAGAAAGGTGGATATTTGCACCGTGTCTGAGGTGTCAAAGGTAAGAGGTTCCTCCAGAGGTGTGTTTGGAGCAGGAACCAAGTTGGAGGATCTGAGTAGCTCTCTAGAGAATCTCGCCTATCCTTTTCTACTGCACAGGGAGCTATAGTCACTATACCTTGCTGCAGCAGTGCCTACAGTTAAGTGTTTTGAGGGCTCGTTGTGAAGCCGTAAATTCGCATCTTTCTTTGAAAAATGTCTGCATCCATGGCAAAGTAAAAGATTCGCAATGTATTTTATTAGGGCTTGTGGGTGCATTTTGCTACATAAATAACTCTATCTTTCGTAATTACAGGGAACATTAAATAAAAATTATGATTTTAAGCTGTGATATGTACTTGCAGTGAAGCTGGTCCAAATTTGCAATTCTTGGGATTTGGACAAAGGAAAATAGACAGGGTCAGTTATTTTATATGGCTATGTTCCTGGTTGCTTGCGCTGAAAACAGCTGTGAGGAGGAAAAAATGTAAAACTAACAAATTTCATGCAATTACTGTCCTCGAAAAACATTTTTTAATAAATTAGTTAATGGAAGCTTGTTTCTAACCCTCCAGTACTTATATCAGGTTGCTGAATGGGCCGAGGGTTTCCTGGGGCTGGGGACAGCAGGGGTTCCCCATGGGGGTGTGTCGGGGTAAGGCTGGGCAGCTGGGTCTATGCCAGCCAGGAGCAGGACAGCCCTGCGCATCGGGCACCTCCCTGGGGACAAGGACATGAGCCCATGGGTGGCTGGGGCAGGGCTGTGGGGAGCTGGAGGCTGGTCCTGCTGTGGAGCTGCTAGGGCAGGAGCTGATGTGAGGTCCTGGGATGAGGGGTGCAGATAGGGCTGGTCAGGACTGTTGAAGCCCATTAGTGTCCATCAGACCCTGAGAATTATTTCTGCATTAGACTAAAATAGACTCTTGTTAATATTTACAACTGGACGTGTAAGGAAATTCTTAAGAAATCAGAAATTCCTGTTGTGGGGGATGGTGGGGATCTTACCTGGACTACAAAGAGAAAAGTGCCTGAACCTAGAACAATGGTGGGGTTTCTCCCTCCAGGCATTTTTCTTGCTGACTATTTTATCAGGTGCTGGGTCCGATTTAAGGGCCTCCCCTCGTTACCTTTAGCCTGTGTTGGAATTATTTGTGTTGCTTCACTGACGCTGTGTGTATGAATGAGCACTCGGTGCCTGCAAGGAGGACATGAGGTGATCCAGAGGGGAGCTGGAAAGAGCCGTAGAGCCACTGCAGCGGGGTGTGCTACCAGGGCACATTGACCCTGCTGAGACGCAGCCCGAAACTGAACTGGACGTGTGGAGTGCTTACGCAGTCCAGCTGCTCGAGTGCAGTCTACATGGGGTGGCTGCCCTTGCCTTGTTTCAGTCAGAGTCTGGCATTTGTAAGCAGATGGTGGTGGTTGTGCACAGCCCAGGAAAAGGCTTGGGCTGAATGTTGCTCCAGGGAAACTCGGATCTTGCCTCCAGTCAGGAGAGTTCACAGCTCTGCTCTTAGCACAGCTCTTAAATCACCACTGGGATTTGCAAGGAGTTCAATGCAGCATAACTATCAAATCATGCCTCCAAATTGATCCTGTAGGCTGGGATGTCGGACCCTGGCCGGGGTAGCTATTGATTCCACACAAACAGCCTCGCAGAACGGGCAGGTGGTGTGATCTATACTGTTGTGCTCTTTCCTCGCTCTTACAAGTTACAACCATCGTGACACAGGCATCCAGCAGCTCCATGACATCAAATGCTTCATCATAGCAGGATGTGTTATTCAGGTCTCTGCACAGGGAGGCGCACACAGTGGTGAACTCTGGACGAGGAGAACCCAGGCAGTGAACACCGGAGAGATTGAGTGCTCCCTGTGAAAGCAGCAGTGTACAGAGAGGTGCGCTTCCCTTGTTGTCGTCTTCCTCCCTTTCTTCTCTTCTGCAAAGGGCTGGATCTCTCTTGCAAAAATGCTGACACTTAGGTGTTCACTGCTATTATTTATAGATTAAATCTGTAATTGGTTGCAGCTCTTTAGGGACACGTTCAGGTGCCAATGCTTTTTCAGTGCTTGTTATTTGGGTGGTATGTGGTATGTACATTAATCTTAGATACGGTGACCCCAGGACTTCTTGTTCTGATGTATATATGCCTATTGCCATTGGAAATGCTCCCCAATTAAGGAAAATGCTGAGCAAGGTTTGAAGTATAACCAACAGCTTGTTTGGTAGGTTTTCTCTGAATTTGTGTTACTTAGAATCTGTCACCCCTGTTATAACTGAAATGTAACAATGGAGAAATACCAAATTTAAGGAGAAATGGAAACTTCTGCTCCATGGGCAGCTTTTCATGTGTTATGATACAAGTTACTAGAGTAAAGCTTTTCCACAGAGATGGGCTTTTTCCAGGGGAGTGGTAAGGAAATCTTCATTTGGTTCTTTCCATTTTCTAAAAAATGGCTCTGCATCAGCTTGGGAGTTACAGGAAACAACAGCCCGTGTGGCTTTGTTCTGCTTGTTCCAGCTGCTTATTCGAGACTGAAGGGCAACCCAGAGAGGAGGGCTTGACAAGTTTTGCTTGTAAAATTAACAGCAAGTTGCTATTACGTAATCTCAGATTAAGAGGTGCTTTTAATGCTTGTCCTGGTTCATCAATATTTTTGCTTTTGCACTGAGTGTTTTAAAATTTAGGTATAGATATTTAAAATCTGCAGGTATTAGTTTACATTCCTGTACCTTAAAGGCATGGCAAGCTGAGGACCTAAACTTTGTGGTGATGTTTCTCAAGTCTCTAATAAACATTCCCAGGGTGTTTTCAGGCACTGCATTGTTCATCTAGCTTTCAGCTGCTGCTCAGAAATAAGCAAATGCAAACCAAAAATTGCTCTTGGAGTTAAACTGCAGAGGAGAAGTCCATGAAGCTGCTGGAAAAACAACCCAGCCACCCTGAATGAGCCAATAGCAGGGAAAGAAATACAACACTTGTAGCGTGAAAGGCGCTCTCCTTCGCTCTTTGCATGCGTCAGCCACAAAAATAGCAACATCGGGAACAAAGCTCTGTTGGTTAATGAAAGAGGAGGAAAAAGGTGAGGCTGCTCCAAGTTGTGCTAATCACGTTCTTTCCCGTGATAGCCAGGTTACCTTGGTGTAGTTATCGCTGCAGAAGTGCAAAGTTTGAGTCTGCCCCTCCTGACATTTCTGCTTCTGTTTCTTCTCTTTGCCTGCTCGTATTGGCTTTGTGGTCACTTTTAGCTGTGTCAGCACATTGAAAATTGCTGACAGTAAACACCGAAGGCATGCATGCATGCTACTGAAAAAAAAACGAAAACCCACAAGGAAAACAGCCTTGGGTAAATGGGGGATTTGCTCACTGTTACATGTTCACAGCTTCCAGGCACAGTCTGGAGCCTCTTACAAAATAAAAGGTTTGGAACTTTCCTTTTAGAGGGAATTGATACAGGCTACAACATTGATCACTTTTCCATGTGAGTTTTGGTATGTGCAGTAGAAGAGAGGTTTGTTGTGCGTCATACTGTGAAGAACAGGAGAAATACTCAGACTTTGAAGCAGAGCTGCAGCTGCAGGCATACAGGATCCTGGGGTTGAGTCGGGTAATTCGGCCATCTCTGAGAGCGCCTGGGGATTAAAGAGGGACTCACAGGTCCAGTGTTCTGTGTCGTCATTGCCATGCCCACCTTCAGGAAAGGGAACAATGCAGAAACTGCACAGTGTGCTGATCAGTGTTAAGTGCGGATGAAATGCTGGGCAGGAGAGGGCAGAAGAAGGTGCAGCGTTGGGGCAGTGCAAGCTGGGGAACAAGGCGTCTCTTGTAAGTGCCCGAGTGTACCGGCACTCGCTAGAGCCACCGGGGTATCCCCGCGTGCCTGCCGCTTTGCTGTAGGTTCAGCGTGGCCTGGTTAGCCAGCAGGCATGGAACCGAGAGGCCGGACTCTGCTTCCGCCAGACTTGCCTAGGTGCCATACCGGGCACTGAAAACGGACGCAAACCCCACGAGCTGGGGTTTGAGCTGCACCTTGCCAGCGGCTGGGCTCGTTTTACCGGGTGCTGGGTAGGCCGGACTCAGTCAAAAATGGGGTTTGCAGGGAGTCTGTTGCTATTTTTATACTTTACCCAGCTGCTTTGGAGCCACTGCGGCTGTCTGAACCAATTGTAGCGCACACCTTGTTGGAAATGCTCGTCCTGCCCGGCATCATGCGACCTCAGAGGCTCTTGCCAGGAGCCAGGCCGCTTACCCACCCAAGAGAAGCTCCTGCAACAGGGGCCCTGCTGTGGCGGGTGACCCGGGGGCTCCGCTCCCTTCCCTTCCCTTCCCTTCCCCTTGCAGAGGCGGTGCAGGCCGCAGACGAGGCCTGCGGCCTGAACCAGGAGCGCAAAGATAAAACACAGGCCGGCATCTCCTTTCCCTGGAGTTACAGGACAGTGTTTTTGTGGGAATTACTGATTACTCTGCCTTCAGCTGATGCTGTTAGGATCAGGATTTGAACCTGATCTATTCTGAGAATGGCTGCTCAAGAACAGGACGGGCAGACTCCGTTTAGACGGGGTGGTCTGGCTCGCGCCAGCCAGCCACGCTGCGTTTCAGTGCGAGCCGGCTTCAGCCTCCGCTCCGGCCTGCCGTAAACGAAGCCAGCCCGAGGCCGGGGCCGGCTTCGCTGCCTTGCCAGCCCAAGGTAGGATGCCATGAGACCCAGCTGCTGAAAGAGAGATCGGTGTTAGGGGAAAAGTCAAGGGATTTGTCTGCCCGTTTGTGCTCCGTGTGTGCCGTCAAGCCTGGCAGAGGCTGCGTCTTCCTGCCCCGCTCCGGGCGCTCCGTAGGCAGTGAGTAAATAAACCAGAATTATTTGTTTCTTGACACTGGAGATGACACCGAATCCCTGCTGTAAAGCTCCCTGCTTTAAAACCCCAAATATTTTTTTTAAAGAATTCCTAGGAGGGTGCTGGCACATAACGACTAATTTTGTAAATCTTGCATTAAAAAGGGGCTTGTTCGTTGGAGAGACTCGTGCTATATTTAGAACAAAACTTCATGCTCCCGCTGTCAGGATGTGAGCTTAATTACAGCATGCTGCAAACTTTGCTTTTGTGAAGGATATTTTTCTGCACTGCTTGCTTCAAAAAGCACAGTTTTGCTGCTATTTTTATGATGCTTTTGTAACAGCAGCGGGAATTGAAATGGGTTCGGTGAAACTTGAGAAGGATTCTCTGACAAAACCAGTGATAGTAGTTGTGCAGTTCCCAGCTCGTAACTTCTCACCAGCTGAAATGAATCAATGTCAGGAGGAAGGCACAGCTGGTTCCTGTTCTTTTTTCCCCTCTTTTTCTTTTTTTTCCCCATCCTATAACCTCTAGTTAATTTTTCTATTATAGCTCAAATTATCTGTTAAGATTTTAATATGGATCCGCTTTTGCTGCTGTGTTTGTGATTGGGTAACTGCTAGAGGATTGCGATAGAAAAATAAAACTGGTAAGTTAGCAAGTTTTACATCTGAAAACAATGACAAAGTACATGTGATTCGGCCTCCCTGCCTTAAGAGAACTGCTAGCTCCTTACCATAATTGCTGAGCTGTAAGGAGACTTGAGTCTTTATCATGGAATCAGGATGTGGTTTGCAGTTGGCATGCTCTGCTCCAGAGAATAGCAGAGCTGTTGCACCTGAGGTGTGGTGGTAGGGAGCTTATGATGTGTGTGTGTGTGGTGTACCTGAACAGCAAAGGATCTTAAGGCTGCAGAGTTAGAGATCAGGAAACATGGAATATTTGGGGGGAGTGGTGACTGGGTGGTGTGTGTTTGTTTTTTCTTAAGGCCTCTCCCCCTCATTCCGCAGAGTTGTTGCCTGTTCGCTGGCACTGTGTGTACATACATGTGATTCCCACCATGAGTTACCTTGTAAGGAAAGCGTTCTAGTTTAAGCAGTGTTAAAAAAAAAAAAAACCAAACAAACAATCTTGACCTCTCCCCAAACTGCTATGAGGAGGGATCCATGTTTCTTATTCAGGTGGCACAATTTACATATCCTGAAGGTGGCTAAGGGTGAGGATTACAGGCAAAATTACATCCACAGCTGTGAAGGACAGCTGGCACCTTTCAGAAAATGTTCTCAAATGCAATGCAGGACTGAGTTCCTGTTAAAGAAAACTTCATTGCTGTCAACACTGCTGCAGGAGAGGGTTTCGGTGTTTGGCACCAGCCAGGTGTTGGGTGCTTCTCTTGGTCACTAAGTCCTGAAGACCTGAGTCCTTGGTACCTCTGTAGTAAGCTGTCTGTGAAGTCCTCGGAGATACACAAGATGGAAGCGTTACCTCCTGAAAGCATCCTACTAGATTTCAAGGATCATTTCATGCTGAAGCAGAAAGACATGCATAAGCCAAGCACACGAACCTCACAGAAGCGCTGGTGTGGGGAGGCATATGGCCATGCGTGGAAGCTCAGATTTCAGAGAGATTTCCTTGCAACCGGAGAAATGCCCATGTTTCTCCTGCTGGCACACTGGGATGGCATTTGAGGTAGTAAGAGGGAACTTCTCAGGCAGTTCTGCAGAGTGCGCTGTGACAGAGGGTGCTGGACAGGCAGGCAGCAAGGAGAGTTTTGTTGCGCAAAGAGGCGGTTGCATGGGGAACAGGGAGAGGATGTGTGCGGGGGGAAGTAAAGCAGGGGCAAGATGTGCTTTGCTGTCTGGTCAAACACAGGAATTTTCAAGTCTAGATTCAGTCTGCACCTAGGGAAAAGCTTCCTTAAAGAAACTAAGTAATTCAAAGTGAGCAGCATCTGCCCTCTTACATTGATTGGAGCTGTCACAAAGAAGGAAAAAAAAAACCCCATATTTTTTTAATGGTAGTGGAGAAACTTTCTGCAAAATATTTCACTTGTGGACATGTTACGCTAAAAAAGCAAATATGACATAACTTGCTAGAAAAGTCATTATTTTTACGTTCACAAATAGTAATGTAAATGTTAAATTTGCTTTTATTTTCCCCCTTTGGTTTTTAAAAGCAAAATAAAATAATTGGCCGGGTGTCTTTGAGATTTGATGATAGATTACACAGTACGGAAGCTTGACACCTGGTAGAAACTCTCCATTCTGCAAAGCTTTTATAATGTAACAATATAAATTCATGTATCTCAGGTAAACTGTTTTCCTGCCCCCATGGGACTCTCACAAATTTCTCCTATTAGCATGGTGCAAGGATTCTACTGAGACCGCTCACCTGATGAGCAGAAAATCTACACAAGTGGCATTTGCAAAACGCCCAAAGAGAGAGACTATAGTTGGAAATAATAATAATTGAGAACATTTTTAATTTAGACAGGACCATGCTCGAAGACATTCCAGCATCTTACTAGAAAATTACTGCCACAATAACAAACAACCCTGATGGCTGGGGGTGGGTAAAATAATTCGAGATCGTGAGGTGGTATTGTGCCTATGTGCTGTATTTCTTGGCTTTGTTTTAACAGTATCATGGCAGACCTTCCCTGAGAAGGGTGCTCATTTCCTATGTATAGGATGAAAAGTTCCCTCATTTTCTGAAACACTGCAGGGCCCTCTGTTTCCAGAAACTCACTTGAGCAGCCCTGCTATCTGAGCGCCGAACAAATAAACCTCAGTCGTCCCTGTTTTGCCTGGGATTTTGGATGGCTGGCTCAAACCAGACTTCTCACAGTGAAGGAAGGTACTTGTTGAGCTGAATTTATTAACTGCGGTCCAAATATTGACGTTCCAGTTCTGCACTTACCTATTCTGAGACAATGTAAAAACAAAGCCAAGACCTTTGTAATTTTGTTTTTGCTTTATTGACAGTGTGCCAGAACAAAAGTGGTGTCATCTGACAAAATATAATTAATATTTTGCCTAGGACAACTTTGGTGTGTTTATGTTTCTTTAAACATAATCTAAGACATTTAGAAAAACCTTTTCTGTCAGTGAGAACTAAGCATTAGTCTCTAGACAATTCTTGCTGCAATTAAGAGTTACATAACAATCTGATTGTTATGAGTCAACATAATAAACTAGTAAGGATTAATAGAATATTTGGCTAGGAAAAAAGGAGACTGAGCGTCTTGTCTGTCTTTGGGCTATGTAAGAGAAAACCTCTTCCACAGAGGACCAAAGCTTTTTGAAGAGAAGAGACTGAAATGGATGATTTACTATACCTTCATAGAACAAGTGCTTTGACTAATACCTTGCCCAGGACATTAAGTAAATGGCAAAGCAGAGAATTCCTTTGCTAAATGCTGGTCTATTTGCATGAAGGTACTTCCTTTATGAATTGGGCTGGTTTGTGCTGAGAAATGCTGACTTACTGAGGTAGGCTGGGCAGGGGTTTTCATAAACAGAACATTTTTTACCTACTGTTGTTCTCTCTCCATCCCTTCTCTGCTCTTTAAAGGCTTGTGCAGCATCTCTGCATAGGAGGTAGTTTTTAAGTGAGAATGATGTGGTGTTTTTTTTCCTGAAAGAAATAAAATCTCCTTAATCCTAGACCCAGTATTGGTATGCTGCTTCAAGGAGAGCTGTATTAATGCTACTCATTTTCTCTTTAATATATTGCTACTTCATCACAAGGTTACTGCTGGCACCTCAGAGCCAGGTCTTGCAGGGAATGGTCAAGTGGAAAATAGGCACCTTGAGACCCTCTTTCCTCCGGCTCCCTGGAGAAGTGTAAGTAGGTGGAAAGGAGGAGCATGGAAGCACTGGAGAGAACGGTGTTCCGACTGCCGCCTCCCTCCTCTAAGTGGTAGTGCTGTTTAGGGTACAGGTCTTTCCATCAGAGACCAAAATGATGACAGGCCCGTGTTGAAAGTCACTTCTGTTGTCTTCTCTCCCCAAACCCGAATGCAGTAACAGCAAGGCTCTGGTTTCACAATACACCCAGGATGGATCTCGGAAAGCAGAGAGGTGTGAAAGGTCAGGAGCCGCCTGTTACTATAATACGTTTATCAGACCCAAAGTTTGATTGGGCAAATTAGATCAGGTAAGTATTTATCAGGCACAGGCTGCCATGTCTGTAAACATCAGGGCATACGCTATATGAGAGGGTAAATCACCAAGAGCAGGCCAAAGGCCCAGCAAATGCGAGCACAACAGCGCAGGGCATTCACTCCTCCCATCTGGGGCATGGCCTCCTTGGCAGAGCCCCAGCTGCAGAAGAGCCAGTGTGCAAGGGGGTAGCCAGGCTGGGTAAGGGGGCTGGCCTTGCAAGCTAAACAGGGAACAGAAGAGGAGGATGTTCTCCTTTCTCTTCCTTCTTAAAATCAACACTGGGTGATGTTTCTGTTATTACTGACATGTTTCAGAAAAAAACATCAGTAGGAGCTGGAGAAGCAGAGCTAGCACCAGCACAGTCTTTGTGTACTTTTGCTCAATGGGGCTTCCTCTTTCCTCCTGTCACTTATTCTTCTGAGGAGACTTTTCTAAGACAATAGCAGGCTCCTTTGCTACTGGCTCTCTTTGTGTCAGCCCACCAGCAGGGGATGCTTTCTAAGCCAGAATGAAGATAAAGTCCCGGAAGACCAAGTAATCAAAATGACGCGGGGGAGTGGGGAGCTACCCACAAAGTACAACTCAAGTTTTCTCTAATTCTGTGGCTTTCACAGCTGGATTGTGGTCGGGGCTAACACAAGACAACTGGTTCCTGGTGAATCTGAGTCTTCACCACTGCATGTTACTTGCAAAATCTGCCAAGTTCCTGAGGTCGCCCTGGCCAGCAAGGAGTGGGTAGGCAGGAGCTGCCATGGGAATTAGTTGCCAAAATCAGACAGCCCAGAAGGCTGCCTGTTTGGCCTACCCATGATGTCTGTATTGGTTTTGATTTGCAGCTGTAACCCAGGTAGGGGATTTATGTGAAGTGTAGATCTGAATCTAGAATTATATTCAGCACAGGAATATTTCAATTCTGGGAGTTCTGGTTCAGAGCGATTGCTTGTTCAAATTGCAGAAAAATAATCCCTCAACTTTTATTGGAAGGGCTTCAAGGGAAGGCCTTGAACAGATTTATACTGTTTCTTTCAATCTGTACAACACTGCTGCTGCTAGAGTCTGTGTGCGTGCTTCCCAAGGAGAACGGCAGACAACACAACATGTACATACAATGCGAGACTTTCAACCCGGCTACTAATGTAGAAGTGCCAAGAGGAGCATTATATTGGTCTGGATTTTCTTTCTTAAAGCTTTTTACAATATCTCCTTGTGCAGAACAGATGCAAGGCAAAAAGTACCTCTGAACAGATGCAAATCAGATAACTAGCAGAGATCAGAAATGTGTAGTGAACTTTCTCACACATCCATATGCTTCACTGTGCACTGAGAGAGCGGGAGGACGCTGTTATGAGCAAAGAGGTATGTGATGGTGTTTTCTACATAAAAAGAGCACCCTGGCAGCATGTCTGAGGAAGGACAAGCTGGAGTTCTGTGGGCCCTCATGGGGCCTGAGTGACTTGGAGGGGATTGGGTGCCTGTATCAAGGCTGGTGTGGTTTCCTGTGAGCATCAGTGTTAGTTGTCTGTGAATAGTAGGGCCTGTGAAAAATGGCTTTGAGATCTGAGTTCCAGGTTGGCATCTGAGTTTTGTTCCCTAAGGAGTTACCATTGCCAGTTACCAGAACTGCATTACTACAAGCAGTTTAGCGCTATTGATGCCATGTGTGACATGGATAACCATTTCTCTGATTGTCTAAACATGCAACAGAGAAAAGAGGAAGTATGCACTACCAGGTGACCTTAAAATCTACATTGTAAGATTGGTAAATCCTGCTGTCTCAGGCCAAAGAGGGCAGTTGTTCCATTTAACTGGTAGAAAAATGCCTGGTACTCTGATCCATTTCATAACTGTCAACCTTTTCAATCAACTGGCTACCCCCAGCCCCTAGCATCACTGCGAGTGATATTTTGGCTCTGTCACCCACACTTTATTTGGAGAAGTACCACATTCCGGTTTGAAAATGTAGCTGAGGACTGCGCTAGAGAAGCAAAGGCTCCTTGGTTTGAAATGGCTGACAGAGCTGTCCCAAAAGCACCCAATAGCCTTGTCAGTCAGGCTCTGAAATAACTTCAGAAAGATTTTGTTTTAAGGTAAGCCTAGCACAGTTTTTAGTTTGTTGTAAATGCTGTACTATGAGTTGCAGGGACCTTGGGAGATGGTTGAGGTGCAGCACCAAATGTGGGATACAGCAAATTACTAAAAGTGGGGTTATTTTCAGCTATTTGAAGCCAAACTAACCTCCCTTGTGTGTCAGTGTCCAGGAGCTAGTCAATCCCACGTGTGCTTTTCAAATTCTGCCCTGTGGGACACTCTCAGAGTGTTTTGCAAAGTACTTTCTGGTATGAACTGCATCCCGTTTGCCTCTATTCCTCAGGCTTCTCTAAAAGCCCACCCAAAACTGAATGTAGTCAGCAGCTTCTGATGTAAGTTTAGTAGTGTTTGGGCATATAACAACATTCCTATTAAACACCTTCTTTGAAATAAACTGCAACTGATCACTGTTTTGCCATTTTTGTGCACTGTGTGGTAGATTTGTGTGGTTAGCGATGGTAAACTCCAGGGTAATGTTGCCAATTTCAAGGCAGTGACTATTGATGTGAACTGGCAGGAACAGAAAACATTTCCAAAAATGTCTATCAGTCTCGGAGTACCTGTATGTGCAAAGGTCTGATGTTTAGATATCTGATACCTGGCATTTTTCAAAACCTGACTCCTTTATATGTGTAATTGAGGCACCCTTAGTATTTGAACTGCTCTGGAAATGAAAAGACAGGTGGCTGAGTTTTATTTTTTTTTCTCCTGTTTCTGTAACCTGAAATTCTGCAAAACCCCCCAGGCCAATAACCTTGTTTTCTGTAGTGGAGCCTCTGCTTGCCCTACTTGGGGCCTAGAAACCAAGTTTGGAGGTGACAACCACCACTATTTACTTGTTACATCACCAGTTTCTCTTGCTCCTCTTCCCCTTTTTGCTGCTCTTTCACAGAGGCAGAGCGAACCCACTGCTGCTTGTAGCAGGGTACTTCCCTTGGAGGCTTGGAACTGCAAACAAAACATTTAGTCTACATGTGGTTGTTTGGATTTCTAATCTGATGAAACCTTGCTCCAGATTCTCCCTGGAGGAAATGAAGCAGGAAATGGCATTTTCTCCATTTCCTTTACCTCAGCGTCACCCTGTGCATCATCTGATGAGATGATACTATGCTTGAGAAACACTTAGGGGATGATTTTTTTTCTCCCTGTTTTTTTCTCCTGACAAATGTAGGCTCTGTCAAGCCTTCCATTTATTTCCCTCGAAAGTGTGAATTATAAGAACGTTCAGGTTTTTTATCTAAGCAGATTGCAGACATTGGATAGGCAGACATAAATTTATTACGCTTTTCTTCCACTCTATCGATTAATAGGAAACTGTCTCCATTGTGCAGACCTACGTTCTAGAAAAGGCTATTTTATTCTCAGGAGTGATCCACTCAAACTGTAAATGCATAGCTATGTTATTATGGTGCATTTTATTCAGAGGGGATGGGAAGGAGGAAATTCTTGCTGCTTTAAACCTTACTGTGTTTTTTGCACATCTCCTTGAGTCAGATCTCAAAGATCTCAGATCAACCAATCAGTCCCTTCAGAGGCACCATTTTAAAGTAACAAGTGAGCAACATATGCCTTCAATTAACTGAATCTTAAAAATTAGTAATAATTTTGTCCTGAAATGAAAATTTCCATGGGAGTTGATGTTCAGTAGCCCTGTCTGTACATCTGTTTTGTCATTTGTGCTGGTCCATGTCAGAGAGCATGTGTGCCAGAGTCCAGGGCTGGCTTGGTGCCCACGGAGATTCTGGTCTGAAGGCAACAAGCAAAAACTGTAAGTCCCTGAAGTGGGAGGACAGCTGGGGGGACGCAGACCTTGAAGAAGTTGAAGGGACTATTGGGTCCCTTCCTTGAATCCCAGAATATCTCCTTAGTGATTCACCACCAAGAGATGGGAAGACAATGGGTGGCAGTACCTCTAATCACTGCGCCAGAGTTGAGAGTGACAGTAACATCTAGCACAGATTGTGTTATTTCATAGCCTAGCCTGTCTCTTATGATATAGCTCCCCATGCATCTCAAAGCTCAAGGTATGGCTTGTGTCAGGGCTTGAAGCTTATTGCCTCAGGAGGTGGAAAAACCTGTTGTGTTGTGCAGGGATGAGCAGTATATCAGGATGCAAAAGTAGACAGAAAAGAGCCTCATCCCACATATAGGTGACTGTGAGAGTGCAGAGCCTTTCTCCGACTGGAGCAAATGCTGATACTCCTTGTGAAGTGCTGTGGCTGGACCTTCCCACAGGACTCTGCAACTTCCTCTCACTACTGAATGCAAGCAAGTGGGGAAATCTACCTTTCCTGTCAATCAGAGCTTCCCCAAGTAACAGCAGAAGGACAAAATTGGCAGGGTTCTTGTCAGTCTTGCTGCTGCCCATAGGGTACTGATTATCATTAATGAGTCTTATTGATTTCACTGTGCGGCTTCTTGGGAACAACAGGAGAAGCCTGTCTGCAGCCTCGGAAACACAGCACGGCAGTGGGTCATATTTGGAAAGTTATCTGTGCAGTCACAAGGGCTGGATTTTTTTTGTTGTTGCTTTGTTTTATTCAAACTAAAGGCTAGATTCTGCAGAAGCTGATGATTTTGAGAGCCACATCCTTCCCCAGTCGCATCAGGAAATCATTCCACTTACCACCAGTGAGTAGGTGAGTCTCTAAAGCCCTCACAGAGCTGTATTCTCAGCTTCAAGAGAAGGAAGGAGTTGTAATGTGACAAGACTCTCTCAGGGATCTCTGGGTCTGATGCTTTTAAGACAGCCTGGTCTCTGTTCGTTTTGGTATTGGTTAGCTCTGGCTGCTGCATTGCTTCACCCATGAGGACTATGCTCTTTGCCCTGTCTTAGTTGCCATCCTTCTTGTAAGGTGTGGAAATTAAATCTCCAGATTCAAAGCCTTAACTGAAGGGCAGTGTGTGGCAGGATTCCCCCTTTACCTAGACATTATGTCTCCAGCTCATCCTCCCCCACCCCTCAGCACTGGCAAGGGCTGCCAGCAAAAACAAGTGCTATTTGTTTGTTTGTATTTTGCTGTAAAACTGAAAATAGGAAAGTTACTGTGCTTTTTTATTTTTTTATACATGCTTATGTTTTCTTAACAAAACAGATGTTTCCCAGCAGTTTTTCCCTCTTGGTTGAAAGCCCTTAATTTCTGTCAAAACACCCATCAGGCAGTCACTCTTTAACTAGCTGTACTAAGGCGGCCAGTGGCATCCTGTTGCCTGCACCGAGTTTTGAGTCCACAGGGGCTTGCAGCTCGAGCTCCCAGAGTAACTCTTGAGAGCGGAAGGCAAGATCTGGGGATTAACTCCATCCTCTCTCCACAAGTTGTTCTCTTGAATTGTAAAAAAACAAATAAGGAAACAATCTTCCCTTGCAGTTAGGTCTTTTTAAAACTAGAAAGTGCTTCCTCCCCCCACTCCCCCCACCTTTCAGTGTTGAGAATGGTGGTGTCCCCAGACAGAAGTGACGGCAGCCTGGTGACATTTATCCTTCAGTAATCAGTTAATTGGCGCAGCACTCTACGATTCAGCCTGCGCTTCTAAGGATCACACTGGATTTCTGACCTGTGAGAACTTTGCTTTGAAGGGACAGCTTGATCCTTAAGCCCATTAGCCAGATGTCAGCTCCAGCTGGGGTGATGATGGGTGGTTCTGGGTATGGGTAGGTGCCGCTTGTGCACCGCCAGCCATGTCCTTCCACCTTGGCTGTGACTAGGGTAGACATGTTCCTCCTCAAAGATGTCTACTCTACACAATCCCTTTCCTGCAGTGTGGAGGAGAGAGAAGGGTTTTAGCCCCCTCAGCAGCCAGAGGTGTGGGACGCAGCCAGGGGCATGAATGCCAAGCCAGCTGGCTCACTGGCCTGATCTGGAAGGGCAAATCCCCTTTTCCTAGGTTCTTTCTAGGGCAGCCGTGGCCAAGGCAAGTGCTTGGAAAACTTTCCACAGCATTTGCAAAGCTGCCCTTGGAGTGAGGCCAGCTTATAGAGTCTGTTTAAAGGGGGAAAAAAAAGTATAAAATGGAAAGATTCTCCCGCTCCCCCATCTCCTTGAGTCTCACTTAAAAGTAAAGGAAGTAGAACGTTTTAAAGCAGCTTTGTTTCTATGGATTAAATGGATTGAAATACAGCTTCTTTCTCCCTTGATTTTCTGCCCTTGGCCAGGTAAAGAGCTGGTCTATTGAAATATTGACTATAATTCGTCTGAGTTTTGGATTTTTTTATCTCTCACTGAAGCACAGATCTTTTTTTGGTTACCATCAACCTTCTATCATAGCTGTTCCTGTGTAACAATTCCCCTTTGATATGACAATGACTTTGTACAGGGGAAGGACCTTTACCAGAAGAAGAATTGTTTCAAGAATTGATGAAGGGTGAAAAGAAATTGGCAGCATATCATTTAAAAAAAAAAAAGGAAAGACAGCGCACCTTGGCATATAGACGAAGGGGGAGGAGGCGGCTCTGTGAAGGCAGGAGACAGCATTGCTAACAGGCCAGCTTAAAGACCCTCTTACAATGTGCAGTTGCTCTCCCCAGCTCGTCCATTGATTTCCTCCTGTCCTCCATAGGCCTGGCTGCAGTTAAACCTTGTGTCCTCTACGTGATGCTGAACCGAATCAGATTTTGCTTTTAGTTGTTCGATCAAATTTTCCTTCCTTGAGCTTAGAAGGCACGCTTGGGACTTTATAGTAATTGCCTCCCCACGCTGAACTGCTGATACCTTTATTGGATTGGCATAGGGTTTCAGAGGACTGTGTTTAACATGCAGTGAGCCGCAGCAATGCAAACAGCTCCAGTGTTTAAACAAGCATCCATTAGGCCAGGAAACAAGACAGTGCCAGCCCATTTGGTGCTCTTTAGAGCTGGCAGCTTGAGGGAAATGGTGCAGCAGGGCTTGCTGGTTGGCGAGGGGGGAGGCAGGATGGGGGAGACACAAATGCAGCGTCAGGAAAACAAGCAAAGCATCGCTGTAGGTTTGTGAGAAATGAGCTGGGGGGGTGCGGAACTTGTGACTGGGGACATGTGCAAAGCTCATTAATATCTCATTATGTTCAAATTGCAGTCTCCCAGCAGATTGGCATTAACGTGTGATGTGCTGGAGGAAGGGGCTCCAGGAGAGCAGCAGGGATATTTTAAGCAAGCTATTTTTTTTTTTCTTCTTTCCTTTGCATTGAAGAAGCGGAAAAAATAGTGTGTGCAGGGCAAGGTGCCAGCAAACCACGATGTTTTGTGCATCAGCCCAGTATAGTACACTTCATCAAACAGGAACGGTGCTCAGTTGGGCTTATCATAGTACCCGCTAGCATCTTTCAGTATTTCTAATAAACCTCCTTTATTTTCAGGAATGCTTCACTCAGCTGTAACATTTGGCTCAGTGTGAAACTTTCAGCATTCAGGATCTCAGCACAGGATTAATTCCCTCCACTCCCAACCAGGCGGATTGGGGAGTACAGGGGGATGCTTGGACATTTTGCTCCCTTCTGTAAGCCTGTAGATAGAATGGTGTCTGAAATACTTTTTCTCATGCTCCTATACTGAAATAGTTTTTGGCTTATCCTTAACTGGAGCATTGCAGTCATTAGCTTATCAGCTGACATCAATGCCCTTACTGGCTTCTGCAGGACCACATACATTTTTCTGATAAAATCTTGTCTGCCATGTTACTGGGAAATACCCGTTAGTTTTAGGGCCAGTTATTCCTTGACTTTCTATACCTGAACATATAAATCCTCTTAGAAAATAAAAAGCAACTCCCAACAATGGGTTATCCAAAAAAGAACGAACAGTCAAGGACTTTCTGTAGCAGGCTCTCCTCCCTGTGCTCCAACTTGCTGAGTTGCATGACTTATCTCAGCAAATTTTCATTGAGAAGACTGGAGTCACGAGAGGGACAGAGAATGTATTTCTGTTGTATTCTGCAGCACGGGGCTTTCATGCAGAAATGTTTTACTGACACGTACCAGTGAAACCTAAGGGTTTTGTTTTTCTGCAGACACCCAGTCATTCTACTATTGCATATAAAAATCATTTTAATAGGTGCTGTACCTGAGAAGATGTTTGTAGCAAACTGGAAGAAAATTATTTTTCTTGGAACTCCTTTTGTGTTACAAGAGCAAAACAATGGTTAAATTAGCTCTGACTCTTACGAAATGCTTGCAAGCCCATAGATCTTGGTTCAGGCTGCATATTATATTTGAACTTTATTGCCCAGGGCATTTGTTAGGTGTTTATCCTTCCTAGTAAACTTTCTTTTGCTTTTATGAAACAATATTGGAGCCCTCCAGTGGCCAAACTAATCATTCTGAGGAATGGAATTCCAAGTTCTGCCAAGGAGGCAACTTTTTTTTCCTTCCATATTAAAAAATTAATTTTGCCATCTTTTTATATTCATAATTTATGTAGAGTTTGAGTCACAGCATCATATGTGAAAAGTGAGAAAAGCTAGGAAAAGACTAAATATTCTCTTTGCATATCTAGGATCTCCATATATTTATTCTTCTATATGCTCAAGGATTTAATGAGTTGATTTCCTTAAATGACTCTATCAGTGCTGTGACTTACATCAGTGCTGTGGCTGGTCTGTTCTCTAGCAAGGCCTATTTTTTGTACACGATGTTGTCATTCGTATCAGGGGTCTCGGCAAGTTGAAGATTTTGGCCTCAAGGCTCCTTTGTCTACAGCTCCCACTGGTGTCTTTCACTTTCCGTGGCCTTTCCCTGTGATACTGACTCTGTGTATGAAATATCTTTTATTTATATTGTATGCCCTGGATATTAGTAAGAAGAGTTCTCCTTACAAAGAATGTTAAGATTCTCTAGAAAAACAAACAGCTAAAATCTCGACTTATGCCTCCTCATGTTTGGTGTGATGATTATCACAGTTCTTCCTTTTAGATACCAAACTGCAACAACTGTCTTTAGGAACCCCAAATCAGGTCACAGTTATGTTGGAGCTGGGAGGAGGTGGGAGATGAGGAGAAAGTATGGTCATTTGTTTATCTTTTAATAGGGTGACAGCAGTCTGGCGTTCATTCTGTATTCAAAAAGCAGTTAAGCAAGTGCTTAAGATTGTTATTCCTGCACCGACTCCTCTTTATTTTGGGGTCGCTGGAAATGAGTTTGTATCACTTTGTGTTGTATAGCTGCAGCTATATAAAATCGTGTGTTATCCTCAAAATGCTTCAGAACTAGTAGAGGGGGGCTTCTGTTTGTTTAATTTTAGTAAAAAGCTTCTAAGTAGCTTTTCTTCTGCAGGCACTGTGGGTATAAGAACAATTGTACTGGGTCATCTCAAAGGTGCATTTAGCTCAGCATCCTCCCTGCAACAGAAGTCAGAAAGCAGAGTGTAAGAAACAGAGCAGGCACAGAGTCAGCCTTCTCTGGCTTATCTTCCCATCTTCTAGCCATCACAGGTGTAAGAACCACTTGCTGAGCCCATCTGTGAGCAGCTTGCTTTCGCAGCACCCTGCATTCCTGAAGGATTCTTCTTGTTCTTGCAAGGTGGGGTGAAAGATGAGGAAAGCCGAGAAACAGTTGCAGCAGAAACTTGTTGCCTGTACTGCAGATGAGGGCAAGTTCTGCAAATTCCTCTCATCAGCAGTAGCTGGAATTCCTGGAGCAACCCTAAGCACTGTTTCCCTTCAGGTTTTTAGGGGAATTTGACAATTGCTGGAGGAGATGGACACCCAGCTCCCACTGATTTTTTTTTTTTTTTTTTTTTTTTTTTTTTTGAGGAAACTGCTAATGAGGTCAGTTTTCCTCATAGCTTTTTCCAAGACCCATAACCACCAGTCGAGCTGGGAAGAAAGCAGTCAGATAGGTGGGGAGAGGCTGATGGCAGAATATGAATATGCACTCAGGGTGGGAGCAAGTAGAGGCCTTAGAGCTGTCAGAAGGAAGGGTAATGATCTAGAGTCACTCAGCTTCTGCAGCCACATAACTTACATGTGAGGCTGTGAGATCCGAACTGTGAAAGTATGGGAAACAGTGACAGGAGAGAAAAAAAATGGGACTATGCAAGGGGGGAGCAAATGTTCCCTACCTGCCTCATGCACATTTCATACACAGCTCCCTGAAGCCTCCCATCACTGCATAGAGCTGCTGTTGCTAGCTTACTACTTACTTTGTCAAAGCCTCCTCTGATGGCTACTGCCACCCAGATGGAGAGCTTTAGGGGTCTGGCAGAGCTATGGGTAAGCGGAGGAGGCAGGGACCAGTTGCAGCAGTTCGCCCCTCATGGCGCAGCAGCTCAAGAGCAGCTTTATCCCCAGGGACTCCTGCCTGCATGCCTTTGCTAAGAGGCGTTGGATGGAGTGTAAGCTGGGAATGCCAGAGCACGCAGGCTGTCTGCAGCCCTGCTGTGCTGGGATCGGGAGGCGAGGCTGTATGGTTTTGTGGCTTAGTTTGAATCCTTGTGGTTTGAACCTCTGCTAGACAGTGGCTGCATGCAGGGTCGGTGTTCCCAGGAAGGGCACTGTACCCTGCTGTGTTTCCCCACAGCCCCCTAGAGAGCCTATCACCCAGCACCCAGTTAGTACTTGCTGTCTGGTATCACTGCCAGGCCCTGTATGGAGAGAACATCTTTGGGGAGTTTATGCTGCTGTGTTGAGACACAGGGAACACGTGAGGCGAAAAATATCCACTCTAGTTTCAGGCATTGCAGTCCTTTCTCATTAGCAGGGAGAGGAGAAGGCTGGCACTACTTTACTGATGAGTCAGGAAAATCCTCTGTGTTTGCAGTGTCAAATGCTTCTAAGACAATTACTGCGGGTCTCAATTTGGAGTCTGGCAATACCGGACAGGTTTGGTTTTGGCAAAGAAAAAACAAAAAGATAGTAGTGACTTATGCCTCCAGACATACTGAGACCACGGTCTCCTGCAAATCCTACAGCCACCAGATCCACAGTATTCAAAGTTCGTTCTTGGCCTCCTGTCTTCCACCTGGCATTGGAAATAGCCAGTCTTGGGCATCTGTGCAGTTTAAAGCTGGGCCCTTAATATAATTCTGAAATATGCTAATTGCCAGGCTTTTGTTTTCATAGTTTTGAAAAGCTTAGAAGAAAGAAGGAAAAATAAGAGTATTGTAAACAACCCTAGGAGAAACCTCAACCTGCTGCCATGTAATTTCCTTCAAAAAACAAACTTTCATACTGTGGGAAGCTTCATCACACAGCAGAATTGCACACAATCCTACATGCCCGATATCTACATGATATTCCATTACTTCTTAAGCATGCTTGCTCATTGTTAAAGTTGTTACTAAGGTTACTAGAACTGTTATTTCAGAAGAAAGCGCTTGCTTATCCCAAAGCTTGTCTATATTTCCCTGCTATCTGTGCATTTAATTAAAAAATAATTTTTTCCCCCCTCTCTCAGACTTTGCTTAGACCATCATGGTTGTAACTCTACTATTTATCTGGAATTCAAACTCACAGCACCTCCTGCTACCTCTCCCTTATCCTTGCCTCTTTTAAATAATCCAGGAGTGATTAAGCATGTAAGTAACTAAACAAGAACTTGGAGCTGCACAACCTTCTTTCCCTTGGCACTACAAGAAAGTTAAGACTCTTTCCAAGAGCAAATGTAATATCATAATTATAGGCCAAACTATGAAGATTTCAAGCTTTTTTCAAAGAGATTAGTGGGACAAAACTGAAGCCTCTGGAAATGAAACTGAGGGAAGGACCTGACCCATGCAGACAGAAGTCTTTATTAAACACAGATGTCAACAGCAGCAGCATGTAATTAGTGCCCTAATTTGGCTGGGCAAATAATGTTGGTGGCTTGGGGAGGGTCCAGATGCAGGCATCTCACTGTGGATGCCTTTCTTTGAGCTAGTTACCAAAGCTCCCTTTATGGTCAGTGGAAAGAAAAAGACGCTTCGAGAGCATGAGTTATCTCATTCCTATCTCAGCCTGGTAAAGGGGATATGAATCGCATCCTTAAGACTGGAATGAATCGGCTTGTTCTTGCCTGCAACTTTACTGTGCCTACAGACTTTCCCAGGCTGCTTCTGTCCTGTTCACAGATTGCAGCCCGCCCCCCCCCCCCCCCCCCCCCCCATTTTCCTGAATAAGAAAAGAGAAGCAAAAGCACCTATTGATCTGAGAAGATACGAGGTATTTTATATTCCTGTTGGCTGGGCACAGGATTTAGGAGATTTGAATGCAATTCTAACCCTGCCACTGACCTTTCATACACAGTTTTAGGCAAGCTTCCTGCTCTGTTTTCTAAAGTGAAACACGGAGGTTTAATGTATGTTTGCATCTGAGTGACAGACACATTTAAGTGCTAAGAGATGTTTTGTTGGTTTTGCCAAACAAAGGGGTTTTTTTAATCTTTTTAGATTCAGCCCACCTCTGTTCTAATCCGAGACCAAAATCCGCATAGCTCTGGTAGTAGCCCAAGAGTATTTTATCTCCAGACTAACAAATTAGTACGAGGTGGTTCATCACTCTTAGAACAGGAAAAAAGGTGGGAATGAGAAGTCTTTTAAGAAGGAAAATAAAGTTAGTGGAAGTCCATTATGTGAATGCACAGCTGGCTTATGGTGCATTTCTATGGGTTATCTAACAGCAAACTGTAATGTCTTGTGCTTCATACCTCCAAGGGCTTTAGGAAAGAGCTCTAGCATTCTCAGTCTTACCTACAGCATCTAGGAGCAGCAAATGCTTTTTTGTTGTCATGTATTTATTTGACACTGTTAATGGCACAAACTCTCGGTGGTGAATTGGACTTGAAGTCTAAATTTTATTTGGATTAGCTGCTAATATATGCTTAGTATGCATAGATTGCCAAGATGAAAACCCGCAGGACTGTCGTGGGCAGCAACTACATGTGCATGTGTGCACAGGTGTGGAAAATGCAGGGAATTTCCTTTTGCCAGCAAGAGGCAAAAGTAAAAACTGTGGTGTGTACAATGGGTGTGGACAGACATATGTACTGTTATGAGTTGCAGTTCCTTCCCTTGGAGGGCTGGTTTCAAAATATACAAACAGATAAAAATGCCTGATGATATTCTGGTGTGTAGCCACAACTAACTGGATTTGACCTGTTTTGCAGAGCACTTGACCTCCTTTCTCCTGGTCATCTTTTCCGTTCGTGTGGACACATCTCAAAGCCTTATGCGCCTTTGAAATTTTGGCAAACTTTCCTGCTGTTGCTACAATGAGTTCAAGCCCCCAGCAGCTTGGGGAATTTGCCTGCAGATGGGGGGTGGCTGCTGTACTGTGGGACACTGTGTTGCTTTAGACAAGCCCTGAGTAGAACTGAGCACTTTTATAACTAGATGTTTTATAACTAGAAGGTAGAAATGTGGTTTTCCGCTAACAGTTAGCTAACAGTTTTCAAAAAGCATTCAATGGTCAGATAATCTGGTGATAAGGTATCTGCACACTTCAGGTCACAGCAGTAGGAGAAGAGCAGAGCATGCAAGCATGGGATGTCTATTCACAAGACTCTGGGTACTGCTGACATGGGCCCTTCCCTGCCTTGTCAATGTAGTTCATTTAGATTGAGTACGGGCACCTTTTTTTCTTTACGTCTCTCGCATCGACAGAAGGAAGGCTATAGGCCGGATGATTTTACAGTTACTGCTGACATTTGCTCCTGGCAACCATCTTTTCTAGGTGCCTTGCAGCCCATTCCCCAGCACTGGACACATACCACACCTGTGCCCACATTGGGCTGTTATCACCTTGACAAGCAGACGTGCATTTACACTGTTGATGAAGCTGCTGGGGATACAAAAAGAAATCGTTCACGCTGCTCACTGGGAGGATGTGAAAACCAGGAGCAAATTGTGTGAATTGCTTGGGCTGCTTTCTTGTGGCTACTGTCTTTCCTAGGTGCTCCAGGTACGTGCAGGGAGGGAAAAGAGGCATCAGATTGCAAAAAAGTGCATTCTTTTTAGAATCTGTCCTTTGTGGGAGCATGAAACCAGTGCATGCATATGCACTGAATAGACATACAGGGTGTGTATATTCAGAGTAGTGACGGGAGGGAGGAAGAGGTTTATCCTGGCTTGCAGACAGTTCCTGTAGTTGAAATAAGGAAGGTAAGACCTGAGCAAAGGTCTTGATCTGATGTTGTTTGTTGCATAAGCCATTCTTTGTATTTTAGGTTGCTTTAGGGTTTTCAAGGTGAAGCACGTGCTTAAATACTGTGGTGAGCAAGGGCCTTGATTTGCTTAATCTCTTTTCTTCTTCTTTACACTTCATCAGTAGACTTAAATAGTACATTTGCAGTTCAACCCATACAGCAGGTCCAGCCTTGGGACTCTGACTGATAATTGGTGGGATCTGGGAGACCAGACACATACTCTTCCATTAGTTGTTGTTGTGTGCCTTTGTGGGACCCGAGGTCAGCTTGAGGTGAAGAAAGTTTGTATGGTTTGTTTGGCCATATTCAGGGCAAAACTGCTATTCTGTGCTGTCTGACCTTCAGCCTGTGGCAAATAGGTCTCAAACTGTGCTCAGAATAATTCAGAACATGTCTGGGGCATCCTGTACAATCCTTTGACTCGAGTATTCACAGATCTCCAATGATCCTGCGTTATTTTTTACAGTGCTGGCTATAACTTGTATTGAAAGTAAAAAAGGAATGTAAAGAAGAGTTGTTCCATCAGACTTGGTGTCCACTCTGAAGAAATTTTGCTGCAGAAACAGTGATCTTATCAACAGACCCCTAACACCTGGTGAACTTAATGGGAGCTGAGGGCTTCAGCACCTCTCTCGATTGGGTTATGGGTTATGTACAGGAATCTTACAAAACTGCTGCTGAGTGCATTCTTTTAAATAGATATGCAAAGGCAAGGCAAACAAGCAATTCTAGCACTGCTCTTCTTTCCCAGAGATGGATCAAGCTGATTGTGCTGATCAGGGAACTGATTGGATGAAGGAAAAAGCCAGATCCATTTTGGATGTTTCTGACATCTTTTCTATTTTAGAATTTTCAGTTAGCTGTGTTCGGGGTTTTTTGTGGTCTATAGTCTGGCACAATTCTACTTCCAATCTCATCTGTTCCGTGTTTATTTTCTCCTTTCCGCAAGAGACATGGCTCAGGAGCATGATGAGAATTAGGACTTTGAAAAAATAGGAGTATTAATTCATTAGCATGCAAAAGATTAATTTCCCTCCCCCTTCCCCCTATGCTTGGGTCTCATTTGCAATGTCTACTGCACTGTTAATTGTTTAACCTGTACTTAGATAACCTATGCTCCTTTAAAAGTATTTGTCCTTGTAAAGAAATCTTCAGGTCACCTATGTCCTCAGACAAGCTGCAGTCAGGCACAAGGGACAGCTGGGGAAGAAGGGGCAGGCTTACAGAGACAAGCTCTGGGACAAATCCACTGTTTTGTTTGCAGCACAGTATAACTTGTCCTGTTGTTGATTCACAAGATTTTTCAGGGTTTTTTGTTAGTTCTGATCTTTATTTTCAAATGGAAGTTTCTTCTATGATGATGTTACCCCAAGGAGGCTTGAACAGATACAAGTGTAGAGACTATCTGGGTCTCATTTCCTTCCTTTTCTGATTGTATCAAACGTGTTGCTTCAAAAAGCGTGTACTTGAACTTAGTCATGTGGAAGAATCCCTGAAATTACTTACCGCATGTTGATTCGAGGAACTGGAAGGTGCTGCTTCATGCAACTGTGGAATAAAGTAGTTGTGCTGGTTTTGGCTGGGATAGAGCCAGCCAAATTTTATTTTCTTCATAGTGGTTGATATGGGGCCGTGTTTTGGATTTATGTTGAAAGAGTGTTGATAGCACAGGGACGTTTTAGTTACTGCTGAGCAGTGCTTACACAGAGTCAAGGGCTTTTCTGCTCTTCAGACCACCCCACTGAGGAGGCTGGAGGTGCACAAGATGGGAGAGGACACAGCTGGGACAGCTGACCCCGACTGACCAAAGAGATATTCCATACCATATGATGTCATGCTTAGCATATAAAGCTGCGGGGAGAAGGGAGCATTCGGAGTTAGGGCATTTGTCTTCCCAAGTAGCTGTTACGCGTGATGGAGCCCTGTTTTTTTGGAGATGACTGAACACCTGCCTGCTGATGGGAAGTGGTGAATGAATTCCTTGTTTGCTTTGCTTGTGTGTGTGGCTTTTGCTTTAGCTATTAAACTGTCTTTATGTCAACCCATCTTTTTTTCACTTGTACTCTTCTGGTTATCTTTTCCATCCCACCAGGAGGAAGTGAGCAAGCAGCTGTGGTGCTTAGTTGCCAGCAGGGGTCAAACCATGACAGTAGCCATGTTGACATGAGGTGGTGTTTGAGAGTTAACATCAGTAAAATGAATGGGAGACGATCATACTCTTTCTGAGTTCAGCCTTCTGACAGCTTGCTATCGGTTTTCTAGACAACTTTGGTAATAAAAGAGATTTGAATAGAAGCCCATGGTCCTTGGAAAGCAACAGTGTCATCAGGCGAGTGCGGTCATGCCTCCACCATTTCTTTGTTACTTCCAGATCCTTCTTTGGAGTTTCTCTAAGAATATTCTGGAGTATTGTATTATGCATGTGGGTTGCACTGTGGCAGTACTTTGCATGCAAGTGGTAGGTAATTAGCTTGCTCTAAGCATAGGAGGGGCTTTCCGCTTGCAGCAGTTAGACAGGATTTTAGTCTGTCGCTTCAGAAGTCATAAACAGAGCTCGTATCCTACTTCTGCCTTAATGATGAAGGAAAGCAGAGGCTGTGTCAGAGAGCTGCTGCTCCTTTGCAGGGCACAAGAACGCTTTCCTGTCCTAAATGCACCTTCACTAGGCAGGCAGGGTGCCACCAGCACACTTTATTAGGACTTGTGCCCATCCAAGGGTGAACTGGGGCAAGATTTTCCCCAGGAGACCCTTTCTAGTGTCACATATGCAATTGAAAGAGCTGGCGAGTAGTGAACGAGTAGCTATGGTGCATGTGGAACAACACCAAGTATGTTGCTTAGCTGCTGCTTAGTTTAAAACACAAGAGGTTTTCTCCATTTGTTATCCACCTTGATTTGCAGGCGTTCTTTAGGAGGTACAGCTTTAATAATCTGCAGTGTCTGCTTTTTATCATCAGCTTCTCTCCTGTCCAGATCCAAAGCAGATTGAGAATGTTTTCAAAGGGTGAAGATTTATCAGCACAACTCCCAGACAAGTCAATTAGAGGCTGCCTGACTAAATCCTCATAACGCGCTTTGAAAATATAGCTCCTGCTGTCTGCAAGGACAGTTGCAGGGAGAGTGTAGCTCTGCTGCTCAGTGTGAGAGGCAGGAGTAGGCCCTGCCAGCTAAGTAGTTCAGCTCTCAGGCTCTTAGCACCTTCATTAAGACTGTTGCACAAACAGAGGATCGCTGGCACTCCCTAAGTGATGCTTTGCCAGTGTTTACCCTGTTGGGCTAAAGCAGGATTAAATTGGATGGACCTGAAGAGGAGGACGCCATGTATGTAGATTATATACTCAGGCAGGAAAGCTGTTTGAGAATGATGACAGCATTTCATCCATGAAATAATTTGTGCTCTGAAGTCCAGTTAAACTTGCCAGTAATTTTGTATTGAGAAAATTAATTGCATCCATTGCCTGTGTTTTACTCGACAGCTTCCCCAGGGACCCTGTGTGCCAGATCTCCTCAGAAGTGTGTCATTGAGTGTCTTTGCATTCAAATTTAAGTTGGAGTTGTGTAGAGGGAGAGACAGTAATTATGAAAGAAAAATATTTTAAAAGCAAACTGGAATTTATATATGATATATGCACTTATGCTTCAGAAGGATCATATTTTTTTCCCCCTCATCTGTTCTAGACACAAACAATTTGAGCAGCACAGTTGGTATTTTTTGTATGTATTTCTCCACTAATTTTTATGCAGATTTCTTCACTGCTGCATCCCTGACCACAGTGTTCATTTCTACAGCAGAAAAGTGTCTTACTGGCAGCAATGCAATGGGGTGGTTTAAAAGCCTGCAATAAACGTCAGTATATATAGATATGCTTATCTTTATTATTTTGATGAAATTAATACCCACAGAGCTGGAAGCCCTCTTATCACACAACCTGAGCAATGAAAGTACAAAACTTCTTCAGTCTGTGATGAAAATAGATGTGATCAGGCAGAGTTGAGCCATGGGAAAAGCTATTTCTCTCTCTGTCTCTACAGCACTGTGTCTCCTTCCCTTCTCTTGCTCATCCCTCTCTCAAAGCTCCAATGAAAGCTCATGCCAGTTCTTGCTTTCCTCGAGCTATTTTAGCACACATCAGCAGCCTTACCTGGCTAACTGAGGGCAGGCAGACTCATGGCGTTTGCCTGGTTTGACTTTGCCACTGCCGTCGCTGTTTTGCTGTCATCCAGTGCCTTTTTTGTTACCCTTCTTCCCTGTCCTCCGCTTGACCTCCCAGCATGATCCAGTTCCTGACTGCAGCTGGGAGCCTGACAGCTGGCTGGGGCAGGCAGCTCCGGCAAGGGCCCTCGTGCCCCTGTGCTGCCTGCTCTGCATTCAGACTGGTACTCACACTGCCTGAGAGAGCAACCGTTCCTGCCTGACCAGCCCAGCTAAACCACAGGAAAGTGGATTGTTTTCCTCACTGTTAGCTCTTCCAGATTTAACTGATGCCCTGAGCATCTTTTGCTTCTTACCGTTAACAGGAGTTGGTTTGTTCTTCTAATGACTGTTTGCAACAACAAGGGTGATGATAGAGTCCACAGCAGCCCTTAGCAGCTTGGGCAGCAAGCAAAGTTTTGACCTCCTTCATGAGGCAGAAGTTACTCTGTGAACCTGTGGAGTTGAACAGGTTACTGGCTAGGTTGACAGATCAAGATTTAACCAACCTCAAACAGATTTCACTATGTGAATTTCCTGCGAATTATGAAACATTGCCCTGGCCAACAAGGACTGGGCAGGCAGGCCCAGCAAGGAAGAGCACAGCATGTGCTTTAAGCGAGCAATTGTGATCCAAAATCAATTTGCTATGTCAGACTCCATCCTGTGAGTTAGCAGCCGTTGGTGCTGTGCTTTCAGCAGTGTGAGGAAATTTGAATAGTAGGGCAGTGGTTTGATACATGGAATGCTTTCCTTTGTTGGAAGCGGTGGTATGTAACCCACCTCCGCTTTGCTTGGCCACTTGTCTGAGATCAGCTCCCACTTGGCTTTTAAAGGCTGTCCTGCACTCCCCACCGTCTCTGCATGACACCTGCAGCAAGTGTCATTAAGGGGCCACTGTGGAGCTGATGGACTTCAGATGCTGGTCACAAGATGTGGTTGGGCTTCAGGTTGTACCTGCAGCCTTTGGCACTGTTAACTTTTTAGTGGGAGTCTCAGAGTGGTATGTCAAGGAAGGATGTGCAAGTAAGGGGGAATCCTTTCAAATGCTGAAGCTGAATTGCTGTCATGCAAATAGCAATGCTGATTAATCCTTACTGATCTCAGAAGAGGTGGTTATGGTCATTATGTCTTTGCTTAGAGCTGTCACGTCAAATCCAGTTGCTTAGTGTCCCTTCACAGTAACCCCTGGGACACTTGCTAGGTTGTTGATAGGATTTGAGTGCAGCACAAGAAGTTAAGGAGAAAACTTGACTCAGTTTTTGGGGTGCAGGCTGTAGAAGGAGAGAAGAAAGGTGAGGCAAGCTCAGGAACACCTGGAAGAAGAGGTGCTAAGCCAGACAGACTGATGGGAGGGAGAGTAGAAGGCCTGCAGGAAGAACTGAGTCATTGCTTGATCTGAAGCCCATTTGAGCATTGACGGCTGGTGGGCCAGACTGATTCCGTGTGAGGAATGGAAAAGATCAGTTTTACCAATTTTTCTTTTTAGCGGAAAAAGTGACAGCAGTGTGAAGAATATGATAACCCTTGTTTTGTGTAAATGTGCATCTTCTCTGAGGGCTTTGGCTGGTTTCCCTGCTTTCCCATGAGGAGCAAAGACAGCTATGGAGCAAGGTGCATCCTAGCACAGCTGGGAAGTGAGCGTGTCACTCCTCTCGCAGTTGTCACCCTTGCCTTGTATTGAAGTGGCTGGAGCTACCTTAAGAGAAAAGTCAGCAGCAGCAGCATGTCTGCTATGCAGCTGGTGCACAAAAACATCTGTGAAAGTGGCCCGAGCCTCCTTTTCTGTGGGCATTTGGTCACCGAGTGGAAGTGGACCCATGTTAGACCCTGCAAATTGTGCTCGGTCTCTACGGGCAAATAGAGAATTTAGCTTCTTGGCTTTTTTCTCCCTCCCTTAAAAAAAAAAAAAAAAAAGGATCAATGAAAGGAGTAAGCTGCTGCCACAGCCCTGGTCACTCCCTGTAGATGACTGAAAGGGCCACCCACCAAAGGCAGCGCGACGGTGGAGGATGGGCCGGAGAGTGGCTCGGCTGTTGCTATAACAACAGCACCTCGGTCTCATTTCTTTTGAAAAATGAATTGCTGCTGGTGGGATGGAGCGGAGCAGCTTCTCCCCACAGATGAAAGCCCTGCCGACAGCGACAATGCTCTCTTGTTTATGTATCTGGTTTGTCATGGCATGTCTGAGCCGCTCAGCCAAAAATTTCAGGACAGGTTGGATTAGACCATTCAGGTCTGCGTGTTTGCGTGCACATCCTCTGTCTCCCTGCCTCTCCCCCTATCAAGAGTAATTTTAAAAGTCAGCCTACCAAAGTTTGACCTTTTCTTGCTCTGCAACTGGAGTTTCTCCAAAGGCATATAAAGAATAACAAGTCCTGCTTTGCTTTACTTCTGCTTTGGGGTAGAAACCTGCTGTGAAATGCAAGTCCATTGTCCAAATATTTTGTGTGAATAAAGCTAAAGGCCTGTGAAACTGGCAAGGGGTTTATTTTATTTTAATGTTTATTTGGTTTAGTTGAATATTGTCCTTTAATGCATCAAAGTCTTCTGCTCCTAGACGTAAATCTCTAAGTTGCTGCTAATATCTTCACAATGCATACTGTAAATCACATGCATTGAGCTACATACTACTTCTTAGAAGGAGAAGGAAGACACTTTACAGGAGAATATTTTACTTCAGACGACGTTTTTACAGAGGGAATAGGAAGTGCTGGGATTTTAGTCTAAGACACTGTTGAGTCCTGGTGGTTCTAAACTAAAGTTTGCCAATATATGGTCAGTGCACAATAGTCAAGCCATACAGTAGTTGACACGGTGGTTGGGAATGAAATCAAGATATGAAAATTAATGTTTGCATTGAAATAATTTGGTAAAAATATTTCTGTGTTGTGCGCCCAGAATAAGAGATGCATCTGTTATGGCTCCTAACCCTTACAAAATGCCAGAGCCAAGGTGCTTCCCCACCTGTGGAGGTCGTTGCCATCAAATAAGTGTTTTGTATTATGTTTTTGTCTACCTACAGCTTTTCTATGAGCAAACAAAGAAAGTAAGATTAGTTTTTTTCTAGTGCCTGTTAACCCCCCAACTCCTAAAACTTCTGAAGGAGAATAATGTGGAGCTACAAACTTAGACTTAATTTTATTTTCATTTGCAACAAGGCACAATTGCTGCACGTTTGCTATTTGATGGAAAATAGTTTCCATGTTAAAGCTGCTTTTTGCTGTAATGAGTGATAAACACAGTTATTAATATTTATATACTGGGCCTGCTTTTACTTACACTGAAGTCACTGTATATTTGTACAGGGGGACATCCAAGTTTCAGCACGTGATGGAAATTTAGGAGCTGATATTTTTAGGGCTGGTTATTTGCCAGGAGATAGTTTTTGATTCTTTTGG
Organism: Bucorvus abyssinicus; assembly: GCA_009769605.1. Classification (NCBI taxonomy): domain Eukaryota; kingdom Metazoa; phylum Chordata; class Aves; order Bucerotiformes; family Bucorvidae; genus Bucorvus; species Bucorvus abyssinicus. The sequence continues at coordinate 11,389,285 of CM020046.1, read as the reverse complement.
TAAACATTCATGTACAAATACGGTGATGGATTCAGGATAAATTAGTAAATGATGTGAAAGCATATAGCTGTTATTGATGATATTCTGTAAGGGATACCTTCAAACTGTTGTGATGTGTATGGAGTCAGTTCTCTTGTATTTCTCAGGACAGAATTGCTCTCACTAATCCGTGACTTGTCATTAAGACATTTTCCCCCAATCTCTTCCTTATATGAACTTTTCATGACTAGAAGCCTGTCACCAGGTCCTTTGGTATGACTGTTCGTACTTTAGCCCAGCATTTGGCCAATACGAACTTGGGGCAATGGTCCATCACAAGTTTTGGATGTTATTCTTCAAACCCTGTTTTTGTGTGGGCATGCCCATTGAACCTGGTCTTGAGTCGCTTGCCGTTGGTGACTTATTCTGATGAGGAAGGCAAAGAGGGATAGTAACTTTGCAGTGAGACAACTTAGGAGCTGAAGTGGGTGATTTCAGGTGTACATTGTGCAAGTGGCCCATTAGGGACAACATTTAAATATGCTATTTTAAACCTTTATACCCACTGTGCTACTTGACCACCTGTACTTGAGGCCAGATTGTGTCCTTTCTTGTCTTGCTCTGAAGAAAGAAAACTTGGAAGCGCCTGTGCTATTTGTGAAGCGGTGCCATAACCACATCCGTATTGTCCTTTCCTCATCTCCAGGGTCTGAACCAGGGTTATATAAGGATCAGTGAAACAAGCTCAGTGCCTCGCCTGTAGTCTTCTGCCACGTGCCAGGTACACCAGTCAAAAAGCAACAGGGAGCTGTAATGCCATATGGTGGTATTCAGCTTAACACAGGTTTTTAGGGGAGAGAAGGAGTGGAGGTTAGAACTGTATTATAAGCCTCCTTGTGGGATCTGATTTTTCTCCTTCACACTAGTCCTGGGTGTTGACTTCCCTTCTGCATCGCTGTTAACTGGCACAGATGAGGCAATTAAGACCCCTGGGCAAGCACCTCTTGCTAGATCTTGCTGCTGCCATGGCACAGAAAGATGAAAAGGTGGTGCCTCTGCTGTGGGGCCCCAACCATGGCTGATTAACCTGACTGTGGCGAACTTTAATTGAGAGACTGCTGTTGTGGTATGTTCTCCAGCCTGCATCTGCCATGCTTATGAGGACAAGAGCTGCTGCAGTTGGGCAAGGGGAGAGGAGTGGAAGCCCAGTAAGCGGGACTCCACATTTGCAGAGGGGAGGCCCAAAACATGCTCACAGCCTTCTTGACCCCTGTCTTGCTGCAGGTGGGTTCCCCATCACAGCCTGTGACGCAGGGAGAGGAACTTCTCAGTGTAAACCGCTGGTCTTGCTGTTCCCTGATCCCCAGAAACCAGGGGTGGGGAAAGACTTGGGGTAAGGACAGCTCCTGTGGAGCTGCGCAGGCATTGGGCACTGGCAGAGGAGCCCAGCAGAGCAGCGGTCTGCATGGGCAAGACTGTGGTCACAGAGCAGCAGGTCTCTGCGTGGCACCACAGAAGCCAAGAGAAGAAGGAATTTCAGCCTGTGGGAGGCTTGTCATGTGCTGGCTTTGTGCAGGGGGAACAAGAAGCAGTCTTGTGCCTGTATGCCGACAGGGACCCACTGGTGACTCTCAGCCACGTGTTAAACACTACTCCACGTAAAAAAGCTTTTCTGCTCCAGAACAAATCAAGGAGTTGATGGTCTGCTTAAGAACTTGTAGACTTGCCTCTCTGCTTTGTTACAAAGTTCACATCGCTGCAGAGGACCAGCATGTAGCTTAGTGTCCCACGCGCATGTTCAGCTGGGACAGCAGCAACACTGGCCATGTCCAGCGCTGCGTGCTGAAGGGGCAAGGGTGAGAGGAGGATGCAGCCTTCTCGGAACCACTCCCTCTAAAATAGGAATGAGATATGGATTTGCTTGCCTGTCTTACACATGGGATGAAAAAGGAACTAGTCCTCTGGGGTAGGAGAAATAAATGGGATCTGGATTATGGGAAGAAAGAAGGTTGTGGACCTCTAGGTTTAGGGAAGGGGTGGGAGCTCTATGTCTGGGACTTAGATACCAGTAATAATACTTTGAAAATTGATAAAATCTTTCAGTATTTTGTCTTCTATTGTTCTAGTATCAAGGATGCAAGTGTGTCCTGAAGGCGTTCGCTAGAGCTGTGACCTCTTTGCTTCCTCCCCTCCCCACTATTGTTTTTTGCCCTAGCTGAAGAGGGATGCTTTTTTTAGCCTGGTACATAAGCAGAGGACTTAACGTTTGGTGTGATTGGAGAGGACTGTAGGTTGTTACAGTGCTTTGCTTTGCTCCTTTTAACCTGATTTAAAGCTTATATTAATACACATTTTTTTTAATAACATTCTTATGTTCTAATTTAATTGCTTTCCTGGAGACACGTCTTGCTATATCATTTCTGTTAGTTGCTTATCTTTTACACTAGCTCCTAGCATGCAGGATTTTTCCTTTTTTTTTTTTTTTTTGTTATTTGAGTTAATATGATGCAAAGTGCCTTCTATTTTTTAGGGTGGATATATTTTTTTCCCCACTTAAAACTGATTCTCAATATGTTTTGTAGCCAAGAACAGAGGGCTAATCAAATGAAATTACAGTAATGAATTTCTCAAAACAATTTAGTGTCAATAACACAAGATTCAATACCAGTAGTCAATCAATTGTTTCGCAGGTGTTTTTCAACAAGTTTCTAGAAACTTCCAACAGAATGATTTTCAGAGTAAATAGTTAATTTCAGTGATTCCGCTTTTTTGGTCCAGTTTAAGACTCTTCAATGTGTTAAGCACTGTTTAAGTCTCATTGCTGTTAGGCACCAAAAAGTTGAATTAGTCAACTTGCTCCATAAAATTCTGGTAGCTTAGAGAGCACAGGCATATTTTACAGTTCTGCTTTTCTATTCAGGGGCAGGTTTGGTTTCGGGGGGATTTTTTGTTGGGTTGGGTTTTTTTGTTTTAGACTGTCTCTTTTCAAATCAATCAAGACATAAGAATGAAATCAAAGACACTTTTTCATCAGAGTTTTGTGAACTTATTGGCACTAGTAGGCTTCACGAGGAATATCTGTCACAAAGCTCATCACACTTGTTTTGTATCCACAACTGGTTAATTTTTTTTTTCTCTTGTTCTTTAAGCTTCAAGAGACTGTCAAAAGGAAGTTGGAAGGCGCACGTTCACCTCTCAATGGAGAACAGCAGAATGGAGTTTGTGATGGGAGCTTTTCTCCGACCAGCAAGCGGATACGGAAGGATGTACCAGGCATCGAGGCAATCAACAGCTTGCCCAATAATTTGCCTTTGCCTGCTGTTTCTCCTCTTCACCAGCTTGACATGAAAGCTCCCCTGCCCCTGCAGAACAGTGGAACTCATGGTAGTGGTCTAGAAGACTTGGGTAAAAATGGTGGGCTTTCTGAGATAAAGATCCCTGTTAATGGTTGCAACGAGCTAGATGATAGTTTTAACATCCTGCAGAACAAGGAGCTAAAGCAAGAGCCTTTGGATGACCCCAGCTGCATAGACACTTCTGAAACATCTCTTTCAAATCAGAACAAGCTCTTCTCAGACATTAACCTGAATGATCAAGAGTGGCAGGAGTTAATAGATGAACTAGCAAACACCGTTCCAGAAGATGATATACAAGATCTGTTCAATGAAGACTTTGAAGAGAAGAAGGAGCCGGAATTTCCCAGGCCTGCCACAGAGACTCAAGAGAGTGCAAGCGTGAAAAGTGATCCATCTCATTCTCCATTTGCTCATGTCTCGTTAGGGTCTCCCCAGGTGAGGCCTTCTTCTTCTGGTCCTCCGTTTTCAAACGTCTCCACTGCTTCTAGCATAGCTTCTGTGTCCAGCGCCCCACCAGCCCCAATCCCTGCTGGCTCACCAGCGAACTGTGTTGTTCAGTCACCTCAGACCCCTAGCCAGGCCCACACTCCTGGCCAGACACAGACACGGTCTGGAAATGGCTATCTTATGAATCCGGCAGCAGCAGCTGTGGCAGGATCAGGGCCTGGGCCTGGGCCTGTGAATATGCCAAGCGCTGACTTGTCTCCAGCTGAACAGCTCAAGCAAATGGCAGCCCAGCAGCAGCAAAGAGCTAAGCTCATGCAGCAGAAGCAGCAGCAGCAGCATCCAAATCAACCCTCAAGCTGGTCACCTGTGGGCCCTCCATCTAGTCCATATGGAGGACCCTTCAGTGCAGACAAACCAAATAGTCCAATGATGTATCCCCAAGCCTTTAACAACCAAAACCCAATAGTGCCTCCTATGGCAAACAATCCACAGAAGACCACAATTAATAACTACCTCCCTCAAAATCACATGAATATGATCAGTCAGCAGCCAAATAACTTGGGCACAAACTCTTTAAGCAAACAGCCCAATATGCTTTCTTATGGCAACACCAAACCTCTGACCCACTTCAATGCTGAGCTGAGTCAGAGGATGACCCCACCAATGGCAAATCCTAGCAAGAACCCCATGATGCCGTACATCCAGCAGCAGCAGTCCCAGCAGCCGCAGATGCAAGCTCAGATGGCGCACCTGAGCGAGGAACAGAAACGCATGCTCATCATGAAGCAGAAAGGAATGATGAATCAGCCCATGGCATATGCAACACTTCCTTCCCTTGGTCAGGTAAGTGCATGATACATGGGCAACCAAAAAGAGGCTGATACAAAGGCTTAAGTATCAATTTATATGGTCACCTCCTCCTCTTTCTCCTGGAAAGTATGGAATGTCATTGCAGACACTTCTTGGACTTTTCATGTGGTATTGGAGCTTGATCGTTTTAAGAAATTACTGAAATGATGCTGTGTTATGCTTTGGAAATGTTAAAAGACTGTTTTACTGAACTAGTGCTTCTTCTGATGAGTGCACAGGGCCACTCTGGGAAGTTTTGGGTTGAAAGTCATTCCTTCTTGGAGAGTTTGTTTCCTTTTTTTGATCACGTAAGACTTCATGGTTTTGGATCCCAACCCACTGCATGGCTTATTTTCCACGGTGTAGTTAGCATTGTAACAAAAAGATGGAGTGGTTGGCCCCTTCTTGGGGCAGAGATCGAGCCAGCTTTAAAGAGCATATTTGGCATTTTGGCTCAGGGAACGAAGGAAGGACATTTTGGGTGCTTGAGTGCCTTTGGTTTCCACTAGAAGAAGTAAGTACAACTGAATGCTTTTAGTGGTGCTTGAACCATGTGTGAAATGAGATGGTTTATTCTGGAACTTTCAAGCAGTCTTTAGCAACCTCAAGTATTTTATTGTTGTGAATCTGAAGAGTCTTTCAGCAAGAGGCTAAAGCCATGTTGGCTTGAGTGGCTTGGCATCACTGTCTCTCGTTTTCTATGCTGTCCTCTGGAGTGGCAGCTGCCAGGCTTGGGGAATGCTTTGGAATGAATTAATAACCAATTGGAACAATGGTTATAGTCATGCCCTGTCGTCTCCTAGGTCAGCTGGGTATTCGTAATTGTGCAGCCGCTGTAAAGATCTGCACACTGGTGTCATGGAAAGGTTCAAGAAAGAAAATTCTGAATGTTTTTTTAAGGGTTTCAAAAAGAACTAAAGTTAGTAATCAGTTCAAAAGTAGGCATTGCCTTCACAGAAGTTATGTGCCACCAAAACATGTCAGGAGTTCTGATATAATAGCACACTAATAGAATTGTTGGTTGATAGTTTTAGCGTAACAGCTTTTTACCAAATTAGCTGTTTCCACACCACCTACAAGGAGTACTTCCTTCTGAGCATGGTTTAATGGTGACTCACGCTATAATGCATGTAGAAATACAGCAACATTTGTCAGCTCATGGAGTTTGGGGATCTACCAATGGGAGGAGTAGGAGCTTTACCAGGTCAGAACCCATCACATATTATCTAAAATTAATTGCAAAACAAAAAGCATGTTCATCTGCCTCCTGTTTGTCATTCAGGATGCATGGTGACAGCTCAGACGTTTGTATCTTTAATTTTGCTTGCCTACTGCATTAGAAATAGCTGGTCTGAAGCCTTTTCTTTTGGGGAAGATTTATCTAGAGAAATACTGCAACAATGACAAAAAACTCAGACTGTAATCTGAGCTAGAGATTGGTCAGGTTATAACCAAGAGTTATAAACCAGTAGGTGTTTGGTCACGCTGTCTAATGCTTGATCATTTCTTTATTTTTATAAATCTGTTGAACTCAAAGACCCATCAAACAGTTGAGAGGATGAACTGCCTTTGTGAAAGGGTTAATGTCATCACCTCCATTTCATAAGTTGAGAAATTCATGTTAATATCTCACTGCAGTTCTCCAGTGTGAATGGGAAGCTGAGGTTTCATATATCTAACCTCACTCAGTTCCTTTTTTTTAATGTTGGAAAAAATAGATGTTTGATACAACTAGCCATTCCTCCAAAAGCAAGTCCAGATATGAAGTCATTTCTGTATCATATAAAGAGGAAACATAAGGCAAAGCCATACTTTGTTATATAATATGTGCAATTCCCATTTATTGACCCAGTCAGGATGAGGTACCTTTTGCTTCTATGTAGACGTAGAAAGGTCCCTTTACCACTTGCCTACCCTGAAGGGATTTTGTTCGGTGAGGAAGTTTGAAACAATAGATTTCTAACTGTAATGTATTTCTTCATTCCTTCCCTTCCTGCTTCCCTGAAAAGTGTTTTTCTGTGGAGAACTGGAAAGCTTATTATTGTGAGATGTGCTTGGTGGAAATGGATTGGTTTTGCGAAGGTGGTAAAAAAGATATTGATATTGTTGAGTTAAATCCAGACTGATGCAGGTTCTCTGATTCTACTACATACTGCAGGATGCAGATGGTCAGACTTCCAGATCATATGTGGAAAATATCGGACTCTTTACAGTCAGAAATTTATTTAAAACTAAAGTGGATGTATGTTTCTGTCAGTTTATAGATTCTACTGTCATTGTAGTTTTGGGTTTTGATACAGAATTACAGAAGTGTATGTGTGTTAGATAATCATGAGGAATTAACAAATGGCATTTAAGGGAAAAAAAATTCTAGGTATGGCATCTCTTGGTGAGCACCGACCATCTATTTGTCAGGTGTCTATTACAAGGGCATATTTGAGAATCAAAAGACGATTTAGGGAACATCAGACATGGTCAAAACCACCTTGTCATCTTTTCTGCGTACTGCTGTAAAATTTAAGTATGGCTAGTTGTGTGTGTTTGCATACATGCACTATGTGCACTAATTAAACCCATGTCCATTTGCATCTAAGGTACTTCTGTTGTTAATAGGCAGAATATTTGCATGCACTCATTGCTTCTCTCATCAAGTGTACTTTAGAAAAACACACCATTTTTTCAGTCCAGCTGGGACCTTGCAAATGCTCCGTGGAGGTCAGCTGCCGATGCCTGTCCTATTAATGTGTGAGTGCTGCTGCTCTGGGTTTGTGTCCTGGAGCTGCTGAGCATCACTGCCTTGTAAAGAGAGGTAGCAGCGAGAGACACAGCTGTGCAGCTCAATATCCATCTAAGTGGTTGGACAGGCAGAGTGCTAAATTAGCAGTTTAGCTAGTGAAACCAGTGTCCAGCAAAAGTAGGATTTCTCTAAACGCTTTCTACACTGCTGGTGTTGAAACTCTTCCTGTCAGACGTGTTAGTCTTTTGCTTTGCTGTGCAGATCCAGGACTGGTACTGGCACTGTGGCTGTAGCCCCCATCACACCTTTGCTGAACAACCCATACGCCCTGAGCCACGATGTCCTCTGTTTTACACTACAGCTTGTTCTCTTCAAAGGAGCACGGGATGGGCTATTTGTCTGTTCTTTCACAAAGCAGATACCGGGTTGGATTTTTTCAGTTGGGGATGTTTCCGGGGTTATCCTGAAGGCAATTCATGCCTTTGTGGAATTGACTGTTAAAACCACGGTCGGACCTACCTTCCACTAGGCTCTGTCCTGCTGCTAGTGGTCCCTTGTGCCTGACTGTTCTTTACTTGGTCAGGCTTGTACTTAGCAATCCCTGTTCTCTGCCTTGTCCCACATACCCTGATCAGCCCTAAAACCTCTTTGTATGTGCAGGTATTGCCCTTCGGCCTCTTGCTTTTCCTGGGTGGTTCTGTCATTCTTGTTTTTCTGTGGCCATGAGCTGAAATAGCAAGTACAGATTTTCACTGGGGCTGGTAACTTGTTAGGTATTTGAGGGCTAAAGGTCTTCTGCTATTCTGGTTCCTGTGTGATAATAAAAGAAATTGGTTTCACACCAAGATGCAACAGGGGCTTTGTTTAGGGCTTTTTATGTGATTTAAGAAATAAAAGCAGGCAAGCCTGAACCAACTTCCTCTCTCAAGGATTAAAGTTTTGTTTAACCTAAAATGGTCCATTTAGTTTTTGAGGTGTTTGTAAGGTTTTTTGGTTTGGGTTGTTTTTTTCCTTTAAACCAAAAAGTAGTTTCAAAATGGGGAAAACTGAAAACATTTTCTTTGGAAAATTTCAGCATCATTAATTGTGCCTTTTCTTGGTTCCAGCTGTTCAGCGTGTGTGTGTAAAGGTAAGAGAAAAACGGAATAGATGTTGAATGGCTGAGACGGAATTTGATGTTTGGAGCCGAGTGAGTGAGGGAGAATAATGAGAGGTTGAAACAAAACAGAATTCTCTGTGGGTGTAAGAAAAATAAAACTAGACTGCAGCTCTTGGCCTGCATGGGACTTTGACGATGCTGCAATTATAGTTCCTATTGAAACCACTAGTTAGGTTGTTTGAAATTGGAGGGGTGTGAATGAAAAGGGGAAATGGCGCCATACTGGAAGAATATCTTCAAGTTCTCTTTTCTGTCTTTTGTTTTAATCTTATAAATTCAAGATGCATCATCTGCTCAGTCTGGTTTTGTATGCGAAGGATAAAGGGAGATCTGTGTCCAGATAACATTTCAAAAATGTAACTGTCTGTGTCCTTTCTAAGTGAAAAGATGTGCTTCTCACTGGAGTTGGAAAAGAGGTTTTATACTTTTTTGAAGGTTAACTTTGGGATAGTGAGAAAAAAAATATTGTTGATGTTCTGGGATTTGGCCTTTTATAAAAGCCTACCTGCAAGTAAAGAAGAAAGGCTACAGATCCATATTCACTGCATGAAAGCGTGGCAGAAACACAACTGTCCTACCAGATTTTAGGGGAGACATGCTGGAATGGAAATAAGATCTGATATTGTGAGGGTCACTTGCTGAATGGCCTGTATAGATGTAGTGAATGCCTGTCTGTGCCATGTTTGACTTGTAACCACTGTTTTCCACAAAAGGTTTGCCCTGGAGTTCAGATGCAGTGCCTGCCATTTACAAATGCTGAAATTTGCTCCCCAGAAACCAGGTTCTCCTAAACTCTTAAAGACAGACAGGTAATTGAAATGTGCTTGGATGGATTCTGACCATCTCACCAAGCCATTTGTAAACAGTAGCCTGGCCTTTTTACTGTTCCTGCTGTCATCTGCCCATTATGTTAGCATAAATAACTAGAAACAAATGTTGGACAATGCTTGCCTAAAATTAGATCTCCATGGCTTAGTCCTAAAGACCAAATTTTGGCTTGTCGGTATTTCCTAATTTTGCAATCTGTGGGCATGTACTTCTTAACCTAATACATACTTTGTTCATTCCACGTGGTAGATGTTTTTCTGCAACACTAACTTTTTTCTCTAGTCTAAGCCTTGCAAAATTGAAGTATAAGGGCACTTCTTCCATGCCCCAACTGAACCAATCATCAGGTCATAAGAAAACCATAGATGTCTTCGGTGCAACCTACTTTCCTGAAACCATACTGACCAGTATTCCTGTTTTATCCTCTTGAGTTGTCACTGGTAGAGAACCTAAACCAATTGTTCCATCGTTTTGCTGGGGAGTGTGTCAAAATAACTGGTCTTTTCCTCTTTTTAAATAGTGCAATTCTAGTGGTAAATCTTTGGTTCTCAGAAACATCTCCATTTGTCTGAGACTTGTTAAAATATATTTGCTGTGTGATTTGTTTCTTGTCTACTTTCTTGAAGACTCATAGTCGGAGTTATTCTGCAAAGAAGTAGCCCTACATTACTTTCAGAAGCAGAAAATTTGTATTACTGGCTGAACGAAGTGCGTATTAAATGTTCTCTCACTTCAAGTCACCATGATAGCACACTTACTCTTCCTACCTGACTTAGATTGCTATGTAAAGAGCAGTTTGTCCTGTTATTTAGCAAGGCCTGCTAGTCTGATGATAAAACATGTGTCAGGCAACTCTCCTTTAGTTTTTTAGTTGGTTGGTTTTTTTTTGGGGGGGGTGGGAAGCATTTTCTCCTTAAAGTGCAAGTTATCATCATCAGTTTTAGTTTTCTAGTCTAATGACCCATTCCATCTACTTTCAACAATACCAGCCATAATCTATTTCTTACTGTTCATGAGCCTCTCTAAGTCTTCTTGTTTATTGCGTGTGCTCATAATGTTAATATACAGATGGTGTAGAACTGTGTCATTTCTACCCGCTTTTATAGTTGGATCTGTCATAAGCTGGCAATGCAGCACCACTGAGCATACCGGCGTGTTCATACTATGCTCTCCCCAATCCTGTGCTCTTCTGCAGCCGAGTTTGCTGCCTTCTGAGCATCAGCATAACTAATTTAGCACAAAAAGGCTGATGCTTTCAGTTCTAGATGGTGACTGAAAGATCCAGCCTTTTCTTCATATAACAGTGTTCTAGTGTTCGTGGAAAACCAAAAATCCCTCCTTCCTGTCCTCCTTCCTCCATCTGGGCAGTCACCTCTGAGAATCAGTGTATTTGTGGCAGGAGAGCTATAGGGGTAAACCCAGTCATCACTGATGTCTTTCCTTCTTGGGGATCCAGAAAGGTGTTTGTTGCAAAATGGTACCTGTCGTGTTTTGATGTAGACAGCGGGTTCAGCTCATGTGTTGGATCCTGGTATTCTCTGTTTTTATTTTGAGAGGAAAACTTAAGACAAAGACTAAGAGTAAGGTTCCCATCTTGAATATATATGTCTGAATGTCTCCAAAAAGTCAACTCATGCCCCGTAACACTGCTGGTCATAGACATTCTAAAATTGCTTTAAAATCCTGAGCTCATAAAAATAATATATAGGGGATGGTGGTAGTAGTTGTCTTCCTGTTTTCTGAACTGCTAGGGTTCTTGTTTTCCAGCTCTTCTTTTTCCACCTGGGCCAGAAGTTTACTTTTTAAAGTAAAGCTTTGAATTCTCCCTTACCCCTTTGACTCTAGAATATGAAAGTGAAAGGAAAACATGTCAAATTATAAATCTTACAATAGCAGTGCAAGATAATCCAATACTGGGAATATTCCTTACCCCATTCCCGTGTCATCTTTTCTTGTGCTACCCAGCTGGATGGTTAAGGTTATGGTACAACTCCAAACCTCTTTCTTGAAAGCTTCTCTTTGGTTGTGTTTGTATTTCTGACGTGTCACGTAGTCCTTTTAGAGAAGACCCCTCACAAAAAAAAAAAGACATTGTTTCCAAGTTGTTGTCTGTGCTGAGGACATGGGTGAAGTAATTGCTCAGTGTATACCGAAATGGCTTTATTTGCCACCAACAAGGAGGTTGCGCGTGCGTTTTCCGCATGGAGCGGATTTACTAGCCCTTGTAGCTAACTGCAATAATAAAATCATGGGCAGCTCCTGACCAGATTTAACAGCACAGATCCAGGGCTAGGCAGGCTCTATGTCATCTCTGTTTTGGAGGCACAAGGAAGATCCTTCTGCGCTCAACCTTCCAGGTCTCACGCTAACCCACACTGAGGTCAGTGGTCAGCTTTTCCTTGTCGGTAAAGGGAGTCAAGCAAGCCTTGCAACTAATTTTGGAAGAGAAGAGGCTTTGCTGGAAAGGCCAGAGAAGGCTTTGTAGCTGTCCACCCATTTCCTGCGCTGCGGGCAGTTCTGCAGGGGACACCTTCCAAGTCAGCCAACCGTATGAAGCAGCAGACATGCGTTGTACCGTGTACGCCTCTGCTGTGAGGAGCAGGAGGCGGGGTGGGGGGAAGGCATTTCACAGTGCCCTTCTGTTAGTGCTTACTGTTGTGTTTTGGATCTGAAGAGTCTCAGACCCAACGTGTTTCCACAGAAGAACCATTTAAAGTGTCTTTTTCTTCCTATCATTTTTAAAGATCCATTTATAAATAAATGATTAGTCTTCATCAGGCATATAACAATGCACTTGAGGGCTGGACCCCCCCACCCGCTGTACTGATTGTAAGAGATGAGCCAGACTGCCTCCTTTCAGGCTGCATTTCCACCCTTAGCAGCGCTGCCAAGCCTCAGCGTCATTTCGCATATCTCTGCCGATGGAGATTTAAAATTGCCTTTTGACTATTCTGTTCTGCAGGGAACAAACTGTTAGCAAATCCCTTTGCTGGGAAAGGCTTTTCTAGGTAGTTTATTCTCCAATTTAAGTGTAGTCTCATTGTCTTTCCCAACCGTTGTAAAGAAAACCGGAGACTGAGTTAAGAATTAACTCTTTTTCCATCTCCCTCCCATAATAGGGGCTTAGACAAACTGGGATTTAATTCTAAGCAAACGTGTAAATTTTTTTATTAGTATTTGAAGAAAAGATTCATTTTACATATAGAAATACTCTTGCAAGGAGAATTGTTTTGAATAAGCAGTACCCTCCTCCCGTGCTCGCTCTGCTGCGGGAGGGATGGAATTACTCTGCTGCTTAACTCGGTTAAGTATGTTTCACGCAGTTTCTGCTCTACGGGATCACCCAGCCTGCTTTGTCAAGGGCCACCTTGCCTTTCCCTGCATTTATTCTCCCTCTGCTCTGATTGCAGCCTGTTAAGGAGTTTGCAGCAAGCAAAACTGCTTATCAAATAATCAATAAGAGTGAAGGTTATAGGGTATCCTGTAATTAAAACAATTAAAATTAAAACTATTTTGAACTGTTACTAGGTTGTGGTTGTTTTAAAAGCAAGCTCCATCCTGTTCTTCTCTTTTTCCTCTCAATTGTTTTTCCTGTGACATGTAGGTGACTCTTTTCCTGCCCATAGCTTTACACTCAGGTGAACAGAAGAGGAGACACCATCAGGAGGGGTAAATTACAGGAAGTCAGCATGGGGTCTGCCTTTCCTCCTGGAGGGCTCTTTGTTGGGGGGCAGGAGTGTGGACAGCACCCCGTGCTGTATGCATCTCCTTTGCTGTCTCCTGCACGAGCTCCTCTTCCCTGTTTGCAGGCTAACTGGGAAAGGCACTGGTTTTTTGGAGGGCCAGGCTAGAAGATTTGCCACGTTTCTGAGGCTGAGCTTTGATGCATGTGGAGAGCCAGCCTGAGGAACAGGGCAAACCACTGGGTTCCCCCTCACCATACTCATCGCCCGTTAGCGGTGTAATGAGGAAATGGGTTCCTTTGCCAGTGGGAGGGAGGTGTGGGAATAAGTGGCAGTCCTTTCCAACGGCTCCTGAAGGCAGGCACATCCGTCTGATCAAGCTGACAAAAAAAAATGTTGCAAAGGAAGAAAACCTTCGTATTTCTGCCGTGGCATTGCTCAGTCTGGGCCTTTGTGCGAGGTGTGGGAGACACATGTCAGGAGAGGTAGTGCCCACCTCAGAAATCTTGCAGCTAATTAAAGATTATACATGATGACAGCTTCATTTTGAGTAGTGCTGTGAAGAGCTCAAAAAATCAGAAATGCCACAGTTAAGTTGTCCGCACCTATCAGTGCTACTCTGCAAGGTGCAAGAAATGTCAGAAGAGGAAGAAGGTCATAGGGAGAGAAGCTAAAGCGTACAAATACCTTATGGGAGGCTGAGCACTGCCAAAAGAGAAAATCCCTTGCTCTGTCATAATCCCTGTGTTCCTTAAAATTCTTCCCCCACTCATAGCATTTCAGTGACTGAAGGAGGCTGCTTGTTTATCCCAAGAGCATGAATACAGCTCAGCTCTTTAGCTCGAGGGGAATATCTGTAAGTACTGATTGATGTTCCAGCTAGGAACTTAGGACCAAGTAAGACTCTCCTTTCCAGAGGAAAAGTAATAGTCGCATCTTTAGTGTCCCGTTTTCACTCCCCTTTGTTTACTGCAGTTTGTGGGTTGTAGCTTAGGAGTGTTCTGAACTTGTGAGTAGACAACGTCGATGTGTTTTGTGGAGTTACATGTGGAGCATAACAGCTCTTTTTAGATTTGTGTGTACATACTCCTTTGTGGCTAACATACCTTTTTGGACGTATATTAGCAGGAGCTTTTCTATCCCTTCTCTTAAAGCAGGGTGACTTACAGCCTGCTTCTGAGCCAGCAGTGGAGGGCTTGGCCACCCAATCCCAGAGCAGCATTGCAGTGCCGGAGCCGGCGTTGGTGTGCGTTCAAAGCCTCGAGCTCAACTTCTGCTCCTCATGTCTCTGCCTAATCTGTGTCTGTGTGAGGGAGTGCTCTTTGAGCAGTCTATGCTACCCAGCTGGTTACAATTTTTCCAGCTCAACAGGGAGGTCTACCTTGCTCTTCTGAATTCCTAATTTGTCTTTTATCTATGTGGATCCTTAATCTGGTGCTTTCCACAGCATTGCTGGATATTCAAGCTCAGTGCTACCTAGAAGCATTATGTTATCAACATGTCTGTTCCCTCCAGAAGGATTTCCCAATGTCTGCGATGTGTACGTGTCCATAGTGGGAACGCTTAATACCTCTTGAAAGACTGTCCCAGTAAGTGGTTAAGTGCAGATTTGGAATCCTGCATTCAGGAGGTTCTGCCAAATCCCAGCCGATGCATCTAATTTGCTAAAGAATGTGGCTTCTGCTCTCTCAGCAAAGATTTCATTCCTCATGGGCAGTGGGAAACTTGCCCTTTTTATGATATTGTTCACTGGCTTAGTATTGAGTCCGAGACAGCCAACTTTGTTACTAAGGAGGGAAACCAGTCTGTTGGTCCCTGCATTCTTCACTCATGTAGTGAGTGCATACATACGTTCATGAGGCTTCCTGCCCTTATTTAACGCCTTTTTGTGTACATACGGAACATTTTGCATGCATTGGCCTGCAAGTGTATCTTGCACATTGGGAGGAAATCACCCATTCTGTGTCAAAACATCTTACAAACAGGTGGCTTCCTCATTTACACCCAGTTGGGGGCTTGTTAGCAGTTCTTGCTCTACAGTAAGAGTGGGAGCTATCTAGAGAGGGTCAAGTATCTCGTAAGAAGGCAAGCCCAAGTCCAGCAGCACTGTCATAAAATCATGTATTAATGTTTTTCTCTGTCTCTCTTTCACTTCTGTTTCACAGCAGTGCAACATTCAAGTCTATTCCTCACTCCAGAAGCTCAGTCTTTGGCTGCTCGTGCTAGCATCCTTCCCTAAAATCTGTTCTGCCAGGTTCCTTGCTGCTAGCTAAAATCTCAATTTTTGAAAAACAGAGGTATACCTGTAAGCGGTCTTTTGTTTCCTTATACTGTTCGGAGAAACTGAGGGAAAGATAGTGTCTTTAACAAACAGGAAGAAAAATCATTGGAAAGGGTCAGCCTACAGTTTAAGGCCTGCCCTGAGAAGATGACTCCTTATTTTCTAATATGATGTTCCGTACAGATTTGAGACTTAACATCCTCAAAAGAATCTGCATTTTAAATTTTTTTTGTGCATAGTATTACCTAGAGAAAGCAAAATTTCTGACGTTGCCAATATGTACTTTCCAGGGACTTATTTTTCCAGCATTTCAGTACTTCTTTCCCTCTGAGTCCAGCAGGGTAGGGAATTTATTTTTTTTAAAATCTGACCTATATTATTTGTCTGTTCCTTTTCTCTTCCTCCTACTCCTCCTCCTCACTACTCCATAAGCCATTTTTCCTTCTCTCCCTCTAAGCTCTCTGTTCAAGTTTACCCTCTGTTTCCCCTCATGCAGCTTTTGTTTCTCTGCCTCCTCTTCTTATCCATTTAGCACAGGACAGACTGTTTTTTGGTATTGTCGCAGTGTGCAGGAAATCACTGTAGACACCACAGCTTTCTGTGGTCTGTATACCTCCGGCAGATCGAAATAGTATGAAAAATTTGTTGTCATATTAAATGTTTTTTTAACCAGTCGTGGGACAGATGAAGGACTGGAAGATCTTTTGCTATAATGTCACTGATGTGGTAGCACCATCCATGTGATAAATTTGGCTGCTCCACCTTCAGTCTGCCCACTAATCCATCTCAGTCAGGATTTTACTGTTCCGAACTGTGGAGCAGCTTCGCTGGATCAAGATTGTTTGTAATGCACCCTTATCACAGGTGGCTAAACCAAAAATAAAGTAGGAGTTTTCTATTGTTAAATCGCCAGTGACATGTAGTTTCCTACACCCTGAGGATTTGTCTCTGGCAATAGAAGGCAGTACATGAGTCTTACAAGCCCTTGCATTCTTACAGATGGAAAAGTAATTTTTGGGGTGTGGCTTTTAAGCTGTGTTAATGATACCTTCTCTTGCCCTTCATGTCATCTGAAACTGATGTCATCACTTGGAGACAGCTTCACCGTTCCCACCTTTTAAGACCTTTCTGGAATAGTGACTGTGTATGTCACAAACTACACAACGCAGATGGACGTTTAGTAAAATTTAATGTATGTGGTCACTCTGAGGGTAGTCTTTACCTCATTCATCTTACCACTTGCTAGTCCAGGATCCAGAAGAATCGTTTCTGTGTTTCTGGGAGGTACCAGTGGGTGCACTGAGCACCTGCTCATGTCCACCAATCTTTCTCTGTGCAGTAAAAGGTGGGGAAAATGTATGGGTCAGTACCAAAAAGCTTGTGTGTCTGAAGCAGGTGAAGATCTGCGTTTCCGTTGGAGATGTCAGAGATTTCACACCGTGACACAAGAAACGTCCCTGGCTGTGCTGCAGCAGAAGTTTCCGTCTGCACTTGCCCTGTTCCTGCACCTGGTCTGCAGACGGCACGGGGATCACATCCTCGGTCCTTCCCAGGCTGCTGATAGGAGCAAAAACTGCTACCAAAAAAAATAATCCTTGACTCCGGTTACATAAAAGGTGGGCTGTTTTCCAAGGGCTCTGCTGAAAGGGACACAGGTGTCACCTGCAGATGTACTAGCAGCTCGAGGGAGGCTGTTTTGGCTAGGGATGGCCGGCATGCTGGGTGCACTGCGGGTGTGTGGTTTTAATGCTGATGGAGCAGTGGAAAAGGCTCGATATGTCACGATACAGGGGTGGCAATGACTGGGAGTCATAGGGAGGGGTGAAAATACGGGTACTACTGCAACCCTTCAGAGGAAGGCAACTTGTGGAAGGAGCAGGGCCCTGAAGCTCTACAGCCTTAGGGTAGAAGCTGCACTGGTTGCACCTCCTGACTCTCTCTTCTGTGCCTGTCACTGTGTGCATGTGGCCAACACGTATGTGTTGCTGTAAGAGGGATATTTCCTGCTGCAGCTGGGCAGGGGAAGCTGAACAACGACCAGCAGAACCCAAACTTCTTATGGCTGCTTATCCGCTCACCGTTTCTGAACATCCTGCTTACCCGCTCTGCCTCCCAGCCACCCCACAAAGCTTCGGGTCAGAGAGGGTTCACGCACTCTGGTTCTGGGCAATGTAGGTCAAAGCAGAGTGGAAATGTCAGGGCTGTGACCTCAGCAGAGCTCCCAGCGTTGTGACTGCTATAGAGAACAGCAGCTGTGGGGTGGCCAGCACAGACTGGGTGCTCCCCTGGGTGCACTTCAGCATTGCTGCTTTCACCGAAGGCAGCTTAGGTGTCTGCTTTCCTCTGTTTCTGCTCAGGTCCTCAGCTCTAGGTACAGCGTACTGTGCCAAAACCCCCCAAAATATTAAGGTAGTTAAACGAGCTCATTTATTTGTGCTCCTGTGAAGCACATTCCTCTGGAAAAAACGTAGACTTTTGGAAAATCCTCATGGGTAAGTCTGAAATCCATGTACTGCGGAGGACACTGAGCAGCAAGGCACTGCTTTGTTTTTAAGGTGGTCTTTTATCACCTCTCAGATTTTTCAAAGAAAAAGAAAGTCGGTTATTGTGATTGATTTTCAAGTAATTGAGAATCATGTGGTCGGTCTCTCCTCCATTTTCCTTACCTATTCTATCACTTATTTCCCTATTAATAGACTGTGCTTTGCCTTTTCAATTCAGTGAGCGTTTTCTCACCTACACAGCTCTAGTCAATGGGAGCACTTACGTAAGGACCACATGGTCTGCCCCTGTGCCTCTTAATGAAATTGGAGAAATGGGGGTTCTAGTTCTTCACAGTAGATTCTTCTTTCTCAACAGCTTCTTGTGGCCTCACGAAACTAGATCACCACTATGCGACAAACAAGCCACTGCGATCTCAGCTTAATTGCACAATGCCTGTGCTTTCTTGAGTGTTGTTTCCATCTCTTCAAGATTAAGTAAGATCCAGTGGGTTGGACCTTTGATCTGCATAATAAAGGATGAGGAGGCAGTTTGTAAAGCCTTCCTTTCCAGCTTTATTCTTTGCAGTTTGGGACCTGAAGGCTTGAAATAATTTTTGCTTGCTAAGAGGAAACTTTGTGTAATATATGTGGAGATGCTATTATGTTAATTAGTGTTGTTAGGAAAAATCAATGTATGTATGTCATCCAACAGCAACCGATGATCTTCTCACAATCAGCAGTTTATCATGCATTGCCAATGCAGTAGGGCTAGGACTATTTTATTCATATAAATTTCTCATTCATTTAGTCAGTAAATCATGGTGCACTTCATGATAGTCATTTTTAATGTGATTGCGTTTTGTTAAGTTTTAATCACGCATAATGGATTTTATCTGACAATGAGGTCAACCTGTAGTCTTTTCCTCTGTCATTTGTATCTTACCATCCCAGCATGGACAAGATCACAGCCATACTCGAATGCCCCAGACTGGGAAAGGATAGAGAAATACAGGATGCACAGGGAATATAAGCTGTTAAGATTGGTTTTAAGTATCTGATGCTTAAGTGCAGACAACACCAAGTTGTGCAGGAGTCTTGATATGCTTGATAGTGGGGAAGCTCTACAGAGGGATCTGGACAGGCTGGGTCGATGAGCCAAGATCAATGGTACGAGGTTCAACAAGGCCGAATGCTGGGTCCTGCGCTTGGGTCACAACAACCCCCTGCAGCACTACAGCCTTGGGGAAGAGTGGCTGGAAAGCTGCCTGTCAGAAAAAGACCTGGGGATGTTGGTTGACAGGGGCTGAATGAGTCAGCAGTGTGCCCAGGTGGCCAAAAAGGCCAGCAGCATCCTAGCTTGTATTAGAAATAGCATGGCCAGGAGAAGTAGGGAAGTGATCGTCCCCCTGTACTCGACACTGCTGAGGCCACACCTTGTGTCCAGTTTTGGGCCCCTCACTACAAGGAAGGTCATCAAGGTGCTGGAGTGTGTGCAAAGAAGGGCAATGAAGCTGGTGAAGGATCTAGAGCACAAGTCCTATGAGAGCGGCTGAGGGAACTGGGTTTGTTTAGTCTGGAGAAAAGAAAGCTGAGAGGAGACCTTATCACTCTCTACAGCTATCTGAAAGGAGGTTGTAGTGAGGTGGTTCTAGGTTTCTTCTCCCAAGTAACAAGAGGACAAGAGGAAATGGCCTCAAGTTGTGCCAGGGGAGGTTTAGGCTGGATATTAGGAAAAATTTATTCTCTGAAAAAGGTAGTCAAGCATTGGAACAGGCTGCCCAGGGAATTGTTTGAGTCACCATCTCTGGAGATATTTAAAAAACACGTAGATGTGGTGCTGAGGGACATGATTTAGTGGTAACTTGGCACTGCTGGGTTAATGGTTGGTCTTGATGATCTTAAAGGTCTCTTCCAACTCAAATGATTCTATGATTTTTATGAACAGTCATCCTGTAACAGAGAAGATGTCTCTTGTCTCCTGGGGTTCACAAGTCTTTGGTTACGCAGGCCCAGGTTTGTTAAACCCCTGGGACGGAGACCTGAATCTCCTACAGGTGCTCTTCTGCCCTCCTTGCAGCACTGTGGCTGCCTGTTGCTGTCACCTCTATGGCTGTTGTTTTCTCTGCTTGTTTTCAATCGGTGTAGTCTTCATGCAAGATCATTTGAAATATATGATATCACTTAGAAAGGTGTTAGAGTTGCTTTGGGATGAAAGGTATTATATGAGTGTAAAATTCTCTTAATGTCCCAGAAGGCTGCCATCGATCTTGGAACAGCCATTTCAATTCTTCCTCCAGATTCCCTGATCTCTTTCTTTTGTTGTTCTACTGAGAGAGTGACAATGTGGAGAATGGTGACCCTTTCTTTTACTACAGTACCAGAGCAGGGGGAGGGAGAATTAATTGTCCATGAATTTTGCGTGAGGTTTCTCCTGCTCTATCAATCAGAAGACCTTGCGTGTACTAATGCTGTGACTCCTCACCCTGCTGCGACTTCCAGGTGGAGACCCGACCTGCTCTCTTTCAGTTGGACTCTCCAGTTACACTGGTGCAAGTCAGGAATATTCATTGAAGTTAACAAAGTTACGTAGGAGCCATCTTAGAAAAGAACTAGGTCTTTTGTTTGGTAAATGGAAATTGAGTAAACCTTATCTGTTTTTTGTTAATATTTAAGAGAAGAGCACCCTGAAGACATTTTGTATCTTAACAGGGTTTTAGCATCTCTCTGTCTTTTTCTGTCTTTCTCTCTAATGCAACTTTGCCTACAGCCCCGTGCATTAGCAATGCAAAGCAGATTTTGAAAGCCAAGGGAATCCAGGCTCTTCCAGATGAACACTGTGATTTCAAAAAAAAAAAAATCTAGAAAGAATAAAGGTTGTCCAAGTGGCATATGGCATGACAGTGACCCTGCTGTAAGGACAGGCGTACAGAGCTAATGGTAATCCTATACTGGAGCCAGATAACATCCTGAGGTTAGGAAATCAAAGCCCCATGCTTTGGCTTAGCAGAGAATTAGCATGTGGAGCTTGTGCTGGCCCTGGAAACAGAGTGGTTCAGTTCTTAGTCATGTTGCATTTGAGGCTTGCAGCCTCGGTAGCAGCAAGACCCTACCTCATCCTGTGCAGGAAAATCAGACCCATGGAGTTTGACCAGGGAACAAAGCGTGTTTAGTAAAGCTTCAGTGTTTAGATGGATTTGTGGATAAGGTGTATGCTGTTTCTGGGCAGGAACAGGTCATAAGCTGCTTGGTCATATGCTGCTTAAAAGCTGGGTGGAGTTGCGGAATAAGTGCTGATACTCAGAGCAGAGTACAAAACTGCCTGGGGTAGACATTGCCACAGTTGGTACGCAAGGGATGTTTTTCAGGGCTTTTTCACATGGGGACCCCAGGAAATAACCTACAGCAAACTGAGCCTCAGGTCTGTGCAGGAGCCACCTCCATACATGGGAGTTTAACGTCCTTGAATGATGCACCCAAGTCCTAGTGCTTGTTAGTGGAGCCGTAGTTCCTGCGAGTCCCAGCACAGGGATCCTCTGGCCAGCGGAGCTGTGCCCAAGCTGTGCTCCTGGCACCCATGCTGGCATGACTCCGTTGAGGAGCTTTGTGGGGTGAATTCAGGTGGTCAGGCACTGCACAAAGGCATGTCTCTCATCCAGAGAGAAAGGGGAGTACACGTGATGTAATTATTTCACTTTCCACTAGTACGTGGGCATAGCTTGGCATCGAATGAGTGAATCCCTTGTTACATAAATGCTGTGCCCTTGTTTAAAAAAAGTTGTGGTCAGATAGTAATGAACACCCAGAGTTTTTGCATTCTCTAGCAAACTGCCTCTACGTCACCCAAGCCCACCTCTCTCTGCTCTCCTGCTTGTGATTTCCATCTCTTTCTTCTGTTTTGTAAATATATTTAGCAAGAGATCTTCCTTTTGGATATTTTCTGAAAGTAGGTCATGTCCTCCAATATGTGTTATTGATAGAAATTCTTGGAAAACAGAAATTAATAGGGTAGGACCATCATTTTTGGGTGCAGGTTTGGATGCCTTGGCAGCATTCAGTTAGGTTTGATTTTTAAATTGGCAAAATGATCCCTGTTACAACCGATATCAACAAAAAAGGTGATCAGCACTGAGACGTTTAAACCATACTCATTACGTTTCTTTTTGTATGTATTTTTCCCACAAAGAAGAATTTGTGTGCAGAAGAAAAGCACAACTCTTGGTCTAAAAGAAGCATATGATTTTTTTTTAAAAAAGAGGTTTTCAGTCTTATTTTGGTAGGAGATCTCCTGGCTCAGTTGCAGAAGGTAGACAAGGACTTAAAGAATTTGTCGTTGTTGTTCTTAGAAGCATATGCACATGTTTTGTATTAGATCGTTATTGGTCAGGAATGGAAATCTGTCCTATTTTTTCCTATTCCACATCAAATGATTTCTAATGAGCTTGTCATCATAATATCTGGATCCAAGTACAAAATTAAGTTTATGACGATGTTGAAGTATCTCAGTCACTCCAAAGTTGAACAGCTTTATCTATTTAAAAGGCACACATCAGATTTTTTAATACAAGCTTTTTGAAGGAATTTTGGGCTTACCCGTTCCTTTAGAAACAAGCTTGGGTACTTCTTGTTGTTTCTCTTTGTATTTTGCATTCAAGTGGTGGTGTTATTAAATTTCTTTTTTAATTGGCCTCTGTATGTATCCATCTCTGTTTTCCTGTCGCATCATCTGCTGCTTTTTTCCCCCTGCAAGCAGAGTTATGTTCTCTTGTTTAGAATAATGCATGATGAGAGATGAAACTCATTAAAATACTTAACCTGGAAATAGTCCACTTATACAATTCTCCCATGTTTTTGGTGGTGTCCCTGGAAGCAGGAGTGCAGAGTTAGTCACTTCTGCATGCACAGGCAAACAGCCACTGTGAATATTTAATATTCAGTCTCTTAACAGAGTAGCTGTGTTAGTTTTTGTTGCAAGTGATGGATCACTAATAGTTTAAAACTCAGAGATTGGGAACTGCTTTTGTAAATTGAAGAGGATTATTTAATGCTGTGGAGTGTCCCTGTCACAATATAAAAGTCTACGAGCAGGGATGGGATTGCACACCCAGGGGTTGCTTGCAATACGTAATCTACTAAAGACACACATGTTGCAAAAGTAAGACCCAACAGCCAAGATTTTAGCTCTGTGCTGCTACTTTTGGATCAAGCATACAAACAGAAAACACTATGTGATACCTGCCTTGCAACTGTGGTCTCTAATGAGGTTTTTGCTGTGTGAAATATGGTTTGGCTTAGCACCTGAAAAAGTTGTAATAAGAATGGCTTGCTCGGTAATAGCACTATGAAAACTCTTCTAATTCTTGTATGCAATTGTTTATCCATTTTCATGTCAGAGATGGTCTTTTCTGAACTTTATGGTATTTCTGCTTGGAGCGTTAAAAATTAATTTAATGGACTCTAAGTATTGAGCCGGTGTGTCTGTTCCATACTGTTGACTGCAGGTGCCATATCTCTGCTGACATGACTGTGTTCTTCACATGCAAAGGGAATTTTTCAAACAGGCAGTGATGCCTCCAAATCCCACAGAAAGTATGTGCAGGTTGGATCTTTAATTCTCATTTCTTCTTTTAAAAATTTCTCTCTGCATCTTTATTATTTTGCTCTGAGGAGACGAAAATGCTCACACAGCTTCCCAGAATTGGTCAGCGTCATCAGAAACACTGACAGATAAACCCCTGCTACCCTTCCCATATTCCTGATTTCATAGACATTGGTTGTTAGCCCTGAAGAGTATCAGACTAAAATTTGGAATATGAAAAGAATGTATAATAAATCTTTCATTTCACCTGTTTGTCACCTTGTTTCTATCAGAGTTGTGCTAAAGGGGCTTTTGCTCCCCACGCCACCGCTCTGTAGCCTGCGTCAGGACTTGCTGTGGCACTAGCATATTGGGAAATCCCTGTAGTTCAGGGGACTTAAGAGTCTGGGCCTAGGAACCCTAGCACTTCTGCTTAAATCAGTGATCGTACTAGAGAAACCTAGATACTCTCGGAAATGAGGACGTAAGTTTTTAGAGGAAGATGGGCAGCCAACTGCAGAAGACAGTTTTTTCCCAGGACCAGATGAGCACTTACTGGTCATTGAAGTGGAGAAAAGTCTCCTGGGTGGCAATGCTGTCTTGGCAAATGTGGTGTCTGTCACAGTGCAGAACAGCTCAAGATGCCTCCAAAATACATCAAGTGTTTGTCAGCAACTCAGTCTTTGGCGTACTCAAATCTTACCCAACTTTTGTGCATCTGCAATCCTCTTTCTTCAAACATCCCAGTGTTTCTTTGAAACCTTGAAAGGGTGAAGGAATCTACTGATAAATGTTACTTTCTGGTGACTGATGACCTTGAGTGTCTAGTGAGAGAGAGACAATATTTCTCAGGCATCATCACCTTTTTGGTTTGGAAGGCTGTTTTTTTCCCTGCGAGGTTAGTTAGGGAGGTATGAATGTCCTTGGGTCTCTTGCCTCTCAGCCCAGGACAAGCCTTTGCTCTGTTCCTTTGTCTGACAAAAGCACACTGAATGGCGAGGAGACTGAGGCATTCAAAGCTGACATAGAAATGTTATGAAATATTGCACCTTTCTTTAATTTGGAGTTACGGGTTCTCCACAGTTCTCGCACTGATGTAGCATGTGAGTCAGTTCCCCTCTTGCTGAGCAGACAGATGTACTGAGATGTGTGCCTTGCTACAGTTCCTCTTGGGTTCCTCAGCCCTCACTCCCAATGCAGCTGCTAAGGACCATTCTTAAACCGTAGAGAGATTTCTTCCCCTCCACACACTAGGTAATTTTTGCAAAGAATTAAAGATGAGATAGATAAATGAGCTAAGGCCCAGACATCATCTTCCAAGGTGGCAAATATGGCAGTATTCATCAAATGCCACTTGAGAAAGAAGATGCCTTTTCCTGCCTCATCTGTGGGTGTCCAAGGCTTGATGCCTCCAATCTCCTTGACCTTACCTATGATGACTGTACGTATTTTTCATTTCCAGAATCGTCTCAGTTTAGGAAAGAGGCGATTTGGCCCTGACTAGCTGGGAGACTAGCGAATAGCAGAGAGCCTATAAGGGGTACAGACACAGGGAACTACTTCTAAGCTTTCTTATTTGTGAGCTAGCATAGCATATAGCATTGTTGAAAACTTAATATAAAAATGTTTTAAAAAATAGAACTCCCTATTGGGATCACATTGATCAAAAACCAGCCACTCACGAACAAAGCACCAACAGCTTCACCTGGGAACTTATAAATTCAGGGAAAAGCTTTTGAGAAAACCTCCGGGAGAGTATATTTTTCTGGACACATGGAGTCCATTTTCCTGTGCATGGAGGAGAAGCTGCTCTGTGCAGCCTGAACAGGAGAGTGGAACAGCAAGAGAAATTAGAGTGAATTTTCCCCCATCAGTGGAGAGATTGCTTTAAAGTTCCACCTTGTTAAATGACTGCTGAAATTGTGCATGATTAATAGACAAAATGAAAATTAGATTATGTGTCTTTACTCCTCCTGTGACCTCTACTTTCTCCTGTATCAATTGCAAGCAGTCTGAGGGCGGGGGGAATAAAAAAAAAAAGAAAAATTCAAATCTTGTGTGAAGACCCAGAAGAGAAGGGGGAGAGGATAGGTGCAGAGATCCTCTGAAAATTGTGCGGTGTCCCCAGAACTCACAGCTTCTGAGGTCTAAATCCTGCAGTACTGAAGTTTAAGGAATTAAAATGTGGAACCAATACCAAAGTTCCAGACTGCTTGTCAATAGTCACCACGTATGTCAATCACCCGTGTGGAACTGCATCCTGTGGGGATTTTGGTTTCCCTGCTGCAGCTGCACACAGGAGATGACCTGTAGTTCAGACACATTCAAGCTACTGGAACAAATGCTTTCGTCCTGCCGGAGGGATGTGTTTAGCGTGTTTGCCCGTCTCTGGAGTCCTGTTTGGGCAATAAATCTGATCTGAAGGTATGAGTCTTAAAAGCAGAGGGAAATTGTTTCTTGCCTGCAAGCATGGGGTTCTTTGGCAGTTTTGACATCCTTCAGTACTCCCTTATGATCAGAGTGTGGATCTTTGCACCCACTCAGGGACACTTGCTTGTGTGAAGGCACCAAGAGCCTGTCCTCCTTTCAGCCCACAACATGCTTCAGCCTGTAAAACCAGAAAGCAAAGATTTTCCATTCCTGTTACGTACCACTTTGAAAGAACAAAATGTGTCTTGCTGTGCCCTCTACATCTTCATTCTTGGGGGGGAAAATGCACATATAAATCCTATATGCATTTAAGATAACTAAAAACCAACAAGTTATGTGAATTTCTACCCCAATAACTTTAACAGAAAGGGCTAGGAGGGGTGTATATCTTCTTGGTTACAACACAGTAGAATTAAGAGCAGGAGTATGATACCAGACTGTATGAAACTTTCAATTCCCCTCCTTTTTTTCCATGTGTGGCCATTGGCCTGGGGAACTCAGGCAGTGTGGTTTCACCTGAAGAGACCTGGGCGTGCCAAACCTCCATATGCCCTCTGCCTATTCTTGAGGTTCAGGGGGGTTGATGAGTGAGCACTGTGCTTTGAGCTACAAGGGACAATCCATGTTTTCCAGCTCACATTTTAGCATGGAGTTTATCTGGTGGCTTCTTTGCAAGGCCTCAGATCCTAGAGCCCAGCTTATGGGAGAGTCTTAGTTTTTGTGTTTTGAAGAAAGCATTGTCTAGGAAAGGAAAGCTTGAACCTGGTACCTGCAACAATGGCCAAGTGAAGAAAAACACAAAACTTAATGATACTAAGAAGGCTGGTGCCATGATTTTAGGGATTTGCTTCCTGATTTTTAAACATTCAGAGCCAGCTGCTCTGTCATCATCTTTTAGTCTCCCTAGCATAGAGAGTAAGAAAAATGCTATAAGAGACATCGGGGTTTCCCGTGGGAAATGATAACTCGGTCATGGGTATGCTTGCTCTGATGGAGGTACATATAGTTTCCTTCAAATTGATCTGAAAATCAGAGGCATAAAGAAGAGGAGATTGTTCTGAGCAGAAGCTCTTTTTCAGGATTGGTGTGTTTAGCTTCCTCTAATCAAGTTGTTTGTCCAGTCTTAAGACAAATGAACTTTATGCCAATTGTGTTCCTTTTTTGTGGTCATGTGGCACTAATCCAAAGTTGGGCAGTACCAAATCAAGGTGGGTAATGACACCTTTAATGAGGACCTTACATAGCCTCCTTATCCTTAACATTACACGATTCTCAACAGGTTTGTTTGGCTGACTTCCACCTGGTTAATAAATGGAAGACCTGCTGCAGCACTGCTCAGCTGTCGCTCCAAAGGCTTCTTGCTTTGCTCATGTCAGCCACAATGGGAGATCCCCTCTCTGTAGCACTGCACTGCAGGGCCATGCTGAGGGACCGGGGACATGATGCACCCTTGTTCTTTGACTTGTTCGTGCCATTTTTTTCCTAAACTTCCATGTTAGAGTTTTCTGTGCTTATCTTGTCATCTTCTAATGGTTCCTTTTGTGAAGGGGGGAGCCCTCTGAGAGTGTGTCATCTCTGCTAGGGCTGTCTGTTTCTACAGGGAGGGATGTGACTGAAGTGATCCACCTCTGCAGAATCATAGTGGGAGACCAAGCGCTGTGGCTTTTATCTTGATGTTGCTTGACAAGGTCAGCCTGGTCCCTGAGAAAACTACCCGTTTCCTGTTTCTGCTGCAGTTTTGCAGTGAGCTTGTGATCTGTAGTTCAGCTTGCTCCCTGTAAAAAAACATCCTCTTGTTCAGAGGGGGAAGGTAGAGCCTTAGAGAACTGCAGAAAACATGTCCAACATCTTAAATGAGATTTTTGAAGCCCTTTTGTAAAGGCTATCATTTTTCTCCTGAAGCCCATGGACTCAAACACTTTAAACAGCAAGTTAAGGACCATGTTCTTTGTGGAGGTGTAGGTGGTCTTGACATGTGAATACGAGTTTAATACATGTATGGTTGGGCATATATTTCTACACAGGTATTTTGACCAGTCAGCTAATAGCTCCAAATAAGATACTCTGCCACATCAGTTCATATGCCACTCAGACATGCTTAGCAAGATATATGCTGCTTTTTATGCGTGTAACTTGTTAATGCTAGGGATCGTTGAGTGTGTGGGGAGAGGTGTCCTTGCTGCATCCTTCCAGGATATTGTCTCTGAGGAGAAGGAGTTACTGTTCGTACGACATGGCTGTCCAGAAATGCTTGCAAATCAAATGCTTTCATTTGCTTTTCATGTAGGGGCGGAAGAGGAGGGGGGCTGCGCACCTTAAATTCTCTCACCCAGCACCTCGCTTTAAAGAACAAAGTCCTTTTAGATTTGCAGGAGCTCAAAAAGGCATTCAATCACATCCACTTTGAATAATTTGGCATGAACCTGTCTTGTCAGTTTGATATCTGTCTGCAAAGTCTGTTTTTAAAAAAATTAGTTTTGGTTTGATGCTATCTCCTGTCTGAAAAGGGAGGGGGTGTCAGGAAACCCTAAGTTTGTTTCCAACCTCTAACACAGCTGGCCGCATGACATGCAGTGAGTCACTTAACTTCTCTCTTTCTTCTTCTCTTACTGGTAGAACAGTTTCCCAGTGAGTCTTGTCTTTTATGTTGCCCATCTGTTCAGTTCTGTGCTTTTTTGGACAAGGATTTCCATTATTCCTCTAGCAAAGCATGTAGTCGGGGCATAAGGCATAGCAAGCGGCGATTGCCTGTTCGAACGTATAGCAAATGCGAGCAGAGAAAAGCAGAGCTTTATTTACACAACAGTTTCAGTCTATGCCATGGTGCTCCGTTCGATGTGCAGGAGGCTATACATGTTCTGTAATATGTGTGCTCCATGTGGTGTTTTGCAGCCTCCTGGGAGAGCTTGCCTGCTCAAGTTCTGCGATCTGGATCTGCTGTGTATTCAGTGTTATTTTGGTACCAGCTGATAGCATAAAGGCTGAATAAATTTGCTTCATGGTAGACGTGGCCCTCTGCAAATAAACGTGCATGTTAAGAAACCCCTCCATGACATAATTAGTTGTCTGTAAGCCATGGTGTCATTGTGCAGAGTAATTAATTCTGTTTATTTAAAGGAGCCCCAGAAAGCTATTAGCAGTTGCCAGTGGACCAACAAGGAGAAAACGAAAAGATAAAAACCCATGTGTGGTGGTTATTAGTCTCTTCATCATACTAATGGACAGCTTGTAAGAAATTGGACTTGCTATCAGTGGCACCGAGTAACAGCAGTCGTGCAGGGGCATTGTTTCTTCTCAGTGGCGATAAGGGTAACTTGTGGCGGGCTTTGATAGGATGCTCATTTTTATCTGCTAAGTGCACGATGCTTGTAAAAACAGCAGTGGCCTTGTTGCCACTTGACATGACACTAGTTTTAGCTGTTTACGTTGACATGCCACTACACTCTTTTAAAGCTTCAGCCTGGGGTCAGATTCATTAGAGTGCTTCAGAAAAGATACCGATACAGCATCTGGCCTGATTTCTTTATGCTCCCTGCTCCAAGCAAGAGGGGGAGAGTCAGTGTAACCCAGTGGACTGTCTTCACTTGCTTGTCAGATTTACTTAATGTGGTGGAGTAGTCCAAAGCTTTTGGAAAAGCAAACGAGGTACTTAATTTGTCTGTAAATGTGCTTAATGTGAGGAGATGGAAGGGAACCCCATCTGTAACCCCTGAGGGAGGCAAGGGAAACAGGCTCCAGCCTGGGTGCGTGCAGCCGGCCGGTGGCCCCAGCCCTCAGCAGGTACGTTTCTGAGCAAAGAGCTGCAGTGGTGGCTAGGCTCAAATAGATGTTGCATAGATCTAGGCAAGCTGAACTTGATAGGGTTAAAAAAAGTGGCAACTGCAGCACTTACTTACTTCTGAAACACGTGGCATTTAATGTATTGGAGTTCTTTCCTACAAGATTTCTAAACCACGTTATATAGGCTATTAGTGAATTATTTCCCTATTTTGTAATTCTCTAACTTGGCTTATAAATTTTACAGAGAGGTTATTAGCTATAAAGGGTTGTGACAAATGACCTGGGAGAAGGATGGAAACTTAGTTTAACTTTTCTCCCCCGCCTCCACCCCTAGATTTAGCAGCTGTGCTAAATCTCGACATGCTCTCAGAGTACCTGTGAGGAGGTCAGTGAGTGATCCCAGGCCCCACTGAAAGGGTCTCTCCTGCGAGGGGCATCAGATCCTCTGGAGTTCCCCACCGAGATTGCAGTAACTCTTACATGATGAGCCACCCCAGCCAGGTGAAACAGAGACTATAGACAATAGTAGGAGACCTCGTATGAGCCTCTATGCTGAGAATGTGTCCATTTGCTACTGTAAGACCACACACAAGTTTGAATGGTTTTGATGGAAGCAAAGCTGCATCTCTCAAAGCCCATTGGCTTTTGCAAGAGGACATTGCTGCCAGCAAAAAGGGACAGTCTTCAGAAAGTGTTAGGAAACCTCTGGCAGTCGTGCGTGACTGTAATCCATCTAATATCTGTCAGGGCTCCTTTGTCTGAGCTTTTGCAGAAGCTCATTTTCAGATCTCTGCTCTTTAAGGTGTCCTGGGTAATTTCTTGTATAAACTAAACCATTAAATAAAGAAGTAAACCCCCTCTTCTCAGTACCCTCAGATTTGGGTAATAGGTCACGTTAAGTATTAAGGGCTGTCCCTTAGATTTTCTTTTGTTTCTGGATGCTGTCACTTCTCCATCTCATGTGACATAAGTAATACTGGAATCTGAAAGCTGCAGCTTTTTATGGCCAAATAGCTATATTAGCCTCTGATTTCATTCTGCCGATTTCACCGCTTGTGCTCGCATACTGCCCACCTTTATGTGTGGCCATCCTGTCCTCTTCCACAATCAGCCCTGCTCTAGGATTGCTGCATATATAACGCATCTGTAATCCTTCAACCTGGAGGTGTGGGGGAAGGTAGCCAACAAAACATATGAGTAAGATTTTTTTTTTTCCCAAGCATATTTGAGTCATTTGTCGTGAGTTGCTTGTTTCCATGGGAATTAGCAAGTGAGAGAAGACATAAGTGAATTGTATTCCTTGCTTTAGCCTCCTCTTGCCTTGAGTCCGGCTGCATCAACCTGCAGGACCTGTAATTTAGACCCAGGAGTGACTGAGAGAACTCGTTTTCCTTTTTAATTATTATTGCAGTGAATAGATGGTGACCTACCAAGGGAGGAGAGGAATTGTGTGCCTACTTGTTAGAATAGCCCAACACTGCAGCCCAAACTTCCTCACGTGGCTGTAAATATGCCAGGCCTGCCGTTGCGGTGAACCACAAATGCTCTCAGACTTTTGAGGAGCCTGGGGAGACGATTCCAGATCCTAAGGAAGAACAATTCATCTTTTTCCCCATCCCCCTATACACACATACACCATCCCCTTGTCTCTTTTTAGGTCATTTATAATCAGCAGTCATGGAGCACTGGCCTCATTAGTGATATAGCCATTCCTTCAGTGCTTCAGAAATAATCATTTAGAAAAAATGCGCGGTTTTCTTCCCTTGAGAGCCCATGAGTGATGAATTTATTTCAGTCTGGCTGTCTTGCTGAGCCTTATTTCCATATTTATTTCAACAAATAATGTACTATGGGAACAACAGAACACACTCTGCAAGGCAGGCAGGCTAGCCTGGGCAGGGAGGGGTTAACCGGCCTGCTGAGGCTCAGGGGGAGATGTTTTTATTCCGAATCATTTTTTAATGTATATACTTTCTGAGTGTTTGTGTTTGTAGAGGTTTAGAAGCCCTGGGATTTGGACATTGATTTATTCACAGGGCGCTGTTCAGAGAACAGACATTGTCCCCTGAGTGGTCCCAGCCACTGACCTTTCTCCTGAAGGGACCGTCCCTTTTGTAATGGCGGACAGGTGATTAACTTTCTCTGCCAGCTAATGACTCGGGTCTCTCACAAGCAAGCACTGCTAATTGTGACCAGTCAGGAGGGCTGGTGTACTGGGACCAATGTACTCACCGAACAAGGCAGTGAGCGGCCCCGGCACACTCAGAGTCCAGCTGCATAGCTGCTTCATCTCTAGGAAGTGGCACTTGCAGCTACAGCCTCACGGAAGGGCTTAAACTCATGATTTTTATTCTGCCAGCAACCGTTTCAGTAATTGAGTGTTACGCTCTGGAAGCCTAAGCGCCAAGGTCAGTGGCCAAGGACTGGGAGGCAGAGCTCCCGGCTCTTCTTCCCAGTGCTGCTTCAGACATCCTGGGCAGCCCAGCTGTGCCACCGCTTCCCAGTGTTGCACATCAGAAATAAACACAGCTCTTTCCTCCAAGCTACCGCGGTCACACTAGGTTTATTTGTGTAACACTGAGCGCTCTGAATTCCTTGAAATAGGCTTTCTAAGGACTGACCTTCCCGATGGGTAAGCTCTTCCCATTAGACCCCCCTTGGCACCCCTGCTCGGCCCTGCCACTGGCCACACAAATCTAAGTACATGGCATTGCTTTGTGCCACGTGGTTGCTGGCACAAGTCAGATGTGCATGCCAGGTGTTAAAATTGCAGTTTGATTTCATGGAGCCTTATGAAAAGGAACACTGAGCCAGTCCTCTGTGAAATATAACCCCTTTACTTCCTTCTTCCCCTCTCCCCCCACTCAGGACATGCAAGCTGCCACGTGAAGTGGTGTTTCTGCTATCTTCTGTCTGCATTTCATTTGTTTCCTGGGATGGCTTTTCTGAAGCATCTGGAACTTGTCACTTTTGCATGCACCTGTAAAGTACATGTAATTTGCCTTGCTCTGTTTTCAAAAGCAGCTCCTGTTCAGATTGACTTAGAAGTAGCGTTTGTGCGCAGAAGACCTAGCATTTGACTGCAGAGATCCACACGGTTATGCAAGTAGCAGCCCTGTACGGCTTGTGTACATGCACGCATATTCTTAATGCCTCTTCCAGGTTTGTTTTCCTTAGTTAGCATGGCATTCTTTTAACTAAAACTCTTCCCCTGTTGGCTTGTTAATTAATGGATATTCCTGAGGTTTTCTTCTCTATCCCTTTTACACTGAACTTTCACAGGCCCAAGCTAACCAGTTCTCTACCAGCATAACTCTGATAGGTGAGGGACTGATATTTTAAAACTAATTCAAATGCTACTTCTGTCAGCTTTCAAATTTAGAGACAAATATCACCCTCCAGTCTTTTCCATTAAGGCAAAATGATGGTTTCCTTCTTTTCACCTGGTTTCTTAATGCTCTGCTGTCTAATCACCTTGGTAGCAAGACTGTAACCAGGTGATGGGGGAATAAGTTAGCCGTTGGCTTGCTGTCTTCTCCCCTAAGAAAAATCAGTGCATGCAACTGCCCTACTTTAGGGACAAGCGTCATCAGCTCAGGAAATCTGGGGCGGGGGTATAACCAGGAAGGCTCGTAATGGTGGCATCTCCCTGTGAACAGGGAAGGCTCTCAGGGGAGGAATTGAGCACTTTGCTCTTTCCAGCTGCTGGTTGTGAATGCTTTCAGCTTTTGCAAAGTCATACCTCCCTCGCTTTTGAAGAGTTTACCTAAGAGGAAGCATAGAACCGCATCTTTGAAACCCTGTGCTGGTCACCTTTATTTTACAGTTGGGGAAAATGGCTTAAAAAGGCTTTCACGTCGGGCTGCAGTAGGGGGAGAAGGGACGGATTCTGAAAGAGAGGAGGTACGTTTCTCTTTGCCGTATAGGCCTCAAGGATATCTCTGCTTTCTGACAAACTCCTGAAAGTCTCAAAGACATTTTTTTTCATCTTTATTGAAGAGCTGGGAGCTTTGCATTTACAGAACAGACGTCCTTTGTTACAAATTTTTCGTTCCTTATTGAAATAGATATGAGCAAGAATTCACACCACACAAACTCAGGGGGAAGCAGCATTTTTAATGGAATGATTAAAAGCCCTTCCTTCTCCCATTGCTTCATTTTTCACTTTTGACTCCTGTGATGTCACCCATTTGCTCTTCTCCAGTTGTCATAGCTTTTGCTGGAGAAGAGAGGAGAAACTCACCTTGGGTGTCCATATACAATGTGAAAGGCAAGTGAAAAATAAAATAGAGGAGGGGGAACATATCTTTTAATCTTTTCAGATCAGAATGAACTTGGGATCAACCCTGGGCCTGCTCCTGATATGCTTTCTTGATTCTCATTAAGTTGAACTTGTGATAACCTACTGTAAAACATTTAGGCTTCAGACACAAGAGCAGGCTAAGATGCTGTGCAGGCCATCACGCCCAGATGAATGATCAGAAGTGAT
The DNA here is from genome assembly GCA_009769605.1 of Bucorvus abyssinicus. Classification (NCBI taxonomy): domain Eukaryota; kingdom Metazoa; phylum Chordata; class Aves; order Bucerotiformes; family Bucorvidae; genus Bucorvus; species Bucorvus abyssinicus. The sequence continues at coordinate 11,355,209 of CM020046.1, read as the reverse complement.
GGGTCAATACCTACAACAAAAACATGGATGAAACTAAGTTCATCATTAAGGCAGTGTGGGGAGGAGGTCCCTCTGCAAGGGCAGGGAATGAAGACCGTAATTGAGGTTGCTGGATCTGACACCTAACGTGTTAGCCAACTAAATCACAGTTTACACCAAAAGGTTGAAAGCTTCTCTGAACTATATGGTTGCTGGTGTTATTAATTTACTACAAATCTTTCCTGTAAGCTCTTTGTAGAGTTACACACTGAGAGCTGCTTTTTCTGTTAATCTTTTCTTTTGTGGGGCTGAGTTTAGTGCTGGTGAGGAAAGGCAGCCTGATGTCCATGGAAAATGAAATCCTGTATTTATCCATAGACTAAGCACCAGCTGTTCCAGCAGAGGAACCCACTGCAAGATTGAATTCAGCTCACTCAGCCCTCTCCTTCCCCTTGGTTTGCCTTCTCCGGTTACCTGTTGTGCAGTGAAATTTGGAAAATGGATGTATCATCCATTCTGAGTTAGACTGACACTGTCCAGTTGCCCAGATGCCTTTTCAGGTTTTGTTAAGAACAGTGATACTGAGCCCCTTGCTTTAAATCTGTCAGTCAAAGCAGGTATGTCAGAAGAGCTGTGCTTTTACCTCTGAGTTTTGTAAACAGTGGTATATGGAAGCACTAGCAGAGCTCAAGGGTGTACGAGTTTCTTTACCCATGGGGGAACCCATTAAAACCCTGGCCAGTCACCCTGTCTGTTATGAAGACACTTCTCTATTCCACACAGAGCTATGGTGCTGCTACCTTCACACAGGATAGGTAGGTTGGCCTGGAGGCACTGCTCTTCCAGCATCCTTATGTCCCAGCAGAAGACCCACAGCTGGAGCTGCCCAAGCAGAGCACAGGGCTCTCTGCACAAGCTGTGCTGGAGGATCCCTGCTTGACCGCAACCAAATGTTACAAGCTTTTTGCATATGTTACTGCCAGAGAGTCTGTGACCTGTGTTTCACAAGTGAGGTGACTGTAAATGTTTGTTCTGGCCTTAAGAAATGTTGAAGCCTTTGTCAGGAAAGGAAGATTAAAACAGAAGCCACAGAACGCAGACTAAAAGTTGGAGGAAGTGGTGAACATTTTAATGAAAAATCCATTGAATTTTCCAGTTACTTTTACTCCCAACCTGGCAGGAGCTCTAGGTCCAGATCCTTTTTTCCCCTGTTACATTGGTTTGCCAACAGCTACAGAGGCCAGTTTGAAAGTTGGAGCAAAAACATCATGCTTGCGCTACTTTTCCTGATGCTTCAGCCTCAGGTGGTTTTGCTTTAAGCTGTGAACACAAACCAGCTGCCTACAGTGTTTCCCTTTTTCTGCATCTGTTTGCGTATCATGTAAGTGAACATAGATTAATTGTGTTTTTCTTCCCCTCTAGATCTGACCATCTTGAATGGCCATAACACCTGCAGGATGTGGTACAGTCAGGGATTCAGATGGATTAGTATGTCACTTTAGCCTGTAGCCAAATGCAAGAAGAAATCCCATCCCAAAGCATCATAGGTTTTTTTTTTGTTTGGCTGTTTCAATACTGTTTTTAGACCTCATCAGATTTCTACAGCTTTGGCTGGTAGATGATATGAGCAATCCTCCTTATCCTCTTTCCTTCTATACTTAGTTTTGCTCATATTTTAGGAGTGAGCAGTTCGTCACACTGAGCAAATACTGCCCAAATCCACGAGCTGTGGCTGCTTTAATGAAAAAGTGATGCTTTCAACCAGAAATCCTGAAACAAAAGCAGTGCCACCAGTTACAGAGCTGCTCAGCCACCCTTTGTTTCTAGTCTGAGCTCCTCCGTCTTAACTGCATCGCAATTTTATTTTTAATTGCCACCTTAACAGTTTGACCAGCCACTTACACCACCCCAGCGCTCTGTTCACCAGAGCCACTGAAATATGAAGTTTCACAGAAGTCTATGCAGCAGGGATTGTGACTGGACATGGCATCACAAGTTACCAGCCGATAGCTGCTGCCATGAGAGCTCTGTGCTGGCATCAAGCAAAGCCACTCTTCTCCTAACAAAAGTGACTGTCAAAACTTTGCAGCCTTTGGCTCATTTGATGTTTAACCCAGCTGTACTGAAAAGTTTGCTATGTTCTTGACAGACCTACTAGGATCAGGATTTAACCCTCGTTAGCCAGTATGGAGCTGAATGTCATACCTTGGCTTATGTACTCTAGGTCTGGAAATACGATTTGCCTTGTGTTATCTGACTCAGTGGCTTGCAGTCACGCCTGAATGCAAGGCCTGGTTTGTCATGTAGAAAAGTTGAGGCGAGATGCATTGTCTTGCAACTTCCTTTGGATCTTTAAAAATCTGCGGGAGGTGGTGGGAGATGAGAAGTCCTTGGTTTTAATTCATTTAAGTCTAAAACTACATTGGCATACCGGAGAATAGCCTCTAACAAAGCTGTGAGACTAGCAGGTAAGATAGATATAAACAGCAATGGCAGCAACGCTGTAGAAATCTGCTAGTAAAGCACATGGGTGCAGGTCTGATGTAATTTCTGCTGCTGGCACCATCTCGCTCCCCCTGTGGAGGCAGAGATGGGGAGGTTTGGGTTAGAGCAGGCATGGCAGCTCTGCATCAAAATGGCAATGCTTCGTTAGGGCCTTTCTTCCAGAGTGGCTTGTGTGCTCCTGCCCTTTCCTGACTCCAAGACTGAACTGGTAGGAGAGATGCGGTACGTTTTCCTGATGCTCCGCCTGTGCCATTCTCCCATTCTCCCCTGTCCATCCTCCCCCTCCCCTACTCGCCTGCACTCCTCTTACTCCCCACTGCCCACGTCGAACATGTACAGATTTTACGGTTCACTGGAGAATAAGTGGCTGTCATTTCACAGACGGGCCAGGATGTAATTAGCCACAATGCATCGAAGTAATGGAACAGATGTCTCTTTGTAAACTGAGTTTGCTGTTGCACACTCTGTGTGTGTGACCTGCCGACTGCTCCGGGCGATTCCTCCCAGCCCCCTCGGCCCCCTCCCCTCGCTCTGTTGCCGAGCCAAGGGCTTAGCTCACATCAAGTGTTTGTGGGTTTGTTTTTCTTTCTCATGCACTCATCTCTCCTGCTGTAAGGCCACTGATTATGTGACGGAGTGTTAGCAAGGAGAACCTGCATTTATCGATGGAGTCATTCAAAATAGAAAAGGTGATACCCCTCTTATGAGATAATTGGCAGTTTCAAGTTGCTCTTATTACCCGATGATAATACACCAGTAAAATCATAAATTACTGTTACGATGCCAGGCCTCCTCCTCTCTCTTTTTCTTTTTTTTTTAAACTGAAAATAATATAGCCGTTTTCCCTGAGCCCTCAAATTAGTATTTACTTTTTAGATAAGAGATGGGCTATTGGACTGTTTACAATGAGATAATGCACACAAGTGAACAACAAATGCGGCACTCTCAGGAAGATGTCTGTCTGACTCAGCTAGGAACTGCAATCCAACCACCAATCCAAACTTAAAAGGGGCAAAACCAGGACCTGGCTTACAGATTCTCATTTTGTAGAGCAATCTTGTCTCTGTCAGGTGTAGAAACTGGGTAACTCTAATTTATGGAATTTTCCTCCCTTGATGTTCTTGAGACGTTTTCAGGCTATATCTATGCAGGTTTTCCATTCCTTTAGTTCATTGTGTCCATGCAGCTTGTGATCCCAGCACATCTTTGGACGAGAGTACATTTAGGACGAGAGAAGATGGCCTCAAGTTGCACCAAGGGAGATTTAGGTTGAATATTAGGAAAAATTTCTTTACAGAAAGGGTTGTGAAGCACTGGAACAGGCTGCCCAGGGAGGTGGTGGAGTCCCCATCCCTGGAAGTGTTTAAAAGACATGTAGGTGTGGTGCTGAGGGACATGGTTTAGGGACCCTGGCAGTGCTGGGTGAATGGTTGGACTCAATGATCTTAAAGGTCTCTTCCAACCAAAATGATTCTGTGATTCTTTGGTCTCACCACTTGCAGTTCTCCAGCTGTGATGCTTTAACTGCTCCCGCTGAGGGTTCCTGCCAGTGCCCCGCACCACGGGCGGGAGCGAAGGGAGCTGCTGGGGCAGGCTGGCTCTTGGCATCCCATGCTGAATTTGGCTCTGCTCACAGCTCAGCCAGGCCACAATGCTGCTAAACATCAGGATCAGGCACCAGCTACTAGTGACAGAATTCTAAAGGTGGCTCAAACAGGGAGGACAGTTAATGAAAAGACACGCTTGTGTTCTTGGTGCCTCTGGGTGTTTTCATTATACAAATAAGTTTGTGTGTCAGGGCACTCATAGTCAAATTGTGTATGCAGTCCCCTGTGTGTGTGTGGATGCTTGTGTGCATTTACGATTTATTTTCACACAAATTTTCTGAAGAGCTGCACCGTTTCCCCAGGGCAGTTTTGATGACAAGGTTGCCATCAGTTCTTCTGGTTTTGACCCAGCAAGCTTACCTTCAGGTTGTGCATCTTTCAGTGTTAACAGTGGAGAGATTATATTCAGTAATGATGGTAAAAAGCAGGTCTTTTCTGTAGGGAGGAGTAAGTTTTTACCTCGAGCTAAAATGATAAAGAGACTAAGCATGCCTGACAGTGGAGAGCAGAGTGTAAATACGCTGGATGTGTTAAACCTCATCGAACTCAGAATGATCCTCTGCAATGTTTAACGCTGTGGACAGGGCATTGGCTTGGTGCCGTCTTCAGTTTGTGGAGTGGGTGATTAAAGATTTCAAAGGACATAGGTGGTTGGAGTTGGGCTGCAGCTTCACATATACTTCTTAGATAGAAGAGCCATGGTGAAACAGGAGAGAGAAATAGAAATCCAGTTGGTGCCAGCTCTCAGAAGCAAATCCCTCATGCAGTGGGTTTCTCTACCCTACCATGTGCTCTAAGCTCTTTTCACTTGCGTGGACACGTGCTCTGAGCCGCTCCCTTGCTGGCTTGAAAGTCGGGAAGCATAGAACCTACCAGCCCTGCAAGCGCCCAGGCTTTTTTAGTAGCCTTTACGTTCAGGTCAGCTGGGTATGTGCACAGGATTGACAGTGTTGGAGAAGTCTTTTGAGGCGTATCAGGCTGGCAGCAAATTTTACAAACATGGTACTGCATGGATTCCTCGGTGTCAAAGACCGTGGTATGAAGCGTGAGAAGTAGCCTGTACTGCACGAATATCTGTGCATTTCTGAGGAATGAAAATTAAAGCAAATTTTCTTACTGAGTTGGGAGTGTGGCTTTTTCACAGTTTAAGCAGTAGGTGTTTTGTGAGACAAGGAATATGGAGTTTCAACACTGTAGCCTTCATCTCTATTGAAAGGTAGTTGAAAGCAGCATCAGAAAAAGAAATGGTAGTTGCAAGACTCTTTGCTGAACATGGGTCCTCTGTGGAAGCGGTCCAGTGACTCCTAGGACTTTGCAGCACTTACAGTGCAGTGTGTTTTGTCATCTGTAGTGATACCGTAAAGTTCTACAAAACCATTTAATATGTTTCCGTTCTTGTATACAGGGCATAGGAGGGTGGGGGACAGGAATGGCTCTGGGCAGCTAAACTGCAAGCCACTGCTTGGTCCTCTTCTCCCTGGCTCTGGGATACCAGCAAGCTTGGGGTGGGGAGTGGGCAGCAGAGACGCCTACGTCCGCTTTTGGCCAGGGGCCCTTGGAAAGATGCCAGTACCAGCCAGGACTGGTTCTGGGGTCTTTTGGATAAAACAAGCCCAGAATAAGGCATTGCCTTCAGTGTCACTTGTGGGACAACCCATGTTTGAACCAGTCTCCTGAGGAGAAAGATTTGTGCGGTTACCATGGGTGACTTGCTGTCTGATGACACCAGTTTGGTTTTGTTGTGCTGCTATTTTTGGTCACTGCTTATTTCTGCATAGCAAATAGACAGTCAAGAGTGGAAGGCGTGAGAGTGCAGCCCAGGCCTGTGACCTCGATAAACCGGCCGACTCAAAGAGCTACAAACAGGGTTGAGTGTGCAGGTGACACTCTCCAGGGAAGCCGTTGACGTCTGCAGGCAGATTTCCATTAAGTGCTGTCAGGGCTGGTTCCCTGCAAACCTCCTATCCTCTGGGGAGGACTTCCCTGAGCCACCCACCTCCAGCTTCTGGGTTTGGGTTTTGTTTGTTTTTTTTTTTTCTTTTGACACTCAAATCCACATGTTGATCTCACCTGCATTGATAGAAATGACTCTTAACCTACATTAATGGGAGAGAAAAATTCATCATTTGTTATGATTTTTCAAATGCGTTTTTAAAAAATGATCCTATGGGTTCCTTGGGTGTCAGTCCACATTGTAGTCTGCATGGTTGGACTGTGATGAAGTTGATAAGTGCATAGTAATTTTGGCTGGTTTCATCTGGTCCCTGCCTTTCGAGAGACAAAACTTAAGGTTTGTTAAGTCTTTCCAGTACAGTGAGATTTCAAAGGAGGTACTGTAGATGGATTGAGCTTTTCCTTAGCCTTGTCTCAGAAGAACCAAGCGTAGTGCTGCAAATGCAGAACGGTCTAGCTTCAGGGAGCAAGAGGGAGTTTCTCTTGGGGTCTAAATGAACACAGTCTCTGGCAGCCTAAACTCAAAGTGGCTTGGCAGTCTCTCAGCAGCAGGCAATCGCACAACACTTGGGAAGATACTGCACAGCAGCAAGTGCTTATGACAATGAGGTTTCCCTAAAAAACCCTTTTGAAAAGAATATCTAGTTTATTAGACAAGAATATTTTTTTACTAAGTAAACAATAAGCTTTCTTGCTCCCAAAGTCCTTTTTCAGGCAAAGCTCCTGCTGACCCAGCAGAATGAATACTGACTTGAAACTGTGACAACAGCTATGACTCTTAGCACATAGTATTTAGGCATGTGTTACTTTATTTAAAACAAACAGCCGGTTATCAGCAATATGCACGGATGTCTTTGCGAACCCCTGTGGCTTAGTTCACTCACCATCCCAAGGTGGTATTTTTTTTGTATGTGCTGCTGATGTACCATATATGTACAGGGGTAAACTGAGACAGTGGGCAATTAAGTACTTAATTCTGTGCCCAGCATCTACCAGGGAGGGTCATAAAGTTTGATTCTGTGGTTCTGAATGGCAGGACATGCCTTGAATGTGGAGGATGATGACTTGTCACTGACATTTAACATTTGGGTTGTGTTAGTTGGGAAGAGCCTGCCCTGCACATCCCTATGCTGCCAGGTCAGCAGCACGTGTGTTTATATACAGGGACCTTCTAGCTTGTTAGTTAGTGGTGGGGTCCCTGGCACTGCGGTGTTGGGGACTGCAGCTGCGAACCAGCACAGGTACTGTGAGCAAAACCAGTTACCCCTGACAAGAGGAGCGCAACCTTATGTTGGTGTGAGGGTGACCCAAGAGAAAACATGCTCGAGCGCTCTTAGCTAGGTGGGTGCTGAAGTGCTGCTGAAGGCTGGTGTCACTTGGGCTCCTGCGTAGCTTTGACACGTTTCAAAGTGTGCCCCTACATCCAAGGACACCTTTATGTCCCTTTGAAAAACATGGCCAGACCCTTTAGGGCAGCAGAGTGGCCCAGCTAAGATGGGGTTAATATGAATGTGAACTCTGGAGGCTTTATGCCAAAGCAAAGGTCCTGCTTGCTGTGCTGTGCTGGCAGCAGGGCCAAGGGAGTGGGTGCCAAGGAGGAGGCAGCCCAGGAGCCAGCCAAGCGGGCAGGCGGGCATGGAGGAGGCCTGTGTTGTCCGGGCGGATGAATGCTGGGCACAGGATAGTAGGTCCTTCAGGACAATCATTCGAGAACATGCATTGCTCTCTGTCTTTCTTCACATCTGACTGGTTATCTATTGCTTCTCTTTATTGCAGTCTGCTTGTAGGACTTCGTAGCTTTTGAAGGTATAAGAATAGGGCTCTTTTTTCCTCCTCTCTTTTTCTCTTGCCTTGAAGTAATCATCTATATTTAGGTCAGTGACATGATGAAAGATGTTTATGTGTTTTTACCTAAAGCTGGAAATTGCCTTTCCGGATATCACTGAATGGAAAAAAGCTAATGGAGCCTTGTGCTTTCATTGCTTTTGCAGTGGTGTTCTTGTTTTAGGACTATGGCACGCAAAGCATCCTTCCCCACCGCACAACTCCCAGCTTTCAGCTCCCTCTGCATCCTCTGCTGGCTCCCCTGCACGGAGTGGACTTGGAGAAGGGCAAGGGGAAGGTCACGGGAAGTTGTTTTATTCTCCAGTTACCTGGAGCAGGCATCGCCAGCTCTGCCCTATCAAGTAGAAAATGTGGCGCTGATAAATCCTGTCCGCTAAGGAGCCGAGCCTTTTTAATATGCAAGTGCTCAGTCAAAGAAAGTAAACAGACATCTCCTTCTGCAGGGAATTACTAGACAAACGTCTCCCTCCCCTTACCCTCCTTCCTTCCTCCTCCCTTCCATTTAAGTGTAGGAAATTCTGCTTGCTTTATTTGATAAAGAGGAGGAGGGGAAAGGACATGTACTGAATCATGGTTAAGCTGCTGTCTTCTACCCCAAGACCTTTCAGTCTAGATGTGCTTCATTAGTTTGATAAGCAGACACCAAAAAGGGGGAGGAGTGTGGGGTTTGCATGAGGGGATCTGCCTAGGGGCTGCCTGGAGGTTTAAGAAGATGAACTGCTAATGATGTTGAAGCTGTACCTTTTTGGGACCTTGGCTCCTGGAGGAAAAATGGGCCCTTTTCACTAATTGTGTTTTGCTCAGTAGTGTGATGGAAAGGGACTCACAGGGGAGTGAAACGGAATGAATATCGGCTGGGCTTTTCCCCTGAGCAGCCCCCTCTCCGCTCCTCCCCCATCCCAACTCTCCTCTCTTTAGCAGGGTATCTGGCATGAAGTCATCCTAAATATCAGGAGATAACATTAGGAAAAGAGATTAATTCGGTGGGTCATTTATTTGGACAGTCTGGCATAAGCCTTGCAAACTAAACACGGATTTTAACAAATGTAGTCCCAATTGGCAATGCTAATGTTTTGCTGAATAGCTACCAGAAAGACTGTGAACCTTGGATCTGGCCCCGTGCATGTGCAAACACAGGATCTAAGGACTTTTGAACGTTCCTCACTCTAATCCTCTGCCAGCCCTTTTCCTCTCTGGCAGATTCCTGTCTCAGAAGTGGGTAGCTGTACCCCCACTGGGCAGCAGGGTATGCAGTTTTTCACCCAAGGTGCTGTCGCGTGTTTCCAGGTGTACTGATTTTCCTTTCAGCAGCTCCCTTCCACTCAGACGCTGCCTCAGTTGAGAGGGTGAATTCCCAGGTGCGATTCTGGAGCAGCCAGGCTTGCAGTAGGTTGGCATTTCCTTCCTCCTGCACGAGCTAAGCCCGGCTCAGTTAAGCCTGGTGTTAACCCATCAGCATTCCAGCCCATAAAACCTGATGTGCTTTGCATGTGTTATGGGGTGGGGGTGGTTGGTGGTGGACAGGCTGTGCCATGCTGCACCTTGGAGCCTCTTTCCAGACTCCTGCCAAATGCCACTCCAATTAACCCCACGCTGGGGGGGCACCCCCTCCTCTGGGTGAAGGAGGCAAAGGCGGCTGGAGCTGCTGCTTGGCACTTTGCTTTCTCAAACACCAGTGGGCACAGCAAGCCTAAACCATGCAAATGAATGGGCCTCCAGTCTGAAAAGGGACCTTTTTAACCTAAGCATAGCATCACCTTAAAATTGTATCTCCCTGCCACAATCAATGGCTATCTAGTCAGCTACGGACAGGTGGGAATCACTTGCAAAGCCATTCAGCAGAGGACCCACGGGTGAAAGTTCAGGAGGCAGCCAGGTATGCAGCAAACTGCCCCAAGCATAAAGTCTCCCCGCTGTCAAGGAAAAAGAGCACGAGATTCGTAGTGTCTCTAGAGCACTCCAGCAGCACAGGAGGGGGCAGCAGGTTTAAAGCAAAAGGATGTTTTGTTTTCTGCACATCTACTGAATGTGCAGAATTCCCTGCTGCACACTGTTGCAAAGACTGCATGTACAAGGAACTGGATAAATGCACGGAGAGGCTTGCAGTTGAGAACGAGAGTGTGCTAGATCGAGGCAGTCTCCAGCACAGGATGCTCTTAATCCTCTGATCGCTGGAAGCTGGGGGGGAATCCCAGGGGAAGACTTGCTGTATATGTGTCCTTGTTCCTTTTACTCTTTCCCTAAGCTTTTGTGGCTGGCTTCTGTCAGAGACAGGATACTGGGCTAAGAAAACCTTTAAGTATAAGACCATTACATTACACTGACAGTACAAGGGTGGGGTGAACGCCTGTGTTGGGACATGGTGGGGTAACCTGGGCAGCCCAGGCTGCGGAGCAGAGATTTATGGAACTGCTGCTGGTCGTAAGCAGTCCCATACGTGACTTCCTCAGCATCCCTTTGATGGGGATGGTCAAAGGAGGAGTGCTGGCAGACAGTGCAATAAATGCTGATGTTACATGTGTTGTAAACCACTTCACAGAGAGGTGAACATTTCCCAGGGTGCGGCGTGGCAAGGCCGAGAGATAGGCTGTTTGAAGTTGTGACCAACTGCTTCGCTGCCTTTCTTTTCAGAGATGACTTTATGTAGTGGGCGACACAGACAACCACAACAGTAATTTCTTAGTCCAAAGGTTATTTGAGTTTTTGCCCACCTTCCGCCCTGCTGTCTCCTGCCTCAGCCCCATGCCTGTCCTCTGCCACTCGGAGCTGCAGAGAGGGACCGATGGCTGCTCCCACCAGACCACAGTGCCCTCCCATGGAAACCTCTTGTCCTGTAGTGCTGCTGGTCCTCCCCCTCACTCAACACGTGTTGCGTTTGTGCCGCTGCCTAGACCAAAATCCCTGCTCTGTCAGCTCCCAGCAGCAGCAGTGGTGGTGTGGGGAGCGGGTAGGATCACCCCCACTCCTGGGGGCTGCAGGGCAGTCTATTCCTGTAGAGAAAACGTGCATCGCACAGGGTGGTGGAGAGCGGACTGTGCCTTGGTCCCTGTAATTATACCCATCTGTTACTTCCCTGTCTCCTCGGCTGCCGAAGAAACACACAAAGCATCACAAGTGTGATTTAAGCCCCTGGAGAATACAATGGCTTCATTTGAACCAGCCGAGCTGGCCTCTAATGCTCGGCTTTTACTGCCCCACTGCTGCATGCTGGGCTGTTGAGGGCCGCTCTTTTACAGAGCCATCGGCTCTTGCTGCTCGGTCATTATTAAATCTGTGCCTTTTTGTTGTTTCTGCTGCTGTTGTCAGACTTGCGCTGAGGGGACAATGTCAGAGCTGTTCCTCCTTTCCCTATCAAAGTGACTGGTTTGGGAGTTTAGTGCCTTCCACATTAGTGGGACTGGTAAACTGGTTTTGCATTGCAGTCGTTCTTGTTTTCTGTGCCCTCTTGTCATTGCTGTTGACTCATCAGGCTGAAGTGTCTGAGCTTAATTGAAGCAGTAACAATGCAATCAACATTTCTCTCTATTTTTATCTGCATCTCCCCCTCCCCTCTGGTTTTTCTGCTGCCTGATATGCTATTTCTGGGGCTGAGAGCTTGGCAGCCTGGCAGAGGGTTGTACTGGGAGGGGACTGAGCCTCAAATGGAGCAAAGCCCACTGAAGGCAACAGGGGTTCGGTCTTTCTCCCGGTGACGCTGGACTCCCCTCATTATACTCATCATCCTTGCTGTCCTCCCCTTGTCACCTCCCCCTGTCATCCTTCCTGCAGCATGGGGAAGCCCTGGGCAGAGGGAAGTGATTCTACAGCAGGACTGTATGGATGCACATGATTAGCATAAAATTAACATAACCCTCTTTGTTTAACAGAAAGTACCCAGCTCTCCTCATTTATCCGAGCAATGTGACCAGAGGTAGAGAAGAGCGACTGGTCTTGCTGAGATCTTTAAGATATCAGTGGTGAAAATGCTAGCTTGGTCTTTGAATGCCAAAGCATTCCCCTCTGGCTTCAGGAGAAAAACAGAGTGCCTCTGCCAGCTGCATGCTTGGGTGGCAGCCGTTCTGCAGCAGGTGACCGATGCCCACGTTTTCAGACATAGGTCTCTGATGTTAGGTCGCTATCCATGTGTAAGTAGCCTGATCTGTCAGGGATGCGAGTCCTGGGAGCAGCAATATCTTTATCAGTCAGAGATGCTAAGAGCTTGGAAAAATCCCCCACTTTTCCTCTGGTGCTTAATTACAGTCTCTGAGATATGACTGCTCTTGTGTTAGCTTTGAGAGCAGGGCTAGGATTCAGGTGCCACTGCTGAGTGTTCCATTTTGACCAGGATACCGGTGCTCCCAGCATCTTGCATGGCCGACCAAAGGGCCTGGTGTGGCAAACCTATTTACTGAGGGTGCAATAAGGGACAGAAATCCAGCAGTCAACTTCTGCTGGCTTCTTACATTAATTTTATTTTCCTCTTCCCCTCTACAAGTGCAAAGAATGTCTTGCCTGTCAGCCCTTATTTTCCCCCAGCCGAGGAAGATGCATCTGCACGTCATCCAGCGTTCCATACAGCTGTAGCTGCACAGTTTGTTACCGTACCATTGGGAAGCTGGAGAAGCCAGCGCAGCTGGGGCAGGGGCTTGACAAAGGCGTGTTGCCACTTTGCAGAGGGGATCTCTTCTCTTTTGTTTTCTTGGTCCTTTTCCCCTACTGCTTCTCCAGCACCAGGCTGGCCTGGGGACAGGCAGAAAGCCTGTAGCTGGGAGAGTGAAGCCAGGCCGTGGGAGCTGGAAGCTCTTAAGCCTCTGTAAACATGCCCACTTAGGGGAAAAAAGTGACAGGAGGCAGGAGAGAGTAAGAAAATTGTGGTGATTTTGTAATACATGAAGTAGCAACACAAAGTGAAGCTTTTTTGGATCCAGCGTTAAGTGCTATGCTTCATCCTGGGCGCACCATGGAGAACTTTCGATCCATGGCCACTTTCTTTGCACATAAGAGCATTTATGGAGGTTTTAATGTGATTTGCTCTATGAGCATGGAAATACAAACTTAGTTTTGCCTGGGTGTTCCTGAGTGTCCCTAAACGGGCAGGTACCCAGTGAGTAGACCCAGCATGACAGTTTGCATTGCAGTGCATAGCTGTAGCAGTCTGGTGATCTCTGGGAGAAGCTGAGGCGCAAAAAAGGTCTCTGAAAAGAAGGACGGTCTTGGACTAGCCTGGCCCTATCTAGCTGGGCCATGCTTCTAATGCCTGAGAAAGTATGAAGGGAAAACATGCCCAAGTGGGCATGTTTTCTTTTGCTCCTGTCTAATGTCTTGGTGCACTTAGCAGCACACGCATGTCATTGGTGTCCATGTTTTTTCTACATAGATGGTTCAATTCTCCCAAATGCACATGTAGCTCTTCCATGAAGCAATGGAAGACAGAGAGTCATCTGAAAGTATAAAAATGTGACAGAAGCTAGAGAAAGCACCTGGGTAGGTGAATTTGTTGAAAATACTTTAGGTCTGTGTCTGGGAAATGCCTGATTTCAGGTTGACAGAGTCCTTTGCAGTGAGACACGCCTCTCCTTTGTGTGAACTGTACTGCCCTGCATCCTCTTTCTGTCACCTTTTTAGCATTGTTATTGGACCACTCATCTCTATTTTGTAATATTTTTCACTTTTTTACATACAAAACAAACATACTCTTCTCCTCCCCGCTCCCACCCCGCGGTACAAAGACAGACTGCTGCTTTTCTATCAAAACCAGAATTGTTTTTAAGGCGATACAGACAAATCTAGACTGCTCAGCATTGATGCAGTAATCTACACTGGCATCTTCAATAATTTTATGTCCTTGTGTTAGACTTTGCCTCACAAATAGGTATACAAAGCCCAAATTGTGTTATCTAGAGAACAAATGCTTTCAAATATGTTCAAAGGGTGTGCAAGAACCAGCCGCTGAGCGGAGGCAAGCAAGAGGCAGCTGACTTTGTTAAATACTCGTTAATACCTCTCGCTGTTGGCAGAGCCTGAAGTTTTAATCAGCTCTGTGTGTCTGTCTCTGCCTTCTGCGTTTGCGTTTGCCTTTGTCGGCTCGTTTTTGTGCCGTGCCATTGTTGGTGGGTCTCTTGCCTTGCTTGGGTTTGTGTTTGCCTGCGTGTTCCATGCAGGCTCTGCCCTGGTGTGTCCCGGCATGTCTGCCTGTGCCTTGCTGGCTGCGCGGGTCTCTCCGAGTCGGTCGACGTGCCGGCATCTGCCTCCCTGCACGGTCCTGGCTTTCAATACGTGTGTCTCCCAGCGCTTCTGCCTGCCTGCCCACATCTCTCCCCTTGCATCTGCTAGCCTCGGTGCGTTTGGCTGCGGGATGGTGTGCGGGAGGCTGTGCATGCGGTGGAGCTGGCAGCGTTTTAAGTGGAACTCGATGTCTGTGCTCTTGTTGAGATGGAGCCTCCGCCGTTTCCCTCTGTCAGCCTAACAGACACTGGTACTGGAGAGGAAAAGCTGTTGCCTTGGTGGTTTCAGTGAAGTGAAATAAAATGCTGCTTTGAGTCGCTGGGAGTGGGGATCGTTCTCAGATGTCAGCTCCTTAAAAACGGCCACACTTAACATGTATATGGAGAGAAGAAAATGGATTTTTCTCTCTCAGGAGGGGCTTGTACCCTTTGCGTGATGTTGGATTTTTCCCCCCGGATCCAGGCAGAATGCCGCACTCCGAGGGAAGGTCTTTAAAAACAAAACAAAAGGCAGCTGTCAATTTAATCCAAGCTCCCTGATAAAATTCCAGCAGAGTTCCTTTTTTCAGAGATGAAATAAGAACCCTGGCAGGCCCTCTTGACTGGCCACATAAATCATTTGTGGGTAATTGCTCTGAGAAAGACGAGTGCCTCTTAGGTGCGGGGAGGGGGAAAGGCGCCTGCTGCCATGGTGCAGCACCCCAGGTACCCCAGCTGGCGGGGACCTCCGGGCCTGGGGAGCAGCTACCTGCAGCAGGGGTGGGTGCTGCAAGCCCAAGGGGAGAATGTGCTGCAGAGGATAAATAACAGGGTTTCCTGTCGCCTTGCCTTTGTTGGTCCTGCTTTAATCGCCCTGGAGGGATTAGGAGTCAGACAGGGGATTTGGGAAGGGGGGGGCGGTGCTGGGTAGGAGGAGAGGGGGAGAGAAGGATGGAGGCACAAGGAAGGTAGAGAGAATGGGATGGAGGTGAGAGGAAGAAGCAAGAGATTGATTTAAGAGACTAGCATTTAGTGCACTGACAGCACAATTTCAATTAGCTAATATCTCCTTGGGTTGGTGCATGACTCTGCATGCTCCTTGTCACTCCGATTAGAAGTGGAATGGCCATAAAAAGATAGTGCTGGGGTCTGCTGTCAGCTTGCAGGCTGCAGTAGAGCAGGAGGGCAGCTGCTCCGGGAAGCCGCAGAGCTGCAATTGCTCTTTCCCTGGGCACCCATAAAGATGGTGATAATAAAATAAGGGGGCTCCAAAGCAGCACTACAGGCACAGCCACCAGCCACAAGCCAACTGAAGAAGGTGCTTCTTAATTCCCCCCTTTGCTTTCCCAGCAGAAGCAGTGGGGTGTAGTTGTTACTGTATGTAACCACTGCTATCAAAATGATCTTTTCTTAACTGTTCTTTGAACCCCAGAGGTCTGAGTAGTTCTGGGGCATAGCTGCAATTAAGAATAAATATGTAAGTTATATATAAAGTAAAATCAGTACATATGAATGAGGGGGCTAAAGGTGAGGGGAACGGAGTGGGAGCATGGAGGTCTGGCTTGTGTTCCTGCTCTGCTACTGGGCCATAGTGGGCCAGGCTCCTCTCTCCTGAGCCCACCATCCCTCGGAGCCTGGCCAGAGCAGGCTCTGCAACCTGGGTTGTGTGCAGGGGGGATGTGTGAGCTGGGCAGCAGAGCTGCATGGTGGCAGGAGAGCCACTGCTGTGGGACCCAGCAACGTGCTGGCCCACTGCATCTCGCAGGGGTGCTGCTGGCTCTCGATGTGAGCCTGTATCTGCTGCCTTGCTGGCAAGTCAAGTATTGCTGTTAAGGGCCATTTGGTATTGATACCTGTTAGCTTTGAAATACAGCCAGCACCATTTGATTCTGGGGCACCCACTTATTTTGCTGGTCTCCACAGGGGAAGCTCACTTCCATTTCCAGTGCAGCACCAGAGCTGACATTGCCTCTTTTCCTTAACGCAAACAAGCCGCTCTGCCAGTATTTCAGACATCTCCTTCCCTTCTTTCTTTGTGGGCATGGAGCCCAGCTGCTGAGCGCACGCTTCAGCCTCCCTCTGTGCAGTGCCCTAGGAGAAAGGCTGAGAAACAAAGGAGTGCAGCCAGCTTGGCTGACTGGCAGCTGGAGTCTCCCGGATAAGTTGCTTGCACTGTTTCCAGCAGAGTCTCTGGGCTGAGAAGAGGGGATAAGATGTGTGCCCCCCAGGTGCTCCCCTGCTGCTGTTTCCCAGGTGCCAAAGTGCTGGGTCCTGGGCATGGCACTCAGAGCCAGCATCATCTTTCCCACTTCAGATTGCCCTTTCCATGCTATACAAGCACTACTCCCTCGCTCTAAGAAATGGTGGTGCATTTGCACCGCATTTGCAGCAATGAGGAAAAAATAGTTTATGGGCTACAAGCTGTGTGTGTGTGTGGGAATGGGATAAGGTGTATGGCAGCAAAACCGTAAAGAGATGGCACACGGCCGTACGTATGTGCCACACGTATGTACCTGACGGGTCTGTATTAAAACAGACCATGACAGATGGAGTCCCTCAGTGGCCCTCCTTCCTTCTCAGGGCCTTGGCCTGCAGATGTTTGTGAGTTAACATGCAGCAGTGGAGGAGGTCGCCGTGCCCAGCTGTCATCTGCCCCTGGTCCCAAAGCGGCTCCCCTTGCAGCGAGAGCTGCTCAATCATTTTTGAGTCAGCTCCTGAGCTGCCATAGCTCACAGCCCAGCACATTAAGGTGAACTGGCACAGATTGCAGTCTGCCTTAATGGACTGCAGCCGTGCAAGAGAGGTTTTTCCAGCGGCGGAGCTCTCCCTACCACACAGGTAGCCCGCTGTGGAAGTGCAGTGGAATGGACACAGCCCTAGATTCATCTATCAGCGCTTTAGAGCTGTCAGGCTGAAGATGAGTGAGTTTGCGTGCTGCAGGGAAGCACAGGGATTTCAGCGTGCTCCCTATACAGTAAGGCCAAGCTCGGGGAGCCCTCCTGGCCCAGATCCCCCACTATGGTCAGCAGTAGGTGTCCTCATGGGGTTTGTCTTCCTGTTAGGAAGGAAGCAGTTGTGATTTTCTTTTTAGGAAAACTGGGATACAAAGACGTAAAGGGCTAAGGGTGAGGAAGAAGGGATGTGAAATGCTAGGAATAAAGACTTTTGTGTTAGCAACAGCATCCTGCTCCCTCTTGTACCGTACTTCTTGCTTTCTTAAACCCTTCAGTTCATGATAATTACCTCTGCATGAGAAGCGTATACTGTTTTGCAGATACAGCATTCAGTTTCCTGTTCCGTTTATTCTCCCAATTGCCTGTATTTTTCCCTTTCTGTTCTTACCACTTTTGAGAAATATATTAAACTACATTTCCTGCTGTTTAAAAATGAACCAGAGTTTAAAAGCACCTCACCTCTGAGGTGAAGTTGTTAAGAATCCTGAAATGGAATTAAAATGCCTGCATCTGCACCCTATTTCATGGTGGGTCTCAGTTCTAAGGAAGCTGCTGACTTGGTGGAAAAAATGGCAGTTCTCTTGTGGAGTGATAGGGGAGGGATGATTTCCTGCACCGAAGCACTTGCCAGAGGAGGTGATGAAGCCCTTGCGTCGTTCAGTGAGGGCTGTCATCTCGAGAGCTGCACTCCCACACTGCAAAGTGGTTCATTGATTTTTGTCGGCTGGCACGGGCAAGCAGCTCCTGTGCAAGAAGAGGGGAAGGTGAGCTGTCCCCGCTTCCTCATGCAGCGCCTCAAATAGCCTCACCGAGTGCCATGTCACACCATTTAGTCACTGGCATCCCTCAGCGGCTCTGACTGATGGCATGGGAGTGGTTCTGATTTCACTGGAGGGAAAGGCAGGGGACCAGGGGAGGGGTTTTTTTGGTTTTTTTTCTTTCATTTGTAACATCTGCTGAATGCCAGGGATGCTGCTTTCATAGGATGGCCATCCAGAAAATGGGACCAGATTTCCCCAGCAGACCCTAGTTGCTGCAGTCAGCGTTCCTGGTACCTCCCAGAGAGCTAAACGAGTAGTCCTTTGTGAACACAGCTCTGGGAAACCTTGAAAGTAGAGAAGAATCTGCATCCTTTCTGCAGTCAGACGTATGGTCATCTTTCATTTTTTTAGCAAACTGAAAGGGGGAAGTGGACACTCTGGAATGGAGAGCCATCCTGCAGAAAGACATGGATAGGCTGGAAGAGTGGGCTAACCAGAACCTTATGAAGTTCAACAAGGACAAGTGTAAGGTCTTGCACTTGGGGAAACGTAATCCAGGAGAGCAGAACAGGCTGGGGTCTACCTGGCTGGAGAGCAGCTCTATGGAAAGGGACCTGGGGGTCCTGCTGGACCACAAGCTTGTCAAGGGTTAGAGCTTGGCCAGCCACTAGACAAATGACAGATGCTCTGTATTAACCCCTCTCCCTTTCCAAAGGGAAGGAGAAGGAGAATGAGGGAGAGAGACTTAGGGACTGGAAAAGAAAACTAAAACTGCTTTAATGAAAATAATAACGATCAAATGAAATATGTACAAATATACACAGAATCAATATCAAATTAAACCCCCCTGATGGCAATTACTTCACCGTCACCACTGATGCTGTGGGCAGGCACTAGGGAAGGCCCAGACTGGACTCAGGAGCAGGTGGGAACCAGATGCAGAAGCTGGGTTCTGGAACTGGATTCAGGAATGCACAGATTGGGACTGAAGGCAGAACAGAGAGAGTCCTCCTTAGACATTGGCATCGAAGAAGACAGCTTGACCCTTGTGATCCTCAGCTTTATACCAAATGTGATGTCTATGGGATGGAACACCTTGTTGGTCGGTGTAGGGTCACCTGTCCTGTCCGCTCTTCCCTGCAGGTGCAGCCTCCAACTCACTGCACCCCCACCGTGGCGCACAGGGTTTAGCAGTGACCTTGGTCTGCACAGGAGCAAGTACAAGCCAGAGCCTTTCTGCAGACCAGCTCCTGGTAGTAACTGTAAACATCCAGGTTATCACTCCTAGAAGCAGACACTGTTTGCAAAAATATGCTGTTAACTTCAGAAGGGGCAGTGACTTAGCAGAGACTGAGCTGAAAAGTAAAATCACTGAACAGAATGCACTCTGTTCTAGCTGTAACCAGGACAAAGCTCAATATGAGTGAACAGTGTGCTGCTGCAGCAAGGACAGCCAACAGGATGCTGGGAGGCATCAACAAGAGCATCACCAGCACAGATTAAGTCATTACATCACTCTACTCAGCTCTTGTCAGGCCACTCCTGGAATACTGTGTTCAGTTTTGGTCCGCGCTATACAAAAGAGAGGTGGAGAGAATCCGGAGAAGGGCCACAAAGATGATCAAAGGATTGGGAAGCCTCCCATATGACAAAAGGCTGAGAGAACTGGGTTTATTCAGCCTTGAGAAAAGAAGGGTGTATTTAAAGGGTGGCTACAAAGAAGATGGAGACTCTGTTTTTTACAGAGTCACATGGAAAAACAAGGGGTAATGGGTACTAGTTACTCCTTGGGAGTTTCTGATTAGACACAAGGAAAATTTTTCACAGCAAGGACAACCAGCCTTTGGAATATTCTCCCCAGAGAAGTGGTGGAGTCCCCAGCATTGGACACATTTAAAATTCAGCTGGACAAGGTGCTGGACCGTCTTGTCTAGACCATGCTTTTGGCAATAGAGGTTGGTCCAGATGATCCTTGAGGTCCCTTCCAACCTGTGATTCTGTTAATTGATTGATTGTAGTCCTTCAAAGCACTTCTGAATCATGGTAAAGTTTTTACATCAATTGCTTGATTTTAGAATAATCTTCTTCATATCTTCCTGTAGAATTTGCTAGGGCTCTGGTTTGCACATGAACACTTCTGTGAGGGAGGCACGGGAAATGTATGGATAGAGAGAATTCAACACAATATTAGCAGGTAACTGCAGCATTGCAGGTGTGATAGATGGATTGCATCGAAGGGGTTAATGCAATGCTGTACACATGTCACTTATAATGGATAGTCTTGTGTGAGCAGTGACATTTCTGAGGCACCAGAAATCATTCCCTTTCTGCTTTTGTTTCTTTTGGGAAGGAGAAGCAGGGATTGTTCACTTCTGGGGAGCGTGTGTAGTCAAGGGCTGGTCTCGCAGGTGTTAGAGAGCTGCTCTTGCCTGAGAAATTACAGCAAAGAAGGTGGTGGTAGTTTCTCTTCTCTGTCAAATATGCTCCAGACTACTAGAAATAAGCAAATTTTTCTAATTCCCACTCCTCTTATTCTACCCAAGATCTAAAATTAAGCTAAGATCTCTTTCTTATGTGCTGTGACTAGACATCACGGTTCAGATGGCTCCATCTACTGAATCCTGCTGCTTTGGGGAACAGCGCAGGACCTCAGACTGCCAATGACTATGTTGCGGTTACTGTAAGAGTTCATTGCTCCTCTTCTTGTGTGTACTGGCATTGCTGCTCTTCCCTGACCTGCTTCAGCTAAAAGGTTGGGAAAGATTTGCTGTTTGTACTATTTAACCCTTTTTATTTGGACTGCTGTGGAGTAGAAAGCACTTA
Organism: Bucorvus abyssinicus; assembly: GCA_009769605.1. Lineage (NCBI taxonomy): Eukaryota > Metazoa > Chordata > Aves > Bucerotiformes > Bucorvidae > Bucorvus > Bucorvus abyssinicus. Next base: position 11,334,600 of record CM020046.1, on the reverse strand, counting down.
CCCACATTTCTGCACTGGGTGGTTTGAGTGAGTTGTCATTTCTCATTAGACGGCGATGGAAAACAGTATAGGGACCATGTGGGGGAGAGGGATTTTTTCAGTCAGAGCAGATGGGTTTGGAGGAAGGTGCCTGCTTGCTGGCAGAGAGGACAGGATGCATGCTCCACACTCAGAAGTGAGCAAAGTTTGCACCAGTGCCAGTTGCGTTTCAGTAGCTCCTTGCCCATTTCTAAGTGTGCCGGAAAGCTGGATTGTCAGTAAGTTGAGAAGGGCTTTCCTGATTCATTACCCCCTAAGAGGTCAGTCACCAGTCAGCTGTTGATGTTGCGGGCCTTTTGGGATGGCCCAGCCAGAGCTTGTTTGAGAAATGCATTTGTTTCTGCTGAGCCAGCTGAAATGTCTACCTCACTGCCATCTTCTCAGGTGAAACACATAGAAATGCTTCCTGTTGCTGAGCCCTAGAGGTAAAGGTTTGCAAGGGCTGGTAGGATCCCATAGAGTGCTTAGGTACCTATGTAGACTTTAATAGCAGTTATCAACATGCAAGCTGACGTAATGATGTAAAGATGAGCAAGCATATGCTCCCTAGCCAAAGCTGGAAGCTGCCCACGGAGAGCAGAACAGAGTCTCTGATGGTAAAAGCTGACTCCTTTTGGATCTACACGCTGTGCAGGTGGGTCCCAGTTGCAGTCTTATTTATCCTGGACAGCACAGAAGGTGGAACTGAGAGGAAACATTACTAAAGGCAATCTTATATGCGTTCAGGGTCAGACAGAAACATTGTGCTGGTATTAACCCAAACCCCAGTCTCGTTTTTAACCTCTGCTGTGTGAAATGCGTAATCTAGGGTTATCTTTTGCTTAAGTGTAAGCAATTGCTAAGCTAAGTTTCCAGCTGTGAATACAGCTTACCCTGTGACTGCAGCACTCGGATGTTGACAGATGTCTGTGTGTTACCAGCTGACACTTGGAGAGCCGGATTGATTGACTCAAATAGGAATTCACAGATTTATTTGAAGGGTCATGTGGGTTCTTTGTGGCATCTCCTCCATTTGGGCTGTCAGTTCTGCCTTATCAGAACGTCTGAAAGGTAACTGTACAGGTACTGTTTAGATGGCAGAATTACGGTCCGTCTCTATTTTTTTTTACAGCTATATTAAAATAAAGTTTAAGGTTCATTATATAAGGTCATCTGTAATCTACAGATCTGAGAACAGCTTGGTTAGTTCAGGGTGATATACTGGCACTTCTAGCCCCTCCTCTGAGGCTGTGTGAGGAATTAAAGCAGAAAGCCTCAGAATCTAAATGGTATTTTAGCACAATATATTTCATTCTGTTTTCACTGGAATGTCTTTTTAATGGCAGCACAGAAATCTCTGTAAGGTATACTTCCACCTGCATCTCCATACTCCACATACTCCTGAGGTACATCCACTTTGTTCTTCCTTGCTTAGATCAAGCAGATTTTATTTGAGCACATCTCTGGCTGTGTTATGCCTTATACCTGAATAATCACGAACTGAATTCCCAATTAGCTTGCCTTTTGCAACTAAAATCCTGTTGATTTCAACAGTGTAGTCTGGTTTAAAATACACAGTGAAACTGCTCTCCCAGTACATCCCAGGGGGGACCTTGTAATCTTATTAGATGCACCTGCTGCCATTTTATTTTAACCTCTCAGCTTTTCCCTGCAGTATAATGAATTCAGTATTCCTCTGCCACAGAAAGCCTTCCCGAATGCTCTTTACCATCACTGTTAGGAGGAACGACCCTGCCTCCAAGGAGCCACCGGCAGCACCTCCATCTTCTGCTGCTGGGGGCAGCCAGCGATCACCTCCACCTTCTGCAACTGCTAGCAGAAACTTGCTGGACCCTGCGCACGCAGGCGCTCAGATGAGCGTCCCCAGCAGCCCAGCCGGGGACCCTGGTGACAAAGCGCCCCTTGGCCAGGGTTGGGCAGCTGGCACTGCAGGTGGTTACGCAGAGCAGCGTGGCCCTCGCAGGCTGCAGAAACTTGGCTCTATATCTTTTCCTGTGGCTCTTAAATCAGTAATGAAGCAGGATATAAAGTGCTTTTGCAGCTTCTGGGATATTCGGCCTCTTCGCTGCCGGCTTCACAGCTGTTCCTTCTAATCAGCTGGGCAGGCACCACAGAAATGTCAGTTTTAATAAGCAGTCTTTCATTTCAGATTTGAGTTAGGTTTTACTGGTGGAGAGGGGGACTGCTGACCTTGTGATCTCCCGTGTCAGGGCTGCTTACTGAACACATGTAGCTTCCTCCCTTGCCACCTTCCTGTGCACGCTGCTGGAAATGGTGGTGGGTACATTAATGCTGACCAACCTGAGTCCATGGACCTGGCATCCCGTCCTGGACAGTGGGTGAGAGTCAATGCCTCGGGAGGAGCGTGAGGAGAGGAGAGGGCTGTGGAGCTTTCCCCCAAGAGACTCCAAGCTTTCAGCAGTCTGCAGCTCAGGGACTTCCAGGACTACTGGTCATGTCTCTGTGATTAATTAGAGGTGTTTAATTAGCAGTGGCTCTGCTTGGATCTCACTCTGCTCTGAGCCTGGACTGCTCCAAACTTGATAAGGCTCTGTACAGTAGTGCAGCCGCTTTAAAGTCTGGGAATAAGTAAAAGGCAGAGTCAGTGTCTTGGCTTGAATCCCTGCTAGGAGCCTCACGTGGTGGGACTGAGGTGCGCTGAGACCTGGGGTCTTGCCTTCGGGGCTCAGGTACCTCTCTGCAGCTCCAGGTCTGTGCTGGGCCATGAGCTCTCAAAGGAGAAGGCCTGCCCCCAGTACCGCTGTCCTGCCACAAGTCCTCACTACCCACCTCCCACTCTTCTCCCTGCTGTCTCTGACACCGATGTCCCCCACCCTCACCATCTCCAGACAGGTCCCTCATCCCTGCTCTGTAAACAAGAAAACCAGAAGTGTCCCCATAACATTTTTATTGCCCTTTGTCAGTCTTGCTACATCCAGGAAACGTTGTTTTTAGCACTCTTTTGGTCTTGCTAGGTCCAGAAAAAAGTCCGAGGAGTTCCCTGAGGCTTGGGGGGAGTAGGTTCTTGTATGTGCCATTTTTTGTCAAAGTTCTGTTGGGTAAAGGGAGAAAAAAGAGGAGGAAGAATACTGATTTTTACATTCTTCAGTCACTGCTGTGGAGTTGCAGGCATGGGCATGAATCCATTCCCAGGAAGCCACCAGCAGAATTTGTTAAAGGGCGTGAGTTGAAGTATTCGCAGCAGGTAGAAGTAAATCACGCTGAGAAGGAGACAGAGAGAGAGGGAAGGCCCCCCTGAGCCTCATTGCAGATGCTGCCTGCTCAGCCTGGGAGCAGCCGGCAGCGTCCCGGGGCAGACACTGATGCGGTTTGCCTCGTGGCTGGCCAGGGCAGCTCGCAGGGCTGCGGGGGACCCAGGGGCCATGCCTCCAAACACCATTTTAGACGCTGGAAAAGCATGCCCCTCTCAACGCTCTGTCAGAAGCGGTCGTGCGAGAGACCGAGCGTATCTGTGTGCATGTTCGTGCACGCACACCTCCGTGCGGAGGGAGAGTGGGGAGTGTTCCCTGCTGATCTTGGGAATTTGGCTTCCTTTTAACTGAGGATCTCCGCTCGAATGCTTTTTTACCCCTAGCAATCCCTCATTGTCAGGACTTCGATATTTTCTGGAAATATGTAATATGTCTGGCCATTTCTGTCTGTCGAGGAGAATCGACGTGTGGGTTGTAATATATATTAATTCCCTGGAGGGACATTGAACTGTTTCCTCTGCCCAGGTGGAAAGGGATAAACACAGCCACTGACATGCTGTTTAGTCTGAAAATAGCCCACTGAATGCATAATGAAGAGCCTCCTGAGGAGTTACTCTGCATGTTAAAATGGTGTTCAGCAGCCTGTGCTGTCACACAACATAATTTGAAGATGAATGTGCATCAAATCAGCCTACCAATAGCTGACTATCACCGTCTGGCCATTAGTATTACCTGTCTGTTAAATGGCAGCCGCCTCTCCAGGAAGCAAGAAGTTTGTCAGTCCCAAAATATGTCTTATCTGTGAACGAGACAAATGAGGAACTCTGTGTCTTGGCTTTGTGCTCAGCGCCCATTTCATGCTGAACAGCCGCTTGGCTTTAGCTGGCAAGGACAAAGGAAAATGAACATTTTTCTTCAGTGGGAGGATTTCTGAATGATCAGGGGAGAGAACACCCTGTGTCCTTTGTAAGCCTAATGGAGGCAGAGCGGCTGAGGGTCCTTCAGTGAAAGATGCTGTGTCTCCCGGTGCACACGGTCCCTGCCTGTGCTGAAATAAAAATTGTCAACCTTGATCCTTTAAAATGCAAGCCAGCGTTTGAGCAAAACGGCTCACGGTGGAGTCAATTGACAAGTGGCTTCTGCTGTTTAATTCACACCCTGGTAACAACACTTGCATGAATGATATGTAGACACCACTTTTGTCTCTGAACGTTTGACAGCAATTAGGGCTTCACTCCAGGGGCAGAGCATCATGCTAACACTGGAGTGCTGTAGGAGGAGGTTAGGGTAAAGAAATTAGCCATCTGTCTGGTGGAGACTGTATCCTCCAGGAGGCAGTTAGATGTCAACAACAGGCAAAATGTTTCCATTCGCATTGTCCTGCACTTCAGTTGTACACAATGGCGTGAAAGGCGCACAGAAGCCCCATTCACTTCCAGTTATACGGAGGTCGGCCACCAGCCACCCTGACAAACACTCCCTGGCAATTGTAGCCAGTGGCAGCTGAGAGCTGCTCCCCTCTGCACCACTTGCAGAGACGCCTGTCAATTTTGGATGTCCCATCATGGAAAGCCAGGAGACGGGGACCTAGATGTTTAGCAGTGGAAAGCAGAGCCTGACTGCAAATGAGGAGGCAAAGTGGTTTTTACAGCCCTTCGCTTCAGGCAGGAGGAAGCTGGTGCCCGTGCAGGCTTAGGCTCTGCAGCGCGTTCCTGGGCTGTGAACCTTGAATGCGATACTGCGTCCTGAGAGGGAGAGGAGCGGGTAGATCTAATCAGCGCCGCGTGGCTGTTTATCAGCTCGCCCAGCATGGCTGTGCTCCACACCGCTTAGAGCAGCGCATCCATCAAGCTGCTGCTTGGAACTTTGATTTAAGAAACTCCCTGTCACCAGGGACAGTTACTGCTAGATTAGTCCGGGCGAGGGTTTAGGCAGCATGTGTTGACATTTGGTCGTGTTAGTCATACTGAGCTACGCAGCCAGAGAGAGCTGCCAGGTCTCTTACTGTCTGCTCTGAAGGACTGTCCTTATAATTTCTACTCGATGGGCACGTTACTACTTTTTGAAATAAAAACCAAACAGCTACAGCATTTTCCTTTTAGGAATCTAGATCTGATAAAGTGCCCTTGGACAAGTCTCCTAGCTCAATGGTTAAAAAAATTCCTGTTTAGGAGCATTTTTGTTGTTTTATTTTTACACACATCTGTGTGTAGACAGAAGCGCTTGTGGGAGAGCAAGGGGCAGCATAACGTGTTTTTTATTGTCTGCATTGGTCGGCTTCAAAAGGTAAATTATCAATACCATAACTTGATTCTTGACTGCTGTCATGGTAAAAAATACAGTTCACAAATAATGCTGGTTTGTATCTAGAGAAGGAACAACCTCTATGAGCCTTCCCAATGTGCAAGGAAAGCCACACGCCATGGCAAAGGTAGGACTCTGGTCCCCTGATGTGCCCCAGAAGGTGTCTCCCTTTGTCCAGGTCCTTCAGACTAATTCTGTACATTTTTTGAGTGGAAGACTGTCATGAAATTGAACTCTTTGAAGCTTCCAAATCTCAAGTGAGGCTTGGCACAGCGACAGAGCTAGGAACTCCTCTGTTCCCTTCCTGAACTCTCTCAAGTCTGTCTTGCAAGGCTTAAGCATCAAGCTTTTTCCTTTCCCAAGAGTCATGTCTAACGCACTCCTACTCTTACACTGGGCGCTACACTATATACTGTCTTGTGGTCAGCTGGACTAGATAGAGTTTGGACAAATCTGGTACTTCTTCATAGGACCACATGGCCAGTGGGAAACAAAGTTTCCTTCCTTTTAACAGCAGGGAGCGAGCCTATGGATAAAACATATTTTAAATCAGTGATGCGCATGCATGTCTGCCTGCCCAGCAGAGGTACCTTAGGTAGACTTCTCAGGACATCCCAGCTGATGTCCTTCCCAGTCTTCTTTCCCCAGTAAGTCCTTTTTCGCAGAGTCCGTTTCTGAACTTCCTTAATTTGTGTCCTTGTTCTCACCTCATTTGCGTGGAGTCCTTTCCAAACCATTTGTTTCCTGGCTAGATGCAGATGGTAGGATCTCCAGTGCTAATAGTGCAAGTTTTGTCTCTCAGCAGACCTGATGGTTTGTCGGGCTACTTGTGTCCTTGCTGGTTGGTTTTTTTTTTGTAGCCTTGAATTAAATGAAATGAGTACGTTTATATAGTAGAGCACTACAATAAACAGGTCTACTTATAGTATTTGCAAATTGTCACAGAACAGATGCGCTTCTGTCGCGAAATGAACCAACTTTTGCAAAGAAGCTGTGCCTTCTAGAAGTGGTCAGCACGTACTGTTTAGTTTGTGCAAGAGTATTTTGTTGGGTTGGTTTTATACACAGTGATCTGTTGAGTTAAATGCTGGACCATCAACAAAGCCATCTATCTGACTCTGGTCAGAAGGTTGCCTTTAAGGGAGGGTCACTGGACAAAAATTGGCATTGAGTACTGCTGGATAGTGTGTAGGTTTTCTTTTCTGTAGAAACTAGTGACTTTTCTTGAAAAATGTGGAATTGTTTTGGTGAAAATTGGAAGATTTGTCTGCAGTGTTCTGTTTTCTTAGCACTTTTTTCCCCAGTATTTGGCAAAACTTACTAATTTTTCCCCTGAAAACAGGAACCTGTTGTGATGAATGTTATGCAGTTGAAATGGTAATTTTCCAGGGAAAAGAAGTCTCAAAAGAAACTTTTTACCCAGTCCCAGTTTTTAAGTGCAACTTTGTGTTCTAGTTCTTCTGTTTCTGTGAAAGCACTTTGTGAGGCCACGGTTTAGAAAGAATGTCACTGTTTCCCCAGCCAACAAGATTGCACATTGCCTTTTTAATGCCACAGACAGCGTCCATTTAGCGGTCAGAGGTGGTCAGAGTGAATCACCCTTTTCCCTCCAAGACGTAGCTTGTAGCACTCCTTGCCGTGGCTGTTTTAGGGAACAGAGATCCAATAATCAGCCTGGCATACAGACCACACAGGACTGTTCCTGCATCTTGTATGAAAGTCAAGATTTAGTGTTTCAGTCACTAAAAGCCTCTGCTGAGCCATTCTCTTGAAACTCACTTTTTAAGTGAAATTTGGAGAGGGGGCAAGCAGATAGATGTCTATTTTTCAGGGCTGGAGCAGCCTCTGACCACAGACAGATACATCTTTCTCAGGCTTTGCTTTGTTCTTTCACCAGCATTTTCAGACCTCTTAAGTATTTTGTCTCGCCTCCAGAGGCTGTAATTCTCTCCCAGAGCTCTAATGTGCATGTACACAGGGGGTCTTATTAGCCTGGTAGGAGCCGTTCGGTCCTGTCTTGGTGTGAGGGGTAAGTCAGCCAAAAGAGACCACAATGCAACCTTAGTGGTTTCCTGTGTGACTAGCCAAGGAAAAGTGACTTGTCGGCAGACCAGGCACTTTGGAGAACAGACCCAGTGCTGATGGGAGCAGGAATCCAATGGCGTTGTATGTGTTCATCCTTCAGGCACTGTTTTGCTTGTGCTTTCCAGTTCAGCAGTGCCCGAGGTGACAGAGGGAAGAATAATAAACTAAATTGGTGTCCAGTGGGGTAGGTATGCTGACTAACGTTTATCTGCATAGACATTTATCCTCCCTATCCAGGATGGGCCCAAAAGGCAAAAGATCTACAGAAAAGTAAGAGCAAAGGTTGACAGGGGCACCTTCTTCTTACCCAGTTGTTAGATTTAATTATGTATTCCAGTAAGAGACGGTACCTAAAATAAGCGGAGGGCTGATGTTGTGAAATCCTCCGACCTCTTAAAGACCTCCACACTCCTTCATAGAAAGAAGCAGAGGAAGCAAAATATAAGGTGGACAGCAAAGACAGCAGAATCTATGGTAAAAAAAGGGAAAAGAAATTAAAAGAGAAGGAGAGAAATAGATACGACTTGTTTCCTTTTGTAGTATGCATTGGGTTTGGGTGTTTCTCTGCAGCTGCCACTATTGCTGCTGCTGCCACCGTTATTTATTATTCATCCTTTTAGCCCAGCGAAGGAGCTGTAGTTGAAATAAACTCAAGAGCATGACATTTGGTAACAAACTATTTTGAAGACTGTCCCCCAAAAAATAAAGTTACAGATTCAGATTTCAAAGGCTATAGATGGAAGATCCCACTGCAGACGAAAATAAAACCAAACCGGTGGGCATGTGGGTCTGTAAATAAATGCTGGTGCTTGTCTTTCATAACCACTCTGGCTGCTGAACCTTTCAGCAACCTCGGCCTGACCGCAGCGCTGCACAGGTCTGTCTTCTGACACGTGTACTTATTTAAAGGCCTTAACACTGTACCCAGTGATTAAGGATGTCTGCAAACATGAATGATGAGTGAGACTTCTATTTCAAAACGGGCAGGTCAGAGATGATCCCAGTACTGCAACAGGACTTTGAGCTGTCCTGTCCCTCCTGGCACCCCAAATTCTGAAGTGGCCTTTTCTGGGAAACTACATTTTCTACAGAGAAAGGTGTTAGTCGTTGGTATAGAAGATGTGAAAGTGCTGAACATCACAAACCTACTTGAGCAATTTTCACAATGTCTCAAAATGGCATGGGTAGAGAGGCGTTTCTAGCGAAAGTCAAGGCTTTTTGGTGACAGCAATAGTTGTGTGTTACTGGGTCATTTGCCTTCGTCATTCTGGTTGAGATCTCTGGTGTCTAAAATTGTTGAGTTTTGTCTGGACTGGTTTATACAGTACAAATTTCATTGGGGTCAGTGGACAAGATGCTAGTACAGAGCTGGTGTGAAGGAGAGGGCCACGTGCATGCCTGCATGTTAAGTCCCTGAAAACAGATGGAAGGTGTTGCTGCTGAGCATCCTGGAGTCCTTTATGTGCTGCTGCAGGCTAATACCGGCACGTAGGAGAGGGCAAGGATGGGCCATACATTACAACAGGGAGCTGTTGAGAGTGGGTGGAAAGTAGTCAGAAGATTTGAACAGAAGGTTACTGTGTCTTCGCTGCCCCAGAAGGTATAAATTTGTTCTTCCCCCTTCCATCAGCCAGCTGCCCCTTCCCTTTCTTTGTGTTGGAAGTGGACACAGCAGTAAAATCCCTCACAAGCGCCATTTCTTTGTGGAGGGTTACTGCTTACTGCCGTAAGTGGATCCCACACCAGCCTGAGAAGTAGCCAAGTGAACCTCACAAGCAGAGATGTGTGTAGACAGCAATTAAAACTAAAGCTGTGCTATGTGTACTGTGGCCTAGAGGAAAGGCAGATCATTTAACAATGCGAAACATGAGAAAAAGAAATAAAACCTTCCGCCCAGGGCTTGGAGCCGTCCCTCCCTGCTTTCCCAAAAAGAATCCTCTCAAGTTTCCACAGAGCGCGTGTGTGCTTGAGGGAAACACTTGTAATTTGTTGTTTTGCAGAAGGGTGGTTCCCTGTGCCCTTGGAAAAAGGCCTTTGCTGAAAACCAAACAACAAAAAAAACTTTCCCTACAGGAAGCCAAAGCCTGTTTTTTGAAAGCGTACGTGCACATCCATCGCTTTTGGCATGGTCTTTGTGCAAGCGTCCAAGAACAAATTTTGCTCTGAAAGAGATGAAATGTACGTGGAGGAAAGTAATGTGACTTTGCACATGTCTCCACGCACTGAATTTGTTACTCCCATTGAATAGATACGTTCAGGATCTGATAGTGATTCTGAATGAGCAGTGGGCTGCACCTTGGATTTCTTGACTTCTAGTGCTCCAGATAACTACTTAAACATGAGGGGGGGAAACAAGTCTTAAGAAATGATATTAAATAAACAGCAAAATCTATCTTCCCCTTCTAAACATAAGTAAATGCCATCATAACCTTTAGTTATGTGGGCAATGCTAGAAATAAATGTAATAGCTTTCTACATCATTTTGCTTGCAGTTTCTGCCTTCCCAGGCTTCTTCATGGAAAATGGTGTCTCTTCTGTTTCTCCCTTGCTGACCCTGGCCACATATAAGCAGAGTAGTAATGTTGTCACGCCTTGGGATTTTATCTGTTCCTTTTTTTATCCATTGATTCCAAGACTTTGATTCCTGGAGTCAGGTGGCTGAATGTTTCATCTCAGCTCTTGTATTTTTTAAGCAAGTTTCGGTAGTCCACAGATGTAAAGTTTTAAGTCTGGAGCAGAACCAACTGCAGGTGTGCTATTTTATCACCTTACCTGCATGGTGGAGGAAGGAGAGACCAGCTCCCGATTTTGATACTCCAGAAACCAAGAGTATCCTGTCCTTTCTGCAGAAGCAGCGATAGCCACAGTGACAAATCTTCCAGTGGTACCTGTAGGTTGGTGTTGGTTGGTATGTTACAAGTTCTTAGCTACCTGACTACTTTCTTAGCCTCTTCAATAGTGTGAGAAAGGCGTTTCACACCCAGGCTGCTGAAGCTGTCAGACCACTTTCTTACCTATCTTTCACCTTCCCATTGAGAGGTGTTTGCCATGCCTCAACAGCACTTTAGAGCTGAGTGAAACTCAGAGGCATCTCGTGCCTGTGCGTAGGCACCTTTGGTTAAAGGCAAGCTCCCAGTTCCTCTAACTTGGTACCAATGGCGGCTTCAGGGAGCAGATCAAGGGAGGATGGTAAAGCAGCACCTTGCTGCACATACAGGGATGTGATTTCAAGGTTGGTGACACTGCCAGTTCAGTCTGTACCCACAGGCATGTGTTGTCCTTGGCCATGGATGTCAGGGGTGTGGTGATGGCTCTGCTGGAAACTTGCTTGGAAAACTTCTGATGGAGCTCATCAGGAGGAGGCTTGTGGGGAGGACACCATTCTCCTTTTGCCAAATGGCAAAACCCAGAGAGAGTTTTACTCCGGAGAGCCCCTGAGTAGGCTTGTCTTACAGCAGCCATGTGAATGAAACACCACAGGTGAAGGCTACTGTGAAAAACTCCTACCATGTTTTTCCTTTGTATCTACTTTGATTTCTTTCAGATATGAAAGAAAACGCTGACGGAGAATGGCCTCCTTTCTCATAAATGAGATTTCAACACCTGGAGAAGTTGCCAGTGTCCCTCTCTGCCTTATATTCTGACACTGTGGAAGGCTTCAACTTAACCCTGGTAGTTAAGCTGTAATTGTCTGAACTGAGCCAGGGGGAAGCTGGTGAAAAGTGACACATCTATCTTCTTTTTTTTTTTAATGTCACTCATCCAATTGACTTTTAACAAGAACACTCTCCAGGCCATCTCTAGAAGGACCTGTCTGCTAACGGGCATATATCACAAAGTTCTTGATCATCTCCTCTTCCCAGGCTTTTCATTGTTCGTTAAGGAGCATTGATGTGCTGTGAGATTCTCTCGTTATGGTAATTCCTGTGTGTTGGGCTAAAAAGTCCTCATGGGAGCAACCCGGTCCAGGCTGAGAGACGGGCTAGGTGATCTTCTCCATCTCTGCCTTCTGTGATCCTGTCGCTCGTACATGACACTTCTCTAAACAGTGCCCTTAGAGAGCACTCCTGGCGCTAAAGCTCTAAAACGCCGGGATTATCCAAGGAGAGCCTTTTTAGCTCAAAGTACATCGCATAACAGAAAGTACAGACAGCTTAACCAAAGCAGTGGTTTTGCGCTCTAAGCATCTGGTGCATACTCAGGGGACTGTGGCTTGACTCCCGTCATCTGCCAATCAGGTCATGACTTGGCACAGTGAGTTTTTGGGATTGCAGTGTGTTGCTCTGCGGAGCTGTCACCACCCTGAAGAGCTGTCCCAGAAGAGTGGGCTGCTGAGCGTGCACTCGGGCGGCTGGGCCAGTGCTTCAGCACGGAAGGGCTTCACACCTCCTCAAGTTCTTCCACTCATGGGAAATCTGCAGCGTTTCTCCCTGCTGAGCAGTCTCCTGTTTGCCGCTGAACTTGGCTTGCTTTAGTGGATTCAGCAATAATACACTAGTGCTGGTGGTGTAACATGCTGGCACAGCCCGAGAAGCACCACAGCTCCTCCAGCAAGCACTGCTGCCGCTGAAGCATCCAAAAGCAGCCAGCCATGGTCAGCATTGGCCCCTGTCCCAGCATTGTCCCTTAAATCTTCTGATGGTGACCGATCAAAAGCACCTGTAACAGGGGGCCAAATGTGTGCCTGGTGGTGTGTAGCACCCACATGATACCTGACAAAGAGGAAGCAGCTTGCTGTGGGGAGCACCCAGCTGTCAGCTCCCCACAGCCATGGGAGATTCATGGGGCTCTGCTGCTCCGCCTCACCCAGTGCTGGAAATAAGGAGGGGCTTGTCTCAGGGTCCGGAGAAGCTGGCACTTGTCTGGGCCACAGCAAATCCCTTGTTTTAAGGTGAGAAGCCTCCTCTCCTGCCTGTTCCCTAACCTGTGTTTTTAGTAACATTGCTCAAAGGTAGTGAGAGTCAACTAGGATAGACAAATTTCTTTTCTTCCTTGTTCTGGTCTGAGGAAGATTTTTGCTGGTTGGTTTGTTCAGGTGCCTGTAGACAAGCAATACAATTCTGGGCTTTTTTGGAGAAAGTATATTCTCGAAGGGTGTAACTAGAGCGTGCTGACACAGTAGCTCCCTGGATCCAGGCTGCCTTGCTGGGGTCAGGGCAGTCTGGTGTAATCAGAGGAACAGTCCTTGCTCTGGCTGTATGGGTGGGGATGCTGAGGCACGAGGCAGGGGAGTGATTTGTTCAAAATCCAGATCGTGAATGTGTCAGGCTGCCCAACCCCAGCTTACAATGAGCTTTCTCCTGTGTAGGGTTAATAAAAACAAATTCTGCACGCTTCCTAAGACTACATCCACTTACCTACCCCCTCTTCACCAGTTAATGACCTGTCTGGAGGCAAAGAAATCAGTCCGTTCTTGTGAGACCCGTCAGCTGTAGGCAGGGCTGCACTGGTGGCTTTTTGCTAGAAAGTAAACAAGTTAATCTTATTTAGATTAACGAAGTTGCTTTTTTTGGTATCAACAGCATGCAGAACTGTAAGACCATGGTACTTCCTTACACAGCTATTGACAGAACACTGTGTCCCGGGGAGCTCTTCAAAGAGGGACAGGCTGTTTACATTTACTCCTCTTTGATTTTGCTTCATAAATGTGCATCACTGTCCTGTCACTGAGCAAAGGGAGGTGTGCTTCGGCTTACCTGGGTTACTTGGACCGTACAAAGCATTCCCAAAGCTGACATGAAATGCAAACAGTCAGCTAGCCATCACTCGAGAGAAAATGGTAAGATAGAGAAAGCAAGCCCTTATTAACGGAAAAGGAGAGCTGTTTTTACAGCCTGCCTTTTCATTATCTCGGCAGAGAGTGGTCCTGGGTCGTGTTCATGCCTTAACTCTGAAGTAGGAGGGCCTGATCCTTCAGTGTTTCACGGAGCTTTGCAGGCTTAATACGGTCGCGTGCTTTATAAAATGCCATATGAAGCTTGTATGATCGGGCCATACAAATGAGATGCTGCAGGACAGCCCCCCACGAGCCACGGTTTGCTCCAAGGCCTTGTCTTCCCTGGGCTTCTGTGGAAGTGGTGGCTTTTTTCACCTGCTGGGTGGCTGAACCAAGCAAGGAGTCCTAACTTGTTCTGGCACACAGTTGGCATCATCTCGCAGTACCAAGGCCCCTTCAGGTGCTCACCCGCTGTGGGCCATCCACCAGGATATCACCACTGACTTTGAGAGAGAGACCTCAGAGGCGTGCGTTTCCATACCTAGGTTCATTTTTAACCACTTCTAGCACAAGAGTCACCTCAGTAAATTCTTCCCCTGAGTAACGTATTTCCCTGAGACTGAGGCATTGGGTGAGGCTACAGCCAAGGTGCCCCATGCTCACCCAGTGCTGGAGAGACAGGCTCAGGAGTCATGAGAGCATCAGGCAAAATGGCACTTAAAACCAGCAAGACCAAAAGAAAAGGATTCTTTCTCTGTTCACTTGCCCCGGAACTGGTGCCACAACCTGTCTCTAGATTTTTTTTTAATGGAAAAGAAAACCCGTGTTGGATCCGTGTTCTGTTTCATGATTTATCTTTTTGAAATGGATCTGACAACTGTTGAAATTTCTGAAAGCTTCGGAGGAGGAGGAGGAGATCTCTGTGCTCCTTCAGCAACCCCTCAAGTGTGTACGGTCCCCAGCTCTCTCTCCTCAGATTTCTCCCCCTCCTACCTACTCGTGAGCACAAGCTTGGGAACAGGAACGCGATGTATCAATTCGGTATTATCCCAGCAAGAGAAGAGCCTCCTCTATTGCTAATTTTAGCTCGGTGGGTGCACCCTGCCTGCCGTGAACTCAGTACAGTGAAGTGCTTAATTCAGCCTCCTCGCTCATTTAAAACAAGGCTGTTGAGCACTCTGACCACCACAGCTCCACTTTTACAGCTGGCCGTAAATTTCCGAGTGCACAGTGATATCTTTAGCTGTGACTCCAGAGATTTCCTGTTGAGCTGCAAGATGCAATCCTGCAATTGCGCTGAAGCTAAATATACCCTCTCGGGCTGACACGCAGCCAAACAAACAAGGCAGTGTCAACACGAGTTTTTTCCAGAGCTGAACGGGTCGAGTGATTCTGGAGGAGGTGGGGCCTGGTTCAATTAATTAGGCAATTAAGTTTGTTTTGGCATTTAACTAATCTTTGGACCTCTTTCTGTGCTAATCTTGTTTGTATTGCTGCAGAAAAGACCGCAGGACCTACGTAGCAGCACTGCGCTCTGCGCTCGGCTTTGACTGCCGAGTCCGTTGCGGATGAAGGTTTTCATCCTGTAGGTAACGGCTTTGGCATCAGGAAAACTTCGTAGCTTTTCACTTGTACTAGCCAGCATGGCCACAGGCTTTGAGAAAGAAGAGAAAATTAATTTTGAAGCAATCTAAGATTAGCGAGGGAAAATAGCAGTAAAAAATAACAGTAAAAATGAGACACACCAGGCTGGCTTGTATCTCTTCCTAGCGCCAGTGCCAAACTCTTGCCGCATACTCAGAGTGATTCTTCTGAGTACAAGCTTGGGAACAGGAATATCTTTGCTATCTGAATTTTTAGAGGTGATTTTATTATAACGTGGCTGTTAACAGTCAATGCGTTCCTCTTCATTTCACGTGAGATATAGGATGTATTTTTAGGCCATAAGAAAATGCTTTGAGGGGAGGGGAAAAAACTGATTAATCTTTCAGGTTGTATACCTTGATTTCACCATTGTAAGTCATTGGTCATTTCTTATAAGCAAGTGCATCCATGCCCAGCACCTGCTGAAGATGCAGCAGGCCTTCCTCATCTGCGGCTGCATTTGGCTGTTGATCTTCGTGAGCGTGCTGCTGTTTGGTTTTCAGAAGGGAGGTTGCTACCAGGGGAGCTTTAACTAAGGCTGTGGCTGCACTTGCAGTCACTGCAGGGAGCTATGGGGCAGAGGTTCCTGCTCTGCTGTGAGGAGGAACAACAGGAAGGCAGGGGCCCTCCAGGAGCTCCCAATAGCACTTCCCCCAACAGCTTTTGAAGGCTTGGGGCTCTGCCTTGGCTCGTATCTTTGCTGGTTTTAGTGGCTCACCAGAGGAGCTGGAGTTTGCTGCAGGATTGTTTCTGAAAAGTGAGGGAGAGGAAGAGAATGGGTTTTATTTATGGTTGTCTTTTTCCCGGGTATCATCACTGTGCCATTCTTCAGGTGGTGTTCTGTTTGGTTTTTAGGAGAGAAATGTCTCATCGTAAGTGGTGAGAACACGTACTACTATCTCAGCTCAGAGTAACAGATGATTTTGGAAGGAAGCCAGCAAAGAAAACATGCCACTTACAGTTAAATAAAGATAATAACCGTAATTGATGAGTATAGGGCAACAATACATATTGCTAATGTGTTGTGCTTGTTAAGGAGCGGGTTTTTTTGCAGTGACAAACTGAATGCTGAAATCTGCCGATTCTGTTACAACTTGGAGTTGTCTGACAAAGTTAGACACATATCACCGTGCTTGCTAAGAAACACAAACCTTTTCATCACGCTGAACTGTCTTACTAGGGTGCGCAGTTTGTTGGATAACAGTACGCAGCAGCGCGAGCACTGCGGTTAAGTTGCCGTGTCCGTGATGTCCGTGAGGTGTGAGCAGCACAGACCTCAGGAGTCCTGATGCTCCTGACAGTGGTGTGGCCTTCCTGCCTTGCTGCTGGTTTTCTCACAGAGGAAATTCCCCAGCTCACATCCTGACTGCTGGCCATCTCTAGCAGTCCCCAAGCTGTCTCAGAGAAGAGATCTGACAACTTTGGAAAGAACTGGAGTGAGCCCACTGAAAGCACAGTAACTCAGTGAATATTAACTTGGCATTTTTCTCAAGGCAAAACCCCCACTGCATCTTATTCACAGACAGATGACTGTCAGACCGTGAGTAAAGTCTTTCTCTCTTTGTGCCCCTCTGTGGTAACATTTCCTTATCAGCATCTTCTGCCTGTTTCCCAGAACTTGTTGGTAGGTGGTCCCTTTTGGTGAAGCCCAGGAAGGCGCCGTCACTGGGAGAGACGGTGAATCTGGTGGACACCACAGCTGCTAGTCTGTGTCGCAGATGATATCTCAGCGTTACATGCGTGTTTTCATGCATAATACATAGAAAATCAGGTTTGAGGTCAGTAGGTTGCAGTCCGGTGAAAGTTCAATGTAACGTTTCTGCACAGAGGATACAGCTCAGCAGTTTCGGTGGGGTGCCTTGGAGGTGTCTGAATGCTTTGATTTTTGGACACTGAGAAGCAGATGCATGTCTGCAGACTCACAAAAGTTGTGACACTTCTAGTAGTCATGAATGCATCTTTTATTTCAAATGTTATGAAGCTGGTTTACCTGCTGGAAGACAGCACAGGAATCTTACCTGCTTTTTAGGGTAATACTTGATTACCGACTTTGCTAACTAAGCAACAGTGCTGCTGGAAACAGTGACCCAGACCTGTTAAACCTGTCTCAAGTAAGAATCGTGATTCATTTAGGTGCTTCCTAGTATGTTCCCAGCTTATTGCAGTGTTGTAGGTAGTTTTGGAGGAAAAGATTTTTAAGATACTAATGACAGAGTTACAGCTACAACCTAAGGGGAGGGGGAGCTAAACAAAAGAAGGATTCATTAGAGAACAAAAGAAGCACTGGAGGCTTTGAACCAAGGAGTCTCCCACACATTAACTAGGTGTACTGCCAATGTGCTGCAGATGTGCGTTACATGAACACATAAGGTAATGATATGTCTACAAAGGGCTGAATGCATCTGTTTGATGTTTTGTAGTGAATTATATTTAAGCAGGTGGGAAGCTGCAAACTCCCCAGTCCCTCCATATGCCAGAAATAAGATATTAAGAGGTCTGAAGATATCTGCTGCGGTGTTTGTAGAATCACAGCTGACAGCCACACCATGTGTTGGTAAATTGGAGCCCTGCTCTACCACTGGGAAGTACAGCCTGTGGTTTCACAGAGGCACCGTTTGCTTTTCTTTGTGAAGGGTTTGAGGCATCAGCTCTCTGGTTTTGTGAATACAGGCAGCGGACAAAGTAGCTGGAAGGAAGGAGGCAACCCATATCCCTGGAGATTTCAGGGGGTTTCTGTTTTCATGCCTAGCCAGGTGAATACTGGAGGGATGCTCAGAAGGGGGCCGGGGGAGGAGAGCCCCGCTGGGCTGAAAAGCCCTCTGGAGCAGCCCTGCAGAGGCAGTGCTGGGTGCCCTGCATTTGGGACAGGTCACACATAGAGCTCCCAGCTGGCCCCTGCTTCTCCGAACACCGCTGAGTCAGCCTGGGGAGCAGGGAGTGTACATGGCACCAACTTCCAAGAAGTCTGTGCAGTCGTGCTCAAAATAATTCAGCCTGCAAATCAGGATTTAGTCACTTAGCTGTGTCTGCTGTGCCTATAATGCAAGGTGTGGCAGAAGGAAGCCATTTACACTACAAAGATGTATTACAGGAGTTTGCCCAACAGTCTGGTTTGTGCTTCACTGCAGAAAATGAAATTACATCTGTACCCAGGATTCAGACCCACTCCTGATCAGGATTGGGAGTGACACTTGCTTAGCTGTAGCTTCTCACATTCTTTGCAAGGAGAGCACAGCTGGGAGCCATGAATATGATACGGCTTTTGCTAGTGAGTTCTTCAACAGTGAAGTTGGACCCTCAGTATGGGGCCAAGGAGATCTCAAAGGGAAGCAAGAAAGGGGATGGGATTCTTGCAGCTGCAGAAGGATCAGGGTCGGAATGAAAGTATATTACTGATACCTATTTTTCTGTAGAGATGTCACCAAAATAGTCCATTAAAAATCAAGTTCTTCAGATTTGGATTTATTTAGATCTAGGAGGATCTGTATAGTTTTTCTTGTGCTGTTCCATCTTTAGCTATTGCGTGTTGGTCTCTCGTTGAGCATTTGAATATAAAAGGTATCGAGGCTGGCTAGGAAGATCTTTAATTGTGGGTTGTTCCCTTTTTCACTGTACATTCTGAAAATAATGCAGTAAGGGAATGTGAATGCTGGGCTAGAGGAGGTCACCAATAATCTATGCACCTGCCAATCCCATTAGCTCCTTTGGATTTTGCACTGTAGGGGCCTAAAGGAAATATGACCTAAAAATAGCCGTCCAACTTATGAAAAGGAGTCAGCCCAACCTTCCTTCAGCTGAGCCGCAGCTGCCTGAGCATTTTGAGCAGCGGTAATAGAAAGCCGCAGTATGGAAGCTCTTTCCTTTTCTCAGGAGACTTGATTTTACAAAGGATAAAGAATGATGGATGAGAGATCTGCCCTGTTTTCAGTTAAATAACTTCTAATACCACCTAAGAGGAAGCAGAGAGATTCTGTCATCCCATCAGCATTTTCGATACGTGCAGAGCACAGCCTTCCTTTGGTGGCTGGGATTTTCAGTCACCAGTACTCTGCCACTTCCTGTTATTTTTTTCAGATCAACATGTAGCTTTGCATTGGCACCCTGGGACACAGTCAAATTCATGGTGATGGTCGGGCTAACAGTTACATTAACGAAGGGCGTCATTCTTTGCAAACAGTTGGGGTTTTTTCTTAGTAACTTCAACAGGACTTTTCTGAGGTTTGCATTTTTCTATTCCACGTTCTTTTTAAGTTATTGAGATAATGAAATTATAAAGATGAAAGTGGGGGCAGGGGGAACCCAACTCAAAGCCTGCAAAATAATTGCTGCATTTTTTCTAAAAGAAGTCTGTAGTCTTCATTCACGTCAGTGATAGCTCAAACGAGGCGCCGCAGTTGAGTGGCAACTGCACCAATTAGCAGTGCTGCTGTTGGTTTGTGAATTGCATGTGAAATGTAGAATTTGTCCAGAAGTGCTAATGCAAATTGCTCAACAAAAATGTGCCCTCCGTGTCAAGTCTTTTCACTTGTTCTGACACACTGATGTCTTCCCAGATTTCTCTGATCGGCAGATCCCTCTCTCGGTTGACAGCTACCAGAGCTCGCAAAGTAATGGAAATATTGCTTGTTGCCATTAGCTGTGTTTCTGCACAGAGGGCTACGAGCTACTGCTGGGACCGGTTACTTGCTATACAACATAATTGTGACTCTTATTTATAGGGTGTTGGACTTCACATTTCAGCATTAAATGCTTAAAAGCCCAGTAAATGTCTTAAGATTTTACCTGCCCAGAAGTTCAAAGACCTGGTTATCTGCACGACTGTAATTTGGTCACTTTGCCTGTGTTCAGCATCCTCTGTTATTGTATATGGCGATAACCTTTGTGCCTTACCCTACGAGGCCGAGTTACAATTGCCGTGGGAACCGTAACTTTGCGTTTCCTGGCTTTTTCAGCATACAATATCTCGTTCTGATATTGCGTCCTTTAAAAGAAGAAGTGGTGGAGCAAGGGCACATTGAAATGTTGGTGTGCTTGCATCTACAGAATATAAAACAGCGTATTTAGCTGTACGCAGATTTCAGTTGTGTTCGTAACTGCTTGTGCTGTGGTGGGTGACATCTCTGAGTCGTAGTCACAGTTTAGCAGTCCCGTTGTGCTAGAGTCCCTGCAGATGCAGGATGTAAATACACTTCCTTCCCCCAAATACTTCCAATCTAAGTGTAATATAAGAGATAACACAGGAGACAAACGCACCAGGGAGTACAATGAAACAGAAGGGACTGCTGGACATGATGGAGACAGGAATTTCTACAAACTCCTACAAATGTAAATGTATTGTGGGGAGAGAGTTCAGGGTGAAATTTGTATGATTTTGAGAATCTCCTCCCAAAAATGAAATCCAGCAGGGAGGAAAGCGTGAAGGCACTTCTAGCTAAATGTTACGTGTGGAAAAGAGTGGGTCATGATGGGGTGACGGAAAGTGTCAGCAGTGAACGAGAGATGATGTGTGAGGTGGCATATGCTGCAGCTGGATCTGAGAGCAAGGGAGGGGGCTGAAATCCGACAAGAAGCCAAGAGAGGGTTGCAGAGAGAGAGATGGCACAGTCAAGATGACAGGCAAAGAAAATGTCCCGGGCAGCAGCACTCTGGCTGTCTGCACACAGGGTAAGATTGCCACCGTCAGGGTGCGAGGCGATGAGAGCCTGGCTGTGAGACTCTGCAGGGAGGGTTGAGGCAAAGTTGACAACCATGTTATGGGCTGATGACAGGCAAGTGATGGTGTTGTCTACAGGGCCTGACAAAACGGGAAGAGAGGGAGACCCAGGGACTAGGATGAGAGCCTACTTTGAGCTTGAGCTGACAGATATCCACAAGATGATCCCAGAGGCAGGGCGTGAATTTACTTGGAACAGACGAGAACTGGCCGGGGACAGAGCGGTAGGTCTGAGAGTTGCTGGTGTAGAGAAGGTCCTTGAATGTGTATGGAGAGCGAGCTTGCCCAGAGATAGAGTGAGAAAGGGGATGAGGGACTAGGACACAGACCCACGGAACGGTGGCAGGTAAGAGGGTGAGTAGGGACAAGCTAGTCTGAGTAACACTGTGCAAACAACTGAAGGTTTTGGAGTCAAGTAGGAGCAGTGGGAAAGGAGGAGCAGATTTCCAGTGGAATGTGGTCAGCGGCGCTGGAAGGAGCTGACAGGCCAAGGCATCAAGCCTGGCGTAATAGTGCAGAGCTGCAGCCAGACAAAGGATATTAGAGACACTGCGGTACTGGTTTCTGCAACAGGCGAGAAGTGAAAGCCTGTTTGGAAAAGAATCTGTGTTGGAGATGGAGACTAAATTCAGTCCAAATCATATAAATCATAGGCAGCACACTTGATAAGCTTAGAGATGACAGCGAGAAGAGAGAGAGGGTGAGAGCTGGAGAGTCACTTAGAGTCAAGGGTTGCTTGGAATTTTTTTTTTTTTTAAAGCATGAATATAAAGCATGCTTGTGCTGCGAGGGGAAGGAGCAAGAGGAAAGCATGGTATAAAGGAGGAGGAGGCAGGTTGGGGCAGGAGAGACAAGAAGACAGGACACAGCAAGGTCGCCAAGACAAGCAGAAGGGCTGGGGACCGCTGATGAGGCCACCCCCTCTGTGGCCAGGAGAGGAGAGCCAGGCAGGATGCAAAGGAAAGCAACTGGGGGAAGAGGGAGATCATGTCTTGCTTTCATAAGTCTCTTATGGGAGAGATCAACACAAGCCTGTGCAAAAATCCTGTTTCCAGTGAAGGCAGAGCTTGAGAAGTGAGTTGAGTCCCAGCAAAAAGGCAACTGGGATTGCAGCTGTTAAGGCCAGTTAAGCCAGCAAACATAAGTGTGCATTAGGAATATGGCAGGACAGGAGGAGGCAAGAAAGCATTTATGGTGTGGAGGAAGTTAAAAAAAAAAAAAAAAGGAAGTTTAAAGCTTAAGAGATAAGTAATTGTCTCAGAAGAGGTATCGGGGTATCCAGAAAGCCTCAGTGTGAATAAGGGCTTGATCAGCAAAGGAATCTGTGCCTTAGAGATCTGGAGGTCTAGGGACAAAGTACTGCCAAAAGCAGAGCTGAGTTAGGCCTTGCAAAAGAAATTAATTCAACAGTGAGTTTTCCTTAGCCAGGTAAATAAAGGAGACCTCAGAGAGAAGGGAGGAACCGTGCATGTCAAGGTTAAAGACAGCCTGGGCAATAGCCCAAACCAGAATACCCTGTCTCAGTTTTCACTAGGGCTAGGAAGATTGAATGTCAAATCAAAGGCCAGGTGGCTTATGGAAACACAAAGACCAAGGTGGAAGAAAAATCAAGAGTTTCAAGTACTGGAACTAGGTGATCTCAGTAGCCTGGGTTCAAGGCTGTCATCCCAGCTTACCAGCAGCTCATTACTGGAAACCACAGCAAAGGTAACATGGCTTTACTGGGCAGCTGCAGTGGAAGGCCACTTTCCTTGGTCTTGCCAGCTACCTTTTAGAAAAATGTGGCTCTTGATTTTAGACTGAAATACCACCTGCAGAGAGGCTGCACGGACAAGAACCTGCAACCAAAGACAAGGGAATCATTCTTTGAAGTACATGTCACACAGGGGAAGTTCATGGGATTCATGCATAAATTTGTACAGATGACCAGTCTTCGTAAGCACCAACATGCCTGCTTTGGTGCTTTTATCAATCACACTCATCACCTGCTGGAGCCTACCAAAAAACTGAGGTACTGCATGTACATGGCACTTTCCTGCTGTGTTTCTTACAGGCATGGAGCAGAATGAAGTCCTCCTGGCGTGTGATCTTCCTCCCATGAGATCACGATGTGAATGAGCTAGAAAAGAGTAGTAGTGAAGGAACCGTAGTGCTCTGCGCATTGTTCGCTTGAAGAGCGAGTTGTGCCAGGAAATACCAATAAAGGTAATGCAGCTTTACTGTGAGCACCAGAGATGTGGCATACGCACTCCCTGACCCCTCACACCGCATTTCTGCCAGGCCAGAAGCCAGCAACAGTCAGGGACAGTGTGGGGAAGGTCCCTGGAGGCATGCAGAAAGAGGGCTACTTTGTGAGAGCCCTAAACCTTTGCTCTGAATTTTTCTGTGGATTTTTTTTATTTTTTGCCTTGGCAGAAGCAGCGACATGGGGCGATTGCAGCCTCTTCCCAATTTTTGAGGTAAGGTGCCTTCTGCATATGGGAAGGAGAGCATATGGCCCACTGTGTTTATTTCTCAGCCAGGATTCTTTCAGGCTTGGCAAATTACGTGCTGCTTGCTGAGGAGCAACACAAGAGCCAAGTTTGAATTTCTAAAAATGAAAGGGATTTCATTTTTCACAGCACAGAGAAAAGGATCTGCAAAACACCCTTAGGTGTGAAAAATACCTTTTGTTTATGCTCAACAAAACAACCAAGGGTAAATTTAACAAAATTTCACCTACAGTAAAAAAGAAAAATATCTGCGATCGTTGGCAGGAGACTTCAGGCAGCTTCTGCCAGGCATGAGCTAGAGCCAGGCTCTGTGAAATACCTCAACAACTGGCGAACTCCATGGGGTACAAGGTGATAATGTGGTACAGGCTCAGGCCATTAGAAGGAAAGGGGCTGCCTGGTAACGGGTTAGTGTTTGCTGCTAGAGAGCTCCATTAGACCATCTTTTCCTCATACTTTTGCTTTTTCCAGGCCCCGCATTTTTCTCTGTGTGAGCTAGAAGCTTTTCTTTCTCTTGCAGCATTTATTTTTATTGTGTCATGTTCCCTCTGTTCCCCTTTGCATTGGCCCTGTGCGACTGTTTGTTTAAACCATTTGCCTGCTTTCATCTTCCGTTTTTCTTCTCTCCCCCTTCCTGGGGGCTCTCTAGCCATGATTATCCTTACACTTCACATTAGCTTTCCTTCCTCCTGCTCCAGGATGCACTGGAACAGGGCATTGATTAAAGCTCAAACCTTTAGCAGGAGAATTTCCATCAGGCACTGGCTTCTGGTTCCAGCCGTACCCATGAGCTCCGCTCTGCTCCTGGACCAGCTTCTGAAGCCCCAGCAAATTTCGAGAGACAGGGCCACACTGACACTGAGAGGGCAGTTGCTGCTCCCCTGGAACAGCCTGGTTTGTATGTTCGAAAGTCCTCAGCTATGCCTGTAATAGAAGACAGCAGGGACAGGGTGCGGAAAAGCTATGGTGTAGGCTGGCTTTTCAACTCTCTCCTCCTGCCTTTTGCTCCCCAAAGGTTGCTGCGTGCTTTCAGAGTGGTAGGGCATGCTGTGAAATGCCGTGATGGCACAGCTTCATGCAGCAGTCTTTGAGGGGAGTAATTACAGCCTTCATAATATGCATAAAATATAAGGTTGGGCACTTCGGTGTTTCTTCAAACCCTCCTCGTCCTTCCCTCCCTGCTGCCAGCCCTGCTCAGGGGCCACAGCTCAGAAATCAGGGCTGTGGCTGTGGGCAGGCGTTGGAGAGCACGGCTGCAGCGACAGTGCCAAGAGGCCAGTTTAGGGGCTCCCTCAGTCCTCTAGCCCTAAGACACTAATGCCAGGTGGCCACTCTTTAGGGAAAGGAGAGCTGCCTCTTACTCCTGTGGGAAGGGAGCCATACGTGGGAGTAACCTCTGAGTAACTGATCCGCAGTAAAGCCACACCCAGGCTTGCCTCACAGAAACTTGTCTGTGCAGCCATTCCTTCTGCAGGTCAAACTGATGTCCTGATTAACCCCATGAGTTCACTCCTGCAAGAAAATGAGGTAAAATACCGTTTCGCTGGAGCGTGAGCACTGGTGCAAACGGCTCAAGAGCAGGTGAGATTGCAGAGTGGGAGGATTCATTCCCATTGCAGGGGCTGGGTGCCCCAGCTGCCTCACAGACCTGCCAGAGTCACCAGGGCTCTGCGCCTGCTCAGGACTCTGCGCCTGCTCAGGACTCAGCTCCTCCGGGCTGGCTGGTAGCACAGTCACTAGCTTCTGTCATACACAGTGTGTATATGTCATTGGATCTTGCCCAGGACCGTGAGGTTCACGTCTCATAGGTGACCGAGCAGGTACCAGGTGATAACCACAGCCTTGCAAGAGGCTCTGCTTGAGCCAGGACTTGTAACTCATTAAAGCAAATAGGAAGAGGTCATCTTAATTTTACACTTCACAGATATTTTTTTTATACGTGTACTTATTTATCCCTTTTTTAAGAGGTGTATGTAAAGAGGCTATTTTGGGTTTAATTTGGGCTGGTCCATTTTTTTCTCCTGAAAATAATAAGACCAATAAAAAACTGCAATTACGAAGAAACTATTTACTTGAGATAAATGAGCAGTTCTTCCTCGGCGCACAAACCCAACCATTATATCGCTACGTTCCATACCTTGGAACTAGCTGGTGAAACTGAGGCTAAACAAAACTGAGAAGCAGGAATGATTTCCCATGCAGAGGTGTCTTTCTTGGGGGAGGGGAGAAAACACCAGACTTATTTGTAAAAGAGGAAATGAGCCTGTTTTAATTACACTGTTTGAAGTTCAGTAGCATTCGCTTGAAACGCTGCATTTCTGAATCCCACCAGCACTGCTCAGGTCTTGTGGAGTTCAACCACGGTGCTGAACCAAAGTGGGTGTGTGGGGAGACGGGCGTCTGGTGCCACCTGGTAAAATGATGACCCCTTCTGTCTCCCAGTCTTTGAGGTGAACTTCTGATGGTCTTTAGCTCTTAAATGGTATTAGAAAAACAGTTGCTCATTTTCGAACCCTTTGTTATCTACTTTGTCATCAGAAATTAAGAAATTAGTCTGTCTGACAAACAAAAATACAGAGAAGTAACAATCTGTCAGATGCTGTTTGTTCTGTGGAAAGAATAAACTGTATCGAAAACATGGGGAGGAGAGATGCAGGCGAAGGGAGGTGAAAGGAAAACAAATTGGCAGCATGCGGAGGTCTGGTGTCAAACGTCAGAGGGATCTTGTTCGCTCAGATACTATATGAAAGACCATGGCAACCGGGGGCCCAGGGAGAGGTTTGCAGCCCCTCCCTGAGGCTGGATGACAGAGGAAATAGGTGAAGCATTATGCTCTGCAGAGACTGCTGCTGGAGTCGGAGTTGTAAACCGGCATATTCCGCCCCTTCGTCCTGTAGGCTGGCTCTTTCAAGGCGAGGGGGGAAAAAAAAGTCTGAAATGAATGGATTTGTAATTCCCTTAGTCTGTTAGGTGGTACCATTCTGTGAAAGGTGGCTTCACTTTTGGACAGCCTGATTCAGAGAGAGGGATTAAGATCCCTGCCAGACACAATAAGTAACAACATTACAAGGAATTTGATAGAAATATTTCTGGATGAATATAGGAACGTGCTTTCAGGCTGCTCTCATAACACTGGGTAGAGATTATGTCTTTTTGATCCTAGTTATAGGTTGGAGACCTCCTTTTTTAACATATATACAAACGCCCCGTGGTAAAGGAGTAGGTAGTGCCTGCTAGCCCAGCACCAGCTGCCTCTCTGGGTGCCAGGGAGCAGCAGCTCGGAGCTGTGCAGAGGTGAGGGCAGACAGTGCTGTTCTATCTTGCACATCGCAGGCCGTTCAGTCGCAGCGCTAAGCTGTGTTTATCCAGAAAGCCTGTCATCCTTGATGGCATCAAAACGTGGAGATCTGCCATTTCTGATGGGTAATGAAATCATAGTGTAAAATCTTTCTGATTTGAATCTGTCTTCAGCTTCCAACCCTTGTATTTGGTTTCCCCTTCTTCACTGGATAAAAGAACTCTTTAAGGATTTCTTCCCCTATGAAGGTATTTTTACATGCCATGGTCAAAGCATCTCTCTGTTTTCTTTGCAGTAAGCTAAATGGATCGAGCTCTTTAAGTCACTTACTGGCAGACACTTTGTGCCTCAAACAGGTTTTGTATCTTCTTTTTCTGCTCTCACATGTAGGTGTCTGATTGTATACATTTTTCTAGTATCGTTCTCCTAATGCAGTATGCAGGATAAGCCACCTCCTGGCTTCTGTTTGCTCTTCTGCTCTTTGTATATTGAAGGATTGCGTTAGTTCTCGTACCACAGAATGGCACAGCGAGCTCATGTCTGACTGTCAATTTTGTATATTAAGACCCTGCTTTCAAGGCTCTGTTTCCATCAGCTTTTTGGGAAATGCTTTGTTCCCAGAGTGGAATACCCATCCTCTGTGGATTTCTGTCAGCAGTTGCCTGGAACCCCTTTTCCCTGGGGTCCCGCTCTGCCTCCTTGGCCTTCAGCAGGATCAGAGCTGGCTCACTGAATCCAAGGTCTCTGATCATCAGGCTATGCAGGGAGGGTGGATGAGTAGGCTTGGCTGGTCCCTGCCTGTGCTTACCCACACCCAGCTGCCCAGCTCTTGGGGCATCAGCTGGTGGTTTTTCTGCTTGTTCTGAAAGAAAATTGCGTGATTGCTTTTAGTTGTAGTTGTGAGATTGAATGCCATACGGAAGGAATAAATCTCTGTGTGATAAGGAAGAGGCATGTAAGATTTCAAACAAAGAGGAAAATACCTTTTCCACTCCCCTCTGTTCTCTTTTTAAAGTCACTTATGTTTACTGTGCATAACTGTACATATATGCATACAGATCACCCCTGAAATCCTGCAAAGGATTCCCTCATTCCAGTAGATCCCTGGAAAATGCACTGGGGAGGACACAGGATTTATGCTCCTATTGCTTAACTGAGGATCAGATTATCAACAGAGGGCAACTCCCATGTAGGCGTTAACTAAGCAGCCAGATCCCTACAAAAGTTCATCTTACGGGTGCTCTGCCCCTGTAAAAACTTGTCTGGATGTGTTTTGCTGACCGTTTGGAAACTGTGGCTCTCTTTTGGCTCCGTGAATGGTAGCTTGGCTCTTTCAATACCTGGTTTTGCTCCCAGGGACCAAGCACTCAGTTCTGCCCTAGGTCGCTCTAAAAGTGGGTGGCTGAGGATGCAGAAACAGGAGGGGTCCTGGCAGGGTCCCTGAGAGGCTTAGCCAGGGCCAGCGCGTGCGATTTAACTTGCTCTGCAGCACAGCAGATTCGAGGGAAGGGGCCTTGGCCTCTTTGGCTTTGCCAGACCTTCGTGAGGACCTTGCAGCAGAGCTGCAGCTTCCCAGTTTCCAGCTGGAGCCCATGTAATTCTGCACAAGCCACCATTACCAGGAGAGAACTGTTCGCGGCCTGCGAGTGGCATGCAGTGGCTTCAGGTGTTGTTGAAAATAGCCAGAGTGAAAAATCAGATGTCACGCTGCACCATCTTCCCAGACGTAACAGGCTGATGAGAGACAGCCTGAGCATACAGCACGTTTTTCCCATTCCAGGACTACTTGCCTACAGGCCACCTCAGTATGCACGTGCTCACACGCGCACAAGCACAGGGCTCTGGGGGAAGGAGCTGAGTTGTCCCCTTGCTGCTGCGGATCCCCGGGGTTCCCTCTGGAGCGCTGGCAGCCTGGATCATGGGCCACGGCGTACCAGCACTGTCAGCTGCGGAGGTGATGTGCAGCCAGGAGCTGGTTAGCTGGGGTGCTGCTGAGGGTATCTGGAGAGCGAAGAGGCAGCAGTGCCTGTTGGTGGAAGAAGGAAAACTCAAGGCAGAAGGAAGGAGGAAGAGATGGTGGGAAGTGAGGAGGAGGAGCAGGAGGTCTAGGGGCAGGAAGGCTCAGGGTGCAGCAGGAGGATGAGGGAGCTGGCAGGCAGCGCAGGAATGAACCGCATTGTCAGTGAAGCTTGGATTTGTTTGAGTTTTAGGCTCTATAACTGTGTCAGTGTTGCGCTTAGCTGGAGTTGCTTGACTGGGTGCTCGGCTCCTTGTATCTGGGCCTGGAGTAGACATGGTTAGTAAGAGGCATCTTCTTTCATCACCAGTTCCCAGCTATGTGCACATACCCCCCACCCCCCAAGCCCACTTCTATCTCTGTGCTGGACCTCCAGAGGCAACAGTGGAAGGCGGGTGGGTGTGCGCAGCCATGGCTGGGTAGCTGAAGCAACCCGCAAGCCCACATGGCCCAGCGCCACTGCCAGGACTGGGCAGGGCCATAGAAACTCCTTCGGAGGTTAACAGCAGCAGTGCCAGGCTGCAGAGGAGCTCTTGGCGAAGAGCTCTGCTCCCAGGCACTAGGGAGCATTTTCCCACCTGCAGGGACCTTTTGCCTGGGCTGTGCTCCTGTTTTCGGAACATACAACCCAGGGCTGCTCCCGGTGATGTCAGCGAGGCCTTTCATCATTAGCTGGGAAGAGCTTTTGCCAAAAAAAATGGAAAGGAGAAGAAATATTCCGGGCGGGAGGGTGGTGTTTTGGCATGATGAAGAAGGCCCGGCTTTAAACCTGATATTAAAACTGGAAACAGGAAGTTTTCGCTGTGAGTAGGTGAACTCTCGTACCTCGAAATGACTAAATGCACAACACTGGAAGTAACGTCTTTGTGCTAATCTTTGTATTTCCTCCAGCTGCTGCACAGTGCACGGGGCGCATGTCAGCTGGTGGGGCTCCTCTCCAAGCTTTCTTCTTTTTCAAACTCTGGAACTAACTTATCCCATAAGGCAGTACAGAACAGAGTGCCGTCTGCGGCGTTACCGTGGGGCGAGTGTGTCCCTCAGCCATACCCGTGCACGTGTAAGAGCCAGGACAGTAGTTCTGTAATAGACTGCTTTGAAGGCGATGCAGCGAGGACTTGGGCTGCAGCCCCAAAGGCAGCTGTGCGCTGAGGCTCGGCGGAGGAAGCTCCGAGTGATGTCACTTCACAGCATGCCCTTTGGCTCCCGGGGTTTTTTCCCCCCCTTTTCTTTTTCCTTGTAGTGACTGCAGCAAAGGCTCCATTATTTGGCAGCGTGGCATTGCTTTTGTCTATAAATGGAAGCAGTTGGCCCGTCTCCCAGTATAACACAAGATAGTCCTGTGCATCAGTTATGCAATCTGTAGCTTGATGACTTCATCAGAAGTGGGGGGAGAGCCAGGGGGGTGGTAGGAAAAAGCCTTTACCATCAGCTTTGCTGGAGGCAGCTGATGTCTGTGTGTCCCCCAAAGCGAAGAAGGTGGGAGCTCAGCGACAGCAGTGGGTGGAAGGACTTGGTGCAAGAGCAGCCGAGGGCTGGTTAGCGGGTGCTTTTCCCTGACCTCGGCTCGGGGAAGCTCCAGCAGCTGCCACAGCCCTCGCCCTTGCGGTGCTTGACCAGGTTGTAAAGTGCAGCATGAGATGGGACTGGGGAGAAGTGGGAAGAGAAGCGGGGAGGGAACTTTCAAAGCAGGGCACGGGAAGTTAACAGAAAGAACCGAAATGTGGGAGAGCTGCCTTTCAGCAGAGAGCCCTTCAGGGAATATCTGTGCGAAGTAGAGATGTGGACAAATTGTGCTTTCTTGTTATTTCTGCAGAAGGGTCCTTGAAAAGCTGACCTTCATGCAGAAAGGCTCATCGTAATTTCCCAAGCTACACTCAAGCATTGATTTTAACCCTTTCATTGACTGGGTTGGGGTGGGTGTTATAAGATCAGTTTTCTATATGTTCTAAATCACACAGTAATTGACATAAACTGTCAATGAAGGAGATGAATCTAACCTCACCCTGGTGTGCTTTGTGCAAAGGATGCTAAAGTGATACGGGCCCTTTCCACCAAGTCAGTGGTTTTGAATGAGTACCCATCTCTATAAAATAATTAAAGGGGTGCTAGCAAGTAAATGTTAAGGCTGGTCCTGCTAAGCAAGCAGCACCCTGCGGTGCTTCCTCTGGCTGCCATAGCCCAGTGGAGGCAAAGAGCGGTGGGATCACTGCAAGCTGCTGTGTGCTTGATAGAAGGTGGTCCTGCCCTGCGGAGCAGCTCCCGCACAGTTTGGTTTGTCTTACGGGAAGCCAGCCTGAGCTAACCACAGCGTTACTCATCTCTCCCTCACCGGGCAATCCCTGCGCATCCCAGCCCGCGGAGCTGAGCGCTGGGTGCGGGACGGTGCTCGGTCCGCCGCGGGCGGGCAGCGACACCTGCCGGCGGGCGGCGGTGCCGGTGGCCGCTGCCGCTCCGGGCACGGCGGCAGCACTGGGGAGCCAGGGTCGGCGCGGGGCTTGGCTAAAACCGGGGCTGGCGGAGAGAGGAGGTTTTGAGGTTTATCCCCAGCCTTCTATCGCTTCATTATCCCAGCGTTAAGAGGCAGCAAACCGGGTTAGGAACTGTCCTGGTGTCGCGGGGACAGAGTCACAGAATCAGTGTCCCGTGCAGGAAAGCGGCATTTCTGAGAAGATGGCAGCGCCCGATTCGGTGAGCACAAAGCTGATGAGACCCTTTGTTTCTGCTGGTGGCCAGCCATGGTCTGCGGCTCTCCACAGCGATCGAGGTCTTCAGCAGCTCTGAGTGAGCCGGGTGCTAAAGGGGCCGCTGCCCACAGAAGTATCCCAAACCATAAACATCGCGCTCCTGTAAACTAGAAAGTTTCCTGGGGACGGTCTCTTCTCCTGATGGCCACCATCCCTGGAGGGTCTCGGTGACCATTGTGCTTTTGCTGGAGCTGTGATGCTTGCGGTGCTGACATCTCCCATTCGCTGCTGGGAGTGCGCAGTTCACTGCCACCACCCGGGCTGAGGGTGACCTTGGGTACTTCGGAGTAATATTTCTGATAAAATCAGGAGTTTTATTAAATGTTTCCACTTCAACCCACAGGTCTGCTTTCCTGATTTCCCTTCCCCAGTTGGGGGAACATGTGTGTCATTGGGTGATAGAACAACTAGCTAAACAAAGACAGAAACATAAGGAGAAAGCAGGGTGGTTTTAGGAGAAGGTGTCTGTGGCATCACACATCCTTTCAGCTATACGCTTTTGGTCTGTTGCTGTAGGGTGGAAGTTTTAAATAAAGACATTATGTAGTTAAATTCTGACATTCTTGTGCATTGTACAGGGGATTAATGCTGTCAGCTTCCGCTGTTCGTTGTGTGCACCTAAAACCTCAGCACAGTCCAGGGGACTGTGTGAAACTGCCATTACAGAAAAAGAGAAACAGGGAGAAAATACGTATCCTGTCTCCATGATGAAGGAGAAAAAGGTTGGAAAAAATGTGACTGAAGTTACGTATCTTGAATGAAAATAAACCCAGTACACAACCTTATTATTTTATTATTAATAAATTTTAAAGTGCTCTTGCTGTATCTGAGGGGGCTTTGAACTCCAAGAGAGAATATAAACCTGCCACCTGCTCCCTGTGTGGAACAGCCCATGGCTTGGTCACAAGCCACAAGTATCTTTCCAAGGACTCTTACTTTCTTCAAGCTTCAGTCTTCACCTACATACTAAAAGCTTCTTGTTAATGAGCCATAATTCCCCTTGCCCACAGTGTACCCTGAGTAACGAGGCTTTCTCTCTCTCTTTGCACAGGAGCAGCATCAAGTGGGATTGTCTCGGACCACAGGACCTATGCAGCCTTCTGTCCCACCGGGCTCCAGCAGTGTGGTCACAGGCACGAGCTCTGGGGGTCCCTTCCTAGGAAACCAACCTCAAGCGGCCATCATGAAGCAGATGCTGATTGAGCAGAGAGCTCAGCTTCACGTGATAGAGCAGCAGAAACAACAGTTTCTAAGAGAGCAAAGGCAGCAGCAGCAGATCCTAGCAGAGCAGGTACCGTAGCCGTTTGTCTTGGGCACATGCTAGTATGAGAGCATGAACAGTAAAGACAGTGCAGCACCAGCCCTTCATTCTGTACTTGGTAATTCTCTCTCTGTGGCTCCTAGTGTGGTATTTCAGCAATGGTTATCAAAGAAGAGGTATCTGCCTCAGTCTCACCATTAGCTTGGCATGTGGGCTTGACCATCACATGGGATATTAGACACTGGAAAAGTTAGCTCTTAACCTGGCATCTCGTGGTGCATTTACTCTAGCAGAAGCAGCCTCTGCTGCAGTTACAGTTGCTGGTCCTCTCTTCTATCTCTGTTTATGTTCTTGCACGGGCAAAAGCTATGTACAGTGATCTGGGACAAAGACTTGACATGGGGTAACAATAACCTAGCAAAGAAAAAAGTTAGTATTTACCCAGATCGGTTCCTTAACCTGGTTTATCACATACCACGATGAGCAAGTATGTTAACCCAAGGGAGAAACGGCATCAAGGAGGGAACCAGAGGCTGAAGTGGGAGAACAGTAAAACCACCTCTCGCAGTGGCAGTGTGGAACTGCTGCATTGGAGCCTGTCACCTGGCTTCTGGAGCTCT
This sequence comes from Bucorvus abyssinicus, assembly GCA_009769605.1. NCBI lineage: Eukaryota > Metazoa > Chordata > Aves > Bucerotiformes > Bucorvidae > Bucorvus > Bucorvus abyssinicus. Next base: position 11,301,455 of record CM020046.1, on the reverse strand, counting down.
TGGGCTTTTCAATAGGGTTGTTAAGTTACCCAGTCTGGATGGTGATATCTTGTGCATGTTTAAGTGAGCTGTAGTTTAAAAGCGACCCAGGAGAAAGTCAGTGGAAAGTCACACTGCTCAGTTTCTATAAGCTCATACCCAAGTTTCAAATTGCAGTCCCTTAACATTGCCTAGATAATGTTCTGATAGGTCAGGAGATGCCTTAAGCTTGGCTTCACCTCTCTTGCTGGGATGCAGTTTAAGACCTGGGGTCTGTTTTAATTTGTGTTAGAACTTGTGCATGTTATGTAACCACAGAACTCATAGAATAGAATCATAGAATCATTGAGGTTGGAAAAGAAAGACCTTTAATTTAAGATCATCGAGTCTAACCGTTAACCCAGCACTGCCAAGTCCAGCACTAAACAATGTCTCTAAGCACCACATCTACACTTACCTCAAGGGACGGTGACTCCATCACTTCTCTGGGCAGCCTGTTCTAATGCTTGACAACACTTTACAGTGAAGCAGTTTTTCCTAATGTCCAACCTAAACCACCCCTTGTGCAACTTCAGGCTGTTTCCTCTCATCCTATTGCTTGTTACTTGGGAGAACAGACTGACGCCCACCTCACTACAACCTCCTTTCAGGTAGTTATAGAGAGCGATAAGGTCTCCCCTCAGCCTCCTTTTCTCCAGGCTAAACAACCCCAGTTCCCTCAGCTGCTCCTCATAGAACTTGTGCTCTAGACCAGCTTCATTGCCCCTCTCTGGACACGCTCCAGCACCTCAATGTCCTTCTTGTAGGGAGGGGCCCAAAACCCCAAACCACTTGTGACTGGCTGCCAACTAGATTTAGCTCCGTTCACCACCACTCGTTGGGCCTGGCCATCCAGCCAGTTTTTTATCCAGTGAAGAGTGCACCCATCCAAGCCTTGAGCAGCCAGTTTCTCCAGCAGAATGCTATGGGAAACAGTGTCAAAGGCCTCACTAAAGTCCAGTATTTACTAAACGCTGATAGCCTTCCCTTCTTCACCCTCAGTGAACAGGAAGGGTGCACCTAGACATGTTCAGGGGTGAACAAGTGCAGAAGAATGAGGATGCAGTTATGTTCCCCCATCGTGGATTAGGCCAGTTCAAGTGCATAAACCCAAGAGCCAGTCACTGACTTGGCTGCTGAAGGCAAGCCTAAAAGTGTTGACAAATCACAAGGCTGAAGCTGTCAGGTGTGCTGGCGTAGATGAAAAGTGATGAAGTTTGAGTCCTCAGGCTCCTCGCTTTTGGGTGTTTTGCGCCTAACAAGGTTCCCTTTATCTTTTCGGTAGCTTGTGGCACATATTTATGAACACAGGGATTAGTACTTGCTTCTTTCCCGTCTCTGCCATTCTCTTACCTTCGTTACACATCCTTGGTTTTGGACACAGTGTTTGTACAGCTGCAGATGAAGCACTAAAGCATGTCCTTTTAGTAAGTGCTTAGTCAAGTATACCCTAGGCTTTGAAAGCTCTGGTAAACACACTCTCTGTTTTTATAATCAGCCCTTGATTCTGTTTTAGATGCATGAGTATTCATAGAAAACAACCACAGAGGAGCAGCATGGGCTGGCTCAAGGCGGGAGGCATTTTACAATCACCTGCTCCCCAAATACCATTCACTGAAGCACAAGAGGAAATCTGCCTTAGTAGCTGTTTCTGTTCTGGCTGGGAAATGGTCCTAGGCTGCAGCGCTCAGGTCAGGATGCAGTACTCCTTGCAGCTGAGCGTTTTGAGTGCAGAGGTGGAGGAAAGTCTTGTACCAGGAACACAAACCTCTACACCTTGGTAGGGCTGGGGAAGGAAAGGATCTGTGGCTACAGTTGCCCTTGGACCAAGGTGAGCAAATTTATTTCATATCCCTCCCTCTCCTTTCAGCCTGAAGACAGTTAAGTTCACACTGCAGAGGTCGAGGTGAAGTGGTTGTCAGTGAGGAGAGATGACGTTAGCCTCAGTGCTTATTCCTCTTTGAACCAAAAGGAGCCTGCGTTATGAGTAGCCCAAGTGCTCTCAGGAGGATTCTTCAAATGACTCTGCTTGTCTCTCCAGAACAGCTTGCCAGATAAGAACCCTGCAGTTCTGCTGCAGTACTTTTGCTACTTGCCCCTTTCTCAGCTCACTAATTAATAATCTTTTTCTCTTCTGCTTTCTCTCCCTCATTCATTTTCAGCAGTTGCAGCAGCAGTCACATTTGCCTCGGCAGCATCTGCAGCAACAGCGGAGCCCGTATCCAGTGCAACAGGTCAATCAGTTCCAAGGTAAAAGTCAAATTCTTTTTCCTATATTGGAGTCAATGTATGCCCCAGTAGTGGGCACATGAAAGTTCTGGCATTTTGTGAGGACCAGGGTTTAAGCAGCGTGCCAGAAGAGGAAGGCAGGCTGTTGCACACTTGCACATACTGCAGATTTTACCAAAGGGGAATGCCCAGATTTGTGTATTTAGTTAAGTTTCTAATTGCCTTTCTGCTCTCCTCAGCGAAAGCTGCATTTTTTTTTATTTAACATTCGTTTTACCTCTGTGACATCTGGATTCTATGGATTTAATTTGTCTCCTCTGTCATTATGCTGTTGGTTTTTTTTTTTTTTTCCAGCTAGTGTCTCTCACTGTATCTTGGTTTATCCCCCTCTTTATGTAGTTTGCTGAGCAGAGAATTTCAGAGGTCACCCTTATTTGGAGACATGACTGATAGTCAGGTGTGGGAAACACAGTAAAATATCTGAGATGTAAAAGGAGATTTTTTAAATGATCTCAAAAAGAGGAAGTATAATTCCAATGTGCTCGTGGGTAACTGAAGAATGTGAGTACAAACATTTTGGCTTAGGAAAAGAAGTGAATTCTGAGCTTTTTAAGTGCGAAGCGTCAGCTGAATGTCTTCACCAACCACAGATTCTAAACAGATGTGAAACAAACATGTACTTGTGCTGTATATTCATGATAGTGTTGTGTAACTGCAACAGAAAACGAGGGAGGCAAGCACATTGCAGTTCTCGTAGCCAGGATGTGAACAGGCAGCCTGGTCTTCTGCTGTTATGTATCAGGGAGGCTCCTTCTAATTGCCTTCTCATTTTTATCTTTGGCAGCATGAATTCTGTATGAAACGATTTTTTTTCCTCAGTAATTCATTTGCAAAATCAAAATGTGTGTGTGTGCACTGCCATACATTGAGATACACACGTAAAATCTTTCTGCATTTATGCTTCTTTGAAACCTTGCCTTCCATGTGTATTATTTAACAGAAATAACAGGCTAATCTGAGCAAGGAATTAATTTTTATAAATGAGCTAATTTAAATATAAATATTTCACCAGTTTTCCTGTTTAGTCACGAGAATGTAATCCAGTGCAGTAGGTTATGTATAAATGATACCAGAAGGTGGCCCAAAATCTTCAAATCTGTTGCATCTCTCTTCTAACTACTCCTCCTCTGATTTCCTGTCTCATATGCCAAGCATGGTAGTTAAAAGAAATAGCGTGCAAACCATTTGCTGGTAGCGACTCCTCTGGAGGTTTTCAACTGCCATTTTCTGTTGAAAAATAGCTAAAGGTGCATTAAGTAAGTTTCTAACAGCTATATCTTAAGCACTTGCTGGAGTTGTTGCAAAAAGAGAATGCTTCTAATCATGGAAGGAGGGGGTGACCTAAATTTAGAAAAATCAAGGGGACCCCAGTGCCAACCATTAAGAAAATGGTTTGGTAGCATGGATAAAGTAAAAGCTGCCGCTACATTTGCCCTGTTCAGGTGAGATCCAGATGGTCTCTCTTCATGCTACAAAATGTTTCATTCATCTATATGTTGGAGCTAAAAGCCTCCTCCAGAAGCTTATCCTGCTGCAGCAAAAAGGAGATGTAGCTGTCCCCTGCATTATGTGCAAAACTACCAAAATGACGCTTCCTTTATTCGTACCTCTTGGGATTTATTCTCTTGGAAACCAGGACAAGGTAAATAACAAGTCCCAGTATTCTCTGTTTCCCATGGATGTTCAGGTATGTCATCTGCCAGAGGGGGAACAACAGATAGGGGCTGGTTTTAGAACATTCAGATTTTGTTGTATAGTTCATGACTCTTAAAGCAAGGATTTTATATTTACCTCTTGCATTTAATAACGTTTTTGCTGGGAGTAACTGTGTGCCTCATGGTCTCAGAGCTTCACCTGCCGAGTATTTAGTTCAGAACCGTTGTGACTCAAAACCACAGTGAACTCGTGGCATAATCAGAGCTCCGGTAATTGTTTTTAAATAAAGATAGTAAATACAGAAGCATATTGGCTTCCCAGAAATCGATAGCTCCCCCCGCCCCTGAAAGGAAGACACAAGCACGGTTCAGTTAGCTGCCACAGTGTGGAATTTAACAAGGTTAGGATTTTCTGGTTTCCCATCACTGGCCTAAGGTGGAGTAAAATGTGCTTATAATATTGATTCGCTAATACACTCTTCCTGCTCTAAATGTCCACAAAAAACAATTTTTCTTCTTTCCATAGACTTAATCAGTAACAGTGATATGGAAAATCCATTCATTTATGCCTCCTGAGCTATTAAAAAATTGATTTGCCTTCTGAGCCTGACATTTCCATTTTCGAGGCTTACTTTTGAAAGACAATGGAGATATTTAGAAGAGAGCTTCAAATGGTAAACTGAAGTTCAGCTGCTTTGCTGCTGTTGAAGAGGGGCAGTGGCAGCTTTCACATTTGCTTGGTAGAAGCTGAGTTAGGCGTATCTGAAGAGGATAAGTGCTACTGAATCAGAGAGAACTTTGAAGTCTTAGGGACTGATTTTTTCTCATGGAGGAGAGTGCACATTGTCTCTGGTCCTGGGAAAAAAATACATACAAAAAGAAAGACTCACATTTACTTTTGAAAGGGGACTTTGACTCCCAGGTCACTTCTTAAAAATTTATTCTCTGGTCTTAGCAAAGTAAGAGAAAGGCAGGTCTATTTTAGCCCTGCAGCTCCTGTGGCTGTCTGGCTTTGGCACCTGACTAGGCTATTATCAGGGAGGCAACCACGGCTGTAATCATGCATCACACATGCAACTGTGTTGCCTCGATTCTTCAAGAATGTGAAGCCATGAATCCCTTTGGGTCCACATCCCAAAATTGCCATAATTGAGAATTCCTTAGCGAGTAAGTCATTGGCCTTTTAACCTTGCCAGCTTCATTTTAGGCCTTAAGGGAAATTAGGCTGCTCGTCTGCATCGATGGTATTCTCTGCTGAACAGTGTCCCGCTTCACAAATTGCATACATAACACAGTCGCTGATTCCTGTTTAGGGCAGCACTTGAACTGTGTTGACTCTCACCTTCAAGGAGAGGGAACTTGGTACAGGGAGCTGGGACAGAGACTGCAGCCAGAATGAGGTGAGGGACACATAATCTCCGAAATGCAACCAACGTTAGGCAGCAAGCCCATCTCTCAAGGATGGGTAACCTTCTAGCTCTCTGCTAACCTTCACATGAAACAATAGTTTATTCACTCAGAAAGCACAGCAATCTGAAATCCTACTGTGATGCAGAAGGCTCCTACAGATTCTCTCTTATGCAAAGATGTGTTCATTAAGATTCACAGGGATGTGGTTTTTCTTACCTTCCTTCCTTTCTTTTGGTGTAGGTTCTCCCCAGGATATAGCAGCTGTGAGAAACCAAGCAGCACTCCAGAGCATGAGGACATCCCGAATGATGGCCCAGAACGCGAGCATGATGGCAATGGGTGCCTCCCAGAACCCAAGCGCAATGCCCACGACCGCAGGCCAGTCAGACATGGGCATGGCTCCTTACAGCAACGCCTCTTCCAGCCAGCCAGGAATGTACAGTATGAGCACAGGGATGAGCCAAATGTTGCAGCACCCAAACCAAAGTGGCATGAACATGGCACATAACGCAGGCCAGGGAACGAGGCAGCCTGTCTCTGGACAAGCGGTGGGAATGGTTGGCAATTTTGGTCCGAACATGCTGGTAAACTCTGCCCTTCCCCAGCATCAGCAGCAGATGAAAGGACCTGTGGGCCAGGTCCTACCCAGGCCACAAGCACCACGACTTCAGAACCTGATGGGGACTGTCCCTCAAGGAACACAAAACTGGCAGCAGCGAGCCTTACAAGGTATACCTGGAAGGACTAGCAGTGAAATGGGGCCCTTCAATAATGGCACAACGTACCCCATGCAGTCTGGGCAGCCACGGCTGTCCAAGCAACATTTCCCACAGGGGCTTAATCAGACAGTTGTGGACACGAGTGGAACAGTGAGAACCCTGAACCCAGCGATGGGGAGACAGTTGCTGCAACCACTACCTGGGCAACAAGGAGCCAGCCAGGCCAGGCCAATGGTAATGCCTGCAATAAGCCAAGGGGTCCCCACGATGTCCGGCTTCAGTCAGCCTCCGACGCAGCAGATGCCGGGTGGTAACTTTGCTCAGAGCAGCCAAGGCCAGGCCTACGAGAGGAATCCCACTCAGGACATATCTTACAACTACAGTAATGAAGGAGCAGGGGGGTCATTCTCCAGTTTAGCAGAGGGCGCAGACCTTGTGGACTCCATCATTAAGAGCGGACCAGGGGATGAGTGGATACAAGAACTTGATGAGTTGTTTGGAAACCCCCAGTGAATGGGCTTGTATAGCCTGGAGCTTTGGTTGTTACGTTTGAAAAAAGAAAGGAGAGAGTTGGATGTGCTCCCCATCCTTGGATCGTTGGGGTTTTGTTTGAATTGGTTTGGTTTGGGGTTATTTTGTTTTCTTTTGTCTTTAATCGTGCAAACTGAGTTGATCTGTAGCCAGCTTTGGAAGATTTGGGGGACGATGAAAACATCCCACCAAGCAACTTCCACCAAGCCACCTCTGTTGTGCGGCAGCACTCTGTGTGTGTGTATGGGGCAGGATGGGGAAACTGGAGAAGCCAGGTGATGCCTCTGGTTGGGAAAATTTAGTCTTTCCCCACTGAAATGAGGCTTCATTGCACAGTGGTATGGGGTGGTTCCGATACCGCCCACCTTGTGTAGCTGTAAACACTGCAACTTTTGGGGAGCAGGTGAAAGCAGCCAGGAGCAAAGCCTAAAGACGTCCACGGGTGATTGCACAGGCCCTGGTCGGAAACGGGCTTCACCCCGGGGGTAAGCAGGTCTCGGTGAGCTGTTGCCAGGCCCGCAGGGCCAGCTTTGGGCTGTCGCAAGGGAATGCGCAGCACACGCGTGACAAATCTGAGCAGTCACAGGGAGGTCATCATTTTCACTGCAGAGTGATAAAAACACCATGAAAGTGGAGGAGACCATAAATCTGGCAGTGTAGTGAGGACAGTTTGATTATGGGACTGCTGCTGGAGACTGGTTAGGTGGGTGGGTTAACTTAATGAGCTGTTTAGTCCTCTTGGGACTTGCAAAAGCACTTCCCTGTCAGAGCACTTTGGTGTGTTGGCTGCCTGGGGGTGCAGAAGAGCAGCGACGAACGGTGTTGAAGGGCTGAGAGGTACCAAGAGACAACAGTGCAGGTCCTAAGCAGGTCCCTCTCTCTCCTTCCTTCCCACTATGTTTTAGGTCACTTCCCTCCCCTCCTATCCTTCAGTGTAAAGCAAGGTGAGCTGGCTGCCCTTTTTTTTTTTTTCAGGTGAGCAACAACTGCCACAACAGGGCAGGCAGGGTAGGAGAATGCAGGCGTGAGAAAACGTGCAGGGAGGGTTTGGCACACAGAATCAGTTTGTCCTCCCCTCTTGAAAAGTGCCAGTTTGGCAGGTAGTACTACCCTGGGGTGCCTGGGCTCTCGAGGTCATCTCTTATACAACCTGATCTTCAGTTTTAAACAGAAGTTTGGTCTAACCTCTCTGGTTTGCTGGAGTAACGTTCACTGCAGCATTTGAAGAACAGGAACCAATGCAGGGCTGCTGTAAGGGTTGTTCATGAATGGGTAGAATAATTGATGTCTTTGTTATAAAACATGCCCAAATAAGCTTTCAGGTAACGGTGGTGTGTCGCTGTCTCTGCTGTGTGGACCAGCGCCGAGCAGCACTGTGATGAAGTTGTGGTGTGACTTGCACAATACTGAGATGCCAGCAGTTCTGAATGTCTAAAGCGGCGGTTCCCAAGCTGCAGGCTGAGGCTGAGGAAAGCTGTCCTCCAAAACCGATCACACTTTTAGTGTTTTCAGCTGGGAGCTGCTTATCAGGTTATAGGGTGGTGCATAAAAAACATTAATGTCATCCACAGTCCAAAAAGCTTGGGAACCTCTGGCCTAACACTGGCTTCTGTGAGCCATAAGATGTGCTCTGCAGCGAAAGCGTCTCTCGTGTACAACTAACGGTACCAGCTATCCAGCCTCCGATTACTGCCTTGCGTGCTGCTGTCCTTCGGTCTGGCGATGCAAGGTGCTGAGCCGCTGAAACCCACGGGAGCTGAGGGGCTCAGCACCTTGCATTTTCAACTCCTGCCTTTCCCTGCGGAGCACAGACATGCATCACATTCAGGAGCGGGAACAAAACAGGCCTGGAGCCATGTCAGCGTCCCATTACAGCCCCCTTTTGTGCAGTAGCCCCTTGCAGGGCTCACCCAGGTGAGGGGAAGTTTCTCTTTTAAACGCTATAATGTAGGCAGGACAAGCTGCATTTTTAACACGGACGTGGATTTTTAATGTGGTCAAGGTGAGCTATCAATCCAGCTTGCCCTGACTGCTGATTTTTTAAAAAATGCTTTAGTTACATCTCTTTTAGCTAACCCCTTTTAAAAACACAGTGCAAGGACCTCTCCCAGTTCCTGGTGAAGACGGTGGGAGTTTGCCTGTCCACTGCTTCAGCAGGAGCTGGGTTGGGCCCTAATTCAGTGAAAGAGGGCACCAGCCACACGCTCTTCAGTCCATCTTGCGTGCCAGACTAGCCTGAATGGAAGGGATAGGCAAACAGTGAGAGCAACAGCACCCTGAAGGGACGAGGGCAGCGTGCATCTGTGTGCGTCTGTGCAAGCGTATGAGTGAGGGAGCGACGAGCTGATGTGGCACATACCTGTATGTCAGTGGTGTGCCAGGATGAGCAGGGGCGAGCCTGCTGCGCGAGATACAGCACTGGGGACGGCATGGTATCCCTGTCGGGGCTGGCCAGCCACCGCGGAGCTGGGAGATGAGGGTTTAGAAACGCACAGCCATCATGTGGCAAATCTGTGTGCATCAGGGAGACGCAGGCTCTGGTGAATAAACGGTGACGAAGACTGAGTCTCTGTTGTCTTTGCAAAGCTTCCTCCAAAAACTCCGTACTGGGACCAAGTACTAGAGAGGTAGATTTTATTAGATTTGGGGTTGGTTTTTTTTTTTCCTTTCTTACTATGGTGCTGATGTATATGTAATGTTAAAAAAAAAAGTTATTTGTAAATATGTTTTTACAATTCTACAGATATCACTGGGTCTACTATCTGTAAAATATATACATATAAGAATATATATATATACTGTTTGTTTAAAATAGAGTATTTTTATTTCATTCCTTAACTCATCCTTACTGCAGTGGTATTGCACTTCAGATGATGTCTAATTACTAATTTGTACTGTATCCCTGACAGCAACTTGCTCCATTTTATTCAGATTTTTCTAGTTTTCTGGTTTTACTTTGTACATTAAGCATTGCTTATTTCCTTTTAAGACCTGTACAGAGCTCTGAAAATGTAGAAAAAGACCTGATGTTAACATACTGCTTTTAAAGAAAAACAAAACAAAACAAAAACAAAAAAATCCCAAATAAAAGATGGTTATCTGAGTCATATACCAGGCTGGTTTATAGGATCAACGCTCGCCTCGCTCTTGCGCCTTGGTGGGTGATCTTCCACGGAGAGGAGGGAAGCCGGCTTCAGGCAGGCTTGGTTTTGTCCCCAGGGTTTCTGCACGGCTGCCTCACCGCACCCACGGAACTGCTCTTGCCCGGCTGGAGTTGGGGCGTTACAGGTACAGGTATAGCCCATACCAGGCTGCCCCTCTTGCCCCGGGCTTGTTCAGCAGCCAGTAAAGCCCCTGCACCCTGGTTAGCCCTGCCGAGCACACCCGAGCAGCCGCGGGTTGCCGTGAGGAGCTGCCCGTGATGGGTGGGTCGTGCTTTGTCAGGTGTCTGCCTGGCTTTGGGTCACAGCATCCCTTTCTCAGAGCATGGTGAGCTGTCAATACTGCATGTGCTCAGGTGAGGGCTGCGCTGAGGCAGTTGCTGCGGGGAGTTGGTCCATAACCGGGCCCGTTAGAGGTGGCAGCTCCAGACTTTTGGGTTTATTCCATGTAGGGAGCAAAAGTAGGGAGCAGGGAAGTGCTTTCAGGGGAGGACACAAGGTGGGGAGCCCAGAGTGTAGTCCTGTGGCTGAGATCTGGGGAGGCAAAGTGGGGTTGGACAGAGAAGTGGAGAGAAGAGATGGGGAAACTGGAGGAGCATGAAGACGCTTGCTTAGAGTTCCCTATCACCTACTACTACAATTACAGCTTGAGGATTGTGTTGTCAGAAGCCTTTTGGAAAGTGCATGTAGACTTGTTGAATTTACATGACCTGTTCAAAATGAAATGCCGCGTACCCTTCAAGGCTCGACACTGATCTCTCCATGTTTCAGCCTACCAGGGAGTCCTGGGGACCTCTGTTTTCACACAGCTTGCTGTTCAGGGTGTCAGGGTGGCTTGGCTCCATGTACAGCCCTTAAGATGAGGTTCCCCTTTTCTCCTTAATGTCAATCCTTTACCATTTGAAATGTGGAGAGCGGGGCGCAAAGGAGCAGATTGGCCCAGAACAGAGCAGCCTGACAGAGTTACTCAGCACGTGCTGGCTGAGGGCTTGCTGAGGAAATGCTTTCCGCCAGAGGCCCCCGGGTACCGGCTGGCTTTGAAGCTGCAGCAGGGACCATCATTGTTTCTGATCATGACTGTCAGATGAACATTTGCATCAACTCACAGCGTATGCTGAATGTGGTGTGGTGTGCTTCTCACTAGAGTTAAATACTGACACTGACAGCACCCATCTGTTATCGGTGTCTTTTGTTTTTAATGGTAGATGAGTCAGTCTTTAACACTTTTCGCTCATAGATATTCTGTCCTGGCTTATTGGGGAAAGAGCAGCGACTCAGAAGACAGATGTCATCCTCAATTCTAGGTCTGCTTCTGCCTTCTTGTTAGCTAGTGCAGCTCCTAAAATGTTAGGTTCACGTTTATCCCCCAGCGCTCTGGCTTTGTGCTGCTGGATGGTGCTTTGCAGCCTCACACCTGCATTTTTTGGCATGTGGAAGTGTCCCTGTGTGACAACCGTTTATTCCTTTCTGTGGAAGAGGAAGAGAAGATGGGTTATGGGAAGCTATATATGAACACACCAGACCACCACAGCAGGTAAGCTTGGAATGGAATAATGTCAAACACCAAGACCTGTCTGAGCACAGTTAGTGACCTTTGGGCCTCCTCTAGTGTGCTTTTCAAGGCTGTTACGTAGGACCTTTGTCTTGGGTTGATTCTGGCGACAGCACTTCCTGCCGCCCGTGACTGTCTGACGGTATCACTGGCAGGTGGGTAGGTGGATATTCTTGTCTTTCAGCCGATAGAAGGAAAGTTAGTGGAAGAATTCCCAGTGGTTTCTGGGGTTGTGAAATCTGGCCCTGTTGTACTTTCTTCTTGGAGGAGAGGGCCAAAGACTTGCCCTTTCTGTGGTGTCTCAGCTTCAACCTGTTCACCATCATGATCTGTCCTTTTCCCCTTGGCAGCTCTTATTGGGTCCAAGTCTTGCACCTTTGTACTTGTTTCAGTTTATTATTTCAAATGTCATGTCAACCTTTGCCACCTGCAGGCACTAAGTTGGGTCTTTTAATCACAAGCTAACTTCTGCATGTGTCCACCTTCTTCATATGAAAGCTTATTATGCACCTGAGCCAATGCTCAATTATTTTGTGGTCAGGTTACCAATGTCAGTACCCTTTTAGAAAGACCATTTATTATATAGACCAGACCGAATGCCACTATAAATGTGCAGTATTTTTGGCCAAATCTTGTCTTCAGAGGCATGACAAGGAAAATTTCTGCCTGCTGGCTCTAGCATGAGCATAATCGTCATTGCCTAAATAATTTGAATTATCAGGAGCTACCGAAATAGTCACGATCTTGCTCCTCTGATCTTCCGTGTAGTTTAAATTGACCATCAGCATGTTTTGAGCCCACGGTGGTAATCCATGCCTTACCCCCATTTTAGCAGAAAACTCTTCATAGTCAGTTTGCTTTTCACTGTCACTTTGTGATTCCCAGAGCTGTGGCCATGCTGGGACGTTTGTCTAGTCTTTCCCACACCCCAGCCATCTGTGCCTCCGTTTGGAGACAATGCAGCAGACCCAATTGTTAGATGAGCATCTGTGCCTCTTTTTTGTCTGGGCTGGCTCTCCCTCTCACAAGTGCTGTGTTGTAGGAACAGCCTGTCTTCAAGAGGTGTTGTGTGAGGACTGGGATCTGCCTACAGGAGAGCCCCACTTCTACGAGAAGAGCATTTCAGCGTGTGTTGAACTGCAAACGTGCGTATAAAATCAAAAGGCCCTCCCAGAAACGTAGGGTCAAGTGCACCTTTCAGCGTTTTCCTGAAGCAAGCAGCATTTCCCTGTATGTTTAAACAGCCTCCTGAGGTGGGATTGGATGTATTTGGAAAACTGGGACCTTGCAGCACCATATGGCATTGAAGTGTGTTTTTACATTTGCGCAGAACGGACAGCACTGCTGGGGGAAAGGAAGAGGAGTGAAGGAAGACTCAGAGGCGTTGGCAAAGGTGAAGGACATTGGGTAAGGTGGGCTGATGCTTGCAGAGCCAGTTGCAACTGAATTACTTAGTGAATTAATGGGTGTAGTTTTGTGTAATTTGTTCAGAGTTTACAATACGGTACAAGCAAACAGAACATTTAATTGCAAACACAGATGTAACATGACGTTCTGTCTTACTGACTCTTTTTCAAGAGCGTAGGGAAAGGAGAAAGCGTAAACAGCTCAGGAAAAACATCCATTTTACATTGCAACGGGCTGTTAGTAAAGAGCTCTGATGCTTTATTCACATAGAGCTTATCGTTGTTTTGGTGTTCAGGGAAAGCATCCACGTTACTTATTTATTAAAAAAAAAAAAAAACCAATGTTCTTCAGAGCAATTTATGTAGTTTCTTCATAATGCTGAAGTCGAAGTAAATGTCCAGAAAGCTGTTAACAATCCCAGCTGCACCCAGGGTTATCAGGCACATTAGAATTATCAAAGTCAAATAAAAACCTGTTAACCTGGAAATGAAAAGCAGAAAAATACTGTTGTGAGCTGTATGCAGTGTGTTTACAGTGGAAGTACTTGTCCACACCAGTTTAGAAGATCGGTGTAGAATCGGAAAGGATTGTTGCTGCAATGCTGCCTTGGGATGTTTTTGTTGAAAACCATTCCTGCACAGGACTTTTGCTAGAGGATATTAGGAGATTCCTAATAGCCTCTCTCTGGGAAAGCTCTCCCCAGTGTTTCTATATATTCTTGTGGAAGTTATGAACTTGCTCGAGCTACCTCATCCCATGACATGAAGACCTGTCAGTAAAGCCACAGACAAGCTTGAGCACCTCACTGCAACTCTAGGTGCAGGAGTGTGGCAGAGAAGCCCTAGGGACTGAGGGAGAGGTGGGCGTGTCTCTTCCATCCGCATCTGGTGGTCAGGTACTCCCCTCTGAGCTGGGAGGTCTGCTGTTGGTTGTCGCTTTGACCTGGAGATGGGTTTTTGGACCAGAAAGGAAGAGTGTTGATGGTAAAAAAAATTGATGATTAGGGCACTTGCCGGGATGGGGAAGGGTCAGATTATTTTATTTGTACAAAATGGAAAGCTCCTGCAGAAGAGGCTGGGAAAGCCCTTCAGCTGTGAAATGCAGAACTTGCTTCCTGGGCACTCGGGGGCCCCGAGCTTCCTCTCCATGCACGCTCCCCTGAGGCTGTTCTCAGTTGCCTTCGTGCAGACTCTGGTCTGATAGGCACATCTGGGAGTTGCTGCCGGGCTGGCCTCTACCGGCAAAGCAAACAAGGAAGGGTCTGTTTGGAGAATCCCGTCACATTAGCATTGGAGAGAGGTCTGAAGAGCTTATCAAACTTTGATTCGTAGCTAGCTATCCCCACGCGCACAGATGCTGAAGGGGTTAGGTGCTCGGGCACTGCTGGGGGTGCGGGGAGCCTGAGAATCTCACCAATGCCTAAAGACTTGATGTAAGTAGTCTTTCTGGGCATGCCACGTCTAGACGTGGGTTTGAAAATGGTGAAGTACGAGATTTTCAAAGTTTCGGGGAGGAATGACAAAAGTCTTTACATTAGCCCTTTAGTACCTGTCAGAGCCAGCTGGAGGAAGAGTAAAGGATAGAGCCTCTCCAGCACAGAAGCCGAGGAGAAGATGCGTGTTCCTGTTGTGTTCTTAAAAAAATCCAGCCCTGGCAAATCTGAACTGTGACTTGTGCAGTCAAGTGCAGGAGTATGTGTCGTAACCAGCTCTTTGAGCACGCGGACCACATTTTCTTTATCACTAGCATGGCTGTAGTCAGTGACTACGGTTCAGGCAGCGTGAAGACTATCTATCATCTCACTACCAGGGCTGCTGGAGGCTCGTTGCATGTTTTGGGGCCGGGTTCCACATGCCTGACTCGTGCTGACCTGTCGCTACTGGAAGCGCTCACTGGAGGTTAGCACCAGGCAGGCCTGGTGAGCGAAGCCATCTTCCAGGGCTGACTCTCGGCACCCTCTGTTCAATGCACAGAAATTCGAGTCTCACCAGTGTACAGCTCCGTCTAATAAGGGAGCCAGCCATGGCTCTTAGGCTTCCTGGAGAGGATGAATCTGTTGGTCTAAGAGTACTGGAGGAAAGCCTGGGAAAGATTTCTTGAAGAACCAACTTTTAGTTTGTTGATGAAAGAAAAGTCTGTTATACTCATTTTTTGCTCCCCAAACGTCCCTCACAGTCGCTAGTCTCCTGGCTGGCGTTCATTGCCTCATTTGAATTACTGCGTCTCGTACTGGGAGATACAAAATTATCTCCATATATTTCCTCTGGAAAATACAGCCTCTCCCTTCTTTTAAGCAACAGCTCTTCCAAAGAGAGTAAAGGATCGGCGGGGACTGTAGTGAAGGAGAATGGTAACACCAGTACACAAGCTGTGGAAAATAGTAGCCCAGTTTTTGCTGCTGCAGGATTATTCATTACAAAAGAGTCCGATTGCTGTGTATCTTCCTCTAGGAATATACATCCCAAGTCTTCTAATTTTATGACAAGCATATACCGTGCTATTTTGTTTTTATGTCTGATATGGGTGCTGGGAGAGGAGCCTTGGGTCCGGACACAGAAGGTAGTGCAGTGGCTTCAGTGGAACAAGAAATAAACGCTGTGTTTGAGTGTTCATAGCGGAAGGGTGTTCTGTCAGCGTGCGCGTTTGCTGAAGCAGGATCCACGTTAGAAGATGCTGGGCCCTTAACATTGATTAACGTGTGCTTGTCTGAAGCGGTGTTCTCTTATCCGTTCGGTGAAAGCTCATCAGCCTACAAGGCCACGCTTGCTTGCTTCCTTTGGCGCGTTTTGTATGGCTAGAATAAAGGTCTTAACGTGGCAAACTGAGGAAAAATGAAAATGGCAGGCAGGCAAAGCCTTGCCCGAGCGGTCCCCCATCCTACAGCAGTTCTGAGCTGCAAAACTGCTTCTGTTGACACCTCTCCAAGCCTGGTTGCCAATATGCTCAGCACAAAGCAGGTGAGCATCAACCCTTGTCTCTCTCGTCACCTGTGGCACGTGCACATCGTAACCGGGGCTTCTACTGCAACAGCCAGCCCTTTTCCCTGAGGGTTTTCACTTCAGACCTCTTGCTGATATTTTACACGTGTTGCATTCAATTATAGTCACTTTTCACCGCCAGCCCTTGGCTCTCAGCCCAGCTTCAGACCACAGCCTGGAGCTTTTAACCTGCGTTCAGTCGGTAACTCCTTACCTTCCTTTCCCAGTCTGGACGTAACCATGGAAGTACTTGTAACGGGCAAACACGTACAACACACCCAGGAAGGAAGCTAGTTCTAAGAAAGGAAAGATTAAGAAGGGGGAAAAAAAAAATCCGGTTACAAAAATAAAAAGTTCGGATCATAGACAGTTAACCAGTTTAGTTGTGTTTTCTAGTTAGGTAGCGCTGGGGATTTTCGTAGCTACCCATACCCTGGGAAGGGACCTTGGGAAGAATCATCCGAAAGAGATCTGTGTATTCTTAAACGTTCACTACAGGAGGCTCTTGATGGGGGTTTATAGATCGGCATGGGCGTAGGACAGGCCAAAAACATCTAAAAGCATTCTCTGAAAAGGAGATCTCAAGAACTGACAGGAATCCGTAGCCCTCCCAGTGTGGTGGTTATCCCAGAGACAGGACAGTGGGTTGGAGCACCGTGGCTTGACCCAGCGCTGCCATTTCGTATTGTTATGGCAGTTCATGCTAAAGGGGAGTGTTTGTTTTGGAAAGAGAATCTTATTTATGTTGTTAATAACCTGCTTTGCATTTATATAGCGGCTTTTATCCAAGGACATGAGAGGAAGCTGTAGTGAAGTTAGCTCTCTGACCTCCCTGGGGGAAGAGTATAAAGTCACCTCCCTTTGATAGATGGAGCAGGGTGTGTAGGTCAGTCGAATTACCCAGGACTAAGCAGTGCTACTTAATTTCGTGTTCTTTCAAGCCATGAGAGTGAGTATTACAGAGGACAGCTTTCACTGTGTTCTGGATTAACTCGTGTAAACATGCCTATGGGAGAGAACTACACTAAAAAAGCGACTAAAAGAGGAGGTTAAGGTAATCCTTCTTTCTTTACACCTGACGGCATGCGTCTGTGTTGCTGGTTAGCAACTGTGATCTTCCTTGATTCAAGTGTCTCTCTATGGGCACGTGTATTATTTCATATCCCGTTGGTTGGCTTGAGTGGTGCTATTTGGATTTACATGGGATTTGCAGTGGAGGTGGGACTCGGGCTATAAGACCCCCAAACCAAAATGACTGTTTTGGAGCAAACAAAGAAAATTGAGACAAAAGGTAGTTGTTTGGGAAAGAGAGGCATAGCAGGCATGAGCTAGTTATCCCTTCTCCAGCTCACAGACCTCATGCTTCTAAAACATCAGCTGGGGAAGGGTTAATACAGCAGACTGCAAAAGTTGGGCTCTGTCCCCAGTTCTAGCTCTACAAGAGTCCACCCCATCGCTGTTAGGAGACATCACAGAAAGACCTTGGGAAGTCCAACAGAGCGAGAAGTATTTAAGCGCTGTGGTATCTGAGTTGGGAACGTTTGGCCCAAAAATGCCTCTGGGCTACATAGCTAAGGAAGCTCGATAGGTTTTCCCGAGTCCCTGCTGCACACCTGAAGTTCAATGTCAATGGCTGGAGATGCAGCTGTTATGACTGTATTTCAGTGCTCAGGGCTTTGTCCCAGGACAAACAAGTCGTAGCCCCGTGGTGGTAAAAACCCAAAGGTTTGCTGGGTTGAGCTCCATCTCCATCAGCCGGGGGTCCGGCCACAGGAAAGAGTGCTCTGGCCTGAGTCTTTCCAGGCTGCCTCCTCCCAAGGGATGACAGCTATGCTTGATGTCCTGTGAGAATTGTCCTGCGCTAATGGTTGTGAGCGGGAAGCATCTCGTAGCTGCTTTTCTGAATGGTTTGCCCTGAAAATCCACTGAATGTGTGATAAACATGCCGTGTGCTGGCTCCGCGGTTTGCAGAGAGACATGAAAGCTGGTGGGGCTATGTGAAATGCCATGGCATGGGGATTTCAGTGTCACCAAGCATCCCTCTAGGAAGGCTATGCTAAGGTAATGCAATTAAAAGAAGGGAAAAAGATAAAACTAAAATGTTTTTAAAAGTTATGTAAAAGTCAGTCCAAGATTAAAATGAAAAGTGTTTACCTTGATTAAAAAACCACCCTGCAGTCCAAAGGACAGTCAGGAATACCGGGTAAAACTCCACGCAGTTTTGTCTGCAGAATAAGTTTGAAAGAACATTAGTCTGGAAAGAAAAACAGCTATGGGTGAGATTTTCAAGCAGAATCAGCTTTGGCCTCCTTTTGTTGCCACTGAAGTTAGTGCTATCGAATCCAGTGGGTCAAGCCAGCATTAGGCACTCTTCAAAATTCTCTTCTTTGTCATCTCAAATATAAACTATTTAACATGCTTTTCCTGGTATTTAAACTGAGACAAGGATCTGGATCCCAACTACAAGGAGATAAATAGGACAAATAACCCTAATTATTTGTGCCTGTGCAGCAGAGGCAGCCAGGAGCTCCCGCACCCAGGTGTGACGTTAAATCACCGATCTCCATACTCGGTATGCGGGTTTTGTGGGTCAGCGTTCCCGGGACTGCAAGAGGAAGCACAGAGCCGTGTCCAGGCAGCTGGGATTGCTCTGCTGAGGCCAGCTGCCTCCGTGAAGTGCTGTCAGGCACAGGCAGCTCTCCATAGATCTTCTCGTGGCGAGGAAACTTAACAGCTTTATTTGTGGACGTCATCAGTTTTCCCACCAATATTTTGTGGGGATAACTTTTCCTGGTGGTTCTGAAAGAAATTTTTTTTTTTTTAACAAATTAGGCAACCTTCTATATCTGGCATATTCTTTTCTCTTTTTTGCCTGATGTATTCTATGTCTCATTGTTACCCACTCTAACTACAGTTACAGCAGATGGGATTGTTTGAGATAAAGACTAATACTTGTCTGTAGGGTCATTACCTAATCACCAGCTGAAAACGTTATCCTCTTAGGCTGCTCCGCTCTTACTCACTGTGAAGACAGAGGTTTTCTGTGCTCTTATCTTCCACATGTTCAGTGTGAGCCACAGTCCAAGAACTGACAGCACAGCTTGCTAGATCCAGAACATCTGAATTCTCTAAGTTACAATCAACTAGTTCTCAGCCCCTACTTGGATTTGGATAATCTGATTGACTAGTTTGATCAGAATTTGAGCAGTGACTGTTTTAAATGAGCCGAGCGTACCCCATTATCATTAAAAGAATAGCTGAACCATGTGAAAAGTGAGCTGTTCATTATTTCTCTCTTTTTCTGCACAAAGGATGGATGCAAAGAAAAGGGAACATTTTAAGAGAATGTTTTTGCTTCTCTTCTGGACCGAATTCTTATTCATTTCCACCACCTTAATGATCTCCAGACTTACTGTGCACGAAATGTTCTGTCAAATTCTGGGGCTCCGGTGACAGCTGGGGCCATGACCTTGTGCTTTACTCTTGATTTCACCACCAGCCAAGCAAAATGACCTGCAAGCAAAAATAAGGGCTTGCGAATTACCCAGTTCCTCGGTTCAGTTGTGTCCCTAACACATCAGTAATTTTTTTAACAGACATCATTGTTCTTCAGCTCTTTGCATTTCATTTGACAGAGAGAGACCAATATTAGATAAACTGGTTTTTCCCTACAAAAGTTTAGATCGTATCTTCAAGAGTAACACTCCTGAGGAAGGGGGGGAAATGCTCTATCAGAAATATATTCGAGTCTCTTTTCTGCATTTGCCACACTAGCTATGACTTAAATATCGTCCACTTCACCCGAATCCTAGGACTGCACAGCCTGGGAGCCATCTAGTCACACCGCAGTGGCAGCGTGCTGCCATAGCAGTACCTCAGTAACCCGACTGCACTGGTGGAGGTCGCTTCCCTGCTTGTTTGAATAGCATGTGGTCATTTTGGTTTAGCGACACCAAGAGCTACGATGCTGTGAAATACGGGGCCGCATTACCACCTTTGGAAACAAAAATCTCTCGGCCACCTTTCTGGAGTTATTTACCTGTAACTTGCAGCGCGTACCTTTCCAATTGTTGTTACTGCCTCAGACTCTCTAAATTCAGCATGTTGGCAAGAGCAGAGAGCTGCCACTCGGGAGGCTGTAGCTTGTTCCCTGCTCTCTGCCTCATCTGCTGCAGAGCTCTGAGAGCTGTCTGTTGGAGGACCTATGCTGTTTCCACCTCCGCTGACTGGAGCTGATAGTACTTACCTGTCTTGTAAAAAGCATTTTTCAGAACAGATACAATGCCATGAAAAAGACGTATGTTACTTACTGACTGTACAGTGACTAAGTATCAGTTACCTACCAAAACCTCCAAACCAATCAAACACTATCTGACCTGTATTTCTAGGATCGCTTCTGATGTTTGTACGTTTAACTCATTTTACTGATGTCCTCATTGGAGAAGTCTTCCCCTAAAAGTCGAGGCTCCCGAGGACAAAAGGCAATAAGGCAATAAGAAGAGAGCAGTTTTCTGCATGCAGCAGAGCTTCTGGGCATCACCCTGTTTGACATTAAAAGTCTCTGGGCACCTGGAGTTGTATTTCTGGCCATGTCGTAGCCACCCTGTACGAGGAGCTCACTATCTAATTTGTACCTAAACTTTACCTGGATCCAGAAAGCAGGCGCCCACCTGACTAAAACAACTTGAAAAAGGGGCAAGCCTAGAGCATACCTTCCGTCCTCCCTTCTGGGAGCAGTGGCATTAAAATACAGCTAGAGATATCCGTGGTGCTGCCCTGTGCACGCACCTCTTACATCTTCGCCTTGTGGCCAAAGCCTTTTCCCGAAAAAGCATTTTCCCATCTGTCTTCTCCCCATGTAAGTAATTACGGGCCGTGTTCAAGTGACCTCTTGACCTTTCTCTCCAGAGGCTAGTCAGAGCATCTCAGCTATCTCTCTGTGAGCAGGACCTTTCATTGTATTTGCATCCAGCAAGACCTCCTCCACACCCATCCATGCATCTCTCGTTACGCCTGGTGATTTATCTGTTCGGGGCCACCTTGCCGCCCTTTCAGAAGCCAAGAACGTGCTGGGGAGGGTTTAGGGAACATGCTTCAGGAAGATTGAAACTCATGGAAGCCCAGGAATTACCTCTGATAAATATTTTCCCGGAAAACTTAACTGAAAAGTTGCTTTTTAACTTCTGTTACCCTCAAAATTACCTATTTTTTATGACAGTTGCCAACCAGGGACTTGAAAAATGCTCAGGAGAGGAATAATTGCTGGGGTCTTTGTTAACTGCCTAGGACTTGCCTCTTAGTTCCTTTCTGGTGAATGGAAAGCAGCGATGTAACGCCAAATTTAAGTTTGGGGATTATGGTTTAACAAGGGCTAAAGTAAATAATAAAGCAACGGGAGAGCTCCTCTGCCCCACCCGCCGGAGGTGCTGTCGGGAGGACTCCAGAAAGCATTGAGCAGGGGTAGATAAAGATTTTTATAGCCTTTTCTTGACCCTGCGTCCAGCTGTTCCATTCTAGCAGGCTAAATTACAGGCCTGAGGTAGTTACAAAGCATGCTTGACTTGCCTTTGTTTGACTTTTTGCTTTCATCTTCAGGTGGCATTTATGGTTACCGAGTTAACATCTTTACTCTGAAACACGGGACAAAGCAGGCTTTCAAGGAACATCACTCTCAAACATCCTATACGTGTTAAAAAAGCCCGTTGAGAAGCTGATACCTGTGTCCCAGCGTATGGTAGTGCTTGTTAATTTGCATAGCCTGGCTGGCCTAACAACCTTCCAAAAAAATCAAATACTTTTTAATAATGTCTTGCTGGGTCCTGGAATTACTAAGAGTGATTTTACAAGGTGCAAGTTCAGAGAGATGCTTCAAATTAGAGGAGTATTGGGACTCCTGTCCTCTCCTGTATCAGTGATGGGAATTCGTTCTGTCCTTTCACTGGATTCCCTTGTTTTCCCATCAGTCTATGAAATCTCTCAAGCAAATTTTAGCTCCTCGAAACTGGATTCGGGACTGGAAACCACTTCCTGCATCGTTTCTGCTGGCTCTTTCTACCCTAGAGCGTTTCTTGCACAGCTTAATCTTCGACTGACCTGATTCTTTGAATAACTCGTGGTTCTGAGACACTAAATCTTGTACCTCTGATGACTGCTGAGTGAAACCTGGCTTCCAACGCTGCTTCAGGGAGCTCGTGTTGCCCGTGAGCACCTTACTGCCTCAGGACCCGAGGCTCAGCAGAGGAAACAGAAGAGCAAACAGAGCGCTGAGTGCTGGGTATGTCGTGTGTGGTGGCGGTGACAGGCTGGGCTGCTCCCCTCCCGTGAACTGGTGATAACACAAGCTTACGGTGGCGGTTCCACCACACCCAGTTGAACTCCCATAAACTGATCTGTGTTGTTTCACCCGTGCTAGAAAGCATGCTGAAAGTAAGCCAGGCTGTAATGATTTAAATCAGATCAGCAGATCAGCTTCTTACACAGGTTTCTCTTTGGGCTTAACGTCAGACTGCTGGTGTGAATTAAAACCCAGGTTATCCTGTCTTTTCTGTGAGTTTAACCAAGACTAACTGATATGGCTTAACCATCACAAGGACGAACATCCGTATTTTCCCCCTCCCTTTCCAGTTTCAGTATCTGTACAACTCCTGGAGTTTTCAACCCGCCGTTCTTTTCCGGGCGATGGTTGTTTGCGTGTTTGTTTTTAATCCTTCACACTTTTACATTAAAAATCAAGGCAAGCTGAACTTTCACAAAAGTTGATGGTAAATATTGCCACCAGATAGAAATTCTCTGTGAACATCACAAGAGCATGTTGTAGCTGATCTGACGACGGAAAAAAGAGATTGTAAATTTTAGGTGCATTTTATTTGCCTTCTGTTGCGTTGGGCTTTTTTTAACATGGAAGGGTCACATTCTCAAGCTCTTTTTCTGCCAGGTACAAATGTTAGTCAGTACTTGAGGCCCTGAGAACAAACAATCAATCAAGCCACACAGATAGGTTGATAAGTAAGTTGGCAGCGCTATAGATATTTGAAAAAAAGGCAGAGTAATAATTTTTAACTTGCTCTTAATCTCATACCGGTATAGCATGAATGCCTTCAAAATGCATCTTGTTTCCCGGTGTAAACACAACTGTATGAATCAGGATTATTTAAAAGAAAATAAAGACAACCATTAAAAATGGTACTGCCGTTTTGGACTGATACACAGCAAAAAGAGCATCTCAGACTTGCCCACTTCTTTCCCTAGTCCTTGATCCTCAAAGGCATGTCAGCAGGGAATAAAATAAATCCATTTAGATCTTAAAGAAATGCAACCATGAGGACATAATATGAACTACCTCATGTTATTGCTGCCTGCTGTAAAGGTTTGCTTTCTTCATTAATTTCAGTTACTTAGGATAGATCTCTATTCCAGGAAACAGTTTTACAGCGCTTTCCCTCCAGCCTTTACTCTCTTTACTCTCACTTTTGAGGTTTTCAGATGTATAGGTGCCTAAACAAGAACGAAAGCCAAGACACGATGTGGCTTTGGGGTAAATTTACAGCTAGTTACAAGCTCTCAGACTAGTATGAATCCAAAAAGTCAGCAAACAAAGTAGAATTGAAAACAAATTAGTTTCTCCCTCATGGAAAAGTAACCTGTCCCACTGAGGCAACTCCCTTTCAGACTACCGCGAGGGGAGGCAATGCTCCAGCGAGAAAAACCTGGCGAGTTCTCGGTAACGAGAGAACCGCCGGTTTATCATGAAATAATTTCCAGTACTTCAGAACCGGTGGAAAACCTCCCCAGTCCCCAGCCACGCAACCCCGCAGATCTTACATTGCTGGAAGGCGGAAAGAAGAGAGGCAGCCGCCAGCAGAACTGGCTCCCCAGCCATGATCCCAGCAGCTTCCGTGTGCGAGCAGGGTGTGTGTAGGGCAGAGAGAGCTCCAGAGAGCGATAAGGAAAAACTGTAGGTGGGGGAATTGCAGTGCATTTCAGCGCTGCCACAGAGGTCTGCTTTAGAAATCCAACAGCCTCGTCTTTTGCAACGTGAGTGCGGAGTTACGGCCCTTTTTCATCCCTGAAAACGTTCACGTACAGCCAGCCAGCCCTGCCTGCTTCTGGGGCAGGGAGAGCAAACCCAGCCCTTCCTGCCCCTGGGGATTCAGCTGCTCTTTTATGTCTTAGATTTCAGCTGCGGTCTCTTTGGGGGTGAAGACTGGTACGGGGTCTGGCGCGGCGAGGTCTGTGCCCAGCGCTGGCAGCGCCACTCGAAAGCAGCAGCTGCAGGAGGTGCCGGCGGGAGCGGAGCCCCTGCGCTTGATTTATGAGTCTCGCCAAACCTGTGCAACCTGGCATCTGACATGACAGCCGCTTCACAGGGAGTCAGCGTGCAGGACGGGATCGTTCAGCGTAGTTCAAAGGGTAAAACAACTGAGAAGGAAGAAATAACCCCCCTCGCTTTAGTGCCTGGAGTACTCGTCCTACAGCTTACGCCTAGTCCTCAAACTGAGAGAGATCCTCCCAAGGGACAGTTTTTCATCGGCCACCCCTAACTGACAGGAAGCTTAATGTCGTTAGCCTTTCTGATCCCGTAAGACCGCTGGAACAAAAGCAGCGTAATGGTTGCTGTGACTGCGGGATTATCTATCCGCTCTGCCTCCGGCCGATGTTAAAGTGGGATATTTCATTGACTTCAGTCAAATTTGCTGATTTTAAAGGCTAAGACAAAAAGGACTTTAAATCAGTTATTTTACCTTGCCAAATTTTAAAAGGTTTTTTTTCTTGGGCGTTAAAGCAGTATATTGTTCTTTCTAAAGACTAGAAGAGTAGAGATACTGTCATAACAGGAGTTGGGTGTCTGTGCTTAGTAACTCTTTCATTGCTGATTGATATGCTTTAATTGTTGTAGTAAGGGTTGGCTTTCTGACCACACAGCCCCTGTATGTTTTTAGGGGCTGTCTCAGCAGCGTTCAAAGCATTGTAACCCTGCGGATAGAGGGAGGTGAAGGAACATCCTGACAGAGCCGGTCATTTGACGAGTTAAAACCACGAGGGCTAAAAACTCTAAGGCCAGCTGACATTGAAGTTATGGGGTATTTCCTGACTTTATTCAGTGATGTGAATTTCAAAACGGCCATGAACATGCAAAATCCAGCAATGATTGAGTTAGAAGTAGGCAGGAATACGAGTTAGGGCAGGAGGTTAAAGCCACAGAAATAAAAGTTACATGTCCGTT
This sequence comes from Bucorvus abyssinicus, assembly GCA_009769605.1. Classification (NCBI taxonomy): domain Eukaryota; kingdom Metazoa; phylum Chordata; class Aves; order Bucerotiformes; family Bucorvidae; genus Bucorvus; species Bucorvus abyssinicus. The sequence continues at coordinate 11,276,512 of CM020046.1, read as the reverse complement.
GTGGCTGAGCTAGAGGCTGCCTAAAACTCTGTTACACTCCACTGGCAGCAGAGAGCTTGTGGTTGCCTATGGATCTATAATGCTCATAGTCACAGGTAGTCCACAGCCAGCGTTAGGTTTCCTCCCGGAATAGAAAGTCAGGTCATGTACAAAGGTTGTATAAACCCCAAACAAGGTTGGGTTTATTTACAATTGTGGAAGTACAGTAGTACCTCAGATGCTCAGAGTTTTATGATGTGATTAAGACCCAGTATATAAATGGATTCCAGGATCAACCAAGAGATTTCTCCAGTTATGTCAGGACACTTTGACAGCCCGTCGGTGTCTGATTTCTCAGCCTGCTCCTCATGAATGTCGTTTGATTTTGCATTTCCTTCTCTTGTATGTATTTCATATGTGCTTTGCTTATCTCTGCGCTGTTGTAAACGCATGTGTTTTCTGCAGGTGTCCAAAGCTGTCTCCAAAGCAAGAACAGAGGCTCTGAGCAGTGAAATGTAATGTGAAGTCAGAGATACTGGTGGTATCTTTCCAGCCTAGATCTTGCCCGTTGGGAAGCAGTGGTATCTTATGGCTGCACCATACTTTGTGCGTGTGCTCTAGATGGGAAACAAGTTTTTTTAACCGTAATTTACAGCAGGCTTTGGGTAGGGATGGGACTTGCTAGGTTCACACAGCAGCTGGGTGTCAGAGCTGGGTGTCTGAGTAGTCCCAGGACTAATTTAAGGCAAATTAGTGGTCCTGCCTCTTGCTGACCTGCATGTTCCTGTCAGACCTTCCCAAAGAGGCCGGCTCTTCTCTCTGCAGAGGAGCTCCAGCTGACCAGCAGCGAAGGCGAATCCCAGCAGGGTGGCAGAACGGCTGTCACGGGAGAGCAGATGGTGGAGGTGGTGAAACCATAAGCGTGAAACCAGATTGATCAAATAAGCTCTTTTAATGGAGTCGCACTGTCAAAGCTGCTCAGTCTTTGTCTCTGGAAGAGCTGAAGAGAGCTTGGCAAAGGGCAGGGTTCAGTCTGTGCTGGGGTGTAACTTCTTGAAGGCCCGTCACAAGTGGCAGTGCAGCACCTTTTGTTTTTAAACACCTTCTAAGACAGGCTCCGATGAACAGGGAGGCTCCACTGGCTGGAAGGGAAAGCATACCTGAACTCTCATACATTTCGCTGGAGACGTTTCCAGGGTAAATCAAGACTATTACAATGTAGGAGGCTGGCTCATGTCCCAGCAGTTTAGCTAGAGCAGTAACAGTAGTGAGGTCTGCGGTTTATTAATTTATTCTGCTTTTCAACATATATTACAAAGAACATGGGCCTGTGTGGCACTGGGTCATACTCGGGCATTAAATTTATCAGAACTCTGAAACAGGTGGAAGAGCAAGAAAATACATTTATTCCTTCACATGTTCCTTTTTCTACCTCCTAAATACCAGCTGTAACCCATCTCTGCTGTTCTTTTGTATATACTTTGTGGGAGGACTCAGAGGAGGGATGAACAGTCCGTTTTACCCAGTTTGTTTTAAGTTCTGGTTTTTCAGAGTCCCCTGCTTTGTGGCAGTGTTACCAAATAGTAAAACGAATCCTCATTTTCCATCCCCATCCTCTGGGCACTGGAGATCAGACTATTTTTGATGGTGGTGGCAGAGCAGATTTAAAAAGATTAAACAGAGAAGTAGCCAGAGGTTGGGATTCTTCCCCCATCTGCACCTTTTACAGCCTTATGTCACCTCCATCAATATTGGATATAAGTCAGGAAAGAACTGGTTCATGGTGTTCTCATCTGGGTGTACAGAAGATTGATGTGCTTTAACTCCTATCAGTGTTAATGTGAGTTGCTGTATGCACACCAAGTCCCACATGCCCATGAGCCTCCCGGATTTCCTTATGGCCTTTGGGTATCCTTACATTTTTTAACCTTGGGCATTGTAAGGACATACCTGGGACGCAATTCTGGACTGTGATAGAGCATAATATATTTGTACATACGTACATAAAACATAAACTGTCCCAACCCTGCATAATATCCCATTGTAATCGTAGCAGGCTTTCAAAGTAGCAGCCAAAAGAGGAGTATAGATTATTATAAGACGTACCTTCGTGTAATTACAGTGTGGGGTTGGTTTTTGTTAAGACAGTGCTTTTCTCTTAAAAAAATGTTATTATTTTCTTAAAATCTCTTCCCCCGTCCTCAGCTCTGAGGAGCTCAGGAGTGCGAGAGCTTGGGAGAGGTTATCAGAATCCGTTCGGGAAAACGGTGCTCACACAAGCACATCTGTGCCGTCGTGTAAGAAAGCCGTGGGTGATCAGCGAGTACCTGGGGCACACTGAATATTCCTCACCTCCCATGTCTCAGGCCTCCTCCTCCTCCTCACCTGAATGTTTCTGGAACAAGTGGTAGATCTCCAGAGAAAAGATGATGCAAGAAGGGGATGCTGTACACCCTGCCTCTCCCGCTCAGCAGGCGAGGAGGGGGAAATGCGGCATACGAAGCTGTTTCCCATCCTCTCCTTTGACTTTCCTTGAGAGAGATTTAAAGTGCGCCGCAAAAGCTACCAGCCTGGAGGTGGGGGGCCGTGCAGTTGTGTAATGTCTGAGGAGAGAGTCAGGCAAAGTCACGTTTCTTTTGCCAGTGCATGTGGTTACGCCTGAAGATTAGAAGCAGCTCTCCCAGGTACTTCACCCTGTGGAAATCAGCGTGGCTGACTCTCCGCGCCTCACTCGCAGGCTAAAGCTGTCGTGGACCAATATGATCATCCTGCCTGACTGCCTGTCTAATACAAATTGGCAGCATTTCAGCAACGAGTAACAACTCATTAATAAGCGATGGGAGTTGGGAGGCAGCGGTGCTTCCAGACGTTAGAATACTTCCCGCCCCGCGCCGTCCCGCTGGCTCTGCCTACGGTATCTCCGGTTTGCAGCAGGTAGTCTTGGGAGAACCGAGGGCTGCGCTGCGAGATGCAGATCCTGCACGACTTATGTCTGGATCAAAAGGAGGTTTAAAGGTTTTCCTGTGGCTATTGACCAACTGGAAGCAGATCCCCAGGCCAGCTCGACTGCTCTGATATCTGGAATGCAGGGGATTAATGGAGATTCAGCAAGAGATTTGAAGACGTGTTGCTTGTACTTCTCTTGTCTCCCTTCACATCGCCTAGTAGATTTGTGACAACGGAGCACTTGCTAACCTTGGACAACGAGCTGTTTCAATTAGCGAACGCCTTCAGCTGGAGGGAGTCTCTCCATCCACACAGAAGGAAGTTTAATTTCATCGCTGTGGAAATCAGCTGTGCTTAGGAAGTAGGAGGTGCGTTGTGCTCCTGTTCAGCCTTATCCGATGCCTTTAGGGGATAAGGCAGATCTTAGCACTTGCTCAGGTAGCTGGTGAGCCAGGACCTCTGGCCTGGCCAGCTCTTCAGCGCAGCTTGTCTTACAGACAGACAGTCATAACTGTGAGCTATTATTTCTTGCCTGTGCCTTCAACTTTTCAGACTCTATTGGTAAATGTTGTCTCTCGGTGTCAGAGTGACGCTTGCTTGACCCCAGCTACCAGGGGAAGGTAGCAGAGCCAGTCATTGTCCTAATTGAAAATCTGACCGTTTTCCAAGGTGCCTGCCATAGTGACGCGTTCAGCTGCTCCCAAATTTCTATCAGGTGGGATGCCCGATTCCTGAGATTCACTTGAAAGCGTTGTGTGACCTGGCTGTGCTAACAGAGGAGGTTAATGGCAGAGAGAGGCAGGAACCAGAGCAGGTGCCTGGCTGCCACCCTTGAGCTTTGAATTCCAGACTCTGCATCCTCCTCCCACCTGGCAGGTCGCAGAGCACGCAGGGACCTAGGTGCCAGCTCCCCTCAGAAAGGTAAGGTAAGAAGCTGATATTGTGAGCGCCATGTTGACACTGGCATGTTTTGAAAAGAAAATAGTGGAGACTCTCTTCCTTCTACCATGCTCCATCTCTCTCTCCAGCCAGGGCAGTCCCAGTCAGGTCCAGCCCTTCCACCCTGGAGGGGGGTTTGGTCCAAGCATTGTTGGATCAGCCACACATCCAGGTCAGCAGCTCCATCCTGGCTGGGCTTCTGTCTATCCCCTCAGCTCCTGTCTGCATCCCCCCCCAATCCTGGTGGGATTGCCATTGCTTCTCTTGGTCTCCACGGCCGCTCCTCGCCAGAGGCACTGCTCTTATCCCCTCTCCTGCTGGCTCACCCCACCCGTGTCCACTCTCCTCTGATGGATGCTGGCTTAGCTTTCAGAGGGGTTGTGCATTAAAGCCGGGAGGCCTGAGCAGCTTTGTCTGCTCCCGGGCAGGGGAGGGGGTCCCCTCGCTGGGGTCTCGTGTTGCTTGGCAACATATTTCTCTCTCCTCTGACAGCCATCTCCCCTCGCAGCGCCTGCTGATGCACGCACCACAAATGACAGCGATATTACAGCAGCAGTTGCTCCTGTCGCTATTTACTTGTTATTTATGGTTATTGCCATGAAAGGATTTGTAAACGTTTCTTCACATCCTCCCTTGGACAAAACAGATATTCTTACATGCTTTTGTGGCACGCCTGCCTAATTGATGAGCGGTCACCGCATTTTGGTGCGTGTCACATACAATCTTATTGGCGTTTTTTAAAAGTGCTTGTCCGTACTGGGTGTTTCTATTTTTCAGCCCCAAACTGAGATGCTCGTGGTTTTATATGCAGAAGTGCAAAAATCCACTGTAACAGAGCCCGGCTTAACTGCCTCAAATTGTGGTTCTCATTTTCGGGTACTCATACCTGTAACACATTCTGCTCTGAACCGCTTTCTGCCCCTTTCAAAAGGACATTAAGGCTAAAATTAAGATTTCAGGATGAAAACGCTTCCATGAGCAGAGATAAAGCAGCCAGGGTTTTTCCCAATGTCTGAGTCTCCGCCTTATCTGTCTGCCCTCTCCTCCTCGCTAACCACTTACAGCTCAGTCTTTCCGCTTTGCATTTGTGGATGTGCCAAAGAAGACGTATAGCTTCACTGATCTGTCTTCTCTAAAAGAGCGCGGCAAGAAAGCCAGAGCACACGTGTTTTCTGATGGGACAATGACAGTCCTGCAGCGGCCCTTCCTCACTTCACAGGCTTTTGTCGCTCGGGACAGAGCCGGACAGCTGGCTGCGTGCTGCTGGCTGGTGGTGTGCTGCCAGACCTTCTGCTGGGCTTTGGTTCGGCTCTAGGCAGGTTTGACTCCCTAGCTTTGTAGCGAGGTCTGCCAGGCAGGGGAGACCGCTGGTTCACATCGCAGGGGTGCTTCGCACTGACAGATGTGTACGCACATCTGCCATTGCCCTCTGCTGGGGTTTGCCGGAACTACTGGTGGTGCCCTCCGCTGCCGCAGCCGGAGGAACCCCGTTAACTGCCTCCGGAGAAGCCTCTCCTGTCCTTCAGAAATCCCCTCTTTGCGATCTCAGGCTGCCTGGCAAACGAGAGGCGGTTTTGTTCACCAGGTCATTGTCACTCAGTGTCAGCGCAACAAGCCGCACAGGAGCTCGCCCGGAGCAGCAACATCCACCTCACCGGGGCCCGAGCTGCAGAGGAGGGCGAAGGCCGTATCTCCAGCGTACAGCAGAGTTAAAAAAATGGGATGGTAAATTTTTTTTCTCATCCAGCTCTTCTGTCTGAGGTGACGTTACGGTGGGTGTGTACATAGCGGGTCGGTTTGCTAGAGTGCCACCATCCCACTTAGGCTGTACGTTCAGCTGGTTCGCGTGTACTTGTGATTTGTTGGAATTGAATGCAGAGGTGGTTTCTGACCACAGCTCCACCGCCGCTCGCTTACCTCCATGCTGAGTAGAGACAAATTACATTCTCTGCCTAAAAGCTCTTAGATGGAAACTCTGAATCCACTTCGAAATGCCGTTGTTAAGGACAGCATTTTTGAACGGGCTTTATAGACTGAAGACCTTGGAGAGGCGTTGAAATGAAAACCCTGTGCTAAGGCACTGCAGCAGAGAGGTACACCTGCAAGGAGGGGGCTGCTGGCATTGCTCCGGGATTGCTCCAGTGGAGAAGGAAGAGGAGACTGTGGCCCAGCTGTTCCTCCGAGAAAGAAAACAAATTCCCAGTCAGGCTCCCTTAGCCGAGGTTCCTTAGGAGGGCGTTCCCTGGAAACAAACCAGCCATGTGCAGTAATGACATGCTGTCAGCCACTTCTTTCCTGAATCTACAGGAGAATCTGGCTTGTTCATGGTTTTTTGTTTGGTTCTTCCACTTTGCACCCTTTCTAAGTGACAGTCCAACAGATCCGAGAGAGTTTCCCAGCTCCACCTGCTCAGCAGTGGCTCTGCCCCCCAGGTGGGTGCAAGAGCTTGCAAATCAGGAGTTGTGTGAACCTCTGCAATTTGGAGAGTGCTTTGAAATTCGTGGATGAGCATAGCCCAGTCAGGGGCAGTTTTCAGTCGTCTTCTGTGGGTTTTCTGGGGAAGGAGTGTCAGCTCAAAGCACAACCTGGTAATGCTCGTACAGAGCCTTGCAGGAGTCGAACCAATAACGTGGGAGCGCAATGAATGTGTACTTGCATCGGTCGCCTTACCCTGGTCACTGTCTGGATCAGCTAACATCCTTCTGCTGACTGAACTGCCTTTCTCAACTCAGGGAGACATGATATTGCAGAGTACAGAAAACTGCTGATAAATTAGCAGAGTTGGAGAGTAAAAGCCATTCCAATTTCAGAATGGCCTTATTACTCTTTGAACAACCCAAATGTTTCTCGATATAGTTCATTTCGCCAGCTCTGGAACAGGGAATGTAGAAATAGGTGGCATTGACTTGGGACATTTATTTTTAGGTACCGTTTTTTGTTCCCTTTCTCGGCATAAGAACTACTTTCATCTTCTTCAGAGGCAGAGTTATAAATATCTTCCATTGAGATCCAGGGCCTGTGACATGAGCGTGTAGCGCACTTCTCCCTGCTGTGCAAGGCAATCGTATTTCCTTCCATTCCACAGCACTCTTATGCCCCTCCGACAGAAAAAGCCCCCTCAGCTCCTAAAATCCATCAGTTATTTTCCTGAGAAGGGAGGGGATGCTGGTGGGAAACCGCGCATTTTATGTCGTATCAATATAAAATACAACATGTCCCATCTCTGCCTGTCCCCAAGCAGCGTTACACACTTTGCTTTCTTGGATTTCAGTGGCCTGATTCTTCTTTGGGTAATCAACAGCGCGTGCAAGCTGCTCCTGTCCTCGCTCTCCCTTGCCTACTGGTGCCTTATGCAGTGCAGTCCTTGCCCATGACGCAGGCACCGTGCCACCTTCAAAGCAACAACAGTTGGTCCACATGTGATAAAGAAAGGAAATCAAGAAATTATCAAAAGCCTGTCAATGGCAAATTTACTTCGTGATCTCAAAATTTGTCACAAACCCCAGCCAGGCTTGTCACCCTCTAGCCTGCTTGACAACGTTCTCCTCCGCAATCCTGGCTGCCCCGCTTGCCAGAACCATGGTAGCTCCTGTGAGGACTAGGGCGAGCTACACACAAACGCTGCTATATCTGACCAGGAACAGCTCGAGTGGTCCAGCTGACCCATCTCACAGGACAGGTTTACTGCTTCCACACATTGCCCACGGAGGCAATGGAAGTGCACAGAGGCTTTCCTTGCCACTTGTGAGGAAGATGTTGGAATTTCCCTCACCGGCATCTCCAAACGAGAAGGGAGCATAGAGGAGGTGAGAAGCTGTGGGTCCTTTGCTGAAGCTGTGGAAAAGCATCGGCGCACAGGAGTTGGTGCAGATGTATTTTGTAAGCAGTGAGTTGAGGGAAACAGGCAGCGTTGCCTCTCTGACTAGTCCTGCTCCTTTAGAAGCCTTGCTTGGGTAACCTAAAAGAAAAATGGCTGGAGAAAATAAACAGAGCAATAAACAGAACGGTAGCGGAACGCTTACCTGCCAAAATCCGGAGTTGCAGGTAGGGAAGCAGCATTTCTCCTAGCTTAACTTTCAAGTGCATCAACATATAAGTTGTGCTTAGTTTCCCTGATGGACAGGGCTATGTGTGCATTACCGTACGTGGGCGTGATTGTAGAAGCAGCGCTCTCTTACAAAATACTCAAAGCCTGAAATAAGCCCAGCAGAGAATGTTGGACTGTACTTCGAGCTGTGTTGTTTCAGAATCACTCACGATTTATGCTAGTTCAAAAGCCAACAAAAGCATTTTAGGTCATTTTGGAAATGTATCCTGTTTTAATTTCCTACGGGCGTTATTGTGGTTTTATTTCTTTTTTGGCATTTGCTAGCTTAGGATGATTTTAAGATTTTGGTTCTGGTTTTACCTGACACTTTAAATCCCACATTTCCCCCAAGGGGAGCAGAAGGAGGTCAACTCTTTAATAGGCAAAAAAGATTAATATTCCAAGCATTTTTTTCTATTTTGAAATTAAAATACTACTTCTACTTGGAGGAGAAATTTATCTTAACGTGATTTAAAATGCAAAATTTAAGTTTCAAAATAAATTAAAATCTGGCCTTTCCTGAAATCATTTTCCTGCTCAAAGCACTAGTGAAGGTGTTCAGTTCAATGCAAAAAGCAGGTACTGCACCAGATGCATTGCTTTGTTTAATCCCTGGTTTTCATAATCTTGAGTCTCTTCTGCTGATTAGATAAAAAAATTTAAGGAGAGAAATTGTGTCTTCCCAGATTCTAAACTTTGAGAAGCATAAGGCAGCTTGCACAGGATAGAGAATGGGACGCGTTTTGTTTTGAGGCATCAGCACAAGTCATGAACTCATGTGAGATCCCCTTTATTTTAAACTTCATGGACAACCTGGACACATCCTCTACAAGGGCTTTAAGGCAACCGTGACAACTTTCTGTCCTCCCTTTTTGGAGACCACCTGGCTGTTAAAGATAACTGAACGCATTAACTTTTTTGGCAATGTATACATGCTACCTTTTGAATATGTGACATGCTGGAAAAGTCCATACATTGATTATTGTATTTTGTATAGTTGACAAGGCTTTACACCTAAACCAGCAAATAAACTAACACAGCCCCTCGCCTCCCCTCTTTCGCTTGACGGTTGTAGCTGCCTGGCACATGGCAAGAATGACGGGAAGCAAAAACTGGAATGAAAAAAATACATGTCTAAGGGGAAACCAAGGGAGTAGAATATGATCCAAATTAAACCTGATATAATTTGTAACATTATTAGGGTGTTGAGCTGACCCTGCTTGAAAAGCACAAGAACCCCTGCCTTAGACTTAAAGGTCTTTGACTGTTCCACCGCAGTATTCCCTCTCTAATTGCAGTCAGTGATCTCACAGCCTTGGGGATCTGAGGTGGGGCATAAATTTGCCGCAGTCGCAGATTATAAATGAGCATCGCTATGTTACGGTGATAAGAGACCAGGGCCGCTTGGCCGCCTCCCTCCCATGTAAAAGCAAAATGTTCATGATGCATAGAAAGCCTCGTTGTTTGGTGCTAATGGACGGCATCCCTTTCCGCTAACGGAAATTTATTTGCCATTTTGGCACCACACAAAATGTGTGCTGTTTCCAGGCTCATATTGCTTTTATTCCCTTGCTAATCTGAAGAGGTACCCTTCAGTCGAGTGGAGCAGTCTAAGAAAATCCCCTCCTGCTGTAAACCTCTGAGCCTGTGTTTAACATAGAAATTAATTTCATGTGTCAGACTAGGACCTGGAAGGAAGCCGATGGAGCCTAGAGCGCCTCTTGGTCTCCAAGCACGCCGTAGGTGTGTTACAAGACAGCTGGTCCCAGCCCCTTGCTCAGCTCCTTCCAGGAGGAAGGTCACTGGGTGCTTTGTTTTCCTCCCTTGCACTCTGTCTTCTGAAATCACCCGCTGCGCCGCCCTGGGGGACCCAACTGCCCAGCACTGGCATTCTTTTGTCGGTGAGCGGTCAGTAGCTCAGGAGCCAGCCCAACACACTCGTGACTTGGCTGCATGGCAATCCCCGGAGCACCGGAGTCACGTTCCTGAGCTGCACGGAGCCGTCCTCAGACGCAGGCACAGCTGCAGGGGGACAAGCGAGGAGATGCCCCTCAGCCTGCAGCTCTGCATGGGGCAAACCCAGGGCCCTGTTCCCTGTTTGCTTGAGCCAGAGTTGCTGGTTTCGCACCAACAAGAGGGTTGGCCTAACGGGTTTAACTGCCGTTTCCAAAAATCAGGTTGTCCTCCAATGCCCTCTGGTGACAAGAACTAATTAGATGCCACTGCTGTTACTGAATCCAGTTGCAAAGCACTAATGTTATTTTATTCCTATTAAATATTCTGGGCAAATACTGAGATTTAGCACAAACTGAAGCAGGTTTGAATACAAACCTCTCCCTGTAATTGCTGCAGCACGTCCTAGGAGTGGGAAAATAAGCATGTTCCAGAGACACCGTTACTTCGGGAATCTCCAAAGCTTATTACGCTGATCCTTTAAATACTTCAGTCCTGATCCTTACTGCAGAGAAGTACACTGGTGCGTGTGTCCCCATGGCTGCAGAAACGCCTTGTGTGTCACCTTCCACGCTTAATCTCTCTGGGTGGAAAAGTGGTGGCCCCAAATGGCTGTGAAGAGACAGGTTGCTGCAATAATCACAACTAGCGTATATACATATACATACGCTGGTGTGCAACTTCTGTCCTCTGCCTGCCAGGGCTCAATGAGTGAAGGTACAGAACAGCCAGGAATCGAGAGGGAGGCCAGGGGATAAGATGGGTCACCTTGCTTGGTGTTCGAAAGTCTGTCTGCTTGATGCATGTGTAGATGAAGCTGGTGATGGGGTCTTGAGAACGAGTCTTATGAGGAGCAGCTGAGAGAGCTGGGGTGGTTTAGTCTGGAGAAGAGGAGGCTCAGGAGAGACCTTATTGCCCTCTACAGCTACCTGAAAGGAAAGTTGTAGTGAGGTGGGGGTCAGACTCTTCTCCCATGTGACAAGTGACAGGACGAGAGGAAATGGCCTCAAGTGGCACCAGGGCAGATTTAGATTGGATATTAGGAAGAATTTCTTTACAGAGAGGGTTGTGAAGCACTGGAACAGGCTGCCCAGGGAGGTGGTGGAGTCCCCATCCCTGGAAGTGTTTAAAAGCCGTGTAGGTGTGGTGCTGAGGGACATGGTTTAGGGACCCTGGCAGTGCTGGGTGAACGGTTGGACTCGATGAGACCTTAAAGGTCTCTTCCAACCAGATGATTTGGTGATTCTGTGTGTTATTCTGTGATACTTTTCAAAACTAGACTTAATAGAAATGGCCACACGTGACAGCTTATCCGGTAACTTAGTCTGACCTTACCGTCGGACCATCTTGATAACAGGGAAGCAGCTGATAACACTGAAATGCACAGTTAGCCGTTGGTGAATGATAAATACAATTTTTAAACTAAAAATGCAAACACACTGAACTAACTTTCATAAAGCAGGTCAGATTTCCATTTTACGAGCCCAGTAAGTTTCTGAGTGTATTGTCGAGTTTTTTAATTGTTGGTTTTTCTTCACTATTTGCAATCTCTGCTCTTCAGGAAAAGAAACCCATAGAAATAACACATGCTCCCAGACTTTGCTGCCACGGTGTGCTGCTGTGGACTAAGCGCTTACAGCTTAGTCATTAACCCATGACAAAGAGAGCCTGTCATTCGAACTGCCAGCAGAGCCTTAATTACCGAGGGGGATGTAGGGCCAAGTATAATTTGATAAGCGCCATGGGCATGCAGATCTGCAGCCGTTAGCAACCGCCTCCAGCGGCACCGGACTTCCGCGCGTTACATCTCTGCGCCTGGAGCCAGCACCGGTTGCTTCTGACTGCTGCCCCTTCCTCTGCAGCACACCGGCTGTGAATGCCACCCTGGATTGCAGGAGCACGCCAAGAGTTGTGCTGCAGCCTCCGCTCTGGGGGACGCTGGAGGAGAGATGGCGGTGAGGATGTGAATGTGTGGTAGCTGCTGGCTTTCAGCACCCTAATTAAGGGTGCTGAAATCTCCTATTTAGGAGATCAGGAGCCTCAGAAGTTACGCCAACTGCCCCGGTTTGTTAACAGAAGGTGTTTCCCAAGGCAGGTGCATCAAAGAGTATTTGTCCTTCCATGCGTCAGGGGGAAGGATGGCCAGAACAAGCTAGGGTGTGCATTAATTCATCCCTCCTGCACGGTCAGGGTTTGCAATCCTCCCACATTTGTGCAGTGGCCTTTCTGACGGTACTCAGGACTCTCGCCTGCACCCCTCAGAACAGCTTCCTTCCTCGCCAGCAGAGCCCTCTCCCCGCTCCAAACTCTACCAAGCCTGTTGCTTTGCATTTCATACTAGAAATAACCCTTTGCTGTAGCCATGCATCTGCCTAACAAAACCACTGCAGCTTTAGACATAAAGACATGAGCTAGGCATTTTATGAGCTTTTTTCTGAGGAAGGAGATCCGTCTTAAAATTAAGCTGTGCATAAGCAGGGAGTATGATACGAACCTGTGTAGATTACCTCGCCCCCAGGCAATGGAAGTTAATCTTTTGGAAAAGATGGGTGCCTGTTCTATTACAAGCAATTACCATCAGTCATAATCCTTCTAGGAAGTACATGGAGAGTGACTCAGTTCATTTGGTGAGTTATACTGCCAGTTTTCCCTGAAGCACTGGCCGGCAGAATTACCGAGGCTGGCCCTAAGCTTTGGGAGTGGTAGGGCTTATATGAGTGCAGCTTTTGGCTGAGCTGGGCTAACGGGCAGCTACCGGAATGGGACGGAGCGAGAGAAAAGAGGCAGCGGGTGAAAGCTCCGCAGAGGCATACATCTTCCTGGGTGTGCGTCTGCCCACCCCGTCTTTCTGCACTCTTTTCATAGGTCTGCAGCCGAAGAAGCTCCGAGCTACTAGCAATACTTCAGCTTTATATAACTGAGGATCTTAATGCTTTTGAACATCAGTTTAGCTTTAAAACCAGCATGTGGATGGGATCTCACATCTTCACACCTCTGGCAGGTGTGAGGTTTGGAGAGAGAGAGAAAGAGAGTAGCTCTGCAGGCAGTAAGCAGCACGTCAGGCTCACGGTACGGGCCAGGCCAGCGGGAGGGTTAAGTGCAGCCTGTTCAGAACTACCTACAAGTGGTTTACTCCTGCACGAGCAGAAGCCAATGACAGTAAGTAAACCTGAGCCAGGGCAAAATGTTACAGAAAGCGTTGGTTGAAATGACATGTAGCAGGCTCCCTAGGAGGTCTGTCACACAGCCAAGGACAGATCCTTCATCAAAGCAGCATTTTGTCTGCCCCCGGGTCCAGTGATATCGCCAGCCTGGCATGTCAGAGGAAGAGAGAGATTCCACATCCACATTTTTAATTGAGGGTTAAGCCATGTTTTGCGATATTTGGAGCGCTGCCTCTGTGCAGGTGGATGTGTGGGGATGTCCTTGCTACCAAGATATGGGTGCTCTGAACAGAGGGCTTATTTCGATAGCGTTACAGCCAGGACTGCATGCCTCCCTGCGCAAACCCATTGGAACGCAGCCCTGCTGTCAGCACTAGATGGGCCCATAAAACATTCTCTGCTGCATCGGCAGCATTCATTTGGAAGCACCACCATTAAGAAAAAAGAGGGAGGGCTCTCAGCAGTGTTTGAAAGCCAGTAGTGTGCACAGCTGTTCCACAGCAGTGGCTTTATTTTTCTGCCATTGCAGGGCATAGCTGATCTAACATTAACTGTGGGTTTGCACAGTGCCAGAACAGCCCTGAGAATTTCAAAAGAAGGCTTGTTTATATTAAAGGAAAAAACTCTGCCCAAGACCTGTTGGTGTGAAGTAGTTGGCTGGAAGACCTCACCTCAGAGTGTGAGCAACGGGAGGGCAACCCCAGTCCTCACTAACGTATGATGCCAAGTAAGATGTGTGTTACTGAGGCAGGTTTTCAACAACAGCATGGAGAGTTTAAGCTACCACAAAGCGATATCCCACATGACTGGCCTGCTGGTGACTAGAACAAATCCAGCTTTTCACACGGGCTATGTGCACGCAGCCGTAGCTGAGGACTCTGCAGATTCATGGCCACCTTTTGCCAACCCACCTAATCGCAGTACTTACCCATACATTAGACTTCCTCGTACATTTAACGTAGATTTGTAGACCAGAGATTAAATATGAACATAGAGGTTCTCAGCTTCTTCTGGCGACACCATTCCAAATGCTAATCATGCCTCTAGAAGTATCTGGAAGACATTCTTCTTGCTTTGTTGAGGTGTGCATAGCCTCTGTTAAATGAATTGAAAGGATGTGATTAGAGAATGAGGGTTGCACTATACTGAGCTTCACCTTTCTTTCTCTTTTGTGAGCAAGTCGGACTAGTTTCTGGAGAGAACGATCCTGCTGAAAATCAGTGAAAAGCGAGGGACATATATAGAGGGAGAGAGCTAAAGATTGCACACCTGCATTCTGTGAAACTTAGACAGAACTCAACAGCGGCACAACTTGTACCGTTAGCTGTCTTCACGAAGATGGGGTTATACAAATCAGATTTGCTGTAGGAATAGATGTTTGGGATGTTTCATGCACACACACGGCATGTTACTTCTCCCGACAGAAAATGCAAGTGTTAAGCATCTCCATCTGCTTCTCAGCTGAGGCAGATTATCAAGAATCACTGTGGCAGAGATAAGAGCTTAGAAGAGTAGTATCCAGATGCATGTACATGTTAACCGTGTCAGTTATTCATCCTGTGTGATGTCAGGTTGCCGTTTCGTCGCTTGCCGTGTTTTCTGTGGTCAGCTGTGATACCTCTCAAGGCCTGAGGTCCCCCTTCGCGGCCAGGCGCGTTCACAGCAGTTGTTCATACCCCATGGTCTTGCTGTGCAAACCAAACTGTCTGATGGGTCTCAAGAGGGCAGGTGCTATTTGGTGAACGTGTTAACATGATGTAGTCAGACAAGATATTGTCCTGCCCCACCAGACCTTCGCTGGTTTACCTTTATGCATTATACATATATCCGCAGGATGGAGAATTCTTTTTTTCTCCCTGCTCTTTCCTTTCCCCGCTGCCCTCTTAAACACCAGCACATCGCCTTGTTTGATTTTTACAACTGGTCCACGCAGGCAGGCCAAGGAAGAGCCCACTCACTGTACCTACAGAGGAAGTCACTGCATCGTGAGTCAGAGCTTACCAGAAACAGCAGGACGTTCAGGGCAAGAAGAGAGTCTGTCGGAGCTGTAAGCTATAGACTCAGCAGCTGGAGTCACAAGTGCTGGCACCTTCCAAGGAGCATCAGAGCCCCCATTCTCACCGGCTGGTCCCAGAAGCGCATACGGTTCCCAGAAACGATGATTGGTACTAGTCACTGAATCGTGTTTTAATGGGAAGCTGCACGTTAACGCCAGACATCCCACAGAGAACAGATTGCAAAATTGGAAGCAGACAGGAACCCATCTCGTTGTTAACAAGTGTCAGAAAGATTCTGGTTGGAGTTTAGGCATGCTTTTCACAGTGCCTGGGTCCAGCATTATTGGTGTGGATCAGCTTGGCTTCCTCTCAGGCTAACACAGATGCTCACACATCTGAAATCAAAGCCTCTGAGTAACACAGGGGGTCACAGCTTAATGAAGCGGTACGAAATCACACAGCTACGCACAGCACGCCCACTAACAAGGGCTTTACAGTAAAACAGCTCCTCACCAGAACTTCTGCTGAAATGAGGGGCTTTTAGCAGCCTTGTCAGAGCTTTAGAAAGTCTCACTTAGTGCTGAAAATTAACGTCACTTTCAGATGGGCAAATAAATATTGGCAAAGGCTTTGTAGAAACAAACAAACAGCAAGATCTGAGAGTCCCTTTGAGGGGCTCTCTGAGGATTCTTCTGAAGCTCCGGGATTCAGCTCTGGCAAACTGTATGTGGAGCTGTGCTGCAGCCCTGTCGGTAACGCGGGCTTTGGCTGAGCAACAGGCAGGTGCTGTGCAGAAAAAGGGTCACCTGCAAAGCTGGAAGCTGGGAATAAAAAGGGGCACTTGCCTCTTCCTTCTTATTTTAGTCCTCTGCTTTCAAAATGGCTCATTTTTTAGAGAGGAGTTGAATGAGGGGATAGGTAGGCTGGCCTCTGAAAGCTGTTTCACAGGAGTGTCTTTGGCATTGCAGCACCCTAAAAGCTACGTCTCCTTGGCAGGTATGCCCTCCTTGGCACACGCAGAAACGCCTGCTATAATCAGTCACGCCTGTAGACCTGAAGGCGCAGGAGGGATAAATTTGTATGTCTCAGATCTCTGCTAAATAGATGAGACTTGAGGAAAATAAGACAGCTTCAGCAGAAAAGAGGCTTTTGAACTTCAGTGAAATTCCTCCTACCAGGAAGAAGACTCCAGAGGGGGGAACTGAAGTAAATGCTCTGACTGGCAGAGTACTTTTCTGTAACCGTGTGTCAAAAACTTGTCTTCCACAAGGCCTCTAAGCCAAGGTTGGGGGATGCACGTGGTTATTTTTTAAGTGCCAGACGCTGACTTGGGTTGATAAAATATTTCCATACGTTTAGCTCTCTTCTACGGTTTTTTAAGAAATCTCAGTGCACTCTTAAGGTAGCAGAGGGCAAACCACACACTGATACGCTACCCCTACCTCTGCAGACACCTGATATCCCACTCAGTGACGTGCTCAAGGACACAATCTTTCTAATCCCTAATCTCTCCAGCCCCAAGTGGGACTGGCAGTGGCCCGGAGGACTCCAGCCAGCTTTCACTGTTTACTGTTGCAAAGGCAAAGGCGGCAAGACTGATCGGGCTCGCAAATGGCACCTCACTGGAAAACTGATTTTGGGAGGGAAAATACCGAATACCAAATGCCTACTCAGTGGAATTACACGAGAAACCACTATGTGGAGCCAGCCACTAATTATTTGGCTGATGAGGAAACTGGCTTCAAACAAGCTTGTTATCAAAATTCCAGGTGCATCTGCTTCCCCATTGCTGCTCTCTAAAGTCTAGACATGGGACAATTTGCTGTAATGTAAATCAGGTGCATAAACCCATCGGTGAACTTAGTAAAGGGATGCTGTGGAGACAAAGACATATCCTTTCCCTGTCTTTGGGAAGAGAACTCCCCACCAGGTTTCCGCAGTCTGTGTGTGTAGCTTCTTCCTGCGCTTCCATCTACCTTATTCCTTGTTTTGTGCCCATCTAGTCTAAACTCATGGCCTGTGAAAGATTACTGCAAGTTCCCCAGACCAAATAAGAGAACAGAGCATAGCTTCAATGTCATTACTGACAACATGCTGTGGTTTTGTACATCATCTGGCGGATGCAGAGCCTCTTCAGCCACATGATTAGGAGGGAATTTGATTTAGAAAACAGAATAGCTTCTAGACAAACCGTACCTTTGAAAGGCTGGGAAATATGATAAACGTCTCCAATCTTAGGCATGAGAAGTAATTTCAAATGTTAGGGAAGGGCACAGTAAGAAATGCACACACTGAGGAAACCTTACCTGATACACAAGACTTCCTCTATTGACGAGCCATAATGAGAATTTATGGACTGAAATTTCAAACTCAGCTTTGCACTGGAAACTTTTCTCACTGTTTCCTCCATTACTAATGTCAACACTTCTCTATGTTTCCAATACTGAGTTTAGAGGGTTTGTTACAGGCAGGCAAATGATTGGGATATAGAAAGACGCCGGCACTTTTTGTTGGAAAGAAGCGTCTCAAGAATAACTTCATTTTTTGTAGTAATGTGAGATTTGTCTGCCTTATTCCCCCACTCTCTCTGAGGACAGAGAAAACTGAAATATGGAAGAGAAAAATTCTGCCACCCTCAGGAACCATCTCAGATTAATTTGGTATTAGATGCATGCAGCAGGGAACCATAGGGAAAAGATGCACACTATTGGTACTGGGAACCACAGGCCATCTTCTCAGGAGTGTCTCTTAAACACAGTAATCTTTTGTAGAGCACTCAGCTGCAGACGGAAATCTTCTGTCCATACTGATGAGCAGCGAGGAAGAACGGTGTTTGGGTCTATAAGGAGTATAAGGCACAGAGTGTACCCTGCAGCATATTCACCTATCCAGTCTGAGCCTTGAGCATAGCTGGTGGATGCTATGAGAGATAAGCTAGGATTTGAGAATGTATATATATTTTTTCCTGTAGCATCCATTCTCTGGATTTCTCCAGTGATGGGAAGCAATATTACCAAGCAATCGCCCACAAAAATTCTCCAAGTTAGTGAGCTCAGGCTGCTCATACAAGTCACACCTGCAAATGGCATTCACAGAACCTGGTCAACTACATAAAGTAGCCAGTAAGTCACGAGGGATGCAAGAGTTATAAATTATGCCCAGAGAGTCCCAGGTTTCATGAATAAACAGCCTGCCACCACTAACGTAGCTGTAAAAGGTGTCTTGAAAACTGGGCATTCAGGGTGATGCTGTGCCAGTCTCTCCTATCAAGTGAAACATTCCAAGCAAACAATTCAATATTCATTTAGCATAAACAACTTGGACACAAACTTGTCTCCTCCATATCTGAGTGTGTCTCAAAATTGATAGACTGCAGAGCTAATCTACTTTTCCTTAGGCTCCGTGATTCTTTTCCCCCTTGAATGCATAAGGGAAGTCTTGGAGTAAGAGTTGAAAGAAATCCGCCTGCAAATCCCCTGTGACTTGACGATGAGACTGGACAGGACACCAGGCTGTACAGATGCTTTTTGCTGCCCAGCTTCGCAGGCAGTGTCCTGTGGGCAGAGTCCGTGGCTTTCAGCTTGAACCGTTCAGTCTTCCCTACATCAGCAAGGCCTGCCTTGGGCTAGACAAAACCAAAAAAATCGGGTACTTTCATGCCAGTGGGAGCCCTGGGACTCCCTGGGTTTGATAATGAACTTCCTGATCTATCCGGGCTCTGGGGTCTTAAAAGCCCCAGTTTTGCAGCCTCATTTGGTGCAGCTCTGACCCTCCCACTGCAGAGAGACCGGAGAAAACTTCTGTCCAGTAAAACCCATCATCCCAGACAGCCCTGAGGACCTGACCATCCAGAGCAGCCCCAAATCTGGGAGCCTGCCACACAACTTGGACACAAACGGCTGCCTCCACGTGTACTGACACTGCAGCTTTAGCAGATTCATAATGCTAGAGCCCCTCAGCAGATACCCAGGCTTCTACAGACCTGGCCAGAAATAGCAACCACATCTGCTTTGTCTCGTCTGACAAAGGAGCAATGACAACCAACTTCAGCAGCAAGAATAAAAAGAGAGTGTTGTGAATGAAAATCGGAGTAATATAAAATTATATTGCTGCTTTGTTATAGAGATGCAAAAGTTTTCATGTGTTAGAGAGCTTTTGCTGGGTTACAAAGGTCTGAAGGAACCTTGTTCACAGTTCAGGAATCAGCAAAGAACGACCCACTGTGCCTCAATTTAAGCCTTCAAGTACCGTCCTTCAAAACACAGCGTGTCTTGTAAACACACAGCGCTGCACATGAAATAAGCAACAGCCCGGAGTGTTGAAAGGGTTATTTCTTATTTTAGCATTTGAAGCAGTTTTAGGAAGCGGTCATTCCCTTCTCTATCTTAATAAAGCTTGTCCTACTTAGAGATGACAAAAACTATTTGTTACGAGGAGGCAGGCGGTACCTGAGCTCTGCTTAGGCTGCGTAAGGCAAAAAGGGCAGCTGAGCAGGGCACCGGGGCAGGCTGGGCGAGAGCGGGCAGCGCTCAGTGCTGAGGGGAGGGAACAGAACCAGGAGGAGAGAAAGAGGGGGAAAGCTCCAAGGAAGGGGCAGGCAGGGGATGAGCAGAGATTTTAAGTCAACAAAACCCACTTCCTTCCAAAATCCCCGTAGAGAGACCAAATCTCTGGAGTCCTTTTGTTGCTCTCAGCAAGCAGCTCCGAGGCCCCGTTGCAAAACAGTCACTCCTCCTCGCCCCACCATCTCCTCCCCATGGGTGACAATGTCCTCACGCTACCAGCTCCTACATCAATTCCGTGACCTCAGGAACACAGCTAGGAGTCACTTGGATACTTTTTGTTGTTTTAATTAGGAGTCCTATGAACTTAATGTTAAAAGAGGATGTTAGTGCTCTTCCAAACTGAAGTGCAAAGGAAGTAAAGGCACAGAGAGTGATGTCCAACCTAATCACATCATCCCGTGTGTTTTGCTGCTCTCTTTCATTATATGATCATTAGATATATCATTATACGATACGTTTCTAAACTATCCTTAACACAGTCAGAGCAGTGCAGGGAGATTTAGGCTTTTTTTTTTTCCTCCCAGAGGCTGGCGTTAAATAATAGGTAAGACAAGGGATTGCATAAACAATAATAAGATTAGACTGTTGGGTGCAGAATTTAAGGAGGGCAAAGCAGCATCAGGCCCCTGCCTAGAAGAAAAATAAAGAGACAACCTGTTCCTGGCAACTGCAACAAACTTGAACAATGCTTAATGATGTGAGGACACACTGTGAGTACCAACAAGTGAAGTCTAAACTAATGTGACCCCGACACACTGCAACCTGCCACGTGTTTGCCTGGGATTGCTCCTGTGGTGGGCACATCGGCTGAACCAAACTGTTCGCGGCTGATTGCCGCTTGATTTCTACTCTACGAGGGACGCTTGGGAACAGCTCAGCAGATGGCTGAGCTCTCATGCAGCAGCCTGGCTGTGGATAATGACCGCGACTTGAGATTTTTCTGGTTTCATGTTAAATTTTTCCCCACTTGTTAATATCCTCCATGAAATGCTAGAACAGTGTGTTTAATGCAATTTTAATTTCAAGTTGCTATGCTGTACTTACAGCTGTATTTGAAGTTAATGAAATTATGCTTTGGACATGTGAAATGCCGTGTAACACTAAGAACTTTGACAACAATCCGGTGTTTGATACTTACTAGTGTCATGTTAAAGGTAGGAGTTTGGCATTTGCTTGCCAGAGCCCAAAGGACTCTTGCTGAAACAGTTTCTCAAAGCCAAAAAGTAGAAAGGGTTTATTAAAGTGACAGGTACTGTAGATTTGGAATTGCCGTGGATAAATGCACTTGCTGCAATAGCACTAATAACTAATATATAACAGCAATGCCAGCAAAAAGAGAGCTATTCTGGGTATTTTTCACCTTACGGTGAAAGTGTGAATCTCACCAAGCAGGTGTCCCTGTCTTGGGTGGAGGAAGAGGAGTACAGCCCATTGACCGTCCCTGCTAGGTCTTCAGTCTTTCACCCCCCGTCAGAGATATCCCCTCACGGCTTTTTATAGCCTAACTCCGCTTGTCTCTGCCTCTTGGGTGATGTTTAGCATGGTTTGGGTGGAGAGTTGAGTAACACAGTCATAGATGGTTACCATGTTCTGCTCTAGGCTCATTACCATATTCAGGGTGTGTATTTTAATATGTATTTTGCAGTTAATGAGGCAACAGTCTTCGCTCGGACACTGGGACCTTCCAAATCTGTGTCGATGCCACTTGTTGTCTTAGCTTTAGCCAAAACAGGACCGTCTTATCTTCACAAGACTCTCTCCTCCATCCAGCTCTTTTCTGATGGCAGCTCAAGGACTCTCCGCCCCCAGAGATAAACACAGGAATCTCAGGGCCACCAGCATCTCAACCTTTTACGCACCGTTCCCACAACTGGACACTTCAGTAGTTTCAGCCTTAGTCTCTTGGTTCTCCTACTGCAGAAATGCTAACACGCCTCATGCTACCACTGTGCTGCAAAAACAAGTTAATTAATGTATGAGGAAGCTGGGTCCCACCGAAGGGGAAGAGCAGAAGCTCTCCTAGGTGTTCCCCTTGTATGCAGTGGTGGACAGTAAATAGAGTAAGGCAGGCCTGGGCAAAAGGCAGCGCTGTAATCGTGCAGCAGGGCACAGGCCTTCGGGAAGAGGACTGTGTGGTTGTGCAGTTAAAGGCAGGAGAAGAGCTTGTACACGCAGCAGGGCGCTTTGCAGCTGAAGGGATATTTCATACATTTGGAGAAGGTGTAACCCTAGCATTTTTACTGTGCGATTTGGGGCAAAAGGTAGGGGAGGAGGGTGTGTTTCGAATATGAATGCTGCTGTCTCACATCCTAACGAGCTTCTGCAGGTGAGTACATGCCACACTACCATGCTTAAAGGTCCTGTTGACCTGAGCTTTCTTATTTATGTGTGTAGGTCACAGCAGTGCCCGTTTCCTTGCTTTCTCTCATGCTTCCCGGACGCTTTAAACCACAAATCCTCTCTCCCAAACAGCAAAACTGGCTGTCCTTTGGTGAAACAAACTCCCTATGATACAGGAGCAAGCCCTTCTGTTCTGCTCAAGCTTCCTGTACGTCTCAAATCCTCTCCAAAGCTCTTGAGATTAACAGAAGTTCTCATGTCAAATACTAACCTGATTATTCCCCTGTTTAAAGATTTCTGTGCAGACATCGCTAATTATTTGGTTTCACTAAGCTGTAGATGTCCTGTTTTCCTGGTGTGATGTTGTCCCTAGCAGTGTAGACTTACTGAGTCCTTCAGTGGGAAGGGACCCCAGGAGGTCTCTACTCCAACCTGCTGCTCATGATAGGGTCAGCTCTGGGGTCAGATCAGGCTGCTCAGGGCTTTATCTGGTTAGTCGTTAAACATCCCCAAGGATGGAGCCTGCATAGCCTCTCTGGCTGGCCTGCTGCACTGCTCAGCTGTCCTCAAGGGAGCAAGTTTCTCCTTACGTCACCTCTGAACCTCTCCTGTTCTCAGCAATGCCCGTTGCCTCCTGTACTCCCACCACTGTGAAAAGCTCATTTTCGCAGCAGTGCTGCTTCAAGTGCTGGTGGGCTGCGGCTGGATCCCCCCGAAGCCAACTCCTGTCCAGGCTGAAGAAGCCCTGCTTCCTCAGTCTCACCTCGCAGAGCACGTCCTCCAGCCCGCGACTCTCTGGGTCATCTCTGGCAGCATGAAGGAGGTGCCTCCTGCGCTCCCAAGACAGCTGGCTGGAAGACCTAGAAACACTCTGACTTTCCTTTAAGGTGATTCCAAGCGGTGGTGGAGAGTGAGGTCCCTCAGGACACTGAGGTATGTGGTGACAGAGCACGGTCCCAGGGCTAAGAGCTCACAGACTGCACCCACTGCTTGGGGTTGTCACCCTTCCTGCAGAGCGGAAATCCAGCAGCCTGTGGGTTCTGGCAGCTGAGTCCCTGGGCATCAAGAGCAGAGGGCAGCAGCGGTTCTTGGCGCGGGGAGGGAGAAGGGGTGTCACGGTGCGTGTTAGGGGTGCCGGGTATGGGGTGACCTGCGGCAGCGCAGGTTTGGAGCAGCAGTGCGAGGGTGCTGCGACAGCCCTGGACGAGGCGGCGGCCCTGGGGCCCAGCGCTGGATGGTCTGGAGTTCTGCTGCCTCCGCGCTGCTTTGTCACGCCTCAGGGACGTTCTTCAGCGGAAATTTAACTGTTTCCTTGGCGCATCCGCTCGAGCACCGCGCGCATCCACCTCAGCGCGGGTCTCGCCCGCGTGTGCGGGGCGATCCGCGCTCCCCGCGGTGCCGGAGCTCACTTCGGGCGGCCGCGCCGCTCCCACCGTCGAGGCTCGGGGCAGGTGGGGAGGGGGACGCCCCTCCGCCTCGAACCCCGCCGCCCCGAACCCCGCCGCCGTCCTGCGGCCTCGGCCACACCCACACCACGCCCCTCCCAGCCAGGGGCGGGGCTACGGAGCGACCCCGCCCTCAGGGGCGGGGAGAGGCGGGGCGGCGCGCGCGCGCCCGCCGGGGTTACCGCGGCTGCGCCCCGCCCGCTGCCGTCGCCGCCGCCATGGACAGCGACGAGGAGACGCTGGAGGAGACCGTGGAAGGTACCTGCCCCGAGGGGGGGAGATAACCGGCACCGGCGGGCGGGGGGAGAGGCGGCCCCGCGGGCTGCCGGGCGGTGCCGGGGGGGCGCGGGCCGGCAGCGGCGGCCCGAGAGGGGCGCCCGGGGCCGGCGGCAGCGCATGACATCAGCGGGCTTATGCAACGGCGGCGCCGCCGCCGCCGCGCACGTGGCGGTGTGTGACCGGCGGCGGCGGCGGCCCAGGGGTAGGCTGCAGGAGCGGCGGGCAGCGCCGTGGCCTGGCGCCGGCCCTGGCGCCGGTACCGGGCTGCCGCTTCGGATGCGGCAGCGCTGCGCGGTGGGACCGGGCGCGTCTGGCTTAGGTCAGCCCGCAACCGGCACCAGCCCCGCGGCCGTTGGCGTACCGCGGCTGCCGCCCGCGGCGGAGAACGCTGCGGTGCCGGCCCGGCCGAGCGGCTGCGGCCCCTGAGCCTAGCGGTGACGTTGTGAACGGTAAAAAAAAAAAACCGGGTTTTTTATGCTGTAGCTGCTTCGTGCCCTGTGCAGGCGGCGGCCCTCGGCCCGCGCTTGCTGCCCGGTGCAGCCGGTGCCCTTTGCGGTTTGCGCGGGGGCCGGTGCCCTCCTTTGTGCTTGGGGCAGCCGCAGCCCCTCCCGCGGCGCGGCGGCGGGCCGGGCAGCCCCTTCTGCTCGGAAGCGGCTACCGGAGCTGCCGTGCGGGCTGCGGGCCGCGTACCCTGTCCTTCAGCGTGAGAGAGAGCCACAGAGAATCGTTACGGTTGGGAAGGACCTTGGAGATCATCGTGCCCCGCCGTAGCGCTGGGTGAAAGGGTTTTTGGAAGCTCCTCATGAAACCTCCTGAAGTTGTTCCATGAAACTACTCCTGACTTATTCAAGGGCTTGTTTTATCCCTGAGAAGATACAAAGAGAACGCTTAAATAATAAAAAGAAAGCTTTCAGGCCGTGTGCTGAGAAATGATTACAAGAATCCCCTGCGTGCGGTCGGGGTGGCAAGGCTGGTGGAGGAGGAATCCTTCTTCCCGGAGCTTAGCGAGCTCCGTCAGAGGTGGTCGGTGGTTCGGGGGACACCTGTCCGTGGTGGGTGCTCTGGCAGCGGGGGGCAGCCGCTGCGGGAGGCTGCGCTTAGCGTAGTGCAGGTGGAAAAGGGAAAAGCACACTGGAGGAAGAAACTGTGGTCGTGGGCACGGGCAGCAGAGCCGGAGCCGGGTCACGCGTGTTGGAGCGGAAAGGCCTGTCTCACGGGCCATACACCCACCCCTCTCACACCAGCCCTTTACGAGAGGAGCACCGACCCTCGGCGAGTTTCCAGACGGAGGCACAGCCGCTGGAAGGCGTTAACAGCAATCATGGCACACAGCCACGCAACTCCACCGCACGCACGCCGTCACCCCGCGAGGCGGCTGGGGGCGCGGGGCGGCTTTGCCTCGCGCCGCTCTCGAACAAAGTCGTGCGTGAGAGCGCCTGCTTCCCGAAGGGTCCGCGCAGGACCCAGAGAGCAGGCCGGGGTTTTCAGCTGCTGGGATGAAGCGCACAAAGGAGCTGCCGGTAATTCCCGTCGCTGGGCGGTGGTGTCTTGTGGCAGGAGGGTCAGGCCTCGCAGCGCGCTTCCCCGAGGGAGACAGCTGAGGGTGACCACAGACGCGAGCTCAGCAGCTGCTGCTGGGACCTGGATTTGCGGTCTAGAGCCCAAGCGAAGCTTTGTTGTGGTTGTGAGGGCAGCGACGTTCTTCAGAGGCAGGGCGCTCTGGAGGAGGTATGCCCTGTGCCCTAGCAGATGTGTCTCTTCCCCTCCCTTTCCTCTCCGCTCCTCGAACCTATGGATGACAGTTGTGTCGTGGGCAGAGAGTCGTAGTTTTGATCCCCATGCCCCAGGTAAAGCGTTCTGCCGTGTCGCGGGTTCGCTTAGCTGTGGGCTGAGGAACGGCTTTCTAAAGCACGTGTCACT
This sequence comes from Bucorvus abyssinicus, assembly GCA_009769605.1. Classification (NCBI taxonomy): domain Eukaryota; kingdom Metazoa; phylum Chordata; class Aves; order Bucerotiformes; family Bucorvidae; genus Bucorvus; species Bucorvus abyssinicus. Next base: position 11,250,898 of record CM020046.1, on the reverse strand, counting down.
CGGCAGCGTCTGCGAAAGCGTGCCTTTTGCTGAGTGACACGGAGCAGGGTGCTGTTAGGATGGCCGGGTGTTCCTGCACTTACCCAAAGGACCTTAGAAATATGACAGGAATCCGCACTTCTTTTCTTGTCTTTTATTTGGGGGGGGTGGGGATAGCTTATTGTTGTTATTCCTAATACTGTTGTTATTCCTAAAACGTCCATCTGGCATCCTTTTGGCCAGACTTTTATTGATGATGCACCCTCCGTGTCTTGTGTCAGGTAATAGTGATAATGTCAGTAAAGGGCTTTTTATCTGTGGTTTGTTGATGTCGCTGGGTTTGGTAAATGGCCCCGTAGTGCTGCGTTGGGAAACGGCCCCTGTTAGTGTAATTCCCCTTCTTGAAAAGTTCTTAAACTTAAGCTTAAAATGAGATCTTGAGAGACCCTTAAAGAACTAATAAAAGTGAGGTTTGCAGTAATTTAAAAATGTGTTTAGTAATTTGGGGGTTTTGTTCACAAGTAGAGGAGAAAGGCAAGAAGGGAAGTGGAACACCCTGCTTTGCTCCCACTGAAATAATGAGGATTTTTTTCCATTGACTTCATCTGGAACAGAATTAGAGCCTAAGGCCTCAGCCATATAGGAAAAGTTGTGTCTCTGTAATTAAACTTGAAATTGCTTTTTTGCCCCTATTGACTAAGAGAGACTGAATGTCTTTTTTTTGTTGGGGTGGGGGATGTTGTTTGTGTTTTTCAGTGGGGTAAATCTCCAGCGTATTAGAAGAATTAGATTCTTTGTACTGTGTCTGAGATTAAGACTCTGCATAGCGGCCGCGGGATCAAAGCTGACCATTTAAATCTCTGGGATAGCCTGTGTGCTGCTGTGCAAAAGTCCTGACGTGCCTCTCTGTATGAGCGTGGCAGCTTTAGTGTTGGGCTTTGCCTTCCAGCAAAATCTTGACAGAACTGAATAGTCACAGCAAACAAAGTTGCAAGTCTGGTTTTGGTTGGTTTTTTTTTTAACAATATAATGTAGCAATATTGCCATTGTATTTTTTTTAATCCAAGCGTTTTATAAAAGTTTTGCTCGTATAGGGAGGGGGAAACTGGTACTCTCTTGTTTTGGGCTTGTTAACTTGCGCCAGTATACCCTTCCTGCATCGATAAAACAGAAGCCTTTAGTTAAAACCATAAATCTTGGCGGTTGTTTTTGTTCCCAAACTGCTGTTTGGCATCAGAAATTCCACTGACCTTTTATTTAAATTGATATAACCGCTAAAACTTTCCCCCTCTACAAAAAGAGCAGTCCCAGTGGAATGGGTGGGAAAAAAGCGTTTCTTCTCCTGAACCAGCAACAAAACAAAGAAGGAAAAATTTTTCTGCCAGCTCAGTGACTTGCACTGCTTGTAGAGGGTGCAAGTGCCAAAGCAGATGTGAGAGAAACTTTGGGGAGCATGCGTGGGAAGGGTGAAGGGGAGAATCTGGGCTCTTGGGAGAGTTCAGGTATCTCACCGTTATTTCCTCCTGTACAGCTTCTTTCTAGGTGCATTTCCATACTCAGTGTAACTAGTGGAGCAGATGGGAAATAAACCTGCACAGCCTGACTTGGTTACTTTGAGGAACGTTCTGGTTTTTTCCTTCCTCTATTTCTGTCTGTCTCTCTCCTTTTTTTTTTTTTTTCCTTGAAATTAAATTTTACTTTGAGATAGACAAAAGTTTGGAAATTTATCCTGACAAAGATTCCTGTCCTGTATGGCATTCTTCTGTCAATCATTCCGGTATTAAAAGCTAGGTCGGGTCATGTGCCTCATAGAAGAGGACTTCTTAACCAGATGCTGCCCCACGTCCTTACCGTGCCCTCTCTGTGATGTCCCCGAGTGACTGTGAAGCACCCCAAGGAAGCAGTAGCTTACTAGCTTCAGGTGACTTGAGGAGAACGCATGGGCATGTGTGTGCCCTCTGGGTACCTTTGTCCTCACGGAACCCTGTGGACCTGTTGCAGTTAGGAGATGAACAGATGGACTTGTGTTTTCTCTCTGGGCATAGGACTCGAGGTTGGGTAATACTAAGTGCCTCTTGTTGCCTACATCAGCCTGGGCTATAGTCGCTCCCCCTCACTCCGGAGTTTGCTTCTGCCTTTCCGTATACCTGTTGAACCTTTTTGGTGTAGGGCAAATTTGGTCAGGGAAGAGCTTGACCCAAAGCCTGTAGAAGTGGATGTGTGAGCTGTCTCTCATCGCTGATAGGCTTTGTATGCCTTACCAAGCTTGGGCATCTTCGTTCCGCAGTCGGAGCAATGTTCTGCTCACGCAGTGCTAAGGACTCCAAGTTCACTCAGGTAAACTGGACGGTAGCAATTGCATAAAACACACTTCTTCCGTTTCCTTTTGGCTTTGAAGGGGCAGAGGGAGATGCAATAGGAGCTTTATTATGCTTTAACTTAATCAAAATTGGCCAGTTGTATTCTGTAAAATACAGACCCATAGAGGTGAGGATCCGAGCACGTTGTCCCTCTGCTTTCCCCATGTGCAACAGCTGTAAAAGGGAAAACTGATACGGCTGGGAAAGGGACCAGGGTGGGGGGATGTGATGTGAACATGTCAAGAAGGCACTGGAGAGCAGCATTTAAAATATGAGATAGCAGGTCGACTGGCAGACTGCAAGGGCACAGTATTATAGATACGACATGCGGTTATCCCTTTAAATTCCTGTGGCTGTAGCTATGAGGTGACACACCCACATTGCTGTAAGACAGTTACTTATCAAAGGAAAACCCCAAACCTTTACTTGCTCAATGGATTGAAACCTAAATCTATTCTATTCTCACCAGGATCTAAAATACATCTTTTAGATACAGAATTATTACGTTTTTGAAGACGTATGTTAACACAAGCTAGAATAGTATGAACCTTGTTTCTTTTGGGGAGATGTCTTTTTGCTTATTCTTCTCTTCTCGTCCATTTTCTTTTATCCTTCCTGTTTTGGTTTTTATTTTAAGTGAAGCGTGATGCACAAGTACAGACTTCAGTTGTACTGAGTCTCTGACCACTGTTCCTAACAGAAATGTTTTGATGTGGATTGCTGTTTCATATGAAAATACTGCATTTCAAGCATCTACGTAATTGGAACAGATTTGCGGTTTTATATGATTTTTAATGTGTTCCTTTGCTCTTTGTATTTTATTTCAGGGCATCTAGATGATGATGGGTTGCCACATGGATTCTGTACAGTCACCTATTCATCGACAGACAGATTTGAGGGAAACTTTGTGCATGGAGAAAAGAATGGCCGCGGCAAGTTCTTCTTTTTTGATGGAAGGTAGACACTGGCTCTTTGATTTTCCTATATTCTGCCTCCTGCTTGCAGCAATTCAAAACTAATCTACATTGATTGTATCCTGATGAGTTTCTCGATGAGCTTTCTCATTAAAAACTGTAGCCGAAAAGTGTTCTCTGCTGCTGCTGTAACCATACCTTGGTGGGCTTGGGGGCTTTGTGATGTGGTGCCTGGAGTTGTCAACTGTGGGAGAATGCAGCGATGTGAGCTCTTTTAGCATTGTAGAGTTATGAGCTAATTAGAACTGGGAGGTGGTCAGAGCTATTGGAAACCATGGTGACAATGACTTGGGTGACAAAATTCAAGTCTGTAACTGCAGGTGGAATTCTTTCTTTGTCGTATAGCCCTGTACTGAGACTGCAGCTGGACTGGGAGCAACCCGTGCCAGACCTCAGGGACAGATATAGGACCTTGACAGAGAGGTTTACCCTCCTGTGGTCCAGCAAATTGTTTAGTGGTTAAAGGACCGAGTTAAATATGGGTTTGTTCCCAACTCTTCCTAATCCTCTGCAAGTTGCTTGTGACCCGATTTATTTTCAGAAGAGCCCCTCTAATTTCCCCTCTCTTCACTGGGACTTGTGACAGTGAAATTGGACTAGTCTGTGCCTGTGCGTGTTTTCTTCTCAGGTCTTTGTTATGAATACCTTGTATATGTCTTCCCCCAACTGCGGGATTTCTCTCTGCAGTTGCTCCGAACTTCCTCCAAAGGAGCAGCAGATGTTTAAAATGACATGATTCTTCATGGTTTTGCAGCTGTCGGTGGCACTATGAATAGCAGCCATTAAACTGACAGCGGAGCCGGGTCTACTCTCCTCCTGCTCAGCGAACTTCTGAGCAGGAGCGGAGGTACTGTGCCGTCTCAGTGAGTCAGCTCCTTGTCTGTACTTGTCTTTGCAATTGCTTCATACTGGGGATTGTGGGGTGTTTTTTATGAGAAGGATAATGTATTTATTCAGTTATGCAGAAACCGATCAGGCCTCCAAGCTTGGATGAAGAAAAATCAGCACTGTTGTTGGTAATGGGCTTATTAAATCTTGGGTGAGTAGCTGAAGACCAGTACTGCCCAGCAGCTGACCTCTCTAAAACAGCCCCCTTTTTAAGTTGGCAGAGAGCGTCTCTATGGACGCACGTACATAATGCTTCTGTGCTTGTTGATGATCTCAGCAGAGCAGTTGCTGATGGTACAGTCAGAGAAACTGACCCGCTGTTTTGTTGGTAGGGCTGCTTCTCCAAGGAATCCGGGGTACAGGCAGTGCTCTGTGGGAAAACTCAGGCTGCTGCTGAGTCTTTTCTGTACTGCTGCAGTCTTACCTACCCTCCTTTTTTTTTTTTTAAGCAGTGGGCTGCTGTCTGACTTCAGGAACCTGCAGTATGAAAACATACAAAGGTAGTCTGTGTTGTGGTTTTGGAAAATGGAATAGTTTTATAAACTGCCCTAAGGTTGTTTTAATTTAGCTAAAGCAGTCTTAACTGAGCAGCGTCTCTAGTTACTAAAGGTGTTGCGATTTACCCAGCTTTAAATATTTTTTTATTTAGCAAGTGGAAGTTGCGCTCTGAAGTGGATGGTTCAGGTGTCCTGACGTGTTGCAGGAAGAACGACCCAGCATGAAACAGAACATGCTGTTTCCACTACCTGTGCCACGGGCGAGGCTGAGTGTTTGTGAAGAAGAGCAGTGAGTCCCCAGAATGTCTCAGAACACCTCTGCCCTTACAGCGTTGTGTGCCTCAGTGCACTGAGTTAGCTAGTTTCAGCGTTCCTGGATCTGTTTCCCTTCCAGGCTGCTGGTGAAGGCTGACAGCTGAGCTGCTGTGGGTCTGTTGTTTGGGAATAGTTGACTCCTGTCAGACACGGGACTGGCAGCAGTGTAAGCGTTCTCATTTTTTGACTGTTGGGAAATAGGATTGGCTGCCTGGCTGCCTTGTTTGCCTCAGTCAAAATTTTTCCCTTTACTGGAATAGCTGTCCCCTTCCTGTTGATTATATAAGGGAATGGAAAGCTGGAACGCAGTATCAGTTGTTTTTTTCCTTCCCCTTCAAAAACGCAACAAAACCCAACATACTCTTTCAGAGAGAGAAGTCTCACCTCTGGCATGTTCCCTGTTTTGGTTTGTGCACTTTACAAAACACTTTGCGCAATAACTGCGAGGGTGAGAGCCAGGTTTGGCACAGAGCTGCAGCTGCCCTTCTCCCTTCGCTAGAGACTCGTGTAAACTGACATCTCCCAGAGCACAGCAGAGAACAGTACTGTTTTTAAGAAAAGGTTTTGAGTGTTCCCATACAGGGGGAAAGGTGGGAGATCGGGGGGGAAGGATGAATAGGGTCCATCCATGTAACTTAATACCTGGAAGGATATTGCAGGAAGTGTTCTTCATCTCCCCTACCCCAGCTCTCATCTCTGGTCTGTTTTTTAGGTAGTGAATATCCTAGACCCCCCTAGGCCTGGTGGATAATGGGAAGAGAGTACATCTGATAAATCTTGACTTCAGTAAAACTATGTTACCTCAAATATGATAATCCGAGAAGGAAACCAGAGAAATACAGGCTGGCTCAGGGTTTGTATTAGCAAGATTTTACTTATGCAAGACACAGAGGCTATTTATTCTTCCTTGTGCTGGTCTGGCCTTTGTTGCAAGTATCGTGTCTGGCTGCAGACAACATACGTTGAGAGCTTAAAAAGAGCGTGAAGGGAGGAGTGAGGTAGACATTACTCAACACCTATATGAAAAGTATAAAAGTTGTAGAGAACCTGACTTTTTAGACAAGGTTGAAAGACGTGGCATTCTTTCTTCAGGTATCTTTCTTTTGATTTCCTTAGGTGATACAAGAGTAGAAAGAGATGGATCTTTTGGACATTGTTTGGAGCTTAATACAATGAAAGTTATTTTCAACTAATATCATTAAAGGTAGCAAGGAGGTTTTTTGGACTGTTTCATTACATTAACTGGGGGCAGCTGCTTCTTTTAAAGAGTAATCCTACATGTGGACTCCATGTGTCTGGCCAGTTACAGTGAAATTCAGATCTGGTGAGCTGTGATAAACTAGAGGAGAAAGTGGTGTCATTTATAGTCGAGTAAGTGCACAGATTTCTGGTGGTTTCCTCATCTACTCTGCTCCTTCTCTGCGCTGTGGTGCTGTAGCTGTCTGCACAGCTCTGTAGCAACCTGGATCAAGAAATACATCCAACTGAAAAAGTAACACAGCTTTCCTTCCCCTTCCTGCTCTGCATCTGGTTTGATTGAGGCATTTACTGTAGTGTGTTTTCCCATGGAAACCTCAGCTGGCTTGCCAAGGTTGTGTAAAAACAGGGAGTGAAGCTTTAGAAACCAGAAAGTTAATTCTGAGAACACATTCCTTCCGCAGCTCTCGAAAATCTGTTTTGTAAAGTTGTAAAACATGTAGAGTCATGTGCTCCCAGACACTGTTTGGGCTTAGACCTTAAATGTCTGCCTCAGAAAAAGAATTATGCAGTGGCAGTATGCGTACTGCAGCTGGCTGTTAGCTCCATATGCTGGGGTCAAAGCTAAACCGTTCGTGTTTCCTTACAGGTCCTTTTCTACAGTTCTGCTTTCACTCTTCGTAGTTTCTCTCCGCAGCCTTTTTTTAAGGAAGCGAAGCAGAATGCAAGGTATTATTGTGCCCCTCCTAAAGGGTTGGCAAGACGAACCTGGAGTGAAATGTTTCTTTGTTCAAATCGAAGTGCAGCCCTGGTTCCTGGCTGTGTTCCATTTTAATAGCAATACATGAAAAATGATAGTGCTCTTAGCAAGTCCGGTACGGGTTGCTGCTGAGTGTATCGCTGTGGAGCTAACACTGAACTGGCAGCAGGTTGGACTCCACCTGTATGGCAGTTCAGTTTCATCTCACCAGAGATGTCCATACTCATCCAAACATAAGAGGAAGAAAGTCCTAATGTGAGAGTAGCCTGTGTGAGCAGTAATTTCTTCTTTGAGCTTAATTTGCTACTGTAATTTCCTACCCCAGCCTATAAAAGAAGCTCAGCAATGTGATTTAGGTGAACGCTGCCGTGTTCATGCGGCACACCCTTGTGAAAGGACAGAGTAAGTTGTTCTTTGCCTTTGGAGGTCCATAGAAAAAACTTTCTCTTTTTTGTCTTGGCTTTCCAGAGAAGTCAGGTGTACATTCCTACTCCCGTTCCCCTTGTCTCCCTCAAATTTGGTTGAAACTAGCAAACACATCAGAGTTTCAAACATGGGAGATAGTAATGCCTGGCAGGGGCCAGAGGAGAGATGCTGGAAGCAGTGTCTCAGCGAGGAAGCCCTGGCAGGTGCTGCCGAGCCTTTCACCGTACCTGACAGTCCACCGGCATGCAGCTCCACCGCGCGCCAGCCTGGACTCTTGGAGAGAAAAGGCAGAAAAGCTCTGATTGTTGCAGTGGTGGTGTGCGTTTTGGGGAGGGCTGTAGGGAACCCAGAAATGGCAAACCAGCTGTCAACAGTTACCTCTTTCTTGGATCTGACTTCCTTGAAGTTTTCCCCTCAGCCTCTCTGTACCAGTAATATGTCGAACGACGAGCAGAGGAGCAGGCTTGTGCTGTGCCTCGTGTCGAGGCTTTGGGTTCACCTCTTAGAGAGGCGAATAGTTTTCCACTGCTGTTTTCTTTCTCTCTTTACCAGCACGCTGGAAGGGTACTACGTTGATGACGCCCTGCAAGGCCAGGGAATCTACACTTACGAGGATGGAGTGGTCCTTCATGGCACATATGTGGATGGAGAGCTGAACGGACCAGCCCAGGAGTATGACAGTGATGGGCGGCTGATATTTAAAGGGCAGTATAAAGACAACATTCGACATGGAGTTTGTTGGATTTATTACCCGGTAAGCCTGACCACCTGCACTCTTTAGTGCAGAATAGTACCATTATGGACTTTATACCATTGGACTTTATACCATTTCTTTTCCCACCAGCTGGAATAAACTTGCACCATCACCCAGCTATCCAAAAGTCAACACACAAAAGTCTGGGTGGAAGATCTGTGCATTCTGAATTTGAATAATCCAACATAGAGTTAAATCTTTTCAGTGTTGAATGTTTGCCCAGTAGACACGATTCAGCAAGGCTGTGAGATGCCTCAGCTATTCTCATCTTCCAGGGAACCCAGCCCCTTGGAAGTTCATTTCTGTGTATCTCCTTGGGGAGTCTGGCCTGCTGATTTAGCCACTTTTTAGTGCTGATGCAGGTGAGGAGCATGGAGCCCTGAAAGATATTGTGACCTGCAGCTCTTATTTAACTAGGAGGGGAAGCTTTCTGTTTTTCTGCAGACTACATTGTGAAGACAGGCTTCAGCCAACAAATCAGACGTAACTGGTCTGAGAGCTGTGCCTCTGACTGGAGCGTACACAAGTGCTTTGCTCATTAAGAAAGCCAGAATTTCGTCTTTCTGATTCTTGGTAAACACTCAGCTATTCCTCTGGAAGAAATGTTGGTGTGCTTTTATAACCATGCTAGTTTAGGGCAATAATACTTGTGCTGGGTTTTAGGGCTTTTAATGTAAATTTTTAAAATTTTAATTCCTGCTCAGCCTGACACAGCACTGCAAACTTGAACCTTTCAATCTTTGTCTTGTGCTGAGGAGGGGGAAACATCTGCATGTGATTAAGCTGCTGGTCAAAATCCAACCTGTTTCTGTGCTACACATTGCACATACTTGAGATGCAGATTCATCTCAAATGCTCACCGCTGGCTGTTCATTTTATTTACTGGTTTTCACTATTGCCATTAAGCATCTGTAATAATCAACAAATGCTTGGTGTACGCTGCCAAACAAGTAGCAGTTTTTCAGTACTAGTGTATAAAATACAGCTGACCCTTCAGGTGATATGTCTTCTGTTTCATCTTCCAGCTGACCAAAGTGTTGCTGTACCTTCTGGGAACGTGGATGCTTAGAGGTTATTTATCATTATCATCTTGCCAGACTAAAGGATGCAAGGTGTTTCCAAAAAACCTTTGCTATGGAAGCAGTTGTTTATGCATGGTTCTGTGCATGGTGCTATGTGCACAAATTTTTACCCAAACTTAAGGTTCACTTTCCCTTGCAGCAGAATGTTTGAAGCCCTTTCATCCTTGGAGTTGAACAAAATGCTGCCACTCTGAAATAGGGTCTGTGCACAGCAATCTTGATCTAAATCAGTCCGTTTCCACATCACACCTGCTGGTTTTGCTCCGGGGCGTTATTTGAAGATGTTCCCTTGTCCTTTTTGAAATAAACACCTGAGGTTGTTAAGCCTGTGCTCATCTATGCGTCTCATTCTGCAGTTCTGTAAACAGACCTAACCCGAGTTGCAGGCAAATCACAGATGGCAAAGCCTGGGGCTAAAATGTGTAAACCTTAGAGAGGAAAAGTGTTGCTGATGGTGGCTTTCAGCTAACAGTTGTTCTCATCACCTGACGTTGTGGGGGTACGCTGGGACAGAGAAGCTTTCTAGTTGTCCAGGAAATCTTTCTTCTTTTTTTTAATAGGCTCAAGTGGTTTGATGTACTATGAATGAGCAGTGAGCAAGGCAGCATTTTCATTTTCTCTTTTCTCCAGCACAGTATTACACTAAGAAAACTCAGACAAAGTGTGTGTGTGGCTTTGGGCTTGGTTTGCTGACTGTTGACATAAATATTTTGCCAACTGACACTGTGTTTGTGTCACAAGGAAGGAATGACCTTGGGTTTTGCCTATTTCAAACAACATAGAAAAAATCTCATTAATTTCTTGTATTGGTTTTATCCTGACTGGAATGACCTCACCCAGCTTCTTCATAGACACATGTTTTCATGATCTCACATCTGAACTTGCTTCTTTAAAAGGTTGGGAAACAATCTTTTCCATTTACTGAATTATACTGAAGTATAACTAAGTGCTCTACCTTTTCTTTCTTGCCCCTGCTTTCAGGATGGAGGCAGCCTTGTGGGAGAAGTGAATGAAGAAGGGGAGATGACTGGAGAGAAAATAGCCTATGTGTACCCTGATGGAAAGACCGCATATTCTGGAAGGTTCATTGATGGAGAAATGATAGAAGCGAAGCTGGCAACTCTGACGTCTGTGGAGGATGGGAAACCTCAGTTTGAAGTAGTACCAGGCAGTAAGTTCAGCTAACGCAGGAACTTGTATTCTGGCTACCAGCTCTTTGCTGCAAACAGCTTGGTTTCTGTAGCGTTCCCCATCAGAGACTCTAAAGGCTGGCTGTGATGAGATCGTAACTCTGCTAGTGAGAAGCTCTTTTTCTAAACTATAAAGCTGGACAGAAAGACGTGCGGAGCGCTCCCTTTGCTCTGGGAACAGACGTGCAGTGACCCATGGGGTGGTGCTGCTGAGCTGCATTTCATAACCCTTCTCTCCCACGCTCATGGGCACAGTCCTGCTTGTCGCACACCCCGTTGCCATCTGTGCCGGCGTGAAAACCTGCCTCACCGTGTTAATGCTGGCACGGTTACAGGCTTTGGCTTGTTAGTAAAATAACTAAAAGTGGAGAGGGAGGCCATGGTTTGGCCCAGCTCTGGCAGGTGGGTTTGCACAAGTGAATGTTAGCACTGCGTGTGTTCTGGCATCTGCGTGACGGGGCTGAAAGGACGCAGGGATTGGAATTAGAACGCTGGATTCAGTTGTTGTGTAAAAGTCTGATTCACCAGCACCCTGCAGTCCTGCTGACTAGCAGTGGCTATGAAAAGGTTTGGGTCAGGGTGGTGCCTTCGACCCATGTAGCTGGTGCTCCTTCTCCAGGGCCGTGGTGCCTTGGGCATGTAGTTCTGGAGTGGGTTTCTTGCTCTGAGGCGTATGCGATGTTTTGGAGGTGGGTGGGTTAAGCTGCAGGTAGGGCCATGAGTAATAAATGGGGACTATGTTACTGCATTTACTGTTTTGCCAGCAAAGATTGCCTCACTCGGTATGACATAAGAACGTAAAACTCAGTGAAAAGGCATTGGGAAGCAAATGCACGTGACTTCTTATTTTTTAATCCCTCAGCTGTGATACAAATCAAAATGTAAGTTAGAAGGTAGCTTCTGAGAGGGTGCAGGTGTGCTTTGTAATATTGTGTTTCGGTTTGTTCTCCCATCTTATTGCCACCTGCATCTTAAGCTATCTTCCAGATAGTCCCCTGGCAGCTGGTGGTAGTGGGGTGTAAGGATATAACTAGAGCTGTATCACTGAGCTGCTTATTCATGGCAGGCAATAAATCACTGTAGCGAGTGTACTTTGTGATTGCTGAACATTATCGTCTGGCTGATGTCACTTCAGAGTTTGGACTAGAAAACACTGCACATTTGAAATAGTCCAAGATCTTTTAATAATTAATGTATTGGTGAGTATATACTGTTAAATTTTGCTTTACTTTTAAATTTTATTTAGAGACTCTGAGAGGATCAGTTTTGAAAGACAGTCCAGTCCTCTTTTAAAAGTTGGTAGTCTGAAGGACACATGTACCACCTTTTTGTGTCAATACTGCTGCTCTAGTACGTTGAGGGGAAAAAACAGTAAAGACTCAGTATCTCACTGAAGACCTTTTGCAGGTGCAGTTCTGTTTAATACCTTTCAGTGGAAGCATTACATTTATTTCTTGCAGTCATTGAAATTTAATTTTGGAATGTCTCGATTAAGTTAAGGGCTGCATGCTTTCAGTACTGCTAATTGGTTTATTTCCTTTGATTTCTGGTTTTCTAGGCCCAGTATACAGTTTTGACAAATCTACTTCATCCTGCATTTCTACAAATGCTCTTCTTCCTGATCCTTACGAGTCCGAGAGGTGGGCTTTTTTCTTTTCTTTCAATGTTGTCCGTATTTCTTTGCTCTTATACATTTAGGGCCTAATTTTGCAAACCTTTTCTCATTTAAAATGTAAAAAAAGCGTGTAAGGCTTTGTAAAATGGAACCCGTTATTGCCCATCAGTCAGCGTTTGACTTGATTGAATTTCTTTCTGATTCACGCAATAAAACCGCGCTTCAGTGGGTAGAACACAGCGCTACTTTTTAAGAGATTAAACTAGGAGAATTTCTGAGCGTTTCCAAGACATGTTCAGTCAAGTCCTGGACTCCACAACTACACTTTTTACCTAGACTCCTCCGAGGGCTCGCTCCATAGATACCTCAGTTGTAATCCTTGTCTATCCTCTGAAATATCTAAATGAGTGATTAGTAAAATGCTGGCATTAATTTACATCACGTGCTTGAAGACCTAGAGCTTCACCTTGAAAACTCTTGCTCATCTGTGCATGTACACACCAGCAACCTCAGCTTAGTGGTGACCTCTGGGATTCTGGTATGTAATTGGGGGTGTTCCTGAGTTGAAGCCATCATTGAGGAGTAAGAGTAGATTGGCACTTAAAAAAAAAATATTTCAAACTAATAAATTCAGCCCCCACTTCCCACCAAATGGAGGGAACATAGGGAAGAGAGGAAGGAGTTGCATTTGGAGGTTTTGAATTCTGATTATTAGTTTTTATTATTATATTAAAGCATCAGCCTTTATGCCAGTAGTGTTGTGATCATCACTAATTCCATGCCCTTTTCCTCTTGCAGGGTGTATGTTGATGTCTCTCTCATTTCCAGTGCTGGAGAAGGATTGTTTTCAAAAATAGCAGCAGAAGCCAGTACAGTTATGTCCTTTTACAACGGAGTGCGAATTACACACCAGGAGGTAAAGGAGAGAAAAAAGTCAGTCTGAATTTTCATCGCTCTTTCTGAAATCTTTTTCTTATAGTAGGATTTTACACCCACCCCCTTCCCACCCTTCAGATTTGGTGGGATGGCGTTTAACTGAAAGGAAAGTGAGTGCATGTTCACCTGGGCATATGTAAAAAAAAAAAAAAAAAAAAAAAAAGTGGTGTTTTTTTTAACGCCTTACAGGAAAAGCTTTAGTTGCATGTATTTGAGTGTTTGCTTTCAAGCTGCTGGCAGTGTTGACCCCTCCACACACACACTGGATTTTTGCCTTGCAAACTAGGTAGACGGCAGAGACTGGGCCCTCAATGGAAATACAATATCCCTGGATGATGAAACAGTCATAGACGTGCCAGAGCCCTACAACCACGCCGCCAAGTACTGTGCCTCGCTGGGGCATAAGGCCAACCATTCGTTCACTCCTAACTGCACCTATGACCCGTGAGTAGAGTCCCATGTTGCGGGGTGGAGGCTGCAGCCTGGCAGTTTGCGCTCACGGGGTGTTTCTGGGCATCTGAATGAGGAGCAGCCCGTGGGTCTGGCGGTAACTGGTCCAGGCACGGAAGGAGTTCCTGCTCAGCTGGGCTGGGTTGGAAGGCATTGTAGGTGCTTGACCTCTCGTGGGACTTAGATCATGGGGTATCTTGAAATTTGCAACCGTGTTTATTTTGTCATGAACTTTAGGAGCTGCCTCTCGATTCTTTGCCTTGGGTAAGCACAGGTCTCTAAGTCCTGGCTTGGCTGGGACTGCACTGTATTTGCTGAACTACAGGTGCTTGACCAGCATTGTCAAACATGCTGTTATTTCTAAAACTCAAAAAGATAAGCATCATGCTTATGTTTGTGTATGCAAAAGGAAGCTTTAGATGTATACATATGCTCCAGGGTATAAATATTTTCATACCACTGTATAAACCAACAGACCTGTGGTCTTATATATGTAGGAAGTAGTTTTCCATCATTGAATAAGCCAGTTCCCTTTACTGTGGGACCTTGGGAGAAGATGTCCAGAAGTATGTTGTGATTGTTTGGTAAGTAACCTGTAATGAGGAAATTAAGATGAGCCATTTTCTGTGCTCTCTGGTCTCTCATAGCCTGTAGTGTTTTCCTGCCCTCCAGATGTCTACCTCTGCAAGCCCGAAGCATGTGGCAGTGACTGACTTGGTTTGCTTTCTTTGTTTGTTTATTATATTGTTCATTACCACCAGGCAATGTTGCAGGACTGTTGGAAAAACTTCAAATAATAGAGCTGCACAAAGCTGCTTTAATGTGTCAATGCTTTTGCTCTTATCAAGTCTTTATAAGGTTGACTCAAAGCAGTCCCCTCATCTGATATTAGATTATGTGGTATTACTCTGAACTGCCGGTGACTTCTGAAGCTCTAAGAGCAGCTGACAGAGTCTGAACTGACAACTAAGCCTAGCAAATGTGTTTTATTCTTTGTCTAGGTTCGTTCATCCTCGTTTTGGGCCTATCAAGTGTATCCGTACCATCAGGGCTGTGGAGAAGGATGAAGAGTTAACAGTGGCTTATGGGTACGATCACAACCCCGTTGGGCAGAACGGGCCAGAAGCACCGGAGTGGTACCAGCTGGAACTGAAAGCTTTCCAGGCTGCCCAGCAAAAGTGAAATGGGAGCGCCTTCTCGGTTCAGCAAACTGAAACAGAAACTTGGATCTATGCACTACCTTTATACTGAAAACTGGACAACCAGGGATTGTTCATGCATCATAACTTTGCATTCTGTGTTAAGAGATAAGTTTCTTGCATTCTAACTAGGTTTGACTGTGTTACTCATAGCAGATTTAAAATTAGCTAGCGTCGCACCAGTCTTATCTGGAGAAATTATTTAATATTCTATACGAGATGTGATATTCTTTGGTAGCTTCTGCTTTTTGCACCATATGCAAAGATGCCAAAAGACTAGACAGAAAACTAAAATGGGTAATATCGTTCACTTTTAGTCGGCAGACTTAGTGTTGCTATCTATCTGCCTATAGGCATTATTGTGCAACTGCATTTTGCATATATGCCACTTGTGATGATAACAGTAATATTTTGATATTCTCTAATAGTAGCATAATTTTGCCTTTTTAAACCTTTGATCTGAATCTTGCAATAGAGCAGTTTATTTATTAGCATATAGGAGGCTGGGTTTTAACTCCCCTTTCCTCTTGTCTGAACGTTGTTCTTTCTACAAATCCTCTTTTGCAGGAGAAAATCCTTTCTAACTAGTGGAAAGGCTTGTGTGTGTATGTGGGAGTGCTGTGTGTCGGTCTCTGTGGCTCTCTAAATAGTATAGCAACGTGTCCAAACCTAATATTTATCTAGCCTCTACGGCTGGCTTATTTTATTTAATTTATGATTATGACACGCAAATGAAGCTGTTCTTTGCATGAAGATTTTCCGAGAGGAGAAAATGGATTCGCTTTTTGAAGGACTTTCAGAAGTACGTGTGCTGGAAGGCAAGCACGTTACTTGCGTTAGTGTTGGTGAGTTGGTTTGTGTATTTCGCCTGTTAAAGCGGCCGGTTCTCAAGGCAAAAGTCCTGGCAACGAGGTGCTTGCATCTCCCATGAGTTCTCTTAAAGGAGGTGGATGTATTCGAGGGCAGGCTGTAGTACTTGGTGAAGGAGAGCTGTATCTTTTGTACGTGTTCAGTTGACAAAGAATATAGCCTTGTAGCCGCCTTTTAGTAGTACTGGTTTAAGACACAGTAAATCAGTGTAGTATGAGATATCAAAATAAGATTTTTTTAAAAAAAAAAGATGCGAAAAGATTGTTTTTGAAAGACAAACAATGAATGTAAAAACACCACTCACTGCTCGTGTTTAGAAACGGCAGTCAATCCATAGCTCTGCAGCCAGCAGTGGGGGCTTGTGAATACTCACCTGCGGGGCTGTGTTCTGGAGTTTTTCAGGGGTAGGGAAATTGTTGTGCTTTTTTTTTTTTTTTTTTTTCCGGATACTGTACTGGTCTTGCCTAATGCTGTATAAGAGAGAAATAACGTACCATCTTGGTCTGGATACTGGAGCCCTTCTGGGACTCTGATGCTCTCTTCTGGGTTTAGCAGCTTAGGGAAAACTCAAATGCGTTTGCAACGCTTTCTTTAAGTGTTTGTAGTTGAAGAAAGTTTGTATATATGTAACATAAATGATTTGGTAATCAGACCTACCTTTCTATTGCAACACATTTTGGTTGCTTGCTTGAACGGTTGGAGGTGTCTGGCTGTCTGGGGAGCTAGACATGGAGAGAACATGTTGGGTTGGTACCTGCAAGTAGAAGGATGAGGTTGCTCTTTTGTGCAGTCTGAGAATCCTTGCTTTGGTACCTGTACAAAGTTAGGAGTTATTAATAAGAACCCCTCTAACCTGGGGCTCTGTTCAGTCCCTGGGACCGATCGCAAGCCTTTTCCAGCACCTCACCATTTAAGCTTGCACAAAAGCTACCCTGTACATGTGCTGGGGGCAGGGGGCGGGTAGGCTCAGGGCTTTTTGACACTCTTCCAGCAGTGATCTGAATGTGAGCTTTGACACCACCCATCTCCTTGCGCTGGAGGCTCAGGCTGCAGCTCCGCTTGTCGTCCAAGGCAGGTGGCTGGCAGAGGTGACAGCTCAGGGACTCAGCTGAGTGTGCAGAGACAGCACTGAGCCTCACAGGTGAGGGAGAGCTGTCAAAGGCAGCACAGCTTTGGCAAGTGAACCTCAAGAAATACTAAAAAAACCAGTCTTGATCTATCCCTACCAGCCCACAGGTCGTGATTTGAATTTGGATTGTAGGTCGTTGCTGTTTCAGCTGTCTGCAGAAGAGGGTAGGGAGCTGTGTGCGCATCTGGTGGGTTGTTCTGCTGGGGCCATGAAGTTTGCGAAGTTGAGGCTTGTGTTTAACTGCAGGGAAGAGCAGAGGGAAGATACGTGACTGGACCCTGCTGTGAATGGATGGTAACTCCTTCCACAGTCTTGGTAACCTGCTTTGGACTACTGGCCTCTTTGTGCCTGCGAGAGAATCGTGCTTAAAATCTTCTGATCTCTTGAGCTCTTTTGGCTTCATTCCCGATCAGTCTGCAATTCCTCTGCCATCTCCTCTTCGTGTGGGGTTGCTTATGTTTTAATAGATCTGTCAGTCTTCATATTGCCTGATTTTTGAGATAAATACAAGACAGGTGCTCTTTGCACATCAGGTTTGAAGTTGCATCCTAAAATAGGAAAATTCCAGGGGGAAAAAAAAAAAGGCACTGAGGTATCCTCTGTGTGTTCTCAAGAGCTGTTCATGTGGTGACAGTCAGGCAGATTCCCTTGCTCTTGCGTCTGCTTGTAGCCTGGTAGTAAGCCACAGCAGTGGCTGTCGTCTCTGTTAGCTCTACTGTCCTTTTTCTCTCTGCTCTGTTAAAATCTCTTGGTCCTCCTATAGATCCCTTCTTCAGTGACCAATCTTCGATAACAGTTGTGATTATAAAGCGGCTTTGGCTTGACTCAGGACCAAGCCTTCTTTGTTTCCTTTTTCTTTGTGATCTGTTCGAGTGGAGATGGGATGTTTTTTACCACTGGGTAGCAAAAAAGGGCTCAGTGTGTCCTTCAGAGGCTTTTGAGAGGTGTGCGTTGGCAACCACAGGTTCAAACACAGGTTACTTACAGAACTCCAAACAATGCCTTAACTTGGTCAACGTATTGCAGCTCAGCTTCTGGGGCTCACTAGATAGCGAGACCAGCTTAGCAAAACAATTTATCAGCAGTAACACGAGACCCACACCAAAAGCTGGTTTTAGTGCGGAGCAGAGGAAGCAGCATTTTGCAGAGCAATCCGTCTGAGTACGCTGAACGCAGCCCGCTGTGGGTGAACACGCAATAAGTAAAGAAGCTCCACTTCTCAGACTCTGGCCAAAGACCTGTCCTGTCGGCACAGAAACTGGGAGAAGAGCTGATGCCTGGGTAAGCAGCTGGCTCTCGTAATACCCGTGGTGACTCGATGGCATAAAAGAATCTGGAATTGCTGCTTTTTTTCAGGAACGGATCAGTTCCCAAAGTCTGCCTTTGGTCTGCAGTGCTGCAGGTGGCTCCTCTGTGATGGGAGGGTTGTTACCTGAGCTCCTTTGTGAGAAGGAGCTGCTATCAGCCTGTATTAGAGGCTGCTGATTGTCTCTTAACAAAACAAAAACAAAAACCTTAAATGGATCTTCCTGCTACGGCAGCACTATTTTGTCACCAAGAATACAGAAGCCTAGTTTTCTGGAGAAGTGGTTAATCTTGGAGACAAGAGTGCATGAGAAGTTACAGCTGAGAGCTACCTGCTGCTGGGTCACCCCTCTGGATCAGAGGGAAAAGGGCTTGGGCCTAGGGGAGGTGTCTCAAGTTGAGTATCGTGCTATATATAATTTTGCTTTTTGGGATATATTAAAATACCTGATTTTTCCTTCACAAAGCTGAAAAGTCTTTTTTCCATCTTTTATGGTAGCAATTAAAAACACCTTCCCCTGCATAAATACACGTAAGTCTTAACTGTTGAAAAAGTCAAAGGAACACATGGGTCTTGCTCTCCAGTGATCAGAGCAAGAGCTGTGGTAGCTTTTTGACTTTTCCCACAGTTGCAGCAACACCCGCTAGGATGGCCCTTGCTTTTGCCCAGGTGCAGCTCCTGGGCAACTTGTGCAGGTTCCGAGACCTTGGGGAGGCCGGTTGCTCGCCCTTGCTCGGCTGCGTGTCTCGGGAACGACTAAGTAGCTGCCTCCTTAGCTGAACCTTTTCCAGTGCGGAGCTTCCAGCGTTGCGCACAGTTGGCTGCGGCCATGGCTTCTTTCCCGGGGCTGTCGTCATATGTTGCTGGCGTGGAAGCGAGCGTCACTGGGGATTTCTTACCCTCTGCCAGGCACTGGAGGAGCAGGGTAGCCAATGAATCTGGTCCCAGGAACTGAGAAGCGGTGGAAATTGCCACTTTTCAGTCTCCTTCGGTCGAAACAAGACCTCACCGCTTTGGCTGTGCCAGGAGCTGTATGGTGTTGCTTCTGTCCCAGAGGCCTCGGTGATTTCCATCCTTTCACTCCATTTCATAATCCTTTTGGAAAATGCTGCCGTCTCGACGAGGTAACGAGCTGTACAGAGCCGTTAGCTGCTGTTTTGTTTTCCTCTGGCACAGCAGAACTGCTGGAGCTGCGCCTGCCTGAGGAATTCACCTCCAAGCACTTAAAAAACCCCAACTGCTTTGAAAACCATGTTGCTGAAGTGTCTCCTTACCTGCTGGGGTGCTGCATTAGTCGCCTCTTCCTCACTTACACCACGCTGTCGTACGCTGAGAGCGTTTGGGTGAGGAGCGTGGGCACGGGAGCAGCTTTACCTGGGGGTGTAAGTGAGCTTCACGCTCTCATGCGCCCCAGGAAGAACTTGTTCCTTTTGTGTACTGGAAACACGGGAACTATATTTTTGGGCAAAGCATTTCTAAGCAGTCTTATAAGGGATTATTTTTTTTTTTTGTTAAGAAAAAAGGTGCAAGATTGAGTGCATGTTTACTTGCCCCAGATCAAAGGTTTTGAACACTAAGGTCACTATCTGTTGAATGGACCCTCCTCATGGCGCTCTTCTGTCTTCAGGCAATTGAAGCTCCTGCCCTCTTTCTCTACCAGTTTTACTGTAACTAATTTTTTTTGCCAGGAGAAATATAGAGACAAAAATTCTAAGCAATTAAATGTTCAAGCCATAAAAATCATGAGTGTGGGAAGACCCTCTTCACGAGTTTTAACGTATTTGTATGTAAAATGATGTTTGTATGAAATATTTTCATGGTAGACTGAATATTTAAAAAAAAAAAAAGTTCCAGTAAGATCTAAACCAAATTTGAAAGGATGTCTTTTTGTAAGATGCAAGTGTAATTGATTACCAATAAGTAGATTATATTTTTTTTTTTTTAAGGGTAGAAGCAACAAATGATCTTTACAATGACAAATGGTCGTTTCTGCTATTTGGGGAAGTATTTATGCAGCATTAGACATGGCTGTCATAAATAATTGCAATAGCAAGGCCAGTCACATCTTCAGGACATACCTCTGAGCTTGTCCCTCCGTGATATTGTACAAACGGACCTATCCCTCCTTTCTGCAGATTTCCTCCTAGAAAACTTTTCCTACTGTAACTGTACTGAATTTAACTCTTGAGCTAAGATCCAGACTAAAGTTGTGTATTACTTCAGAGTTTCTGCTGGGCCTTCTGCTATTTTAATACTCTTTAGCCCATAATTACTGGGTGTCTCTGTTCTGAAGAACTAAGTGCTAAAGAATAATCCTTGGGGTAAGCTTACACGTGTGTTAACAGTTAACCCCGGAGTATTTAACTTGTATACAGTACTTGATAGGTGTTTTCTGACATTTGTACTCGAACTATGAGCCTTACTGAACATCTGTAGGTTTATTCATGACTTTTAAAAAATGGATAACTCTAAGAAAGATGTTTACATGAATGATGATTGCCCTTCCTTTGATGTTATGAATGAGGTTTTTATAGTGTGTTTGGGTGTATGTGCAAGGAAGTAAGAAAAACGTTTCTGGGGAAAAACAGACTTGACAAACATTTGTAATAAGTGAATTTTAAAGATTGCTTTAATTGCGCTATGAAGGCAATGCAGTATTAAAATATTCAACAGAAGTGTCGTCTCCTTTCGTTACTTGTGCGTCGTGGTTTTGGGCACCCTCTGATCTCTCCCCCTTGCTTGTGTACTGGGTGGTTGCTTTGCAGCCACAGGTAATGCTGGTGCACAGGAGGTCACACCCTTCTAGGCCACGCTATGTTAATAGTGAACGAACAGCAGAACACTCCTGACACCACTGCCTTGGGATTTTTCTGGCACCTGTGCTGCTTTTGTTATTTACTTTTCAGTGCCTGTAACATGGGCTTCAGTTGTGCTGTGCTATGGAAGAACATCCTGCCTGTGTGTGCCGAAGTGTCTTTTAACAGTTGTATTTTAAACCACGTGAAAGTGCACTGGTGTCTTTTCTGTTGCCGTTGCTGGCTCCGAGGCAGTAGGAAGGCAGGGCAGGATGGAAGGGGCCTTCCAGGCAGGTAACCTACTGCTCTGTCTCCTAATTTGCTGTACGCAGGCTGCTGGGTGAGTGGAGAGGAAAGGGGCAGCGCTGTGGTGCCTGCCCTGCCCTCTGTGATCTCTGCCGTGGCTGTGGGAACTCACCGCCTACTGGACCTCTGTGCTGGGTGTAGGTGTGCGAGGGCTGTGCTTTCCCCTCTGTACATGGGTGCGGAAGGGACTTGTCTGGCCTTGGCATTGCCCATTGAACCTTCACAGTCCAAAAGCTGGGAGGGTGTGTGCTTACTGTGTGTTGTCTGGAAGATGACACTCAATGCCATGTTCTTTGGCCAAAGTGTCTATGAGATTATTTTGGAAATGAGTCCCATTGTTGGACTTGGTTCTTACTAGGGTGCCATGCCATCACAAGGCTTGCTTTTCAAAGCCCAGGATGGTGTTCTGGGCAGTGGCATGGAGCACAGCATGTTTCCAAAAACCCCGTGGTTGTTTCCACCATTGTAAGCACACGGCACGTGCCATGCCTGTTTTGTGGGAGCATGATGTAGTCAATCTGCCAGGCCTCCCCATATTTGTATTTTAACCATCATTCTCCATACCAAAGAGGTTTTAACCATTTGGCTTGCTTGATTACAGCATGTGTTTCGTATTAATGGATAACTTGTGCGATAGTGTCTGCGATTTAAGTCCACCCCTTGATCCTGAGCTCATCTAGGCCTGAGGTCATGGACCCAGCGAGCTATAAATTTTTTGCCCTTATGTTATCAGTCCAGATTTACCTGATCCACTTCAATTCTAGCAGCCTGGTCCACCTGCTGGTTGTTTTGATGTTCTTCTGTGGTCCAACTCTTGGGTACATGAGCATCCACATGATGTACCTTCACAACCAGGTTCTCCACCCAAGCAGCAATGTCCTGCCGTAATTCAGCAGCCCAGTGCTGTGAATTGTTGTGTGCTCTCTCCTCTGTGCTGCCAGTTGCTCTGCTTCCATTGCTGTAACCACCCCGCAGGGCATTTGCCACTATCCATGGGTCAGTATAGAGGTAGAGCACTGGCCACCTTCCTCGCTCAGCAGTATCTAGAGCCAGCTGGATGGCTTTCAGCTCCGCAAACTCACTTGACTCACCTTGTGCTTCAGCAGCTTTGGAGACTGGGGGGCGGTCCCAGACCGGTGTCACCATCCTTGTCTCACACCGTGGAAGTGCTGCGGGTTTATTTGAAGAAATGACAGTTAACCGACGAACGGGTTCCTTAACCGTATTCAAAGCGGGGCAGCGCTTTAGCGCAGTGCTCGTTGGGGCCGGGTTTGGCTGGAGGCGCCTCGGTGGGCTCCTGTGCCGTCGTACCGACGCAGCGAGGGCACCCAGCTGCCCGGGGAGCCGCAGCGCCCCGCGGGGTGCCGGGGCGGGGGCGGCCGCTCCCGGCGGGCGGAGCAGCCGCGTACCCTGCGCGGCTCCGGGCCGCTGCCGGCACGGCGGAGCCTCTCCCGACCTCTTCGGTTTCTTTTCGCACCGGTTCGGTACTGGTTTTGCCCCCAGAGGCGGAGCCGGAGCTTTCCCCGTACCTGCCGGGCTTCGGCGCGTCCGGAGCCGCCGCCGCCGCCGCGGAGCAGCGCCGGGGGGTGCCGGCCGGGCCGGGCCGGGCCGGGTGCCGCCGAGCCGCAGGTGAGCAGCCGGGGCGGGCCGGGCGGGCGCGGCGCTTCCTGGGTCCCGCCGGTGGCGGGGCGCGGGGGAACGGGCCGGCGGCCGGCGGTCTGTGCCGGGCCCGTGGCCTCGGTGCCTCCGCCGGGTCGCAGCAGCGCGTCTGGCAAAGGGCGGCAGCGAGGGGGAGAGTCGGGTCTCGGCTGCCGGCGGTACCGACGCCCCTGGGCGGCCGAGCCGGCCCCCGCCCCGCTCTGCGGGCGGCTCCCAGCCCGGGGAGGTCTTGGCGGGTTCCCTGCGCTCCTGCGGAGGGGATCGGCTGCTGCCCCGCCGCGTACAGAGTCTATCTATCGCCTAAAAGCATCAAAACCCAAGGAAACCCCCGCGCCCTCCTGGGCGGCAGAAACCCCGAAGGACGAAGGCTGGCAGGGGGGGTGGCAGCGAAGATGGCACATCTCCATCCAGAAACACCAGAAGTGGTGTGCCAGGCACCTGCCTGGCAGCAGCATCAGGGATTCCTCAAAAGCCCGCTCACCCTCACTGCTGCCCATCGGGAGATGAACTCTGTACTCCTGGTGAACACGCGGTCCTGACGTACCACAGGTCCTCCTGCACACCAGCTCTCAGGCGCTGATGCTCCTGTCCCTTCTCTCTCCTGCTTAGGAAAAGCTGTTCTCTCCTTCGCTGGCGGGCCACGGCACAGCTGTCCAGTCTCCATGTCTGGGGGTTTATGTGGGAATCGAAGCAGAATGGATCGCTATCGATATTTCATCTTTAACCAGAAGAACATGGTCGTGCTGGGTCTGTTCCAGGTGGCATTCAGCACAGTGTGCGTCGGCAGCGGGTTCATAGATGGCCTTTTCAGAACGGAGTCTCACTTGAGCAAAACCAGAGCTCCAATCTGGGCTGGGATGGTAAAGTCACACTATATTTTCTATGCTTTGTTTCATGGGTTTTTTTTTTTCCCAACACTACCTGCTAGCAGTCGGCATGGAGGTGGGAGGAAGGACAGGACTTCTCACCAGTCCCTGGTTTCCTGCTTTGGACCCAGATAATAGAATTTTCCTTGTTGTGGTATAGGCAGGAGAATCAAGCAGACTTCCCTCTGAAGGAGCTAAATCAAATACATTTCTACTGGGTAACGTAGACAATGGGCCATAGTGGCAATTGAGAGGGTTTTCTGCAGAAGCACAGTGACCATGGCGAGGCCACCAAAGATAAGGAGGGGAACACTTCATCCTCACACCAGGTCGATGAACATCTGGGTGATGAGCTGTGTCCCACAGCACAATTGTCTGTACCATAACGAGGAGCGGGCAGCAGGCATCCTCACTCGCTGGCGTTCAGGACCCTGATGTCACTGTTTGCACCCTGGTGAGCTGCAAGGACATTGTACTGA
The DNA here is from genome assembly GCA_009769605.1 of Bucorvus abyssinicus. Taxonomy (NCBI): domain Eukaryota; kingdom Metazoa; phylum Chordata; class Aves; order Bucerotiformes; family Bucorvidae; genus Bucorvus; species Bucorvus abyssinicus. The sequence goes on along the minus strand of CM020046.1, from coordinate 11,226,866 downwards.
AGCGCTCTCGTCCATCCGGAGGCTGCCCTTTTCCTTTCTGAAATATCTTTCTTCCATCTACAAGATGCAAAAGGCCTTGGGAAAGCAGTGCGCATTTTCAGTACTTTAATCAGACTTCTTTAATTGGTTTTATTATTTGGCCAGAGCCATAATGCCAGCCGGAGGATTGCTGCCGTGGGGTTAGAAGGTGGGAAAGATGCGTTTCTCGCAGTGTCCTGCCCCCCAGGAGATGCTGCAGAGGAAAAGAGAAGAAATCAGCAGTTCTCTTTCCATTTCTGACCCAACAGTTACTCTGATCCCAGCCTTGGAAACAAGAGCCTTTCATCTGCTCTGTGGTAGTTTATCTTCTGAATCCGATACTTGTCTCCCAGTTACCAACTCCTTTTGTGCCCTGCAGGTGATGGGAGTCCCAGGCGTCCTGGCTTTGTTTTCCTCTCAGAGGAAGAATCCAGTTCTCGTAAGCCTGGGAGAGGGATTGTGAGTGTACGGGTTGGGGGCAAAATGTTCTCGGGGCAATTGAAAACCATTTTGGTAGGGAATGAGCTGTCTGATCCTCCTGCAGGATTGAGAGCTTAAGTCCTACAAAAGCTGCTACATTCGCAAGCCAAAGGAGGACGCAGCGTTAGCTCACTCTCTGCTGCAGCAGGCAAGCGTGGGCTCTAATAACAAGCAAAAAGCTGTAAGACCGCTTGCTTTTGGATGTATTTTGTTTTGTTAACCGGCTTACATTTTTCTAGGCAGGTGTCTCCAGCCATGCAAACTCCAAGGGGGGATATTGTTTATAAGAGAGCTCTGAGAACGAAGTTTTTGGGTCCAGCTAGCATCCGTGGTTAAGGTTTGGGACTCAGCTGTAGCTCAGAAATTCAGTATCGTGGGAACCTTCACTGCACTGTGTTTGGCAGCATTACGGGGGGTCAAAGGCTAGTGCCTACAATTCCTGTTAGCACAGTTCCTCTGTATTAGTTGCACTGATTTGTCAAAGGACAGTTCTAATCCCTGCTCCCCTTCTTTTTCTCCTTTGATTTCCCTGTCCAGGTGAATGTGCTGATAGCTGCTTCTATAATCTCTTGTGTTGCCATCCTTGTGGTAATAGTTTATAGCTCCCTCACACTGAACTATGGTGAAGAGGAGGAGCTGAGCTCTGCCCCAGTCCATGTTATCCATACTGTGAGTACCGATATCACGCTTATGACGGGGGAATGCGACCGTCTTAATCTGCAAACGTTACTAGACATGACTTGGAAACAGGAGCAGACTTCCAGGGTGCCTAAATTAAGAGTTTGAAGTGGTTCCTGCAGCAGGGCACTTGGTTAAAAAAATTGTGCAGGTCTACAGTTAGGTTAGGTCCCGAAAGCCACAAAACCCACGCAGGGCTTGATAGACATTTTATAGCTGGCTCCTGCCGTTCGCTGCTGCTGCAGCATGGCTAGGATCGGTGGCGATGTGAACTAACACCTGGATGCCTGTCCGAGAAGCAGCTGTTTGAGCGCAACAGCTTGTCCCTGGAGGCGGACACACTGGTTGTGCACCTAAACACACCATGGTCAGGTTAACCACGGCTGCTGAGCACAGCCGTTCCTTGAGTTTCTACTCATTGTTAAAGCTATTTCCAAACCTGATACCATTGCACAGCGCCTTATATGTAATCAAAAGTCTTATTTTACCGCTTGCTCTTTCCCTATTTGAGATTCACACTTCCCTTGCTCTTCAGAGCACAGGAAGAAAAACTTTAAATATCTCTGGCTCTGAATCAATCACCTATGAAGCAATCACAGCATTCTTCTGCCGTCATTTAGAATACCTTCCGGTGGAGAGCTTCACTTTTTGAACGTGGCTTTAACATTTCTCTTTCATTTGCAGAAGTTTGTCCTTAATAAAGTAGTGAAGGGTGCTAACGTCGCCATGCTAGCGGCATCTATCTGCAGTGCATTTGTCGTGCTGATGATGGCTTACTTGGGATGCCGGAGCCTTCCATGCTGCTCGTGCTATGACAGCGTAACTGGGATGGTGAGTGAGGACTCGCGGGCACCCATTTATTTGTACTGGGTGTGGGTGGGAGGGGAAGGAACTGAGGAGATGTATTTTTCTTCTATAAACCTGGCCTTAGCTCTACCTCAGTCATCCAGGGCTAATTCTAAGAAATTCAGTGATTATTGGAAGGGTTTGATACTTTTCGTATTCTTCCTTTTATAACCTCCCTCTTATTTACAGTTTTGGGTAAAATCTAGCATAAGTTATCTCCATTTTCCAAATCACTAGTCCTGAAGCGACTGTGGTCCCATCTTCTATGAATTCCTGCTCTCCTCAAAACCTGCTCCTTCTTCTCTCACCCTTAAACCAACAATTGCTCCTGGTACAGCATTTCAAAGACTTCCTGGTACTTACACGCCAAGATGACTTAACCCTTGAACTACAAATTCAATAATAAAAATATCCCCTGTACCGCATGTGAAATGTAGAGGAGGCACCACACCACATGTTACTGCTAATTTATGAGGGCTCTACCTCAAGGGATGGGGCACACGCCGTGTCTCTGCTAAGTGAGCTCAGCAAATGCTGGCTCCTTCTCTCTAGAGTGATTCTGATGCTGTATTAAACACGTACGTCTGATGATTTGGTACGGAATGAAGGGGTACAGGTTATAAGGCAGCTGTTCTTGACTACAGATACCGAGTGTGTAACGTGAGGCTGCTTTAAACTTTCAAACTAATACTTGTTAGGAGTGGACTACACAGACTTTTAAAATGAGGTTGGATATATCTTCTTGAACAAACTCACAGATGAGGTTTCTGATGGCATTGTTTCCTTCATAGGAATGGTTGCAGCCTAGTGAGGACCCAAATCAAGTTGTGGAAATGGTTTGCGCTCTGCGAAGTGAGTAACTCTTTCCCTCCACGTATTTGGATATCCACCAGGGATATGGAAGGAACATCCTGAATAATTTTTACATCCCAGGCCAAAATCCTGATAACCAAAATAGGCGGGCCAAAAGGAAGTCAGGATTTTGCTCAAGTGTCTACACCAGGTTTAATGGTTTCCTCTTTCCTTCCCCACACAGGCCCTGGGGGCAGAATTTTTAACTTCCCAGATCGATTTCCAGCCCAGGACTTAGATGCAGAGGAAGACACATCCAAACCTCCACCATATATCAGGATGGATTGAAAAAGATACTAGTTTAAAAATGTGGCTAGACAGATGTAAGAAGTTCTTCATCTTTAAAGATGGTTATGCACTTTTCCTTGGCCTTTTGAAAAACGCTCACGGAAAGGGAGAACTATTGAATGCAAAGATCCCAGCGCAAAGGAAAAGATCTGCAGATGGTTTTGGACAGTCAGACTTTGTATAGTTAAAATACCTCATTGCATCTAAAAACCATGAGCAGGTTTTGCTTCGGCTTTTCTACTTAAGTCAGGTTTTATTCCACTGGAATTCATCATCCAGTTTGTCTAGCAGTGCTAGCCTTAGGAATTCAAATATTAAACACAAAAAATTTTTAAAAGAAACTGGTTGTCGAGTCTTTCCCCCCTCCAACTGCTGTCTCGATTTATCCCCCTTACCCAATGAATTATTTGGATGATGTGACAGTGGGTAAAGGGTAATCAAGGACCCACTTCATTAATGAGCTTCAGAGTGCTTTTCCTTTTCCTCTTGGCAGGGATGGGGACAGGTGAAGTTTATGATTCGAAGCCTTGCAAATGCCATTTAGGTACCTCTGTCAAAATGTGGGTTCTGTGGGGTGTACCTGTGTAGGCACAATTAGTTTTAGTGCTGGCATGTAATACTAGACCGTGGGAGGAACTGGAGCTGCAGTAGCTCCTCTTGCTTATCCAGAGTAACTCAGACACTCTGAACTGAGTTCAGGTTTTTCTATTTTGATTTTGGAGACTGAAAGTTTAAAAAAAATGCTTATTTTGGGTGCCATTCTGCTAAAATTTATTACAGATCTAGGCCATGGTCCTCTGTTGGAGATTATCTAGAGGACCTCTTGGTCCTCTTGACCAAGGAACTACAGCTTCCAGTCAACTTCCATCAACTCCTGAGGTGCATAAAATTCCCATGTGTACTTTACGGTTAACTTTCAGGTAGGCTTAACTTTCAGGTGAATGTCTTGCCTGCTGGCCTTGAGCATGAAGTATTACTTATTCCACTGTGTAAATTAACACAGCACGTTCCTGTCTTAAGAAAGTGCTGTGAGCAGTAGGGTAAGTCATGCCCACCATGAGGCATGTAACTCCAGGCATGAGCTCAGATAAGATATATCTTATCTGAGATATAAGGTGACTTTCCCATTCCCAAGAGAAGAGGGAATTAAATTGGTTTTGAATATTTTATTTTTTTTGAGACTGAAGTTCTTTTTCATAACACTAGTAAAAGGGCTCCAACACCTAAATGAAGACCTTCGCCTGATGAAAGCACTGTACAGAAAAAATGTGAGGCAGTCCTCTGAGTCCATGCTTATCACATCTGCACTTCAAATGCCCTTGGTTCCAAACCAGCTTGCCACAGCTGCATCATCAAAAATTAGCATTACAGTATGCAATTAATAATAGCATACGCACGTTAGCCAGTTCTGTCCACCTTCATAGTCTCTTGGGATTGGTGAGGTGCAGAGATGGACAGTTAATGTCTATTAAATTGTTTGTAAAATTCTTGGGCCAGCAGCTTAACTTGGGGCCACAGGTCCTATTCTGGCAACTGGAAGGTTGACTACACAGCACAGTAGCCAAATTCTTTCTGGCTGTGGCTCTAAATACCTTCATGTGTTTGCCCACGCCAACCAAAACACAGCTGGTGCCATTGCGGATGGCCATTTGAAGGTATCAATGTTTGGATTGCTATATTAAAGAAATTAATGCTGTAATAAATTAAAGTAATAAATGCTGTGCCTTTTTGTCTGGTATACTGCCTGCCAGCAAGCATCAAAGCGCTGAGCACATGACTGCTTTCCCCATCCTCAGATGCTTCTGACATAACTCCAGTCTGCGATGAAATGTTGGGGGTTTTCTCCTTGATTAGCATAAACTGCTGTTCTCATACATTAGAAGAAAGTAGGATTCCCTGAGAGGTGGTTGTGATTGCTAAAAGCAGCGTGGCTTTGATTCTCCTTTAGTTTAGAACAGGTTTTGCCTTTGAAAGGAGAAACTTGCCAGAAGTCGTTTGTTGCTAAAATGCCCTGCTCAGGCACTGCATCGTTTCTGGGTGGAAGCTATGGTCCCACCCAGCAACAAAACCAGTCATTACGGGATGAGCTGGTACACACCAATTATAACTCAACAGCATTTGGCTGCTGGTTGGGCAGAGCAATTCACTTCCCACAGAATCATAGAGCGTTCTGGGTTGGAAGAGACCTTCAGAGGTCATCTAGTCCAACTCCCCTGCAGTGAGCAGGGACGTCTTCAACTAGATCAGGTTGCCCAGAGCCCCATCCAACCTGACCTGGGATGTTTCCAGGGATGGCGCATCTACCATGTCTCTGGGCAACCTGTGCCAGGGTTTCACCACCCTCCACTGTAAAAAATGTCTTCCTTGCCTAGGCTAAATCTCCCCTCTTTTAGTTCAAAACCATCACCCCTTGTCCCATCACAACAGGCCCTGCTAAAAAGACTGTCCCCATCTTTCTTATAAGCCCCCTTTAGGTACTGGGAGGCTGCAATAAGCTCTCCTGGAGCCTTCTCTTCTGCAGGCTGAACAACCCCAGCTCTCTCAGCCTGTCCTCACAGGAGAGGTGCTCCAGCCCTCTGATCGTTTTTGGGGCCCTAAGTTCTACTGCAAGCATGCAGAGGATGCCTTCACTGGTCCTTGTTCAGCTGCAGCACTGTTTCCATTGGCTCAGAAGGATGACACCTGAGATGAGGGTGTGAGATCCACAGTTGCTCTGCAGGGCAGACACAACCACAGCTGACGCAGGTCAGGTCCTCCCGGCACAGCTCTGAGCCACAAGCTAAGGACCTCCCGGCCAGCTTTGAAAGCGGTCGATCAGTGGCATGTAGTGACAAGCTCTGCCCGTGGGCCAGGTACTCCTTTGGCTGAGGAACAGCCTTAACAGCAGACATTGAAGTGTGAGTGTGTAAGAGAGCAGTATGCTCTGTGCTATTCTAAATCAAGTTGTAGGTATGTGATTGATTGAGCAGCTGCTCTAAAGCCCTTGCTCCCCATAGTTCTTTTCCTTCCAGTGGTGCAATCGCAGCATCTCCGTTGCGATACCAGCACCTCAGACCACTTTCCACAGTTCTTTCTACAAAAGGGGAGTTTCTAGAAAAGAAACTGCTGCAATATGAAAATCAGTGGGAACTGAATACCAGTTTAATGTCACTCCCTCTAACTGGTTAGCATTGCAGAAAATATATTCCCGACCGCAACTTCCAGGGCTATATTTAGTAGCCCATTCCACATGCTCGTTACGGTGCCTTCCCAGAGCCTGCCTGTATCTCCAGGGATATTTCATGGTTTGTGTCACCCCTAGGTTTTGCTGCTGGAAGTCAAATGGCTTTTTATTTATTATGTAAAAACGCATCCATAGCACCTCCGGCAGAAACGGCCTCGTCATTTGTTCCCCCCAGACTTTTGCTCATTGGCAAGATCCCAGGAGCTGAGCTGACTTCCCTGTTCCTTCCCAGCACAGCAAGATTTCCCCTTTGGGGTGGGCAGAGGCCCGCGGCTGCTGGAGGGAGGTACGGTTACACACTGTGGTGAGGGGTGGGTGTCCCTCAGCAGAATAATGCAAGCTAGTCCCAGGGGAAAAAGGAGAACTTCCAGGTTCCACCCGAGCCCAGAGCTTGTTCTGCACCGACGCACCCTGCACACACGGGTGCTGCACCTTGTGCTCCGCCACTAACAAATGGCAATAACTTGGTATTTTGAAGAGGAATGAGAGATGCAAACTGCAACCCTGCCTCAGGTCTCCTTGAGGCCAAACACCCAGCTCTTTCCTTGGGTCTGTTTGTTAGAAGCTGCCGCTTGAACCTGAGCAGCCGGTGGGCAGGAGACCAGCACCTCGCTTCTGACATGGGTTACAGACCCTGGTTATGAGGTCCCACCCCACAAAATTGCACGGACACCGAACACTTCATGCTCACCTTGCGGTGGTGTTATTAAGACAAGCCATATACGTCCAAAACCACTTTTAGCCAAATGTCACCCTATTCCCTGACACACAGAACAAGACACACAAAATCCCGGGCTCTAGAAGCGAAGGCTGCCAGCCTTTCCATTAGCAGTGGGCAGAGCTAATTGCAGGGCATAATCAGAAGGGTAATCAGAGAAGCCGGTTCTGTGAGTTAACGTTCGACTAAGGGCAAAGTATTTGCTGAAGCCGTTTCCTGCACAGAAAGGGCTAGAAGGCACTGGGGAGGAGGGGAAGAGGAGGGGACGTCATCACGCCGAGGGTCAGAGAGCTGTTTCAGGTACACTTTTGATAACTAGCCTGTTTTGGGTTGTGGGTTTTTTTTTTTTTTTTTGAAACTTCATTTCCAGTTTTGTAACGCAACTCTTACATCACGGTCTCTGACAGGAATATTTTGCTTTTTTCCTCAAACTCCCTGAGTAATATGAACACCTGAAAGGAAGTTGTGGTGAGATGGGGGTAGGACTCTTCTCCCTTGTAACAAGTGACAGGACAAGAGGAAACGGCCTCAAGCTGTGCCAGGCGAGGTTCAGGTTGGATATTAAGAAGAATTTCTTTACAGAGAGGGTTGTGAAGCACTGGAACACGGTGCCCAGGAAGGTGGAGTCCCCATCCCTGGAGGTGTTTAAAAGCCGTGTAGATGTGATGCTGAGGGACATGGTTTAGGGACCCTGGCAGTGCTGGGTGAAGGGTTGGACTTGATGGTCTTGAAGGTCTCTTCCAGCCAGATGATTGTGTGATTCTGTGAATGGTTTCAGACTGATGTGGCATGCGCTGGACACTGCCAACGTGCCAGTGTAGTCTCACCACCCCGCACCTCTAAGGCAGTCTGCAAGCTCCAGATGTGCAGGGTTGGTGCGGTCCCTCCCCACGCTGCTGGGGCTCAGGGTCAGGGCAGCAGAAAGCAGTCAGCTTTGCTGGGCACAGATCTGCTTCCCCTGTGATGGCAAAGGCTGTGAGAAGCCGGGGGATTAAAAAAAAAACACCTCACAGCTCTGTGTGCTTTGTAGCCGCGTCTGGTCTAGCGTGAAGTACTTTTACTTAAAAATTTAAGTCAAACTTCACTATAGGTCGATGAACTGGTCTAAAATATTTCCTGCAGGGAATGACTCCAGGAATACATAGATCTTGCTCCTTAAAGAAAATATGTAAGAAGCTATTGACTACACAAGTGTAGCAGTTTATACCAGAAGAATTATCTGGCTCGATAAAGCAAGAGTTTCCGCCCAAAGCCTTTGCTCGGTCTCAGTGGCTCTGGTAGAGCAGTTTCTCGCGTCAGCCTCCCTGGCTGGCTGCTCCCTTTTCATCCAGCAGCCCGCAGTACACGGTAATGCACTGCCAGCTGCCACGCAAAGGCTGACAGGGCCTTGAAAGAGCCAGGAAAGGACGGGAGAAGCAGTAGTAATCGATCAAAACACAGAGATGGTCTGAACTGAAAGGGGTGTTGGGCTGCTGCTGGAAGGAGAAAGGTTTTCTTTTGTTTTCTTTTCGTAGTCAGCAGAAAGCCCACCTAGGATAACCGGAGCATGGCGTATGCTTTCGGGGTCAGTCTGCTTGATTTCTTGATCCTTATGCACCCCTTCCAACCTGAGATATGATTCCATGAGTCTCCAGCACTAAAAAGGTGTGAGTGTGGGGAAAAGTCCTTGGACTGCGCTGTGACTCCAGGAGGGAGAGCCCTTCAAAGCAGTTCCCAGCCTTCCCTATCAGCTTTTCGGTAAAGATAGCAACTGCTTTGTCCTGCATCTCCTCAGGTCAATCTAACCGAAACACACTATAAAACTACGCGGTTTCACTTGCACTTTCTGGGCTGTGGCAGTAATGTCTTTTTTTTTTTTTTTCCTGTAGTTGCAGCTCCAGGACTGCCAGAAACAGCTGCATTCGCTTTAACTGACATCACATAGAAATGGCACATTAATTGTTAAAAAAAATCCAGTAGAGTTTGGTTTATAGTTCATGTTTCATCTTCTGACTTAGGTCCGCTACATGTTTTTAAATATCCTCACCACATTTATTTTTTTTTTAATCAGTATGTTAGTTGCTGTATATATAGTGTTTATACTGAAACAGGACATTCAAATATTGTTAAGCTCTTGCCCCCACCCAATAACCACGGGACTGATTTGGGATTACAGTTGATGTCCTCATTGCCAAGTTCTTTGCCCTAACTGTATCATCTCGTAAGCGGCGCTTCTGTGTCTCTCACGTTGCTCTGCGCAGGCAGCCTTGCAGCCCTGCCTGACCCAAGCCTCAGCTACATCAGACAGCCCTTCACCCATAAAGCCCGAGAGCTGGAGCTTTAAAGTGGGTGCTAGTGATGGACTCCCACCAGTGTTGTGTACCACAGGGTCACCTCACTGCCATAACAAAAAGTTGTCGTTGTGTACAACACCCCCCCAAAGTGGTGTGTTACATTGCCAAAGTATGCACATTTATGATGCAAAAAATTAATAAAATGTGAATATACATATTTTCTGGTGATCATTTCATGTATATAGAACATATATCTTGTATATATATATATATATATATATCATCAACCATCATCATGCGTAAAAATGAAAGACACCTATTATTTCATTATGAAAGCTGAACCTTTTGAAATTAATTATTGCACTTCAGATGCAGCTGGAGAAAAGCACAACTCCTGCAAGCCTTAGGAGCCAGTCACAAGGGCTGCCAGCGCTGTGCTGTTTAACAGCACCATCACGTTGACCGAGCTATTTGCTCGGTGTTGGAGTTGGTGCCTCGTGGTAGTGGTGAGGATGAATAATCACATACAGGAACTTGAAAACCCCCTCTGATGAGCAAATGTTTTTTATCTGCAGCTGAACCTGTAGTTGCTGAAGGCAGGAGCCCTTCATTGCCTCTGATTTATGAGTGGGTTAGAAACATCCTGAAGGAAATGGAAAAGCTGCGGCATGTATTTTAGGGTCAGTTTAATCTGTTTGTCATTGCCTGCCCTTTCTGGAACAAGCAAAGCACTGGGGGGCGGAGGGCTGCAAAGGACAAGAACAGCAGCGCCTCAACACCCCAGAGCAGTTTGTGTTTTCCCGCACAGGGGTGGGTGTCAGGGTGTGGGGGTGACCAGGCTTTTACAGAAAAGCAGCCAAGACCATCAACCCGTACCGCCGCCTTTCGGCAGCATCCCCAAAGCCAAGCCTGCCTGCCCCCTCCTCGGGGAGGACACCAGCCTTGCCAGGAGAGGCACGGGCTGGGAGGTGCGCCCTGGGGCGGGCAGGGTTGGAGAGCACGGCCAGCCCGGCTTTACTGGCTAAAAGCAAAGAAACACCCAACCCCAAATGCTTCGGAACGAGTACAAATGCAGCATCAGCACATAGCGCACCTTCCCCACTCCACCACCAGCTGCTTGTAGCTGGGAGCCCCTCTCCCACCCATTTAGTCACAAACAAAAAGAAATTCACTGCCATTAATGCACATAGCTTTTTTTTCTTAAACCTTCAGTCCCACCAGCCCATGGCCAGGACTTCCAGTTTAACTGTGGTGCATAAAATACAAGATAATTTTGGTTCGCTCAGTAGCACTGAGCGTCAGTTGATTATTTTTCTTTTTCCTCTTGATGAGGGCTAAAGATGGGGGTTTAAAATGCATTCAGCAGCCTGTACATTACCAACATGCTGATGATACCCAGCTGCCACGCAGGGAGCGGGGAAAATCAGAGCTGAAGGAAAGCCTCTTCAGCTCCAGGGCTCTGCACGAACAGACACGACCAATGTTCCGACAGACCACTTGGCCACGGCAGAGGAAAAATGGTCTTCAAGCCCAGACTTGGTTTTTCAACACGTGATTTAGCTGCACAGTATGATGTTTTTAAAATGAAATAACCAGAAATACTCACTAAGAGGAAGTTTACCACATTGCCTTGCAACAGAGCCTTTCCTCTGCTTGTGTCCTCCTGGCAGAGGCAACGCCAACAGTGAAAAACAAATAAAAAAGAAGGAAGTACGGAGCTAAGATCACGGTCTTATGACTCTTGCTTTGATATGCTCACATTCACACTAGTTGTCTCTCCCCTTTTATTTAATACCTGCATGTCTGTGTGCACACATGTGGGCATGCACATGGGTGTGTGAAGAACACCAGCTGGAATCACACAGGTTCTGCAGGCTCCACGTCACGGCGGTTCTATCACGGTGATTTTACCACGGTGATTTTTGTGTGCTTACGGCTCTGTCTATTCAACTCTTCCCTGGTTTTCAGGCACCTGAGACAGGAAGTCTACTTAAAAAGCAGCTTATAAGCTGTTAGAAAGACAATGCTTATCTTTTTTTTTACATCTGACACTCTGTGTACCTTCTACTGAAAATGTTAGTATGAATAGAAAGGCAAAACCCCCATCATTATCCTGCAAACTGAAGATCTGACTGTCTAATGTGCTGCTTTTACACTCACCCACAGAGACGGGGCGGCAGTGCTATGGAGTTACTTGTTTTAAACCAGGACCTGACAGAAAGAGGGATTATGATGGGCACATAAAAGAAGAGAGAGGCCCCTCCAGCTCTTTGGTCTTGTCAGATACAGTTGCTTCTCCTTGATTCCCTGGGAGCAAGTCACTACCTGAGGATTCTGGTGGGGTGCTGGTTGTTGTTGTTGTTTTTAAACGTGTAAGCAAAGTCTGTTTCCAAACTCCATCTGTTAATGGAAGCACAGACCATGAGACCCAAGTGTACCTTAAAGGTTTCAAAATAAGATAAGATGCAAGGAGACAGGAATCCAAAACATGTGCCCCCTTGCCTGGTTTTTTTGGGGGTTTTTTTGGTTTTTTTTTAATATAAGACAGTCCATTTATTTCCAAGCACATCTTATTATAATTAATTTCAGGGAAGAGAGAATGGGCTACTGCTTTTTGAGTGTTTGCTACCAGCAATACCAGCTCTCATACACCTGATGGTAAGGTGAGTTGGTAATAAGTGAGTTTGGTCATTGAGTTCTGCTACCCCAAAAAACCAACCACAAAGAAAAAGGCAGGAGAGGGGGAGAGCAGCACATGTGTTAAACGCCATGTGCCTGTCTGCTGAGGGCAGGTGAAGCTGCTGTCGCTGCCGGAGCTAGAGGCACCGAGCAGCTTTTTCTACTGCGGTGAGCGCAGCCCAAGGCTGGACCGCTTCCACCGGTGCTCAGATATAGTCAAACAGCCTGTGCGCTGCTCAGCCTGCTTACCCTGGGGCTACATCTGACATTCTCACACTTGGTCGCAACTACAAGCCGTGTCTCTGGTCAATGATCACCACTGTACCCCAGTAACATCAGCCCTGTTTTTCAGGGGTGAGAAGAGCAGGAGGGGGAAAGGTTTATGAGTTCCTTGAAATGATCATTGTTATTGCTGGGAAATTTGTTTTTCATTCACGTTAAGTGATGAGCTAAGTGTTCCAGCATTCAAGAGTCACATTAACCAGCAGCAATCCAGCAAAGGCAGAAAACAACCCGTGTAGGTAATACCTGCACGGAGCAGCGAGTGTCCGTTAGGGGGACAGCTTTCCTCTGGGCTCTGGAAACACCTTCCGGAGCTCCAAGGAGCTGCCTTCAGCAAGCGCTTCAATAGGTGTCAGCCTCTGCGACGCTGATTCTGCAGCTGGGAGGCTGTGCAGGGCCCAGAGAACCCCAAGGCATCGCTGGAAACCAGCAGCACCCCTTTCCCTCTCAATGCCACTTCACAGCTCTCGCGGACGCCGTCATTCAGCTGGATGAACGAGGAGCCTCCTCCGGGCACCCAGTGTCTGCAGCGGGGAAAAAAAACCACCCTCAAACCCAAACCAGCATTTTTTGGTGAGTCCTAGAATAATGCCAAGATCTAATGTTATCTATAACTGTAGAGTCAAGAGTACACGTCGGTTTTGTGTTGATTTGCATAGAAAACCAGGCTGCCATTTTAAAAAAAAGACCGTTAGAAAACTGTATCTTCAGGCAGAAGCGAAAATATTGACCGAGAGAGGACACGGACTACGACTGCCAACGACTTTATAAAAGCAGCGAGTTGGCAGACGATCAGCCAGGGAAAATGCTGGAGCAGGGTTACAGGTTAAAGACGACAATCGTGCTGCGTCATCCAGGATGAGTCAGGGAACAAGAGTCTGTGACCGGCTGCAGAACAGCAGCGCTGCCCTCCCAGCTCCTCATCAGATGTTACGGGAGGCAAAGACAAAACCAGCCATTTTCGGTCCAAGAGACATCAAAGGCATTGCACACGTTTGGTCATAAAGCAAAGCTGCGGTGTTCGAGGGAAAACGGTCACTGGTGGTTTTTTTCCGCTGTCTGGTTTTGCTGATTGCAGGTGGGAGAGGCCCCGCCAGTCACAGCTGAAGGTGGTAGAGGCTGGAGAAGGAGCAGGAGGCAGGGCTGCTTCAGCGTGAAGTCCGGCATGGACTCCCACATTACTCCTGTCCATCAAAGTCAGAGCTTAACTCATTTTTAGATCATTCAGCCCTATTTTACAGATGAAATAAGATCAAAGAGAAAGCTATTACTCTCATTAGGGGTCCTCCTTTATTCTCACTACACCTGGAAAGCTGTCTTTTAAAGTCATTAGTTTATAAAGCTGGAAAAAATGACAAGGGTGGAGATACTTCATCTCTCAAATTCTTTAATGACCACATACTTCAGACCCTTTATTGGATCACCAATTTTTTGCTTTAGGGATATTACAGTATGCACGAAACCCCCACGTATTTTGATGCTTCTTAGCTATAGTGTCAAGATGAAGGCAAGATGAGACACAACTAAACCCCAAGAAAACCCTCATGTACAGCATGTGCATGAACACTGGGACACATCTTGAGGTTCTATGTCGGTCTCTTGCCTTCCTTCCTAGTCTGACGGAGCAGCTGGTGTCAACCTAGGACAAGAGCTCCCAACTGCATGGTGCTGTTGGTGGTCTACCAGGGTCCCTTCTGGTCATTCCCAGGGTCCAAGGCACAAGGCAGACACGTGTGTGTGTGTGAAGTTAAGAGCTTTTATTTCTGAAGATGAGGTGAGACTAAGGAGAGTAATGGAGAAGACTCCTTTAGGGTCTTGACGTACACTCAAGGATCAGTAATTCTGAGTTTTGTAACCATGGTATCACTTCCCGTTCTTCTGAGATTTGAATTAAATCTCGAACATGCCTCTGAATTGTCAGGTGGGTGCTTCAGACACTGCCAAACAACTCAGCACCAGTACAAGAAGGCACTGACAGTTGTCCAGGTATTGTGACAGCCTTCCAAAAAACTGTCACCCACACATACTAAAACGAGAAACAGCTTTTTCCTCCCTTACAGTTTTTTTTATGAAAACAAGCTACAGCAGTTTGTGGCAAAGCCAGTTTATTTATTAGGCTTCTGGGATTGTGTCTTGCCCTCCCCCAACACATACAAAATAAACCAGCTTTACAGTCCGGTAAAGTGAAAATACACGTACAAAGTATTCGGTACTTTTGACATCAACTTTGTGGGCAGGCCGTTACCACGGAAAGCCAGGAGCATACTGAATCCTGCCCTCATGACCACAGCACCTCTATGGCAGAACCATTAAAACATGCTTCGTGCTGAAGACAAAATTACGTACTTAAATGTTGTTTCCACACAATTTGAATGACACGAGGGCCCTTATTTACAGGTTGTGAGTAACTCAAATAAAGCTTAACAGATTTGCAGATGTCTGGTATCAAATTTAACAGGACATTGTAGCTACGTAATTCCCTTACATCCACCCCCAACCTGACTGACTGACTTTGGAATTCTTCATTCTGGTTTTTTTTTAATTATTTAAAAAAAAAAAAAAAAAAAAAGAAGACATTTGCTGACAAATATTATACAAATAGTTCACGATGGATCCTTTTGAGAAAAAGGATTAAGGACATGAGTGAAAAACAAATTGTCCAAGAGGACTGTAAACCATATTTATTTACAATAGTATAGACGTAAATTTAAGATCAATCCTTTCTTAAAAAATCATTAAGGACACTAGTGTTAAAAAGCTAATTGTTTCTGAAAGGTGTGTAAACCAAATTCTAGTCATATAAGGTTCAGAGTGAATACGAAAGTTCCCTTTTATAAATGTTTCCCAAACAAAACTACTGTCACAGTTGTAGCAGCTTTACACAGAAAAAAAATACTAGCTTTTGTTTAGATTCTTTTTAAACACCTTAATCGTATTAGACCAGATTGAATCCTCTTTCTCGACCCAGAAAAAAGGCATTTTTCTTTCGTCAGTGTAACTTGCAGTAGAATTATACTCATTAATTGTGATAGTTTACATGACACTAGTTACCTTGTTTCAATATTTTGTTTCTAATGCGATCACTAGGGTGGCAGCTTCAGAACTGACCCTTCCCTTTAGTTTCCAGTCAGCATCACACCCTACACATTGCAAATAATAAAAAAAACCCAACCCTCTTCATTTTTACTTCAATTCCTTTAAAATCTGAAGCCACAATCGTTTGACATGGCATACGAATGAAGTCATAGGTTCTACGGCTTACATATCGCTTTGTGTAATTACGTGAGACCTAGCACCATTTTTATTGTGAAACTTGACCTTCAGACAGGACTGAACTGAAACAGCTGCAGTTATGAGAACAGAGGAGATAGTTCTAGAAGAGTAATCTCCCTCATCTGACCCAACACATTACTAACTCGCATTAGTAATGCCAAGGATGCCCCACATACAGCTATGACAGGACACAGCAGGTTTTAGCTCAAAAATCTGTAACAGACCATCTATTTGGCAGATTTTCCCCATATTTCAAAATCTAATTTATTTTGTATTCAGAAGTATTTTAAGGAAGTCTCATATTCTTAACATTTTGTCCTAAGCATTTTCATCCCTAAACTACGTTTTGAAGCTGGTTGTAAAAAGCATTTTCAAGGTATCTGAGAAGCATTCACCATCACTAAAATCCTCTGAAACCCCTATCTTTGCAACACGCTTCTGCCAACTTCACTCCATCTTTTGTTCACTGAAGTGTTTTTACTTACCCTGTGACACTCACCTCACGCACAGCATCCTCAGACATAAACCCCCACTGAACTCTTAGTAAGGTCAGAGAAGCTATGGACAGTTACAGTCCCAAATTTACCCCACATCCTGTGCTACAGTACTTTCCATAAGAAGGAATGCATAGTTTAGTTTTACGTGCTAATCATGAAAAACATAACAAAGTTTTAAGTATTAAATAATTGTCTAGAGGTAAGAACAAGTTTGTCAACTCTTACCATTGCCACGAAGAAACAGACAAAGGTTACAGCGGAATGACAGGCCAAAAGCCAGCGGTTTGCACCTACCCTGACAGACCAAACTTTACCGACAGTCCTGGGTTTTATTTTGAAAATAAAAGGAACTTGCTTAGCAATATGCTAGCAGTCACCAAATATTCCTTCACAGGCCAAAAACCTCCCCACTCGCTGACCCACAAATCAAGTTTGCTGGCTGTCACAGAACACTTCTCCTACATAATTCCAACGCAAGCAGCAACCAAAACTGTTAGTAAACTGGCCTACTATTTATAACCTTACCACAGGTGGTGAGAACAATCTCAGGCAGCAAGAGCTCAAGTAAAATTGCTTTGTCAAAACCTTACTTGAAAGTTTACTGTCCCATATATTTATAGGGAAAATTCAGTAATTCAGGAAGTACAATTACAAAGTGCAAGAACATGAGATGGGCACATCTATACCAGAAAAAAAAGAAAAAAACACATTAAAGTGCCAAAGAGATTCGCTATAATTGCTACCAAAACATGGAGCTTTGCCAAGATCATTATTGTGAAGCATTTGCGAACAAGACAAGGTGACAGTTGATAATACGATTTAACACCAGCAGGTCATGGCAGGTTTTGGTTCAGGCTTTATATGTATGTCATCGCGATCTGGGGGTTGACTAAGCATTAAGGGCTTGTGACTTTTAAGCTTGTGAGCCAGTGTCATAAAGATGGCCTCCACATGGTCATTGTCATTGGGGTTTTTGGCAGAGGTTTCAAACAGCGGCATACTGTGAGTATCAGCAAACTTCTGGGCCAAGTCCGTCGGTACCTGAATAGCACTTCTCAGGTCACATTTATTTCCCACAAGTATCCGTGGTATATCACTGGCAAGAAGGTGCTGTTTGCACTCCTCTATCCAGGAGGGCAGACTGTGGAAGCTGGCAATGTTTGTCATATCGTACACAAACACAACAGCGTGTACGTTCCTGTAGTAGTGCTGCACCATGCTCTTCCTGAAGCGCTCCTGGCCTGCCGTGTCCCACAGCTGGATCTGAAAAGGGAAAGACAACGAGAGAAAAAGATGGTTTATTACTCGCGCTGGAAAATAATACAGATCACCTGTAGCCAGGGAAGTCACACGATCAGAGAGATCCACTCTTCTGAACTAATCACACTGAAAGGCTCGTGCTGAAAAAAGCTGTTGCTTTTATGGAGTTTCAGAAATTTTGCATTCAAAGCTTCTCTCAGTTGAAGCCAGGAAGAAATGATGATGCAACTTGATCACAAATACAATTTCTAAAAGTTTATTGGAGCATGTATTTTGTAAGACTTTTACAAAAAAAATTCTGAAGTCTTGACAATAGCACTTATTTGAAAAAAACATGTATTTCACAGCACAACTCTTGGCTGACATGGTTTTTTTTACTGCTGAACATCATCTTCCCCAAAGTTCTGTTCTTAGCATGAACTTAACTTCCTCCAGTGGTACTACATAAAGTAGGAAGAAATCAAACCGTGCATGAATAATGCCACCACCACCAAAAACAGGACAAAGAAATTTCTCTTTGCAGTGTATCTATTGGAATCAAACCCTCCCGTGAGGAACCTCTAACTTGAGCTTATCTAATGCTTAAACAAGGGCCATACTGTGGTCTGTAGTATCAAAGCATGCATAAAAGGAAAAAAAAAAAGTTAAAAAAAATGCACAAACCTCCCGTTAGCTTAACATGGTACTATTGTTTCCAGCTACACAGCATTCTGTCCCAAACAGACTGTTTGAAGCCTAGTCAGTGTAACAGACCAAAAAAAAAAAACATTCAGAAGAAGTGAAAAGCTTTCCCACAAGCCTTCAAGCACAAGCAGACGTAAGCAATAACTAACAGAAATTTGAAATGCATCAGTCATCCTGGTATAATGGAAGCTTGGAGGCCTCAGATGCGTAGAGTACGCTGCAGAATTGTGCACTTATTGGACACAGTGATAATTTACCAGACTTGCTCTCCAGGAGAGATGGGACTGCAACAGACAGCAGTCAGGGCCAGGTCACCTAGGACACTAGATGAACTGTCCCTTCTAAGAAATAAACCAGTGCGTGGCTCCACCACACACACCTTAGTGATGGTGTTAACACTGGAAGACAGTGTTTGGTTTACAGGGTCAAAGCTGAGTCCCAGCTGCCTGTCTGTCCTGTACAGCTGACCCCTGACAGCTGAGGCTGTTCAGTTCGTGCTTCAGCTTTGCGCTTTTGAGCAGGAAATGTCAGAAATGTTTCCTCCTGGGAACGAGAGTTTTTCTTCAGACTCAGAATTCAAGGAATGTTAAATGTTCTGTAAACGATGAAGGTAAATTTAAAATTCAAGCTGTTCCCATGAAAGGAACAGCAGATACCTTCCCTTGAAGAAATTGTTCTCCCATTACCATAGTTCTTTATTCCTTTGATCCAAATGTTCCAGTAAAACTTACACAGAAACTGCAAACGTCTAGAAAGTTGTCTTGCTTACTATTTTTACCAGTGACTTTGATACTAAAAAAAAAGGAAACCCAAATGCCAGGGAAATTTGCTGATGGCAAGAAACTAAGATGCATCACTGACAGAGAGGAGGATTACACTATCACAGATTTTTTTTTTTTTGTGGAAGCTGGAACAGTAGAAATAGGGTGAAACTGAACAGAAGCGGATGCAAACTCTTGATAACAGTGACTAACAATAAAGACTTTTCCTATGAGTGCAGGATTTATCAGATTGGAAATTATTAAAACGGATGATGATCCGGATACACGAGTCAATCACGGGATGATATGCATCACTGGTGCGATAGAGTGAAGGAAAAGAGTAAGTGATGTTTCAGGATAGTGTGACTTTTTCTGCAATATAATGTTCAACTCAAGAAAAAGCTCAGATTGGAGCAGGTGGAAGTGGCAGTTAATGGTTTCACCAGGGGAAATGAGAATTTACACAAGAACTTCAGAACAGCTTGGCTTCTGTAGTCTAGTCCAGTTATCTGCAGCTTCTGATACACAGACTTATAAAGATCCATGCACTGCTTCTGAAAGGGTCATTGAGATTATTAAGAAAAGCAAAGCAAGTCGCCCTGGCCTCTGCCCGCAGAAAACTGTGGTCACTTGCAATCCATCTCATTTCGAAGCAAATACCCGCTTTTTGCCAATGGTGCTACTCTCTAAACACAACTGACTGCTTCTCCGTGGTCTGTTAAGGGAATCCAGACAATCAGATTAAATATAGACACCTAATTTTGGTTAAGATTCATTCCCCTACCCAGATAAGAGAGAATTCTCGTTCTACCCTCTTATAAAACATTATGAAGTCAGGAAACTCGTGGAAAATTTTCATTAATTTGGAATTTGACAAATTAGAGAGAAGAAAGAAGTGCAGACTTAAGTAATCCTTATGTTCAGACAACATAATGTTAAGGAATCACTACAGATAATCCTGGAAAATGCTATATCAAATTAATTTAAGGCGGGAGCTCATTTTCACAGGCAGGTGTGAGCTTACACTTCTCTCCCCACCTCATTCACAGAGCAGAAATCAGTCACGCTTCAGTCAAGCACAGATCCGCAAATGTATTGCCAGCCTTGGGCAGAGAAGGGGAAATTAAATTAAAGGTTTACATATCTTCCAAGTTTAGCTTAAACTGCAGTTCCTCCTGAATTTTATTTACATGCAGCTTTCAAGCTTGAAGGGTATTATTTCAAATTAAAAATTTTAATATTCTTGGCACGGAATCATTTGTGCTGAGAGGCAAATCCTCCCACAAGGTTGAAAATGTCACACTTTAGAAGTTTCTTTTTTCCTCTTACCAGGTGAACTTGAAGAGACCATTCCACTTCTGTCCCCTCCAATATCTGCTCTACTGAAAAACAGCACTGAAAATGTTCACGTTAAAGATGTGCAGTGATGAATTAAGATGACTGTTTCATTATTAGTTCAATGCCATCCATCTTCAAGGGAGCACATTTTTTAAAGCAGCTCTTTAAAATGTGTGATTTCAAAATTTGGTTTAACAGCGTAATTCTGCTAATAAAACTGCGGACAGAATCACTTTGTCACACAGCCCAGGAAAGACAAGCGGTACTTAAATATATTGACTCAGCTATCACCTCCCACCTTCTGCCTCCTTTTGTGGATCCAGAAAGGCTGTTTTCTAAACACGGACTCCCTTAGCCCATATGGTTTATGGGCTGGTGAAAACATAACTGGCCTTTAATAAAGATAAAACGGTAAACGATGTCTCCTTGTACAAAACGTGGAAAAAAAACTTGCAGAGCTCAAAGGTAGAGAACTTGATGTTTGGACTTTCTTTGAGTTTCATTTGCATCCTTTGCTCTTTCAATGTAGGTCGGTAAACAGTGACAGCATTGTTTCCTTCCATTTTCAATGCTTAGATCAATTCAGGAAGAGGAAAACTTAGAATGCAAGAAATTTATTTGTTGAAAATGGTAATTTACTCATCACATCTAGGCACTGGTGTTTCACAAGAAGCCGTTAGCCTACAGCACAAGCTACAAAGGAATACACTCATCCCTATGTCTTAGAATTCTACACAACCCCTGTGTGGGAGACCCCCGGTGAGAACAACTGTGCTTGTGTTCCTGCCAGTGACGCAGCACTTTTCCAGCTGCGAGGGAAATGCTCAGTTCTGCAGCAGCACGAGAATGACCATCCAGCTGGCTGGGGGAAGGGAGGAGAGAGACAGAGAAGACACACTGCTTTATAACCTCCTTCAGTGCAAGAGGAAAAATTTCTCTGCTCAGCAAGCCCTTCAGGGCACAGCAAGAAGGGCAGTAATTCAGTTCATCTGAGCTGCTTTCTTTCCTGGTTCAACAGGCACTGCTGGTGCTCACTACTGCAAGCAAGAAAGGTGAAGATGAGTGAGAGCAGGTGGCAAAACCAAACACTGGTGCATACTCGACACACAGCATTCCTCTAAGAGCTAGAGTCCTGGCCATAATGATAAAGTATATTCCTTTTAAAGCTGAAACAGAACTTCCTGGAAAACATGTCCCAAAAGAGCCTCCTTCAGTTCTCCACCTCTCTCAGTCAGAACTGGTATATTCAACAGGTAATATCCTCAAGAAGGCAGCAAAACTACCTACCACAACATATATTAAAAAAAAGGCACAATAACCTGTGTGAAGCATCTCAGAACTGTGGATTAGGCTGTAATCTTCACTTGTCTCTCCAACAAAGGCCGGGCACAATCCAGAGGTGCTGAAAATGCCAGTCAGTACAATAAGAGAGTGCTGATAAGCAGATATCCCTCAAGAAGTTCTCTCCTCCATCATGGACAGCAACCGACCAGGGAGTCCAGAACCTCAGCTACCAGCCATAGAAGTGCTGTTCAGTGGTTTTATAAAGAAACAGAGTAACAAAGACTCTTGTTCATTTTTCCTCTTTAGTTGAAAAGAAGGACAGGAGTTGAAAAAAAACACAAGAGAAGGAAAGCAAATGGACTTACACATCCTCCACAACTTCTGTAATCATTAAGTAAGGAAAAACTATAGCTTTCAGCTACATGGCTGTAAGCTGTAATTACAAAGCCTGGTGATAATAAAAATGCAAAAGTACAATTCCAAGACTACTGTTAACTCCCTTCTTCTAACCACTATTCAACTTTGCTCATAGAAACAAACTGTCAGACAGAAGTAGTAGGGGATTCTGTTTAAAACCATGCTACTCGTAGTAAACAAGCTGCGTTTGTAAGCAGCGAGTAGTCTAATCTGCCAGTGATTGTTAGGATCAGGGATAGCATTTATGTATCTACCAGATGGACTAGGTGTATTTCACACACTTTTAAAATTTGCTTGACTGTGCAAAGAAGGCAAATGAGCATTTTTACCTCCCATCCAATTTTTCACTAAATTTAGTTTTGTAAGACTAAGCTTTACCTAAGACTATAATCAGAGTAAAAACCAAGTCAAACGTGAGTTAGGTATCCAACCTCTCACTGTCCAGTTCTGTACCACATTTGCCTAAACATGCAGCAATTTAACAAAATCCTAAAAAACAATTAACAGTTGTAACACACTGCTATCACTGATGCAACAGTTCACTCCTGAACAATGTTCAACTTCTTAACAGGGCACTTTTAAAGCAAAGTGCTCGTAACAGTGGCCTTGTGGACTTGAAGGTTAAGCCAATTAAGAGTGATCTTTGATAAACACAGAAGCAGGATTTCTGGGAGGCAACAAGCTGCTGATACCAGCCACAGGCAACACGAAAACACTGGTAAGTAAGAGCTCTACCTAAAGTCCATTGTAAGGAGAAATTATCGATTAACACCTGCCAAAAGCTGCACAAACGTTTGGCCTGCGGTAGTAATTTTTCATCATCACTGAAAGCTACATAGTAATGACATTTCCAACAGGAGCAAAGCAAAACGGTTTTAAACGAAGCTGCAGAGCAGATACAGCCGAGGCTACCGGCTGGGATGTCCCGTCACGCCAACAGCACACAGCCCCACCGGCTGCCCGGACCTTTGCGGGTAAGCTGTCCAGCCGCTGCCCGCGGCCCACCGGCCCCAGCCTGCCAGCACCCGCACCCTCCTCTCCTCCCGCTTTTCCCGGTCTCACAGCTGCTGCCTACAGCGATGCTGGAGCCCCGTACCAGGCCAGGGCTGCTCCCTCCGGTCAGCGGCTGGGTCGGGGCCCGGCGGCTGCCATCCCTCCCCGCCGGCCAAGAAGGCCCAAACCGCCCGGGCTGCCGGCCGCTCCCAACGCCGGGGCTGGCAGGGCCGAGCACGGGGGCGGGGAGGGCGGCGAGCCCCCCGCCTCGCCCCGTCCCGTCCCGTCGCGGCGGTACCTTGATGCGCTCGCCGTCGATGGTGACGGCCCGCTCGCGGAAGTCCACGCCGATGGTGGCCTCGGTGCGCTGGGGGAAGCGGCCGGCGCAGAAGCGGTAGGTGAGGCACGTCTTGCCCACGTTCGAGTCCCCGATGACGATGATCTTGAAGATGCGGGAGCGCGCGGGGGGCAGCCCGCCGGGGAGCGTGCCGCTGGCCGTCAGGCTCAGCTCCAGCGAGGATTCCAGGTCAGCCGCCGCGGCCATCATCGCTCCGGGGCGGCGGCGGCGGCGGCGGGGGGGGCCCGGGCGGACAGCCTTGGGGATGGGGAGGTGACCGCGACCGCCCCGCTCTCCTCCTGCTCCTGCTCCTCCCTCCCGCGCGGCGGACGGGCGCGCGCCCCGCGGTCCGTTAACCGCCGCCCCGGGGAGTAAACGCCTGCCCACAGCGCGCGCGCTGCCGGCCGCCGGTAGCGCCGCACCGCGACACGTCACGACGCGACGCGACACGTCACGACACGAAGCGTGCGATGGGCCGGGAGCGGCACCGCGGCGGAGATCTCGCGAGAGCGCGGCGCTGTCTTGTCCCTCCGCCAATCCCCGGGCGCGGCGCCTGCGGGCGAGAGCGAGCGTCGGTGGCGCCGCCGCTAGGGGGAGCCGCTGGCCCCGGCCTCAGGCCCCGAGCCGGGAAGCAGGGCGGTGCCTGGCGGAGGGGTGGGCTTTCGGGGGACGGCGGGACGGCAGCACCGCAGTGCACCCACGCCGCTGCTTTTATGGCAGTAACTCGGGACCGACGGGGCTTGGGACGCGGGCTGTCCCCGCACACCCGTGCCCGTTGGGGCAGGGACCGGTCTGCCCGCCCGTCCTGTGCCGGAGCAGCACCTCCGCCGGGGCGGCCGGGGCGTTTATGAAGTGTTTGCAGTGATGGCGAATACACACAGACAAGAGGCGTAACCGGAGTGTGGGTCCGGAGGAGGCCACAGAGGTGACCAGGGGGCTGGAGCACCTCAGCTGCGGGGACAGGCCGGGAGAGCTGGGGTTGTCCAGCCTGGAGAAGAGAAGGCTCCGGGGAGACCTTACAGCAGCCTTCCCGTGCTTAAAGGGGGCCTATGAGAAAGGTGGGGACAGTCTTTTCAGCAAGGCCTGTGACAGGACAAGGGGTGATGGTTTAATGGTTTAAACTAAAAGAGTGGAGATTTAGTCTAGATGTAAGGAAGAAATTTTTTACCATGAGGGTGGTGAAACCCTGGCACAGGTTGCCCAGAGAGGTGATAGATGCCCCATCCCTGGAAACATTCCAGGTCAGGCTGGTTGGGGCTCTGGGCAACCTGATCTAGTTGAAGACGTCCCTGCCCACTGCAGGGGAGTTGGCCTAGATGACCTCTGAAAGTCCCTTCTAACTATAAAATAAAGAAGAGGAAGGCTGAGATCACGGGAGCGTGTTTCTAATCGAGGCGACCAGCCTGACCATTCTGCTGCTGTTTACAGTAATGAGACGGCAGCAAGTTTATTCCCGACAGAGACAGGCTTGGACCAAGAGTGACTGACGTATCTCACAATAAGAAGGCAGGTATGGCATAGCCTTAAGAATCTGTTAATAAACTCACTAAGGCCAGCAACCTAGGAGAGAGGTGGGATGTCCACCAGTGAAAATTTTTTAAAGAGTTCAACCTCTACACCGCAAAGCAGCTGCAGATTGCAGCAGTGAGAGCACGCTTACCCAAACCGTGGCTCTCTGGCTGGCAAACCAAGAGCTGAGCCGGGATTCCTGAGGTTTGGATCAGATACCTAATAATAGGTGTCGGGAGTCCTCCTCTGTACCCTGTGACACACGACTCCAACCCTCCAGGGGCTTCTGCCTGCACAAAGAAGGAGTGATCCTTGGGTCATTGCTCCCTGGGCAGCAACTGTCATGTGGTTGCAGGACAATGCTTTGAGTGTCGTTGCTCCTCTATAAAAGCAATGGGCTACGTTCAATAAAAAAAATATCATGAAATGCCCTGAGTTCAGAGCTACTTTCTTTACAGTGTCCATGTTAGTTCATGTGATTCCGTTTCTCCCTCCCTTGGACCAGCCTAATGGAAGATTGTAGAGAAGTGCCTCCACCCTGTAGTCCTCTTCATTTATGCTGTCAAATAATGTATTCTGCCAAAGAAGAGGGGTGACTTTGTTTTGGTGTGAAAGTAAGACTGAAGGGAGGCGAGGAGGTTGTGCTGAGTGTGCCCTGAGTTCATATTGTCCCTTCTACAGAATTGCTCCTTCTTGCAAGTGGAATGTAAAATGTGTTTGACTGAGGAGAGGGAGCACAAGCCACCAAATGTTTGCAGCCTAATGATTAAGGAGGTTGAGAAATCCCAGTTCTATTGGGAATGCTCGGTTTTGGGCTCTGGCTATCATGCTAAAAGGGGAGTTTAAGCAGCTGCTTCGCAGGGGCTGCCAACAGCTCGTTTAACCGAGTTTGATCTGGGTTATGCCAAGAGGGCCAAAGTGAGTTATAATTAGATCTGAGCTCTTCAACAGCTCTTCACATCTTTTATTTCAACAGCTAAGACTCTAAGTGGCAGAATCCCTACACCATCTAGTGGCCAGCGGCATTCTTAGGAGTTAGATTTTTATACTCGGAATTTTACATTGACGCCCCAACACCTTGCCGGTGAATTTGCCTCTCACTGCTGTCAATGGCCACCCTAGTTTCTGTTTTGTTCGCAGTGAGACAGGCAGAACCACCTTCTTGGGCGTGCTCTGGACCACAGCTGTCCCCTGAAGCAGGGACTCGCAGTAAATACCTTCTGAGGCTTTAAATGTTGTCCCAGATGGGGATAATAAGTAAAGGTTTTGCTGAGGGTTTCCTGAAGGAGTAGAGTACTCTTTACTGAAAAGAGTGCACAGTTCTTCCTGGGGACAAAGTAACATGTGGGTGCAGTTAGCAAAGCTCCTCGTTCGCTTAAGGTTTCTTGGTGGTACTCGGTGTTTTCTGGCTCTTCTTGGAGCGGCGTGCTTGGCTCGAGCTAGTAGAAGTACATGTTAACTGTCCTTTTTGAACTTCCTTGTTACTCCAGTCATGAGATTTCCTGATGAGCTTTAACAAGTCCGTAAGAAATCAGTGATTTGACATGAGGCGACTTCACCCATCCCACCCATTCCTTCTTCAGTTAAGCTGTCCCTCCAGCGCAGGACCATGCAGGGAAGGTGGCTTCCCCTTGAGAGGAACAGCAGTCACCGCTCTGTTCTGCGCTTGGTGGCCAGGTGTCACTGCCCTTCCCAAGTGTGGTAAGATCCCGTTCTGCAGAGCAGCTGGGGGAACGCTCACCGTTCCCAAACCCAGCTGAGGCTGAGCGATACCTGTCCTGCAGTGACCAACCATTAATTGCTGGCCGCACATTTCAGCTGAAGGGTAGCAGAAGCTTCATGTATACTGGGCACACTGCACATCCATTAACAGTAAAGGTCAGAACTTCCCGTCCTGCAGCCCAGTGGCCTTCAGCACACATCCTTTAGTCTATCTGGCAGTAGCTCACTGGGAGGAGAAGCTGCGTTTCTATCAGGTGTAGCCTGAGAACATGAAACTCAACATAGGAGGAGATTCCTGTAAACAGCTGCTTGAAGTTCGTGGCCTGCCGACCCGTGCAAAGCCGATGCAGTGTGTTTTGGTGTGACAGTTATAACTGTTCTGGCTTGGCTGGAGCGAAAACCCATCTCCTGCTGTGGGCAGAGGAGGCTTAAGGGAAGACTGCAAGACCAAGGGGAGGACAGAGCCTGTTTCTACACCCTCGCGTCTTCTGCTGAGCCGTGGTGAGGGATTTCACACCCACAAACTGCATCCAAACTGTCCCCTCTGTTGTGCCTTGCTATAAGAACAAATATTCCTGATACGCTTCACCTGGAAATGAAAAATTATTTTAAAACTGATTGTAACATTGCTGCTCTGATTCAACAGCTGTAAAGTAGAAAATCTGTTTTTAAAGCACCTTTTGAACTTAAAGTATATCACAACATCACAGGGTTCTCTGTTTGAGTGATTTTTATTTTGCAGTGCCTTCGTAAGAGCAGCTTACAGATACACTTCATAGCTTGAAGGATTTGTAGGTCAATCCGTGCTGTTCTTGCACAGAAATTCTCACTGTGGTTAAGTAGAAGAACAGCGCAGTTCCTTGGAGCTCCTCAGCAGTGAAACAGTAGGCTACAAGGCCAGATCTTCTTAATTAGCGACGGGTTAAAAAGTGATGGCTAATGCAGTAACTGCCATGCAGGGAGTCTCGGGAGAATCGTGGCTTCAGTCACTTTCACATCAGTTGATACATACGTAGGGATAAAGGTGTTGATTAGATCATTACGTTTAATCCAGCACAGGCTATTTCTGGATGTTCCTTTCTGATATGTTTGGAGAGCAGCAAATATAGTGGGATTTATTTATAGTAACAGAATAAATTTTAAATGCTTCTTTCTATGTAAGCATTTGGAAAAGTTTTTGGTTTTCTTCTTTTGCAAGGACAAGTGCTTTTAATATGCTGGTCGGGTGTGTTTAGTGAATGAATGAATGTACAAGAGCTTAAGTTCACAGTTATTTTTGTTTAGCAGATGTAGAAGTTTCTAAGGAAGGGGATTCTGAAAATAGTTGCAAGTCTCTGGACTTGCTCAGCATTTCAAGAATAGTTATTTCTGTCTTCCCTTGAAGACAAACTTTAACTTGTCAGTCCCATGAAAATGCAGACTGTTCAATATCTAAAAACTGTGACTACTGGGTTTGGAGTTCAGGAACAAATTAGGAAACATTGTAAGTCTAGAAGTGTCTCATTGTGCTTGTTATTTTCTGAAGGGATCAAAAAGGTCCTGGGTGTGTCCTTTTGATCCTGGTAGTTTACTGTCAGGCAGTTTAAAAATGCTTTTGATGTTTGTGCAGAGATACTGTACCTCTGACTTCTGAATTCCTCCGGGGGCTTTGTCCTTCCGTGCGAGGCCTCGCGCCCTCGATTTTTGCAGGATCTCTGCAAGTCTAAGAAGAGATTGGCCTCTGATAGACACGTTCCTTCATGATAAAATACCGATGGCAGACATGTTACAGCAACGAAGGACAGGTTTTGAGGAGGTAGGATGTAAGGACCTTGTATGTCAGGTTCTTGAAGCAGACTGAAAAAGCAGGAGTTAACATACCCTGTGGAAATCACAAACCCAAACGTCTCATCTGTCCTTGCATTGAAATAAAGTTTTGACACAGCTGCTTTTTTACTGCTGGTTACTGGAATCCGATTTTCTCATTCACTTCCGTGCCCTTGTTCTTGTCAAAACTATAAAACTAAAAGCTGTAAGGAAATTAAAGGAAATGAATATTTTTCCATTTCTGGCTTGTGCTTGGGTTTTATTCTCATTGCGTGCCTGATGACAGATTTGGACGTTAATGTTCAGATCAGTGTGTGTTCTACGTTGTCTGGATGATAACGATAGGACTCATCCGCTGGGCATAACATCATAACCTTTGTCTAACAGAAACTTTCCGTCCCCTACCATGAGAACCCCCTGCCAAAGAGAAAACTGGACCCTTAGTGCTAAAGGCAGTGTCTGCAGCCTTATGAGTGATAGTTAATATTAGCACCCACCGGGCATCCCTGCTCGTAGGAACTGGAACGGCTTCACGTGTTCAGGGCTTGAAACACTGCTCAGACACTTGGGTCTGTATGTAAACGTAACGTCATGCAGCCCTTGGATGACAGTGACTGAAACAATGAGCCATTTGGCCTGTCTCGGTAGCTGAGGTGATACCTGAATCACTTCTGTGTCAAGAACTTATCCCTGAAACACGGGCTCTCCACACATCCCAGACCGGTGTCTGTGCATCCCCAATCCGGTGCTGGGACACCCCCTGCCTTCTTGGGCTGACTCACCCGTGGGGGTGTTGGAAAACCTAACGGGGAGCACCTTGACTGCAGGGGTGCAGACAGCAAAGCTGTTCTGAAGTGTTTTGATCTGCCAAGTGTGCGTTTAACCAAAGGCTGTGTCCTTGCTTCCTCTCTTCCTGCAACTGTACATGCTGTGCTCGAGGGCTTTCTGCATGTCCCCGGGCAGCACTGCAGAAAGGTTCATCAAATGTCACGAAGCTTCTATATTTACCTGTCTGCGCCACAGCCTCCAGTAAATCACTCCCGGGCAGCAAATAAATCCAGCCATACTGTGCTCTGCTAACTGTCTCCTGTGTGCGTAAGCTCCAGATTGAAGACCTTGAGCCCCAGGACTTTATTTGACGTGGGGCTGATACTGTGCATTTTATTTTCTGACAGCAGCTTTTTCTTCAAATGGTGTGATATCAGAGTGTGTTTTTGTCACTTATTTCTGCAAGAATAAGCTTTCATCCATCTTTTCCCAGGCTCTCATTTGTTATCAAGGGTGTAGTCCTAGTCCTGTTTTAATTAAAACGTCGAATAAAAAAATCCCACTTATGAACAAAACTGAAAACTGTCTCCACTCCAGTCCCTTTCCTGTCATCTCACCAGGAAGAATAATTTATAATATATATAGAAAAACAAAAAAACCCAACCCAAAATGGATGGAGCCCAAGTATCTGATAACATCGTTAACCAAGTTATGAGGCAGAAGCTGTATCTTCCCAGGAGGCTGTTAAGATGTCTCTTCTGCTATCAGATTTTTAAGTTTCTTACGGTATTCAGAGTCCCTACTGGTATTTATTCCAGTGGCATCAGTCTTCCTGTTGCCCTTTCTTAACACTCAGCAACAGCCCCTGCCTCCAGACAGAGGACTTCCAGCCCTGCACGCAGATCTCTTTGCTTCCTCGGTTTCAGCCTTGCTGCAGCACAGGGCTTTGCCTCCATTCCCTTCTCTCTCAGGGTTTTAAGTAAGGGTGGATTTAGGTCACCATACATTATTCACATAGCATGCGATTTGTGTACCTGTCCATAATTTATAACAGGCAGGATGGCTTCGCTCTGTTGCCCTTCTCAACGCAGCCAAGCCAGAGGATTCGGTACGCTCAAGTTGTTCATGTGTTTGTCTGAAAACCATCCTTTGTGCGATCTGCTGGTGATTTTCCCTTACCACACATGCATCCTCCACCCTATCTCCATCCCCATTTGCTGTCTTTTAGTTTAGAGCATCAGGGAATTGAGGAAAGAGGCGGTAGGGCAGGGGTGAGGCTCACTGCATTTGCAGAGTTGCATGGGGAGGATGTCAGGCAGGTGTGGTGGCTCACGGGACAGCTCGGTACACAAATCACAGCAGTATAAATCAGTCCCAGCCTGGTTTTGCCAAATGATATAAAAATCTCATTGAAGGGCGTAACCATCCTCAGCCATCAGGGTCCTGCGATATGAAACAGAAGGTAAAGCACATGTAGTAGAAAGATGCTCATTTCCCAACTCCAAAGCATAAACCACATATTTTCCAGTTATATTTCATTAAGACATTTATTGATATTGCAAGTGAAGTGAGATGCAGAATTATGAACGTTTGGGGCTTCCTATGAGGACCAAAAAAAAAGGCTGAAATGCATGATGTAAACAGCCAGAAGCCAACATTTTCCTAAAACTTTATAAACATGCTTCTTGTAGATGAGACAGCTGCAAGAAAAATTAGCAGATAATTAACAAAAGCAGCTTAATGTATTATGAGTGTCCGGTTTTAAGAGCTGTTCCTGCTCTCAGGGGCTGATAGAACCTTCCTGTGGTGCTCCGTGGAGTGATGGCTCCTGGTTTATGAGAAGTTCAGGAGAAAATGCCAGACACTGCAAGGTCCTGAAAAAGCCCTCACAAACCCACGACTTGCTCTTACCTATCACGGAAATGCCAGTCTTGTGTGAACTGCTCAGCAGCTCCCATCATCACCCACCCTTTACTTTCGCCGCAATAAAGAGCACGTACGGATCCCTTGAGTTCGCTGCATGAAGGCAAGATGGGAATAAAGCAGCAGGCGAGTCCAGTTTTGGAGTACTGCTGACCGCTTCGTCTACAGCGCAGCCAAGTC
Source organism: Bucorvus abyssinicus (assembly GCA_009769605.1). Lineage (NCBI taxonomy): Eukaryota > Metazoa > Chordata > Aves > Bucerotiformes > Bucorvidae > Bucorvus > Bucorvus abyssinicus. The sequence goes on along the minus strand of CM020046.1, from coordinate 11,195,777 downwards.
ACAGACCAAGCGGGATTCTTCCTTCCCCTGCTTGTGGAAGTCATGAAACCCAAATGAGAACATTACTTTTGTACACACTATTAAAAAAAGGAAGCAAGCAGAACCCTGACATTGCTTTGCCAGCTCTACAATGAACTGACCAGTTGTTTTTTCTCTGTTCTTAGAGCAGTGTTTATTCACCCCCAGTAGCATCTGGTGAGGTTTGATCAATGCAGGAAGGGGACTCACTAGGCAACTCACATGCATCCCTCCGGCGTTTTGAGGGACAGAGCGACCGCAGAGAGGTGTTGTCTTGCTGCTGCTGCTGCAAGTGGGACCTTCAGAACAGGTTCCAGAAACATGATGAGATGGTAGGAAGATCCTTTACACCTGATGGAATGGAGGGGTACTGATGGAAAGTCAGTCCTGACAGATTTATGCAGATAAAATAACATATGAACTGCCAGACTACCTTGGCTCCTCATAAATCTTCTGTCCTCTTGGAGACAGTCATGAGGTGCTGTTCCCAGAAAAGGAAGGGTGAAGTCTGAAAGTATTTAAAGTTCAAGGCAGGCAGTTACCCAGCGTGAACACCCATCCCCTCTCACAAAAGAAAAATGAAGTTATTGAGGGCATTGGTAAGGAAGGGATGCTGGTTTCTCTTAAGGGATGCTGCTTTTTATGAAGGGTATGATCTGTGCAAAGCAACCCTTACTGCTTCCCTCTCACATCCAGAGGGGGTGAATATGAGGATATTGCTGTAATCACTTCACCATCTCCCCCACCTCCAGGCATTTATTACAAAATACAGAACCTGCAAGTTGCCGGAGCCCTTTGTGCTCGCTGTAGACGGTGTTAATCAGAACCATTACTCATCACACACAGTAATTAACCATTTTTTCCAGGTAATCTTAACGGTCACAGGTCCACAACACACTGTAGGTTATTACAATGCTGTGTCAGCTGCTAGCGAGTTACTTCTGCTCTGGTTTGTCATCATTTTTGTCTGCTGACTGAATAAAACCACAAGACATCCGGGGACGCTGGGTCAGGAAAGCTTTGTGGGCTTATGGGTGGGGAAGAGAAGGCTACTGAGATTTATTATTCCCACCCCTCCAAACAGATCTGAGGAAAATAGCAAATGCTTCTTCATTCAGCTCTCAAAGCCCCTTTCTTCAATCCTTCAGTAAGATTGTCTCCCAGATCCCCATATTGGCTCTTTGTAGCCTGGAAGAGCAAAGGATCTTTTTATAGGTACGGACAATTAGCTTGGAGGGTAGGGAAGATGACTCCCTGCCAAGGTGGTTCTTTTCTGGCCTGACTCTGAGGGGACCCACAGCCCTTCCCTACTGATCTTTCTTCCTTCTGAGAGATCCACACCCCACTTAACAACCCATCACCACAGGAGGAGACAACAGGGAATGAAGGGAACCAGTCAAGGGATCATTTATGACAAAGCTGGGAGGCATCTGAGGACGCCGAACCCTACAAGGAAACACTAGTACTCATGTACAAACAGAACTCAGCATTTTTATTCATTGATTGACTTCCTGCCAGTTTTGATATTTGCTACCACCAGAGAAGAGCGTAAAAACACAGTACAACATTGTCAACCAGTTAGGAAGGCTGGAAGGGAAAGCAAATCCCAGTACAATTGCAAGTAACTTGGTGGAGTTTATAATTAAGATTTTTTTTTTTTAACTGATCAGCAATGAAGCAATAAATATGCTGCTGCACTGACCAACGACAGGACTTTCACTAAGTTTGTGGTTTATTGCATTACAGTTTAAAACTAAACGTTATCCATCATCAAACATTTGTTCACCAACCAGGTAAATGACAATTTTTCATATGTTGTATGCTAAATGGCTAAAATTATGCAGTAGCTGAACTAGACTAGGACTAGTAGAGGTAGATATTGAATGGGCAGTGCCAGGCAGAAATATTTTGTAAAAGTACTTTTCATGTTTCGCTATGAACAAGTAGCAGATGCAACATTTTCCATTAAAACAACAAACATCTTAGGAAAGCTATTCTAAGATGCTTTGGATTTTCTAGTAATATTTCTCTTGCGATATTCTTACAAACCCCTTTGTATGGTCCCTTGTAAACTGGACAACCTCTCCTCCAAGTTTCCTGCCACAATTTACTTAGAGACCAACATGCAAAGCTAGAATCTTTGTGCACATACTACTATTTGCTGGTACCACTCAAAGTAATACACCTCTGCAGCTTCCTTGGCACAAAGGAAGACTACATTTATAGTATTTACAGTTTCAATAATCTTTCTAGTAATAAAAAGGCTATTTTATACTTCATCTAAAATGGAATTTCTCCTATGCCACCTCCACTTCAGTCTCCTTTTGCTGAGCCACTCTATCAGTTACTCCTCACCATTCCCAACGCTGGTTCTATGCGCTTAGGAAGAAGAGTCTCTGCCCAAAACAGGCATTAAACTGGTGTTTGTAGGCTGCAGCTTTCATTTCCAGGAAACAGAATCATGGTAACATGACCATGAGTTCTGTTGTAGAAGTGTACGCCCTTCGCTCCTTACCATACCCCAGGGCGGTTCACAACTGGAACGCTTGTGGAAGCAAGAGTCTTTCCCAAGCTCAGCAACCATTCCTTACTGATACGACAAAATTTTACCACATTTGCATCCTTTTTCCTCCCCAGAATCCCAAAGCAGTACATTACTGGACAAGCACAACTCTTACTTCCACATTGTTTAAGCTATTTTACATTACCACTTCGGTACAAGCTGCGTTTTAAGAGTAAACCTCCATAGGAGAGCCAAGGGAAAGATTTCCAAACCAGCTAGCTACCCAGTATGGACCACTCAGAAAAACATTTAAAGCCATCATCAGAAGGGAAAAATAAAATAATTTTAATTCAGGTATATCGAGCTGGATTACCGTATCGAGTGGTTTTGCTGGCGTTAGTGGCACACGTTCAAAACACAACTGTGGTGCATGGGATGACAGCACTGCAGGAACGATGGCACAGTTGCTCCCTTAAAGGCATCATGTTAGACAAAGACCTTGAGTCTTCTTATTCGAACTTGCTCACGTCATATGGAAGCTGTATTTGCACCTCTGGTTTCTCAGGCCTGATCTCACCCTACTCTCCTCAGTGTTTTCTTTCTAGGAAGACACTGACAATTCAATCTGGCTGAAGAGTAAGGTGCTACACCAACTTCCAGGGCCTACTGTACAGCTGGAGCACCTCCAGACCCGGAAACCAAAGCAAACACTAAAGGAAGATTTAATAGGCTAATTATACGTACCTCACCTAGCCCTAGAAAGCTCCCTGGGAAATGTGGAAGTTTCTCCCTACGCTGGGAGAAAAACTGAGCGAGAAAATCCTTCTGTGTTCTGGCTGACACACCACACATCAGGACATGATTCCTCCTCTATGAACACAGAAGTATTGAGTTCTATTGAAAAAAAACCCCACCTGTAACCGTAGAAGAATATAGAGGCTTTTTTTAAGGCATTTAAGATGCAAAGAAATGTCTGAATGGGGAATTTTGAGACTGTTTTACCCGTTTGTTCACACGTACCACATATCTGAATGCTCTGGTCTCCGAATGGAAGAAGTGAGTACCTCGCCTGTCATCTTGGGGCAACCAACCACTTTCAGTTACTTACAATTTCAAGTCCAATTCTGTCTCTGGCATTGCTTCGTGCAGTGTGCATTTGCACCATCTACAGTCTCTATCTAGGGAAAATCTGGTGTTTGAACTCCCCCACCGCCCCCAGAAGGCCATCCATAGCATATGTCACCACCAGTGGCTCCACTGATGGTGAAAAAAACCTTTCTCCAGTGAAAATCATGAAGAAACGAATCAAATCATGAATAAGCCCCGGTTCTAGGTCACTCTGGCTGTGACTGCAATCCCTGCTCATCTGCTTTGGCAGCCAAGTGCCAAAGATTACAATTTTGCATCTCAGCATGCAAAGAGAAGTTTTCGCTGTAGCACAGCACTCTGTGCTGCTGCTTCACAAGACTCATTGCATTCGATTGTAACTTCATTTCCAGCTCTTAACAACTCTTCCTCAGAAGTTAGCATTGCATCTGACACGAGAGACGCCAAGATGAAGGAACAGCGATTCCTTTGCCAATTAAGAACCTCCTTCTTCAGTTAACTCTTGACTTAGTTTCATTTCCTGGGACTGCAGACTTCTGGAAGGGGATGAGGAACCTCTTTAATCCAAAAGCATCATCTCTGAAGCATAATGGATGCCTTTCAGCACGGTTATGAAGAAGTGTCTTTGGGGAAATCACAAGAGATGTGTAAGATGGAGGCTTCTGGAAGGCTCACAGAAATATCCTTTCCCACTTGCATAATGAAAGATAGCAAGTAACTTCTTGCTTTTCATTCATCTATTCCAACACAAAAACAGGCGGTGAAAAAGTGAATAATCCCATATTTAGGCAGCACCCAAAAACCAGAATTTGGAAAAAAAAAAAAACCAAAATTGCTTGATGCAATTCACAATCTGTTAAGAAGAGTGAGCACTCATCTGCCTCCAGCTAAGCATCAGAAGCCAAGAAAACGGCAGGAATACTCAAAAGGCAAGGCCAAAAGCTCATAGCTTGCGTAGGCAAGATTGAACCATCTTCAGTAGTTGCAGAAGACATGCAGTCCAAGTATCTCAGGCTGCAGAAAAGACTGAGACCTAGACATAAATACCAGAGTCAATTAAAGGCTCTACAGGTATTCTAGCCCCTAAAAGCCCAGTAGATTAAATATACAAATATAGCAATACAACTTACAGTTCCGACATGAACTACACTGCAAACATACACAAGGATAATCTAACCATGAAAAGAAAGCGGTGCTGAATATACAAGAAACAAAAACCTGTTCTTCTGACAGTTAGAAAACTACAAACCCCAATAAGTCTTCCTGGACTTCTCAACTGTACGTGGATTTCTCAACTGTACGTGTCAATCACTGAATTCCATGACGTGGAAAAGGAAGGCTGAGTATCCACATGACAGATAACTCTGTAACTGAACTCCTGCGGCAAAGAAGGCACTCACTTTGTAAGCTGTGGTTTATCTTCTGCTCTGTTTTATATGATGAGCCTATAAAAAAAAAAACATTTGAGCACTTATCTATATTATTAACACAGTAGACTTGTAGACTGAAGCTCGACTTGGAGAAGAAAATTAAACGTAACATCGGTGGAACTCAGAAGCCAAGTAGCAAAGCATTCTGTGTTATAGGACCTCCCAGACATTCAGTATTTACAGATAATGCATTTGCACGTTATACTCAACAACCACCCGTCGGCATCGTTAGCGTAACCGGACAGCACAGTAAGCACAGTAAGCCAACCCTGAGCTGCACTCTAGTGAACCCACTCATTTTCAAAGTACAACAGAGATTGGTTTAAATATTCACACAAGTGTTTTTCAAAACGTTTTATTGCATTATATTTGGTACCTTATGTTTGACAAAGGAAATTACATCTGTAACTGCAGGAATAAGAAGCTGGTCTGTTATTGAAAAAAAATCTTGGGCCCCTTAAAAGTTACAAAGTCTTGGGCTTGCCTGAAACAACTGAGCAAGAAATATATTCTTAGAAATGTAGGGCTTCAAGTATTACAAACCTGTGACACTGTGGAAAAGTTCCAGAGGTATCTAAACTGCAGCACTTTTTTTTTTTTATCTGCATAACGTGAACAAGGCCTGCTGAGGTTTTAAACTATTAGTCTCTTGATCAGTCAAAATGGTAGTCAGGAGTTTTCCTCTTTGCAACTTCAAGCCATAGTATGTTCTCATTTTGTTTTCACTCTATGTGAAAAATGCATGCTACCTTTCTAATTAGTTGGTGCCACATCACAGTGCATAATTTTATTTGGTTCTTGCATTACAGTTTTAAAAAATTTGGCCAACCTACGCTGATAGGTTCATCTCGAGAACAGCAATGATTCTCCTCACCCCAAACGCGCCCCCCCCGCCTTAGTTTACTTCAGAGAGAAGTAGTTTTAACTGGTTCCTTCGGTTAAAAACTGTGGTGCAAGAACACCAAACTGATCGTGTACAGTGAATTTCAGAGACACAACAAGCTTATTGAACACACTATGTTTCTTAATTCTGCTTGATATCCGTATGTCCCAGCACCCACAACATAACACGTGTGTTGCAGGTTTCTCTGTATATTCTGATTCACATTGCGAACTTCCTATGGACAGAATCATCCCCGTATCAAAATCAGTCAGATGCTAAAGCCCCACCAACTCTTTGTGCTCAGTGAAAGAATCCAGTGCTAAAACAGCAGTTTTGCTGTCTGAGATAACAGTAATCTCACAAGACAAATTTAAAGTAATATTTCTGCCACACACCTGCTCTGAGGGCTATACGCCTTCAGATTTCATATAAATTAGTTTAAAAACATGGGTAGGTAGGTAAGGAGAAGGGGTTTTTTCTTCAATTTCAGCAGCTCTTAATTTTTAAGAAACCGAACAACCTCTATCCAGTAATATGTTAGATATTTTATATATATACTTTGTCAGCAGGATAAAAAAAAAAAGTAAAACTATTTGAAGGCAACATTTTTTTTTCCTTCTGTTCTCTGTGTACGTTAGAACAATTCAGCAGGTGCGTGACAAAAATATTATACACCAGATATGGTCCAATGTAATTTTTTTCCAATAAAGTTGTTCATATTTCATTGGCCAGTTCTTCAGGTTCTGCAGAACTATCTCCATTAACTGTGATCTTCATATCCTCTTCATATCCAGGGGGCATGAAAGCCAAAGCATAAGGGAAAAGCTTATGACAATTTGCTCTGTAGGTTTCAGATGCTTCTTTACAGTCTCCAAGGCTACCGTCACATAAAGCTTCTAATACCTCCATACAAGTCTAATTAAAGAGAAAAACAAAGAAGTGTTACGGTTTCTGAAACATTCATCTGAACACTCACAGACCAGAAACACAACAAACTCCAAGGACAGTTTTCAGGTTTCTGTCAATACCAAATCACATTTAACCAGACATAGCACTGAATACCAGTGGAGTCCCATTCGAAATAATGCCGTTGAGAAACGGATTTAAAAACCAGCCAGAAATCTTGACTGAAAATGAAAATACTCATTTGTCACCTGTTCCTTAGTTTCCTAGAAAAATGTGATCCTTACTAGTTGGCAGCCAAGAACCAGGCTTACTTGCAACTAAATGTGGGTTTGGGTTTGTGGTGCCCCCCCATCCCCACTCTTGGGATACACTGAACATTTCAGCAATACATAACATGCATCTGAATTTTAGTGTTCACAAATAAAAGCAATTGATCCAGAATATATACCCTAATTTCCCCAAAACGACTTTAATGAACGTGCTTTTAGATCAAATTGGAAGAATTGTGGCATACGATTAAAATGTAAAAAAAGCATCAGCTGAATAACCGTAATTAGATGTGAAAACATTTCTGGCAGGGAACCCTCCCCCCTCTTTTACATTTAAGGATATGTCACTGAATGTGTCTGTAACTGGTGAATCAAACCAAATTGCTCACACATCATCACATCCTTGAGCTATATCTGCAGTTTCAGATCCATTTTTGTTCATGATTTAGAAAAGGGAGATTTCCTGCCCACCCCCCCCATTACACTCCAAACATGAGAAACAAACCTACTGGGCTTCACTAAAGCCCAGCAGCATTTAACATCCGTCCCTGTCGTGTACGCTAGCATTAGCACAAGCAGCTAGTCTTTTTCCACTCCTCTGACATTTACTATAGCTTTTATTTGTTCTGTGTATTGAGATTAACTGCTTTGTCCTCCTGTTATGGGGGTATGAAGTTCTCTTCAACAACCCCCTTTCCTCACATTTGCTCTTTGCGACACTGGTGTCCGCAGAAGGTCAAATGTATCCAGATTTATACCTGCAATGTGCCCCAAGACAGCTGGTCTTTACTAAAATGAAATGTAATAAATTAGATCTCTGCACACAAGAATGCCTTTCAGTGAATGCCTGGACTCCTTCAGATCCCCAGTTTTCTAGGGTGCTTTCAACTTCCCATCTACAAGCTTAGCAGAACTCCCAGCTCTTTATGTTGACACCAAGAACGCTTCAACTGAACTGTTTCAGTTTGATCACGATGCTGTGTATATCTTTATACACTGCTGGGTCAGTAAATGCTTCTTGTAGTCCGACCCAGGTAACACCTCTAAAACAACCAAGCGGTTTTGGTTATATTTTCATCTTTCCCCAGTCCAGTTCCAAGAATCCCACTCTCAGGCAAAAAACATAGCTATGAGGCAAAAAGAATGCTGCTGAAGACAATTTAACTTGTTCTCTAAGTCTATTCATGGTTTATCCTAAGCTCAAACAGTAACACAAAAAAAAAAACTCTAAGCAAGAAAATAGTTTATGAAGACTGCTAAATAGGTAGTTAGGACATGAAAGACATGAGTTTGTGTCCCATAAGCAGATCAGCTAGAGAAAGAATCTGAGTTCTTAACATCCTAAGCAAGTTTATAAATCACAGCAAATTGTCTCATCTCTTTTTCCCCTCTGTTTTGTCCAAAGCTTCTATTGTGAACTGAAAATCCTTCACAACTAAAGTTCAGTTAAGCCCAGTATATTTCCAAAGGAATTTTTTTTTTGAAAAATACTGGTTTTTGCCCATAAAAGAATAATTTTACTAGGAAGTTCACCGATTTTACTTGCAATAGATCTAAAAAATTGAGTCCCCAGACATAAAGAGTCCAATAAAGAAATAAAGTGCCAGGGGAACTGAGAGAAAAAAGATTGTCCTTAAGTTTGCACAGCCTGACAAGGAATTTCTCTAATACTTAATTAAATGTGCTGGACACTCTCACAGTGATGCCAAAGGAAACAGTTTGACTGGGATACAGAAATGGTTTAGAAATGACTAGAGAAAAGAAAGGACATTTTATTCCTTATCTGCTTTGTTGAATAAGGTTCTGTCAGTGTGCAGTCACAGGGAAAAAACACCATGGATTTATTAATTCTTTTTAAGAAACTTAGGAAGATGCTAAAAAAAAAAAAAAATTACCTTCTCAGATAGTTTGAACTGCAAATGAGAACTGACTGCCTTCCCAGATGATGGTGGGGGAGCACGGTGGCAGTGGCACAGGGAGATTATTCCACAACCACCAGAATGGAGCACAGTTTTAAAATTTAACAATCTTTTTACCTAACTACATACTAAGGCCAAAACGTGTATCTGCACCTTTTATTAAAGCTACGGTAGTTCATACAGCTTGCAGGCAGATGAACATGGAAAGCCTTCACAGAGCCTGAGCCACTCCTAAGTCCATCTTTTTTGTGAGAACAGTCACCTGTGTAACAGCTGAAGCTTGGACAGACTATGACCTTTTCCTCTTGGGCAGCTTTAGCATTCTTTGCCACATGAATTCTGTTGTGTTTAACAAGCTTCCTCCTTACCTGCAGCAGTAACAGCTAGCTTGGTTAGCTTGGTATTTTCATATTATGACAACGCTAGATTAATTTCAATGTGTGAAAAGGACATGAAACATTTCAGTTCAGATGAACCTGATACCCCTTTCTCTCACATGACAACCTGACCTCCTTACTTTGAGGCACAGCAACCGTTTCAGCTTCCTCTCGCCTCTGTAATTTGCACAAAGTTTCCCTAGATATACCAGAAGTTGTTTACAATTTATAAATATCTATTACCTGAAGATTTCTGTTAACGAGGGATTCATCCAGGGTCATTGCCAGCTCCACTGCCCTTTTCTGACTGGAAGGATCTAAATAGTACATCATTTTGGCAGCTATGGGAGGAAAAATAAGCTTTATCACCCAGTGGATAACAAAAAATGTCTTATATACAAACACAGAGATAACATCACTAAAAGTCGATGCTGAAATGTAATATGTGGTCACTATTAACAGACAGCCTTTCCTAACAGGTAACCAGCACCACCTAAGCTTCTCGTTAGATGTAACAATAGCTCTGGGTGTTACTCAGCTCGTGAGGCCCCAAAAATCTGTATTTTAGCAGCATATAGAAAAAAATTAAAGAAAACCACAGACAGCCTGCTCGTCATGTTGTCACAAAAACACAAACCAAGAGAAGAAAAGCATTCTGATGGAAGGAGTGATTTTTACAACACAGGTGCTGATACTGAGATGCCACTGCTAAATAAGCACAGAAAATACAGGGCAGAAAAAGGATAAAGGCAAAATACCTGATAACCTATGTGGTAGTGAGTCATAGTTCTTTTTAAGGAAAGCTTCATTGAAGTTCTTTGGATTAGTTGCTCCAAAAAGCCGATTCATTTCTTGGTTTAATACTGTTCTAACTACATCCGGCAGATCCTTACTTTCAGATACTATTGAATTGGAAAAATAGAAGTTAATTGATGTGAGCACAGGTAATCACAGCAAGATCTACTTTATGCATTTATTGTAATACTTGTCACATTTACGTTATTAATATAATTTTAAAAATTCAAAGAAAGATGCATGACATTTGAAAAGGTAAATAACTGGTTCCTGGAAAAAGCTTAACTGTGACAATTTTCTGACGCTTAGAAAAAGCCAAAGCTTTCTTACTCCAATATACTCTCCCCCTTACTGGTTACAGTCTATCAGGCTAAAAGTCAGAGGTCATACAAGTCTGTTCTTACATGTGTCTAGTCTGCAGCCATCAACACGTAGTGTGACTTTTGGGGCAAAGGAAGGGAGAGAATCCTTCCAACCTCTAAGACAAAGAACAGAATTCTAAGCCTTCTCCTCACACCCAAGGCAGGCTGCCAGCAGAAAAGCCAGATTCTCCACTCCACGGTTGCCAGTACTTCACTCACTCTTTTCAGGGGTTCACCATACTACTCAGTCTTAAGAAGACTTACTGTTGGAATAACTACTAAATCCATCTGCAGTCATAACAACATATTTCAATTTAACATGAATCAGTTGTTTAAAAGGCTAATACATGTACTAAATATTTTTAATTAATTGTCTATATTAATTAATAGTCTATAAACTAGAAGTCAATGGCTGCATGCAGGTTAGATATCATCCGAAAGCACGTACAGTTGAAGTCCTATCAAACAGATACGTACCACTGCTGAAGAGATGAATCATACACTCGTGAAGCCAAGGATGACTAGAATCAATAGCAAAGGCTCTCTTCACAGACTGAAGCATCAGAAGGAACTTCTCTGGAAAAGAAAGTGTCAGCACATGTTCAAACACCTGTGGTCGGAACTCACTGCATTACGTTCCAGGAACAGTGTTTGAAATGAGAATGATCAGAAGGAAATAAAGCTGAGTGTACGGCAACAGTGTTTTCTGCCTAATGGGTGTTTATTTAATCAAGTGAATTCAGTCTGTTAAACTAGTAAGTAAATTTGAACCTAGAAAGTTCTCAAAGCATGATATTTAACTGATAGAGGAATTCAAAAGCATTTCAAAAGACCAGTTCTCAGTAGCAACTACACACCACTTCTTTACAGCGTGTAGTTCTGCAAACTACAGATACAAACAAGTAAGCAAGGCAAAAGCAAGCTGGGAGAATTAAATACAGTCTCACGGCTTATCATTGTAAACACAACAAAGAAAGTGGATAATCACCAAATGTTCCAACTTTTTTTTCACAGACCTATCATGTCTGGGGTGTCGGTCCAATGGGAAGTTGTGTGGGACCAACTCCTCTTATCAATAATTTTTGCTTAAACTAATAGACATCTTCATGAACTGGGAATTGCTTCCTTGCATTAGTTTTCTCACCTACCTTTTCGAAAATAAATTTCGAAGGCAAAAAGATGCGTCTCTATTTTGTTCTTCACTAAATTCTTCAGGGGCGTTAAAAATTTAATGGCTTCTTCCAAAGGTGCTTCAACCTACAGATTTGAGGAAGTGACACACCGCTGAGTCACAAAGTTTAAACCTAATAACTCTACAACAACAGAATTAGCTATTTCTGAGTCACACCAGCGAGTTACTCTCAGGGCAATGCCTAAGATGCTTAGAACCTCTTCTGTTACAAGTTTTACATCTTTCACTCAGTATTAGTCTAAACACATACTGTCAAGTCTAAAAAAATTTGCCTTCTGATGGTTACAAATGACATTTTCCTACAGAAATACAAGTCTTTGCCTTCTATCATACATCAGGAGTAAATGCAGCTGCAGCTGAACCTGCATTGTCATGGGCAGTACAGCTCCCCCGCCAATTCATACACACAGGCATGAGATGTTGGTAAATGGCCTCTTTATGCCCATGACAGAGTCTGTTCATGTGAGCTTCAGCAGCCAGGTCACAGCAACATTCCCAGCCAAGGTTCTAACAGCAGCCTGAAGTAACTAGATACGGATCTCAGACTCCTGGTCTTAGCTAGCATAATCCAGAGAGTGGATAGCTTTAACATAAATTAATTCTGTGCAAGAATTCTGTACAGACAGATCTCTCTCATCTGAAGCTTAGGGATAATTTGAACGAGTCTATTGTCCTTCATATTTATGTTTTTATGAACATAAGCTACTAAGAATCAGGTACAGACTTTAATTGTTGTCTGTCAATAACAGTTTGGTAATGTTGAAGCAATACACTTCATTGCATGTAACCGAGTTGAAGACAACAATGGATACCTTATGGAGTGCCTGCTAACCAACTACTACAGCAGTTTTCATTAAGAAACAGCTTAATTTGTATGTGCTGTTACGAGTTTGCATACACAGTCACAACTGTGCACTTAAAACTATTTGGAACCTATAATAAAACAGATTTCCAAGCTATGCCTTCAATGCCACAGCTACATACTCAAAGAATTCCAGGGGCAACTGTTTCGGGAAAACTGCAAGTGACCAGCTATGGCAGGAATAGTCTTCTGGCACTAGAAACCACATGAATTTGGAATGTCTGTATCACCATTCTGATACTAAATTTGGAATATAATTAGGGAGCATTTGCCAAAGGAATGCATTACACAGCTGCAACTACTCCCTATAATCTTGGGGACTGCCTTGATTTTCCTGGGATATCCCACGACACCCCTCTACTCCAGAACTCAATTTCCACACGTGCCAGTGCAACCATTTCAACCTTAACTCACACGGCTTTAGAGTGCTGCTTCTTGCACCCAGGGAGATAAACTATTGGAATACTGACAATATTCTTAAATGACTCGTCAAGTTTTTTCACTTTCTTCCTTGCTACAGAGTGATATTCACTGTCTCAGCTTTCAAATATCACCCCCTCAAGAGCGAGTAATACTCATTACACGTATAATGTGAAAATACCAAATACCGTACCTACCAGGGCTTGGATACTAACACTACTATTACTATAAATTATTTTTTCTAGTGTGTGAATATATATTTATATATATTTATTTTCATTATCTTTAACCACATTTTTCCAGTGTTTTCCTGCTCCTTAAAGGCACAACTTCTAGCACAAGAATAGTCTTCCATGTCACCTCTCCTTTATATATCTCTCAGTTCTTAATCCAGATACCAAAATTAATCTCAGTTTAGTCTAGTATTATTTCCAAACAGCTTCTTTTTTTCTCCCCATTCAAAACAAATCCAAACAAATGCTGTTAAAGCATTCAGTGTTTCAATGTCTCCTCTATGCTTAATAAATAAAAAATATGATGGGACATAAAGAGCGAATGATAATCACCTTACATACAGAATAGAAAGACTTCCATCTGATCAACTAGAAACAGGGTACAATCAACAAGTTAGTGCAACACTCCAATGAAGATAATTCCACCTGTAGCAAATCTCTAGGACCTCAATCACTGCCTTTGAGAACTAGGCAGAAAAGCTGTGATTTCATCACAACAGTATATCCAAACTATTTCTAGAACAGAATTCTTTTTAAAGTGCTGTGCATGAAGAGAAGCCGTACAAAAAACGAACAAGTTATCTGAACGGCTTTCAAACCTATGTGTGTCCACTGTCACTTTTCTGGAAATTTCTAGGACTTCATTATTACATTGGTAAGCACCTTTGCCAACTTCTCAGGGATAAGTTCTTCTTTCGGTCCTCCGATTTCTTCATCATCATCATCTTTCTTCTTTTTCTGATTCCTCTGTTGCTTCTCTTTCTCAGCATTCTTTTTCTCCTCCTCCAGCTGTGCTTTCTTCTGCGCTCTTCTCTGCTTATTTCGTAGCTTCTTTAGCTCCTTGTCAGACATATTCGCTGTACACACGCAAAGGGCAAAACCAGACAACGTTGATGTCTAATATTAACAGCTTCAAACAGTTGTCAAACACCATCAACATCTTTAAACTGTATCCACTACCTAGTCACGCTGCCATTACATTTTTAAAAGCTGCTGCTGCTTCATAATGCACAAATTCCTTTGTGAAATCAGGGCAATAGGAATTAGAACAGTTTAACATGCTGAGGGCGGGACAAAGCAATTACTGCATGTCCCCACAAATCCACTACCAAGAGTAAGAGTGCACATCAATACACATTGATTTATTCCTTAGGCATTACACAAGTTATGTTTAATGTAGTAATTAAACAGTCTAACAAAAATAAGGTGAAATAGTCACACTTCAGCATAGGCAGTTCCAGCTTTGCTTTTAATGCCCTACAGACATCATACACTTGACTCCTATTCAGATCCTCTTCTCCCTCCAATTAAAACATGGAGAATTAATTTAAAACACATCAGAAGGTGGCTTCAAGAAATTCCATTATACTCCTACTTGTCTTAATTTGAACCTGAAGCCACACAAATGAACCAAGATGGAATATTAAAACTTGACAAATTTCTCTTGAAGGATTTAATAGCCTCTATTCGTATCATTTAAGGTGCCCCAAGCCATAATCACTTAAGTTGCTATCCAACCAGATATGAGAGGAAAAAAAAAGATACTAATGGATTTAAGCATTATTTTTACATCAGAAGCAAGAGATAATAAAATTTAAGCTGCTACTTAGTCAAATTTTTGCATACGGATAAAATGCTTATAAAGAGCTACCACCAAGCACACCTGCTTCAATCTTATTTCATGGACCAATAACCATGATACAAACGTTTCTTCTCAAGAATTACAACTGTCGCTACAAAAAACATCACTGGTTTTTAATTACCACAATAAAAGCATTTATTAGTTTAACTTTCGGCAGAACATGTATTTTTACATGCAGGCCAAGTTACGATTTGCCTACTTTGAGTTGTGACAAAACTCTTATTACTGCCAACTGTAAGAACGCTGGATCTTCGTGAAACATCCACTAATTAGCAAAACTGCACGTTCAATAAATCCTGAAGGTTGAATACCTGTATCAGCCTCGTGTTCTTTATTTTCATCTGTTAGGGGATTATCATGAAGTTTCAAATAGATCTCTATGGCAATTCGTGCTGCTTTGAAGTAGAACGGATGTTGTCGAAGCACATCTTCTAGTTTTAACAAGTCCACATAAGATCTAAGGGTGATCTTCCTCATACAGTAAGTGTGAAAGTCAAACTGGTCATCCGTGATTTCTACAAAATGCTAACACAACACAACATCACATGATATTATTTAGCAAGTATTAACAATCAGATACTAACCTTGACTTTTCAAATAAACTCTCCCCAAGGCAATAATTTCGTAAAGGCCTGATGTTAGACAAATACACCCTAACTTTTAGAAACCTGAGTTAACAAAACCCTCTCAAAATAAAGCCATGGTGAAAAGAACAGAAGGCATTCTTAACAATCTCTTAACAGTCACTACCCTCTGACAACTCACAGTTTAAGGGACAAAGATTTTACATTCGTTGTATTTAAACAGCACTTGGATTTTTCTTCTACAAAATCCTGTAATTTTTTCAATCAAAAGTCTAACTTTCACTTCCATTAAATACTGTGGCATTGAACTCCACACTTAAAACCACACATGGTGTAAGAAAGTACTTCCTTTTGTTCAAGTTCCACTTTCCTGATTGTCACCTGATGGTTCCTTGCTGTTGTTTGAAAAGCAGTGAAAAGTCATTACTCTCTTCACTTCTCCATGTACTTACGATCTCATACAACTTCATCCCTAAACTCAGCTGTTGATTGTCAAAGCTGAGGATAAAATAGTAAGCATAACAAGCTAATTGCAGTCTCTTCACGTCAAAGTTACTCCATGGCACATATTTTACTAGCACGTTTTTAAGGTGTGATATTCAGATGTACGCACATTTAAATAATGGAAGAAAAGTACTACTTCTCTAGTCACTTAATTCCCAATGCTGTCCTTTTCACTGCTGCTGCAAACCATCACAGAAGCATTTGCAGCAGTGTCTACAATTGTTACAGGATTTTTCCTGAGCAGCAATAGTTCATGTAAGACCTTTTACTACATTATGCACAGGCAAAGAATTCTTCTCGTCCCTCCTTCACCAATTACACTGTTGAACATGATGATTTACGTGCTATTTTAACACTGAGTATTGAGAAAGTGCAAGTGTTGTCCTTGCACTATTCCCTCCCTTTCTGTGACCATTTATGGATATATCAAACAATGGAGACCCTAGAGAGACACCTTAGTAATCTCCAGGATAAACTCCTTTTCTTGTAAAAGCTGATTATTTGCTCCCACTGTTTTCCCTGCCATGAAGCAGCTATTAAATCCATGAGATCAACTTCCTTTCTTTTTCTGAGACAGTTTAGATCCTTTACAGTGTGAAGGATGACATCAAAAGTGTTTCTGAAATCCAGAACACATTTTATCAACTAGACTGACTTAAGCATAACTGCCACCTCTAAAAGATTTAAAGAGGCACTGCTTTTTCTTACAAAAGCTTTGTTTATGGTTTCTGATCGCAACATATTTGTCTATGTTATTTTTGATCTTTATACATTGGATTAATTGATTGAAGCTGTCATAAAAATAGTAACTTAATTGCTTAGAAATGTTTTTTAGGGTGGCCTAAGTCAGCTCTTCCATTTGCTGACCTCTTCTGGTACCCAAGACAATTTACAAGACTGGTAGTTTCTTACACAAATTCTTTTCAAAGGATTTTACACAACTTCATTTAAAGGATTTGCGTCAACAGAGCATGGTCCTGGTGAATCACTTTGTTGATTTGTTCTGAGAGTATTCCACAAGACTAGTTACCTCTGCTGAAAAGCATCAACGTTGAAATCTCCCTAAGGCTCTCTATTTGCAAAGAGGAGTAGCTTCCTACTAAGTTCTCCTCTCTGAGGACTTCATTTATACCCTCAGATGGCTTTGTGCTAGACCCCAATGTGTTTAAAGAAACCAAACCTATGCTTGTATTATTTTAGAAGGTGTGCATTCAGGTTTTTTTGTTTGCCTTACTATGGATCTGCATTTAAAGTGTACGTATCCCCCCTTTTCAGATACAGTTTCTACTTTAAGAAGTCTTTATACTTCTAATAGCTTCTTTTAAACTGTAGCTTAATATTGTTTCGGTTTTTTTGTTTTTAAGGAGAAGATATTTAATGTTTTTGGAAGTTTTTTTATGTTTGTTCTCTCCCTCTAAAATACAGTGGCTTAACAATAACCAAGACAACATGAAACAAAATCTCTCCTGAAGCTAAATGAAGTATACTCTTACTGCTCAGAAAGGAAACCCATTAGCACAGTAAACTTAAACTAGTGTTTTCCAACCCAGGCAGTTTAACTAGATACGTACTCTCTCAATTTCATGGCATTTCTTAAGTGCTTCTCCAAATTTGTTCATTGCTTTATAAGCTTGCGCACATTCTGTCTGAAACCACATGCACTGCATTTCATTCAAGTTCTCTACTGCCGAGGTTCCTTCCTAAAAGCAAAAAACAGTATTACAGAAACAAAAAAGTAAGTCTCATTCAATTTGCCAACTGCCATTTCTTTTATCTTGTTCTAATTAAAAGCACAAATAAAGAGGCTATCAAAAGAATACTAAATTTCAAAACTAGAGTCCTGAGAGTCAGCAATGCCACGGTTAAGATGGCCTTGCTTTGTTCATTAATTAAAAAAAAATTCCTCTGCGTTCCACTTACTGGAAGAGTCAGAAATACACAATGAATAGCCACAATGCAGCATGAAGAAAAAGGGCAGAAAAGTTCCAGTATGTGACCACTACTAGCAAGCAGTGGCAAAGCAAAAGGAGTGCTGGTAGCTTTGACACCTTCTGATTCAAAAAAAGAGATTACAGTTGTCTTTCAAATCTCGTATTTATATATACTTGCATAGATCTGTAGAACTTATAGTATGCTTTTCAAACTCAATGTCTAAGTCAGTGACTTGGAGTGGATGCAGCCGTTCTGACTTCATCTAGCAAAACCCAGGTTATTCAAGAATAAGCCAAGAGCCAAAGCAGGAACAATGACAGATAATATTCAAACAGAAGGGTAAGCAGGATGCCCCAAACAAGACAGAAAGGCAGTCTTCAAACCAGTCTGATTTAGGCAGCTAAAAATCAGAAAAACTTAGTTCCATTTTCATTATGCTTAATTTAGGCCGTCTTTACTTATTGTTTTTTAATTAAGAAGCTTGTATTTGAGCACTAGACATAAGATCAAAGGGAAATGAAAGAGAGTACACAGAGCAAAAAACTATATTTTTCAAGTTCACTCTTGGGTAACTGGTATGTCTTAAAGCTGCTTAAGGCATTGAGAGAGGTCAATTAACCTCGATCCATAGCAGTTTTGTATTAAAAACTCCACACAAAGCTACTGAGCTTATCAAAAACAGAACTTTTGCACCCTCTGTGTTTGCCTGCACACAGCCTCCATTTCACAATAACCCTTCAGCTTTCCCCTTACAAACACCAGCCCCTACCCCTGTTCTACCTGCCTTACTCCAGGTTTCTCCTGCTCTTCAAGAAAGAGAAAAATGGGAACAAACAAAAACAGGCTTTACTTCCTCAGGTAGGTCCCAATAGCTTGTTCCCTGTCTCCCACTGACCACTAATAAATGATATTGCCAGTATTCTAAAACTCTCCTTTGCCAAATATTCTGGAAAGACTACATTAAGCTGTTCTGACTTTCAGTTATGAAAGAATAACAGCAAGAGAAGTCAATTTAAAAAAGTAACTAACTGTGAGACCATCAAACCTATCAGAATGGGTTACTGCAGGGACAAAAACTGATGCATGAAAT
The DNA here is from genome assembly GCA_009769605.1 of Bucorvus abyssinicus. Classification (NCBI taxonomy): domain Eukaryota; kingdom Metazoa; phylum Chordata; class Aves; order Bucerotiformes; family Bucorvidae; genus Bucorvus; species Bucorvus abyssinicus. The sequence continues at coordinate 11,176,749 of CM020046.1, read as the reverse complement.
TAAACAATCTGCATAATGCAAACTTTTTCTGCCAGCTAATTGGTCATGGGTAAGCAGCTGGAAAAAAAAAAAAAAGGAAAGATACAATATGCAGCTTCTCTTCATCACTGTTAAACATGGCCTTAGGGGTAAAAGCTTGTTTCACAAAAGGAAGACGACGCAGAAATCCTCTCACCTAATAGCCACACAGAAATTTTGTTCCAAGTCTTAATTCTCTAACTTACAATGATTAGGAAAAAAAAAAAAAGAGACATGGGCAACTTTATCTGATCTTTCAAAGACTCTATAGAATCAACATGAAACCCAAAGACTACTTTGAAAAAATAATTTTCTGAGAAGTACTGTTAGGAAAGCAAGCAATCATAGTTGCTCTGAAACAGAACTTAAAGATTAAAGGTGAGTAGAAAGCTAACACAAAAAATTATTCCACAACAGACTAGACCCACATTATTCAAAGGAGCTATAGTTAAATGCAACAAACCCTTGTAAACTTAGAACACATTTCCTCTGCTTCTTTAATGGAGTTTGCTTTCAACATGTATTTTGCACATTTGGAGTTAATAAATCTGTCTGCTGTGTCCAAAGCCTGAGCTTCATCCATCCACCTTGCAGCTTCTTTAATATTTCCAGCATGCTGAAAGAGATAGAAATTCAAGTTAGATTCAGTAATTATCTACTCACTCTTTAATATAATTAGTTAGTTTTTTTAGACATCTTATAATAAACAGCTCTCTTCAGGAAAGCAACAGATCTTCAAAGATAAAAAGCAGAAAAATTACTTTCCCTAATTATGGAATTATATGTCTTTTGGCACTGAAAATAATTAAATGACATTTTGGATAATACTATTCTGATACAATACCATAGCATAGTTGAGAAATCGTTTAAGTAGATAAAAAAACCAGGGGGTAAGAAGAGGTGCAAGCCTTTTAAAGCATGAACTAAATTTATTAGTGTAATTTTTAATATGAAAAATCTAATTGTAAACTGAGAATTCACATTTTGCAGTATATTTATTCTTTATTGACTTAAAAACCTTCAGAGGGGCTTATTCATATGCAATAAAAACCCACGTAGTCCAACAATACCTTTATCTAGAAACTCACTAAAATTCACTACGCAATTTTCCATGGATTCTCCATGTCTCTTGCTTAATACACTGAAGCTTCACACTTCAATGTTCACATCAAAAACATTACAGGAAAGTATAAGCATGTATAAAAGTCTTCCATCGTAACAAATGAATGACCTTGGGTCACTAAGAAGCCAAACTTACCTTGTAGATTTTTGCCTTCACAAGGAAGAGTTCTATCAAAGTGGGAGTACTTTCTATAGCAGCATTTATATATTCTAGAGCCAGGGACGGCTGTCCAATTTTATCATAATGTTGAGCCAAATAATACTGGACCCACAGTAAAGTGGTTGGAGGTTCTTCTTTACCATCATCTGGAAGGAGGAAAATCGAGGGTGGTTTTTTGTGCAGTTATTATTAACACAACACACCAGAAGCAGAGGGCTACAAATATAGCCACTGGAGTTAATTCTGCCTCTGAGGCAAGCTGACAGAGCAGACCTGGGAGTGCTTCCAAACACGTGGGTCTAGGTAAGTTCATCAGCTTCTAAGTCTATGGTTTGACAAGACCTGAGCATATACTGTCGCCTTCTCATACTGTGGTTTCAAGGGAAAGAAAAAGTGAGTTAGTGGGTCAGAAAGGAGTTGCATTTTCTTTCAACTAGTCCCTTAATCAGGGCAGCCAGATGTGCAAGACTGCAGCGCATGACCTAGAGTCCTTATTTAAAAAACTGTTTTAGATGAAGGGTATAGCAGAGTCCTGCTGAACACAAGTGTTGCATGGTGACAATGTAAAGGATTTCAGTACATTCAGCATTTACATGTTTTCCACCCATAGACTTATTTTTAAACAAAACAGGTTGTCTGTTCCAAACCCTAGCTTTAAAAAAAGATTTTGTCTCCACCTCTGCCAAATTTATCATCACTGTTCACCTAAACATATCCTACAAAACATTCCTATGCACAAGTCAATTTTGAAAGCTAGAGAGCTCTGCCTGAAATCTAAAATACTACCAAAGTCTTAGAAGTTAAGTTCACTACTCAATTTTGACTATGAAGCATAGCACCTTGCAGGGGAAAAAAAAAAAAAAAAAAAAAAAAAAAGGGGTGTGTGGGGGCTCTAGTTCTGTCAAAAGGTTCTGATTCTTCAGTTTACGAGATACCTTAACCATGCCATTATGGGCATTTGTTCATTTTAAGGTAGCAGAAAATTATTTATTTGAATGAAATTTAATACCAAAGCAAATACTGAATTGTCCTGAAGTAACACTAAGCCATTTTCTAAAACCAGAGAAGTCCAAACGTGTTTTAAAGGCCTGGACATATTTAAATAGGTATTAAGGGGCTATATATTGTAGCCTATAGCATTAAATTCAAGGGAAAGGTAAGAGGCAACTTCAGTGAGAATTTGAAGTATGACAGTCTTAGCACTCACCGTTTGGATTAAATAACCTGCAGCTTCTTAGAGAGGTTTCATAACCTATCACGAGCTCTTCTATGATTGCCACCTACACATGCAAGACAAGAAGAAAAAATCACAACAAAATCTGTGGGCAAGGCAGTATTTTATTTCAGCTTGAACTACTTGGTGTTACCCAAACTAGTTATTTTTGGTAAAAATTCTGCAGTATCCTGAATTACAATACGTAAGGGAATACACTCGATCTCACCTCTCTTGTTAACAAATTAAGAGCAAGCCCCCCTCGTTAACACTTATGAGGCTTATTATAATTAGTAAATTTTAGTTTTGTACATTTATCAACTTAGCATAAGGCTACGTATGCTTGTACTTAATTTTGTGTAGATATACTAGGCCATAACATACAACAGTGCTGATGGACAGAGCACCGAAGAAAAAAAGTTTCCTTCATCTCTTTAATGCATCACAGCTACCAGGTAGAACACGTAAAAAGTAGGGGAAAAACCTACCTTCTCCTTGTCTTTATATAATGACCTCAAAGTATTGAAGACTGGTGGGCAACCTTTGCTGAAATTCATCCTTAGAAACTTGTCCAGACATTCCTTAAACTTTTCACCTTGAGAGGAAAAAGACCTGTTGGTTTTGTTTTACCACACATTACTCATCAATTGCAGACCGTTCATGCTGTTAAAACATTAGTACCTAAGATTAAACACAAGTGTTGATTGCTACCTGCTCAGCAAAAATGCACTTACCCGACAAAAAGTTTAATGGTAATCTTCGTGGAACTAGTCCCCTTGGGTATTTAGTCCAGGCCTCTTCATAGATCTTTAGCCTCTCCATCATATTAGCTGGAACAGAATTTTAGATTTTACTTTTTCCTTCCTTTTTGGCAAGAAAGGAAAAGGGGTTGGGGAGAGGAAGTGATTTATATCTGGTTAAAAAAAGAAACAGAATATATAGCAACCAATGGCTATATACCTCCTAAAGAATATTAACTTCCATTTTACTCTTTTAAAAACTGCTGTACATGATTTCAGTATCTGTAAATTCCTCTGCCAGCAGTGGAAGACTAACTGCTTATCTCTCATCTTAAAAGAGTTCCTGCCTTATCGCTGTGCTAAAATCTTCAACAAAGAAACCCATTCGGGAGAATCATGCCTGTTTTTCCAAAATGTGTATTACCTACAACATAAAATTAAGAAAACAGACAGTAAAGGGAAAAAAAAAAATCTAAATTAAAACTGGCTTCTAAGAAATAAATTATCTTCTTTCAACCACACATGAAGATTACTCCATTATTTGGCTGTTGGTTTCGTTTTAAATAAGACAGGGTAACAACAAGACGAGAAATACTTCCAGCCTTTCCTAAAAAGGACAATACGTACACACTAAAGTAAAACTTGCACAAGGACATTTTAAAGTAATAGTTTTACTATTTCAAGCAACACAAGTTTTGGATACATATATAATTCTGAACGTGCAGAAACAGTTTATTTACTACAACATATCAAATCATTACCTGGTTTAAGTGCCTTTTCTAGGCCTTTGTAGTAGGCCCAGTTTTCAGGATTTCTTTCTTGCAGTCCTTTGTAGACTTCAACTGCTTCTTCAAGTCTGCCAAGCTGAAGCAGGAGTTCTCCTGTGTGAAATCCAGCAAGTTTTAAATTAAGGTTACAGGGCACTGAAGCAGCATAGTATTAACCACTCTACAGTAAAAGATTAGATAATCCTTAACTCCAGGTAGATTCTAATGTCTTAGAAAAAATGATCACAGTGGCATCACAAACCCACTGACAGATATGCTTTTACTTTGACAATAGGTGCAATTACGATCAGATTCTACAACTCGGCCAGTAACTCTTGAAACTTACTTGAAAATTTAATGTTATAAGCAAGACGCACGTATTTTTTTCTCATTTACTGAAGTGACTGGTTACTTTAAGTGCAGTTTTTACTACAGAAGGCAATTAAAAGCAGTACATGGTACTTCACGTATATAGCATCTTGAAAACCAAATTGAAATTGCAGAGCTGCAAATAAAAGAATGATTCTTCAGTCCAGTATTTCATAAAACTAACTTCCATGTCTTAAATCAAGCCATTGATCTGATTAACGAATTACCAAGATTCTGCAAGCAAGTTTCCTTGTAATGATACTTCATTACAAGACACAACTGTTAAAAGTAAAGTCTAGATCTAACAACTGTATAGAGCATCTTTGCTGATGCTGGCGTTGCAAAAAATCCATTTCCCGTATCACAACAGGAAACCTATTTTACCAGGCTTTGCTACTGCCCAACATTAGGCACTGAAACATCACACTCCAGAGGTGATACAGGCTCATTCTAGATTAAGGTAAGATTTTCTCATCCTGTTTCAAAAGGAAAATGCAAGTCAGTGTTAAATCTCTTCTTCCCGATGTCACACAACTGACACCTAGCTTTTTCAAGAGATGCTGCTTCCTGCAGATAGGGCAATTTGTATATCTAATGCCAGGGAAAACACCACAGTTCACTCACTGAAAATGACAGAATCTGGAAAATAAACCAAAATTCTCTCTCTGAGGTGAAAGTTGTAATTTTCACCTAATGGTGACAAATACCAATATTATTGTCAGTGTTTCTCAGTTGTACTTCATCCACAACAGCTTTTGTGCATGCATATAAAATTCACAGACTACATTTTATTATTTCTTACCAGATTTTTCTGTGGTATGCACAGCAGCCAAGCTAGATCTAACACCACAACGGGAGCTGTGCCTGAAAAAACTCATCAGTTGTACCCTGTTGAAAGTGCACAGATTGCAGAATACTTCCATCCTTTTTTTCTGGTAACTCGCTAGAAGGTTTTGTGTTTTGTTTTGGGGTGGTTTTTTTTTGTGAAGCCCTAGTTGGAAATCCTATTTCGGTACTAGCCTCGGACTTTCATCAAAATCTTAAGAAAACATAGTATGGCAAAAGATCTTTCAGATAAAAGGTATTATTAAAAAACCCCCTCACTCCCAAAAGCAAAACTCTTGCTACTACATCTGGAAAATGGTCTGTGATAGCGTAATCTCCACCTCCATTTCCATTTATATGCAAACCAAATAACATATTCAGCAACTGTGGAGAGTCACGTGCAATCATTTTCCTTGAAGAAGTACCACATACCTTCCCTAATACCGTCACTACTCAATCCCAAGGTTCTTCGTGCGGAACAGTGAGATTTCTGTCAGCAGGAACAGGGAGCCAACTACAACATCTACATGAATAATACTGCAGAGTAAAACAACCTTTCTTCTCTTTGCTTCAAGCAATCATCCAAATAAGATTCCAGTGTGGGCCAGTACTTTCAACAGACTGGAAGTTTCACAGGAAGGACTATACAACCATCAAGAAGCACACTTTGAAAACGTGTGCCTGTTAATAGAGCTGCTAAGACTGAACTTCTACCACTCTGCAATTCCAGCTATGGAATTTAAGATACACTATTATATTGCTCTGTTATAATGCTATGCATTAGGAGTATAATAATACAGTAACAGAAGCCTACGTTGGGTTGCCCAGCTGAAGAGCTTATTTCCATACACTGCAAGAGTGCCTGAGTATTATTTAAAGCTACCTGCTTTGCCAAAGATGATCTGGCCCTTTCAGCAAGTGATCTCCCTGGCAGAACCACTATCACAGCTGTAATAGCATGGGTCTGGGTACACTACTGCAGCAGAATTTCAAAACATCAACTCTTGTCAACAACTGTCAGCTCAGAAGTTTCATAACAGCACATCTGTACTCTACTGATGTCTTCTCAACCGGTAAAAGAGCACGATAGGGATCGAACAGCTTCAAGACAAGTAGGGCCTTACCACAGCAGAATCAAATAAATTATAACAAAAACCAATCAAAGATGAAGTTCCAAAAGATGGGGAAAAAAAATGACAGTACAGGCATTCCATGGTATACCATACATTTAAATGTATATTCAGAAAGTAATTACCTTTAGTTTCTTCAACAGCCAGTTTATCACAGATCTGCTTTTCATAGGTACAGAGATGCTCCAAGGCTTCTTTAAATAGTCCTGCCTCCCGGAGGACTTGATTTTGATACAGCAGCAGTTCGCTGTACTCATAGTCCACTTTATCAGGTGATGTCTACAGAGGAAAGCAAGACACCGGAGCAAGGTCAGCCTTCTAGGATGCATTTGGAATTTAATTCATTTGATTAAAGAAACTGAACAAAGTTTTCACACTGTGAGAGGAAGCAGTGTCTTATTTTTGGCTTAAGCAGCAATCCATACAGGAATTTCCTCTTACCTGCTGTGTCTTCCTAAATTCCTCTAAAATTTTTGCTGCCATTTCATAGTCTTCCAGTAGATGATAAGCAATAGCATAACCAATCCATGATGCCCGCTGCGCAGGTCGAAGCTGAAGCAACTGGTATCTTGTTTCCTGCAAAAAAGTAGCTATTAATTTTCCTGGCTGTATTCTGATGCTCTGTAGAATCCATCAGGCAATACTCTGCCTTCAGCATTCTAATATCTAAGGAGTGTCACTAAAAATTAGTTTTCTATATGCAAATGTAATTTTTTTTGAACCAAAAGAAAGAATAAACTTTAAAACACTATAATGGTCTTGACTGAATAAAAAAACACCCTCACAAAATAACACACCGTGTCCAATTGAATACTGATGAGCCAGACTAACTTCGTCAACGTATGACTCACGTGCTTTTCCTGTCTTACCACTCATGAACAGAATGCAATTAAGGATAACTCTGTTTGAGTTGCAGGAACATTTACTATATACTGGTGTTTCAAATTCACCTTGGAAGAACATGTCTGTTAAATCATTACAAGTGGTGTTAGGCAAAATAGGTCATGAAAGTGCATCCCTATTCTTTGGCAAGAAGATAATTACAGCTGGAAGATGCAACAGCTTTGCTTAGTATCATACAGTTTTAATCTAAGGAGAAAGTTTCTACTTGTCTTGTTACAGACTCCTGAAAGGCATCTTCAAGTAATTTAAAATAAAGGGAAAAAGTTACTACCTACTAAAAAAACTAAACAGTCAAGAGGTAGGTGTTAACAAAGAACTAGAACTAGTTACAGCAGTTTGACTAGAATGAAGATCACTCAAAATATTATGAAGTAGGAGAGGGTGGAAGTTAAAGTGAAGAAAAAAACAATAGAAACAACCAATGGATGCCAAACCACAACCATATTCCTGGTTTTGAGAGTAAATTCACATTCTTCAGAAACCAGCATAGGATCACTCCTGAGTCACTAGCTTCTAAGCATGTTAACATCTAACTCTTAATGCATTCTATAACCACGTGTTCCCTGCATGTTTAACAATTATGCATTCGTATTCATGTTTATCCAGAGGCCAGGAGAACATACATCTGCAAATGAATTTTGGCATCTATGCTGAGTTTTGGCTTTCTTGTCTCAGCAAGGGAGGAGTCAAATTTCCAAATTACTAATATGAGAAAACATAGTGATTAAGAAACATCCTAACTCAGCAAAAAGTTCACTGAGAACCTGTGGTAGCTGATGGCGCCACATGGCTCTGACAACAGAACTTGTTCTTGGCATACTAACATGACCTAATTTGACAAGGAAATAATCTGTGGAGAGACCAACTAATGTGTTCTAACAACCATAACTTTAAAGGGACAAGCAAACCTGAAACAATGAAGATCTGACGTAAAACATTATCCAAGGTCTCTCAGGTAAAAATCTCAAGTTTTTGTTTTTGGTTTTTTTTGGCAGAGAAAAGGAATACCTTATTACTCCAGTCTACATCAGCTGAAAACAAGACAAGTTTCCATGCACAAAAAAAATGTAATTTAGTGGCAACTATGTTTTGGGTTTTTTTTTCCCCACCTAATTGCTGTTTGAACTATAAATACTTAAGAGTGGTCATTGCCATCTTTCTCTGGATGGCACAGTAAAAAACAAAGAACTCTTTAACAGCCATGGTTCTGTCTAATCCTAAATGAGCCATACATTTGTCACAGGCAGCAGCTACGACTTAGTCTGAACCACATAGACATCTCTGCAATATGCATATTAAACAGAAGCTGCTGCTACTTAAGAAATAAAGGTATTGGCGAGCTAGACAACAGCTTGCCATTCAAGAAGACAGAAAAAAAAATAATCTAACTACATTAGGAGTAGCATTTGTAGAGAAGACAATAGAAAGTTTGTATTGTTCTCAGAAGCACCACGGCCATGACGCTATCACTACAGACAACTGACACAAGGCAGCAAGTAACTGGGTGCTGCAGTAACAGGCAGAAAGAGGGTTCCAGTCTAAGCTGCCAAACTGCATTCAGCTTTACTATGAAATAAATAGAAGAAAACATGATAGTAATCTAAACATTTTAGTAATTAAATCAAGAAAGAAAAGGACCATTCAAGAGTTCTGATCCACCATCTTACAGCTCACCGGGCATTTAAGGAAATATTTGGACCCAAAGGAGCTGTTAACTAATGCCTAAGTTGGCTAGGAAGCAAAACACAAAGTTTCATGCAGCATACTGCTTGTTTTGTATTGTTCCCTCTTGCCAAGAGAAGCCTGGTGACCGCTGATGTAAAGGAGGAGGGATATATGGTAAAAAGCTATTAAAAATAGAAACTCCTTTGCCTGACTAACTGTCATCTTTGCCTTCTACCTGCAGGAATCCTTCCAGGAAAATAAAAGAAAGACTGACGATTGTTCACAGATGGATTATAAGGCATTAAAAAAAGAAGACAGCAAACATTTCTGCACTGAGCTGAAAAGGAATCATTTAATATGCCATTAAATCTGTATACTTTATAGATACTGCTCAGTAGCATGTCTGCTTTTACTTTCATAAAACTTTGAGCAGCACATAGTTTTAACCCTCTGGATCTAACTCTGCATATTTTTTTAGTGTCATTGAACAATTTGCCACCTTTGCTGCAGCTCCCTAGAAGGTGCTAATAAATGCAGTATGTATACTTACCCTGTAACCTTCAAGATCCCTCATTTGAATCTGTAGCAGAGAAAGATCTCTCAAGATTTGAAGATTGTCTTTGTCCCATTTCAGTGCATTTCTATAGCATTTGATAGCTTCGTCATACTTCTTGTCTGACCTCTGAAGAAGGCCATAGACATGCCAACCTGGGAAACTCTGTTAAGGATTCTACTGAATTTGCACAAGGGGGAAACAGATCCAACATGGCAGTGACAGAACAGTAGGTAAAAAGCTTCTCAGCTGTTTTATAAACAGGCACTAACATTATTACCATCAGTGCAATTCTTTTTCTCAGCCTACAAAGAAACTGCTTGCACACTGAAGGCAGAGAGCTGTTAGCCAGTTGTAAGTATAGGGTGCATATAATAAGCTGGAAAATGTACTCTTCACCTACTGGGGGAGGAAACAAAGTAGTAGGTCCTCTGAAAAGACTAGTTAAGATAGCTTAGACAAAGCATTCTTACGTACTGAAAAGAAAACTTTAAATTCTGAACTTGCAGTGTGAAGCCTAATGGTGTTGGCTTGCGTTGCTTTTCTACAAATCAAGCAGTTGTAGAAACAAAATTTTTCCGTTCATAAGCCAAAGCCCTACTTAAAGGATACAGACATGACTCTTCAAGTCATTCCTTAGGCCTCTACGCACAAGTTCATAAGCTTCCTCTTTCTTTCCTAGACAGTTTAATGTTAGTCCTTTCATCGCCAAAGTTTCTTTAAAAAAAAGGAGCATTAAATGAGCATCAGTTACTAATTTTCATAGTTTTTTTTCAGCTTAATACAGCAACTGTAAATGTACTATAAATGCAAATTTAGACTCATCAGCATCAAGATTTTGCACTCTTTTTTCACTTGGCAAAGTATACTGGCAGATTCTTCACTCAAGCATATAATACACAACAATAAACATTATGCTTTACTTCCACTGAAAAGTGAAACAGCTTTTTATTTTAAAGGCACTAAAAACTGTCTGCTCTACAAACATCTTGGAGAGGTTTTTATTTTTTAACTGTAAAGGAGCATTATGGCTACTCGAGTATTTATTCACTACACTGAGACTTCGACACATCCACTCATGTCAAACCAGTAGCAAAGGAAAAAAAAGAAAAAAACTGTTTCTGGACACTAGAAAGAAACTCTCAGCTCAGTATTAGGAACCAACTGAAAATACAGTGAGGGAGAACATCTTTTTTCTTCTTTTACAATAAGACTCTTCCTTCAGAAAAAGCAGCAGACCACAGGGCTGACCGACGTATACAGTGCCAAACAACACTCAATATCTTCCTTTTGTCTTTCACTTACATGCAAGTGAATAGCAATTTCCCCTGAAAAGTGGCTTAAGCAATGCACCCTTGTATTAAGAAACTTGCACCATGCTATAATGAATATTAGACTTGCAGCATAAAGAATGGCAAGCTCTGACTACTGTTAAGACCAGCGTTTAAAAATCACAAAACTTACCAACAGCGAGTGCTTATTAACACAGTGTGGGTTTCTGGATGCTTTTACTACTTTATGGGCAAAAGGTTAACAATAAAGCACTATAAATATAACACAAGTTATTACTCTATCCTTAAGTACAGGAGAATTAAAAGAGCAGATGCCATTTGGAAACTTACCTCCATGTTCCGCAAACTTTGGGTTTGAAAGGATCTGTTTACAGAACTTCAGCCCATTTCTATACTGCTTATGTTCATAACACCTCTGTTGAAGAAGAACAGAGTACATTTATCCAAAAAATTTGGAGTGAACTTGGCTTAAGCTATCTCTGAAAGCAACCTCTTAGGATCAGTTTGAATACCACATATACCTCACACACCCCCAAACTCTCAGAGCTGCTATACACTAACATTATCTTGTCATATTCAAAATTAAAATGTTCCTCCACAGCTTTATTAAATCCAACGCTGACGACACGCTTGTGTTTGAGTCTCATTTCATTATGCAAGGCGACTGCAATGCAAAATGGCACACGACACTAACTTTTAAAACCAGTTTTACTATTTTACTTCTGTCAATCCACTTCCTGTGCTCATGATTAAATAGAAGCCAAAGGAGGAAGAAGTCACATTGGAAACACCAACCTACACACTTTACCTCAGTTAAACAAACACTAGGAATTTCTTAGGTTTCATTTTACTGTAATATCAATGCCCCAACTTGAGTATAAGAGTAAAGAAACACACGTTCCTTGAGCACAGACCCAGATCCTACAGTAATTAGATGTCATGCATGACAGGATCTCACTGACTCTAGCTGACCATTTCTGGTGGCTGGATGGCTGACAGGAGTGTAAAACTGGGTACAGACAACAGTTTTCAAGTCCTCTTAATTAAGCTGTTGCTCAGGATTCTGGTTTTCCTCACACTGCTCCAAATCAACTACGCAAGAGCATTTGTAAGCATGTATGGAGTTCATCTGTCCTCATCAAAAAACCATTAGGAGAGGGAGACCCAACGAGTCTTCCCATCAAGTACAAAGTTCTAAAACTAGAACTTTAAAAAGTTACAGGAATGTTATGGAAAGGCTTAAAAAAGAAAATGGCATATCTACTTCAACTTCTCTGCTTCATGTTGCTTCTGCACCATGAAAAGTGCTGTTTAGTGTCCAGTTTTCTCTTCCAAAGCACAGATGGAAACACGACCAACAAACTTCAAAAATGTAAAAAACTGGTACACCACTAAGTGGATGTATTATTTTCTGGGTACTAAAGTCATACAGCTGAAACAAAGACCGAAGACCAAGAAGCATCACAAAGCAAAGATCTTGCTCCCCCTTATCCTCTTGCCACCCTCTGGAGAAAGAGAATCATGGGAAAGGAAAGAGGAGGAAGAGGAGAAGGCAGATACTCCGAGAGAGTATCCAATGCTAGATGGACTCAAAGAGGAACATGTCAACAAAAGAACGACAGAATGGTTTGGATTGGAAGGGACCTTTAAAGATCATCTAGTCCAACATGCCTGTCACAGGCAGGGACATCTTTCACTACATCAGGTTGCTCTAAGTCCTGTCCGACCTTGACTCTGAACACTTCCAAAAGACAACTCTCTCTATCACCAAGGACAGGAAAAGTTAGCAGGAAAACCACCTAGCAAAGGAAAATTAGGGGTTAAGGAAGAGGAAATCTGTATAGGCGTCTTTTTTTTATTATTATTTATTAAACTTAACTGGTTATTACTTATACCTTTTCTAGTCATTACCTGCTTTCAAGTAGCTGGCTGAGTCACTCTAATCAGCCACCGGTCAGAGCTGACACAGAGCTTACAGGTGACAACACAACAGGATCAAGCCTTTTTTTCATTTTTTTTTCAAATTGAAGTCATCAGCCATAGAAGTTACCGCCCAGGCCTCCTCCCTGAAAGCAGAACCACCATTTGCTCCCACCTAGGTAGGTGTGAAAGCAGCAAAACCTGCCACAAAAGCAGTGCCGCCAGAGGAACGGAAGAACTCGTCTTCAGTGTAACTAAGGCACTGTCACAAGCAGAAGGAGTACTCTGGGGTTTCGCAATTTGCCTTTAAGTAGTGCTGCTCAGATGCTGACTATCAACATGCAATCTTATCTCCAAACAGCTCCATTTTACATACTCTGAACAACCAGTCTTTCACCTTGAAGTTTAAGGAAAGTCAGCCAAGATAGTATATATGCTAGAGACAGGAAATATTTGCACACAGATTTTTCTCAGAGTATTACAGAACTTCCAATGGAAGATACTTTTTAATAGAGTAAACTCACCCAGAATTGCAACAAATTCTCCCTTTGGGCTGCAGGGAGGAAAAAATCATGAGTTGATATACACTTATGTCTATGGAAAGGTTCCCATCAACCCAGAGAACACTGGATAGGACCAGTAAATTATCCAGAACGGATCACGTACTTGTATCACCTGAAGTACCAAATGAAGAACTAGCCATAGCTGAGTACAACCCCCAGTGAAGTATCATAGGTCTCCATTTTCAGGTGTTTCTAGATCAAGACAAGTTGCAGTGACTTCCTATAAACCATTTTCCCAACCTTTCGAGTTAATACTTCAAGCCTATTTCATTCTGTTAATGGACACATTTCAAATTGTGTCATTTTATGAGTTTCCTTATTCTGTCTATGTATTCTATGTATACATCGCATGTTTTGACAGTGGAAGGAAGGAAACAAATGAAATCGAGGTCATGTCTTGTTCTTCTTCAGAAAAGGAGATTGTTTCAGCAAAGCAGGTCCAACAGCATCACTAAGATTACACTACTTGAAGCCATGCATATACTTATCTCCTTCTCCAAAGAGATTACGGACTAACAAGCTTAAATAAAGCTGTGAATGAGAGGGAAGGAAGCCAGGAGCATAGCATATGCCACCATGGCTAGTACAAACCTTGGTGAACCTGTGGCTTCAAGAAACAGAAACATGGAAGAAAAATCCTTTAAGAAAAAAGAGAGACAGTAAATATTGAAAATGGGAAAGGAAGAACAAAAAGTATAACAGAAGGAGAGGTGAGCATGAGTAATACACAGCCTGGGAGAGAAAATCCTGAAGGGAGTTGTAGTTTCTGAGTAAGGAGAAAAAAAGAACCAGTAATAAAATAGTAATAGGAGGTGGAAATCACAGAAGCAGGAATGGTGACATCTCAATTACTCTTCAGATATAAAAGATTCATGCTTGCTAGAAGCAGAAATTGGTCTTGATGCAGGTAGTTTGTTTCCTCCCAGATGACCAGCCTGTAGCAGTCATTCCCAGGGCTCCGACCCTTACTTTGGGACAGCTGTTCTGCAGAAGTAACATATTTCTCTGTTCCAAAGACCACTAAAAGAGCAGAGTTGCCTCCTCTGAACTGAACTCCTGCACATAAACACTTCCAAAGCCAGCAATCAGACCCTGCTTGTGATGCTTGACAGACAAGTGCTCCAGCTACAGCTTGTGAAATCATGCAATGGAAAAACATAAAAGCTAAATTCTTAAAAAGGTTAAGGCCAATGCTTTAAAAATCTGCCTCTCCATCAGCACTGAATCTCTATTTCACATTTGCTGCTCTTCAAAGCTTTTCCTTTAAAAAGTTACCAATCTTTTAAGATATCTAACAAGCTTTTCTATACTTGCTGTGGCCAGAACTACGGCCTACTCCAAACATTTCAAGATTCTTTCTCCAGCAACTCATTGTTTGTATTTATAGCAAGGAAATAGCACCTGCTTTAATACAAGTCTACAAAGAAATAGTAAGATGAGGCAGACAGAGTGTGACTCCTTCAAAATCAGGCAAGACCATAGCAGGTAGAAGAGAATTTGTAGTTGCACTGCTCCTCCCCACCAAGTATTTATTCAATGGATTTGAACGCATGGCAATTACTAGGCAGAGACTGACAGTGAAATTCTGAGGAACCAAGCTAGCCCATATTCTCTAGAATCCCAAGACCAAGGCAGAAGGAAGGTTCATGCTCTCGTGCTGAGGTCCCTAAACTGTATTAGGGCATCTCTGCAGAATCAGTCTGTGGCCAGCAGATGTCTTACACATACACACAGCTCAGCATGCCTAGTGGGAAGGAACTCCTCTGCATTTCTTCCTTGATGGCTGCTATAAGAAAGGTGGAAAGACTTAACTGTTTACAGCTTACCTACATCTAAACAGCTAGGATGGACTTTGCTCACATCTCACTCCAGTTTTCCGGTTTTGAATCTTCCCTCTCCAATACATCTACTTTCTAAACCTTATTATCAAATCCACAGCTAGTGAACAGGAGTGACTTTGATTTTCAAGCAATCACTTCATTTACCCACAAGGTTATATACAAGGGCCATGCTACTGATAATAGTTGCATTCCTAAGTGCTGCTGACAATAGCATGGATATTCCTTTCACCCAAACTTCATACAATATATAAAGAAAACAATGCTAAATTAACAAATACATTTTCACAAGTGCATTTTAGAAATTTTAAAGCTCTAAGTTTGAAATGTACAGCAGTAGGCTCTCTAGTTATTTGCTACCTGTAAGCAGGCAGCACATTTTACCTCTGAAATATTCCTTCTCTTGCAAAACAGACATTTTTATGGTCAAGTACATATGTTTCCAACTAAAAATCAAGGATAATAGTCACGTGCAGCATTTTGACATGCAGGTATGTACCTCAGCATCAAATACACAGCACATAGCAGACCAGATTCTGCCATGACACGTGAATTATTTTACAGATATTTGCTTCCTGAAGTGCAAATCCTCTTTATCATAAAGCAGCCTTCACGTCCTGCAAGCATTTAATAACTAAATAATAACTGAAGTAAATAATGTAATAGCCATCCCACCTTCAATTTGCTATTTGTAAGACATTTCATAATCACCATGCCGCAGACCAAAGTGTCCTGTATGTTCAGTAACATCAATAGTTAACAACAGCTCTAACTCAGTGTAACGCCAGGAGTTACCATGGGTCTTTACTGGAAGCTTCATAGCACAGCAAACCTACACTACCACCAGCTACAACTCAACTGAACCTTAGCAAAGAATCACCTAGATCACAACACGGAAAACCACCTTTCTAGCAAAGGCACTTGAGAAGATGTGCATGTCCAGCCTACATGATTCAAGAGAGTTTTAAAACCACTTTGCAGTAGTAAAAAAGGAAAGTCTCACACGAGTCCATCCAGGCTGGATTTTGCAGCTGATTAAACCGGTGAGCAGCAGACCCAAGTGTGTCTCATGAGCAAGCTGAAGATAGTCACGGGAGAACAATATAAAGGAGAAGTTGCCTTTTGTCTTCTCACCTGGAAGCATGCAAAACTAGAAGTCCTTCCTCAAGAACAAGTACCAAAGGAAAGAAGGTACCGCTTGCTCCCCAGGCTCACAAACAGGAGCACTGGGGTGTTACTGTTTTCTTTTTTTCCTTACTGGGACCAGCACAGCTAGTTATAAGAAAGAGCAGGGTGAGAGTATACAGGATACAGCAGATCCAAGTGTGTGGGATGGGATTGCATGCCCATTCGCTATGCCCTTTGACCTAGAACAGTAACAAAACAATAGTGTGCAATTTCTATTAAAAAGACAAAATTTTGCAAGACAGCTTGAAGAACTTCTGATTTCCAAGATTACGTGTTTTCCCAGGTTACATTTTGAACTCCCACTTAATGCCAATTTTTTAAACTCCCATATCAGCAAATTAATTGAATTAAACCAAATGCAAACTCGAGTACTTTAAAAAAAAAAAAATGGCAAACCACCAAAAACCCCACAGGAAATCACTTCTCACTGACAGTAACTCTGTTAAAGGAAGCATCCAAATTTAGTCAATGCTATGATGGACTAGCCAAAGAGCATGCTTTTTGTCACCACATGAGTACCAAAATTGGATTCAGCCCCAAGAGGCAGTGGAGATGCAAACTTCTCATCACTGGTCCACTGTAGTCAGCCTCTCTTCCTCAGCAGGGGACACAGCCTATAAAAGGCAACATATTGCAGACTATTCCCCATCATAATCAAGAGTTACCAGATAGGACAACTGATCTACATGTGGGTACAGGTAAATTTTTACTTGCATCTGAAAGTCCCCAAGCTCTGCCAGAACAATTCAGGGATTTGACACGCTCCTAACCTCTTCCCCAAGGATACCTCTCTTCCCCCGACAGTTTGTGAGGCTTGAGCAGAACCAAGGTGGACAAACGCTTTCAACTACAGCAGTGTGCTCCTTTGGGGACTCGGCAGTTTCTCCCAGTAGCAGCCAAGATCACGTACACTTGCGGCATCACATAGCAACTTTGTCAACTACAATGCCGTAAGACCTCTGGCAGCAGGAAGCGTTAGCATACATGGCCTTAGCATTAGTGAAGGTGTGCACTTACAATGCATGACATGCACATCTGCCGCTCCGATGCTATCTATTTCTTCCAGCACAGCTCAGATGCGTCAACTTAAAATACAGCAAGTCCAGGTGCTGCGCAGCTCAAGGCTGTTTTCCAGCACAGTTACTCTCTCTATAGCTAGACTAGACCGGGTCAAGTCACTAAGGTGCACTAATTCAAGCTAAATGTAGTAAAGAAGATTCTGAAAGCTGGAAGCATTAGCAGAAACTACTCACCATGAATTAGTGGATCTTTGAGCACTAACCATATCAAACAGCTCAACAGCTCTAGGCAAAGCTTCCACCACACTGATTCAGTTTCATGACAAATACAACATGTATAAACCTGAGGACTGAAAAAACCCACACAAACCTTACAGGTATGTTAATACTGAAAAACTCTGGGGCAAACTTGCATAATTTTTTTGCTGTCAAATCAAAACCAATCATCCCCTTCCGTTGCTCTGTGGTGTTAATGAACAGAACTGTTCTGTGTAAGAAACAGCTTCAGCAATCGCCTTATTTAAGCACCCAGGAAATCCTCCTCCTGCACAGCCTGCCTTACTTTTCGGAAGAATGACACCTTCATAACTAGCATTGCTTGGTAGAAAATAACCAGAAGAACAGAACAAGTTCAAAATTAAATTAGTTCAGAAGAAGGTAAGAAATGTGTGTACATTTTCATTTAATACCGAGGCAGGAAAAAAAAAAAAAAAAACAACTACGCTCTGTCTATGCTTTTGAGTGGCCTCATTCCTGTATTTGACAAAATCTGGCTGGGAACAGCTGCTGACAAACAGTTACAGCTCTTCTAGAAGTAAAATTCTAAGATCTCACTCACTGAAGCAAGACAATTGCTGAAAAACCCATTGGTCAACATAAGTTCTGTTGGCTTCTATTTGCTTAATCTCTCCTTCTTGAGGAGAATTACCATTAATTTGGCCTTACGAACTAAGATGAGCTGACTTCTGTCCATTAACCTTGAACCCGTACGTTCAGGCTTCACTTCTGAATTTAGAATGCAACTGACTGTACCTCACAAAAGATCCTGTACCCGTAGGATTTGGGCTTTAATGATAATCTGGAACAACTATGTAATTCAATTCAAATTCCAAGGTATGGCATGAAATCCACTAGAGGAGGTTGTTCTGGTCTTAGATGAACATTTCAACTCATAGGTCAAGACACGTGGCGAGGCTACTGACATTTTCCACCTGTGTATTATGCCTGGAATACTCTTCAGCCTTAGCTCTGAGGTATGTCAGATGTTGTCTGTAGCACTGAGCCATTGTGAAATAGTTTAATCGCGGCTAGTAAGGTAAGAAAGGTTGTTCTTCAACATTACAAGGTTTGCTAACTTGTGTGGTATCAGAGGCAAACAGAAATCCTTGTAGCAATTTGCATTGACCTCAGTTTTAAGGGTGGCAATAATTGTTCATTTTTTCTTAACTCCCCATCAGAAAAATTAGAAAAGATGTAACTTCTTATCATCACTCCTACTTCATTGACACAGTGCTGTTGTATAAACTCGAGTGCCCAGAAAGAGCAATCAGCAAAAAATCAGTAAGAGAACCTTTGAAAAACAGGAATACACGTAACTTAATCCAATCTTAACCAAAATAAAGGGCAGTACCATATAAGCTAGATTAAATCCCTTGCTCCAAATAAGATTAGTTTCAGATCATTACAAAAACCACTTTGGGTTCAGTTAAGAGCATCTATAGTCACTCAGCATAAGGCTGGCTAGAGTCTTACAACTGTGAAGAAACTAGGATGTGTTTCTATTAGTAAGCCCTTTATTTTCACAACTGAAACAGGTAAGGAACAAAATTATGCTGCTCCTCAGAAATCTACAGAATATAATCCTGTTTCTACAATTTCTGACAGCTCCAATGACAACGAATGGCCTAATTTGGTGAACAAGCTTCAGTCCCAGCAGATCATTCAAGTGATTCCTTAACGGAATCCTGGAGTCTCAAATGGTCTTGATTTCTTCAGGAAGTTTGAGAAATATTTCTGAGAAACGAGAACAATAACTCTCCTTAAAGCAGCCAGCCTGTTCTTTGCTTCCCTTCCAATGTTTCAACCAAGACATAATTTTTCCTACTACTTTTGGCAAAGCCAAGGTGGTGTATTCCTTTTGGCACAGGAAAAACAAGTGATTGACATCTCAACAGCCAAGATACTGAAAAAGCCTTGTTTGGATTCTATGATTCAGCTGAGAGAGGATGCAGTGACACTCCAATGGTGAGCGGACTTGATTACTGCACAGCCATGCAAATGCAACAGTGATTATATACTAAATGTGCTGATTTATTTTATTACTGATAAAAAGTGAAATTCTGGAAATCAGTCTTTAATCTTGAAACAAGATGACTTGAGATTTCCAAGTCTGCCACTTCAGCAACCTTAAAGTCAGCACCTGAACTTCTGTGAGACAGAGCATTCTTTTTAAAGGCCTGGTGCTAGTGACAGTGTTCGCAAAGGAGAAGCACAGGTCTGTCCAGTTTGAAAGTGGAGGGACGGGGAGCAGACTCTGGAATGAAGAAACAGGAAGATGGCCCAGCAGGAGGGACCTGGCATATTTACAGCAGAGACACTGAAGAGACACTGTTCAATAGGCTTTTTCATCATTAGCAAGTTCCTATATCCTTTGGTAGAACACTTGTCAAAGACAGCACAGAAAGAAAGACGACCAGCTCAAAGATAAATACCCTCAAGCACAGCAGAGTTACTGTGGAAACGACCAACTACAGGTGAAATTCAACCCTCCCGCCTCTTGCAGCAGACACCTTGATTATTCTAACACCCCACTGGAGGACACAGATTCTGGCCGTGCCTAGCACATAAGGTAACTGATACAGAGATGAAAGATGTATGGCTCTCCAGACACCATTGAAGACCACAGACAATCACCAGCCCTGGACAAACGGAGAAACTCCGATCTGCACGCGATGTCATATACACAAGCCCAGACCAGCATGGCATCTCGCTTCTTTTGTATGCTACTTCTACAGTATGCACTAGAGTTATAAAATCAGGAAAACTATTTAAACAAGGCCTGAACACACTTAGTTCCTCACTTGAATTGTTTGTTTGCATCATAAAATACCATGATGTTTCCCTTCTTAAATACTTGGACTTTTTCCTTCCTGCTCAAATCACATTTTAGAGGCTAGAGGCTAACCCCACCAGCTATGGTGAGAAGTATTTTCACCATCTTACTGTGCCATAACATCATGGCTCCAAGAACTTTATCCTCTGCTGCTTAAAGGAACTGAAAAATTCTTCCACATAATACATGGCACCTCTGATAGCTTTGTATTTCATATTTAATACATTTTCAATGTATTTAACTTCTACATCCAAACAAAAACTAATTGGATATTGATTGGGGGGGGGGGGGGGGGGGGGGGGGGGGACCAGAACCAACCACTAAAACCTGAACGTAATTGATAAATTGCACCTGACCAGATACAGTGGCTGAATAATTTGGCAAAATGCCAGGAACATTCATCAGTTATATTAAAAAAAAAAAAAAGAAATCAGCCAACTCTACTTCCTACAACCAACAGTTTTATAGTTGCTTGTAAGAGGGGGAAGCAATGGAGTAAACTGCTTTTTCCATTACTTCATCCAGCCTTCTGGGTACCAAAAGGTCAACTTCTCCATTCCTTTGACTCCCGTGTTTGCTTTCTACCTTTTCCCCTGCCTCCACCTGAATTCTTTGAGTAATCTCTGGACTGCCTAGAGATTATGTCTGACCAAAATAATGATACAGACTCAAACAACTTAAAATGTTCAAATGGATCAAAATCAAAAAGGAAAAAAACCACAGAGATCCACTTTTCCTCTAAATTCCACAGAACCTTTGAGGAGAAAAACAGGAATTTCTACCTGCAGGCTTAACTTAAGAACAATATAAGCTACAAACTTCCTTTTTAATGGAAGTGCAAGTTTAAGCAGAACAGTGATCGATAATCCCATGAGTGATTTTATTCAAACTGATCAGGCAGATCCCTTTCCCTTTGTACTACAGGAACACTAAACTGCAAAATGCCTTTCAAATGGAACAAATGTTCCTATTAGAACCTCCACATACCTGTAAAGTGACTAGAAGAGGTTAGTCTAGTTAGTGTGTTGCAACACGCAAAGGCAAAGTGCACACACTTCGGAACTCAGAATTTGTCAGTTCAGTGGAAATGCTGCCTTGCAAGCAAATCCATACGCAAAAGAAATTTACTACAAAACGAACAAAAACCCCAAACTCTGAAAGCTAATTATTGCCTTTTGCTGTGGAAAGCCAGGCAGCTTGGTGCAGATCTTAACATTTAATGTTTGTGTTACAGGCACGCTTGGGGGGGAGAAAAAAAAAAAAATCACAAAGAAATGAGGCCTTAGGAACTTGAAACACAAATCAGTTTTTTTTATTTTATGCTTCACTTACAGAAATACGAGGCTCTTACCTACTCCTGTGTTTACTACCTCCACAAAAATCAGAATGTGAATGATTTTATATCCCTATAAACAGCCTGTGCATCAGTAATTATCTATTTGAAGGGTAGTGCATCCTTTCAGTACCACTTAGGCTGCTTCCCAAAGCACCTGCTGAAAAAAAACCCTCATTCAGGCATGCTCCACAGAACAACTCCAGGAGACAGCACGTGCCAACCCAGGGCCAGACAATCAGAGCACCTCGTTAGCTGGCCAGGGGCTCAGCAAGCTCCTCTTGCTGCTGATCAGCCACCCATGGGCCAAAGAAGGAGGTGGCAAAGGAGGTGGCATAATTAAGGGTTACAAGTCTCCTGAAAAGGCGGTGTAGGCTGAGGAGAGGCTGCAGGAAGAGAGAGGTGGAGTGAAGGCGCAGGAGTAGGGAAGTAACTTGCATTGATAAATGGGACTTCCTAAAAGACACCTCACTAACTCAAGTCACACATCGAAACTTCACAAAGTAGGGTCACTATCCACAACCACGCAGACGAACAGTTCATTAGCCAAATTTTCAGTGTGATGAAAACCAGCTTCAAGACTTTTCTATTCTCCACGCATTACACAGGGGCACAGGGAATACTTAATACCAGACTACATGTCACAGGCTCATCCCTGCAAGATACAGGAAAACATCAAAACACCAGAATAACTTTTAGCCTACCTAGCGCCTGCAACTCTTGTATTTTTATGAAAGGTTTTCAGTTAAAAAAGAACAAAATTTAAATTGTTTCAGTCTATAGAAATCCACTTGGACAGGTGCACACCTTTCTCTTTTTTGACCTGAACTGAATTGCAAAGCTTTAGCCAATTCACAGGTGCTGAGCTAGCATTCTCCTCAAGGAAACTTACTCTTCCCTTGTTCCTGCCCCCACAAATACTTAGCCAGCCACACACCAAACCCAGGAGAAAAAAAAAAAATCCACCCAACAACCCAAACCAAACTAGTCAGTTTTAAACACAGACAGGCTCCTTGATTCAGTTTGTCCTGTAACCACACAAGCCATCCTCAATCTCAATGCAAAGGGAGATGGGTGAGTGAGCAACAAGGCTACTACCTTCCCAGCTCATAACCCACCAAAAATTACACACTTAGTACAAGGCCACACCAAATCCCAAGAAGGACTGAATACTTTGGTGCATAAATAAGCTTTACCATTCACTGTATCTACTTTTTAGCCCTAACTGAAGCTCCATGTCTCCTGATGAGATGCCTGTACATAGGGACTGCTAGTTCTACAGATTTATTTAATTTTCACAAAATGTTTTAAAAAAAGAAGTGACAGAAGATTACAAATATTCCCCCCACTTAAGGGGCCACTTAAGTTTAGAGTTGTAAGAGTACTATTGCTGCAAGAGGACTACAGTACTCATCTTCTGATCTCTGAAAGACGTAAGATTTTTAGACAAAACAGACTTTTTTTTGAGAGAAAACACTGAAGTGCTTGACCCAGATACAGAATCTTCTAAATAAATCCACTTAAGTTGCTCACTAAAATAATTCTGTCATTTTCAATTCGCCCCAAGTCCTTAGAAACACGAGGCTCCTGCAATATCGCCATCAAAACTGAAATAAGTTCCTTAAGATGTAAGGGAATTGTGCACTTGGGTGGTATTTGGCGTGCATGCTGTCTTAATGTAATTCTAAAAACCAGGTTTATTACTTAAATGCCACTGCAGTTTCTTTCAGCCGTACACTGGTTGCTGCCCAGTAAAATCGATTATCAAACTTTAACAACAGTTAGTTGTAAGTCAAACTTCGGAAGGACTTCAAAACCTTCAACCTTCTCCACTGCCTCCTTTGAAAGGCATCTTCCCCGCCGGCCAACAAATCTGGTTACTGACTACAGCAAAAATCTGAGTTATAAAAGACGAGAGAAAAGCAAGGCAGGACGGTTCAGCAGAGCGGCCGCAGACAGCAAGACGATGAACGAAGCCGCCACGGGGGTATTTTCACGGAGCCGCCGGAGTGCCTCAACGCGGCCAGCGGTGGGGCACGGGGTAGCCTCTCGGGTTCGGCATGGCTCCCGCCGTGCAGCGGGCACGGGCTCCAGTGGGCGAGCAAGGAGATGGGGCTGCCCCCGGTGTTTCTCCGGCCCCGCGGGGACAGCGTCCGGGTGGGACAGGGCGCGGGTGACAGGCGCCCCTCGGCCCGGCCTGCCCCAGCAGGAAGGAGCCGGTGGCCGGGGCGCCGCAAGGGCCGGGGCGGTGGCGTCGGGCCCGCGGGGCGGCGCCGGGGCTCCGCTCCCCGCCAGCCCGGGGAACAAGCCGGGGCAGGGGCCGCCGCCTCGCTGCCCCCACCCCCCTCCACCTCGCGGCCCGCCGCGGCCGAGCCCGGGCCTCCCGCCCCGCCACTCACCAGGATGCGCTTGAAGAGCGCGTTCTCCTTGGGCGGCAGGCTGACCGACGGCATCCTCCCCGCCACTCCCGATCCCGCCGCTGTCTCCGGCGCCGCAGAGGGGCTCCGGGAAGGGGGGTGGGCGAGCAGGCGGGCTGCGTCCCGTCGCCGCTGCTCGGTCGCCGCTGCCGGGAGCCTCCCCGCTGGAGTCTGGCTCCTGCTACCGCCGCCTCCCCACCCTCCCCCCCCGGCCCGCCCTCTTCTCAAAGCACCGCGCTCTCGCCGGCCGCGGGCCCGGCCCCTCCCGGCCGCCGTCTGCGCGCCGGGCTGCCCCGCGCCGCGCCGAGCCCCGGGCGGCGGCTCACGTGGTAACTGAGCAGGCCGGAGAGAGGCGCCGCCAAAATGGCCACCGCCGAGGCTTCCCCAGCCGGGTCACGGCGGCCCGCGCGCATGCGTGACGACCCCGCGCCGGCGCCAGCACCGCCCCCTCCCGCCTCGCCAGGTGTGTTGTGCTGTGCCGGGCCGGTAAGGACCCGGCCCCAGGGCGGGGTCGCGCAGTACGGCGCTCCCCGTGAAGGAGGCTTCGCCCGCCCCTGCCCGTAACCCGGTGCTTGTACTTTAGGCTGCCGCCCGCGCAGGGCGGTCACTGATTAGCCCTGAGGGGCGCAGCGCCCTCCTCACCCGCGTGGGCTTCAGGAAGGAGGGGGCGGAGGGCAGGCGTCGCTCTGCCCACGCCCGCAGCGCCTGCCTGCCCTGGCAGAGCCGGTTCCACGGGCGGAGCGGGAAGGAAACCCGCCCGGACGGGCAGCGCCGCTCTGCACCGCCGGCGAACGGAGTTAAGGGCGGAGGCCGGCATGCGCAGCAGACGCCCGCCAGGCCTCGTGCACGGGAGCGCGTCCGCTCGCGGCTCCCCGAGGGAGAGGCGAGGCGGGACGGCCCCTCCCTCGTGGGCGGAGCCACGCTGAGACAACAAGATGGCGGCGGCGCTGAGGGTGGCCAAGCACTTGCGGCTGGTGGTGGGAACCCCGAGCCTCGGTGAGTGGCGGGAGCAGAGCGGGCGCTTGGCTCACCGTGACAGGGAGCCGTGTTTGGTTTAGGCGTGTTTGTCTTACCGGGTGCCGACGGCGTTGTGTGTTAGCGGGCTGCGACGGTGCCCCGGGGCCTGTCCGCTGACCCGAGCGCTGGCTGCGTGAGGGGACGCCGGCGTCGACCCCGTTAGTTGAAGCGCTTCTCGCCTCAGGGATGGAATTAAAGCAAGTTGTGGTGGCAGTTGTTTTTTATTATTATTATTTTAAATCCAAAGCAGTAGTTTTTTTGTTTGGTGGGGGTTTTTTTGGTATTATGCTGGTGCTGCTTGCAGGCTAGGAGAAGAACGCTCTGTTCTGCTGCGATGCTGGCCCGTCTCAGGAAGGCTTTGCCGACTGGGGGGGTGCCCTGGGTGGGGTGTGGGCAGGTGGGGAGAGCTTGGGGAGGGGAGCTTTCTGCAGAGGATTATGAGAGGTGGTGTTAGCAAAGGATGTGGTAGGGTCTGGGGAAAGGGGAAAAAGGCCCTGCTTTAAACTACTGGCAGTGCCCCGTCCACTCTGTTCTCTCCCTCGGATCAGGGAATGCATGTTGCAGTATATCTACAGATGGATGAGCTACAGCAGCGTTATGGGGACTGCTTATATGTGATAACTGCATTTATTTGGGTTTGTTTTTTTCCCCGATTGTATGAGTGTCAGTAATTGTCTTGGCAGTCTAAACCTGGAAAACATTAACGTGTTTGTAATCCTCTGCCTTTTTAGCTTTTACTCGTTCTGCGTTTGTTGCAAAAAGTCGGAATTATGACCAACCAAACTGGATTGGAGTTGGCTTGGCGTTTAGCACCAGTGCTGCCTTGTGGGCTTTTGTAAGTGTTTTCATTTGATCTTGTTGAACTTAACTATTCCCAAACCATAATGATTTGAAGGCAGTGACTACAACCTACTTAACTGATGGAGGTAATGGAGGGTCATAGCAGGTGTCAAGAGTGAAGCTTGATATGTTGATTCACTATGTTTTCCCCAAATCTATGATGAGCTTTTCTTTATAAAAACAAGCAAGCTTCTCACTATTGCAAACTCTTAACAGCCACAACAGCAGAATTAATTCTTCAAGCTTGTTGGCTTAAGGCTCTAATATTATTTACCCCATTGGATTTAGAAAAAAAAACCCCTAGGGATGTGCCTAAATAATGTTGTGTTTATCATGCTACTAATTTTCATGCTTCTCATTTTCAGCTGTAATCAATTCATTAAGACCCCCCTTTTCCTGAGCAAAATGTAGATAGATGATGTTCCCTGTTTCAGAGGCTCCATGTTGATAAAGCTGGCAGGGTGTAGTAGCTCTCAAGAGGAAATGTGCAGGATAAGCAGCAACCCCATGATGACACCACTTTTCAGAGTGCAGAGGATTCCCTTTGGGGTTTTCACTATTTTTGGGGTGGTCTGGATTGATTGATGCTAGGCACCTCCCCCCCAGTTTCTGGCCAGCAGAAACTGTTTGAGAAAATGGGGGGGGGGGGGGGATGCCTTGCTGGATAATTGATAATTTACAGATAATTTGTGTTGTCCCAGATGACAGGAATTTTATATTCTTTAGAAATCTTGTAGTTCTCTGGTTCCAGCTGTGCCTTGTAGAGCTGTTTATCAGGTACTGCTATTTTATAGCTCTTCAAGCAGCATAATGATGATGTAATGGAATATGAAAGAAGAAAAGCAGCGAGTCAACATAAGTGTACAGAATGTTCATAGTAAGTATGTCTTGTCAGATGCTTTTGACTTGGCTGAATGTAGATTTTTGACCTCTGATTGTAATGAAGATCCTGGGCTGACTTATCTTCTTCCCTGATAATTTTCCTTAACACTTTACCTCTTGGCTTTTGCTATTCTTCTAACTCGTTCCTAGAGTTAAAGTGATAAGGTTACCAATCTGTATTTTCACCTGTTCATTTGTGTGTATATTCCCTGTCACCTCTCTTGGACATGAAACCTTTTGGAAAATAACACCTCTCTTACAGTGTCTATCATAAATATAGGTTGCAAAGAGAATATCTGACAAGTCCTTTAGTGACAAGGACATCAAGGTCACTAAAAATAGCTTATCTGTGCCTCCTCTTTTAACAGGTCTGCAGTGGGAAACATTTTTCTCAGTTTCCCTTGTATTACACATAAGGATTATATAAAGTCAGTGCCTGTAGACTTGCATTATAGTGCAAATTGTTATGTGGTCACTGTCCTTTTCAGTGTTTCTGACACCTAAGAAGTCTATGGGGATTTATGGCCCCAGGGTGATTAATATGCTACATGAAAGAATTGCTTATACTTGGTGTAGAAAAATGTGTAGTGCTGTGGTTATTTTTCCCCCAAATATTCCTCTCCAGCTAAAGATACAGGATGTTATGAGATGTTTCTTACCATCCTCATTGCATCTATTTTTCTTGTTGCTAAGATTGTTTTTTTTCCCCCCTCTTCCTTAGGTTGATGGTATGCTCAGTAAGAAGTGACATGATCACCAGCCGTCCTACAAACAAACGAGCCCAGTGGAACTACGAAGTCCTTAAACGCTTCTATGTTCATACATTTAATGTGCAGAATTATGAAATAAATTTAAAAGTCTGGAACAAGCTTACAAAGACTCTTGCCATTTATATTTCATTATGCTGGTCTTAAAATTGTTTTATATGGCATTCGGAGTTTATAATTTTTGTTTTCAAAGCTCTCTTTGTTACTCTGGAAGGCATGCTACAGTAAACACCAGTTCAGAGGCACTTCAGCAAATACACCAGAATCGTATTCTCACCCTGCTGTTATTTTCATTGCTACATTTATAAAATAAAAATATAAGAATGGGATTTATGGGAAACCTAATAAAACTTATCTGTACAAATGGTGAGATGTGCATTTGCTACTTCACACATCAAAGCAACAGCTTTCAACTCAGTCTTGACCAGGTAGACTTTCAGAGGTTGACTAGTGACTTAGAGATGCTGTAACTAAAGTTGCACATATGTTTGCAAGCTTGGCCTAGTTCCTTGAGTGCTGTTGCTCTTCAGTCCTTTGTGGTCTGGGTTGATTATGTTTTTTTTCTTCCTCTGGAGCAGAAATGAAGCTTTGTCAGGGACAGCAAAAGTCCCAGATGGCCAACCTTTAAATCCTGTGTGGGTCTTAGTTATTTTTCCTTGCCAGGAAGGTTGCTTTGCTTTTGCTACTGCATGCAAAGTTGAAATGTATTCTGTATTTTCAGAAAGGGAGGACAAAAGCTCCATCTTCAGTCTTGGGACTGTATGACTGACCTGCAGCTCATTAGTCTGTCCCTTCCCCAAAGGCTGTTACCTGGGTTCTCAAGCAGGGCTGTTTTCCTGTCTTACAGCTCCTGATAGCGCCATACCCTGCAGCACCCTGTGGATCTGTTCCTGCAAAGTGCAGTAGTTGGCACCTGAGGGGATAGTGCCAGTTCTGTGGTGGTTGGTTGGGCAGTAGAGGGGGAGGGTGTGTGGTGCCTCACCCAGGGTGCTGTCTCTGGAGGAGAGGCTGGCCTTCCCTGTCTGTTTTTGGAATTGCTCTCTGCCTGGAAGGTGCTCACAACCTCCTGGTGAGACTGCACAGATGGCTGGTCTCGGTCTCTAGTTTGAGCGCCGCCTTGTGAGCACTTAAACCCTTCACCTTCTCTTCATGCATCAAGGTCAGTCAAGGACAAAGAACAGAAAAATGGGATAATAACAATTGGCAGAATATGGCATCGAATAATCACTGAGGGGACACAAAAGCTATGTAAAGAAGGGATGAGTAGCAGGGAGGAACTGTGGAATGACGTGGGGAGAAGGACGGCTGTACAGCCTTGACCCTCAGACCATGACTTTGACAGCTAATGTGATCCCACAGCAGAGATTCACTTCCTCAAGTTTGTTTTATCATGTTTATCCCCAAGTGCCCTTTGCTGTACTTGAGTTGATTTCTCCAGATCTTTTTGTAGGAATTGCTGGCAAAGGAATGCTGTTAGAGAACTTTTATATTTTAGTAAAGTAATAGTATGTTCCTTGCCACCTTTTTCCTCCCCTCCGTGGTAAATGCAGTCTCACCTCCTGGTACATGCAATCTCATCTCCTCGGTGTGTTGAGTTCTTGGCAACTCCCGCTGTCGCAGTCCGGGTATGGGGTGCCAACGCCTGTATTTGATTCCGTAGCTCTGTTTCAGCGGCAGTACCTGGTGCGGCAGCGTTCAGCGCTGCGTTCCGGGAAGAACTCCCTACCTCCGCTGCGGACGCTCCGCTCCCCGGCAAGGCCGCTCCCGAGGCCCCGGCTCCGGGACACCCTCGGCCGCTGCCGGCAGCGGCGCCCAGGTGCGCCGGCACGTGTCCCGGGGGCGGGGCTGGTGCCGGCCCCGCCCTCCCGACGGTGGCCCCGCCCCGCCGTGCAGGGGAGGAGGGCGGGGGGGGATCGGTGTATTCTGCCGTCACAGCCGCAGCCTCGCGCTGTCAGGCAGCCCGCGGTGCCCGCTCCGCACCCCGTCTCCCGCCGCCGCCACCATCACCATGTACCTGTGCAGGGCCGCCTCGCAGGCGCTGGCCTCCCGCCTGAGCAGGGCTCCCTCTGCTGCGAGCCGCCTCAAGCAGCGTGGTATGCGGGGGCCGCCTCGGAGCTCGACCCGGGGCCGGGTAGATAGAGGTCAACGGGACAGCGGGGACGGGACGCGCGGGGCGGGATGGGACGGGACGGGACTTGGCGGGGGTGACGCGCCGCCGCCGCTCCCCCCGCAGCGCGGGGGGGACGCGCGAAGGTCGCGGGTGGGGGGCTGCGGCGGGGGACGTGCGGCGCGGCCGTTGACGCGGTCGGTTGCGGCTCCCTGCACCGTGAGGGGGCGGGCGGGCGGCAGAGAGGGAGCCGCTGGCGGCTGCTCGGTCATTCCCGCTGGGAACCGGCTGCCTTGAAACCTGCGCCGCGTTCCGGCGGGGAACCGCTGCCCTCGCCGGGCGGGATCGCGCTCCGCGGGGCGGCTCGCCCTCGGGTGAAGCGGCTGCGGCGGGGCCGTACCCCCCCCCCACTCCCGGCGCGCTCCCTGCTGCATGGAGGCAGGCTCAGTGGCGAGTAGGTGTGACCCCCCTCCCGCAGCGGGGCGACGCCGTTGTCTTCCCTTCCACCTCCCAACAAAGAAATGACGGGGGTAAAAGCCCCGCTGAGGCGGATGGTCAGGGCAGGGGTTTCCTGTGCGCGCTGCTAGCGCCGGGAGGGAGCGCGCATCAGCCCGGTGCGCTGCAGCCACGGCTTGCGGCGTGTCGCGGGTTGTGTAACCAGTAGCAAAATCCCCCTCCGGCCGTGCGGGATGACTGCAGGCTCCCTGCGCAGTCCCCTGCCTGTAATGTGCAGCCTTTGAGAAGGTGTTCATGAGAAACTGCCACAGAACGGGTCTGTAAACGTAGGAAGATCCGCTGGGATGCCCGACTAGTGGAGCCGGGAAAGTGTGTCATGAGACAGATGATGCTAAACATAATCTGGCGCACGATGGCAATATTTTCGGATTGAGAATGTTTTTGCAGCTACCTCGGAGCCATTTTCTGTTTAATGAGCACCCTTTCAAGGAGGGTGTCTCATCTGTGCCACTCACATGGAATGAAGTAATGAAATCCAGCTGAAAGCTTGGTTGACGAATGGAATTACCCGGGTTTTTCGTGGGTCTCTTTTAGAGACGTACAGAAGAATCCAAGGCTATGGCAAGCATCAACACTACAGAAACAGCAGACAGAAATAAATGGCTCGCGCTGCTGTTACAGTGAATATGTACTCGGTCAGGGATAAAATGGTGCAATCCTGCCTGTCTGCCCAGTTGGCCAATACTCGAGGTTACAGGTTGTGGGCGTGTATTTGAATGTCAACAGTCTGTTTGGGAATGAAAGCAAGCACGGGAACTCAAAGGAAAAGGCTTTTTCTTAAAGTGCTCTGTGATTGAAGTGAAGAGGATTTCTTACCTCTGCTCATCATGACTGCAGCTGAAAAAGGACAGATGAATTCCTTTTACGTGCCTTAGGCAAGAAGTTTTTTATGTTCCATTATTATTATGTTCCTTAGTCTATACAGGCTGCATCCAGTGCTTGGAAGCTGGTAGGCAGACAGCGCAGTTCACAGAAAATCTCCCACTCCGAGGAAGAGCTCGGCCATGTACCTCGTTCAGCCAGGCACCACGCCCCGTGTTACTCAGCTGTATTAAGCATTGCTAAGCTCTCTGTTACATCTTTTTAAATCATCCTTTCCCATATGAAGTTCCAATTCTGTCATTCTATTTTGTGATGGTATTTTAGCAGCGCTTTACATCAATTTCAATAATGGTTTTTATAGCACCTCCTCGCCAGATGTCATCTGGGAGCGTTCCTGGCTCTTCTGGAGAGAACATGATTTACTATCTCCTTGCTGGTGTTGCCGCTTTTGGTGGTTTATTTTATGTAAGTGTTTGGGAATGGAGCTGTTTGTGCTTTCAGAGTTGGCACGGTAGAAGCTGTGTTCCGGGTTACAGAATATGGTCAAGACGCCAAACCATCAATAGAGTGTGGATGTCGTAGCATGTAATTAAATACAGCCTAACTTAAAAATCGGTTCGAGAGAACTAGTGAGACTGAACGCCTGTTTTACTGTCGCTTTGATAGCGAGTGTTGTCATTCTTAGTGGAAAACATATTTAAAACTGTGTGAAATGAATGTGACCAAAGATGGAGTAAGGCACCTCCCTCTAACCCCTTGCTGCCGCTTGTCAACCACAAACATTACGAATATCTCAGAGAAGACAGGACAGATGTGAAGTAAGCTGTCTGAAGCTGCGAGGGGAAGATTATGAACCTCGTTAATTGGGGCACAAAGAGAGATAAGAATACTAGTTACTGAGAAAAGCATGTTAAAGTTTTGTAAATGTCTACTTCGGCCAAGCTTTTCAGTAATTATTCTCTTCCCTGCACCTAAGTATATCAGACTTGGTGCTTCGTGTCCCTAAAGCCTCCCTTTCGTAGCTTCCTTCCAACCCCCCCCGATTTGAGATAATGGCTAGTGCATCCCAGAGAGGTACACGTTTCCCCCTCTCGCAATGGTAAGTAGCTTCTACTTGTTCAAAATGTCAAACGTTTGGTATTTCTCCAGTATACAACCAGAAATTCTCTTGCTGTCACCTTTTTACAGTAGTTTTTTTAAAAAAATAATCTGACTGTAATTCTCTTAAAATACTGTGTTCAATTCGAACAGCCCCTTGACAGGTGCACGGTGTGTTGTGTTTGCTTTCTAACAACGGAGAATATATAGAAATATGTTAGTATAGCAGAGGAAATTTTTTTTTTTAACTGTGCTTAGCATAATTTGATGTGCCTTTTAAGATGAGCAGTAGCACTTGCTTAAACCCCCTCCTCTCCTCCTGCTCTCTTTTTGTTTGGTGACTTTGTGGGGCTGTAGCAGTAAGTTTAGTTATAATTTCCTTTCAGGCTTACAGAGTAGTCAGTTCATCCCGCAGCAACTATATTGAACATATGAACATTCTTCATGAGAGAGCCGAGGGGCGGAAAAACAAATCCTGGTCCAGGGGTGAGTTGAGCTCTTCTCTCTTGTTCCCCGGGTACGCGAGATTTGGAACAGATCTCTAGGTTGTCTAATCAGGCTTTAACCCCAGCCAAGTCCTCGTCTGAGCTCTGTGAGTGGGAGTAAAGACAAGGCGGTTGTGCAGAGTTCCGCTGCAAAGCTACTTCTACAAGTTATGGGAGTGGGCTGAATATCTGGGCAGTGAATCTGGTCTGTGGTCAACCTGCAGGAGACTCTTTGGGGGGAAGGAGTTGATGTGTGAACCATTAATTGTATATTGGGTATTTGCATTTGATTTACTGGGAGTGTAATGGAACTTGACTAAACGCATAATGCTGTCAAAATCAGTTCCGCTCTTCGGCTTGTTGGGGGGGAAGGAGATAATGCCTTTCTCAATCAACAGTGTGGGTCCAGGCCACGTGCCATCACGGAACACAGTCCCACAGGAAAAAAACCCCTGCGTTTTCTAAAAATATTATAAATTGGACCCACCTCTTGTCCCACAACTTTGATTTTTGTCCTTTCTAATTTAGGATTAAATGAAGAGCGGATACCACCTAAACGTACGGCAAATCCTTAGTTAGCTCTTCATGCTTAAATAATTAGACCCTGTTAGTTCAAATACTTGTAATGGAATGTTGTCTCTGTCTACCTCGATTAGTGTTATGATAAAAAAAAAAGATAGAACTTTGGCAAGCATGGCCTTGCTAGGAAAAGCAATTAGAAAAAAATGACTTCTTAAGGATTTTATATTTTTATTTCGCTGATATTTTAAAAATTAAATTAATGAAGCCATAGTGCTTGAAGCTCTTCCTTATTTTTTTCTGATGCTCACACCTAGAGAATTGATTTAATATATTGGCATGCTCACAAAGAATAGATTTGAATAAAATAGGCTGAGTTTAAATTTTGGTTTCAGCGTGAGAACATGCTTTGAATGGTCTGTCTCTAAAATTATTTCTTTTGAAGTTGTTACTCTTGAAATTCCACGACACATCATTTAGTTTTAGAACTTTAAAATTAGAAATTTTAAGATTTAAAATGGCAAAACACCTTAATTTCCTTTCCCTTAAGCAGCTGAAAGCAATACAGTTTTTAAACTTAATTGTTCAAATACTGAGAATTTGACAATGATTGTAACGCAATCCTTATCCCTAAAACAAAAAAATCTAACCAGGACCAAAGCAGGTATTTTCTCCCAGTGCCCTCGTCGTCTGCAGTTCAGGGAAGAAGTGAGGATTACACTCCTTAGGTTCCGACTGACAATAGTCGGAAGAACACAGTAGATGTGAGAGCATTACACAAACCTTCCAGGGCACTCAAAATGATGTCAGGGTGTTCCCTCCGTTCTCTTAAGGTTCACTTCTGCAAGGTACTGAGTTTTAATCCTAGTCTACCAAAACGTTTGAGTGGGATAGCCGCAGAGTCAGCGGTGCTGTTGACCCACTGAAGGCTACACCTGTGGGGTAAGAGTACTCAGTGCTCTGTAACTTACTTAATTCTGACTTTGGATGCTCTCCAGACATCCCATAATCTGCTGCCTTGCCCTGCTTAATAACTCAGATAAATGTCACAACCAATGGCAGATGATTGCTGCCTCCCTTGTTATTGGTAGTAAGAAGTCCAAAACATTTCCAAGGCCAAACTTGTTTCCTCCCTTAATTTCAGTATTGGACTTCTGAATAAATGCTCAGCCCAGAGGTTTTAATTGGACTTCTGAGTAGCTCATTCCAATTCACAAATCAAAACTACCGTTGAATCAGCTCTCTTTTTAAACCCTTCTTCATTCCCAGCTGTATCCTCCCAAAAGAGGTTTCTATTCTTTCTTTTCCTACGGAATCCTCTGTGTGCTTTCTCAAAAGATTTAACGCCTCTCTTCCTCCCCTCTTTCCCCTGTTCCCTGTATAGTCACATCTTTGTGCGTACCTTGTCACAGGGTGTTACCACAGTATTGCTTTTCCCAGAAGTGCCGCTGCAGCTTCTTTCCCCACGTGTTCCTTAGCTTCAGTTAGTCCTTACACTTTCTCACAGTAAGCATTGCTTGTAAGAGCGATTAAAAATTCTGTGCTCTAAGCAAGCAAATATTTTTTTTAGGGTCACGTAAAATCAAGCTTAAGATCAGCTATAAACCAGTGCTGGTAACAGTACGAAGTGGTGGCTAGAAAGGCAACATGCCAAACAGCGCATTCATGGCATATTTGCTACGTGTCCTGTGGAAAGAGAACATTCTAGCTGGGGGAACTTAATACTAGGGAGCAGCTGGTCAGAGAGACTCTCCTGATACAAATGATTTTTGTGGTTCTTCATCCTGAAGAAAATTCTCCCCTTGAGTCTGAACCCAAAATTATGAAGAACTGTATTATGAAGAACTGCACGTAGTGAACTAGACTGTCAAAACAAGAGAAACAATCAAATGCTATTCTAGGCTCCTTTGTTTATTAGAGGGTTGGAATGATACCTAAGGGCATATTAATTAATGATATCAGCCTTTTAAAAAAGATCTAATAGCAAATTTTCTGTAGCTCTTCTTAACTGAAAGCTGCTCTCAAATTTAGGGAGGGGTTTAAAAGAGCCCCTGGCAGAAGCCTGACTGGAAGTAGCGGTAGGAAATCTGGGACATCATTTGAACTGTAAAATGATGTTTGCCTCGCATAACATTCTACTTGCGTATTTAGCAAATACTGAGTTTTGTCTTCCATTTGCATGTGTCTCCTTTAAACTTGTTCCTGATTTCCTCCTTTTTTAGCAATGACTTTTCTTTTTAACTTGTCGCAAGCTGATTCAATCTTTCTAATCTGTCCTCTGCTTTTACACTTTCCAGACTAAAATACAAGGGAAATCTCTTTCCAAACCCACGGAAGTTAAATACAAACAAAGGACAGTCGTTCACCATTGCGTACCTTGCAGCCTACCTTGGGATGACTTTATACCTTCTATTGTAAATCTCCACACTTGTGAGACTTTAAAAGAAGTACCTGTGTTTGCAAGGCCAAACTATACTGAGCTTATTACTGAATCCGCTTTGTAGAGGGCAGTTCTGAGATGGGGAAGCTGGCTGTTCTGGATGAATTCACTCTATATTTGACTGTCCAATAAAGTGTACTGAATGCTGAGCTTGGCTGTTAGTCTGTTCTTTGTGTGATCAGTTTAGTTTCTTTGAAATACAGCATTCTCTTAAAGGGACATGATCAGGTTGCCTAATACAAAGCTCTGATTTTTGCTGCGCAATGAAGAGACCTGTGTTTAAACCCGAATGCACAAAGATAGGCTTGCGCTAGCGTAAGAAGACCAAGAACTAAAATTGACCTGTTTAGCTTTTAAATAGATACAAAAGAATAAAATAAATTCTGACTATGTCTCTTTAAGCTCTTTCCTTTCTGTTCTCACTTAGTTTACACTGTATTACAAACTTTATTTCCAGTTCTGTTTTTTCACCTGGCGAGTTGGTTCTAGTGGTAAACTTGCAATGAACACGCGGTATATAACTTTCTTTGGTTACCTTGATCTTAGTGCACGTTTGCATGGTGGTCGTGCATCTGCGTTGCTTTGTGTCATACTTACTGACTTGTCTGAGCTGAGTTTGAGGCGATGCATGATGGGGAGACACTGGGCTTTTCAGATCCTGCGGAGTCCAACCCAAAGATCCTGACGAGTCTTTCAAGCTGGGACTTGAAAAAGGAAAATGGTCAGTCATAAGTGGTCAGAGCTAGTAAAGTGAATGCTGACCACTTAAAATTAGCAGGTTATTTTCTTACTTATATATGCAGTTTCAATAAGGGTGCCCTGTTTCATTCTGCCCCGCAGACCTTACCTCTCTAAGGTGAGTGCTGTGGCTCTTGCAGGGGTCACAGTGCATTCAATGTAAAGAAAGCTGGGTGAGTAGGGATAGCAGGGTACCTTACCTGTGGAGTATAGAGCTAAGAGATGGCACGAAATCCATCTGAAAACTAATCACCTCTTGGGCTCAGCATCGTTGTAGCTGTTGCCAGCCAAATCAGCCACCTTGAAAATAGCCCCATGCAAACTGAAGGCACATGGTGGCTTGCAGCGCTTCTAAGCTGTGAGCCTGATGGATAGTAAACTCCGTAACAGCTTGTAAATACGGTAGGAAAAGTGTTACTCCAGTGTGGTACTTCCACTGCTGGGTGTGAATGGGGCAAGAATGCTGCTGCTCCCTCTGATGCCCAGGAGTGCATTATCACTGGTCCTTTCAGCAGAGTGGGTTTGGAGTTACGCTTGGTGGATCTTTTTTTTTTTTTTTTTTTATCCTTCCCTGCACTCCCACCTTTTGCAGTCACTTTGCTTTAAGCCACAGTTTCTTTTCTTATTACATTGAAGCAGTTACTGAACTTGATAATTAAGAATATGGCTTCCTCATCTTGTAAACGTCTTTTTGGTGCCACATTAGACAATATGGGGATTAATTGTTGATTTCTTGACTGTAAATTCTGATCCCAAAGCTTAGCTTCCCATTTAAAATTTACACGAGGGTGATGGTAGAAAGTAGTTGGTGAATTTGTGTTGCATGCATGCACTTTACTCTCTTTATTGTATTAAATAAATCCTTAGAAGGTGGTGAAGACGAAGAGACAGCGGAAGTCACTGAAGCAGAGACGGCCACGGGAGAGGCTGATGCAGTAGCTGCTGCTGGACCTGCAGCGCAGGATGAGAGTGCTGGGGTATCCCCAGAAACTGGAGGGGAGAGTGACTTACCGGCTCCAGATGCATCCCCTGCTGTGGAGGAAGCACAGCAGGAAGCTGCTGCAAATTTGGAAGTTGCTGCTAATTCAGAAGCTGCTGCAGTGCAAGGTTAACTTATGAGTGCAGTTCTTGTGTGTGTGTTGTGGGTGCTAAAAAAATCTGCCTCTACTACAGAACATTAAGAGCAAATGTCAATATTCCTAATGGAGTCTGTCCTGCCGTGAAAACTAATTCAGGTGTTACCAAGAGCATAAAGTAATTAAGTTTATTAAATCAGTGTCTCTAAGAGCAGTGCTGCCTGTGGCACCAGAGTTACTGTCTAAAGCTAGTGGAATGAAAAATTTATTTTACTGCCCCATGCTTTTTCTCTTCTTTAAGATCTTTTATGCAGGTGAGTGTGAAATACGATCTGTTAAACAGTTGCCTCAGTGACCTGGTTCTTAAGGGTTTGTTAAGGAATCTAAACCCTTTTTCACTGACCTCACCTAAGATATTCACACTAAATAGTTATAGCTGTTCTGTCAACGTAACTTCAGTAGGCTCCTCCATAGCAACCAAAATGTTGTTATGATTGCAGTTTTAAGGGTATACTAGGCTAAAAAGTTGAAAATTCAATAGAACATCAAATTGCTATTAAAGACATCAAATTAGTGGCTGCATTTTTGGTATTTTGAACTGTAAAGGGGTTTGAGATATGGTTTACTGTGCTTTTAAAAAAAATCATAATAATACACATGCAAACCTATCCATAAATTGCCCAAAATACAGCATTATATTTCAACTTGGTTTTTTTTAGAATTTTTTTTTACTACTATGGTGTAAGGATCAAGCAATGGTTTATCCTCTTGTCTCTTGATTTGTCCAGCTGAAGTTGGAAGGAATGCACATAAAGCAATTGCAATTTCTCAGTCAATAGGAGAGCAGCAAACGTTGGCATCTAGTGTCTTCAGTTAAAAAAACAGTCCAACAACAAACACTGGTCAGCCTAACATGGAAGAGAAACTTCACTCTAATTCTTGCTTTGGAAGGGAAGGCTTCAGTGTGGCTGTAGCAAGGATGAAAACCACTGAAGCAGTTTTTGTTTTGACCTGAACGTGGAATTTTTTCTGCACCCCTATGTTTGACTTGGCTAAGCATCTACTTGAGAGGATATATCTGAAGTACAGGTCAAACTGAGACTGAGTGTGTTTTTTGACTGCTAGTCCATGGGAGGTTGTCTATGACAACCCTGAACGGTGTTAGCAGATTCCAGAATTGCTTTCACCCTTTTCTTGGTGACTCCAGTGAGGAATGGATCCATCTTAATAGCCTGTTTAACAAATGAACTTGAGAAACGGTGCACCTCTTCAAGTGCTTCACTTTTGTGAAGGGTCTGGGTAGGAATGGCGTTTTAATTCATGTGTGAATAGCTCCTGTGCTTGTCTGCAAAACAATCCATTACGAATCACATTTTAAAGCAATACTTGGTCCAGTCTGCTGAAAGTAACAGAGCTCATAAAAAGTACAAGTACATGTGTAGTGACTATTACTGTTTACATATAAAGAATATTTATAAGGTAATAAAATACTTAGAGCCTTAACATTTGTATGGAACATTTAGACCGTTTTATTTAGGAAGGAAGTATTCTGGTACACATTAAAGTTAGTGAATTAGAGCTCTTAGGAGAGATGTTTTACAATGTCTTGTAGTGTTTACCTCTGATCTCAGAGCCATCACAAAACGTCACTGTAACGAGTGGGCACTTGTCTGTATCCTGAAGTGGCTGAATGGTCCTTTCACAATGCTTATCTAGGAGTATTTGCCAATTGTTGGATAGGGTGGGATCTTCCGTATGGTAAATACTCCTGCCGCTCTGTTGAAGAGGAAGTCACTAGGATCTTCCATGAGAAACGTTACGGATGAAGTCTGAGGATCTACTGCTGGTTAGCGGTTGCTATTTCGTAAGAGGAGATATGTCTTGGAACTGATGGTTGCTGCTGGTGTTGTCTGGCAGCGGATGTGCTGTTCTGTTACGCTGATGTTTATAAGTGATTCCAAGGCCCTCTGTCAGACCTTGCTGCCGTGGTTATTCTTTGCTGTGCTGGCAGAAGTGAACCTATGGGATATGAAATAGTTTCAGCCCTCTTCCTTCCACCCTCCGATCAGGATATCACACGTTAGCTAAAGCACTGCAGACCAAGCAGCAGGAGTTGTACTTCTCGCAGTAATTATTCATTTTTTTCTAAAAAAAGGGAGTGTTCTCCCCGGTGTAGCATTGCCTGATCTCTTTGATGGTCCTGGGATGTTAAAACTTGCTTCTGAGAACAGTTCCCTCATGCCGCAGGTCACCAGTGAAGACCACAGGCGATAGCTGTTTGTAACAGGTGCCGAAGGGAAGGGTGAACCCTGTGGATCTCGTAGGCGGTTCACGCGAGGTTCCCCCTCTGGGACTGAGCTGCTGTGGCTGTGTAACCCGAGTCTTGCCCTGGGAGGCTGCAGGGGCTCCTGCTGCCAGGTCACCTTAGCCTTTGGCTGTTCCTCTCCTCCAGGTCCCGTCTGCAGAACAGCGTGGCCCCTGAAAGCGGTTCTTCCCTCAGATCTCCAGGGAATTGACGGGGTCCTCTGCCTCTTGACCACGTGAAAGGTTTAACAAGCAACATGTCTTGCACACACAGGCTTAAACCAGCATCCCCTTCCTTTAAGCTGTGGAAGAGCTAGTTTCCATTGGCATAATGCTTAAAACATAAGAAGATGGTTATTTTGATTCAAAAGTTCTCCGCTCTCTGTGTACCACTTTGTTCAGTGCTTACCTGCAGTCAACAGCTATTTGTGTTTAAAAAAATAATAATTTTATAGCTAAAGTCCTTGTGGAAATACCTCTTAGTTTTGTATTTAACCATCTTTATCATTTGTGTTCTCTCCATTTAGAGGAAGAAAAAGTATCACTGTTTTTACTGCGGTGGAGAAGGATTTTTCTTTCAGAACTGCCTAGGGATATGCAGGCTTACTTTGAAAAAGAATACTTATAACTTTGATTACTTTTGTTGGTAGCTTGGTGTTACTTCTGCAGATGAAGGTGCAGTTATTTCTATCATTGCCAGTAAACCCCTGCTTTTTCAAATGCAATTGTTTCTTTTAATCTATAAGGCTTTCTGTAATATCTTTGGAATTACAAGGGGCCCATGGACGTTTGTCTCCAGCTCCAGTATACAAACATATCACAGAATGGTTTGGGTTAGAAGGGACCTTGAAGATCACCTAGTTCCAACCCCCCTGCCATGGGCAGGGACAACTTCTACTAGACCAGGTTGCTCAAAGCCCTCTCAAACCTGGCCTTGAACACCTCCAGGGAGGGGGCATCCACAGCTTCCCTGGGCAACCTGTCCCAGTGCCTCACCACCCTCACAGTGAAGAGTTTCTTCCTAATATGTAATCTACATCCACCCTTTTTCAGTTTAAAGCCATCACCCCTTGTCCTGTCACTACATGGTCTTGTAAAAAGTCCCCCTCCAGCTTTCCTGTAGGCCCCCTTTAAGCACTGGAAGGCTGCTGTAAGGTCTCCCCAGAGCCTTCTCTTCTCCAGGCTGAACAACCCCAACTCTCTCAGCCTGTCCTCAGAGAAAGTGCTCCAGCTCTCTGATCACCTTTGCAGCCTCCTCTGGATGTGCTCCAACAGGTCCATGTCCTTCTTACGCTGGGGGGGCCCCAGAGCTGAACACAGTGCTCTAGGTGGGGTGTCATGAGATTAGAGGGGGAGAATCACCTCCCTTGACCTGCTGGTCACACTTTTCTTGATGTAGCTCAGGATATGTTGGTTTTCTGGGCTGTAAGCACGCCTTGCCATGTCATGTTGAGCTTCTCATCAAC
This sequence comes from Bucorvus abyssinicus, assembly GCA_009769605.1. Taxonomy (NCBI): domain Eukaryota; kingdom Metazoa; phylum Chordata; class Aves; order Bucerotiformes; family Bucorvidae; genus Bucorvus; species Bucorvus abyssinicus. Next base: position 11,135,525 of record CM020046.1, on the reverse strand, counting down.
CAACACCCCCAAGCCAGCCTCTATTTGTGCTTGGGATTGCCCTGACTTGAATGTGTGATTATACACGAATATGCAAAATGCCCCGCAAAACTGAATCAAACAAAAAATACCAATCTTGGAGGTAGGTACTTAGTATTTAATCAAGGTAATTTCAATTTTAGAAGGTTTATTACAATCGTACCTGGCTGGAATTTTCTCCTTGCCTCAATTTAAACAATTTAGAACCCACTACTGGTATCTGGAATTCCATGAAATACTGTTGCCAAAAAAAGTACCATGCCATGTTCCTCTGTTCCCAAGGTCTTGAGCTTCCTCTAAATTCTAGAGTTCTGTACCTTCTTATTACTCGAGCTGTTGCACTGTCACTCTTGGTTACTGCCTGATGCCGCAAAGTTTCCTGCTGTTCTTCTAGTGTGCTCTGTGTCTGGTTCCAATTTTTCTTCAGATGAACAAACGCTGTAAAATGCACAGAGTGGCAAGTTGCTCTTTGGATTAGGCAGTGGTGTTCTGTCTGTCATTTTTAGTTTGCGGATTGCCATTGTAAACTTTTCTCCAGCTCAGGTATGGAGGCTTGAAGTTTTTGCATTACCAAGTGGAACAGCAAAACCAATTAGCCCAAAAGTGCTTTCTTGGACTCCAGAATGCTGTAGCATAGGTTCTCTTCTGATTTTATAAGTATTGAAGGTTGTGGTTTCCTCTCTGTGATTTCAAACACTGTTTGAGTGAGTAACTAGGTTTGGGGAGGATTAGTGTGTGAATGTGCCAGGGTTTTTCATGTTAAGCTTCGAATGGCATCACAATGCCAGTTGTGTGCAGCCTAGAGAAACAAATCTAGGCTGCCCTGGACAGGAGTTCCTGCTCTCTGGACAGGACTTCTGCTGACCTGATCGCACAGTGATGCCAAGCTGACAAAAACACCCAACGTGATCAGTGTACGTTGTTTTTGCTTGGTGAGCTACCAAGCTCTGGCTGCATATTCAAACACTCTGACCCTGGGGATATTTTGAAGATTGCTGAGAAGTCCTCAAAGTATTTGCAATTGCTCGTACTTACTCGGAGGCTTTCAGAATGGTGTTTCTCAGTAGAACAGACACTTCCTTCTAGGTGTTTGTGTGGGAAGGAGGAAGGAGGAGAAGCTGTGCAACCTGCAGCTCATTACAGGTGCTGGGGTAAGGTGCAGCATGGATAGGGCAGGACAGACCTTATGGTTATACCACTTGTTCACTGTTGGACCTGGTGAAAATAACTACTTTTTTTTTTTTCCCCTCTTCTCAGCTGTCCTTGTATAGATCAGAAGATCTGTATAGATTTCCTAACAGGGCTGTTACCTGCCACTTCCGTATGTATAACGTCATGGCGTGAAATGGGTCTCTGAGTGTAGATGGGTGTAACAGAAGACAGACAGAATCAGGGAAGGTATTCATATCATCTGATGAAATTGAAGTCTCTTGAAATGAACTCTCTTGACATGAATCTTCTGGTCATTAGTGTGAACTAATGAGGCTTTTCTTAGGAACTAGTGACCTACATTAGGCGCAAACAACCAGCAAAATGTTTGGTTGAATGAAGCTGCTTCTTTTCTTGCTATGGAGTGAAGAAAATATTTTTTTTCTTAAAAATGTGCTTTGTAACACCATGGTTTAGGCTCTCAGCTGGACCTCATGGATTTTTGTCTGGATTACTGATGGATGGCTTGCAAAAAGAAGCAGCTGTCATTTTTATAGGGGCAGGATTATTGGAAATCCCAGCTTTCTTTTGTTCATCAGTTTCCCAAAGACCTCGGGCTCTGAGCCTCTGCTTCAGGTTTAACTTATGGAATAGCTGAAATAGTTTTCTCCAGAGGGAGAAAACTCCTGATGCCTGTGGGCTCCAGTGAGGTATCACGAGGTAGGGAAGGTTGAGGCTGCCTTCATGCCACGTCCAAACAACAGAATGATTGGGCCAGGGCAGTTCCACAAACAATATCTTGAGAGCAACGTGGGCTTCTGCAGTTGCCAACCACTAGTTGCTGTCCTGTAAGTTCAAGGAACTGATCAGACTGAAAAATAATTGGTGCTTTTCTAAATAATGGTTAGTTCCCTGATTTGGTTTAGCATGTAGAGCTGAGAGGTTATTTTCTCCTGACTGAAGCTCAAGTGCTGAATACAAAGTGCCAGAGAGAGGCATTGGTTTGTGGTTAACCACCCAGTATATTTCTTCCTTTTTAAGCCCGAAGTTTAAGTGTTAAGTACTTTTCCTTTCCAAAGAGATGGATAACTTGCTCCAGCTGGTTATAACCTTAAGTGGTCACTGAGTAAAATGCCTGTGAGCAGAGGGAGGGCATTTCAAGAGTGATGTTCCTGGTGGGTTTCCGCAAGCCCTCCATGCTGAGCAACCTGTGTCTTCTTGGCCAAGGAAACCTGAGGCACTTACTCACTTCACAGGGACATAGGCAGAGTTTTGCCTATTTTGTCTCAAACCGACTGAGTGATCATTGTTTCTCCTTCTTCCTATTGCCGATGTGGCTGATGGTGGTTTGAAGCCCTGTAAGCAGAGGGAGGAGGTGCTGACCCCAAGTCAGCCATTCTTGTGGTGGCAAGTGGCTTCTGATAGAAGGAAGGGAGGGTACCTTAGCTGTCATCACCACCTGAGGATTTAGAACAAAAGCCACAGTCGAATGAACTTCTTTTCCATTTTCCTTAAAGCTGATGATGGAACCAAAATATGATAAGTTGGTCTTAAAGGGAATCGCAGTTTCTCACTGCTACTGCTGTGATCTCTCCTGAGTTAGACCTAGGTGCACTGCGTACCCACACCTCTTGTGCTCTATTTTGCAGTCTCTCTCTTTCTTGTATTACTTTTCCAAATGCGGCAGAATTTGACTTTTAAAAAGTGAATTCTACTCCACCGTCAGTTTTCCATTAGCAGATCTTTAAACTCTGAAGAGGAATGCGGAATTTCTTGCTCTGCCTATCCTAACGTTTTGGGGGACATCCTGAGATCCTCAGTGGACCTTACTGAGGAGAAGCTTTATCTAAACAAGATCATCACCACCTAGTATCAGTGGTTCTCTAAAGGACTGTAAATGAAATACTGTTTCTACTTTCACAATTAAATTTGACTGTGACGTTGGTTATGCTATAGGCAGCTTGAAATACCAAAGCCTTGTTTTGTACTCCAGCTTTGGTTCGTGCGCTCCAGGCAGATTCCATTTGTGTTATGCTGGCTAACTTGTATTATTTTAGCTTTATAAAGCCAAATTCTTCTGCAAAGAATAATTTTTAAAGTAATTGAACCTGACGTTCTGTGTCACAGATACCAGCCTCATCTCGACTGCTTAAAAAAAAAAAATTCATGATATGAAGGATACTGCTTTAAGTGAAACGCTTCGCTCAGAAAAGTGTATTTTTAAATATCTTTAACATTGCAGGAAACCCGTGCCTGTTCAGATTTATTTGTTGTTGTTTCTAAATGGAAGTATCACTTTTAAAATTAATAAAAGGATTAGGATTAGAATCAAAATGTGATAGTTTTAAATATATTAGTAGGGAAATGCAAAACTGGGGGGAAAAAATACAGGCTGCACTCCTGAGAAGGCTGTGGTTGTCTTGTATGATCCTGCTATGAAACTTGCATCTTGGAGAGGGGAATCCCCCACCTCCCACCAAGAGAGTTAAAAATAGAATATAGCTTTCATTTTAAAATCTGGAACAGCTATCTTCTCCACATGCATTGGACATAAGGAAAACATACTCAAAGGCACTTAAAAATACATGGTAAAAGCTTAAAGTGCAGTAAGATTTAAAAATATCAGTTGAATGATGCCTACAGGCTATCTGTATCAGTCATCTATAAATTGGTATCAATAGGTATTCAAAAGCTTTCAACACAGAAGCACTCTGAACAAGGAGAGCATTTGCAGTGGTACTGAGCTGACTGGCCAAAGGAGGTAAAACTTTTGCTATAGGAGTAGAATTCTGAGTTCCAAGGGTATCCCTGTGCTTTTGAAAAATGTGGAGTTTTCCTTCTTTTAATGCTGCTCTGTGAGAGACAGCGTCCTCTGTTCTTAACGTGTTAAGAGCAAGATGTGTTTCTCACAAGGTGAAGTGCTTCACCTGCATGAGGAAAGCGGTTCTTCCCTTTTTAGACTAATTTCTGTCTATATGTAAAATAAGGCTCGTAGGTTTGTTTTCTCAACAACGAGTTGTTGACTTGCTGCTCCCTCAGTGGAAGCGAGAAGACCTAACCCTCACGTTACTGTGGTTGGTTTTTTTGAAGGGCTGCTTTAAGCTTTAAAGCAGTAGTTTAAACTAGCACTAAGGAAACCTCGGGGTTGCACCAAAGGGAAGGTGCCTCACTCCCAGAGTAATCCAAGCTTGCTCAGAGAGAGAAACAGAACTCCTCACTCTGGAGTTCCCTGCGTACTCCCCCTGGCAATGCTGACATGATTGTAGATGTGTAGAACAGGTAAAGAAGTCTTTGTTTCTTCTTCTTCTCCTCAATCTCATATATCCTGTTGATTCTTCTTCAGGAATTGTGGTGAACGAAAGCTGACACATGAAATAGCACGTAGGTGTTGGACGGTTGGTAGTTTGCTTTGTTAGCTTTCACCCATGGCATGTGGTATGAAACACAGCTTGGAAAATCCAGCCGTGTGAACGCTGAATGCTAAAGCCTGACAATATAATCCTGTAGAAATGCTATCAGAAATGGTATCTTCTACAAAAATTCTTGCAAGAACCAAGTTCTTGGCAGATTTCAGATTCCACTTATCATCAGTGCCAGCTCAATTCTCTGCATACCTCCCTTTCTTCTGCCTGCTTCAAGATCATCCTACAGCATTCGGTTTCCCAGGCAGAAGGATGTGACTGCCAGTGTGAGCTGACTTTGCATCCCAGACAAAAACTGGGGCTGATTCCGCATAGAAACTCCCCCAGGAAGGTTGGAAGCCTGTTTTAAATGCTTGAAAACTTTGAGGGCAGAGGCTCTGCAAGCAGGAGGATCTGGCTTCTGAAAGCCAATCCAAATGCACGGGGGTTTGTGCTGGGTTTTTACTATTAACAGGGTGTGTATGCTTTATTTTATCATTAGCTGGAGCAAAGATGAGTCAGTCACCCAGGGCGTGCGAGTCCCTATTTATTGTGCTCTCTGTTCTGCTGGGAGAATGCTGAGCTCACTAATATTCAGACAATTCAATTGACTGTCATGAGGATGCAGAAGCGCCCTGGATTTGGGCTGTTTTCTGTTCTACCATGAATGCACCAGTCCTGCGCTCTCAGTGCTGCAGCTGTAGCACTTGTAAGGCTAAAAATTCTGTTATAGAGGAAGCAGTTGTTTGGGTTGGTTGTTTTGGTGGGTGGTTTTTTTTTTCCTCCACTGAAATGATAGGGATAGTTTCCTAAAAATTGTATTTCTAGGTGGAACTAGATGTTGGATATCATGGTAATAAGCTACTGGAGCTTCCTAATGCTGCTGTCTTATTTAAAAAAAAAAAAGTTTGCAAACAAAAACTTAATTTCCTTTTGTCTGTAAAATCAATTTCCTTTTCTGTATTTACTCAACTCAAGCCAGATGTGTTTTCATAACATAAATGGTTTGGTATTGTGCTTGGTGCATATGTAATGTGCTGGTGGTGCTTGCCCAGTCACGTTCTGCTCCTGCATGTGCCGTTTGGAAGGATGTATTTCTTCTCAAAATGGTTAGCTCGTAAAGCAGAGGAGCTAAAGACCACTTGAGAGGGCACCTAGCTATCCCGGGCAGGAGCAGGTGATATATTTTTGTTCGGGTTCAGTGTGGCATGTAAGCAATGGATATTACAAAGATGTGGAGTTACGTACCAATGGCTGCGTAGTAGAAATATGTGGAGGATCAAACTAGCTTGAGGATGTTTGTCTTCGGAATACTCGGTATGTTAAAATCCCTTTGAATGCTTTTGGAGCAGCTGTTGAGGCAATATGCAAAGCCTAACCACTTGCCTGCAGTTAGTAAAAGTGATTAGTTTGATTTCTCTGAGGCTTGAGGTTCTTTTTATATTATCTTTTGTTGAAATCCCAAGACAGTTAATCTCCCCATTCAGATCTGTAAGCGCAATAGCATTTACAAATGCCTAGCAAACCTGAAGAGAACTGTAGCCACTGATACTGCGACTTGGCTACTTTATGCCAGGGGAAAACCAACATATGTCTGGTGAAGAAGCATCAGAAAAATAAATATCAATTTTTCAGAAAAAGTAGCTAATATTATACACAAAGGCTGAGATTTTGCTAGCAGTGTTAATACCTCGCATGAAGCTGTGAAGCGTATAGCATCTGTAGAGTAATACATCCTACTAAGGTGGGGGGAGACACCAAAACACTCAGTGAAACAGTAAAATTATGAAGCCATTTAACTCCAGTGGAGGTTGCCCCCACCCAGAATTAAGGGAAAAACCCCTAACCAACCCCACTTCTGTGAATATAAGAAGAAACTACAAAAATCAAGAACATTCCTATTTTTGGTATATTTTAAATTGATTGGGTCAGGGTGAATCATCATTTCACTGAGACCAATTTGACCGGAAGGCTGCGAGAGGGTGTTCTGTTAGAGATGTTAAGGAGCTGCAGTAGCATTGTGTGATGTCAGTGATAATAAAGCAGCTGGGCATTCAGCGGAAAACACACCAACAGCACTTAAATGCTGTGTGTCTCCATTGCAGAGAAGCAGTTGCGCAGTGCAGATGATTTTGTTCAGTTAAAGCCTGCAGAAATTGTAGGAAAGCTGGCATAAATAGGCAAAATGGGTCGTAGTCGTCGCCGCACTAGGAAGTACGGGGACTTCAGAATTTCAAAGTGATCATCGTTCGGAAAACAACACAGAAGCAGTTAAGATGCTGTAACTCCTCTACAACTCTGTTTTGAAGAAATAAAGCAGCTTAAATTTTTTACTATTTGAACTAACAGAAGTTAGAAGTGATTTCAGTTACCTCTTAATTGCTGTAGAGTTTCTCGACTGGCTTATTAACAATTTTGCAATAATCGAACACAGAGAGAAAAGTAAAATCCTGCTTCCAAGGATTATGGAAAATAAGTCATCACTGTACCAGGCATAGATTAAAATCTCTTTTATGAAATAGGGTGTTGCTGCAGGATTTTATGTGGAACAACTGTCAGAGATTAAGCTGGACTGAAAAAATATTAAATGCATGGAGATTTAAATAAAAAAAGGGGGGGGAGGGAGAAAGAGCACTGAGATTAAATTCAACATCTAGGGAAACAAAGGAGAAGATCCTAAACTTTAATGCTTTGTGCTGCCAGCTGATCAGCAGGAGAGGATGTGAGGGACTCGGGCAGCATGCCCTGGGATCACGGCAGTTCCTTAGGACAGAGAAAAACATGTTGTCCTTGTGAGTGGGTTACAGAGCATTTGTTCTGAGACTGAGCTGTGCACAAACCACCAAAAATTGCACCAAAGTTTGTTTTGGTATGTCAGATTAGTGCTCAAAATAGCCTTTGTGGTTATAGACTGGTTCTTATTTTCATGGTGCGCAAAGCACCAAAAGACACTAGATAGCGTGCTGTAGTTGCAATAGGGCAAAGAAATGATGCCAAAATGATCTTCATGAGCCAGTCTGAATCTTTGCTAACAAGCTGCCATGTCTGGTGATGCCGTGAGCAAGTGTGCTTGGACCACCAGCCTCCTGTCTGCTTTCTCTTCTTGAGAAGAGAACGTCAGCTGCAGCACCAGGAAAGTGGCTTCTACGAAACTCTGGCCATGTGTGCTCAAGGAGCAGATGAGAAAGCCGCTTGAATTATTCTGCAGTAACCAAGGATGCTTACTCACGTGTGCAGACACAGGTTTTCAAAGTGCAATGCCTGCCTCTGTGTTCTAGGGAGTGGCAGCTACTCTGCAGAGACCTGGATGGATGCATTGAGAAGAATCCATATTTTGTTGCAGTAGGTTGCCTTTCTGATAGCCATAAAGAATACTTCAGCCCAGAGACAAATCATCCAGTACAAGTGGTATAAGTGGTAATGTTTGTTTTCGAGGCAGTTATTCCCGTAGGTGACCAATAAACACAATTCCCATTCAAAGGAAATGAGGTGTTATTAAAAAGCAGGAAAGTCCATGTTGCTCCTGGTACTTGCTAACTGATCTACTCTTCTTAATGCAAAAGAAATTAGAACACTGAAACATCACGAGAAATAAACAAAAATTAGCAAGATGAAATACTATAAGCCAGAGACCAAGTTGTTGGTCATATAAACTGAATGTTTGATGCTGCAAACTCCAGACCAGCAGTTTGTTACCATAGCAGGTATGTGGCACGACATCAAGTGGTGCTAGCTGTAAAACGTCTAATGTTCTGAATTTCAGATGTGCTATTTTTACTGCATAGCTGTTCCCAATAAAGGTAGCACTTCCTGATTATTTTGGTTTTGTTGCCTCTTAAAAATTCAGCCAGTATTCTGCAAAATAGAGTGGAATAGGTGATGTTCAGAATATGCTGTATTTAAAGAGCTGCAAGCTGATATTTGGGAAAAGACATGGGATGCTGGCTCTAAAAACTCCTATTTACTGCATTTATTGGACTTGTAATGAAGCTGTTCAGTTAACTGTATTTCATACCCATTTACACATTAGCATAGGACACCATCTGTAACACCAAAGTCCCTGCAAAGCTTCTGCTGAGCAGTTAAGGTGCGTGATGATGGAGACCTCCAACAGGAAGATTATAAGAACATGGTAAGAGAGGATTTACTCCAGTAAAATTTAACATGGACCTGCTGGCTGATGTGTTCACTGCCCCTGCAGAATGTATCTGTATGTAGGCTCATTACCTCTTACAGACTTTTTATACAGGTAGATTGCTTTATTCTTAAGGAGTATTGAAAAATGGCTACTTGGCAATCACGCTACACTGAAATTGCAGCCTGAACCTTCATCCATTTGATAGGAAATTTCCACATTAAAACTACCTGTGATGTCTTTAGAAGGTTATGTGGAGTGTATGTGTAATGTCCTAGGGTGTTGACCAGTCTAGGATTATTTTCACAGAAACTGTGCTTGTAATTCAGGCAGGTACTTCATGCTCTGTAAGCCTTGACTGCTCACCCTCATTCATGCCGGTGAATGGAAAGACAAGACAATTATCTCTCTAATTTGATTCATAGAAACTGTGAGTGAAGTCTTGGATGTTGCAGCTTCTTCTGCCCATGAGGAACACTTAGACAGTGTCGAGGAAGGAGTAGCCACAGCAGCTCAAGAGATTTCTGACACATCCTCAAGGAGCCAGGACGTTGATGCTGAGGAGTCGGGGCAAGCTTCAGAAGGTGCAAGAGTACAGCTGGGTCTGCCGTGTCTTGCCTGTGAAAAGCACTAAGGGCTGTTAGCACTGACCTGGCTGCAAGTGCATGCAGAGCTCCACTGAGGCAGCGTGGCTGCTAGCGATGGCTGTGTTTGGCGTCATAGTGCGAGCAGAAAATGTAATTCTGAACTGATCTGCCTTGCAGTAGGAGTAGGTATTGCTAAGTCAGATCGCAGGGGAGTTCTGAGCTGTGCCCGGCTAAGTGGCTAGTTGTAAAGTTCATTAAAACCAAGAAATTCTCCCATGTGCTGCATGTGATTTAACACGCTTTTGAAACACCTGACCTAACTGGAGAGAATTTTCTTAAATTACATTGCTGTAAAGAAAAATACAGAGTATGTGATATTTATAAACCGTACAGTGTTCCAGTGAAGCTATAAACGATCTTATGTTGCTGTTGAAGTTGAATATTATAATTGACTGCAAAGAAAAATGTGTGTTAAAATCAGCACTGTGGAGATTTTCAAATGAGTTTGGAAGTTTGGCCTCTAAACTCTTCTACAATTAGAATTAAAAAGCTAAAAGGAAAGATGTCTGTATAGCTAATATGACTTTGTAAATTGTATTCCTTTAGTCCAAAGGATCCTTTGGACTAAAGGAAACAACTTACTCGATGATTTGTCGCAAAGTAAGTTGTTTCCAATGTTTCTCATTGGTGTTTTTCTCCATTTTCAGTTTCTGTGGAGGAGAAGACACCTGAAGAAGCTGCTAAGGAACCATAAAGGTACACAGTACAATGGCAGCATGTGGTTTCTCACTCTTCACCTTTCTTTTTTCCCTCAGTTATTGGCAACTGCAGCATGTAATAAGTCTGCCTGTGTGCTCTGATGGTGAATTCGTATTTCTGCTCCCACAAGTACACTGCACAAAGGAACTGAACTGAAGGATTTCCTATGGTCTGGGAGCCACTGCTGGCATCTTTTAGAGGCTGGGGAGCACAACTTCCCTGTATCGGTTGTCAGGCTGGGTATTTATTTATGGCTTTATCTTAGTCCCATGGAAACTCAATATTAAAACCCAAGAGCTGTTGCCTTCTTCTAGGCAAAAAGTGTTCTCTCGACATTGGCTTAAATTATAGAGATACTGGACTTCTGGGTTATTGCCCTGTACAAGTGAACTCTTCTCTTGTTATCCTCAGTGTAAACGTGGTAACTTTCTGGACTGTTGTTTTTAAAGACATTTTTTCACAGTTAGTCTCTCTGCACTTTTAGTTTGTGCTAATGAAAAATACTAAATATCACTGTCTTACTATTTTGCTCCTATCTCACTCAGTTGGCTTTATTACTTGATAGAATAAAATCCTTTGGCCACAATATTCTGACTGTTTTGCTATTCCCTGTGGCTCCCCTTTCCAAAATGGGCTGTAAGATGGTGATAGAAACCTGAGGGAATAAAAAGTGTGTCTGAGATATGAACATGAATTTTAGTAGAAAAGATATTAACTAGAATAGAAACAACTTGAAAGTTGAGCAAATAAACCTCCTAGGTCAGGAATTCTCAAAATTATTTTGCTGCTAGTTAACAATTCGTACTCAAATTCTTGGAGCACCAGTGCAAGAAAAGAAGGAAACAGAGCAAAGAAAGTTATTTTTCATTGCACCCTCAAAATGTACATTCTAAATACACTTACACAACCTGATTATTATGCTCTGAGTCCTTTGCGAATGCATGTTTGTTTATTCCATTGTCCACTGCAATATAAAATAAGGTAAAGCCTCTTATCTTTTTGTGATAAAAGGCATATATTGTTCTTAAACTGCATGGACTTTTTTCATGGGTTGGCATTCAAAACTAAGGAAAAAAAACAAAAGGAAAGCAAAGCTAACCCCACAATTATAAAGTAACGTACAAAGTGCTACTGTAAGAGATGTTCCTCTAACGAATAGAAATTTTGTGTTTTACTAGGAATAATGGTGAGAAGAGGAAAGGATATTAATGAATGTGGGTGAGATAGGCAGAAAAGCTGCAAGAGTGGGCCTCTCAAAGCTGTCATTTTTGCTCAGAGTGAAAGCTAAGGGCACCTGAGGATATCACATGACAAAAATAAGATATCAAGAAATCCTCTCCACTCTGGGAAATAAATGCAGTCATATAGAGAAAGCAATAAAGTTAGGAATCTCTATTTTTCCCTGTAAAGTCTTGCACCCTAAAAATTTTTGCATTGTTATTCCAGGTTTTTATTTAGATGACAAACACCCAATACATCCAATTCAATAAATGAAGGCAAAGATGGTAACGGAAAGGGGTGGGAGCGGGAGAAAAGGCAAGCTGTAGGAAGCACCTTTGATGGAACAAACTGAAAAGAGGTGGAAAACAGATGAATCCACTGAATTCTGCTTAAACTGTTTGGGCTTTTTTTGACAAAAAAGAGTTTTTAGGAATACAGCATCACAAGGTTAGAAAAGTGTCTTTTACTACATTCTGATTCAATTTCGTTGGGGGGAAAAAAGAGTTTATAAAACATTTTACTACTTTGTAGATTGCTGCTGGCTTGAAAGCCAGGCTGACTTTTTCCAGTTTACTAGTCAAGAGCCACCATGCATTCCCAGTTAGGAAAGAACTAATTTTTAAATTTTTTTAGCACACGTTTTGATTGCAAGCACTTTAGGGTATGGACCTTAGCCTTCAGTTTGCATTGAAACAAATCATATTTTGGGGGGAATTAAAGGAAAAAAACCCCAGGAGTATGTTGATGTGAGAATCAAATTAGTATTCAGTTCACTTTCTAAAAAAATACTAATTATTTGGTGAAGGGATAGAAGTAGTAGTAATGGATGAAATCCTCAGGTGAAGCCTTGAACTGATGCTGAGAGCATGTCTGAGTAGGGCTATAGTATTGTTCCCCTTTCTTTTTAGAGTACAGCAGTTCTACTGTGCGTGGCTCTCGGCCCCAAGTTCACGCTGCAATGAAGCTACTTATGTCAGTAATCTCAGCAAACACAATTGGTTTACCTTGTGCTTACAGATAAGCAAGAACTATTTGTAGAAGCAAGGCTTAGTGGAATGTGTCCAGCATGCAGGGGAATTCATTTGTACCTGAGCAACGCAGCTGAAGATGAGGATTCCTTGAAAGTGGGCTTTGGTGGTGGTAGCAGAGCAAGTTTTCACAAGCCATCAGATAAGCGTGATTTATGCAGGAGAAGTGTATGTATGCTGTAATTTACTGAACTGATAACCTGCAGTCAAATTTACTGTGTGCTTCCTCTAAATCTGATTCTTTTTCCTTTTTCCCAGTAAGAAGTGCTGAAGCCTTTGAAAAATTTAATGGAAATATTTGTGGCAATCAACCAGCCGATTCCTGTGTGAAACCTCATACTCTTCCTTGGAGACGTGAAAGAAGTCGTGCAGTTTGTCATACCACACACTGCTCATTAGGACCAGCATTCAGTGCTGCAGCAGACAACCTAATATGATTCCAGTTGGTTAGAGAAACTTCTGTGATTAACATCTCTGCTTTAGAAAGTAGCATCCAGTAACAACTGTCAAAGCACCGCCCAGCATGTAACAAACACACGTGCTAGGAGAAGCAGTAGACTTGACCAAAACGATGTCAGGTCAACTCATTCTGGCTCTGTGCTGTCTCGATATGTACAATGATTCCTTAATCGTCGTTCAGACTGTGGTGCATAATTACACCATTGTAACATTCCATGCTAAAATGTAAGGGAAAAAAAATTACCTAATAGTATTTTTAAATTGGGTCAAGGGGAAAATAACAACCTTGTTTGCTCCCAAGTTTGGATTTGCAGCTGTAGACATAGGACATTTATTTGGCTGTTCAAGATCAAATTTTCACCCTGCATAAACATTTTAGATGCTATCCTTCCTTACACAATGATATCCAGGAGTAAACATTTTAAAGGCTCCTGCTTTGAGAACAAAACCCGTTTGCAAGTAGTAGCAATAGGTATTTTATAGCATGAAAATCTCTTGAAAATCACCGGTTGAAGTTATCATCATTGACTGATGTGGTGGCTCCTCGTCAGGGGTGCCGGGCCTCCCTCCTGCCAAACCTTATTCAGCTTGCTGTAGTTTTTCGGTGTTGTTCTGTCTTAGCAGTGGTGTGCAGCGGTGGTGTAACAACGCAGAGATGTGAGAGAACGCTCCTGTCCACACCACAAGCAATTCAGGCTATGGTAAAGCTCCTCTCTGAGTGCTTGCTGATGACCAGCGAAACCCCCGTGGAAGGCTATGCCACGGGTGTTCAAATGGACAGGGACTCTTAGGGACTAATAAGGAAAATAATAGCTAAATAATCTTGTCCTGTTAGTATTTGCTTAATAATGAGAAAATCTAGAATGCATAATGGGTTTGTATGACACCGTTCTCCTAACCCTCCATTGTGCTATGTGCATGAGCGTGCATCTACTAAACAATTTTAACTGACACCCGTTACAGCCATCACAGAAGGGCAATAGTTCTAAATCGGGGCCAAGTGAGGTATATTATATACCATTTATATAGGAGGTGTGAATTATAAGGTGTATCTGACTGCTTTCATTTCAAGGAGGACTTTGGGAAAATGTTGAAAATTACAGTGTTATTCCTATCCATGGCACAAAGCAACACATGCTCCTTCCCCCACTGTAAAGCAAATCGTAATAGCGCTCAAAAAAATACAGCCTATTGCCCCTGTACCTGCTGAGGAATAACTGGAATAACGCGGAGGCAAAACCAGGCTCCCGAGCTTCAAGAAGCAATACCGCTGCCTTCTGCTTAAAGGATAAAGCCGCTGTGATTAAAAGCAATTTTTGTAGACAAAGCTACTGGAATAAAAGTCTTAGACTGATTTTTTGTTGGATGAGAGTCTTGTCTTTATTTATCCGACAGATTAACCATCCTGTGATGGATACATACTCTTGAATGGTCTGTTTCCTCTTTTTCACTAATTCCCAGAGAAAGAAGCTGTTACTAATTTCTGCACCTGGCAGTAGGGTTTCTGATATTGTAGGCTCTGCAGAATGTCCCTTTATCTCTGGAAGCGCTCTGGTACGTGGCAAAATGTATTAGCCCTTGGGAATGGGTGCCCGAAGAACTGAAGCACAACCATGATGCACTTTCCAAAGCTGCTTCTCCTTCCAATTTCAAAAAACGTTAAGAGTCCCAGGACAGCGGCTACTGTGCTTCATGTCAGAGAAACTAATTTTTTTTCTTTTAATTGGGAAAAAAAAAAAAAAAAAGACACTACTCTTGAAAGCCAAAGGAACTAGGAATATATTGTAAGTTCTAGCTGTGATGATGTGTAGCTCAGCACGGTCTGCTTCAGCACTCGATTATCCTAGCTTAACAACAGATATTTTGCAATTTGCAGAGGGCTGCTCTTCAAAATAAATAGCCAAGAACCGTATGCCAAATGCCTTGTTGGTAATCAGAAATTCTTTGTCTTACTGGTTTAGGTGGTCCCTGGCCATCCTTGATCACTGTTATCAGTCACGCTGTTATGGAGTCTAAGTACCACATAGATTAATAAATATTTTTATGTCCGTCACCACCAGAAAAGTGAATTTTTGAGTTGCTGCACAAAGGCTGTGATGAAATGGTGAACAAGACCGCAGCAGAGAGCAGGCATAATGCAAGACTAAAGGAGATTCCTGAATTTGCACAAACTGCAAATCGCTCCTTTGCAGACAGCAAGTATCTGCGAAACCAGCTGGCAAAGTGTTTCACCTCCCTCTAGCGCTGGTCCACGTGAAGGATGACAGCCTGCTGCTGCTGCTAGCAGCAATGCACTTGGCAGAAGTGCTGGAGACTGACAAAATCCATCTAACGGGTTCAGTTTTGGGTTTTGTCCATGTTGTTGCCAATATAGAATTTCAATTTTATTTTCCTCTGCTTCTTAAAAACATGACAATTACTTGAAAAGATCATTCTACCTGCAAGTTGGTACTCAAAATTTGGAAAATCTGTGTGAAATACTTTAACCAAGTATAACTTTGATGATGTAATAAAATACTATTTTTATCTGTTTTTCTGGAAGAAAAACAACCCACAAGAACCCAAACCAAGCCAAGAACTGAGGCTGTGCTTTTTTTCCCCACCTGTTGGTCTCTCTCCTTTCCTCTTCCTCATGAATTTTGAGCCAACTAGCCAATCCCAACTTCTGTTTTACCAGAGGGGTGGGAGGGACACAAAGTTCCTACCAGCTGAGTGGTGACTGAGGAGATCAGTAGCTTGCTTTGTTGTGTTCTCCAGCAGATGAGCAATTGCATATATATGATACAGCTGAGTAGCCCTTGGGTGGCCATAATAAGCCACTGCAGATGCTGTTTCCTCTTTGCTGGTGGTCAGGAGCTGAAGAACAAAGCCAGCAGCCCTGCAGGAGAGCTCAGAAGGTACAGACATGTATGGGGTGGGAGAAGACAGGCAGGTGCAGAAGGTGCTGTAGGCCATGGATTAGCTCATTTCTGAGTGCTGTCCCTGTTGTCAGACAGACAGTTCTGCCCATAGGAAAGGTATGGTTGTATGCTTTGCTCTTGCCCAGCTCACTTGCTGCAAAAGGTGGAAGGTGCATATGCCAGAGTGACAGGCATCCAACATCATTGTGGGAAACTGGGTTCTCCTGCATTCTGGTCTTTCCTCTTTTGTTTGGGATGCTGTGGAAGATGTTGCCTCCTTTATTGAGATGGTAAGAAGAGCTAAAGCTGGAGGTTTCTGTTGCTGGAATTGTCCCTGCTATTTGCTTGAACTACAGGGAATTAGACAGGTTGCTGAAAACACATAACTTAGTGGTTTAGCTATCTGCAAATGTTCCCCACTTCCTCTTGACATTTTACCAAACTCCAATGATGCCTTTAGCAAGCCCTGAAAAGCTGTTTGCGACTGCTGTTCAGCAGTGCCTGTTTAACAAACAAATGGGAAGCTTCCATGGAATAGAAAACTCTCCTTTATGTGGTCTGTTACTTATTTGTATTAGCTTCATGTGCAAATTCAGTGCCTCTTGTTTAGTGATAAATAATTTTCCTTATTTAATACGTTCATGACTTAATGATCTTTCAAAAGATCTCTGTGTGAGCTCTGCTCGTGCCCTAGGAAAAGTGTTGCACATTGCTATAGTTTCCGTGCTTCATTTCAGGAAGTTTGGCTGCCCATACTTCTCAGTTTGGCATCGACTGCAGCATGCAAACAAATTAAATTAAAGGGGAAAATATAGAGAATAAGTGGAAGAGGAGAGACCGTAATATGTATCAGGATATATTTCCTCTTTCTCTTTCCCGCTCAGTAATTACATTAAATTACTGAAGTTCTGTGGAGATTCATTGATCACCTTTCCATAATGATTTTTTTCCTTTTTTTCCCCTGCTTCTTTCTTCCTGCATAAAGCAATTTTCTTTCTCAGTGGTTACTGGGAACTGTTATTCTCCAGTGAGGGATAATTGAGAATAATTAACCATTGGGCAGTGTGCACTCGCATTATCAAGCAGAAGAGGGCACTAAATCAAAAGCAGTATCTAAAACCTAGAGCAGAGTCCCCCATCCCCAAAACCCGGGGCTGAACAATGCTAGAAGAAATGAATAATGTATGTTTTTTGTCCCTGGAGAAAATTGGCTTGTTTTTTTTTTTTGAAGTTTAATTGTGGTTTGGAGAAACTCCAAATCATACAGATCCTTTTCACTGCACTGTTGTGGTAAGCGACTAATTTCCAATGCAAAGTGTTTGGTGGTGAGGCTGTTAGAATACGAGAGGAGCCGATCAAGACTTGACAGATCTTGCCAGTGGGAACACAATGAAGCTGATTGTGAATGTCTTTGTTTCCATTTAAATGATTAATGAAGTTCTATAAACTCAAAATCACTGAAGTCTTGCCCCCTTTCACTTATTACAAGCATCAGCAGTAGGAGGAGGTTACACAAAGTATTCAGTCCTGGTTATAAACAAAGGGAGAAGGACTTCGACGTTGTAACTTTATTAGAAAAAAAAACTTAATGGCTTGATTTCTGCCTCCTGCCTGTTTGCTTTCACCATGTTTCTTCTCGGAATCTTGTTTTCTGTTCCAGTTCTGAGATAACCTCAGTCAGGCACTGTCCTCAGGAAGATACTTACTAATTGCTGAGCTTGGATGTTCCTAAATGAAAGGAGTTTCTGCTGCTGAAATGGGATGCTATAAAAGATAAACTTGTCCTTGAGGACAATTCTTTTTTTTTTTTTTTCATTTTTCTTTAAAGCAAAACAGTTGAAAACACACTAGATGGTCTCCGTAAGACATTTCTTCTCACAAACCACCACAGCTTGCAAAGCATTTTCCTGTATCAGAGGGGTCCCTGTGAGCATTCTGTTTTCTACGTCTAAATTAAGAAAATCACATGCCATGTAGATCCCATGTATTTTTTGAATGAAAATTAGGTGCAGTCCTCTTTCACGCTTATTCTAGCGCAGAACCTTTCTTTCTAAAATCTTGCAGCTGCTGTATTTAAAAACATACCTAACATACAGCAACAGACTGCTACAGACTCTCCTCCTTTATACCCCTGTAATTCCTTCTTTCTTAAAGGCAACTCAGATTTATTCAGGGGTAAAACCCTGCCCCTGACGGGCCCGTTTCAGCATTGCATTGCTCCTCTGCTCTCACCACACAACTCCCCCGTCATTAGTGGCATTACAACCCCTGCAGTGCTGAGGATCAGGAGCTGCTTGTGCTCACCTACTTTACAAGCGAAGTCGTGCTGTAGTTTTCAAGGAGAGAGGGGGTGTATGCATTTTTTGGTTTGAGGTCTATGCTCTTCTCGCTTGTATGCTGTTAAGGGGAAAATATAAAGGAGATAGAATGAATTCAGAAGAGATTAGGATTAGACATGCAATTTAAAGGACTACAGTAAAGTATAAGCTGCTTTAGTAGCCTACAGCATGAACAAAATCAAGGCGTAGATAGGAAGTTTAAGTGTGAGTTAAGCTGACACCAGCCATGGGTCTTCAGAGTACAGAAATCTCGCATTCAAAGGGCAACAAGAGAGGATCCTGCCCAAACTGCCCCTGTTTCTTACCATTCTGAGTGGTATTTATCCACCAGCAATAATCTTTGAGCTCTCAGCTCACAAGTAATACTTTTTTTTCCTGTGAGGGCTGGGTAGGGTCTTAGATGTCATCTTGTATAAAAGCAAGACCATTGAACTGTCAGTTTTAGTCAGCACAGGATTTCGGGTCTGATTTCTACACGCTATCTTTATTTTGGATAATTTTGTGCTTAGAATGTCCCTGACAATGCTGAGTACCTGGTAACATGGTATGCACCTGAGACCAAGCAGGACTTCCCTTAGGATGTCTTAAGCATGTTTAGTGTGTGTCCCACAGCTTCACATTTCCCAGAGTTGTATACAAAGCAAACTTTACTGTACTGCTTGGTTTACCATGAATTTGTGGTCTATATAGACATTCCCTCTCAATAGAGCTTGTTTCCTTAGGCTAAAACGTAGCTTAATTTAGTGATGTTGGAATACTGCACTGCAAATATGGGATGATTTTCTATGACTCTATAAGCACACTATGGAGTCTATTAAAAGTTCACCTAAAAAAGAAAAAAACCACAAAGAAAACAAAAATTTTGATATATCATCAACGGTTTTTACTGTTGTGCTGTCTCTAGCGTTCTCACAAAATAGTCTGTAGGTTCTGCAAGTCTATCCTAGGAAGGAAAAAAGCCTAATTACACCTGTAGAGTTACTGCTACTTCATTAATAATGGTTTACAGAATGGACTGACTGACAGAAGGGTCGTGGGACCCTCACTGCCTTATTCCTTCTGGGTCATTTCTTGGTCATTTCTTCTGGGTCATACTTCTGGCTCTGAATCAGTGTAACTTTCCCCTTTCATCTGAACAACTAAAGGTGGTAAGCTCAGCATATAGAATTAGATAGGCTACAGCCTTTTGAGGACCTGTGTTTAAAAAGCCATGTGGGCTGCAGCTTTCTGCATGCAAAAGGGGCAGAGAAGCATCTGTTGAACTGCTGACCTCATGTTGTCACACAGCAGTATCCCAGCCATGGCTGTTTTGACTTTACTGCAGGTCTACCTCATGAGTGGGTGAAAAGGGCCACTGTTCGCCTTTTCCTTTTTCTTTTCTTTATAATAGCCCCATCACTTATGCGACTTCAAAAATCACCCAGCTGAACTGACCCAAATCCCTCAGTGGCCCTGCTTTTTTCATTGTAAAGTTTAGTATTTTTCAGCATAGCTTTTCAACTAGCTTAAGGTAAACCAAAAAGAGCTGTTCCTAGGAGAAACACAATTTTTCATATGAAGAGTTATTCTAGTTTCATTAAAAAAATAAAACCCAACCAAACAATCAAAAAGCAGCAGCAGAGAAAGAAATGAAGATGCCATTGGGATTATCTCAAACCGGTGCTGTTTTTCTCTGCAGAGCACCACGAAGCGGTGGCCGTGTCCTCTCATGCCCAGTGACTCCAGGAAGGAGCTACTGAGATGTACCAAGCAGCTTTGGTTCATACGGCTTTTGTTCAGCTGACAGGGAGCCTGTGTTTTGGAAGAAGCTGTCTGCTCTTTTCCATGAAACGGATCATGGCAAGAGGTTTTTTTCTCTTTCTGAATTTTACCTGGAACCCATGGAAAGAAGAAGGAAAAAATAACTAAAAGAGGGAGCATGTCAAGTCAGGACAAATTAAGCATTAAAGATGAAGGTGACAGCACTTAAGTCTGCCAGGCTGCAAAAGAACTGGTATAAGGGCTAAAAGTCCCACCCAGCTAGACCTATTTCCAGTCTGTAACAAGGAAATCTTTGCCAGGAATCCTCTAATCTTTTCCTCCCAATGTTCTGCCCTTTTCTTGACTTGTTCTTTCCTTTCATTTATTTTACATTGTCAGCTGCTATCTCTGACCTGAGCCCAAGGCCTATAAAATGTGAATGTCCATCTTCCACTATCTACAAGGTTTTAACTTTACACCTTTGTTGATACAATTTGCATGCTGGAGCATTAAAATAATGACATTTTCTAATGTGCAAACACTGAACGCTATTCTCTAATTTCTAGAACCAACATGGATGTCAGCTGTATTGTTAATAAACAACATTTTTTTTTTACCCATGTAGTTTGATACTTCCTTTTAAAGATAAACCAGATCTAAAAGTGATTCTCTCATCCGTCACAGAGCAGACAGACAACTGAAATTTAAACTAGTAATGTAAACTAGTAGTAAATTCTGTAAGTGATGACAGCCTGATGAAATGTCTGGCAGCTTTAGCGTGTGATGAGCCCTCAGGTTTGCTAGGCCTTGTCCTTCATGACAAAGCGATGGTCAAGTTTAAGTTTACACATGCGTGTGGTTGCGTCCGGCTGCTCGGTGCTCAGAGGGCTCCTGTTCAAAAGGAATGAATGTGTCAGGCTTTTACAATGTGCAGGCACAAGGGGGCCCAAATCGGTTGGAACTGAAAACCTTCGGTCTAGAGCTCCTTCTGAGCGAGTGGTTTTGCAGTGTTAAAAGTCTCCTTGGCAGTGTGGTAGCTTTGTAATGAAAATGTAATGCCTCCTCTTCAGCTGAAGCTCTTCTGTTTGTGACTGTGAAACACAAGGAAGGGTGTGTATATGTTGGTTGAAGCCCAACATCTGTAAAGAAGACCAATTCTGCCCCAAACCGCTCAGATCAGGCTAGGTCAGGTCAGTCTCGATGTGCACTGAGTTTGTGAGCAGTCTGGCAACGATACATCTCATATTGATGAGGAACAAATGCTGCATTGTGAATTTGGCTGATTTCACAACCTAATGTTCCCCAAAAGAGGTGGTTGTTGTTGAAGGGAACTTCAAACTGACATTTCAACATTGCCCCTACCAGTCACTGGCTGGAATCTCTTTTGCAGGCCTGAGGCCCCACAGCTGCTCAGGCCCATGGACAGCTCATTCTCTTATGTACCAAAAGTGCCTGCAGGAAGTAATGACCCCTCTGGGGCTGTATGCGAAGGTTGGGAAGTAGTTTTTGAAAGCAGGCAACTCGTTCAGCCCTGTCCGATGCAGTGCCATGGCTGGGGGTCACCGAGACCTGCTCTGCCACCGGTTTTCCCTTCAGCCCAGCTCTCCGTGTCCTGTCTGTCGGCTTCCCCCAGCTCTGAACACGAAGACTCGAAGTACGCCCCGGGAGAAGTTGGGAAAGCAGCCCCGGGGAAGGCCTGCGGCCCCACCGCCGCGCTAACGGCCCCTCCCTCAGCGGAGCCTCGCGCCCCAGCCAGGGTAACGGCCCCGGCGGGCCCTTGCGCAGGCGCGGGGCGGCCGCGCATGCCCGCAGCGCCCCCGCGCGCCGGGCGGCGCGAGCATGTGCAGAGGAGGCGGCGGCGCGGCGGGGGGGGGTCCGGGCCGGGCAGGTTGCGCCGCTGCGCCCGCCCCTCCCGCCGCGGGGCGGCCCTGGCTCTGCCCGGGCGGCGCCCACCGACTCCTGCTCCCGGCCCAGGCGGGCGACGGACGCGGCCTCCAGGCGTACGGGCACGGTAAGGGCGCGGCGCCGGCTCCTGCCGCCGCGGCGGGTGGGACGGGCGCTGACAGGCGGCCCTGGCAGGGAAAGAGGGAGGGAGAAAGAGAGGGGGCGAGCGAGCGGCCGCCCTGCGAGCGGGGCGCCGGCCAGTCCCGTCCCGGTGGCGGCCGCCGAGGTGTGTCGGGAGGCCCCAGGGTGGCGGGGTCGGGGTTTGCCCCGGCGGCACCCTCCCACCCCCCCGTCCCTGGCTGCACTTTCGGTTTCGCGTGGGGCGCGGGGCTGGGTGCGGTGGAGAGGCCGTTCCGCTGGTGCCGCCCCGCTCTCCCGTCCGCGGTTCCCCCGCTCCTAGCGCGAGGTCCGCGCCCCGGCTGCCACCCCGTCGGCCGAGGGGGCGTTGGGGGCGGCGGCGGGCGGTTCCCGACGGCTGTCAGTGTAAACGCGGCCCCGGGGCGGCCGTGGCCTGCCGGGCCGTGCCCCGCAGCCCCTGCCGGGCCGGAGCGGTGGCGGGAGCGGGGAGGCGGCCGGGGCAGCGCCGCGGGGACAGCGCCTTGTTTACACAGGGCGTCGGGAGAACATGGCAGCCCGGGCGCGCTGGTCACTGGCTGTCATGCGTGCTCGCTCTCCCGTGCTGGCGGTGGGGTAGCCCCGCCGGGCCTGCAGCTTCCCGCTCCGGCTTCGGCTGCGCACCCTGCCCTCTTCCCCGAAATCGCCGGGCGCCCTGCTCTGGTTGCAACCCGGCTAAATAGCTGAAATCCTGGCGTATTTGTAATTATACCTCACCATGCCTGGGTTAGCTCTGGTGTTCGTGTTTATCTGTTGCCTTTCTGCATGTGTTCTCTCGTGTCTCTTTTTCCCCGCTTCAGTAATTAAGTTCTTCATTCCGCGTGTGCCCTCCCTTACGGCTGGTCGCTTTCGTGTTCCTTGTGACTTTTTTTTTAACCATTTAACTTCTTCAGCAAAGACGGCTAAACCTTTCCAGCTGTCAGTTTACAATCACTTTGTGAGGAGGGTTCTCCGTCCGCTGAGGTCTTACCTCGTCATGCTCTGCAGTTGTCTGTCTTCCATTTGATGATAATTATTCACCGTTGTTGTAATTTAATCATAAAGCTTTTTGGCACTGCCTCATTACTGTCTAGAAGCATCAAACTTTGAGAGCTTCCTAGTTAGTCCAGACAAATAACCTGAAATGAAGTTGAGCTCAGGGGTATCGGAGTGTAAGCATTAGAGAATTCTCAACTCATAGAAACAACGCTCTAACTATAAAATTTCAAAGCAATTCGGATACTTGTGTGGCCTAAAAAATGTAGGAGTAGCACTTTGTAGAATTTTGTATGTTTCGTTTTGTAACATTGAAATGAGGCAAAAGTGGGGACATTGGTGGTTTGGGGAAAGCTTGGAGAATGTAAGAGTTTCAGATCCCTTTATCGAAATATCTGTTATTAGGGTACGTTGAAAACCCCATGCCATTGTTTGAGGGGGGTGGCGTGAAGCCATCTGTTACGCTGAATGCTGCAGGAGAGCACGGGGTCAGTGACTGTTACCACAAACCTTAACTTTATTTCAAGAATCTTAAATAAATTAGGTATAAGTCTACAAAAGCATATGTAATGGGTCTGATCCAAAATCCTCTTCCCGCCTCTCCCCTCACTCCTTCTCTGGTAGCGAACAGGATCAGTTGCTTTAGGAAAGGTCCTGGGAAGAGGGTGGTTATTTTGTATGGTACCTTCAGCGACATACTCTTGCTGTCTCTCAGGTTCCAGCAGTACCTGGTTCAGAAGGTCCCTAAACTTCAGACTGTATGCGCATCTTTGTGTTAATAGTCTCGTAAGCCATTCAGGGCCTTTACCTCCATAAAACTGTCTAACTTAAACCTTATAACTTACTCTTTTGACCTCTAGAATATCCTATGAAAATGAAATGCGTGGTTTGTGTGCGGTACTTCCTTTTGTATGTGTGGTGGTGCTGGTTCTTTTTCCTCAAACCCGCATCCTCACCATTTAATTTCATCGCTCCCTGCTCCTTTATTATGTAAAACGATGAATAATTGCTCCCTACTTTGGCTTGTGGGGGAGTGGAAATGGATGTTAAGGACCAACAATTGACACGCTGGAAGGAGAAATGCAGCTACAGAGTAGGGGTGTGTGTCTGAGACTCCTGTCAGAGGGAAGAGAAGGTGGCAGGAGATCTTTAAATAGAGAGCAGTGGGAAGAGAGCCTGCTAATAGGGTGACATACAGGAAAGTCTAGAAGAATCCTCCTGAAGCCACAAAGCTTTTTGCAGAACGTTAATAGTTTCTAAGTGATGATAAGCTTGTGTGTTTTGGGGCTCATCAGCTTTAGCTATTGAGGTTTCAGAGCAAACTTTGGAGTTCCTCTAGCTTCTTACTGGATTCGGTACATCATTAATTTGATCCAATGCATTCTGTGCGTTCACCAATCAAATTATTGCCTTGCTATATGGAAACTTGTGAAGTATGGTGTGGCCAGGACTACTTGCATGGAGATTCCTCATTGTGGTTTCGTTTTCTAGAACTTCTAGTGATTGGTGTAATTTATAAGGTACTATAAATTGCATGGATTGCCTGTTCTGTTCCCCTGAGGTTGCGGATGCAAAGATTTACTTTGTATCCTCTTTTTGAGTGTACCCCCTGATTCTTTAGCTATTTACAAGTTAAATTTTTTTTTTCTCTGTCAACCTTTGCAGTTACTTATTTTTTGGTTTTCAGACTTATTCTGGGTTTCAAAAAAAAAAAAAAAGGTTAGTTCACCACTTCTACAAATGTCAGCGTGAATCAATTAGAGCTGTACAAATTATATGGGAAAATGTTTTAAACCAGAACTTTCAGTCAACATAATTTTTTTTTTTTTTTTAACTGGGTGTGCTATGGTTTATATGTATTGGAGCGATAGTGACATTTCCTGGTATGTTTGAGGTGCTGCTATGAAAGACCACCTCTGTACCCTTGGAAGCCTTGTCGCAGTTAAGGGGATTCTGCAGCGATCTTGGCTGCTGTATTTCTGTACGTATAACTAATTTCATTTTCAAGCTGACTTCCTTAACCTTTTTTTTTTAATTATTATTAAACCAAAGGAAGGCCTTTTAGAAACAAGTTTGTGAGTGATGCTACCGCTGGCTGCAGTCCTGCTCTTGCGGTTGCATCTGTGTAGGTATCGGCATAAATCTCTCCTCAGGATTTGAGATGCCAGCTGAATAAAAGGGGGACATTGTTCCAAGTACTCTTATGTTTCTTCTGAGTGCTGCTGGAGCAGCTGCCGCTGGTCACTGCTGCCCCGTCTTCTGCTTGTTTGTCTTGTTTTTGGGTGTGGGTATGAGTGTGTGCATCTTTTTTTTTTTTTTTCCCCCAAGCATTGCATTTTTTTGTTTTATATTTTAAATGAAGGTGTACTAGAACTATTAGCAGATTTATATATGGAGTTTTGTTTTGAAGCCAGTCCTAAATAACCTCACTTCGAGTCTGACCTAGTCGAGGTGACACTCTGCCATCCTTCCCATGCTGTTTTTTCAGTTATTACTTCTAGTTGCATTGAGCTGCGTGTTTGATTCTCTGGTAACTTGGTGGGTGGTTACGCAGAGGGAGTTGACTTCGGATTCTGGGTTTTGTGGGACTGCTGTGCGTTATCACAGTTGGGATTTGTGGTGTTTTTAAGCTTCTCTGGTAGTGCTGAAAACGTTAAGAGGACCGTTTGGCGTAGGCAGACACTCGGATACGTAATGTAGACCATATAAATGTACTATTAAATATGTGAATAAACTGTTTGGTATTTTGCAGCCTCTATGTCAAGTGCCTTGTAGCCTCTGAAGATGTACATGTTGTAATTGGTCTTCTTGACCAGTGAAAACTATAAAAAACTTGAGACTTTGTGTCTCTTGTAGCAGTGAACAGTTAGAAACTTTTTGCTGTTGAGGCAAAGAATGTGGCTCCGAGGTTTGGATTTTTTTTTTTGTGAGGGTGGGAACACCTAGGCTTATTTTTGTATTCCCATGAGATCCATACAAAAATAACGGATGATGCAGCAAAGCTGTTTTCCCTGTTGGAAGGGATATTCCAGACGCTTCAGAGTTTCTCTCTGCATTTTCCATGACCAGGAAGAACAGGAGTAAATCTGATAAACAAAGTAAATCTAGTTGTCTTTTGGCCTTTTTGTTTCAGTTATCCTTGGGAAATGTGAATTTTGGAACTGATTTCTGAAAGTGGCTAGGCAGTCTTTTGCAGCAGTCAAATTCGTTGTGACTTGCCTAGGGAGAGGATGGGGACTAGATTCAGTATTCTACTGAAAATCAAATGAGAAGTGAAAAGGCTTCCACAAGGACATAGAAGTTAGGGAAAGGGAAGAGGGCAAACGCTTAGCTGGTTCATTTGAAAAGGGGTGTGTCTGCAGGATACACTTAGGTGTGCGTGGCGTGTTTGCGTGTTTGTTTTAACTTAGAAATTGTAAACCAGACTGAACTGAAGCTCGTTTAACTTCCCACTTGCTGGTCTGTGGGTTTGCCTTTTCCCCCACCCTGTCAGGTTTTTGAAAACGTTGCTGAGTGGCAGGATGCTGAGTATGAAGTTCAAATCCTGTGTTACATAAAGATTCTGGGTCTTCCATTTATTCCTTGCCTGGACTGTTCTGCGCCATCAGTCTAAAGATACTGTCCTTTTAATGAGTGCCAAGATTCAGCATCTCGTTCTTCTGTATATTTTCCCCTGTAACATTCTTACTCACTATGAATTTCTGCTGGAACTGGGAAATGACGATTATCTTTTCTGTTTGTGCATTGTGCTGTCTTCACTTCTGTAGGTAATTGGTAAATCGTGTAGAGATAAATCAGTGCAGAAGTTACCTAAACTTCTTGTAACCTAGGAGACAGAGAAATAGCACCTTTGTACATAGTATTATCTAGTATATGGTATTAAGCGCTTTTAGTCGCTACAATTTGGCAACGGTTTGGCCACCTGTGTGGGACTACAGTACATAAAATACGAATATACAGTAAACAAGGTCTAGTATATGATTGTTTGTTCCCACTAATATACAGCAGGAGAACCAAACGAGCTTTGTGACATGCTCAAGTTGTGCAAAGATACATGAAGCACTCTGTGTTCTTACGTAGATAGAAGTCTGAGTTGCAGAAATAATGCAGATATTTGATGGGTTGGAGGCTGTGCTGCCAAATTAAAATGTAATTTCCATTCTTTGGATTTCTCTTTTGGGTTATGATTGCTTGGCAGTGAATGTAGATGGGAAACTGTAGAAGAGGAAAGAAGTCTTTTTTCAGTAAAATTGATTTTTAAATTTTTCCTCCTGGTTGATTATTTTAGTGTATTCATAAACAGCTGTTTTTCTACATGCGTATTTCTGAATTTAATGGCTTTTGAGCTAATGTGGTAATTAATAGGCAGGTAAGGAGTTGGCTTTCTGTGCTAAAAGCCTGGAGGGTGACAGGTGTGTGTGACTCTGAGGATGCTTGAATCTTCTTGGGGGAGCAGAGGAGGTCTTTGCTTTCTTTTTCATCAAGGAAAATCTTGATAATCTTGTGCTAGCTTTACAAACGGAAACAACAGCAAATAAAGTATTACTGTGCTGGATTTTTCTGCGCTATTACAAATGAAATATTTTTAGGTATGAGTCATGCTTTCTCAGGTCAAGCTGACTGCCTGTGTAAGCAAAAAATGCCTTAGTTTTTTCTCTAAATTGCATATATTTTTCCCCCTTTCTTTTGGAATATATCTTGTGCTTATTCTGCTGCTGCTATGACAGCAATTTAAGATGATGGCCTGTTCTTCAGGTTATTTCATTAGGATTAATTACCTAGAAAGCTATCAGAATTTATTCTCCTATTTGTATGTAAGGGTGAAAAATACGAATTGTGTCATTTTATTGTTTGGGGGTTTTTTTTGTCTGTTTTTGTTGTTGTTGTATGTTTGGTGGTTTTTTTGTAGTAACCTGCCATCCACTGTGTTGCTACTGACTTAGTGTGGTAACATAAATGATGCCTTTCTGAGCATACTTTTACAGCGTGCTGAAGGATCCTTAATACCTTGATAGGTGAAACTTCTTCAACAGTTTTTGCATAGTGTGTTTTTGTTGTCTTTCTTGCTTAGTTGACATCCAGTTGGGGAGATCAGTAATTGTAATTTTTACTGGTATACCTAAGCCATTGTGCCTATAAAGATTTCGATGCCCGTAGGAAGTGCAGTTACTCTGCGTGAATCTGCTCTAGCTTTTCCCTGTATGTGCAAGATTAATTTAGTTGAAGCTGGCTGCCTGCTCTTGAAAAGCAGGGTTATTGACTTCACCCACTGGAGTATTAATTACAATTTTTCTCTTCAGT
Source organism: Bucorvus abyssinicus (assembly GCA_009769605.1). Classification (NCBI taxonomy): domain Eukaryota; kingdom Metazoa; phylum Chordata; class Aves; order Bucerotiformes; family Bucorvidae; genus Bucorvus; species Bucorvus abyssinicus. Next base: position 11,107,455 of record CM020046.1, on the reverse strand, counting down.
ATGTGTTGGAAGATTCTGTTTTCTTGCAGACCTTGGCAATTGTGCTAGCTTTCTAAATAGATGGATTTTATTAAAAATGTTGGGCTAAATTCTGGCTTCTGTTATAAAGCATTGATCTCAGTGGAGTTGCTTGCAAGGGTAATTGATATCAGATTGTGTTCTATGCCTCACGTGGAATATGTGCTTTCTGTTGGACAACTAAGCAGCCAAACTTCTTAGTTTGCATCTTGAAGTAGTAAACTGCTCCTCACAGCCCAAGGTTTATGGACAAAGATTATTTGTGTCTTCCAAAGACAGGATATGAGTAATAATATTTATTCAGAATAAATAACTAGCAGTTGTTTTGAAACAAAGCACTGCTGTTAATCTAGTTTTAAAGAAATTCACGAAGGTGGAGGTTATATATCTTTGTAAGCTCAATGAGTCCATGGTATACCCAAATTAAAGCATTATGTGGAACTACTTTTTTTTTTTTGGACTCATAAGAATTTCTTCTGTAGGAAAAAAAGAGGGACTGCTACAATGCTTTTTATTTCAAAGAGAACTCTAGGTTAGAAATTAGATATGTATTTGTGAGATGTGTATTGTATAAGCATTGCTTTAAAAAGGCAGTATGAAAGCTTTATGAAACTAGCTTTATGAAATGACTGTGAAACTAGTAGAACAAAGAAGAAAATTGAAAAAAAATCTCATAATTTAATAGGAAGACAGTAACTTTCGAAAAGCTGCACTAACTCAAACAAATCTATGTCTCAAAAAGCTGGTTGATATTTGCCCTCAGTGAAAAATTCATAATTTGGGCCAGTGGAAAATATCTGAGGATATTACTTGGTTTTAGAATTATATAAAATTTAGCAAATTGCAAAGAACCAAACAGGAGTTGTATTACCTGAGTATTTAAAAGTTAGTGTGAAACTTGTGTTGTATGGCAGTATTCAGTGTTAACTTTACCAGTGTCAACACATTCTGTCACATCTCTTGTGTGCGCTAATGCTCTCTTTTGATGTAGAGATGTAGCATGCAGTAGCTTTCATAAATGTTGGAAGACTTTTAAATATAAAATATGCAAATAACTCAAAATTATTTTGTGTTTCAGGCACCTCTGCCAAGCTGTTTAACGGAAGTGGATTGTGAATTTAAGCCTCTGATAACCTCAGACTATCAGTGTTACTGTCTTCAGGATAGATACCGGCTTCAAGGGATGCACCATGACATCAGCGGTGATTGACACTGGAGGTCCTGGCCTGGAGTTCGACAGCAATGGAATGAAAAATCAAGAGGTTTGAAAAATAAATAGCATTTATTTGCTAACAAACTGTATGCCTTTTATGTTAAATTGAAAGAAAAATTCACTGTAAACTTGTTGTGAAAGCAAGTGAGATGGATTAGAGATTGTGTGAGGAGGAAGAGAGCAGTCCATTTTTCAAATATGTTTTATTAGATTTTCTTGTCACAGAGAAGTGGAAGCAGTAAGTTTTGAAGTCTAGAGTACAAATGTAGACTGGGATTACAAAACTAAATTCTATACTAAGCATCTCTTTAAAGTAAAGATCTCAGATGTGTCTTGAGGTGTAGAATGAGATGAGCAGAACAATATAAAGGCCTTTTTCAAAGTTTGCCAGCATGACGTATTTGCTCATATTTTGCTTTCTTACCAACAATATATAGTAAATATATTCTACTATTCTGTGGCTCATAGTAAATTGAATCTGGTGGGGTTTCACTTCTGTAACATTTAAACAGTTACAGACATTTTGATCCTTAAATAAGTAGAGATAGGCATATGGGCTTTGAAGTAGCCAGTTCTTTTGTTATAGTTTATGTACTTAATCCAAAACATGAGTGTTCATAAGGTACAGGTCAGATGTAGGTATGTTGTGGTAGACACACAAAGCCTTGATGACATTTTGTGGAACAGACGGAGAAGAAACGCTTCCCGCTGCTGAATGTCTTAATGAGAAAGCTTGCTCTTTTTCAATTCTTAAAGTTGTCCGATGCTTTAAATTTTAAGTGTTTAAAGCTAGGAAAATATTTTTGAGATTCAGGAAGGTCCCTTTGGTGGATGATAAGCTATGGGTTTTTTTTTTTTCATCTCTTGCTTTAGAAGGAAATTTCCTTTAAAAATTTTTTAAATTACTATCACTGTTACATAAAATATGTAAGAGCATAAGAGGAAAATTTTGATGTGGGGTTCAACAGTGCAGTATTTAGAGCATGTTTTGTTTTGTTTTCTTTCTATAGGAAAATGAGCCAGTTTCTGAATTCCCAGCAGTGATTGTGGAGCCAGTTCCTAGTGCCAGACTAGAACAGGGTTACGCTGCTCAGGTCCTGGTTTATGATGACGAGACTTACCTGATGCAAGATGTAGCAGAGGAACAAGAAATTGAGACTGAAACTGTGGAAACAGGTAGACTTACTATAATTTTTTTTTTTAATGAGATTTCTTTACTTTTAGAAGTCCCTGAGAAGTGTGACTTTGTATGTACCCACAGGATGGAGATCCTGACCTCTTCGCTCTAAACTTAGTTTTACTTAGCTTCAGTGGTGACAGGATTGGGGCTTGGCAGGTGAAAATGTCACCTAAAGTTCAGGGTGCTGCACTGTAAGACAGTGTACCGTCATAGGTAGGCGGATCTTCGTTTACGTCTTTGTTGTCTGTTTATGCAGGGGGTTAAACAGACAGCTAAACTGGGAGTTTTTAAAGCTGAGCCAGGAAGCTGGTTAGAATTTAGTTTTGCAGTGTGTCTGAGCCAGATAACTGCAGGGCAGCTGGCAATACGGACTGCGTGGCTCTGTTTACCCTGTCTTCCGACTCTTCCCCCTTCCCATGAGCTCTATCCTCTGTCCTGCCTTTTGGGTCCAAGAGCAGTTTTATTGCTCATTTAGTGGCAGGAGTGTGTGGCTGAGGAGAATGGAGTTGGACTGTCCTTTTATGGGCAAAAAGCTGAAGAGATTGAAAGTAACTCAGCTACATGGTAAAATGATGTTATGAATGAAGAAAGGAGCATTGGGGTTAAAGCAGCTGACCTGTTTAGTGATAAGCGTGTGTCTTTCTGTACACCTCTCTCCAAAGAACGTGATCAGGAGCTTTGAACTTTGAGGAGGGCTGAAGTCTATTTAAACTGTCTGAAGAGATAAAAAGTTGTGCTCCTATGGGAGCCTGATGACATCCGACTGCCAGGCTGCTGCCGTGCTGCAGGTCCTGTTGTCCCTCCCACTTGCTTTCTTGTGCTACTTCTCATGCTTGTTGAACCTTTTTTTAGCCATTTCTGTGTACTAATTTCGCAAGAAAAAATAGCAAGGAAACCCTCAGCTGTGTATTTTTGTTGATTTAACTTTGTGCTGGATTAGCAGCTGATGTGGCTCAGCCAAGGACTTGATTGCTGGGGTAGGGAGCACATAGAAGTGCAGCCAAAGGGAGGGCAGGTCCTCCTGGGCACTCCATACCCAACTGGTGAGACCACTTGACTAGAACATGGATAGCGTACGTGTTCCTACCCTGGGGTTGCCTAATTTCGAGTTGGAGTTTGAGTTGGTCAGGCAAACAAAACAAAGCTGGCGACTCCTATCTCAGTTGCTTAACTTTGCAGCCCAGTAAATAGATGTGTGTTCACATCAGATTAGGGAGGTTTCAGGTCAAATTACTCCCTAAACAGGGGCTGCAATTGCTCATACATCTTTCTGAATCTGGATGTTAATTTCCTGTAGCACTGCATCAAAAATCATGTGCATCAACTTCCAAAGATGTGCGTGAACTAACGGTGCAGGTTTTGGGACAATATGTGCAATTCCAGTTTACTCAAATGTGTTTTGAATTAAATATGCTAATTACACATTTAACAAATTCATGTAAAGAAAGGATATGAAATAAATATTATTTTTGACTATGGTAATAAAACTTTATGAATTAAACTTGTATTTGAAAACTTTAAGAGCTTATACTTTGAAGGCTTCTGCATTTCAAAGTGTTGTTTTTTAAAACATTAAATATGCTGTTTCTTCTAAGATTTTGGTAGATTAGTGCCTAACAGAACAGTTCTTTTAGGATAAAGAACTACTGCGAATGAACTATATGTTTTTAAGTATAATTTTCTGGCTACAATAAATTGGTGGAAATCACCATTAAAAACTTGTAGCTCTTCTGTAGGAAAAAAAATATTTTTTTAAGCTGCTGTCCAAAGAAAGAAATGCTTCTAAGTCTTGATATTTGAAAGTGCAGTCTTAAAATTTATAGGACAGTTGAAAGGATAATTTGGTGAGTTTGTGGCTGGAGATGTTAAGGGATGTGACTTGACTGCAGATAGCTTAGTGGTTTTTTGTGGTTTGTGGGGTTTTTTAATAACTTTGTTAATGTGTCCTTAAAATTTAGTATAGTAACAAAATAAAATATTAACATCAGTTCAGATATTTAAAACTCCGTTTTAATAGTTTCAATATAAAAATTCATGTGCACTAAAAAGCCGATTTGCAGTAGTGTAGAGGAGCAATTAAAATCTTAGGAAGATTTTAAAAACATTTAATCACTATTATCATTTGTGATTCCAAATGGTCTTTGAGAAGAGAATTAACCTTCCCTTGCACACCCCTTGCCTTACTCCAACTTTACATTGTTATTTGTATCGTGTATACACTACTAAATTAGTGCAGTTTTCATAGTGTAATTACACATGACAGCTAGTAATGGTTCTTGCACAGAGCTTGTGTCTAGTGTTGGTGAAAGAAGTGTGTGGCTTAGACTGTTCTGAGGGAGGGAGCCTTGTGGGGCACGTGTTTTTGACATGTTTCGGTACAGCCAAGGGTGTTTCTGAATTCATTGCTCGTACAGAAAGGTAAAATGGATGGAGAGAAAATATAAAGACCCCAAGAAACATTCATTTTGGTAATGCATCATTATTAGCAACGAGCTGCAGGAGTGGGAATCTGTTTTTTCATCTTTATGCAGGGGAAGGGAAGAGGTACTGCTTTGTGGGTAGGAAGCAATGCGATGTTGGAGAGGTGGTAAAAGGTGCTGTAGTGAATGTTAATGAGAAAGCAGGCTAAGGCAGAAACCAGTCCACAAGATATAATAATGGTTATTTACAGAGCATTTTAAGATACTAGTTTTATGAAGTATGTACCTTCATTATGCTAATGATCCTAATTTAGATAGGTGCAACAGTTTGATTCCTGTGCATCTTAGAAGAAAGATCCATTGTTGCTAAATTAGTCTCAACTGATTCTACTTCATAAATGTCAGAATTAATTGCTATCAAAAATACATATTATTTGCTAAATGTATAGTTGTTGCACCAAGGAGGAGTAGACTTTTGGTTCTAGATTCTATAGGCAGCATGGTAAATACTAAAAACCCCATCATAAAAAAGTCTTGGCAGTATTTGCAGCGATCCACATCCACATAACATAATACAAGCCCAGCTGTCAGTATCTCGACTGTTGGCCATGGGCCTGATTTTTTTTTTTCCCTTTTTTTCCCTTCTGGTGACAGTCCATTGGCAGTTCCAGTGACTCCTGATTTACGTGCTTTACGACCTTACGACACACATATGCCAGTGCCTTCAGCTACTTGGCAGTTAATGTAATGTAGTGAAAGGTAGCATCATTCTCCTTCAGAGATAGGGATCAGTGCCCCTTGTGATACATGTAGTGGGATAACTGAGGTGGGAAAATGACTTGGGACACTAAAGAGGTGATTTGTGCTGTGCATTGAGTGGTTCTGTCTGTGGTTTGCTATTCTGTGATGGGATCTGAAACTGTGAGGGCTGTAAGGACAGTCATTGCTGATCCAAGGGCAGCATGGGGACCTGTAATGTTGTTGTGTATTAAACTATTTCTTGCATTTGTGAAACTACAGTTCAAATAACATATGCTATATAGTCATTATAAATAATCATGTCTATAAACACTGATCAATTTCTAGTTAATTCCAGTGGAGTATGGGGTTTTTTTGACTGTCAGACTCCTTCCAGCCTGTTTCCCACTGATCTATCTTGATTCATTAATCAAGGACCATTAATTGTAATTAATTCTTCAACTATAAAAATTAATCCATTAACTGTAGAAGTAAAACCCAAGAGTCTTTTAACAAAGAAGAAAGACTTAATGGTTCAAGTTATGGTTTTTTTTTTTTTGTTCTATTCCAGAAAAAACTGCCTGTCTTCTTGGAATAGAAAAAAAAAATCTTGACAAAGGAGTTTTCTAGGAAAAACAAAATGTAGGAATTTTGAGCTTTTCAGGGGACTGTATGACGTTCTCAGTGGAAGTAGTGACTGCCCTTTGTAATGTCTGAGAGAGAAAGTTTAAGCTGTAGGTTGCCGTAGTGTTTAAGTGTGTTTTCCTATGTGTACGATATCATTCTTAGGAGCAGTACTTTTAGACTATTGGGGACTGAATTACAAGACTAAAATTTTGTTTACTGCAACAGTGAAAGTGTTTGTATCATAAACACTACATCCTTTGTAATCTTTTAATAATAGCCAAATTTTGTTGTCTTCCCTTTCCTAAGTAGTTATCTGTCCTTAAGTAATTAACACTTCAATTTTAGGATTTATTCAGCAAAACCTTTGTAGTTTACATAGCAGCAAAAGCTGCTGCCTTTAATGAAGCAGTCAGTTGAAATGAACAGTTGCTGTAGTTCAGTTTGTCTGCCAGGACACAGAACCCATAACATGGAGGGGGGTGTGTGTGTTTTAATGGGGTAAATCTAATCCTTGGGTTTACCATATGTGCGGTGCTGAAGGTACCACAGTCGTGATCTGCAGATTTTATACGTAGATGATGCCTAGTCTTTTAGCCAAATAAGGTATTACCTGAGTGTTTAAGTAGGATTATGATGTTTTGAAAATGCCAAGTTACCTGGAACATTGTCATTAAATTTCTGAACTCCCTTCGTGCTGATCTTATGCCTGCACTGATACTACTTTCCTTCTCTGGTACTCGTTTATGATGAATTTGCAAAGCCCGTGTTGTCTGTTGTTTACAACTCGTGTTGAACAGTGGACACCTATTGAGCAAGTGTCCTGTAAGTGCAGTAAAACTTGATCCCTAGGAGAAGTATTCCAAAATCATATTGCCAATATAGACCCTGATTTAATTGATTCAGTGACTTCTCATATCAACAGTATTTTTCCCTTAATTTTTTATCATTCATCAAAGCAGCAAGTACAAGTTTGGGATTTTTTTTTCCCACATGCTGAAAGACTAAAGATGAAACAGAACTACTGCTTTCGAGAAGTTGAGATATCATTCGACTTGTGAACTGTCACCACGTTTTTTAATTCAACATTCCATCAGAAATCCCCCTTGTGGTGCAAGTAGAAAGTCTGTTTTAATGCTAGAAATGTTATTGCCACAGAGGCGTAGAAGATCTGCATGAAAAAATGGGGATCTGAAAATGAGCCCCTCCAGGATTACGATCTGATGGAAAAATACTGACCTACAATTGACAACAATGATGGTATGTTTGTCTATAGTATCTTAAATTTTTTTTCCCACCAGGAAGTTCAGTTGAATCTATCATATAAATTGAACACCATTCTTAAGGAGGGGGGAAGTTGAATGAACAGTGAGTTTAGGCTTAACTCCTCCCCTAATTTAAACAAATACTTGAATAAAATACATACTTTAAGGTCAATCTTCTCTTACAGAAGAAATTTCAGGTTGCTACTTACACTATCACTGTGGGAACCAGCTTTGCATACCTATGTAGAGTCTTTAGTTATAACCTGTTCTTTCTGCCTCTGTACTTCTCTCCCTGTGATGAAAACTGCTTCCTTCTGACTTCTTTTATGTGAATCTGAGCCTGTGAACTTTTTATCTCAGATGAGTTTTCATCAATTGTTAAATGTCATATACTAAGAACTCGGTAATAGTTCTGGTCAGAATCTTACCTTTGGTTATGGCATATGTATGTAAGGGATAAACAAAACAATGTTGGCAATCATTCTGTCCAGACGTCATTTGACTAAACTGCCTCTTACAGAAAATGAGTTAATGTGAACATCTGGTGTACCTTTGGTAGTGCTGACATAGCCTGTTGATTGAACTTCATTTCGGGATGCTGACAGCTCGATGAGAATTTTAAAAGTGGAGAGCAGTTTGCTTTAGAAGACTCTGCTGACTACTAACAAGAGCTTGGACATTCTAACAACTCGATTAAACTCTCAACTTAAGTTGGTCCAGCCTTTATCAAAGAGCTAAAATGAAACCTGATAGCTAGGTCAAAGCAAAAGAAAACTCTACTGCAAGACTTAGATGTCTCTAACACATGCATAGGTTAAAAGAGTTTATCCTTTGAATGTGAGCTAATTTAATTTTTGACACCATGCTGCTGCTACACTGGTGTGAGTTATCACTCTGCCAAAAAATCCATCGCATTTTTGCTAGTTAAATACTGATGACAGTGAAACAAAATGGTCCCTCTTCCACTGCATGTGCTGTCTTGTAGCACTTGGAGCAGTAATGCTGTGAGTATATGCATCTGCTTTCAGTAATTCTTAATTCAGAAAGAAAATTCAACTGCAACTTAAATTTTGTGTAATCTTTGCTGGTGCTTCCTTTTCTGAGAAATTCATGGAAGAGCTGTGCAGCTGCTTTAGGGATGAGAGTATTTTTCACGTGACCGTAGCAGCCTGGTTGTGATGTCCAGTGCTTTCTAGATATCAGGTTTCTGCCTTGCTGTGTTTAGTGCTCCATTGAAAGAGTAAGACTAAGTATTTTATAATAAAGCCTAATTTAACTACACATTTTGGGCATGATTTTTATTTTCTGAGTCTGATGTGAGGCTAACTGAATGGCATGCTAGTGTGGGGCATTATGGGTTGGACTTCAGATGTACAGATGCACTCTCCTCTAAACTCCCAACTCCAGTTGCAGCTGGGAGTGAAAAATTGTCAGATGTCATGAAGACTCAGCCACAGAATTTTACTGTAAGCTGAAAAACGTTTGTCTCTTGGAATAAGCATGGGATATGGCATGTCAAAACCATGGTAGTGTGAGCGCACAAGGGTCAATGGTCTTTATTGATCAAAAACTTAGTGACAAACTTGAAAGTAATGATTTTTAAAGGCGATCTGCATATTCAAAGGGAGATTGTAGTTGGCAACAAATTCTAGGATCATAGTAAAGTTGTATGTGTTTGTGCAGGACATTTTGTCCTTATAAAGATTCAGTGGGCTTGTAGAAACACGTGTGTTGTCAGAGGAGTCTTGAGGAATGGTACACGCTAGCCTTGAACAGAGAAATTGCTCAACGGTGGCATAGTTCACGTGCCACCCTATTACCAATCTCAAATACTGCCGATTTTGTAAAATTGTCTAACGTGCTGTGCAAATACCTGACTTATAACTGACTGCTAGACTGCCCCGAAATTAAAGAATTTCGTGATAAGGCAGGGAAGTGCATGTATTTTTTTTTTATATACAGACAAGTTTTCCTTATTCCCTATTCACAAGGAATAACGCTGGAATGTCAACACTTGCCATTTTGAGTAACTCCTTTTCTGTCTGTGAAAAGTAGCATCAAATCCTGAGAATAGGATGGTTTTTCTTTGCGAAATCATTAATTGCCATGTGAGTAGTGACGCCGGGATCCTGAGTCCCCCTAAAGGTGCATATTGTGACAGACTTAGATAGGCATCGTGGTATAGTCAGAAAATTAAGCTTGGAATGGTCACTGACCCCTTTCCTCAGTATTTCCCTGGTTCCTCCAGGGACACTTTGTGGTTATTTTGTTGTTTTCTGCTGAGGAATCCACAGTGGATGGTAATGATTACACTGATGTGCTGCATCTTCTTGCCTGTTCCTGGAATCTGCCTGTTAAAAATGTTTCTTTGTATTGTTCCCCTTGCAACGCAGAGACAGCTCCCCACAGTTTGACTCCTGCTCTGGAGGACAGCAGCTACTTCTGTAGCTGTTAGATCAGGATCCCGGGCAAAACTGACCTTTCTGTAACCATTTAAAATTTGTAAGTGGTTTCGGCATTTGGGAGAGGACAGATCCACCTGGACTTCCGAAGAAGTTACTTTAAGCTTTTTAGCTTGGTTGGCATTTCAATGTTGTTCCTCTGTTACTTGCAATTTCTCATGTAGACTGCAAATACTACTCTCAGACAAATTGCCATCTACCCTTGACTGCTTACTTACATGAAGTCAAACAGATCAGCTCTGTCAGAATAAGTAACTGCTTTATGATAATTACCTTTTCCCAGGGTAGCTTTGTCATTCTAGAGTTCAGTTGGAATCCTCTGTGGCTAAAAGTAATTCAGTATTTGTTGTTTGTTTTCTTTCTGGTGTCAGTGAAGAAAAAAGGTGCCATTGGGAGAGGAGCTTGACAGCTGCTCTATAGCCCCTGAATGCTGTGTTGGTTTCTGGTTTATTGGTCTGGGACGTCTGGCAAGGAGTGTGATATCCGTTGGATGTTCTTGTTGTCCGAGTTCCTCATCTGCCCAGGGGTGGAGATGCTCTCAGCTAAAAATGTGATTACTTGTTGTCTTGAAATTACTTAAGACGTACACTTATAACTGTGTGTTTGTTATATACACTGTGTGTTTGTTATAAGCGTAGTTTTGAATGGTTCTTTCCTGCATATTAGAACATGTTGATGTTTTTGGGGTTTTTTTCTGGCAGTTGGTAGATGTTGCATGTGATGAGCATGTAGGTCTGCCTGGCTCTCCTGACAGCTGAGCTTGTGATTAAAAAAATTACAGTAAAGCTTAGTCTCTGTATGTTCTAACAGTAAAGAAAAAAAAGGTGAATAAATATGTTTCTGTCTGACAAAGAATGATGCTGTTCAGGAAACTGTTTCTGTATTGTTTTTCCCTACTTGTTTCATGCCAGAGGAACAGAAGTTAATCTGCAATTTCATGTGGTCCTGTTACACGACAGTAAATATTTCTTGCCTCATTAGGCCACCCACCACTCTGACTGGATTTCATATCCCTCTTTGTTAGCCTTTTGCCTAAAAAAGAGGCTTTAAAAGAGATTAAGAAGTGCATGTTTACTGTTTTCCCTATTGACTGTCTTTTTTTCCCCCTGAAATAGTAAAATTTTATTAGCATGACAAATCAATTAATGTTCAGCATAAAATACTGGGTATCATGTAGTTTAAACAGATGGAACTGCAGAACTTTTGGGGAAAATCCCATTCCTCCTTAAGGACGGTGTCATGCTTTAATATTGGACTTGTATAAATAATAAGTAATAGTAAGTTGGGCACAGGTCACCATAACCACTTCATAGATTTATTGTAGTTGTTTGTGTTATAATCTTGAAGGCGCTTGGGGTTTTTTCAATGGACTGGAACCTCTTGGGCATCCAGTGATTCTCCCTGTAGGATCAAGAGTGTGTGAAGAATCAGCGTAACGTGTGCTGCAGCTGTTCCAAGTCCATTTCTTGTGAATTGGCAAACCCTGTGCTAAGGCTGTGCTCGCAGTAGTAAATAAATGCTGCTTGGAAAACTGGTGTTAAACTGCGAGCTCAACGTTTTATACTGTATTTCGGACGGATTGTCAGAAATTACACGTGCAGATCACTTGAAAGTACATACTCAAGGAGTCCACATATCTTAGGCAAAACTTCATTCTACCCATAGCGAGTAGAGGGAACAACTTGGCTCTGAGTCAAACCCTTCACTTTGTGACTGGAGGTTGCCCTCTGTAAACAATCCTCACCAATTACATAGCAAGCAGGAAGGCAACAGGCTCTGAACGCATCTGTTCCCCGTTGTGTGAGCTCCCGTTGACACAGGTCTGGATCTTCAAGGGTGTTTAGTGTCTCGGTGCACCTTTTGATCTGCATCTAAACTGACAAACTGTTTTAAACCGTATTTTATTGCTGTGGACTTGACTGCTCGAAGAGAAGTGTGGGTAAATGATGGTTTTTAACAACAGAAGGGACACAGGACAAGGTGATGTGAGTACCCAGTTATTTCAGTACTCGGTATGTAAGCTCCATCTATGGTGTTGCTAAACTACAACGCATGAGGTTTCCACTTCAATTCGAGGATGTTTTAATGAAGGGCTGTGAAGTTTTATTGCGCATTTAAGTGTGTGCCTACTTAAAATGCCTTTACTTGTCCTTGGGCTTGTCTCCACTAGAAAAATCTCTGCTGAAGAATACAGCAGAGTCCCCTAGTGGGAATATGCTGACAGAAGGAATTCTTGTTAACACCACTGTTCCACCTCTCTGAGTAACAGGAGCTGACAGGAGCGCTCTGCTGTTGCCAGAGCTGGATCTGCACAGAGCTCTTTGCCGTCACAGCTGGCTGGAGAGAGCCTTTTTTGTCTGTGCGCCTGGCTGGCAGGAGCCTGGTTGGCAAAACATGGATCTCATGGCTTGAATGTGAGAATGAACGGTCTTGCTTGCAGGTCTGGTTCATTAGCTGCTGAGACGATGAACAAATTTAATGCCTTTTCGGCCAGGACTAGATGAGTGAAGTCTACAAAATGCCTGAATTTTTATTTGTGTATCGAAGTAATTGTGTTCCTAAAAAGCCTTGAGAGTTGTAGTTGGGGGTGTGATCTGTCTGAAGTTTAAGGTACTGAATTTACCAGTTGGAGGTGATTTATGCTGGATACCATTTTGTGATTTCTGTGTTGGGGAAGTACGCTTCTAAATTCTTGCTTGTGATCTAGATCTTACTGAAGCTGGAGAGGGGAGGAAGACTCCTTGTTGTCAGGTTGATGCAGCTGGTACCCTTCACCTTTCTCTAATGGAGCTGTGAAACTGCCGGGTACGGTTTGGGCAGTAAGGGGTTGCTTGACCCTTCTGATGATGGTGTAACAACACAGGGCTAGTCCCGCGCGTGTGGTGTCAGTGAAGGAGTTCCCATGCCTGGTGTCCATGCGTAGCTCCGTGTAGGACATCCTTTGCTTTTCTTGGTGTAGCTGCTCTTCTCGTGCAGCTCTGGAGTTTCACCCTGAGAATAGGCAGCACAGGGACTCACTCACCCGGGAAGCTTGGAGAACACATTCTTGTAGCTGTTGCTTTTCTCCATCTGCAGTGTGCCGGGGGCTTGGCAGGGAAGGCTGTGGTGTTCCCAAAGCAGGGCATTCTTCAGATGGGAGAGGACACAACCCTAAAAAATGCTGCTGGTGGTATTTTGAGACTAAAAAAGTGGTGTTGTCATGTGGGTTTATTTTTTTTTTCAATTAAGCAATGCAGCTTTTTTTTTCCCCCCACAAATGTGCTCGGAGGCTAGATTTGCTGCAGGATGGGGCCTCTGGCTAACGGGAGAAAGCATCTCAAGTTCCCTTGGAGGCAGCCCCGCTCCTGTCAAGGAGTCGAGGAGGATGGCGGTCAAAAGAGTGAAGTGTTCCGGCAAAATCCGACTGGGGTAGGTACCCCAGGGCTTTGCCGAGGAGAACACTCGTTAGTGTGTTAATGGTTGCCTCGGTGAGATGGGGGAAGGCGGCGGGGCAGCGGTCCCGGTCGGGACTGTGCGGGACAGACGGTGAAAGGCTGCGCTCGGTGTCCTTTGCCAGCGGCCGCGTCTGAGCGCCTGCGGCTGCCTCCGGCTCCGGTCGCCTCTCGGAGCCGTGCGAGGAGCCCGGGGCAGCCGGGCGGGGAGGCGCTGGCCGCGCCCTGCCGCGCCCCTACCTCCTACCTGCCGCCCCAGGGCGGAGGGCGGCCGGCGAGGGCCCGGCGGCTTCCCCCGCCCGCAGGCGGCCCCGCGCTGCGGCGGCGGCGAGTGCCGGCGCGGCACTTCCTGTCTGAGGCCGGCGGCGGAAGGATCGCGTGCGCCGCGCCGCCCCGCAGGAAGCGCTCCCGCCGCCGCGCCGTGGCGGTGCCCGCGCCGCCCGCTTTGCCCCGCCGCCCCGCGGGAGCGCGCCCCGCCGGCCTCGCCGCCGGGCCTCCGCGCGTGCCCCGCGCGCGCGCCCGCCTGCCGGTCAATGCGAAGCCGCTCCGGCAGCGTAAACATGGCGACGTCCCTGCATGAGGGGCCCACGAACCAGCTCGACCTCCTCATCCGGGCCGGTAAGCTGCACGGCGCGACTGCACCGCGCCGGCGGAGTCACCGGGCTGGCGGGAGCGCAGGAGCGGGGAGCGTGGGGCGAAGCCGCGGCGCACGCCGCGCTCCTGCGGCGAGCGGGGAAGCAATGGAGGGCAATCAGGAAGTGATCACCTTGGTAGCGGCCGGCCCGGCGTGCAGCTGGCGGCGGCGGCGCGCAGCACCTGCCACCGGCGCGGGCGGGCCCGCTACCGCCGCCACCGCGGCGGAAGTTGTGGCGGGGCGGGCGGAGGAGTTTTGCGGGGTTTGCGCGGCCGGGGCGAGAACCAGGAAGTGTGCGAGATTGTTGTCCTCCCGCCTCCCCCGGCCCGGACCTCCCCTTCTCCGGCTGCCGCCGCCACGCTGTCTGAGCGGGCAGGCCGAGCGCCGCCACCGCGCACCGCACGCAGGGCCGCCGCCCGGCCCACCCCCGAGCGCTACCCAGCTGCGCGTTTCCCCCCAGCCGCTGTCTACCCCCCCCAGTGCCCTTTTAAACTCTGCGCTGGCGGCGGCGGCGGGGCGGGAGGAGGCGCCCGCGGGCGGGGGCCGCGGCCCACGTGTGCGGTGCGGGGGGGGTGGGTGGGGGGGTGCGATAGTGGGAGGGGGGAAGCGGCGCGGGGGGCGGCGCCCCCTCCCCCACGCGCGCTGCGTAGCGGAAGCGGCGCGTTCCCTCGGGGCCCCCGAGCGCGAGGGGCGTGGCGGCCGCCGCGCGCCAATGGGGGCCGCCGCCGTTGGCGGCCGGAGGGCGGTGGGGCGGGGTGGGGCTCTGCGGCCGCCAATGGGCGCGCGGCGGGCGCCGGAGTGGCGGCTCCCCGCGGCGCTGACGAGGCGCGCACGGAATTGGAGGGAAGTGGAGTGTAAACACGGAAGCGGGGGCGCCGCCGCTGCCGGGCCGCACGTGGCCGCCCGCCCCGACCCCACGAGGAGGGGCTGCTGCCGGCGGTAGACGGGAAGGGTGCGCTGGAGCGGGACTCTCCAGGGAACCTTGTTGCCAGAGCGGTGGGAGGAGGTGCGAAGGCACGGGAGTGCCGTTCGCTGCCGCCGGCCCGAGGAAGTGCCGCACGATCGGCTGTAGAGGTCCCTGCCCAGGCCCGGTCGCTGCAGGGACAGGGGCTGTTTACCCGAGCTCTGGCACCTTGTTGGGGCCGCGTCTAGAAGAGGGCACGGTTTGGCCTCTTTAGGCTCTGTTAAATCTGCCACTTGTGACGGCAGGACACTCCGGTGATACCGGGGACTGGTCTTTAAGGGCGATACAGCCCCAGAAAAAGCACCAGCGAGGGTACGCTGCTCAAACCTGCAAAGACGATGTCAGACATTCTGTTCTCCATGGAAGCTGTGCCAGCCCTGACTTTATTTTTGTCTTTACAACATGGAGATCAACTTTTTAAAGTAGTCCTTGGAAACTGCCCAGCAGGGCAGTGTGTGGCGTTACAGGTGGCGAACTGGGCAGTTAGTGCCCAGGAGTGAACTAACGGAGCGTGTACCTTAATACTGGTTTTGCACTGACCCGGCAGCAGGTTTGTACGAGCATGAACATGTGCTAGAGGTAAATGCTCGGTCATTTACAAATGTTTTAAGATACTCTTCTAAAAACGGGGGATAAGTCACCTAATCGTCGTAATGGTTTATTTCCTGTAGCGTGGAAAAACACCCAGGGTTTTTTGGAGGAGGGGGAACGAACCGCAGACACACACACAAACCCACCGTGGAACTGTTTTGCAGAACAGACTAAGTGGAGCATGTCATAAGCATTTCAGTGCTCTCCAGTGTATGATGGAGGAGGCAGCTTCACTTTGCCAGCAGAACACATCTCCGATTTCTGCAGGAGATTTCAGTTAGTTACTTACTCTTGATTGTCGATAAACAGAGAACGTTTAAGGTGCTGATTATTGTGTCAACAGCTTCTTAAGTCACTGAAACTGAGCCAACGTCTAGATAAATAACAAATGACCTTTGTGTTGCTTTTTCTGATGTCCTTAGCCCAGCCAGCTTAATTCTTTATTTTTGATATTTACAGTGAGGGCTACAGACACCCACACACCTCTAGTATTCCCATCGTCATACTATCGGGATACCGTATCTCTTATTTATGTCTGGAGATGGTATCACGTGGATTTAAGAGAGGAATCCTCTATCCTTAGGGATTATATTAATTATGCCTTGCCTTTTCCTGTGGCTGTTTCCCCCCCTCAGTGTTGACAAAACTTAAGACTGTGGGAAGAAAGCTGGCTCAGGATTTGTTACTGTTTAAGCTTATCTTAATTGCTGGTTATAAGAACAACTCCTAAATGACTTTACAAAGATACGCTTTGGCTTTGAGGTTAAAATTTCTCTAAATATTGGGCTGATAACATGCAGCTCACAGGGAGACAAATGTTTTGAGGTGACTGCTCTCATCTTTGTTACTGATTGCCGGCGTGGAGTGGGTTATGTATCATCCTTCAGTTGTGTGCGGCTGAGAGTCCTTCGAACAAACAGAGCCAGGCCTCGGGAAATACTGAAAACCCAGGGAATCGTTCTTCAGTTTCTGAACAAATGTCTGCCATGGAACAGGCAGTAAACGGAAAAGGCTTTCCTTTCCAGTCAAGTGTTGCATACAGAAAGATTCCTGGGTGTTACCTCTACAGGCAAGTCAACTGTTTTTAATTAGAATGTGGCTTAAACACTGTTACTGCCTTCCACTGCTGTTTACTGTGGTCTTTTAAATGCTGAGATAAAACGAGCATGTGAACGCCAATAAACTTTAATGAGGTCTGTTAGTGTATGTATAGTCACTCTTGACTGAGTTCCATGCTTGGAATTGTGAATTCTTCATTAAAGTGCTGCTCTGGTTGCCTGACAGTATTAAAGGATAAGCTATTGTAAATCAGGTGCTGCAATTAAGTGTTGACCCTGTAAGTGCAGAGACATTGATAGCTTTCCAGATAAAGAGAGGGGAGCTGCCTTCCAGTTTCAGAAAGTACCACTTTGAAAATTTCAGTCCGTTTTCTTCCTCTCACCACTTGCTTTAATTAATTTGTTCCTCTTGTTTTACGTTAAACTGGGGGCATTGTTGCAAAATGGATATGTTGCCAGTATTCTCTGCTGTAAAGCTAAAGCACAGCCCTGGCAGGCTTAAGTTTGGTATTTTGTAACAGCTGTTGAGAGCCTTGAGAAACCTACTCTACACACTATTTGTTTAGAAAGTGGAGCTAGAAGTCATTAGGTCAGCAGTGAAGATAGACATCAACTAGCCTAGTTAACTGTTTACATTTTAAAAATTGAAATTATTTTCTTTTTTAAGAGGATTTTTCTTTTTCCTGAAAACAGACCAGAAACTTTTTAAAGGAACTATTTTAAATCAGATTTCTTCATAAAAGCGGTGAGATTTGGTTAAAAGACTGGAAGATAAGCGGTGGTGTTAGCTTTGTGTTCTAAATAGGTAGATCGGTTACTCAGTTACCGAAGTCTGGAAAATTTACTTCCATCTGTGTAAACTGCATCATTTGGGCAAGTGATGTTCTTCCTGAAATGAGTATATAAGGTGACGGGGCTAAATCTTGTTTACTCAAGCAATATGGTGTCTTTTAGCTTTGGGAGTCTCGTACACGGGCACACTGGTACCAGAGTTTATAATATAAATATAATAGAAAATCTGTGAATCGGGCGTTTCTAAAGAAACAGTCATACGTGACATTCTGTGCTTAGAAGATTTTCTGCCCGCCGTGATGCTGCACTTGTGCATCACACCCTTGGATGCACTGAGAGAAGATTAAGGACGCTGAGATGATGTGTATGTGCATGGCACAAGCTATACGAGCCTGAAAGGTACTGCAGAGTAAATAAATAACTGCCAGTGATTTTCTGCGGTGGAGGCTTTTGACTGAAGTTGGCCTTTTTTTTATTGCGGAATCCTTCTCCTTTGTCAGCCACCTGGTTTTTCTTTGTCCCATGCCCACTCTCTTGAGAGAACCTGTCCCCCCCTTGAATCTTTCGGGATATCTTTTCCAGCTGTATGTTCCATCAATATCATGTCTCTTGAAGGAGCACTCTGACTTCCTGTCTTCTATTAGACATTTTGTAGCGTGGCAAAAAGGCACTTTGTGTAAAATCTGTGTTGAGAACAAATTCGCACTTTTCTCTTCCATGTATGTTGGTACAGTAACGTTGCTGGAGCACAGTGGAAAACTCCTAATGCTCACCGGGTAGACAAATGCTTCTGAGGCTAATACTATGGACTGGCTAAAGGAGAGTGTGGCTAGATGAGAAGACTTTAAACTTGGTAAACTCATGTTAGTAAGTATTTTAATAGATGTCTTTTTGGCCATGTTAGGGTAGTTCATTAACTGTCATGATAGACAGACAGCACGCGTGGTGTTCCAGCCAAAGCCAGAAGTGTTACTATTTGTTGCTTGATGTTTTTTAGGTGGCACTTTAGTGGAGTTCTGAGTAACTCATGTTGGAAAAAACGTTTGAGAAGTGTGTGTTTTGAGGAGTACATAGTGCTGTTTTTACTGGAAATGGAAGGGTTACTTAGGGCAGAGGTCGAGTGGCTCCTTTGCTCTGCTGTTATGGTATTGCAGCCGTAGTCCCTAACGCTGGGGAGTTGTATCTCCTTTCCCTCCACTGTAGCCTCTCAGCAGAATGCCATCATACTGGAAAAGTACAAAGATGGCTTTCAGCAATCTTTTCTTGCCTTGTTCCTGCTCTCTGCTAAGCACCTCTTGTGGTGCAGCATCTGAGCTGTTCCCTGTCGGAAATACTTTTGATACAAGAGTAGGAAAATTTCATAGGATTTTAAATGTTGAGGAGTAGATGACTCTTACTCTCTTACATTGAAATTTGGCAACTGTTGTTTGAGTTTCTTTATATAAATCCTTTATTTACTGAACCTGATACCTGCACAGAATCAAGCTAACTAGTTGTCCCAAAAATGGTGCCCAGCAGAAACAGAAGTGAGAATTATGCATCTCTTTGCAGGGGAGGCAGAGGGGATGGTGGAAAAGCTTTGCTGACCTCCTCTAAATCTTTTTTCATGCTTTAATAATAATATGTTAATGCTGATTTGGACTTTCTAATTTCAGTATTGGTGTAGAATTGATATAATGACTAGCTGAATATTTTTCCTGTGTTCTTATGGTAGTTGGAATGTTTTGCCGGGTAGATGAGGGGAAACTTGGTCATCAATTTCTGTGCAACTGAAGCTTCTCTTTAGAAACAAAAATATTTAGGTAGAGGGTATCCTGCAGGGCCACTCACTTTCAGTGCGGAGGTTCAGCCTCTGACTTGAGATGCCCCCAAATTGCTACTTGGGAAAGAAACAGCAGCTGCCTGCGCATGGGGAGCACCCAGGGCCTGCAGCTGGGGAAGAGGGCTCATGGTGCAAAACTCTTGCTGATGACCGCTGGTTATCCAAGGAACAGAGTGTGCAGTAGGGACCCTTTCCTTTAGCGTGGTTTTGCCTGTGCTCTTAGGTAGGCTTTTGTTGTTCCCAGTTGGGGGTGAAGCGGTGGCGAAATGTCAGCTTTATCAGGCACCTACTATTCCAAAAGATAAAGCCCCCTAAATAGCGTCCCAGGAGAGGGCTGTGGTGGGAATCCAGCAGCCAGCCAGCGGGGGGGCAGCGGGACTGCTTCAGTGAGACATTTTAGTCACCTGGAATTTTGAATTTGTGCACCTTCCAGATTTAATTCACTTTCACCTTCAGGATTATAGGTTTAGTCAGCTGGCTAGCAAAGTTTTTCAAGTTTTTAATCCTTGCATTTAAACAAACTGCAGTATGCTGGAAGGTTGTTCCCGCAGGAATCTGTTTGTATCTGGTGTTTCTTCAGTCAGGAGCCACGCCAGCAGTATTTTCCCTGCTTTTCACTAAAGGAAGCTTGGGTTGTTTCTTAGACCTTTCCAGGAACAGGATAGCTGTCTTGAAGTTCTCATAGAGAATTACTACCGAATCCTCTTTAGTTCTCTGACGCTGGAGATAGGTGACCCTGCCGACGCTAAAGATAGATTTCCTGGGCTGCCGGCTGCCTTGCTGGAGCAGTTCAGCTTCGAGCAGATGGCCATAAATGGAAAGAGCAACTGGAGAGAGCCGGCGTACCTTAGCGAAGTGTGGATGATGGGCAACAGGTGCTTCTGCAGTCACTGCTTTTAAAACCGTTTGCAAGGGTGAGGAATATAGAGATGGCCCTGAATAGATTGTGGTTTTAATTTTGATAAGTTGGGGGTTTTTTTGTGTTGCTGCTTTGGTCAAGTTGCTGTGATCTGTGCTGTATCAAAGCTAAATGTGCTCTCTTGAAGTTATTTTTATTAATTACGTAGTTTTCATTAACTTTCAGAACTTAAAAGAAAGAGATACTTTTCTTCCTTCAGTTATTGCTTAACCTTCCCTGTTGCATACTGGTGTTTTTTGTTTTTTTAACAATCAAGCCTGCTAAAACCAACTCACAGATACTTTTAATGTCAGAAAATGAAACTGGATATATCTATTTTGCAAACTAATGGTGTATTTTTATATATACATATGTGTTTATCCAAATAGACTGACAATCGGGAGAGAGGTGACCTGTAGGTTTTAATGGGATAATAATTGGAGATGGTACTATTTCCCTGCTCTGCTATGTTAGTTTATAACCATACTCATTACAAACTGGTTTGTTCTGGTTAGCTTGAAGGCAGAAGACAAATCCCAGAAGTCCACTTCTGAAAGCTCCTGAACACCTCATAGAAATGAGGAGCTTGGTGGTGAATCAGAAATCTAATCTAAGAAGTGGCAGCGTTGGTGCTGCATGTCCCGTGTCTTGCCTAAACATTTCTGTTGACAGGAAGATATAAAAGGTACGAAGACCCCTGATGATTTCCATGTTTAAGATTGAGTAGTGCAGTTGTACAGTGATACACGTGGAGTTCTTTAATCTGGTCTCATTAGTTTTTTTATCCTTCTACAGTGGAAGCATCAGTTCATGGAAGCAATGTGCACTGCACCGATAAGACAATTGAAGCTGCGGAGGCCTTGCTTCATATGGAATCTCCTACCTGCCTGAGAGATGCCAGGAGTCCTGGTATGTCAGCCACAGTTCCTGCTCTGTGAGCCATTTTTCCTTCCACTAATTAGTAAAACAAGCAAATTGGGAAACCTGCTTCTGTGGAGAACTGTATGCTCTGTGAAACATGTGCTTGCTTTTTTCAAAACTTCTGATTTGTTTGAGTTTTTCTGTGATATCTCCACCCGGTAACAAGCATATTTATGCATTAAATAATTTATCTGAGAGAGATTGTGGGGTAGAGATCCTTGAGTAGCTACACATTTAAAATGAACTTTTCCATCAGGAAACACTTTTTCACCTTGAGGGTGACCGAGCCCTGGCACAGGTTGCCCAGAGAGGCTGGGGAGTTTCCTTCCTTGGAGATTAAAAAACTCTCTGGACACGTGGGCAACCAGTTTTATGTGGCTGTGCTCTAGCAGGGGGTTGGACCAGGTCCCCTCCAACAGTTACTTCTAACCTTCACCATGCTGTGGTTCTGTGAATTTGACATTTTTAATTGCTTAAAACAAAGTTTTATTTAAAGGGAAAAGTATATTTGTCTGTTTTTCTATTTTAGAAATAGTATCTGAATACACTGTGTTGCAAAAAGTTATCAGTTTGGAAAACCAAAACTTGATTAATTTGAGGTTCCTTCTCCTCCATTTTATTTGGATAAAATAACGGTCAAACTGAAACTTAAAAGCTACAAAATAGGAAATGGAGATTGGAGTAAGGATCAAAAATTAAGGTCTAATTTGTTTCATTTAAAGTTGAGTGTAGTTCTAAAGAATAGTGGTGTGATACTTGTCTTATGCCTAACAATACTGGCAAGTGTGCATGTTTTGGGGAATTGGATTGATTTTCTAGGCGATAGGTTGTTGGAGCAGAACCTTACTATACTACTGCATGTGCTTTGTTTAAAATAATTTCATGTAAGGTAGATTAAAACAGTTGGGTAGAAACTTTATCACTTTTTTGTTTCCTTCCCTCATAGTGGAAGTTTTTGTCCCTCCTTGTGTGTCTACCCCAGAATTTATCCATGCAGCCATGAGACCTGATGTGATCACAGAAACTGTGGTGGAGGTATCAACAGAGGAATCTGAACCAATGGATGCTTCTCCTGTTCCAACTTCTCCTGACATCCATGAGCCCATGAGAAAGAAAAAAGGTATGTCTAGCTCTTCATAGGAGCAATCTCAGGATTTATTTCTGGTATGCACTGCTGCAGATGGTGCAGATGGTACTGCTGGAGGTAGGTTAGATGGTCTGATTTCTCTGCTCATATAATCAGACTGATTGGTGTCTGAAATGTGAGAAAATGAGTCTGCAACAAGAAAAAAGAAGTCAAAGTAGCAAGAGAATGGGCTTCGCCAGGCCATAAAGGAAAATGGTGCCTGTCTTGTGTTTTTTAAGCACAGCACAGGAAGGGTAGAGAAGGATTCAAAGAGGACTCATGTGAGTAACCATTGGGGTCTGAAATATGGATATATTTGGCGAGCGAGTAGACTCGGGGGTTCTTTCAAGGAAATGACAGGCTAAATACTAATTTACAAACCATAAATCAGTTTACAAAATCAGGACAAGCTCTTCCTTGTGAGAGAAGAATCTTATTGGTCTGATGGGCGTGTCTTGGAGGAGGAACCATTCAGAATGGTGTTTGAGTTCTCATTTGGTAGCTGAATGCTTAGAGGTTCACACCTGGTGAGGTTTATCTCTGGTCTAGTAGTTTTCTTACAGGAATCAATAGAACTCACGTAACTACAGGAGTATGGTTTTATTCGAGCTTCCAGACATGCTAAGCTGGAATATTTACTTGTAATTTAGAGGGGGAAAAATGCAGTGTGGTGATAAAATGGTATAAATATAAGATCTGTGAGTTTTAGATTTAAGGAAAACACACACCTAACAGATAACTGTAACTCTACTGTAAATTACATAAGCAATAAAATTATGATTAAAGCTTCTCCGTGGCTGTAGTCATACACTGGATAAACTATTTCTTTGTATTCCACTGTCTGTCTGAATGGTCATCCTGGGCAGGTTGCATTACAGGGCTGTTCTGAAAGTTTTGAAGGTTATTTTGTAAATATTTTTTTCCTATTACAGAGTCCAAATTCATGCTTTTTAGGTGTGTAAGGTCATTCAGCCATAGTTGCAGAGCCATAACTTTGGTCTTCATAATTAATGCCTTCTGAAATTCAGTGTTTAATGGAAAACATGGTTCATCAGCAAAAAATAGTGCTCTTGTGCCTGAGGTAGGAGAGTTAATCGTTGCTGCTTGCTTTTGACTGAAGGCAGAAGACTGTTTTCAGCCTGCTGCCAAGGGCTATGATCCTCTTCCCGGCTTGGGCCTGTTCACCATGAGTTAAAAGGTCACTGAAGAGTGAACAGATGAAGAAGCCGCAGGTCTTGCTGGGCGAGGATTTCCCTGGCGCAGGAAGGCCGGCAGCTCTAAGCCTGCTGAGGAAGGAGTTCCCTCCTCAGCCTCCTGGCAGGGGCAGGTGGAGGGTAGGAGGCGGCACTGGGAGCCCTGCCAGCCCGCAGCAAGCCGGGGCAGGGCAACCCTGTGTGGGCAGCTGGGCGCTGGGGGGCAGGTGAGGCTTCCAGCACAGCTCAGAGCGCGAGGCTGTTGGTGCCTTTTGTCGTCACCTTAATGCTCTGCTGTATGTGAATCCCCTGCGGCACCGCTTGCCTGCTGAGTGGAAGCTTTTATCTATAGCTTTTAATGGGCAGGTGCAAGGTGGAAATGAATGTTTACCATTTCAGTAGTAAAATTTCTTAGGAAAAGTGGTGCTTTGATCAACACGCATACTAGAACACCAAAAACAAAGCAGAAGAAGTAATACCTTTCAGAGTAAAACAGACAGAATGCAAATAAATTGAAGTTTTACTTTATTCACTCACCTGCCATTAACTTGTCTGAAATCAAGTTAAATCTGCCTACAAAATAAGCAACAAAATGACAAATTAAACTGGATGTGCCGTAGCAGTAATCTAAAAATTCAAGTTTACCCATACCTATAGCAAGGAAGTGGGAGGGGGGAAAAATGCACAAGCTACATCTTTCAGCAAAGAGAAACTATAAAATAATTTTATTCTGCATATGATTAATACTTTTTTTCCCCCTCATGTTTTATGTGCAGCTGGCCGTAAACCGAAGACCCAACAATCAACTGTATCTGATGGGTCTCCAGATCTAGGTATAAAGAAGAAACCTAGAGAAGGCAAAGGTATGTTTTCCAATTTATCAAGTCTTTAAAATTATGCAGCATATATGTATTGTATCTGCCGTAGGAAATAGATCTTTAAAAATCTGGTGGACGAGTTGGAACCGATTTCATTTGCTGTCTTTAAATCTGTTTGTACGATATCTAGCACAAAGATGTGCAGACTGCTCTAGAAGTGCCCTGTAATACACTCTGCAGTTAACAGGCTTTCTGATTTTTCATTGGCTTTGCTTTGTGTTGATCGACTCATGCTGTCTTTTGTGTTGCGTGTGATTGTACTGCTCAACACATAATTTGTTAAACTACTGATCAAAGGCTTGTTCTTAAGTAGAAGCAGTTTATGGGCATTTGTAATAGTGCTGGTTGAAAATAGGTTTTCTTAGTTGAATCACAAACTTCAGTGGGAACGTAATGCTTGACGGTTAGATTCAGCCTGGCTTAAGGGGAAAAACAAATGATGATATGTTTCTTTACTTGGATCAGTGAGGGATTTTGTGCAGAGGAGTTGTACTTTCCTAACGTTTCTCCTGCTAAATAGTGGGTCCTTTCTGGAACTCCAAGCTCCTGCTGTTCACCCAGCAGGGAGACAGACTAGGGCATTTGCTTACAGGCTGCCTTTAAGTTGGCGTGCAATGCATCAGCAATTCGCATGGTTATAGGTGAAAATTGTGGATCTATTCCCCTTTTACTGCACTGAAGGTTGTTTGGGGATGTTGCTATGGCTAGGAGAAACAAAGTTTGGTGACTTTCAGTGGCAGCATGCTGGCTGAGAGAGTGCGCAGTGGTCAGCTCCGCTATTATTTTGGGATTTGTTTGAAAGCAAGATCTCCACTGTTTATGTAATTCCATATGTGGGTACAGCTCCTGAGTCGTCACATTTGTCAGTAGGGCAAGGAAGAATGGTCCTGACATCATGCAGATGTTAGCTTATGAAAACCAGCACAAACTGCGCTGGTGATTAAACTTCCCTGTGCTGTCTTTGGCTTTGGGTGTAGCAGTGGACCTCAGTGAAGATCACAGATTTTGCATCTGCAGTGCTTAAAAGTACATCTTGTTTAATTTTTTTTTTTAGTATTGTTGAAACCTCCTTAGCTTTCTGATTCTGATTTCACTATGACAGCTTTCCATGATCTGAGTAGTACTCACGAAGTGTCCCAGTTCCCAGTTTCCTGCACAAATAACTTTGAAAAAGGAGGCCTGGATTTCTGTCTCTTCCAGTTTTTGTCTGTACTGGTGATTTCACTATAGCTGCTTGTTTTATGAAGTGGAATATGATGGTGCTTTGGTTTATTTATCTTTTTTAAAATTATTATTTCTGTGGACCCTCATAATGGTCTCCTTATGTCTCTTGTTCTCACAAGGTATCTCATTCCCTATTTTACATTACAACTGGCATAAAATACATTTTTTTTTTTTCTTAATGTAGGCTAACTTGATGTCCTGCAAAATATTTCGTTACTGGATTTATTTTTTGTTGCTTATTTTAAAAAAGTACTTTGCAAATGTAGGCTCTTTTACATGCGGTGTGTTTTGGGAAAAGCAGGAATTATTCCTAGAGCTCAGTACTGTCAGCAGAGTTAAGTCATGGAGGAGGAGGACAGCCGGTTGTGCACGGTTGGAAGGGCGATCACTTGTTGTCCATGTAGGTACTCCTTCCTTTGTGCATTCCTGATACATCCTGGTGCAAAGTGAAGCAGCGGTAAATCTGATTTAATTGTGCCCTTCAGTTTATTATGCAGGAGGAACTGCAGACTTAAAGTGAAATAGTAGTGGTTTATTGTCCTCACATAGTGCTTTGGCAGTTCAGGCTTGGTTTCTCGTTCACTATTTTGTTTTTCATTTGCATAAATTTTTTTAAAAAAGCGTAGGCAGTTGGAGAGAGCAAATCTGGCTTTGAGCCTCTCCACACAGATGCTGGTACCAGTGTGGCAGTTCACTGACACACACAATGCCTTGTATCATTCACATACTTAGTGGCCATTAAACCTTGCATTTTGAGGTGACAGCTAACATTAAGTAGCTGGCAGCTGCAATAATCAGCTAGCCACAAAAATTGATGTAATTGTGCAAAATCTCCTGTACTGAAGTTAAGGTTCAAAATTGTATTAAAGCTTTCTAAAATAAGCTTTTTCTGTTAAGAGTGGAGCAGCTATAGCTGACACAGCAGCCCACTTGAAGTATCACTGGGTCTGCCTGGCAATAGCGGATGGCTTCTGAGTAGTATAGGTATTGCACAGTCCTGCTGTAGAAAAAAACATCATTATTTAGGGCAATATATAGAGTTTGAGGGAAAAGAAGAAAACTGCTGAGTCAGCAGCACTGTTCCTGCAGAAAAATTAGGCACTTTCAGGAATGCTATCTCTTGGAGTTCCTGTTTACTTCCCAATACTGAAGCCTACTTGTATTTTTGCGAAGAATCTGTTGCAGACCTACGCCATTTGGTGGTGGAGCCAGAAATTCTATTTCTGAGGAGCTAAAGACAAACAAAAAGGATTAATTCCCTAAAATCTAGGATGATTTCAAGATTCTTGAGTTCTCTTATTGACTCTTTCCTCATAACAGGTCCTATTCAAATGTCTCTGAAATCCAGTGGAAGCCGTATTTTGATAGCTCTTGAGTCAGTACTTGCTGTGTGGTAAAATACATGTATTCTCTGTCTATGAGGTGGTTTTCCCAAAGGTGGAAACTACAATTTGTTTTACCCTTTGAGGTAAAAAGGTAGCTGACTTCTTGGAGTCTGCAACAATGGTCTTTAACCTGCCTTTTGTTCAACATGGCATTCTAAGTGCTACGCTGGGCCACTAAATCTCAGGAATTAATGACCTTTTTTCATAAATATTTTAATATATTGTTATTTGGACCATGTCACCCCCTGGAAGCATGATCAAGTGAAGAACTGGAATTAACATTTTGAGGTTACTATTCTTGTAGCTCTGTCTTAGTTGTTCCTTCTCATGTAACTTGAGGAATCTTCTCCAGCTGTACACATTGGAATGAGATTTGTGGGGTTTTTTTTTTTTTTTCCTTCTTCTTCTCTTCCCCTTTCCCTAGATGCAAACAATATAGTCAGAGCACGGACAACCCCCATGTTATGTTTTATGCCACCTTGATTATCATAAACCCTGTCTTGGGGCTCTTTCAATGGGAATACCTGAGAAGTACATTAAATTCTTCTTCCATAAGCTGACTTCATTCTGTATACCCCTAATTACAGAAAGGTACATGGGATTTCTGCCATATGAATAGTCGTAACAAGAAGTTGGACTGTCTTTGCACCTAGAAGTATGTTGCAGAGCAACCAAAGTCCATTTGAGAAGAGTCAGGACATGGATGGGAGGTTACGTTGGAAACTTACCACTGTTGAGATGGTTTGTTATTGAAGGTTGTATGTCTTTTAAAAAGTACTTATTTACGTCCTCCTGTCCTTCAGTGTCATAAAATGCACTGGCATTTCCATTCCCTATTCAAGCAACCAGGAGAAGAAAATTCTGAGCTCTTGTCCTGCCTCTGCTGAACAGGTTGTAGTGAGTTGGAATGTCCTCCCACTCTTGTTTTCAAGCATGAGAATAGATGCTGGATTGAGCAGGCTCCTGTGCTGTGTAGCAGATCACTTGGGTTAGCTTCTTTCAGAATGTAAATATTTACGCAAGCTTTACTAAAGGTAGTGAGTATATTGTGAGTGTAGTGAGTGAGTATAGTGAGTATATTCAGGTTACATTATGTACCACCCGCTGTGTAACGTTTACTTATACTGCAGGTCATTCAGTGTTTCCTCTACATGGAGAACTTCTGTTATCTTTAAAAGTGGATTTCTGATATTTAAATGCTTTCTGATTATAGGAAACACAACATACTTGTGGGAGTTTCTTCTGGACCTTCTCCAGGATAAAAATACTTGTCCTCGATATATTAAATGGACTCAGCGAGAGAAGGGAATCTTCAAACTTGTGGACTCGAAAGCTGTCTCCAAACTATGGGGAAAACACAAAAACAAGCCTGACATGAACTATGAAACTATGGGAAGAGCTCTGAGGTAAAAACTCTGATATCCCTAAGTTGTCTACTATAATTTTAAATCTGACTCTTGATTTTGCCTATAGAAATGTAACAGTTCTGTAATTTTAAAAGCTTTGTCCTCATGCTGATGGAGCTGTTTAAAAAGCATGTCTTGCAGTTCCTATTGCTTTCTATGGTACCAGTTAAATTGCAAATTAACTCCCAAAGTATATATTTCAAATGTCAGATTTTTTTTCAGCTAGACCCTTCAGATATTTTGCTTTCCAGCTTCTTTCCATATCTTCTCACATTGTAGGTTTTACTGTGGTTACGTCAGGTTTTCTTGTTAGTGCAGAATGAGGTTTTCTTCAAAATCTATCTCTGTATTGGTTACTACTGAATTGTACTTTTCTCGCAGATACTACTATCAAAGAGGAATCCTTGCAAAAGTTGAGGGACAGAGGCTTGTATATCAGTTTAAGGAGATGCCAAAAAATATAGTTGTCATAGATGATGACAAAAACGAGTCCTGCAACGAAGATTTGTCAATGCCTACAGACGAAAAGTCATTGGAAAGAGTGTCTTTATCGGCAGAAAGTCTTTTAAAAGCAGCAACATCTGCGCGCGGAGGAAAAAATTCTGCTCAGTTAAGCTGTACCAGAACGGAAAAAGCAGTCACCAGAGTTGTGAATATTGCCTCACCAGCACATGACACATCATCATCATCTCGTCCCTCAACTACCACTACCACTGTCCCAGCAACGACAGCTCCCAGGTTTGTATTCCTGTGGCTTGGGCTGGTCATTTGCTAATGACGAGCAAGGTTTGGGTAGGAAGCTCTCTTTTAGGGTTTTGTTTTATGTTTTAAATCGGAATTGGGAATTGTTTCTGATTTGCAAACAGCGGTGTAGAATGATGGAATACTGTGAAAGTCTAGTTTATGAGATCAGAGCCAACTGTCAATATGTTTTGCCCTCACGTGTATTTTAAAGTTATATAGAGAGAGGGAGGGGAAAAAGAGAGGTATGAATGCCGCTACATTTCCAAAGTCCTATTGTTAGATTTGCAAAAGGTTTGGGTGTTTTTTGTTTGTTTGTTTTTAAAGAACCGATTAAAAATCTATAAATCCTAGAATTGTGTGTCCCTGCTGTCATCTCTAATGGTGCCCTGTGTTTAGGCTTAAACACACGCATCCTCCTTTTATTTTGCAGGACTGTACGTGTGGCGATGCAAGTGCCTGTGGTAATGACCTCTCTGGGACAGAAAATCTCCACTGTGGCTGTGCAGTCAGTAAATGCAGCGTCACCCTTAATAACCAACACGAGTCCAACAACAGCAACAACTCCAAAGGTAGTAATCCAGACAATCCCTACTGTGATGCCAACCTCTGCTGAAAACGGAGACAAGATCACAATGCAGCCTGCCAAAATCATCACGATCCCTGCCACGCAACTGACGCAGTGTCAGTTACAAACAAAAACGGGCCTGTCTGGGTCAGGAGGTATTAACATCGTGGGAACTCCTCTGGCTGTCAGAGCGCTAACCCCAGTGTCTATAGCTCATGGGACACCAGTAATGAGACTATCGGTGCCTGCTCAGCAGGCGTCTGGCCAAACTCCTCCCAGGGTCATTAGTGCAGTTATTAAAAGTCCGGAAGTTAAATCAGACCCAGCGGCTTTAAAACAGGACCGTGAAGTGAAAACACTGCAGCTGGTAAAAGAAGAGAAGCCGGCAGATGGAAGCAAGACTGTGACCCACGTAGTAGTAGTTAGCACGCCCTCAGCGATTGCCCTTCCGGTGACAGTGAAAACAGAAGGAATCATAACGTGTGAGAAATGAAGAATAGGTTGCTTCCAGCATGGACTTGTAGACTGTTACAGTTTTGAATATACTGACATAATTGGGGGAGGGAAGTGGATGCAATCACCAAGTCAAAAAGGAGAGTTTTGGAATGTTAATAAACATGCATTATGTTGAAGACTTACTGGAAAAAATTTATTTTCCCGTGTTTCAGTGGGAATTGAACCACATTGATAATGCTGACAAAAACTGCCTCTTCCAGTTGGGACACAGCCAAACCTATGGAGAAGGAAAGATAGAGGGACTGAAAAGGGACCAAACAGTTCACTACGTTACCAAGTTACACTAAGACCTGGAACACTAAGAGAGAGCTGTGTGAGAGGTTTGCCTTGGTCGTTAGTTTTCGGGGGAGAGGAAAGTCTCGTTGTTACAAACGGCAAATTTGATGCATTTTATTTGCATACCAGCAATTACTACTGTGTGCCCACAGTACTCAACTGGTGCTACGTGAAAAACTCTGCTATTAGGTATCGTAGAATGTGAAATAAAGGAGAAGATTAAAGAGCTTCTAAAAGAAGACAGAGACCTAGAGGGATTTTTGTATCATACAGCTTAAGCAGATTCAAAATGAAAGCCTTAGACTGATTTTCAGTTACCTTTCTTGAAATAAGCTAATGGCTTGTTTGTGTAAAGCTTTTTTTATTAAAACAAATTTTTTAAAAATCTTGTACCTAGCACAGTATTGTTATAGAATTACATGTAACATATTTTGTATGGTAGTTAAAAGTCTGTCTAAATTTCCTAATGGTGGACAAAATAGCAGCGGGCTTTCCGCCTTCTGCTGTAACATGCCTGTGTCTCTCACTTAGGCTTGACATCCGTGCATACATTTCAGTTTCAGCTCTACTCTGTCACTTGAAAGGTCACACCCAGCATGAGCTTTTGTCAGGTAGTTCTAAACCTGTAAATTTTTTTTTTTAGTTGAAGTTAAGAGGGAAGTACCAGTGTTCAGAATGAACTATAATAGTTTGTATATTCAACATTTGAAGTATATTCTATTTTGTTGTACTCTTGTTTCAAAGTGTATTCAAGTAGGTTTTACTGAAATATAGAAACGAAATTTAATGTGTTTGGTCTGCTTTTTATTTTTTTCCTTTCAACCTATTAATCTTCTTGTCTGCTTACTTGAAATCTTCCAGGCATTCAGCCTAAGGTAGCTGGTGCAGTGTGGAAGTGCGGAACTCCTCCCTACTGCGGTACTCCGAATGGCTGACCAACTCTCCCACAGAGTGTACTGAAACGTTTTTCATTGAAGTATCTGAGGAGCTGGCAGTAGTTGGTGAGGTAACTTCTGACAGGGGTCTAGTTCTCTCTAGCTTTTTCTGGATGGTGAGCGTAGGCAGTGTTCTTCCATTGTGGCCGGTCATGTGTGCCCGTGGAGTAACTTGAGCAGCTGAAGAAGCTGAAGCCCTCCAGCTGACAGGTGATAATTTTGTGTGTGCTTCCAGCTGTTATAATGCAAAGAAGACAGGGTTTGCTGAAATGACTCTGAGAACCAGTAATTTCTAGAGCTCTGTCAACTACCTAACTGTTCCTCCAGCTACCCCTTAATTTTCTAAGGCTGCACTGCAAAGGAAAGGTAGAAATGAGCAGACCTGGCTCCTCCAGTGTACTGGTCTTTCTGACCACCTCATAGAGGCAAGTAGAAAGTACCAGTAGGTAGAAACTGGAAAAAAAAGAGAAATACTAAGTTATACTGCTGGTCCTTTTGATATTTTTGCCCTTGACATTTCCAACTCTTAATATTTTGGCTTCAGCACAAATACGTGACTTTAGGTAGACCTTTTTTTCCCCAAATGAAGTAAGTATCTAAATAGGTTTCCATTTATAATGGCACTGAAGTTAACAGGTACTGTGATACATTGCTACAGGGTAAAGCTCGGGTGAGAACACTCAGTACACAAACTGCTCCCTAGTTGCAGTCCACATCCAAGAGTTTGGCTTAAAATAGATGCAAGGTAGCTTACCCTGTTTTCGTGGGGACCACACTGGCACTACCAAAGCAGCAGCACGTGAGCTTGTGGGTAGCCAGGTGCCCACTGGCACCCCCAGTTCCTAGTGAGATGCCCTGGAAAGTCTTCAGTGCAGGAACTTGGGAAATCTTGAAATGGTTTAAAGTCTAAATGCCCATTTAAGTAGGGTCTTCCAGGCCTGGAGGAGGAATTTTAACAGAAATTTGGAACTGAGGTCTTCATGATAAAGGAGACCGGAATTAAATACTTGAGTTTATTTCTTCCCTTTGACTTTTGATAACAAAAAACGAGTTAGCTCTGGAGTCTTAGCAGTAAGCCTCATTCTTCCCTTCGACTGGTAAGGAATGTGGGAATAGCTCCATGTAGCCAGGCCAGCACCTGGGGAATTTTGAAAGCTACCTGAAAAAGGGATTCTTTTTCATACTCTAAGCAGAATTTAAGAACAAGTGAACAAGCTGAAGCAGATGAAGTGTGTTGTAGAAGGCAGCAATCCCTTCCACCAGCAGTTAACCCAGAGAAGCAAAGTTGGTTACAGATGAGCTGTACAGGACAAAGACACCTTCACAGAAGGAAATGTAGGAGAAGGAAGGGGATTCGTGTTGTGAAGAAAGAGGTGGGCAGAAAGTAAAGTCAGGGCAGGCTGGACAATGGTTTGACTAATTTGCTAGTCTGAGAGGCACTAATACTCTGGGTAAGGGGAAGTGGAGTGGTGCGAAGAGAGGCAGGTAGAACAGACTGGAGCTAGAAGACAAGAAGAGAGCAAAGTAATAGCATTTTTAAACCCACATTTGTAAGTTTTCGGCAAGAAATACTTTTTAAATGTCTGTTACTTGATCCTATATGAAAGAGAGATGCTGTGTCTGGAGTATTTGTAGTTAAGACCTTTCCAACACCTAATTTAGATACACTGGAAGTCAAATGGGGACAAACTATCTTCCTGGAAACAGATAAGGATCTCCAGCTGGTGACCTCCTCCTCTTCAGTTAGAGCCAAGACTTCATCGTGTCATGGCAACAATGAAAGGAATGAAGGCGCACGTCTCTGCGAGATGGACAGCTCGCAGCAGTGCTTGGAGACGCTGCTGTTACTGTCGCTGCTGCATCTTGACACAGAGCTGGAGATGGTGCTTTGGCTCTCTCCCCTGGCCACCCGGTGAGCGGCACACACGCTGCCGGCTGCCAGAGTACATTTATCAGGAGTTTGTGAAGTGCTGTGAGAATCTCCATCTGTGTGCGGATGCGCTGTAACTGAAATAGAAGGGGTATTAACCCAGCTTCAGACAGTGAAGACCCTTTTTTATTAACCTCTCCATGTATGCCTTTGTACTCCTTGCTTATTTTTAATTTAGTCGCTAGCTGGAAATACAGACAGACTTTTTGTCACAGCCAGGTAGTGATTGCAGCTCTTCGGCATTGCTTTGTGCACAGGGGGTTCCACTGAGTCGTTCTGAGGGCCGGTTCTTGAGAGGTGGTGTGCCATCTAGGTTAAAGCCATGCATCTTACCAGAGGCAGCCTCCCTCTGGGGATTTCTACAGCTAAGTGTCAGAGGGGCAGGATTCCCACCTGTACCTGAAAGTCTCAGATCATTCTCTAGGTGTGTGCAAGCTTGCTCTTCAACGTGCTGCTTCATACCAGCTTAATTGATACTGTGTGGGCAAGAAATGGTTTTAATGGTGGTGTTGGAGCAGGTGACATCAGAATGAGGGAGCTTTGGTCAGGTTTGTAAAATCTGAAACGACAAAGGGATGATGAAACATTGAGGTTAGTATCTAGCTATGCTCTTAGACTTTCAGAATCTTGTTGAACAATCTGTTACCTTGTTTTAGTTATTTTGTCCATGTGTGAAAAGCAGGAGACTAGCTTTTACATCTGAAGCTGGTGGCTCATGTAGAGTAGTCCAGGCTTAACTCATCCCTGGCAAGTAGTAAATTTTCTAGATATGTGAGTGGAATGAAACTCTCGGTATGTAGTGAGCACACTTTATACAGAAGGCATTGAGATGTACATAGCCATGGCATCACTGATTTTACGGATATAAATACAAACAACTGTGTTTTCTAAATAACTACTGTTGTAAGTTACAGGATGGGCCGGGTAATGCTGTGTAATCACCGGAAAAAATCTGTGAATTGCAACTTGATTGTAATACCAAAATTTCTGGGTTGTGGCAAGAAAAGTTGAATGGGGAATCCCATCCTGGAGACCGCTGGTTTTGCTACTCTCTTGGACAAAGTCCGTCTTGCTTAGCCAAGGGTTCTGTGCCTTGACACAACTCAAGTGATGCCGGGTAAAGGCTGAGCTCTGGGGATCCTCTGCTGACTGATTTCATCAGCTTTAGGACTTTGGAGAACTACATCTGAGCTGATCAAGGATCAGTGACCCAGGGACAGTCAGGAGTTGATGAGAAAGTGGGGAGGTGCCTGAAGCCTCAGTTCCTACTCGCTGTGAACATGTGCAGCAGGGATCTGAGCTACACATGAAGATTGTCACAGCCAGAACAAGCTAAATTCAATTTCTGCCTCGCAGAGACGGCTCAAATAGCAGGTACTAAGCTTATTAAGCAAAGGAGATCCCAGTGACACTATCTGCTTCTGGTCTAATTGTTCTCTGAGAGATAGTGTTTTAACGAGCTTGCAACAGCTTCTGCCTTTCAGCAAATTAAATAAGTGGGTCATTTCTTCCTTCTGCTAGCTGGAGGGTGAGGGAGAACCCTCACTGCTCAGCTTTTATTCAAGATCAGAGCAAGGGATCTGTTGAGACTTTTTTAGCCTTGGTGTGCTTATAAGGCAGACAGCCACAAGGAGAGCTTTGAAGACATTTTTACTGTAAAAGTCATACTGCCTTCCACAGGAAAAAAAATTAAAAACCTTCCTGCTTCTTCCTATGAAAAATATTTAGTGTACCGATATTTATAGCAGGCAAAAGCATGTCAGTGCTGCAGGCCTGCCTCTTGCTGAATAACACAAAGCAAGAGCAGTATTTCAGTTATGTTTTCCAAAAAGAGTCTGTCTGCAAAATCTATTTTCTAGCAAGTGCTGGAATAAAAGGGTGAAGCTGATGGGGAGGTTACCAGTTAATTTCTGCATCTTGTCTACCTTTTATTAAAATACAGCCCAAAGGACTCATCATTGTGCTGTAACAGGGACGTGTGATTTTTCGAAGTATGATAATGTTAAGAATTGTCCTGTGATGGGAGGAGTCCCCAGCCTTTTCAGTTATTCCACCCTCCCCTCACCTTCAAAATTACCCTGTAAGGACATGAAGCAATGAACATCTACTGTCACGTGTCCAGGGTGAAACCGAGAATCCCAGCCTTTTCCGCTGCAGGAGAGCTCTGCAGTGATGGCAGTATCAAACAAATCATGCTGTTTCCCCACGGTTTGGTTTCTTTTGTAGGAGAGTTAGCATTGAAAACAAGGGCATAAGAATCACTCAGATACCAAGTGGCATCACCCTGTGAGAGTAGTGGTGGGAGTTTTGTAGCTGTGATAGTTTCGCTCCTGCTGGTAAACAAAGCCTGCCATAATTGGGCAATGGCTCTCTGCCCTGGCAGTTCTGAAACAGTACCACAGTGATGGACACCCTCGGCTGGCTTTAAAAAATCAGAGCTGCTTATGCAAAACTAAAATGGAAATTAAGGGCTTTCTGGTGGTGGTGGGGTTTTTGGTTGATTTTTATTTGGGTTGGGGGAATTGTTTGGTTCATTGTTTGCTTTTAATATAGATCTGAGTACAATATTGTCCTTGCTCTCAAGTCATGGCTTTCTACCACTGCTATAGTTTCTTCTGGAAACTGCCAAAAGGGCCTGAATGGAAACTCCAGCTTCTGGTGTGACTTTTTGTGGTAGATGAGCAAGGATTTGACTTACTAAAGGTACCGTCTTACAGGTCTACATTGTACTGTTGCTTTGAGAAGTGTTTAGCTACAGATGAGTAGATACCTCCATTAATGGGCAGTTGTATTATTTCTCCTTCTTGCAAAGACCATTTGAGGGAAGATCCCAAGAGAAAACAACCCTAAAGGAGAAGTGCTGCATCTCACCCCCTCAGAGAGCCCTTGAGGGCAGCCAGCACCATGACAAGGAAGCTGTCTCAGTTTAGCCAGTGTGAAATGCTTACAGTAGGGATGCTCAAAGGTCTGCCTTTGTGTGGGGCGTTACGTGTGTCTCATAACTGGTGTAGAATCTCCCTCAAAGAAGCCAACCCTTCTGCCTTGCAGGGACACAACAGAGATTTGCTCTTTCTGAAATTGCAGCTGAAGGAGGCCCTGGGTGGCAGTAGCTGATACATCACACCTGTCTGGTAAGAGTATTCACCAAGAAAGTTGGGCTCCTTGGTTGTAAAATAATTTCTGTCTGGGGAGCTTCAAATCCACCCTTGCTAGAGGAGTCCTGCATCCCAGGCTGGCCTCAGCTCCTCTGCTTGGAAGCAGATCATCGCCCTCATCCTGCAAGGGTCAGGAACACGTGCAGAGCCTGTTAGGGCTGTGCAACACAGCACTGCATTTGTCTGCCTGAAAGGGAGTTTGTTTGGGAATTTGGGACTTCCAGTTGCCAGACTCTTTACTTCACTTACCAGCATGACAAGTACAGTAATTTCTGGGCTGCATAAAGCACATACCTATAGCATTTCTTGCCCTTCAAATGTTGTTTTAAAAGATAGTGACAAGCATGGCTGCCTGTTCTGAGGAGCCCGCTCTGCTGGGCATGCTTAGTGGCCTTTGGGGAGGAATACTTGCACCCTGCTCTGCAGTACCAGCCAGGTTTGTAGCTCTACACAACTGCTGGAAAGAGTATTATCTACAGTAATACAGAGTCTAGGTCTCATCTTTAACAGGGGAGAGAGCAGCTTAACATCGCTAAATGTAACTCCCTTCCCTAGAGACTTGCTGTGGCATGTGAGCATTTCCCGTCTGAAAGAGCACTTGCTGTGGAAGCAAAGCAGCTGCACCAGCTTGTCAGATCAGGACTGTGGGGTTAGGGGAAAGACATCTGGAATGGGTATCATCACCGCTAATAGGAAGCTTGAACAACCTCTGGTTGAGACAGATCACCTCCTTATGATAGGGAAAGGAAAAAGAAGGCATCAGAGACATTATTCTTTTTTCCAAAGACTTTTATTAATAAACACCTGGAACATCTAAGAGTTACTATGGGCCTTACTTTACATGGAAGTACTGCTTTATTTGCTCTGCCTCGTCTTTCCCAAGTACCTAACTGTCAGCCCAACTCCAACGGTTGTCTCTCCTTCTTCCTCTCTCCCTACCTCATTTTCTGGTATAGCGGCATCTTTACCATCCATCTGTGCCATACCAGTGAGCACCGCTCCACGCACAAGAGCTCCTCTACTAATGCAGCTCTGCTGTAGCCTGGGTGCTTAGCCAGAGCTCCCCTGGACCACAGAAGGAGGATCCTGAACACTTGCTGTATGATTTCAAGTCAGACGCAGGATCACCAACTTCTCTCAATAAATAAATTTTATCTTCTAACAGGTTCCAGTGTAGCTTTAGATTCTGAAGATAAATAAAAGAAAGTCTTTTGACATGAAGATTGGCCCTTTACTGAAACAGCAAGATGAACAAGACTACAAATTTAAACCGTTCAGAAAAGTAATACTTGAAGCAGAGGAGGAAATGCTCCCTGGTTAGGTGTGTCGTCCAGAGGGAAGCACAGGAGAGACAATGGTAACAGTCACTGTGTATGTACCTACAGGCCGTTGGCGTGTAACGGACACATGCACGTTCCTCTGGAAAAGTGAGAACATTGCTACAGGATGTGGTTAGCCTCTATTTCCTCACCTGCTCTTACTGGAGGGGGCCTTCCTCACGCTGCGCCATTACCTATTTGCTTTAAATGCAGCTGTCATCTCAAATCTAGTCAAAACGAGAAGACAACACTAGTGTGAGTTTAGATTTGTTCATGTCTAAACTGCATTACACTTCCTTCGTATTGCAGCAGAAAAAGATTTAAGAGAATCTCACTTAGTAGTCAAGCCTTGTTCCCTTTGGTACTTGGACAAGCTTGTCATGAAATAAATAAACATGCTGTCAGGGCAAGTTGTTTTACAAACACAAGTGTTCTGATTTAAATACTAAGGCCTCCACAT
The DNA here is from genome assembly GCA_009769605.1 of Bucorvus abyssinicus. Taxonomy (NCBI): domain Eukaryota; kingdom Metazoa; phylum Chordata; class Aves; order Bucerotiformes; family Bucorvidae; genus Bucorvus; species Bucorvus abyssinicus. The sequence goes on along the minus strand of CM020046.1, from coordinate 11,069,312 downwards.
TCATTAGAGGATTAAATCCTTAAACCTGGAGGTTAGTGAAAGGATAAAGCTCATTTGATTTCCGGTTTTCCAACCCTGATGCGGCAAGAACACCATGATGAGAACACTGACTCCTTTCTTCCTCCCTTGGAGGCTCCAGGGAGGAGCTGAATAAGTGCTGAACGGGAAGTTCCCGTTCCAAACAAGTGCCTGAAATAATGTTCAGTCAACGGTATTTCCCCATCCTTCAATAGCTTCCAGCTTCAAAAGTTTTCTCTACAATAAAATAGTGGTGAGTTAAGAAACCGCAATACCAGGTGGCATTCCAACGCATTACAGCAGTCTGTCGGGGTCTTGGTTAAAACTAAAGTCACACACCAGAGACAGATGGTCAGAAGGGTAATGGAAGGAGGGCAGCCTGTTGGGCCCAATTTGCTCTTCAGTCAGCAAGCCCAGGGCTGAGTTCACGTTCAAGGCATGCTGGGAATACCAGATATAATCCAGCGTGTGCCGGCACTCTCCCGAGGGCCGGATCTTCCAGGTGGTGTAGGGGGGCTCTGACTGCCCGTCGGGGCTCAGCAGCTTGTACGCGCTGTTTAAGTTGAGGCTGGAGTTGGAAAATTCTCTGTAGACCTCCTCAGTTGGCTCTGCGTTAAAGTCTCCACAGACGATCAGAGGGATCTTTGCACCTTGGGTGATACTCTTCAGGTTCTGGAGAAGGTCGCAGCCTTGCGCGGACCGAAATCTCTCCCAGCCAGTACGGGCTTTCAGGTGAGTGACAGCAATGCAAAACAGTCTTCCAGTTTCATTGCACTTCAGCGTCTGAGCGATGGCCACTTGGTTGGTCTTCAGCTTCATGGCGGTTAGCCGGATGTTAGCGCTGTTGATAAGCTCAAAGCGGTCCTTGACGAAAAACAAGGCGCAGCCATCTGGTCCATTGTTCTGCTCCACATCGAGGCACGGGGACCATGGCTTGGGGAAGAAGGTGCACTGGTAGCCGAGTCGGCTGAGGAGTGGCTCGAAGGTGTCAAAGTAGTGGTCGACCTCTTGCAAACACAAGATGTCAGGCTTGTACGCGAGGATCTCCTCCAGGATGAGGCACTTCCTCTCTTCCCATTTCAGAGCTTCCATGGGGCACTGAACAAAGTTGTCTTTGCCTTCTCCGAGAGCTGAAATGAGCAGGGACGGGGAGAAAAAGATAAAAGAAGTTAGTGATGGCTACAGCGGGCTGTCGTCCTCCGGGTTTTGCAGAGGCCAGAGGCAAGGCTCTGCGCTGGGGAGCAGAGGCTGCTTGCAGCCCCACAGGAGAGCAGGCAGTCTGTCACAGCGCAGGAGGTCACGACGGGAAGCGGCAGGAGGCTTTCGCAATACTTTGTGTTCTCTGTAAAATGTGTACGTCAGTTTTACATGCAGGCAGTGGGTTTTTCAGGAGCAGCTGCTGACTTTAAGGGTGCCAGGCTTGCCAACGGGTGCGAGAACCCCTCCTCAAAACAGAGGTCTCTTAAAAAAAATTAGGTTCCCTTTACAGATAAAGACAACTTCTCCCTCTTCCCAAAAGCGACTGCTCTGTGGCAAGTGCTTCCACATGTGGCTGCCACAGCTTAAGCCTAAGAAAAAATGCAGTGGGATGGGAGTGACTTAACTACAGAATGTTAAGGCAGTCCCTACGCGGGGGATTTCCCATCCCAAACGATTTTAAGATGAGACTGTTGCTTAAGTCAATTTACAGCCTTGATTTTAGGGGTCTGAGAAAAAAAATCAGTTAACATTATTTTGAAGAACTGGGAATTCCCGTAAGAGATCTGAATCCCTGAATAGTTCACTGATAAACTAATTAGAAAACCGTAGGGAAGCTTTACCAAGAATAAAACTTAGGGAAGGATGAATCTTTCCTGAAAGTGATGGGTCACAGCTTTTTGAATACACCGTGTTCAGCTAAGACAGGCGTTCAGAGCTACCTTTGGCACCCCAGTTATGAGGAGAGACCTTTCCTATGGAATGGAAGGCAAGCCAGTATTTCAAGCACTGAAAACCTCCCCCCGGCCCTCAGTCAGTTGTGCCTCACTCAGTCTCCTCTCTCCATTTGCTAGTGCCAAGCATGCCCAACTATGTACTACATTTAAAGGTTTTCATTGCTGCGCTTCACCTCAACATCACACCTTGAGCTTAGAGGTAGCTTCTACCTTGGGCAAGGATGTTCCACTGCATGACCCGAATGGGGCGGTGGTTACTGACAGCGTTTTCCTTCAGGTTCACGAAGTTCCTCTGAAATCGGGGCGGCCGTTTCTGCAGAACCATCTGACATTGCTCCAGCAAATCCTTGGGGTCTATAGGATCCAGCCGTGCAGAGTCCAGCTGCTCCAGGCAGTCCTGGTGCTGCGGCACGGCACCGCTGCTCAGCGTCTTGGCGAGCGCGCTGTAGAGCCGGCTGGTGCTGTTTCCCATGGAACACACTGGAAAGGAAAAAACGGGGTTAGAGGTGTCCACCATGACTCTCCTCACCACTTAGGTGCCTTACAGATAACCTTGTTACAGTGCCGGTTTTGTCCACAGCGTTTCCTTCTTATCAGGGGCTGGTAACATCTGCAGCATGCAAAGGGTCTGGCTTAAGATATCGAGCAGGTGTCTTCTACAGGAAGAAAGGAGTCTTTCATCCAGAATAGCACAGCTAAGATTAACTCCTGCACACGCTGTAGGAAACAGAATAGTGAGCTTCTTCCCTCCTCACGCAGGACAGCGCCCAGCAGGTAGACATACTGCCTGCTCCTTATTTCATGTCCAGCGTTTGTCTCTAACAGAGACGTGGCCTGGGACCCTCTGCCTATTTGGGATGCCTCTGGGCTGTGGGCCTCCTGCCTGCAGAGCAGCGAGGAGGGCAGCTCATTCCCTCACATGAATATTTAACAGGAATCTCTGGTCACAGCATCATTTGCCCCAAAGCAGCAACATTTTCACGAGCGCAGAGCAGCCAGATGCTTCCGCTGGCTTACGACCTCAAGATATGGAGAAGGGGGTCTCTCCAGCTCCCCTTCACACCCCTACGCTCATTCCCCTCACCCTCATTTCTCCCTTCAGGTCCTCGCTCCTTTGCGCTGTGCACCAGGTCGGCAGCTTCCAGCACATCCTGCAGTCCTCCCCAGGCCCCAGCGACCTCCTGCTCCTCTGGCCATCGTAAGCACACATCCTGCAAGCAAGCAGCTGTCCCCTAGCTCTCCCTGTTCATGCCTGCTAGCAGTTAGCCCCCAGCCCATCCCGTGTCTCCCGCAGGGAGGTCCCTTGCATCCCACATAGGGTCACAGCTGCCACAGGGGGTGTGGGTGTCTTCCCCACTGTTTTGCCCTTTGGCTATTGTGCAGGAGGTGGCTACAGCCCTCGTCCCTCAAGCAGCAGAGCCATCCCTTTCAGACAGAAGCCTGCACGACTACTGTGCTATAAAATATCTCCTCCCACTTCACAAGAGCACAACCAGTACCTCCCTGCAGCTGTAAACACCCTAAGGCTTGCTTACTGCAAACATTCAGGAGAATGCTGGTGTTGTGCCAGGCTTCAGGGCAGCTGTGGAGGAGTTTGCACAGGGTTCACGACACTCCCACCCATCTCCGCAGCAAGTCCTTGGCACAGCCATGTGTGCCCCTGTATCTCTCTCCAACACCTCCTCAGGGGGAAGAGATTTGCTCTGAAGAGCCGCCCTCACCACAATGTGTGGGGAGTACTGGAAAGGAGGCTGCGTTTGCACCTATCCATGGCCAGCGCTCTGCCTGAGTAGTGTGCCCAGGGACGCTTGGCTTCCCCTCAAACATGGGCAGGAAGAGCAACGCTTACACCACAACAACTTGCACAAGAGACGACAGTTTCATTGTCTCAACTGACTGAGTACAAAGAACGTCAGTGTTGCGTTGCTGTTGGCCCCCAGCAGTTTTTAAATAAGTTATTTGTACCTTTGAGTTAAACGTAAGAGATTTTTCATCTCGTGCTCAAGTCTTGCAGCAGATTTAGGGTGTTTCCCAACCTTTACTAGTCTGAACTGCAACATCTCCAATCGAAAGAGCTGGTGACAGACAGATGACAGTGACAGACCTGGGGAGGCATGAAGATGGAAGCCAGAATGGTTCAATAAACATACTTAGGAGTTAAAGAGAAAAGAAAGACCCTGCAGCAGAAGCCCCAGGTCCTTGTCTTTAGGAAAATGGGTACTTTTAAAGACAACAGACACACTTGCTTTAATGTATGTTTTGTATGTGTAAGCCAGTGAATAGTTCTCAGTCAGTCATACATGGGGAATTTAATCTGGGTGTAGGACATTTCTTCCCCTCTCCAACCTTTTTGATAAAGTACCAGGAGTTCTTCCAACTTGAGATGTGAGCTCAGGCTCACAAGCACGACCACCTTTCTAGGGGAACGGTGTTTAAAGTGTTTCGGTTTCCGCAGTCTGTCTTAGCTTACAGTTCGTGTCAAGAAGCCACGCACAGCTGAAGTAGGAGAAATGCCATTTAATGGTGAGGGAAGCAGGTCCAAACGTCAAGTCCCAAAGCAGGACGCTGACATGGCTGCGAGGGGATGGGGAGCAGCAACAAAAGTGTGCTCTGTTCTGGTTACAGAAGGGTCCAGCTTACACACTACCAGAGCTGCTGGGCAGCCATGCAGAAACCCAAAGAAATCAGTGGAGCTTTTAAAGCTCCCCAGGGAGCTCCTTGCCTAATTCTGGGTTAGGTACAACCCACAGTTAAGTGCTGCAACTGGAGAAGTACACGGTGCTTTCTGCTACCTCAGGGATGCCGTCAGCAGCCGAGTATGGCCACAAACCCCATGACGTCCTGCACAGTTCTGCCCCCAAATGCAGACCCCTGCCCTTCCCTCCTGGCACAGCCCTAGCCAGGTGGTGGGAAGTCCACGCAAAGGCAGTGCCTTCTGCACAGACCCTGCCATGCACCATGGATGAACACAGCTCGTGCAGCGCTCTCCGCAGGAGTAACAGGAAGTTGCGCTGCTCCAAGCAGCCATCAGCAAGCAAGGACTGAGGCTGCTCGTGGCGTGACCTGAACCAGAGGGACGATGTTGACAGGGACAAGCTAGGTGCCACACATCTGAGGACAAAAGTCTACCCTAAAGCTCTGAGCAGCGTACATCTGTGACAGCACAAAGAAGTCTTCAGTCAGGCACCTGCCAAGCTGCAAACAAAGCCTGAGCATTGTCTCATCATCCCCGGGGTGATGGGTCATCCAGCTCTTTATGGAGAATCAGGCACAGCCCGACCTGCACGGGATGTGCTGCAGCACAAATATGACAGCTTTTAAAGTCACTCATGTCTCAGGAAGGAAAAAAGAGCTCCTGTCTTCTTTCGAGAGCCCAGGGAAGGCTGGTGAAAGCAGGCCTGAGCTGTAAATCAAACGCTTTCAGTCCTGTGGTAGGTGGCTTGGGAGTCCTTGGCTGAAGGAGGATTCCGGCAGGAAGACTCCAGCTTAAGATGACTGATGAACCACCTAAGTTCTTTGTCCCCAAAGTGCTAAAACCATCACAGCATGGACTGAATTGTTCCGCAGAACAGGGGCCAGACCAGCAACCTGAACACTGAAACTCCACATGCAAAATCCATTTGTTATTTTTGCAATGCCTAACACACCCAGGACAAGTACAAGGTCGCCATTCTGAGATCCTTACGGTCCAACTTAAGTGACCTGTGACTTGCAGAGATAACATCTGCTGCTGGTGCTGTGGCACCGTGGTGCTGGTCTGTGCAGAGGAACAAGCAGCCTCCTGAGCTTGCACTTTAGCAGCGGGTGGTGAACGTGGAAGCAATTCTTTTGGTATGATGTTGCAATAGGGAACACCAGCTCAGCAATGACTATTCAAGGTGCTTGAAATAATTTAAAAAAAGCCTTCCTCTCAGCAAGGGTGGAGCCTCAGCACAGTAAGGGCAGGGCAAGAAATTAAGCGGTTCATTAAACTTCAGAAGAACAGCATGCAAAATTCAAGGTTTCTTGTGTTATCCAGCAACAGCACACAAGACATGCACTTCTAGGATCTCGGGCAACGAGCAGTCACAGACTTTAGTTTAAGGACTTTGGCTTCAAAGATGAAGGCTGCAGCAGGGTATCAGAGCCACCAGGGCTCTTACCTTGGGGTAAGGTGAACAGCCCTCTGGCTTCCCTGCCTTTCATCTCCTGGCTCCCAGCACTGCTTTTGGCCAAGAGCCCCCACCTTGTTCACTGGAGGAGTTTCCCTGCCAGGCGAACGGCTCCACCACCCCTGCAGCCTGGTTTGTAGTTGCATCAGCCTCCACAGCCAAGGAGGCCGGCAGCAGCCTGAGATGCCCTCCCTGCAATCCCTGTTCCAGGAGAGACTTGGCAGGCGCCATCCCCGTGTGACAAATCCTAGGCTACAGGGTATCGTACTACACCTACAGACTTGTTTGGGCCAGCAACAGGATTGCAGCCCCGCATCACCTCTGCTCAAAGTTTGAGCCCTGATTTTGGCACCTAGGGGAGTCTTACGCACAGGGGACTCGGGACCCTCGAGTGGGGATTCAGAGAGCTTGCCACAGGAAGGGAGGTGCTGCCTAGTCAACAGGCAACACCAGGAAGAGGAGGGAACCTCACATCCTGCCCTGAGTAATACGCAGCATCAGCACTGAGCACAAGCTCTGGAAACCCTTTTTCTCGTGAGTGCTCTAACCATGAGCTCGGCTCTGCCAGCTCACAAGCACATATGCTCCTCTTCCCTGTAGCTCTGTGAAGCTTCAACCCTGCCTGAAGCTTGGCATCCTGGCCTGGCTGCAACAGGAGTGGCAGCACCCTGCCCCAGCCTGACTTGTAGACCCCTCCTGTAACAGCACCAACATGACCACACTTCACCCAAACCCCAGCTGAGGACAGTAGGGAGGAGTGGATCTGCATGCCAGGTCCGCAGTACAGCCTCAGATACCGCATAAAGGCTGTCGGACATATCACCTCTCCCACCAGCAGCAGCCTGGGGCAAAGGTGACCACTGCCCCAGCTTTCACCCGGAGCCTCTGAGGCCTCCTGACGGGTAGTCAGAGGCAAGCTGCTGGTCAGGAGGCACAGCCTGAGGCTGAACCTGAACTGCAGAGACCTGGCAGGAGCATCACTGCTCCGAGCCTTGCTGCAGGTCAGCGGGCAGAGGGCTGGGACTGTGGTGCATGCCAAGGTGTCGTCCCCACAGGGACCCCGGGCAGAACGAGGGCACGCAGGACCTTGAGCGCTCTCCCAGTCTCATTTTTGGAATAAGGTGCAATCATTTAGCAGCACAGGCAAGTAGGAACCTGAGGGCTCCGCACCGCTGCCTTTGCATGCCTGAGGGTGAGCCAGGCTTTTCCCACACGCCATCTCTAGTAGAAAAAACCCACGGTGAGTCAAGTACATCCTACACAAAGCACAACACTGGAAGAGAAGGGTTGCCAGTCCTCTTTGGACAGCGGATGAAGATACCGACCCATTCAGCCACCGGAACAGTTACCCCACGAGTATCAGGGTTTATTCCGAGCGGCCAGCCCACAGCTGGGCGCTGAGTGAGCCCCATCGCCCAGCCCTCGCTGAAACCCTCCTGCAGCAGCGCCGGTCCCTCTGTCACTTGCTGGATGTCACTCGCTCACGCGTGGCGAGCCAAAGCCGCGGCCACTGCCTTCGTCAGCTCCGGGTCGGGGGTCCCGCACGGCGGGGAGCGGCGAGTGCAAAGGAGCGGGTACACTCGCTGCCGCGGGCTAGGCTGCGGATGAGAGCGCCGACGTTCCCGTTCCGACCGCAGCTAGCCCGGCCTCGGCGGACTGGTTAACAGGAGCGAGAGCTCCCGGAGCCTTCCGGCTGTAACGCCGCCCGCTTCCCGGGGCAACCCCGCACCCCCTCCCCCGTCTCCCCGCGGTACCCACCTGGGCGGGGCAGCGCCCCCGGGGCGGGCGGGCCGCCCGCCGCTGCTGCCCGCGGGGCGGCGGGGCCGAGAGGCGGCGGGGGACCGCGGGGTCGCGGCGGCAGGAGGGAGGCCGAGGCAGAGGCACAGCAGAGGGCGGGCAGCGCCGAGCAGAGGCAACGCGCGGGGCCCTGGTACATGCTCCCGGCGGGGCAGGCGGAGCGAGACGGGACGGGACGGGACGGGACGGGACGAGACGAGACGAGACGAATCGAGCAACGGATCCCGCGCCCGCCCCGCGGCGGCGCTTATAGAGGCGGCGGCAGCGGCGGCGCCCCGCGCGGCCGGTACATCCGGCACCTACCACCCGCCCCGGGGTGGGGGGACGGCGGGCCGGACACACGGCGGGCGCCACCGCCCGCACCGAGCCCGCCCACGGCGACCGACGGAGAGGTATCTCCTTTCGCCGCTCCGCGCCCACCCGCTGCCGCTGTCGGGGGGCGCCGTGCCGGGGCGGGGGTCCGCGCCCCGTGGCCTCGCATCCCCACCCAGCCCCAACCCGCCGAGTGGTGTCGCCCGGCGGAGGCTCTCCGCTGGTGACGTCAGAGAGGGGCGTGGTTTGTTCCCACGGACGTCACGGCGCGGGCGTTGGTGGCCCCGTGACCTCCCTCCTCTTCCCTCCGCCGGCGGGGCCGCCCGGGCCGGGTCCAGTGCGGGGCTCTGAAGGGGGTGGCCGGGGAGGGGGGATCCCCGGGGGATCCACCCGGGGCTCCCCTGCGGTGCCGCATAAGGCGAGAACGTGGGCGCGGGGTGTCGCGCCACGCTTCGCCGCGCCGCCGGACCCGCTGCGCCCCGCTCTGCGCCCCGGCCCCCGCGGGGCGGGCAAGGGCGTGCTGCCGGCGGGGCTGGCACACGCGTGGCATCCCGCGTGGGGCGCGGTGCGGGGCGGATGGCGGAGGGACCCCTTATAGCGGGAGTCTCTCTCCCAAAGCGGGGAGCTGGGGGTCCCGTAGGTGGGTGTCCGCTCCGCCCGTGCCCTGCGGGGCTTGCGTGGGGCCGGGGGCAGCCGGGCTGCTTCAGCCCGTGGCTGGTCGGAGCAGGCCGGGTGTGCGCTCTCCGTGCGAAAACGCGGCTTTTCCCGAAATGTGGCATATTTTCTGTGCTTGACAAAATACAGCGGTCTCGTGGGAGGTGGATGCCTTTTGTGAGAGGTGCTGCCGCGGGAGCTGGGCTGGCCTGGGCTGGGCAGGCGGCGTGGGTTAGAGCCAGGTCTGCTGGTTTCAACCTCCCCTGCTCAGCCCCGTGTTCCTCAGACTTTCCAGGACTGGAATTAGGGCACGACAGCCGCTCCCTGTGCTTTGGGGTTTCGGAACTGGGTGGATTTTTTTGCAGCTCATTACCTGCTCGGCTCCAGGCGGTTACACGCAACCTCTGGAGCAGAGAGGCAAGAGAAAGGAGTCACCTCCTTCTAAGCTGCCGGCGAAGGAGATTTCACAACCCCTCAGAGCTCGCAGAAAGCTGTGGCTGTTTTTTCTGCTGGGCACACATGCAGGCGCGCCTCGGGGTACACGGGGCAGGGAGTTTTCATGTCTCTGGGGACTAAACTGGCCTTCCAGGGCTGGAAACGAACGGCAGGTGTCATCAGAAAGGTGGGACTCCTCTTTACCAGTGGGTTGGTGCTCTGATGTGATGAGAGCTCTGACTTTCTAGGACAACTAGAAAACAACTATCTTCCCCAAGCGTAACAGCCTACCCTGCTTTCACCAGCACAGGAAGGGGATTGCATCATGTCTCAGAGCGCTTGATTGCTGCCCTTGTTCTAGCAGCCTTTTAATCTACTTGAAGATTGTTTGTCATGGACCTCTCCGTCTTTCTTTTTTTTTCCCCCTAGAAAAAAGAAACTAGCTTCCTTCAGATCACGTCTAAATCTGTTGTTCTTATTGCTCTCTCCTTGCCTCCCCTTTTGAAGGCGGGTGCATCATTTGTCTTTTTTCCGTCACCTGGGACCACTCTTGCCTGGGTCTTGGAAGGTGCTTTCCAGGGCTTCAGAGGTAGCTTGGGAGAGTTTCTAGAGCTTTCTAGGACGATGGAGATATCTGTTGGCTTTCTTTCTGCCCATCCTCTGCTTGCTTTGCTTTCCCACTTCAGACTTTTCTGTGTCTCCCTCTCATTTCTGGAGCCGTTTTTCGATGCCTTGTACCATTTGGATGCTTTGAACTCCCTTGGCTCTGACTGATTTCGGGTATGAGCCACCCTGATTTCATCCCTGGAGGCTCGTGCTAGCCTATTCTCATCTGTAATTTTATCTATCTGTCTGTTTCTCATTTCCTTTTTGATTATCAAAGCATAGATGGTGGTAGTCTATCAAGCCCTCTGCCGACAGTGTTTCTCTCTCTGCACTGCTTTTCTATAAAAAAAGAGAGTGAGGTGGAACATGGATAGAGCTGCTGCAGTTTCAAAGGTGGGTCCTGGACCTAAGTGCTTAAACTTAGACCTGGCTGTGGGTAGGCTCATCTACCCCCTCTCTAAGCAAAATGTTTGATGCTCTAATGATTAAATGATTTTAAATGAAGACAACTAAAGAATGAGAAAGACAATTAAACAATGTTTTTAAGGTAGGTAACTAGTACCGCACTTACTTCATCAGTTTTGTTTTCTGTGGAATGAAGCATCATGCTGCCTGCCCTCGACAGAGATCTGCCAGCACTGGGAGCACAGGGGAGAGGCAGCTGCAGAGCCGTGGAGGCAAGGGCTGGTGCTCGGCTTTCTCTGACCACTCCTTGCAGATCTCTCAGCTCTGATTCATATCCTCTCTGCTTTACATCTGTGTGGTAGAGACACGGGCTGGATTGCCACGCAAAACTGTGAGCCCTGGTTCCTTGCTAACCAGACTCGGCGCCTGGGCTTTGTCTGCTCTCACGTCTGGGCACTCGTATCAAAAGGGCAAGCTCGTGGCTAAGAGTTTATTTCCACGCCTGTTGTGCGAGATGATCTATAACCAGCTTTTTTTTTCTGCCTTTCTAGAAGACCAGGCACTTCTGGAAGGTTGAGTGGTGGGTGATCCAAGTAATCCATGAGCTAGCCTAATGGCCCCAGTGTTTCTGGTGGGATTTGACAATGAAAATATGTAACAGCAGTGGCCTTAGGGATGGGTAACCCGGGTTTTGTTGCATTATCTGCCACACCACTGCTGACAGATTACTGACTTGGTGACAGCGAAGCTGCTGGCTGACTTTGTGGTCCTGCTCAGGAGAGATGTCTGTCTCTGGGCTCCGTGTCCTCAGCTGCTGTCAGGCAGTTGCTAACATTCAGGTGCATCGTAGTGGTGTGATGGCTCTTCATTCTGCTTCTCCTGCCCCACGGCAAAACCCTTTGCCCCCAGAGCTGGCTGCTCATCCTCGCTGCTGCTGTTCCCCACCTCCTGCTCCAGCAGGTTTCATGGAGCTGCTCACACCACAGAGAGCTCAGCGGGCATTATGTAACTCATAGCTAGGAGATACGATAAGTTTATTATTCAGGTTATTACTCTGATGACTCAAGTAGCTGGATTTAGGCCAAACCACCTCCTCATGTCATCTGCGAGGAGGAGGAAGGAAAGGTTTCCTGCTCCCTGCTGTACTGAACGTGCTTTTCTGCGCTGTTTTGGGTGTTGGCTTTCCTAAGCCCTATGGGATCAAGCCAGCATGACAAAAATGAATGTGCTTTTGAAAGAAACAAGTGTTACTGATGATGCATGAAGCTGTTTTCCACACCTACCGCTTTGTCCCTGGGATTTGGGAAGAATGGTGATTTAGCTCCAAAATATGAATCAGTGTTTGCTTGGCATCTCGGCGTGGTTCAAAAGTCCTAATAGCCTGCCATGGAAAAGAAAACCCTCCTGAAAATACACAAAAGATGCAATTAATTTTGGGAACATGTGACTTAGATGAAAGAGAGAAGCTTCTCTGGAAAGCGATCTCAGCTATCACGTGGACGGCTGGCTGATGTTCCCACTAGCTGGGAACAGTGAGCAGGGGGAGAGGAGTCCAGGCCAGAGTCTTAACTTTTGGACCTGTTCTTGCCCTGGAGATGCTGTTTGAAGCATCCTGGTTAGTGGACAGACTGTAAATCCTTTGCCAGTGCTGTGGAAGTCCCAGGCCTAGTGGAACTGTGTTACTTATTAAAAACCAATGCATATGACTAACGTTTTTCCAGTATGTCGTAAGCCCAGTGATTTCTTACAAACTCCACTTGCTTGGGATTAGTAATGAGCTGAGGATAATGATCCTTCCATCTCCTTGGTCAGGCAGCTCCTCCCATCCCAATGTCAGGAAAGTGCTTATGCTCCGTTTAGTTTGGCTGCCCTAACACTGCCAGCATTTTCAGCTTGGAAAAACATGTTCTGAAAGGAAACTATGATCCTGGGGTGGATGGGCAGTAATCACTGAAATATCAGAGTGGATTAACAGGAAAAAATCTGTGGCAGCTTGCCTCTGTGCAGCACGGATGACTGTGAGGGCAGTGGTTTCTAACTTCATGGTGCATCTTGTCTCTCCCACAAGCGAAGCCATCACCTGGGATGGTGGCTGCTGGCTGCCTTGCACCCTCGGGATGCCCCCTTTCCCTGCTACTTCCCCAGAAGCCCTTCACCTCCCCACCATTGCCCTGCTATCCTCCCTCCCCAAGCAGCAGGGCTGGAAGTGCCTGCCTGCTCTCCCCCCCGTGCCTCACCTGGGTTTTGGGACCTGGGAAGAAGCTGGGAGCTAGGACTCAGTGGCAGACATGGGGATCTTGGTAGGTTTGAGAGAGGCTGCCCTGAAACAGGGTCACCTGAGGTGGCAGCAGGACAGAGGATGGCTGTTTAAACGGGCAGCATTGTCACAGATAGCTCAGATAGCTTTGCAAAGCACTCAGCACTGATTTTGCAAGCATTTCAGTGACTAAAGCATGCCAGAAAGTGGAGCTCTGCCACTTTAACCCAATATCTGCCTCACTGAGAAATGAGTAGCAGTAAGTCTGGGCAGCAGATGGTAAAGTCTTCCACGCAGCTGAGGAGGAGGGAGGGAACAACAGTGATACTTCTGACTTCTCGTTAAATAAACACGCCTGTCGCTTCATCTCAGATACGAACCTACACTGCAGTGCGGATGGTTGGAGGACTTCCTATTTAGAAGTAGGTGTCTGCCTGTTGAATCAAAATCTCAAGCCTGCTACACGTGGCAGCCAGCCTTTGCCTTGACTTGCTCAGTAATTCTCTAAATCTACTTTCTGACACTTAATAATTTTTGGAATAATTATTTATACTCTGAAGATCTGCTACGTAGCTTCTTTGGGCCTGGCAGGGCTGCCATGTCCCTCCGACCCGCTGGCAGGTACTGAAGCCCTTGGTGGTGCAGGAGTGGTTCACCTGCCTCTACCGAGAGCTTGAGGCAAACGGGAGGCAGGTAGAGCGAGCGCCATGAAAAGCCTGGGATTTGCACAGCACTGACTGATGCTTTTCCAGAGCCCAGCTCAGTGGAGGTGCTGCCCCGGTGAAGCTCCTGGTGGTGATGCCCTTCTTGGCGCACAGGCATTTTGAGGCAGCAGGAGTGGGGCTGGGGCTGCCCATTCGCACCAGTCCCTGCAGCTGGTGCCAGGCCCTGCCTGCTGCCCATTCAGAGCTGGTCTGCAAACACTGCTCTTTGCCACGTGCTACAAGGGACAGAGGATTCAGCCTCCTTCGCAGGGACTGCTTCCAGGGTGAGGGTATCTTAGACCAAGATAAGGAGAGTCTTCTTGGCATGAGCATAATTTTTCCTTCCTTCTTTCCTTCCCCTTCAAGGTGAAATGGATCTCTCTTGGGAGGAGCGTGACCTCAGATTGATTTATTGTTTTCTATTGTGTCAGAAGAAGCACGGTTTTTGGGGACATGCTGTGTAGAGGTTGTTCTTCCTACCCTCTCCTCGTGTTCCTGTCTTAGGGAGGTCTGGCTGGGTTCCACTCTTCCTCCCCCTTTCAGCAGATTGCAAAATGATGTATTTGATTCCTGTACCAAGAAAACAACTTCCAAGCAGAGGCTGAAGTTCCAGCTTGCTGGGATGATGAGCCTTGAGTTGGGAGTAGAGGAGAAGACCAAGAAGGGCCATACCAGAGTGCTTTAACTCTGGTTTTGTACAGTTTTGAGTTATTTTGTTGTAGAACCTTACCCTGGTGTTGCTAAGGGTCAGTGAAGGAACTTGCTGTGCTCCTGCCCTTATGCACTGGGCAGCTGTGGTCTGGGGTGGAGAATATCTGCCTGGCTTTAAAGGTGAGCATCTCTGCCTCGTGACCATGGTGTGGCCAACAACGAATCCGGGCACCAGGTATCTCAGTATGTGTGATGCTTGTGCAGATTGTGTTGCTCCTTAGCAGACTGGAGACTGAGAGCTGAAGTGTAATAGGGACCACCCGGGCATCTGCCCATCTCACCACCTGACTGTGGAAGCCCTTGAGATGATCCAGTGTCCTGTTTCTGGTCCATTTGAGCAGGCTCAGCTGTTTTTCCAGCAGTAGGGGCACAAGTCTTAGACCCTGCCCGATCTAAGCGGTTATAAATCAGAGTCCTAGAGTTTTCCTGTCTGAATAACTGTATTTTGGAAGCTGCTGTGCAAGTCACACGGGGGATATTTATGTCCTAAGCTACACTGCTGCTGTCTGGGCTCCTCTTGAAGAGCAAACTGGCAGTACTGATGGACAACTGTCGTCTTTGATGTGGAGATGCTGAGGATCCTTGGCTGGGCACTGTGCTCCTCAGGTAAAACAGTGTTAATGTTCATCTTAGGAAATAAATGCATCTTCTGTTTTTCACGCTTTATTACCCTGGTTTCACGGTACCTTGGCGTCTCGGTAAATAAACTTGCCAGTCATCAGTTTCTAGCCAGTAAATATGTAATTGAAGCGGGGCTGGAAAAGTGGAGCCAGCAGCCAAGCCCGGCGCTGGACTTTCCCCCCAGGGGTGTGCTCAGCTGCGGCTGGTGGTTGGGCTGTCCCGGAGGCAGGGCTGCGGGCAGCTCCCACCACCCGGCTGGCATCCAGCCCTGGCTGGCAGCCAGCTCTGCCCCACGTCACTGGGCCCCACTGGTTGTGCAAGAGCCCCTGTACCGGCGTGCCCTCTCGATGGCTTTCATAACCCGGTTGGCGGGGCTCCGGGGGTGCTTTGTCCTCTGCCCCACCTAGGTCTCCCCAGCACGGAGGCTATGCTCAGCTCTGACCAGCCTCGTGAGGAGCGGAGGGGCCTGAAATTTGGGCTGGGAGGCACGTGGTGCTGCTGGACACACCAAGTTGGAGGCTCCCTTTAGGGCATCTTGATGGGGTTTTGGGCTTCGCACTCTGTCTGCAGCCACCCTGAGCACCACCTTGCACGTAGCTGAGCACCTCTTGGCCCCGCTGTCCCGGCCAGGCAGGTGAGCTGGCAAAGCCTGAGGTTTGCTACTCCCCAGCCGTGCAGGCAAAGGTTGGTAGCCGGCAGCTTCCCAAGCAGCCAGCTGGGCTTTCTGCTCTCACCAGCTGTGTGCCAGAGGGGTTACTCTGCCCAGATCAGGCAAACAAGTCGTGGCAAATGCCACCTGGGCCGTGCCTAGAACAAATTTGCACCCTGCAAAAATGTTCTACGTATTTGATAGCAAATTCCTCTGTGAATTGCCTACTTGCAATGCACCAAACATAGATTTAATTATGAATAGATTTAGGAGACTTGGGAAGGTGCTCTTCCCTCTGCAGGTACCTGCTGGAGTTCGGGTGAAACGGCTCGTGTTTTCCTCAGGGAGCAGCTGGGCTTTCTGAATCCGTTCTCTTCTCGTTTCTTTCTGTGAAAGAAATTCTAATTTTACCTCTTATCCCAGGGATATTAGGGGTGGATGAGGGCTCTCAGTAACAGACTTTCAGTAGCTCTAAGTCCAGCAGACAATTTACGGAGAAAGGCACAGTCGGATGCTGATCCCTGCAGTGCGAAAGCATCGCTCTGCCTGGCACGGCTGGCTTCAGGGGCAATACTGAATCCCTCCATTGCTGTATGCCAATCTCCCTCGATTTTTGTTCAGCCTGCTTGTTTTGGTGCTTTACCACGCTGGGACTTGGTGTGTCACTGTAGCTCAGACCTGGCCGAGGGGTGAGGTATGGAGTGACCTACGGAGCTGGCTGAAGCCGCAGAGGTCCTCCGAGGTGGCAAGTAGGCTGAAACTATAGGGATTTTGTTATATCTTGACTGCTTGGGGGAAGTGTTGGTGTGTTGTTTGGGACCGTCCTGAGCTCCTGCTGAAGGTGGGTGTTTGGGTGACTTTCAGCCTTGGCTTCTCAATGTGACGTAGTGATGCACTCAGTGGCTGACAAGATGAGGGCAGGGAAAGAGGCAATAGATCCAAGGTATTTTAAAAAAAGAAAAAAGATGAGAATTTTGGGGTGATTTCAGGATTTCTGTATGTTGGATAGATGAGATGCAGTTTTGAGCAACTTGCCCTTCACGTAGGAGCAGGGTCTGCCCTGTGAAAACCCCTTCACCCTTTCACCTCATGAAAATAGGACCTTGTTCAGGGCTAAATCCGTCTCCCCTCCACTGAGCCAGGTCCAGGACAGCAGCAAATGCCCCTGAGGTGGACAACAAGCCCCAGGCTCTGAAGTATGTGAGGTGGGAGAAGGGACTGGAAGGTGACTTGGAGGCAGCTGGGTGACCCAGTCCTGCAGCGGGGCAGCACAGAGCAAACCTGTGGACCAAAAAACACACTTGCAAGCATAGCGAAGCCAGGGTGGTTGATCATTAGTGACTCCAATGAGGCTTGAACACGTAACCTGGAAGGGAGAGGCCAGCTGTTTCGCCGTCAGTGACCAACTGAACGTCTCTCCTGCGGTGCAATTCAAGATCCAAAGTCCAGCAAAGGTCTGATTTTCGTTCCAGCTCAGGGGTTTTAGGGCACTGTCAAAGGGCAGCGTCCTGGACTGAGGTCAGGATTTAGCACTCCTGGCAGTACTTACTCTTCCTACAGTATGGGGCAGACATATGCAGGAAGAAAAACCCACTTGCCACCACCAACTGAAACCCCATCTGGCTGCTGGTGGTAGGCACAGCCGCCTACACGTTATGCCCAAACCTTCTGCAATTGAGTACTGACTTTTGTGGTAAACGTAGGAAATTCCCATTCGGTTGTGCTCATGCAACGGCGTGGTGTACCACTCCGATATGTAATGGCCTCTCTGCTCTTGAAGGAAACCCTACCACCTATGCTCCCATCTTCATCTTCAGTGAACATGAAGGCCAGCTCTGTCTCCAGACAAGCAGGACAACTGAAATGCTGCTGCACCTCTGGGTGAGGTGTTTGGCAAAGGGCAGAGCTGGCCTGGAAAACAGTGGGGTTTGACTGAAAAATGAACACAGCCCGAGGCTGTTTTAAAGGGAAAAAACACGAGCTCATGTGTCTGATGGCTTCAGGTCATGGGGTGACTTTTGTATGTGGTTTTTCTAGCTTTTAGCATGTGAGCACGAGCCCCGGGTGGCTTTAACTGCGTGGTGTCAGGCTGAGCTGGCTTGGAGAGCTCGGCACAGCTGGGACCATTCCACAGCTGCATGTGTGGGTGTGTGACAGAGCAGGGGCTTTTCCAAAACACCTTGGTTAACAGGCGCTGTGCCTTTCCCAGCAAATTGTGTCCAAGGCCTTCAGCACCTTCCACCGAGATAGATGGCGAACTCTGTAGCAGCTTATTTTTAATAAAAAACAAACCAAACCAAAACTCTATATGGGACGGCGATTTGGGGTGATGGCACTTTTTATTTGCAACATCACTTATTCAGTGTTGGCAGCATCAGTGCCGGGAGCTGGATGTCTTTGCTCTGATGATGTGGCAATACCCTGGTGAGGCTGCTTGTAGGGAGAATTGATGTTGCCATAGCTGCAGGTGGGGGGGTGCTGGGACCCTGGGGGTCTGGGTGACGGGGATGCTGGGACACCGGGGCTGTTTGTTCTTCAAATAGCATTTGCTGCAGTTTCAGTTGTATGCATTTTCCCACTACTCTCCAGCTGTCGAGTTGCTTTGAGACAAGTGCAGTGCTGCCCACAGGCCAGCTCTCCTGCGTGTGCGTGGGGCTGCCTTCATCTAGTGCAGGGATCCTGGGATCATCCTGGAAAGTGGTCACCCTGGAAAGCAGACGGGCTTTTCCTTGAATTGGAGGGAGATGTGCCAGCAGCTGTGGCCCCCAGTGGTGCTCACCGGGCTGTTTGCACAGACGTCAGAGGTAGCGAGGTACATTTTATTGATTCCCCTCATGATCACTGTAGTATCTTCTGCTTTATTTTTCACAAAGCCACGAGAACAGCCGTGCCTGTGCTTGGCAGTGCTGCTGTTCCTGTCCCTTAGGTTGTTGCTTTCTCTTTTGACTCATCTCCCTCTTTTTCTTAGAGTTTCTCTCCTTGCAGAACCCCCCATTCCTGCTGTTTTCTGTGGCTGTGAACTCCGTTCCCTCAAATGCTAAGAGACTGTAGATGTGTAAGAGCACCTTCACGCGTTGGTGACAAACTGGGCATCTGCTGCAGGTGAATTTGCCAACTGCTTTTTTTTCTTGTGTGTGTCCACCACCTTGGCCATGGTTTGAAGGTGGTGGGCTCCCAGGCGGGCAGTCGGCATGCTGGCTGCCCCAGCCCTCCCTCTGGCTTTGTGAGCCTGCTCTCTCCTTTCATGGACCTTCACTGCTGCGTGAGGGTGACCTACGGCAGAGAAGGGGTCTGTGTCTCATTTCCATCACTAGTTTGTCAGGCTCAGGAGGGAAATCCTCACGGAGGAGGTAGAGCAGAGAGGTTCCCAGTGTTCAGGCTAACTGTGATGCTGAGTGCTTGAACTCCCCCTCCAAGTCCCTCCGAGCACCGCTGCCCGTTACCCAGCTCACAGCTGAACCGCTCTGCTTAGTCCCAAATGTATACGCCGCTGCTGTCAGAGAAATGCTTCTTCCAGTGCCAGAAAAGACGTGGGGCTCGTGAAGGGCTGTTTGCACGCTGGGGTTCAAGGCGGGTGCTCAGGAAGACTCACGTGGCTGCAGGGTGGAGAGGGACGTGGCGTTTTAATAGCAGCAATGAGAAATATTCACAACAGTCAATCAAGTTATCCCAGGCTTCTTCCCCTACAAAATTAGCTCCATTGCAATCACGGGGACAGAGGTTTCATAACGCAGTCCAGAGTGCAAAGGCCAGGGTTGCCACCAAGTGTTTTGGCACCGCAGCAGCTGCAGATGTACCTGTCACAGGTCTAATTATAAGGATGAGATCTACCATCGCCTTCTTCCACGCATTGGTGGGCTTCAGCCGGCGCTTGGCAGTCCCTCCGGCAATCAGAAATGTGCTGTGAACTCAGCCTTGCTTTCAATTTTACTTTTTTTTTTTTTCCCAGGCAAGTGAAATACGGTGCCTCGCAAGCACTCGATTTTTGTTGCTAGGTGAATAAATGAATTTCTGCTGGGTTGTAATTCAGCCTTCTTTGCGAGTGACCCTTGGCGATCTCCGTTCCAGCATTTCCAAACCCCCATCTCGGCTCTGGCAGGTGCAGCCCTGCGTCTGCACAAGTTCAGTTTTCCTTCACTAGATGTCACTGTCTATACAGAGAATTTCAGAAGGTGGCAGAACGGATGATTAAATTAGAGGAAAAAAAGAGGCAAGCTATTTGGAGAGGGTGTGTAAGTGACTGAAAAACGTATTTTCAATCATGTCCAAAATAAGGAGGTTTTCCTCTTCTTTATCCCTCTACAGTCTGCAAGAGATGTTCAGTGCTGCTTGGGAAAATGAGAGCCCTTTCTAAGCAAGGCGTAGGAGGCTGGTGGCCGTCTCAGATGCGTCTGCCCTCGCCTTTGCAAAGGGCAGGTGGTAGGATTGAGCGTGCTTAACCTGTGAGGCACAGACCGAAAATCACAGTAAATAAGAAAAAGTCCACTGACTGCAATGAAGGAACAATTCTAATCTAGTTTCTGGAGCTTCTTTTTTAAAATTATCTTTCTTTCTGGGTTGTGGAGAGTTTTAATTAATCCTTTAAGCTGGCAGGATGAATAGACTACAACGAAATAGGAGTGTGTGCGATGGGCAGTTTCTGCTGGCTACATCAGCCTCTGTGTTTGTGTTGTCGTAGCTGGAAAGAATAAACATTTCTTGCATGGCATAATGCCATTCTTCCTCCTCCATTTCTGCCAGGTTTCTAGTCAGTTCTGAGATGCTTCAGCCAGCTAGTTATGGCACTAATAAATAGTGCTTTAGGCAGAACTGATAACAAGGCAAGTCTGGCTTTTGCTACTTTTTATTTACATTCTGGTGTGGGTTTAGCATCACGGATGTCCTCAAAATTCCAGAATTTGCTTCCTTAAAGATTTTAACTTGGAAGAAAACATTGAGAGCTGGGCTTTGCTGCACTGGGAATATTACTTCTTTTCGGTTTGGCAGGCAATGGAGCATATAAACACATGGCCGTGCCAGATCTGCCTTTATTTTACAGTGTGGTTTTTTTTTTTTCCCACCCCTAAGGGGTGACACACACACACACCCTTGTGTGTTACGCTGATATCCTCATGCGAAGGTGAGGTAAAACCCCAAGTGTCCTCACCCCGCTGCCTGGCAGGTGAGGGTGCTGCAGCGGTGACTTCCCGGGGTGCCGGGTGACCTGCACAGGGAGAGGTGCTCGTGAGAGAGAGGTGAGTGGGCTGCTCAGACCCTCTTCTCGGGTCTCACCTGGGTGTTGCATCTCACCTTGCCTGGCCGTGGACTGTTTTCTGCCACCCTCCAGTCGTGCCATACATCAGCCCTGGGTGCAGAGCAGTGTGTTGCTTGCTGTTTTCTAGTGACTCGGCTAATATGCGTGGGAAGGGGATGAGCTGGTCTCGCTGAGCCCCCTTTGATCTGGGGCTTGAATACTGCGAAATTTGGAAATTGTCAACACTGCCACCCAGATGCAAACCTAACAAGGGGTCCTACCCATTCTGTAAGGCTTTGGATGGGACTCATGTGCTTGAATTACATCCCCGTGCACGTCTGATAGAGTTGATTTCTTCAGCAGCTCCGCTCGCCTCCTGGGACAGCGGGTGGAGCTTGGTGCAGCGAGTCCCTCAGGATGACTCTTGCAGACCTAGCGATGAAGCGCGGTGGCTCTCATTTTTTTTTTGTTTACTAGGATGCAAGCAAAATCCTTCATCCAATGCAAACTTTGTGACTGTTTCTGAGGTGCATGTGGGGACACAAAGCACTCAGATGGTGTTTTCCTACAATTTGTCTCTGTTCTCATATTAGCTACTTAGCAAAATTTTCCTATTCTGCTTTCATTAGCGTAAAAGAGCTGCAGGGGGACTTTCCGCAGCGGTGCAATGAGCCGTGCAACCTCTGAACTCGCCTCCTCTTTCCTCTTTAATCTTGGTAAGGGCACAGTGGAGCCCCAGATACCGTCTGCGAGCTGGAAGGACGTGCCCTGCATGAAGGGGGTCTGAAGGGTGCCTGCCAGCACCAGGTTTTATGCCTCGTCTTTCCATAGTGGGGCTCTCTCGCACAGAAAAAAGAGACCAAGGGTATTAGAAACAGCGCGATGGCTCAAAATTGTCCTCACTGTGGTCTGTAGTGTTCTGTTAAACCGAAAGAGAAATGGGAAGAGCAGCTCCGTGTTGGATGGATATCAGTTAATGCCTTCACGAACCATGCCTGCAAAGGCCTGGAGTGAAAATAACGTGTAGGGAGGAAGGCAGCAGACACGACCGAAAAATGGCATTTGCTTTTTGTAAAACATCCAAAGGAAACAGAACAATAGTAATTTTATTTGGAATTTATAATCAAAGGGCAAGTTGCCGTTTTGATTGGAGATGGAAAATTGCCTGATTATCTTCACTTTTGCTGTGCCTGCGTAGGGGAGCGTTTCTCCGCTGGTGAAGCGAAGGAAAATATGAGAAGGAGAGGATGGAGAGGGGAAGAAAAACACTGCTTTTGTTTCAGCACTATGTTGCTTTTCAGAGCTGTTCTCCCGCGTGTGCGAGGCCTCCCTGGGGAAGGACAGCAAGGCACAGGCTTCGGCAGCTGCAAATCTGCACAATTTCCGTGCTTTTGTGCAACTTCTTCGGTTCTATTGGGCTCCCATCTTTTGGCTGTTGTTTCAGCCCCCTTATCTGTGAAACGGAACAATTCTTATTTGTTTTATAGAGGGTGTGTTAAGATTTTTCTCTTTCTGGCAGATCCAAAATCAAAAGCGTCTCGAAGGTTTTCACTTGTTGAGTTTGGAGAAGGAGGGATGACAAGCACAGGCATCGGGGTCGTGCAAAATGCGAGCTCTGGGCGAGGATTTTTTCTAAGCTGGCTTCCTTAGATCTTTCTGGCAATCCAGTCAATGAAAAACAAAAATAAGGGGAAAACCCCAACCCTGCAGCTTGGCAAATATATTTTATTTATTTATTGCACCTTTCTAATGGCAATATTCCCCCACCCCTGGTGCCAGCATATTGAGACCTTTTGGAAGGAGCCAGCAGATGTCATGCGACCGGCTGTGAATAAAGAGGAGAGCAGAGAGGTGCAGAGGTGTCACCTGGCGAGCACTGGCATGTCCTTGCCATGTGTCCACGCAGGGCTGCCTGCTGCTCTCTCCGTTGAGCCGGGGTGAGAGTCCCCACTGTCACCGTGGTCCTGCTCCAGCGCTCCTGTTGTGGCTTTTCATCCATCCCTTTGCGCTCCTAAAGCTCACCCACAGGCTCAGCTGGGCTTTGGTGGCCAAAAAGTGAGCAAACATCGAGCTCCGCAGCCCTTCGAAGGCAGAATAAATGCCTGTGAAGTGAGAAGCTTTCGTTTCTTCAGAGGAGTCTCCCCTTTGCCCACCCCACTCCCTGGCATTGGGTTGCCGGGAAGGTGAAGGGGTGCAATCGCCACACTTGCACGTAGCACCTCCGGTCTTACCGATCACCTTGTGAATCGTGGAGGTGACATTTCCCCCCCAGCCTACATCTCTGTGAAGGGTGGCCCAGCGTGGGTGTCACCCCTTCCCTAACGTGTGGAAGACCAATAAAAGCCATTAATTTTTTTTTTCCTCTCGTCACTGAACCTTTAAGGGCTGTCACCGTCTGCGTGAAGCTGGCAGAGCACTGTGCAAATAAACCTCAGTCCTTGCAAACCACTGGAGGCTGACTGAGTAGCACGGGGGAGGAAAGAAGGTATTTCTTTTTTCAGCAGAAGTACATGAACAGAGAACTGCTGAAGCTGCAGGGCTGCAGGAGTAGCCTTGCTCTGACCCACGCACAGGCTCTGAGAGCAGAGCTGATGGTGACGCTTTTGCTGTTGGCTTAAAATACAGTCTCCTGGGTGCAGAGTGCTTAAAACCCCAAAGGTAAATAAGAGAAATGGTCGATAAATAACTCATATTTGGCACAGCATTCCTTTAACCAGCTCTTCTTGTGCTTGCCAAGCCATGGCCCAATATTTGAGCATCAGCATCTCGCTTGGGTGGTTGGCTGGGGGCAACAGGAGGTGCCTGGGCTGTGCTGGGCAGGCAGCGCTCCGGTCGCACTCAGAGATGATGGCTCAGCAGGCAGAGGGGGGACAGGGATAAAGACAAGGCAGTTTTCTCCCCGACTGTTCACTTCTCAGTGTGCAGCCTTTTAAACTGCTCTTATTTTATTTTTCCCGAATGCTGTGGCATGCCTGACCAGAGCTGGTTAGCATGAACTGCTAGATGTTTGAAACCAGAAGGGTTTGCTTTAGTCTCGGTGAGGTCTGGAGGACTCGGGAAGCTCTGTAGGGCTGGTTCCCTTTCAGGAGCAAGGACGAGCCTTCTGCGGCTGCCTCCCCCGCTCGACTCCCCTGTAACAGCGAGTCACTGAATTTTTAGTGTGTCCTTCATGGAAATAGCTCCTTAATGTCAGCTGAGCTTTTTGCAGATCTCTCTGTCTCTTGGTGTTTCTCTGTTCCCTTATCTTGTTTACGAAACTGTATTATGTGAGACAAAACTCATTTGTTGGTGAGGAAGGGACGTTGTACTCGATGGGATATTTACTGTGTACCTGAGGTATAATCTATCCTCTGCAGTAATACAGACTCCAAAATGAATGGGTATTTATTTATAATAATATAGCAGACAGTCCATAGGGAGGTGTCATCTCGTTTGTAATCAATCCCGGCGCGGTGCTCTGGGTGCAGCACAATAACGCTTTGCATTAAGTGATGAATTGGTTTAGTCTTCTTATTCTGACTGTCATTTTTCTTCACTGAAGATGCATTGCCTCCATTATGCGGCCCTTGTAGCTGAGCATCAAATATCCACGGGCGCTTAAAAGGGAGCGGGTGAGATCATGCGTGTTCCCGTGTCGAGAGGGAAGGGAGCAGCCCCCCGCACAGCTGTGCTGTTGGTCATAGGGAGTAATGGGTTCCAAACAGGTGACGGGCTGCAGCGCGAGCTGCGCTGCTGGTGAGGTAAGCAATGATTTATTCTGCTGAAGTGGGTCATTATTGAACTAACGTTGTATTTCTGGATTGATTTCGACTCAGAACCTAATGACAGAGTGGATATTTTACTGCCAGAGAAATAGACCATCCATGATCCCAAACAAGCTGGATGTATTTTAAAAGAGACATTCTTGGTGTGCTGGGGAAAACAACAACAACAACAACAAAACCTCTATTAAAAGAACTGAATTTGGGTGCCACAGAGGTGCAGTCGATACGCCTGCGTTGTCAAGGTAGGGCTGTTACCATCAAAGAGGAAAACCTGCCCATTGCTCGGTAGCTCATGAGTGAGTTGCTAGAACAATAATAACCTGCTTTATGAACGATACTGTAGAAAATGTAGTCATATAGTCATATTTGAAGAATGTCTTAGATGGGGTCTGGATGTTGTGCAAGGAGATGCTGCCCCAAGACGTGGGATGGGGAGAGAAAGTGGGGCCGGCTGGTTTTTTTTGGTCCTGTGTCCTTGCCTCCCATGCTCGTCCAAAGCCCAGGACACCCCCTGTGCTGTCACCATCAGGTCATTTGCTTGGTACGGGCCCATACCTCCAAGATGCCCTTTAATTCGTGGCAGGTTGGGCTGCCCCTATGTGCCTTGGCCTGTCCTGCACGTGAATAGGTTTGAGGGCTGAGAGACTCTTAAAGTAACAGGAGGAGAAAACAGGTCCATGTATTTAATCCTTTCTGCTCCCTTGTGATACATGAGAAAATTTTGCAAATGCCCTTTTGTCATTGTAAAATCAGAAATACCAGGGGTATGAAGTCTGCCTTGCTCCGTATTTCCCTGGAGGCAACAGAAATGTCTCAGCTCTCACGGGAGCTGCCGGGATGCGCAGAGACAGCTCTTCTCCTTGTGTCTGGGAGCTAGGGAAGGGGTGAGCAAAATGCACAAAACGCCCGATAGACACTACATGTTCTTAGTAACAGTCACTTGGTTGGCAGTAGGAGTAGCTGAAATAATAACCCCTCCCCTCTACCACTTTTCCATAAAGCCTTCTAAGAAAATCAGGGTAGGTGAAAATACATTGAAACACTGGGGAGAAATTGGCAGGTTTGAAAAAGGCTCGAGAACATCCTTGGCACCGTTTCAGGTGGTGCAAAGAAACGCAACCAGAAAATCGCTTTTCCTTTCTAGGCCGCCTTGGCGGAGCGTTAAAACCAGAAAAGCCACTTAACTCTCACAGGCTGCTCTGCTGTTCTGCTGCTGCCCTCCCTCCTGTGGCCACCGGCGTGGTGCGGGCTCCCCGCATCCATGAGCACCCTGGCCCGCAGCGGTGGCACCCCTGAGCTCACATGAGAAAAGGCCTCCAAATCAGTTCTTCTGAAGCAGGAGCTCCGCTCCACTGGGACCTGAGCTCACAGCCGGCAGGGGCGGGGGGCAGCTGTGGAACTGCCTGGCAGACCTCAGGCTCGGTTGTCGGTTCCCTGGGTTTGGGATGAAATACAGGCAGGTGGGTATATGGTGTGTGGGGGTACAGTGCCTGTTGCAGACTTCCTGTTGGTCCTCAGGTTGCTCCTAGACGTAGATGCCTGTTGCTTCAGCCTGGGAAGAGGCTCTTGCGACCCCTCCAAGCTCAGCAGCTCAGGCTCAGGGCAGTGCAGTTGCAGCAACACCAAGCTTGGGGAGGACCTGACCCCTTGAGGACTGGCTGGCTCCACGGGCATGCTGCCGCGAGGTGCGCAGCCTGCTTGTCGCCCGCCTTCTTTGCCCGTGGCTGACTGAACTGACAGCTTCCTGAGGGTGAAGAGGGATGGTGACAGCTGGAGTGGCAAATACCCAGGCAGAGGTCTCTGCTGGCAGCACTGTCCTGCGGTCTTGACAAAGACGCATTTTCCTCCTGCTCTTGATGAGCCCCGGAGAGAAGAGTCCTTTGCAAGGCACTCAGGCTTTAGACAAGTGGAAAAACCCCATAAAATCAATATGTAAGGAAATTGCAGATGCTCTGGAGCCAAGTGCTCAATGTAACATCAAACTACCTGTCATGAGTGTCACCCTCCGCTTCTACCGACACCATTAAAGTCACTTTATAAACTGTCAGTTTGGAGCATCCTCTAGGTATGGACTGTAACTCATTTGATCGTTGCCAGAGTGCATTCAGCTTTGACTGTAACGCCCCGTTTTATGCAGCCACCTCGGATGCGGGCTGTTAAATCTTCGTTCCCAAGCACGGTGTACGAGCCTCTATTACGTGCAGCCTTGACACAAGGATCTTGCTATGGTGTGCCAAATTCTTCTCTCTCAAATTCAGTCTTTTGCAGAGAGGCAGCTTTCCACTGCGTGGCCAGCTTGAGGGTCCCCTCCTCTTTTCGGAAAGGGAAAACTAAAGCTCAGTGTGAATTGGCGAGGTGAATTACCTACTGCAGAGCACCTCCCTTAGCGTCTGGGAGGCAGTGTGGCTCCTGGCTGACACGTGCTGCTGACTGAGGTCACTTGGGTCCGATTTCAGCTTGGTTACTGACCTGGGAAGTGGCACAGGACAAATCACTCCTTGCCTCAAATTTCCCATTTATAAATGGGAATAAATAGAGTCGCTTTCATTGTCTGGTACTGTGACAGTGCCATCACGAGAAAGACTGTATGAGACAAGAATTATTTATTAATTTTCATTACAAATCCATTTGGTTTTGAACTGATCTGTTGCCTTTCTAATGATTTTTAATTTAGACCTGTGGTCATGTGTGAGCTTTGCTCTGGAGCTGTCTTTACTGGGTTAGATGTCTGATGTAAACCAGCTGGCTGAGCTTCCATTGCAGTCAGCGTAGGAAGCATCGCCTACAAAGGGAGATGATAAATTCCAGATGGGCTGTGGTGGATCCTGCCCTAACCTTCCTACATGTAATAAAAGCTCCGAGCTGTCTTGCATAGCTCTGCTCTCTTGTCAATCCTGTGCACTTGCATGTGGTGATGGCATTTCTAAATGAGCTCTCTTCCCATGGGTACTGTGATGCTTTGAAGGTATCTACTGTATTTTATTTGGAGAACGTTTGCAAGAAGTGTGTGTTACCATTGCCAGCAGTTTACAAAACCACCCCTCTTTAAGGGAAAACCCTCTGCTGAAGGTGAGGTATTAACATGGCAGACTTGGAAACCATTCCTGTCTCTTGCTTACCGATCAGTGTAGCAGTTCTGCTTTTCCCGAGATTAACTTTGCTTTAATGAGTCTCGGTGCTGCTCTACTGCATCTATACCATGGGCTCAGCTTCAGGCTCATCCTAACAGCATCTTCTACTTTGGTCTGTAAATGTCTGTCTCCATGCTGTTGGCATTTTGCTTCCACCTCTGTCTGAGCCCTGCCTGAGTCCTCACTGGGTGGCTGGGCAGCTTCTCACCTAGGTGAGATAACTTGAGTCACTTAGCTCCCTTCTGTCTCCAGTGTGTTCCTTTTCGATCTTGAGTCATGTTTTCGTTCTGATGCTTGCTTTTCCTTTGTGTCCAGCTCTCTCAGTCTATTAAAATGTCTTAATATGATCACAATCTTGTCTTTTTTCTTCACTGGCCTCTTTGCTCAATACAGCTGCTTGCAAGCTTAACTTCACTCTAATGTGTTTTCCAGGGCTGTCACTCAGCTTCCCTGCCGCCTCTACTAGCGATTTCACAGAGTCAGCAAAATCACCCTAATTCACAACTTTTAATCAGTCATTCCTGTCTAAACCCAATCTGTGGCTACAGAAACAGTAGCGAGTCACTATTCTTGCTGCTTCTATTTTGAGAAAGGAAAACGATGTGGAAGAGAAGGAGAGAGGAGATGCCACCCGTGTGCAGAAGTAGAAGCTAAGGTCCTATCTTTTTCCTGCATGACATAAATTCTTATTAAAGTAAATGGGATTTATATCCTGCAGTGAAGGAAGACCTCGGGAGCTTTTACTTGTCCTCCTGATTACCACGGCACTAAGGAGGTCATTAAGGCTTCTGTTTCTCTTCTAACCAAGCACCTTTGACTTTTCAGAGGTGCTGAGGACTTCTACCACCCACTGACCATACTAGGAGCTAGAATTATCCGGCAGGTCCTAATGTGCAGGTGTGAATATCTGAGTGTTTGTGTTGGCTCTCTTTCTCCCCAGACTCACTCTCTATTAGCTCGTTCATCTACAGAATGGAGATAACACTGATTGCCTGCTGACCAGGGGTGTTGTGAGGGTTAACGGCTGTGTGCTACAAAGTCATTGGATGATCATGAGCACTGTAAGACCTATTTACTTGGTAGGACTCAAATGAGACTGAACTCTTGGTCCTCTTTAAACCCGCCTTGCCTTGGGCTGAGCTCTGGCTCTGTGCTGGGCTGGGTAGGTGCAAGGAGAGGGGTTGCATACGCCCTTCTTGTGGGACCTTCAGCGTATGTTGAGTTCATAGTGCTGAGACACAGCCCTGTGGACACAGAGATATCCTCTCCCTCCTTACCAGGAAAAATGCTGTTGTGCTGGTGTATCCATAAAGACACATACACAGGGCATTTTTTCCTAGCATAACTCTTGCCCCACGTGGGTTAATGTGGGGTACAGATGAGGTCCCCTTCTCTTCCCAGGCATCTGCAAATGGCCACCGTCCATATGCAACTTGCCTGTGTAGCATATACATTGTGTTAGATGTGCTTTCCCTGCAGCAGGCTTGCCTAGCACAACACAATGCCTGCTGCATTCTTGTTTAGGAAACCCGAGACAGAGGCACGAGAACCCTTGCACAGGCTGTATCTGTATCCACCGAGGATCAAACCCTCAGCCCTCACCAAATCATTGTCCCGTCAGAAATTTGCCGTGTGGATACAGTCATCCCTTTCGTCCCTCTGCAGCTGGATTGTCAGTTCAGGGTCAAGAACTGGGTACTTGGCAGTGGCAAAGTAGCCCCTTTCCACATGTCATAGCAGCGCAGGATGGCTCGTAGGCAACTTTGATGGCTGAAGGATAAGGTGTTTGTGAGATCTCCCTAAGAACCAAAAGTTTGGGCTAATGCAGGTGATGCAGGGCAGCTTTTAAGAAGCAGTTAGGCCCTTGAAAGCCGTCGCAACTCAATACCGCGAGTGCAGCGACCTTGCAGAATTTTATTTGCAAACACCCGATCTCCAGAACAACTGAATATCAGCCAGATTGAAAGTAACCCGACCTAAAAGAGAACAAGCAGAATATGTGAGAGACAAGCATGTAAGTGATGGCGGGACAAGGAGGTGATTTTGTTTAAAGGGGATGCTGAACCCCCAGCGTTAGAGCCAGCTGTAAGAGCAGGGGAGGGCAAGTGGGAGCTGGAATAAACAATCGTTAAGGATGCTGTGGACGGTGTGTACACGAGTATGTTGGTCGCAGGGGTCGCTAGTTCTCATTCACAGCTATCAGTGCTGCAGAAAATGACTACTCGCAGGACCGGGCTCCTGCTGCTGGGATTTTCCTGTCGGCGTGCTTGTTTTATGGTCTAGAGGCAGCTTTACCTGCAGCACAGGCAAGTCCTTCTCCGTGACACTGCTGGGCTGTTCTGGGAATTGCTAATGGCCAGGCTGTATTTTGAACAGAGATTTATGATCACCTTCCCAGTCAATTAAAATTCTAGATATTGCTAAGGCAGAATTCAATTAAGGTTAATTGGAGCTTCTGAAAACTGCTTTTCCAAAGGGAAACAATGGTGGGATTGCAGATCCTGGAGGCTTTCTATCACTTTTAAATAACTTCCAGTTCTCTTCTTGCCTGACACTGCTCTAATCTCCCCTCAAGCCCCACACTCTCTCTATTATCAAACAATTCAAATGTGGATTTTTTTCTGTCATAATTTATCATTTTGAGTGATTTGTTCTTTTTACGTCTTCTTCTACAGGCGAGGAAAAAAAAACCCCAAACCAAAAACCAAACCCTGGAAATGTTTTTGTATCGGTCCCCGTGGCCTGACATGAAAGATATATAGCCACTTCTAAGAATTTGACAACACTTCAGTAACAATTATCCAGACAGGTACAATAACAACTCCCTTTTCTTTTGCTGTTGAGAGGGATGATAAGGCTTTAATGAATTGTCAATAAAGATTAAAAAAGAATAAAATAAACAAAGTGCAGAGAAAACAGGTGCAAATGAAATGCCATTAAAATGCAACTCAGGTTTTCCATTCCACCCTAAATTTTATTTTCTTGGCATCAAGGACTATTGTGACAGTTCTTCGCACACTTGATTGAACTGGGAAAACACATGGGACCGTATCTTAGTCACAGAATGCAGAACATGTAGCTCTCAGCTCAGAGCAATCTCGCGGAGGGATGAATAATCCTTTCGGCAGTTCATTTTGTCAGAATTTGCAACCCGTTGTTTACTGTGTGGGGACTAATAACAAAATGCCAACGAGGAATTAGAAAAGCAAGAGAAGGAGCGATACAGAGAGACAGAACGGCGACGGCTTGAGGGTTCCTTCTTGCCCCTGTAGCGCATGGTTGTCACTTGCCGACTGGAAGATTTTTTTGTTGAGTTCTACTTTCCGCGTTTTCGGGAGTAGATTAACATTTCTCCGTGCACACGCCCCGTGTTTTGCTGTTTAAAGGAAACCAGAGCAACCCTCGACACCTCTGGTTTTTTAATGTTTCCCTCTCTTCATGGGAGATAAAGGGAAGCAAAGCCACGGGCAATTATTGTGTAGAAGTTAAAGGGAAAAGTTTCTTTGATAAGAGATGATTGTGTAATTATCCAATCGCCAAAGGAGAGGAACGTGTAGGTGGATGCACTCTCTGATGTGTGATTACTAATGAATTCTCTGTATTCCTTGTGGAAAAGAGGCACAACTGTAAAATTAAATAGTCAATGCCTCTTTGATGAAAGGGTTTGCAGCCACTGATGTCCTTTATCAAAATACAGTGAGCTTTGAAGGAACAGCGAGAAGCGCAAGGCTCGGCTTCCAGTAAAGCAATCGGACTGGAGAAGCTACAGAAGTCTCTTTCTCTAGGAAATCTGTTTATAGCATTTTCTAGTGACAGAATCCTTTTGCCGGGGAAAATGATGGGTAGGCTGTTACTGGGAGGCACGCAGCTGCTGAAGTGACGGCCAGTACGAAGCAGCAGATGGGCAGAAGATACTAGATTCAGTGTCACATTTGGGCGCATGAGTTAGCAAGGACTGACAGCTATAGAGGCTTTAAAAGCATCCTTGCTTAGAAGGGTGAAAAGTGCCATATGACTACTTAGTGAAGCATGCATCCTACTTGACAGTCCAGGGAGTGATAGTGTGCCTCTCTCTGTCCTCTCTCCTTTCTTTCCTTTCTTTCCCTTCTCTCCCTTCCTTCAGCTCTCCACATGAGCTCATGCATTAACTTTTGGAAGAAAGCTGCTTTTCATGGAGCTTCCTTTTTCTCAGTCTTGTAATTTACACTATACTCCTAAGGTAAGAATTTTCTTGTTGAATTGGAGCACTCAGCAGGAAAAGAAACGTTTGTCTTTGGAATAAAATAGAACAAAATAGATTTGACCAGAGATTTGGGATGTGGAGCCAGGCAGGATGATGGCACATGGCAATTGGATGCTGTCTGCTGCGCCCAAGGGCAAGGAACACTGTAAGCACCTAGTTACTCCCTGGAAAACAGAAAGAGCAAAATGGCATTAAGGCAGTGGGTACCAGTCCCTGGGCTGCCCAGTGGCAGAGGATGTTTTGAGTTGTAGCCCCAATGAGGGTGGGCAGGAATCTCTGCGTGTCCTCCTGCCCTGGTGCGGTCAGCTGGACATTCTCAGCCAGTGTCCCTGAGGGTATTGGCACCCGCAGAGTTATGCAAATGGTTGTTCATAACATCCCTCGCACGTTCCTCTGCTGGAACCAGCGCAGAGGACTCTCAGATTCCCTGGAGGAGAAAAGTGGTGAGTAGCTGAATGTTTTTATTTGCTAAAAAATAGCTGAGAAGACCTCTTAATACGGCACTCCAGCCATAAAATCAGAAATTATTCTCCCTGCTCTTATCTTCTCAGGAAGCAAATTCCACTGCAAAGCTTTTCCTAGGCCATTTTAAAGCAGTATTGTTAAATACATTAAAGGCCACTATTTTGAATTCAGATACAGCCAAGAGACATGTTATGACTCTCTAACTCAATGGAAGACCTAGTAAAAAAATAAATACATTTTTGCTCAGACTGAATACAGCTATTGCTGCCTAGGTAGATTATTCTAAAGAAAGGATCCATGAGCTGAAAATACTCCATTGCTGTCCACTGGGACATTGTGAAGAAGATTTATGAGGATCCAGGTGATCCCAGCATCCCTGGAAAAATAATGACAGCGAGGTTATCTGGCTCAAGGCTATCTATAGCGATCTTCTCAAACAGTAAAAAAAAGTGTGAAAGGCTGTACAACAACCCTCAGAGCTGATACTGCGAACTGAGAGGGAAAGGAGCGTTGAAATACTACTGGAATAAACAAGTGGACTAGATGTTTGACTGAGTGGACATATTTCCCTATAGATAGAAATAGAGGGAATTTGCAGAGCTGAAGGAAAATGTTAAACTGCAGCCTTTGAATGTTGTACTGCAGTCTTTGAAGAGGAAAGAGCACGGGCTGGAGCCTGAGATTAGCTACTGCAAGAACCGGGTTCAGCAATCTTAAACTCTTTCTCCGCCTTTTGTTTCTCAGACTGGAAATGCTTCTTCATGGGGGTTTGGGCTAGAGAGGCTCAGCAACGCTTCTGTCATTACAGCACATTTGTCTTGGATCACTCAGGATGTATTCGTGTGTAGCTCAAATTCCCGCTAGGTACTGAAAATGCAGAGAGATTATTTTATTATCCCTTTACTGCACGGTATATTAAAGGTTTCAAGAAAATCCAGCCAATTGATCACAGAACATGCTGTCCTTGAAAGGTATGCTACTCTTTCCAGTACATTTATCAACGAGGCAACTCAAGGCAATTCCACGTCAGCATCAGATTTCACATCCGCAGGTTCATAACCAGCGTTTATACCCGCACTCACTTATGTTCACCTCAGCTCCTGTGCTGAGAATTCAGGATGTGTGCGAGGTGCACGCCGGCATGCTTGTGTGTACGGGTTTACATCCAGAAACGATGGAATCACGCGCTTTGTGTTCATTAGGGTGACCTGCTCCCTCCAAAAAATAGGGCAACTCTGCCCTGAGAACTGAGAAAATAATATCAACATTAACAATGTGGCTCAGCTTCTGATATACTGTGTGGCGTATCATAAAGCTTCCATATTCTTCCTCATCCTAAGCCTTTATGTTTGTTTCCTTGCTCTGATTTTCTTTCTTTAAAGGGGATGTAATATATTTTTTCTGTGGCTGCCTATGGGCATCAGTAAGGGAAGCATCCAGAGGAACCCGGGCAAATGTGTGTGTAAGTTCGAAATTTAAACAAATTAACTTTTATTTGTGCAGCTTAACTGTAGGTTTCTTTTTCCAATCATTTGGCCTGAAAAATGTGGGTATTTGGGTTTTGATTGGTAGTTATCTCTATAATATGACAAGATCCCCTAACAAGGGCTGCGGCACCTTTCATCTGATAGGCGTTCAGAATTCATCCAGTTACTGAGCACAAATTGCCCTGAAAGTATTTTAATTGGGAGACAAAACATATTCCACTGATAAGCACAAAGTGAATTTTCCATGAAAATTTGTTCAAACACAGCTTCTCTTGCAGAACTCTTTGTCAGGGCTGAGTTGTCAGAGAGGTGTAAGTACATAAAAGAGAAATGATCTTAATTCGCCAGCACATTCAGTGATAATGTAGGTCACCAATAACTTCTGGACTGAAAATGACCATAAAAAGTTGCAATGTGAGTGGAAATTTTTGTTCTCAGCTGGGCTGTGTCAAGGTGCCTGCTGTCCAAGAGTAGCAGAAGGTCTGAAAAATGCTTTGAGATCTTTAGGAGATGCCATGGGCGTGCACCTTACAGAAACATCGTAATTACGCACTAATGAACAGCACAGTAGTGGACAGACAAGGGAAGGACAAAGCATTGTACTCGTGTCTATCCTAGAAAAAGTTACAAGCTGGGATCTGATTTTTGAGTCCCTTCCTTCTGTTAGAGTTTTTTATTTTTAAAGTGACATAGTTTAAGCTTATCTGTTTCTTTTTTATTTATAGAATCATAGAATGGTTTGGGTTGGAAGGGACCTTCAAAGGTCATCTAGGCCAACTCCCCTGCAGTGAGCAGGGACATCTTCAACTAGATCAGGTTGCTCAGAGCCCCGTCCAACCTGTCGTTGAATGTTTCCAGGGATGGGGCATCTACCACCTCTCTGGGCAACCTGTGCCAGGGTTTCACTACCCTCAGTGTAAAAAAATTCTTCCTTATATCTAGTCTGAATCTCCCCTCTTTTAGTTTAAACCATCACCCCTTGTCCTGTCACGACAGGCCCTGCTAAAAAGACTGTCCCTGTTGTTCTTACAAGCCCCCTTTAAGTATCGAAAGGCTGCAATAAGGTCTCCCCGGAGCCTTCTCTTCTCCAGGCTGGACAACCCCAGCTCTCTCAGCCCGTCCTCACAGCAGAGCTGCTCCAGCCCTCTAATAAATTTTGTGTCCCTCCTCTGGACCTGCTTGAGCAGGTCCATGTATTTCTTACGCTGGGGCCCCAGAGCTGAATGCAGTGCTCCAGGTGGGCTCTCATGAGAGTGGAGTAGAGGGTCAGAATCACCTCCCTCGACCTGCTGGCCACGCTGCTGGCCACGCAGCCCAGGATATGGTTGGCTTTCTGGGCTGCGAGCGCACGTTGCCAGCTGTGTTTATATGATTATACCTTTCTAGGCTACATCCTTTACTCTCATATATCTGTGAATCTCCAAATTGATGGGATTTTACCCGAGAAAAGAATTTAATGCTACCTGGACATTCCAAGATGGTACTAATGAGGCAGTGATGGCATTTTTTTTCTGGGTTTGGTTAGGTTTCGTGTTCTATACACCTTCTTTTTCTTTTTTTTTTTAGCGTTTACTTGCTCCTTCAGGGCCCTTGGGTTCAATTGTGCTCCCCACTATCTTGCCAGCATCACAGATCTTTCCTAGCTAGTTGATGGGTTTTGGTAAGCACGCCTCTCTGTAGCTGTTTCCATTCGGTGCTTTTATGCAGCTTACTGGAGAAACTTCTCATTACTTTTTTTTTTTCCTTTGGAAACATATTTAGCAATTGTTGCTTCAAGACTTTCTGTCAAACCGATTTTTCAGTATAGCCACCCTGAAATTACTCTTAATCCAGGCGAGGTTAAACACAAAGAGA
Source organism: Bucorvus abyssinicus (assembly GCA_009769605.1). NCBI lineage: Eukaryota > Metazoa > Chordata > Aves > Bucerotiformes > Bucorvidae > Bucorvus > Bucorvus abyssinicus. Next base: position 11,033,881 of record CM020046.1, on the reverse strand, counting down.
AGAGTGATTATCCAGAAAAACCCAAACCGGACGGCTGTGGCCGAGTTGTGGGGACAGCCAAGCAGGAAAGAAAGGTGTTGCCTAGGGCTGGGTTCAGCACAGAGGACTTCCCTCCCTGGGCAGCTGAGCCACCAAGCTAGCAGAGGCTGAGCAGCATCCCTCGCTGCAGCCCGCTTCTCTCCCCACTCCGTGCCTTTGGGCAGCGCTTGTAGGAGATGACCTGTGTTTCTTCATAGTTGGGTCCATCTCCACAGCCACTTATTTCTCCATCATTTGGTAGATGCTTAATCAGAGCTGGCCCCTTGCTTCTTGCCGCTGCAGGGGTGGATGCCCGCCCTGCTTAGGGGGTGCTGCTGCTCCGTGCCCAGCACTGCCCGGTGCTCAGGTGGGCAGTGGGTGCCTCCTGTGAGCTTAGCGAGGGGCACAGCTACCTGCTGCTCCTGGGGGCTGGTTCTCAGAACAAAGCCCTTGCAGGTATACATCTATGGCTTGTGCGATTTTGGAGCCTTGCAAAGCCGGGATTAACGCAGAGAGTGCGTTAAAGAGCGCGTATGACGGCAGTTAACCACCCTGCAGCAGCTGTGGTTGGCTGGTGTCCCCGCTCTGCTCGTGGAGGACCCTGGGCGGTGTGTAAGGAAGGCGCTGGGAGCGCCCGAGGAGCCCGCGGTGCCGCCCGGCGCCCCGCGCAGCACCGGAGCTGCGCCGGCTTCTCCAACAGTGCCATTAGATGGCAGCAAAGGCTTTCGCAAAGGGCACTGCGAGAGGGTTCCTGTAACTCCCGGTTGTTTGTCGCTAAGGGATCCTTGTGGGAGACCTTGATCATAAATCCCGCATGCAATAAGGGGTTCATAATGCATCCTACCGAGCACAGGCTGTGTCCTAGCACAATGCATCCCGTGTCCGATCCGTATTGTTCCCCCAGTTATAAAGTTTCCTCTTCAGCAGAGAGGGCCCTTTCCTTTCCCCTTTTCCATTTCTTTTTCTTTTCACATCCAGCACATTGCCGGCGTTTAATTTTCTTTGACAGAAATGGGCAAGCTAAGCCTTTAATGTGCACGGACCAGGACACCTCTGCGATGGTTGTGGGGAAATGCAGGGTTGCTAGTACGAGGGAGTGGAAATGGATAAGCCACAGCTTTGGCAGCCTGGCTACGGAGGGTTATTCCTCGCCCAAAAATGAGCATTAGCCTTGTCAAAAATGTATTCATGCTGATCTGCTGAGACAGAGCGGCCAGACGCAGAAAAGCATTTTGCAGAGGTCTGCTTCGTTATGGGAAAATAGTTAAGGAGGAAATCGAAACTCAATTTTGCCTTGTTTTGTCATCATCGGTAGCTATCGGGTAGGAATTTGGATGTCAAAAACAGCTGGGAAGGGAATCAGAAATTCTTTTCTGCCACGTGGTGACATTGTACACTCCCTTGATAATAACGTGGTATGGAAAGAATTACTGATGTTCATGGAGGTGAAGAAAAGCAGACTTACACCTGCCACACCCCCACACTTCAGCCTTCAGTTCTTACCACTGGTATCACTTTTAGCACATTCTTCTCAGCAGCAGTAATGAAAAATAGACGAAAATCCATTAGCGAGACCTCCTCCTTTCATCTTACCGAGGAATGGTGCTAAAGACAACGTTGTACAGGATTTGCTTGAGAACAGCCTTTCTAAGAGCAGTGGTTATGATTTGGGATGTGGTGGCTGCGGTGCAGGGGGCGATTTGGGGTTGTTTAAGCTGGTTCTGTGAGATGCTGTTGGTGAAGTTGGTGAGGGGATCTATGCAAAGGCAGCCACCATCGGAATCACATTACTGGCCAAGCACGGCGGCAGAACGTTTGGCTTACACAGCTGCCCAGGAGCGCTCCATGTTTCCAGCACGTGCTATTGGGGAAGATGGATTTGTGATGTGGGAGTGTTCTCCTCCCCTGCGCTGGGAGCTTGGGAGATGCCCTGGGACTTACAGTCCTGCTGTCTTTTAGCAGTGAGTGAAAGCTGATTGCGGAAGGCTCCAGGGATGGCTACTGCTCCTCTAACACGTCATTCTTGTGACTCTTCAGGTTCTGCCTGAGACGAGCTTTCCGAGCAGTTGTGGTATGAGCTTCTGAGAATCTGTGGTAAGAGCTTCTTAGGTGTCTCACCTTTGTAGGCATGCTCAGGCCCAACATGGCATGGGGCCACAAGTGGCCCCAGGTGCAGCTCCACAAGACAACTGCCCAAAATAATCTTCCTGATGGCATTGACTTGGTAGAAGTGTTGTCTTCAGCTGTAGCAGGGCCATTACTTTTCCCACTGGAAATCGGACGCCAACTTGAACAATACTAAGATTTTACCCCATCTGGCGTTGTCAGTGGCAATTTTCTTTGGTCAGCTATAAACCAACTTCAAAACTCACTACCTAGAGGGTTTTTTTTTTTTTCCTGTGAAGACCTCTAATTGTCTCCTCACTCGGACTGCTCTGAATTAATGCAAACCTCTCGATTTCAGCTAGGTTGAAAGTATAGCTGCATTGCCAGGGTTCTGGAATGTTTTGAAGGCTAGAGTTTATAAGTAGGAACGTTGAGGCTGGGATAATTTTAATTTTATTTCCTATTCTGCACTTTGTGGGAGTACTTGGTATTCCCTACCTTCCAGTTGTATGTGTATGCTGAGGTTCTCCAGGTTTCTGTAACCCTTGGTGGTTTCTTTTCCGTGGAAGAGTTGTGCAGATGAGACATATATGGAATGAGACTCCTCCAACTTCTTTTTTTTTTACCAAGAATTTACCAGAGCTCACTCAAAATGCAGACATCTTAGGATGAAGTGTTACTAGGAAAAGGTTCAAGGGAGATTTATGTGTGAGCAATTCTTATTTTATTGATCTACTTTTCCTGAATGTCTTCTTGAGATCCAAAGCCATTTTTTAAGCTGACTTTGGGTAATGGTAAGCTCTGGGGTAGGAACTGCCTTATGGCCCAGAGAGGTTCTAGTTATCTCATTTTGAAATTCCGTGTGTGTCTTATTGGGGTTTCTGTATTGTAACAGCATCTGTTCAGAATCTAGGGCTGAGTCCTACCCTCAGCTGCTCCAAAACATTGCCATATCTTGAAGATACGGATATAACTCCATTTGTCTTTATAATGCTGATCTTGGGAGCCTTAGCCTTGACTTTGTGCTGTCATATTCAGAGAGAGAAAGGGAGAGAATTTAAACTTTATATCCTCTTTTCTTTTTTCTTCTCCCATCCTGCCCCTCTTTGTCCTTTCTGTGATGCTAATGCAGGGACAAGGTGGTCCCTAAAGGCCACCTTTTTTGTTACATGGACCCAGCGGCAGGTTCCCCTCGGACACTTCCCTGTGGGAATTTTTGCAGGTTTCTTTTGTCATCCTGGCTCAGTCCCTGGCCTCGGCCGGAGCAGCACCTCCCTCCTGAGGGGCAGCAAGCTGTATGTTTGGGTGGATGGGTAGGAGCAGGGCTGGCAGCGGGGTTGGATGGGCATGGTGGTGCTGCCAGAGGTGGTCTCACACTGTAGCCTGGGCATCGGGCTCCCTCCTTGCTTCCTAGGAGCCCGAGGCTGGCTCAGCCTTTTCTGCAGCCACATGTAAGAACATAAGCCTGAAGTACCGTGTCAACCTCAAAGAGTCCTTCAGATTTCACCTTCTTTTCCCTCTGTTCCTAGCACGGCTTTTACACCTTCTTATAACTGGAGATACTGTACTCTGTGGATAACACTTTTCTTGGAGGCCAGTAAGCATTGTATAACTTTACTTTCCTGCTACCTAACTTTATGATTGACAGAAGCTTTCACAATATTTTGGTTTTTTGAGCTTTTTGTCTCCAAACCATTTGAGATGTTCTGGAAAATAATTTTCCGTCTTCTTAGACACTTGGAAAATCTTTCAATGTGCTGGAATTGAGAGGGAAGCAAGGAGTGCGGGAACGCTCCTTTTCAGAAGCCTGTGGTCAGGTCTTTGACCTTGTACCAGAAGGTGGTTGGGGAGGGATGCATCTTGAAAAATTCAGTTGCTAATATTTCAAGGTGCTCTTCACACGAGTGAAAGTGAGATGGGCACAGCTGCTGCGAATAGCCAGTGCTCCCCCCAGGGTGTATGCCATACAGCCTTGGCGGTTGCCCATGACTTGCATCATTCTTGCATGGGGGTGTCCTTCCTGATCGCTGTTTCACTGATTTCATACTTAGGCACGCAATTCCAGTGCTGTTATTCAGTAAACTGTACGCACAGAGAACACAAAGCGCTTCACAGCTCTGTGACTGCCAAGGAAAAAAACCTTCACTGTTCCACAGTTTTCACAGTACTTTATATAATTTGTGGGAGGGTTTGTTTTTTTTTTTTTTTAATCCAGGAAGACTAAGGAATATAGAAAATAGGAGTTTCATGGGATGGCAGGTTTTACCACAAACACACAGGCATCCTAATTTTTGTTAGAAGTCAAATATCTGAGATAGATTAGCACTGTATTTTGCAATTGGAGATTTAATTGGATTTGTGCTCAGAAGAGGAATCCGAGTGAATGAAAGGGATATCAGGATGTTCTTTCTCAAGCTCAAAAAATAATTGTTTTGATGAAATGCAAATCCTTGAATATTAGCATTTTTTTCCTGGTGAATATTTGCTGCAGCCCTGTTCAGAACTGAGGCAAATCCTGTCAACCCTTCTGGTCCTTTCAGCATTCACAGCTACCTATAAAACCACTTAGGGATCTCAACCTAGTTAGTGCTTAGTGAAATTTAGTGAATTTGTATCTACTAAATGCGTTTGCAGCTACTGAGGAATGGCAGTGTTGCCATCAGCATATGCATTTCTATCTACCTGCCCTTCTGCACGGAGCTGGGTTTTCTCAGTGGTGCTAGCTGGTGCTGTCCTGTCAAAAGGGGGCTGGAGGAAGTAATTCATTGCTTCTGAGGTGAGAAATATGTCATTTGGTCCAACCTGTTTCCACTTCGGTTATGCAAAACAGAAGGAAAATGCTGAAGTTACTCGAAACAAGACTTGCATTTCTTTTTCACTCTGCTACCTGGGGATAAGCTCGTCTCTGCGAGTCTGAGTCCTGCAAATTCACGCTGGGGCTGCTCAGACCATGATTAGGGGGCAGCATCAGCAGATGAAAACCCTGCTTCTGCTTTGTCCCTTCTGTTGGGCGTCAGAGCAGCTTTTGCAGCTGCACAGTGATTCAGAGAGCTGAAAACCTCGTTGGTTGTTGGTGTTTCCCCCCCCCCCCCCGGGTTTTTCCCCCCAGTTTTACCATGGAGTTGCACCAAATATAGGGGCCACGCTTGGGTGTATCATCTAGAGAGCAAGGGCAGGCAAAGACCAAAAGAATTCAGCTGATTTAAGGACTGCAACTTCTGAGTGACTAAGGCCAGACAGATGTAGACTACTTTTCTGGTTCCTACCCACTAGAGGCTCTCTCTTGCAGGCTGTCCAATTTTTGGTCCTCTGTTCTGCAAAGTTTGTAGGCATTTGCTTGACATCTCAGTAATCCCAGTGATGACAACTCCCCGCACTGTGCAGAATCAAGTCTTGCACCTCTGGGGTACAGTGTGTCCTCAGGCAAAGCTAAAGCATACAGCTGTGGCAGAGAGATACGCACAAGAAACAACATAATTATTTACACTGTAAATGCCTGGTTCCCTTTGTGTTATTTCCAATATTCCCAACATATTTTGCTGGTTCCCCTTGTAACACGAAAAATAACATGGCAGTTATAGCAAACACCTTCCGTGAATGGCATGTAGTTTCACTGAAGTATTTCTTTTTCTTGCCTTCATCTAAAACCTAAACCCAAGCAAACAGTGTCTCTGTGACACAGTAAGAGAGCAAGTATGAGAGGATTTGTCTCTAGAGACCGCAGTGTGTTCTCAGCTATCAACCTGAGGCATTTTGTGCTCCATAAAAGCTGTTTTTGCAATTCATCTCCTGTCCATTCCTTGGTGTTTATATCGTTGTAGGGCCCGATCCTGCCAACGGTGATGTGGGAGGTGGATTAGCTCATGAGCAGGCTCATGATTGAGCCTGGAGTGGAAATTATACACCTAACCAGGCATGCATCTCTAGCTGATGGAGTGGGTCTTTCCCCCTTCTCCCTTCTCAAATAAAATATTCAGTCTTCATAAACTGATACAGTGTCGTGAGCCTCCTGACTTGCACATCCGTAACAGAGAGACCTGTAACAAAAGCTGTGTTTTTTCCCCCGAAGATTTGCATTGGCGAGGATGGAAACCCCCTCACAGCTGAAGCGATCTCTGCTGGAAACATTTTCCCCTTCCTGTGCCTCCCCGTTAAAATGTCATCTCAAGTACAGCTGGAAAATCTCTTAAGGAAAGAATAATTCCTTTTCTTTTCTACTTTGTCTGTTTCTGTATGTTTTACCTCAGATCCACCTGTCCTCAGGCCCAGACGACGCTCCTGTAACTTATGGATGCCCTTTGCCTGTGTCAGCGGCACTGGAGTCTGCAGAGCTTCTCCTGCCTCCAGAAATGTTCCGAAACCTTTGATGGTACCCTCACGCACAGACAAGCGCCGTCATTCCTGCCCGCAAAGGGACGGGGACGGGAGCAGTGATGGGGCTCCATAGCAGGGTGATTAAAAGCAGGCTGGGATGGGAAGAGGGGGTGGACAGAGAGATAATGAGAAACAGGGCTGCAGCCTTAGAGTTCTTCATTGTGCACGTGATTTCTTCTCTTAACGCCTGTGTCATGGCTTACTTTTGCCATAGCCGTTTCACACGCGTGAAAACAGAGACATGAGTAAAACGGCCAGGAAGCTTCTCCATGCTAGGACTGGACGTAGGAGCCCCGAGACCTGCCTCCTGTCCTCCCCTCAAAGTCTGCGGCCCCAGAACTGGAAGAGGATGGCAGCTGAGTGGCGGAGTTAACACCCCTCGAGGGCATGGCTCTGTTTCTCCAGGGCTGCCTGCCACACCGCCATAACACCCCGGCACAAGCAGACCATGGCAGGCTTGCAGCCTGCGTTCCTGATTAATTACTAACGGGCTGACAGGAACTTGCAGGTTCTGCCTGGAGCTCTTCTTCTGTCCCACCCCATAGTTTCCTTGCGTACGTGTGATCACAGCTGAACTACCCAGAAAAACCTTGCATCAGGTGAGTGCGTGTTGGTGACGGGCTGGCTGCAGACTAGCCAGAAGGCTATTTTTCATGCAAAAGGTCAGGATGTGATCTAAGGTGAAGAAGGACCTCTAATAGGACTCATTAATTTTCCTTCTCCCAGGAGCACATAAAACTACGGTTCATCTTAGCAGGCACTGCAGGGAATGGAGTAATCAAAAGTACGTCTGCAGGGGAGTGTGGACAGACTCTGGGCTGTCTGCACACCGAGTACGAGCCTGGGTGCTGCAAGCTATGCGGCCACAGCAGCGTAGAGCTCGGCTTGCACGGCTGAAGTGTTTATCCAGCTTGTCGGGAGGTGTTTTTGTGCAGCTCTGCTAAGCTTGGTGGTGCTGCAGCGCTGCAGGAGACTGTTCAGCCCCAGGTCCCCTCAATGCTCTTCCAGCCCCCAGCGTCACCACGGCATACCCACCACGGTTAAGGAGCGGGATGCAGTGCCCTGGTGATATTACTGGTATATCTTTGGCGCCTCTAAAATGAAGTGTCAAATTCAAGCGTTTTTTATTGCTGCCCCATCGGTAAATTGATGTAGTAGGTAGCTTCTGCGGAGGCCGGGCAGAGGCTGGCATTTGGGACCACCTCTACCAGCTCTCAGAAGAGTTTTGCTGCGTGCTAGCAGGGCAGGAGCTCGGGAGCCTGACCGGCGAGCAGGGTCCGCTTCCAGCGCAATAGGAAGATAATCAATCATGCTACTAGCTTTTGTCTTGGCAAAGGTATTTAGCTATCAGCCAGCTGGTTAGCTGCCTCAAGGCCACCTGCTTGACTGAAAAATAGAGAATCGGTTTCTTTCCCTTGCAAAGGGAAGCAAGGAGTATTGACTTGTGTGATAATTTTAGGTGGATGATTAAATTTGGCCTCTTAGGCCCTGGTTGAAAATTCAATTCAGATGACTAGTTTTCTTTTCATACTCTGCTGAGCAATCTTGTGTTCTGCCACCACTAATGTTCCTGATGTTGATTGTCCTTTCACTTTAACAAAGCGCAGAAGTGCCCAGCCTGCTCTCTATTTCCTCTTGCTTTGGGCTATCAAACCGTAATGAGGAGACTGCTTTCGGCTGAAGTTAAGGATACAGAAGCTAGCCTGAGACAGACGGACGGTCTACCCCCATGAAGTCACGTATTGATGTCGTAATGGGTGCAATGAATAGTCACGTCAGAAGCATCGTAACTTTTCTACTGACGTAGGTTGTTTTTAGATAATCTGGTTAAAGCTGGCCAGGTCTTGGACACATATTTCCTGTGGGGAAAAAACCCCCAAAAACCAAATTGGGATGAGCTTAGTGCTGGAATAACCTACATGAACTGTAGGACTGTGGGATAAAACCCTCTGTAAACAGGTGTAAGGGTGAGAAAGGGGAAAAAGGAGAAGAGTGTTCTGTTCTGTGGTGTGCTCCCATGGCTATACCTACGCTGAGGAGCCAAATACCGACGTGAGAGCAATGCTCCTGAAATACAGTGAAACTGAGTGCTGATGGAGGCAGCTGATTGCCTGAGCGCTAGTTTTGCCATGTGACACATGCTTTCCTTATTGCTTGATGCTGCTGCATAGACTAATAATACGCATTTGATACCCAGAGGGAAATCAAATTGCAGCTCTAACGGGTAGTGCTCTTATGCATGTTGTTTGCAGTGCAACCCTGCTTTCACCAGCATCGCCTGACTGCCGCCTTAACTAATGGTAAGTAAATCGTTAGTGGAGAGCCTGTAGATTCGCTGCACCAGATCTTATCTTGTTAAGAAGTCTCTTCTTTCAAAAAACCATAGGGTTTCACTTAAGTCGTGCCTGCAACAGCGGAGCCTTCTTATTTCCCTCAGTTAATGAATGCAGGCACTCAGAAAGTGCTTTTCGGTGACAGATTCGGAGTGCTCATATCATAAAGGGACCCTGAACAGCAGCAAAGGCTGCTGAAGAAAAGAGTACATAAAGGGCAGTTTGGAGTGCATTACCCAAAAAGTAGCATTAGGAAGTGAGCTTCTGATTGCTGAAGATACACTGCTGGATGGTTTTAACGGAGCTAGAATAGGGCTGAGTTCGGGTTTAACAGATAAAGCAGATATAGATAATAGGATTAGGAAATAAGAGAAAGATAAATTCGTACGCTGTAAAGCAGAGGCCTTTGCCCTCAGCAATGCTTTCTTTTGCTGAAAGCAAGAAGCAGATGACATTTCAAATATTGTCGCTAAAGAAGGCAAGGGCTGCACAATAACTTTGAGCTGAGCAAGGGTGGGGAGGAGGCAGTCTGCATTGCCTTGCAGAAGTCCTATTTATTGCCTTTAAATAGGCACATTTGAAAGGCATATTTATGCAGCAAGCAAAGGCGTGATTACAGTACAGGTAGGTATAACGTAGATTTAATTCTGCCAGCCATCACCTCGCTAATGAAATTGTGCAGAGCAGGCTTTAGTATGCAGTGTGCAACTGGAGGATAAGCCCTGCAGCAACCTCGTACACATGCTCCAGTTGCTAGGTAGTGCCACTGCCTCTTCATTAGCATTCTTATCTAATGACGGCCAATACCTGTAGCAATCACTTTGCTTGTATCAAACCCGTATTTTGCACCGGCGTGAACCATACAAGGAATGGGGAGATACAGACTGCATCGCTGTATCTCTAATGAAAGATGAAAACACTTAATTTCCCTCTTCCAGCCTTTGAATATAGCTGCAAATACATCTATGTCTGAAAGAAGAAGTGTGCGAGTGAATAAAATTAATTGTGGGCTAGAGTGACCAGGACAGATTATTAGAATACATTGCACTAGATGCCTTTTATGTCACCGGTGGTGCCAGAAAGTTGCATTTAGTATTTTGCCTGATGCATCACATGATGTATCACAATCATCTGACCTGCAGAATACGCCTTGAGCCGTTAGGAGTGAAAAGTAATGGCTAACAACATACAAGAGGAGACAGATGAGTTGTTACCAATTTGTGTAGAAGATTTTGCAGCTGCAATAAATACTCTGATAGGAGTATTTATGACTACTTGTTACAGAAAGTGAGCTTACTGTAAACGTAAGTGCCGTTTGTAAGATTTGTAGGTGGTCAGCCAGCCCTCCGCTGTGAAAGGCTGGAGAACAGTCATCAGGGGGAGGCTACGACTATCGTGTTTTTGTAGTGCACGAGCACCTAATGGAAATGAGCTGAAATCTGCTCATACAGTCTGACAGACCGGCCTCATTTCCTAGGGAAATTACTAAGCCATTGTTATAGGAACACGTAACAAACCACAAAGAGCCGCAGCAATGCAATGATGTGACTGTACGGTGGAGCTGAAACTGCACGCCTGGCCTGCTCAGTACTGGCACACAAACTTTAACCACTTCCAGTCTAACTCCAGTCCACGTTATCAGCCGTTAGGATGATGACTGTAGGTGGGATTATCTTCCTGGTTTAGGAATACCTTTCCTACAGCCTTGGTCTGAACCTCCTCCGTGGTGCTCCTACCGTGCTTTTTCCTCTGTTGGTGTGTGGAGCCGATGAGCACCCCTGTGCCACTGGCTGATGCTGGAGAAGGATGGCAGCTCCTCACGTCCCTTCAGAAGGGCACGGTATATTTTACAACATTTGGGTAGAATGGGGAGATTTGGTAATCAACTTTCCTGGGATTCCCTGAATCATATGTAGGATTTTCAGCTCTGCCTGAAAGATCCATGTGCCCCGATAGAAGTGACGAGCTGATAGGGATGGGGATGATGCTTTGGAATTGGGACATTACTTGGTTAGTTGAGAGACTGTGACAGGAGAGTCTGCTTCTCTAAGCAAGAATGCGTTTGCAGTTGCTAAAGTTGTCAGGTTATGATTTCCACACTTAGTTTCTCCCTGTCTGCCATTTTACCATTTCTTTCTTAACTTCAGTTAATATTTATGTAAGAGCCAGTTGATTTACTCACCTTTTTTCCCTCCTTTTCTTTTTCCAGATGCATAAATAAACAGTAAACATTTTCATCGTTTACTTGTGGTGAGCATTTCCCAACACCTCAGATTGTAACCAAGGCTGGCACTGGGGCTTACCAAGAGAAAGTGAAGTCAAAGCATATCAAATCTTTTCATAAAAGCTGGTCACACTCAGTAATGATGAGGATGGGCAATCACCGCAGACACCCAATTTCTGGCATGGGGGCATGGGGAGAAGGCAAGGTAGAGCCCTTTCTGCTGTGGCTGAGACAGCTGCACATTGCCATTGGGTACAGCTACGCAGGAGGGAGACGAGCATCGCTGCAGACACGGCGGAGTTGAGAAACTCGAGATCAGGGAAACCAAAACCTATTAGGGCTACTTACTGTTTCCTGGTTGAAGTTCCTCTAACAGAAACCCAAGCAGATAAACAAGCCTAGAGCCCACCAGACAAGAAAAATTCACTCATGCGTACTTAGGTCACATATGTCATTAACCACTTGAAAGACAATCTGCTGGGTTTCCTTGCAGCACAAGAGCGTATGTCCGGGGCTCAGCCAGTCCATGTAACAGGACTGGGCTGTAACAGATTTTGGTCAGTGGGGCATCCTTTCTTCCTGAGATAGCTTTCGAAACAAATGGGGTTTGCTTAATATTTTAGGTAAGAAAGTAATATTTTGGGATTTGTAACCAGCAGCCAGTTGTATTTCATTTTTACTGTCATATGTGCTGGGAGCACAGCGCAGGCGTTTTCTCTCTGCCGCCAATAGGTGTTGCTGGGGTGAGAATGATGGATGCTGCAGCGCCTGAGTCTGAGGAAGACCGTGCGATTCCAATCTCGAGATTGTCATGACGAGACAGGATTAATTCCCGGCCCTCTTCTCATTACAATTTGCGGTGCTGGAAAGAATCTGTTTAATACCACAAAGTGCTCTTGTTGCAATATTCATCGCAGGCTTCGGAACAAGCAAGGAGAGCAAAAGGAAGACAAAATAGTGACAAATGTTGAAAGGAGTCAGTCAGTCCTTAAGACCGATATAACGATGTGAGGATATAAAGGGCCTGCTTCCATGTGGGACTTTCATGTAGAGCACGCAAATGACACAGTAACCTAATTAGTATGGCAAGAGACATGTCTTAGGTGGTAGATTGCAAATGTAAAGACCCTGACGAGGTGGAATGCTGGGGGATCCTCTGGGAATATCAGGTATTTTTGCTTATCTGAGGGAAATCCAAAATAATGTCATTGGTTTAACAAAGAGCAGGTTAAAGACCAGGATCTTGGTGTGTAGAGAAGGAACTTTTGGTTACAGGAGAGAAATACAGGTCCTCTGAATATTTCCAGCATGTCGTCTGTCTCAGCCCAGCTCAGTTGCTTGGTGTGGAAGCAATGATGAGAGTTTAAATTCATCCAGACAAGGACTTGGGGTGAAACTCGGAGGATAGAAGAGGAGGAAGATGAGAACCATGTGGATGGAAATTGAAGGAAAATCTTTGCACGGCATCCATTGAGGCAGCAGTGCTGCACGTGCACAACTCTGGTGGGAACTTCACGAGTCACTTAGGTACCACGTTCGGGAAGCAGCTCGTGCCAATCCTAAGTACAGGCTGAGACAGCAAAGCAAGTGAGGACAGCTTAGTCTAGGTGGAGGCTAATCCTTTTTCTCTTTCTGCTGACCTGCAGCTGAGTAATTGCCCATCAATATGGAGTTTGATTGAGTTGGCATGTTGAACCCCCTTTGTATGCTTTTTTGCTCCAAGAGATATTAAAGTCTAGATAAAATTGGAATAGCTGCCTGGTAATGAGATCACTGTGTGTAAATACCGAATTGCTCACAGGGCGTATAATGATTCCTCAGCCCGGGTACGCAGCGCATAACTATTAACAACGAAGCCCAGCCCGCCTTAGAGATAAGTTTCCAGTGCTTACACACATGAACCCCTTCAGCATAAAGTTCAAGTCACAGCATATGAATGAGTCGGAATGTGTTATTTACAGCTTGGGTTAGGAGGTGGGATGAGCTGGGGCTGGTTATTTACTTTTCATGGGGAGTTTTAAAGAATTCTGATTGACCGAAAAGACAAAGCAGCAAGAGAGGGAGGTGGCGAAGGACGAAAACCATATCAGCTCGCTGTGTGAAGTCAGCTTCCTCTCCACAGCCAGCCCCTTTGCACAGCATCAGGCGTGCTGTAGGGAATTAACAGTTAATAACAGTACTGCGTGAGACGGGTCTGTGGTGAAATGTGCTGCGAAGCCTGAGCCCCTCCTGCCTCCAAGCAGCAGAAATGCTCGGTGGTCCGTGCTCGTGCCTGGCCACGGGCTGGGGCAGAAGCTGCCTCTCCTGCGATGGGGTATGCACCGGGAGCTGGGGAACACCCCTGGCTGCTGTGCTCAGCTGGGAAGCAGGTTTGATTCCCTGACCAGCTACAGGTTTCTGAAGCGATTTTGTCTCTAGCTTACAAATGGGGAACTTGAAATCAAGAGAGAGAGAGACCAAGTCTGTGTGCATCCCTTTCCCTGAGTTCTCACCTCTGAGATAAAACCATCAAAACTGCCTCAGAGAGGAGGACAAGTGCATTAAAGATGATGAGGTGTTGAGGTGTGAGGATGCGGGGGGAATGGGTAAATACAGATGACAGATTCATTGCTTCTTATGTCTATATGGGCAGGATGGGGCTGAAAAAAGTAACAGGCAGCTCTGGACTTGTTACCATGGCTTAAATGCTCTGTCTCCATTGAAACGTCCTGAGTTACAGGTACCGTACAAGTAGCAGATAGTCCTGGTGCTGCTCATAATGACGGGAGAAAACACGCCCTATCAAAAAACATATGTCAACCGCATGCAGAAAAGGTGCAGGAGAGGATTTTTGTGTTGAGCTGCTTGCTTTGGTGACCTTATGTGGGTCCAGAAGTTGAAGCTGAAATCCACATATGCCTCTGGGCTTCAGAGTTTCTGGTTATCATTTCGCTGTGCCGAAAGGCAAATTTGGGATGTAATGTTTGCGCTCTGCTTCCCAGGCTCTGTAGGTTGTCCTCTGTGTGTTTTCCTTGGTGTCTAGGATTATTTTTTTTCTGATTTGATAAAACCAACTTAGTATAAAACCATTCCTGGAGAATGGATAAAGTATGCATCTAAGTTGTCTGACTTATGCAGGTCTTGTCATACCAGGGAAAGAGACAGCTGCCTAGAATATCAAACTAGCCGAGGTACTTGGATGTCTAAAGGCGGGGAAGGGAAAGACATCTGTCTGACTGTCTTGAGCTGCCAAACTCCTACACCCAGCCCTAGGGACTAAGATCCTGCTGTCACTGTCAATATAAAACTCCTTAGCCTGGCATTTAATGTGCCTTAACCTGGAAAGCTATATTTAAGCTAATAATCCACATTTTTTCGTGTGTGTGAACTAAGTGGATTTTAGGATCACTTGCCGCTGCCTGGCATTAGGGATGCAGGATGAATTTGTGTCAATAAACTCAAAGGGTTCATAGGACTCTGCTCCTCAAAGGGAGCTGCTGTCAGTCCACAGAAAGAAATACTAAAAAAAAAAAGAATTGTCGTGGCCTGTTCGGGTGGTGTGTCCCACTGCAGTGGTGACACAGGTGCAGCCACCCTGAACCGCATGAAGGGATGGACTGAAGAACATTAAGGGATGCTTTGTAACTTCAGAGAAATCAAAAAGGCCATGGCTTTTTCTTAGCAGAATCTTGAAGGGTTTTCTTCTCTTTTAATTTTGTTTTTATTCCTTTTTATGCTATCTCAGACCTTCTCAATGGACCCGCTTCAAAGTCTGAAAAATGAACTTGACCCCTTCTGGCAAAGGCTGGGCTGGGCCAACAACAAAGCTGCTTCTCTGCTTCAGCCTGCATGCCTAAAGCTCAGTTAAAATACAAGCCCACATCAGTGGGTTAATGGGTCATTAAAGCGTTCTGCTTTTCTCCTTCTGACTACTCTGGAAATCTTCGCAGGGTTAATTAGGCTACTGTAAGGATTAGGAAATGAGATTTTGTGTCATTCCCCTGGCAAAGTGGCACCCGGGGCCACCGCAGCACAGCCAGTACTGCCGAGCCACTGCACCCTCTACCTTTCCCTCAGCTGCCATCCTGCTCACCCATCTTGGAGTAGGGAAGAGCTGCCCTGGCTCCGAAGAGCTAACGCATCCCGTTATGCCTGTGCACCAGCGCTCAAGTCTTGGCTTTACAACGCAAGCAACTCAGCGTTGTGCACGCCGTTATCGGTTTCTCCTTCTTTCCTTCTTGTGGCTTTATATAAGCTTCATAGGCAATTTAGAAAAAATTAAGGTCGCTTACTTTGTTAATCCCTTCATGCCCTTCCCTTTTGTTCTCCCTTCTCTTCGGGAGAGCTTTGCATTGCCAAAGAACAGCTGCAGTGGTGCCTGCTTTGGTTTTGTTTGTATGTTTATTTGGCTGACGTTGTCCCAAAATTAATTTTAAGGGAGGTAAATGGTGTGAGGGGAGTTCACCGGGACTAAACCGTGGAGAGATGTCAGAGTCACGTATTTAGCTTCCCTTGCCCGGTGGAGGAAATCAGGTCTTAACACGCAAACAACTGCGTTTCAAGTAAATTAAAAGCCACTATCTGACCTATGCTCATTATAGAGCTAAAACATGGCCTATCGTCACCACAGCACTTTCTGAGAGTCTTCTCGGCAGCCACAGCGTTTTAATGTGTCTGCTTGGCTAGATAATTTATTATCCTCAGGGCTTCTCAAAAACAATCCATTTGGCTGAGACAGGGTCATGAGACCTAACACAGTCTGTGCTATTGCTCTCCTAGTTGGTCAATAACTTTTCAACGGTTGACCATCTAGCAGGTGGCAAAGAAAGGTCTCCTGACCCTGTGAACTAAAAATAGGTCAAGCTCTCCAGAAGGTAAATCTACAGGTTGAAAGACATTTAGAGGAAAAGCGCTTTTTAAATTGAGATATTCAGATATTATTCTGCACTTTGTAGCTTGTAGGGCTTGCTGCTTTGCTCTCTGCTCGCTTTATGGGATTGCCAGACAGATTATATGACAGAGAAATTGTAAAAAAGAAAAAAACCCAAGAACCAAATCATCATGGAAATAAGAATAAATAAAAATACTTGCAGATACTTCCAGGGAAGTCAGGCAGCATTTTCAAGGCTGTCCTGACTAAAATGAGATTTTAAAGTTGATATGACTGACGGTAGCTATATAAAAATAGTTGAGGAGAAATGTCACTTGTATTAGTCCAAGATGGAGGCAGGAGCTCTTTCCATTGGCGTTGCAATTGTAGGTGACAGGGAGAGAGCAAAAAATACTGACACACAGTATGAAAGTATTTTTTTAAAGTGGCAGATGAAAATGTCTACAGCTCGGACTTTAAATTTCCCAGAGAAGGGATGTCTCCCTTACCACAGTGGGGAATACTAGATGCCAGTGCTGATCCCTGCTATTAAAATTGCTCTGCCTTTTCTGATTTTGCTGTCTTCTTTTGCTGTTTGGTTTTTTTTTTCCTGGAAGCGAGGCAAAGTCCTTCTGCCCCAGATGTTTTTGTGTGGTTTGTGCTTGGGTAGAGATAGGGCTGTCTGTCACTGCTGCCATTTCCCTTTTCCCCCTCATTTCTTGTTGCTTTGGGAGGCATGAGATCTGGCCAGGAAAAGAAAAGTTTTACCTTATTGCTGAATAAGTCTGGCTAAAAGAGCATCACTTCACCTCCTGATGGAAAGGGAGCTTGTGCTGCGTACGCTACCCCTGTCTGGCCTGGTGGGAAGAGTAGGGGCTGTTTGGGGCTCATTGTTCTCCATTTGGGCAATATTCCCCCTTCACCAAATTCGCAGTGTGGCTAGCTTCTAATTAAGAAAAATTAAATGTTTTTTCCTATTAGCAGGACTGCTAGCGAGGGGCTGGGATCCTGCTACAAAAAATACATGCTTGGAGTTGTAAGAGTTGCCCATGCTATTTCCAGCAAGATCTTTCTTTCATTTAAGACTCTCAGAAACGCATTGTTTAGCTGGAATAGTGCTCAGACTGTCAGGACCCTTCCTGGCCGAAAACCCAATGAAACCTCTGCCACTAACAGCCTAAAATGCTTTTTTTTTTTTTTTTTTCCTCTCTGGTAAGCACGGCTGACCAGTTGTAAAGGCAACCCCCCAAGTATTCATTCACCTGCGGCATCAGTACAAAAGGAGTAGAAGCTCTTTTTCCCCATTCCCGAACAAAACCCCTTGCTGCCTCTGTGAGGGAGTAGAAGCCAGGGCAGGATTTGTCCCCCCGCAGCCGTGCAGGCAGCAGCAGAGACCCAGCCCCGCCGTGAACAGGATGGGACCCCAGTGAAACAGGCACCCATCTGAATTTCTTTCCTCTCCCCACGGGCTGCCGTCCGATGAACGCTGCACCGCGGGCAGCGGGCTGCACACGAGAATTTCTCTGGATTAATTTCAATTTTGATTTCCTGCCTTTGAAATGCCTTTTGCTGGAGATGAACTAGGTGGCAGTGCTCCCGTGCCTGCCCTGGGGATGAGCGGAGATGGCTGATGGTGTGCTCAGTGCGATTCCCTCCTCCCTCTCCCCCCAGCCCTGCTCCGTCTGCTTTGTATTAGGATCTGAATGTCCTCGTTTCCTCCTAGCAGAGTTGTGAGATGTGTTTTGGCAAATGCAAAAGCCAATAGTCATTGAGCCCCTGATAATCTCTGCTCTGCAGAAGTATGCTTTCACTCATCTGCTCCTCCATGAGGCAAGAAATAAAGCTATTATTTCTAGGCATAAATTAGCATCTATAACAGTGCTATACAAAAGATGCAATGTAAGGGGCACCGATTATAGCGTTGATAGGGCACTCAAGAACCCCCAAACCATCGCTGATTGGGTAACGAGCTGGACAAACCATTTATTTCAGTGCTTCAGGCGCCTCTTCCATCTTCGGTCACAGATTTCCAAACGTACGTGGTGACTGTTATTTGTACACTTCCCACTCGGTTCTTGTCCCATTTAGCTCCCCATCACCAGCATGTGAGAGCACATCGGACAGCACTTTTTTTTTTTTCCACAAAAAGGAGGCAGCCAGGGTAGGTAGCTACCAGACGCACCATTTCCTGCACCTGCACATGAATTGCTAGAGCCGGGCTGCAGCGCTTTGCAGCCTGCTCTGGCCACGCCAGCCCCACCTGGGGCTTCCCCGGCCCAGGGACCCATTTCAGCCCAGGGTCTTGCCCAGGAGAGACAGGCTGGAACCAGCGTGTGGACCCCTCCAGAGAGGGTTGAGACAAGGTGGCTTTTCCATCCTGAGGAGATGGGGTCTGGGGACGGGGGCAGCATGCAGAGGGACGCCTCTTTCTGGCAAAGAAAGCGCAAGGCTGGAGTACACCGAGGATGTTTCCAGGCATTTTTCTGTTGAAATGGCTTTCAGACAGCAAGCTGTCACTAAAACATCCCTAGCTGCGGCCACTCTCGAGCAAGCAAGGCTGTGGTGGGAGCTGGGACGTTTGGCTGGCGGCAGGCAGCAGGGCTCGGCTCGGCGTTGCTGGCAGATACACTCACACTTGGCTTGTCTTGGAAACGGGGCAGGAAAGGGCACGACTCCGTAAGAGACTAAGTGCGACTGACGTGTAATTAGGAACGTCTGAACACTAGACCCACGCAACACGAGTTGCCCCCTGAACACCAAATGCCAGCTTAGCTGTTCATTTGACCATCTTTAACTGAAAAACACCCTGAGAGTTACTAATGTTGAATAACATGAAGTTACTCATACTATTGGGTTTTTTCTTTTTTTGACATTTCTCTGCAAGACTGATTCCCTCCTATTGCACAGGGTTTGTGCCTCAGTTTCCCGAGTTTCAAAGGCTGCTGCAGATTGCCCAGGGACAGTAATCACAGGGGCAAGCCTTGCTGAAGGTGAGCACCTATGTGTGAGCTAAGACATGGAAAAGTCAGTCTTGCTCCACCGTGCAGGGCAGTGGCTTTCAAATACATATTGGTGAATGCGTGGAACACCATATAGTCCCTCTTCATTTGAGGGAGCAGTCACATGCTGGAGTCGGGGCATTTTAGGGAGAGAAGTATCTACTAATACGGTTATGTAGTATTAGGGCAAAGGAATACTAGACAAAGGGGTGTTATGACTGGCAGTTTTGAAGCCATGAGTATATAGAGAGCAATTGGTAGAAATGCATATGAAATACGACTTACAGGTGTTGTTCTGTCTGTGCTGCTCTGCACAGACCAGTACTCACCCCTGCTGTTACTGAGCTGGAAGCAGACGTGCGACAGCAGCGGGTTCCTCCAGTCTGCAGGAACGTCCAGTCCTGAGACACTCCACGAGTGCCTGAGTTTCTTCAGGCATCATCTGTGATACCCAGATGCACGTCTTCAAAAAGCAGGTAGGTTGTATGATTAATAGCTGTCATTCATGTCCTGGGAATGAATGTTTGTAAAGTAGTCTGCATACTCTGGGTAACGCTCAGAAGTTTAGTATGTTAAACCAAAGCTAAATGGAGGCATAGCCTGTACATCCCTATAGTAACTCACGGCATCGGTTTGTTTTTACAGCTAGTTGTCACAGTAAAAAGGAGGATTCATTATTCCAAAGTGTGCGTCTTCTGGCACGAAAAGGTAAGAAATAAAGAAGCATAGTCTTCCCCCACACCCCTATATAGTCAGAGCTTTATTTTAGGAATGAAGATCTGCAAGTGTGTGAATGAAGACGATCAAGGATACTTGCCCAGTATCGAAGAAGATCAAGGATACTTCAAATGGTTTCATTGGCCAAACACTAATCTTTTGTATCTGGAGCAGGAAGAACATCCCTGCACAGAGCAACTTAAGGAATAGTGAACTATATCAGTTCAACTGAGTGTCGTAAACAAGGTACTTCAATAGCGATGGCATATCATATGTTGCTAAAAGATTTTCCCTAACGTATACGCCTACTAAAGCTATAGGTACCTAATATTGCAACCATTGATACCAGACCACGTTTGGCATTCCTTGATGTGGCACATTCAATGTCATGGCTTTTGGGTGGAAAGGGCTCTTGCTATCGAACGAAAGGAAATCTCACAAGGGACAGTAACTGGCATATGTGCCATTTGCATTAAATTCAACTGACAGCAACTAGCGTAAGCAGCACAACATGTGGCAACCCCGTTTTACAGCAGGGAGAGGAGGCCAGCTATTCACACAGCTCTTCAATCAAAGCAGCGAGGACTTGACTCCTCAGCGTTAATGGTGCAGCCAGTATGTTTTTCTGCAATGAAAGGTCATTTTCCCTCTCAGGAGAAAAACATTAGAAGTGGGTTTTTTTTCCCCTTAAAGAAAATGAATGGGATGGGCATAACCTGTAAGGATGACATTATGCCTTGGACCACATACCTGCGGTAGGAAGCAGTCGCGATGGGGGATTGATTCAAATATGCTAGGTGCCTTTCTTCTGCAGAGTGGACGGGTGAGAAATGTGAGAGGACACTGGAGTAAAGAGGAGAGTAAAGCCTCCTTTCCTTACTGGCCACAGAAGGTAGTGTGAGGCAGCAATAAACTGCTATCCCTTACTACAAAGTTGAAGTCAAAGAGAAACTGCGCGAGGGCACATCTGAGGGCAAGGTTACTCCTTCATGCGGTATAAACACATCACACTTGGGTAGCTTAGATGCTGGAAACAGGCAAGCCGCAGCAATATGGAGCTCTGAGCTGACTAATTTACTCGCACAGTCCTGTGCTGGTGTAACTGGGGGGGCTTTCAGCTGAATCTTTTTTTGCAGGTATAAAATTACTTTTTCAGTTTTTTTGTACTTGACAGTTGAGGGCCTTGGAAACACATATGGCCAAGTCCTCAGAAACGGTCTCTAAACCTCGGGGAACAATTGGGGTTGTTCTCACAGCTGCGCGTGTTCTTTGGGGTGTAACATGTACATCTCATCCTATGAACTCATCAGTGAAAACTAATCCTAATGAAAGTAAACTCTACGGCCTATCGATTTGGATGAAGAATTACAGCTTGAACAAGCATCTGAATCTAAGGACGAGGCTATCGGTTCGTGTAAACCGGTACGGCTGCACTGATTTCAATCTGCATTCACCAGCTGGCACTCGCTGAGGGACTAGCCCTAGTTTTTTTGCAACGATGGGGCTATGAAACCTTTGGCATGTAAATTTGGGACATGTGACTTTAGAGTGGTTGAAGTCTTTGAAACTTCTGATCCTGAAGTTCATCACTGATCTCTAGTTTTGAAAGATCAGCCCTTCTGTTTTTTCAGTTCCTCTTAATTAAAGCTCCTTTCATGGTTGCTGTATATTCTAAACCAAAAAGATTTTCTGCTCTAAACTCTTCTGAACAGTTTTCAGTCTTTGAGTTGGCTCTTAATGTGCTAAAAACCACAGCTACCAACAAAGAACAACTTACACACATCCGAAGAAAGGTGCTAAATCAGAAGCAAGAGATTTGTGGTACAGCACATCAAACACCACGCGAGAGGTTTCCCACAGCGCGTGATGCTGCAGTTGCTCTGTGTAGGCAGAGCTCGTTTTCAATAACGAGCATGCGGAGTGCAGTGGGTTTTAAACGAATACCACCAACAAACCAGCAACGAGTCAATAATTAAAATCCCATGCATCAGTTCCCAGTTGGAAGGAAAATGAGACGACATTGTTGCCCCATTTAATATAGTTCTGGAAGGCAGTCGATACTTACAGTGATGAGGGCGTTATTAAAAATGGGGAGAGAACAGAGGGTGGACTCAGGTTCCCAGCGGTGGTAGGACTGGACCAATACTTCTCAGTCAGCTGTAAGCTGGCAATAGCGCAGGTATAACAGTCTGTAAAAGACTTAACTGCAGAAAGCAGCTATGAGGGCTGGTACGACGTCGCTTTTGGTAGAGGACCAAAGAGGCCAGAAATGAACCTCTTGAGGGTCATTGGTGGCCCTCTGGTGCCTCCTCCTCTTGCAGAGCTGTACGCCTTTTGCAGAGCAGAAGGCAGCAGTGCAGCCTTGGCGTGCCTGGCATTAGTTTTTTACTATGATGTATTTACACAGAAACGAGAACAAGCCACGGCAGGGTGGGTGTGTGCATATGTGTGTGCGTATGTAGCTGCATTAGGTCTCATGCTTTACCCCTTCACCTTCAGCTTCCAAGGAGGCAGTGTGTGTGCTGTGTGGACCCTGCTGGCCGGTGGAAAGCTTCTGGCAGCTTCTAAACCTGTGCGCGCTCTCAACTTCTGAATTCTGTTTGACACAAGTCTCTGGCAGAATTGATGGAGTGCATTAAGCTGTTTCCAGGATGTCAGAGGGGTCTTTGATGGAGCTGATCTTCCCAATTCTCCAGTGACAACATGAATGACAGATGATACTCAGCGGAGCCCCTTCTTCATCTGCAGCCGCAGCGACCTCCAGTGCTGTCACGCTGTGCAGAGCCACAAGGCACGGCGGAGGCAGCGGTGCTCCAAGCGTGGCCCCCGGCCCCCAGCAGTCCTGCGCAGTCAGGCAGGCATGAGGTGGGCTGTGATGGGACAAGGGGCAGAGCGCGAGCTGCCCTGCGCCTTCGGTCACTTTGCAGATCTGTTAAGCTGTCACAGAAAAACAGCGGTGTGTAACCTCAAGGCTGCAGCAGCGCTCTGGGAGCTGCTCAGAGTGACTGAGTTTTATAAACAACGCTCCACAAATACACCGCGGCTCACGCTTGACATCTATTCGGTTTGGCCTTAAGTATTGGTTAAAATCATACAGACATTTATTAAATGTTGTTTGCAAGTTTCACGTCCCTTTTTTTTTTTTTCCCCGAGAGCTGCCGTGCCTGAGCGGCTGCTTTTCAGACTTTGCAGGCTGAGCCACTCCTGTTTCAGATGTGGTGCTAAAAGCAGAGCAAGCTGGCTGGCAGGCAGGTTAAAAGACACTAGAGGAGAAAAAAGCAGCAAGGTCAAAAGAGCAATTTGCTGCAGAGTTGTCACCTGTAGTGCTTCTAGATCCAAACGCCCGCTTACAGACACGGTGTACCAAGGCTCTGTCTACGTGGAGGCTACCACAGCTTCTGGCTGCTGCTCCTTCTGGTTACAGCTCCCGCAGCCTCTGTGGGCACTGGCGTTTGCTCCGCAGACAGAGAGGAGAGCAGGCTGCCCTGCCCTTACACACCGGTTCTGCAGTCAGGGGCTGCATAAGTACAGTAATGCGGTGCCCCACAATGCAGAGGAATGGCGTTTCATGGAATGCAAAACGAGCATCAGCAGAAGGATCCTCTCGGGTTTATTTTCCCGTCTATCAGCATAAGCCTGCGATATGAGTGTGCTGGCAACAGCGTATTCGAACCCTGGTGCGAGCACTCAGCAGAACCGCTCCAGTGCTGGATGAGACCCAGTTACTCCAGTCCATGCCTGTGCTCCGGCACAGCCCCTTGTGAAGTTCTGGGTGAGGCAGCTTGTTCCTCTCCTGTGTTGCCAAGGTAGTTCTTTGTGCTCCCCTAAATGAAACCCCGTTCGATATGGGTAGCACAGAACCAGAGCTGGGGTGCAAACAGGGCACCGGGAGACCTATAGCCGCATCTCCTCCACATCCTGGCATATTCCCGATTCCCCTTCTGGACCTGGCATCAACTCCTAGGTTTCCTGCCAGGAGCCCTCTTTGCAAAGCCCAGACCCCAGAGTTTACAAACATTTTGCAGTCATTTAGTACTGGCCAAGCCATCGTAAGAGAGCAATCATGAACTCTGCCTAAAGCTACTGAAGAGCTTGTGCTCATGGTGTTGCTGAGCAGATGATGTCAGGAGCACCAGGCTGATGTTGACATATCAGACCCAACCCTGTTGTGTCACTTCTGTGATTGCAGCCTGGACGGTCACATCCAGCTGAGCGAAGGAACATCTCTGGTTCCCCAGCCTGTAACCCCCGAAACCCTCGGCAATCTGAACATGTTTTCCCTAACACAAGTGTTATGACGCAAACAAGTGTTATGTCTCCCATTGTACAAGACCAAACTGAAGCGGATACATGCTGAAAGTCCTGGTCTTATGAAAATGGTTGCAATTTTAGCTTTTGTTCTAATTCTCAGTCCATGATAAGACAGGATAAAATGCAGTCTAACCTAATCTATAGTTTTGTAGATTTTTAAAATGCATTTTTTCCCTCCTACAGTTAATATTTCAATTGGAATTAAACTTCATATTAACACGAGAGTATCTGAAAGAATGACCCATCCTTCTTTGCTCGCTCTGCCGGCTCAACCGCTCAGTGCATTGCCAGCGGTCCTGCATCATGAATTTTGAAGAGGATGAAAATGGAAGTGCGGTGGCATGCCCAACACTGAAAATCAAAATTGAAATCATTAAATAATTCCATTGTGTTCAGTGGCTTGTTGAGTATAGGCAGACTGGCATGGAGATAGAGGGCTATAATTTTTGCTCTTAATGTTTAATAAATATTATCTTCCTTAACGAATGATAGAGGATAATTTCAGTAATACAACCGATGTAATTGTGACGGCAAGGGAACACTGTTTGTCATCGCCACTGGCTATTCCTTCTCCTTTAAAAACTGTGGGATCTTTCTAGCACCCGCTTCCTGATATTATACCCTTGATTTTTTTTCTCCTATCAATCATCTTATCAGTCCTTCGTTCCATGTAAGTCATCTTTAGCCTTCAATTTGGGGTGGTGTCATGTTTCTTATTTGTGTGTGCGTGTGTGCATACACAGGTAAGACTGAAAATATTATCTTTTCATGCTCTCTGTTGCTTTTATTCCCAGCTTGACTATTTGGGTGCTGGAAATTTCTGTGCACTGTCAGGTCCCCCGAGCCCAGCTGCAGCCGAACCCCATTAATAACAGTCGGAGCTGCGGTGCACAGCACTTCCCCGGAGAGACAGGGTGCCCTAAGTAAGAGCTGCTCAATTTTTAGTGCTCCATCAGACTATGTTTTCTTAAAAACCTTCCTTTTTTTCCACCCTTTGCCTTTCAGCAATGTCTGCTTCATTCTGCTCCCGTATTTTCCCCTGCTGGATTTTAATGTGAGAATAATAGTACTGCAAGCAAGGAGCAACAGGAGAAATGCCTTTCGCAGCCAGACCTGCTCATCTGCTTTGGCAGAGCCGTCTGCCTTCAAATTCCCGATTATTTCCCTCCACTAGTCAATACATGGACAAAATTGCCTCACCTCTACCTGTTCCTTCTACTCAAAGGTGAGACAGCGCTCTCGGTCAGACCCAAAACGTATTTGATTTCGGTTTTACTGTGGGAATATTCCAGGAAATTTAAGAAAACAGATTTACCCCAACAGTCTTGGGCATCGTGGTCTGTGCCTTTGTTTGTCACCACGGTGTTATACGCTGGTGCCTGGGTCATGGTTAGGTGGTTAGATGCCTTCACCACGCGGCTACGCTCTCTGGAGACTTCCCTGCAAAGGGAAAGGTCTGATGCACAAAATGTGGAGGAGGCTGATGGAAACGGAGACTGAATGCAATAACGGGAATATCATAAAGTTACATTTAAGGACACCCGGATTCAGGTTTCTCCGCAGAAATTTCCAGTTATTGCCAGATTTCTGTTTTCAACCTTTAGCATTGGGGACACATTAGTAAAAAAAAAATCATGTATGTATTTTCCTTGAATAAGCTTTGCTCAAATGTGAAAGCCAGAAATATCATACCTAGGGACTGAGTAGTCCCAGAAAAATCCATAATCTGAAACTTTGGGAGTGCTGAACACAGAGGCAGGACTGTGGACGTGACAGCAGGTACTCAAACGGGAAAAGGACTTCTCTTTAGGTGGCTAGCTTGGGTCTATCGCTGAGACTATCTCACTCCCTCAAGAAGTGTTTACCCATTTGGTGTAACTGTGACTGTTGTATGAAAAATGTGTCAAGAATAGTCTGCAAAGATGTCATTCTTTCAGTAAAATGGAGCTTTAGGGAACTTGATTAATGATTAATACAGCTCATTAAATAAAAGGTCCAGCTGAGCCAGATGATTGGTGCAAAATCCTTAATAGCAAGCAAATCTTCCAAAAAATTGATTTCTAAGAAGCTAGGAGCTCGACAAAGGAGTAAAAGGTCTAAAAATTAATTTTCATCCTTAAGATTAAGTATATTTGGCCAAGAAGCCTTCAAGACTTGGACCGTTGAGAAGACACAGCTGAACACTTGCAGGAGAAGTGACAGTGTCATTGTAAAGTATTTGATATTTTTTGAACTACATTTTCAGAACCAAAAATGAAGCTTTTTTTGCGGGGCGGGGCTCCCTAATTAATCAGAAAGCCCCACTTTTACAGGTTAGCTGCTGTGAGGGCTTTTTGTGTTGAGGTGATGGAAGAGTAAAATTTAAGGTAAAATTTCCCTTAAGACTCTTCCTCTGCTGGTAGCCTCCTTTTTTCTGGCCCTTTCCTCTGGCATCCCGCTGCCTTTTCCTCACTATTCTCGTTCTCTCTGTGATCTCCCCTTCTGCCTCTGATTTTGTGCAAGTTACCTGAAAGTGCATATTTCCTGAAAGCCCGTGTTCAAATACCCTTTTAAAGAGATATTGCTGAGTTCTGGGTTAGACTCGAACATACAGTAGTTCAAACAGCCAAATAGCTCTGTGTTTTGGAAGGGAAGACAGTTTTTTCCTCTCCACTAGTGATATTACATGAAAATTTTTCTTTTTTCTTTTATTTATTTTTTTCTCTACATTAGCTTGACTACTTAGGGATTTGCTCAGGGCTTCATTGTTTATGGTGTGGAGGTAAAGCTTGGTTTTAGAAGTATCAGGGGCACCCGAGGAAATGTGAAGATGGAAAAGAAACGCTATGAAATGTATGAAGAAAAATTAGGAACATCTCTTTGCAAGACCTTTTAAATGCCTGAGCAAATGCACACAGCTGTTAAATCTCAGCTTTCAAATCTAGAACTATAATGGGGACCGGGGTTGAAGGAGATAAAAGCAGAAATAAGATGAAAGGAAAAAAGTTATTAATGGTAACAAAAAAAAAGAAAACCACACGCTTTAAAAATGGAAACTGGATCAATAAACTAAATATCCTGGGAAAAAGGAAATGAATTTTCAAAAGGTCCAGGTTGTTTACCTAATGTCAGGGGCTAGAACGCATTTCTGCTTGTTGGAATTGCTGTAGTGAAAGCCCGTAGCAGTAGAATGCTTTGTCTTTCCTTCCCACATTTAGCGTGTTTAGTGGATTATGCATAATTTCAGCATTTGCTGAGTACTGATAGGTAAATTCCTGTTCAGTCGGTATTTATTTTTGCTGGAGGCCAGGATGATTTAGCTGGTGAGTCTTACTCAGGGCTTATGCATACACTGAGTTCACTCAGGAAAAGGGACCTCTGCGTGCCAGATCACTGTAACAGGGACAGGGGTGGACAGGCGGGCTCTGTGCTGGCTTTGGTGCTGGTTTCTCCCGTGGTTTTAGTCAAGCCGCTTCCATTAAGGCTGGGTGTCTGATACGAATGGTGATACTTAACTCAAAAGCCCAAACATTTTACGTAGGGATCCAGCTGGGATGCTAGAGAGCAAAGTGTTTCATTCACAGAGACAGAAACAGAGGTTATCCTTTACAGCTGCAGCAATTACAGCTCGGCTGACGTGGGGCAGCGGCTGACGTGCCCCATGGAAAACGGGTATCAGCGCTGATGTCCTTACTATGTGTTAGTGCGCAGTACAACATCCTGCTCCGCCCCAGAGGCAGCGGTGATGAGGACCCACGAGCCGGGGAGCAGCAAACACGGGGGTCCCTGGAGAAACCCCAGGTTCTGCTGTTCAGGCGCAGCATTTGGAAACAACTTGGCCTGATTCTCCTGTATCTTTGTGCCCTTACCCATGAAAAAAGGAGAATAATCTCTGTAGCGTGTGAAGTGCTTTGAAGTCTTTTCTGAGCTAGAGGGTCAGAGTGTTTAGTACCTTTTCCTGTGATGGGTCTCTGATACTTAAACATGCAGCAGTGAGTCAGAAGAATCAATTTGTGGCTCTATGAGGGCCGTAACTCATCCTGCCTGATTGAAATGATCAAGGATGCAGAGGCGGCTCTCTGCTTCTGAGTAAACACTCCTTTTATGTTCCTTTAGCACAAATACCTGACACGAAGCGGAGATGCATAAAAGGAAGTCAGGCTGCAGGCTTTTTCCTGAAGTAGGTGTTTTGTGATGGATTAATGGCAAATCATGATACATTATTTATCAGATAATAAGTGTGATAATTGTTCTTATTTATCATGGGTCCAGCTCAGCTCATTCTCCTGTCATTCTTTCACTCAAGCTGCCCCTGAGGATTCCCCAGATAAAAAACAGTCCAGAGGTCATTCCAACAATTTTTACTCATAATGGCATGCTGATTACCTCCTAATTGAGAAGTGTAAACTACAGACACAGTAAGTCATGCAAGTGACCCCATCCTCACAGCACAACGCAGAGAGTCCCAGCCTGTCTCACAGCCAGCCGCAGAGAACAGCATCCTCTTCCTGTAACACTCAAACCTCCAGAAGGAATTAGGGAGAAAGTTCTGGGATCATTGTGGGGGAAAAAGCAAACGCTTTCCGCACAGTTAGACCCTGAGGTTGGTGTGTAGTTTAACGTTTCGGAAGCATTGCAGAGGTGATGTGGGCTCAGCTCTGGGGTGTGTGCTAGCACAGCCTTTTGGATATCCATCAAAAATCTATCTTCTCTTGTTCAGAAGGTGGGAAGACAGTGCTTCCATTTTTGCTGCCCCTGTATTTATTCTTCTTGTTGTACGGTGTTGCAAAAAGAGCCCATGTGCAGAATAAGCTCAAAGGTGTAGAAGGAAAAAATTGGTATCTATGTGAAATATCTTCAAAAATTAATTTGCCCAAAAGCACAGACATTACGACGCAGGAAACTCACAGGTTTTATTCTCTTATATCTCTAAGGCACGCTGGCAATATCAGGTTGATACAAAACTCTAAAATACTGTGGACGAACAAATGCAGTATGAACATTACTTGGCTCCACAATTTCTCCTTAAAGCCCATATTATCTGTGCAGCATCATTTTCTACTAAATCGTGGTTTCCCCCAAATTCTTGTCATGCATTCTACTTCTCACATTTCCCTCTGGTTGTCAGTCCCACAATTTTTTCCTTGGGATTCTTCTGACTAAAGTCTGAAAACATCAAGATTTAATGTCGCAGCTGCATCACCTTTGGCTTATCACTCGCATTGTTTCCTCTCCCAACCTCCCAAATATAGTTCGTGTAAAAAGGAGTATAAAATACTTGTCTCAGTCTATAGTTTCTAAAACACAAGAAGAACTTCAAGTTACCCCGAGTAGGGAGAGCAGATGATTTAATGCATGAAGCAATGACTCCCGATTGTATTTCGTGTGCTGCTTTAGTGTGAGATTAATTGTGCCCTAGAAGTGCCACTTTAATTTTCATGGATTATTAAAGGAGCCTTGACAACCAAGACAGATACAGATGTTTAAATCTGATCAGATGAATCCCAGTTGCTACTCCAGAGCAAGCACATCCCATAAGGAAATGAGAATGAAATTTAGTCCACTATAAAATTCATACTTTCCTATTAAAAAAAAAAAAAAATTGAATACAAGGAACTCTTATATTCAGATGTTCAAGGTAAGCTACATTTCTGCATTAGTAATGAAATTTAGTCCCTTCAAACACACAGTTTTACTTTTTTTTCTTGATATAGATGATAAGTTAAAAAAAAACCAATACAAAAACCTGCTTACTGAAAGGGAAAAAAAAAACCCTGAAGAGTAACAGCTGGGTAACAGCTTCCAGGTGTGTCACAGCTATAAATGTTCCAGTCAAGCTTAGCAACCATTTGCTCCTGAGAAGCAGTTCCTGGCCTTGGGTGCTCCTAGTGCATGGCAAAGAGGAGATAAAACAGGTAAGCCTAAAAGTAGAGATTCTCAGAATGATTAAAAAAAAAAAACCCAACAACTTTGGATTAATTTTAATGTGAAATACAGTCATGTTTGAAATATGCCTGTTATAGATTGCTGCCTTTTAGCTTTGTCTTGTAGCTTCCAGGGAATTCATTCCACAATAGTTTCCTTGAGGTGCATTACTTTAAATCCTTGCTCTACCCTCAGATTCCTGGGAGTCCAGTAGGATAGTTTTTGATAGGAGCACACAAACTTGCACCGCTTTGCATTTGCATATCAGAAGAAGGATGGATGGCATAAACTGAGCCTAAGGTTTTCTCCATTGAGCCAGCAAGTTACGGAAGGTTTTATTGGTAGGTAGGCTGTGAAGCAGAAGAGAGGACTTGTAACAAAGGGAGTACAAATTCATGTCTCTTCTGAGCATCTTTCCAGCCTGACTAGTAAGGAAAAGAGATTCTGCAGGTTATTTGAGCTAATGTCTAATTTGTTTTAGTAATGAAGCTCGTCTTCACAATTCTGAGAATATGTGGCTCTGTCTTGTTGACTCTTAGTTTAGGTTAAGGTTAGTGAGTATAACACATGTGTTATGTGCTTTTTTCCTGATCAGTGGCAGTAAAATTACTGAAGAATCTTGTGGGCTTACTTCAGCAGAAACCAGGCTGCAAGATAAATCCTTTTTACTTCAGGAAAGCAAAGTATCTATTTACATTGTCCACCTTAACAACGCGCAGTTGAAGCAGATATCTAGAAACTTCATGCTTGGGGGAGCTCTGATGAATTGCAGCCACTGGTGTGTTGTTTAAAACTTAATCTATTTCACATTTCAGTATATTTTAAGTGTTTCTTAAGCATGCTGATCAATATATATGAAAGTTTCAT
Organism: Bucorvus abyssinicus; assembly: GCA_009769605.1. Taxonomy (NCBI): domain Eukaryota; kingdom Metazoa; phylum Chordata; class Aves; order Bucerotiformes; family Bucorvidae; genus Bucorvus; species Bucorvus abyssinicus. The sequence continues at coordinate 11,003,179 of CM020046.1, read as the reverse complement.
TTGCTGTACACAGGACTATATTTCAAATGGGCACTTGTTATCTGTGTGTGTTATCACTTTAATGTTTTTATATTGATACAACTCGTTTACCCTTGCTCTTCAAAAAAGAAAGGTCTGGGACATCACCCTGTGAGAAGCCCCAGGCCTATGGGCAGAGCTCTGTAAATTGTTATGGCTCTGTCACCATCAGTGTGTGGATGTTAATGCCTCCCGCAGCTGAAGGCTATCTCCCTGCTGTGAGATACACCAAAAGCTTTCCTTCAGTGGCTTAGCCTCTGCAACAAATGTAATCGCAGCCTTAAGGACCTCATCCAGCTGACCTAAATCCAGTCATCCCCTGCCTGAGTGTGGGTGACCCATCAGCCCCTTATGGTGAAGGTGTGTTAGTGGTTTGTATCGGAAAGCAGAGGATCATATCTGCTTGTTGCTGGGTTCAGTGGCAGCAGCCGATAGCATGAATCCAGGGCATGACTTGGAACTGTGCTTCAGAAGCTCTTGTAAGGTACCTTTGCCAGCCGGTCTGTGTTTTCCTTGGTAGGTGTTACTGTAGCGGTATTGGCCAGTGTGATCAAAATTTTAATGCCATTTTTAAAAAGAATGTGACTCAGTGGAGAATCATGCAGATGTGGAAAATGCGCCTAATAATTTGTTAAGGTGTAAATGTTGCCTTGTATTCTCTGCTGAGCAGCTGCCTGTAGTAGCAGTTGTTGGATCCCTTGAGGTTTCAGAAAAACCTGGATTATTACTGGGTAATGCCTTATATCGCTGAACTGATCCAAGTTCAAAGGCATGCCCTCCTATTTGTGTCTCTTGAAAAGCTAATGGTATCTCTCTGTGAAAGAACTATGTGAACTGAGCAAGAGCGATGTATTAATGCAAGCTGGAAATAAAAGGAACAATGCCCTTTCAAAGGCAGATGTGTTGCTAATGCATTTATTACCCTGCCTCACTCACTTCTGGTAGCTCATCTCGAGTCTCACAGAGAAAGAAAGAGCACGAATGTTATGTGTTACAGACCACGGGCAGTTGTAGGCACTCAGAACCTCTGAGGTTTTTTTTTTTTGTCTTGCAAGCATTAAAGGTGACCTTCAAACCTGGGTCTAGCAGTGAAATAACTTCCAAGCTGTTTGGATTTAAAATTGTCTCTTGGACTGATTTTCCCTTTCTGTTGTTTGTCTTTGGGGGAATGGGGTGAAGGAATTTGTGCCTGTGCAGAAAAGCCTCCAGATCAGGTGTCCAGTGAAAAGGTTTGGATTCTGCTGTATCTGGATGGTCACAGAGAAGGTGGCAAGAGTGAGCTGGAAAAAGGACTGGAAACAAGCTGGTGCAGATATAGGCACAGCTGTATGGAGAGTATATGGGGATGCACAGTAATGCTGCTGAGAATCAGCTTCTATACTCAGACCTCTGTTTGTAGAGGCACATTTTGCTCTAATCTTAAGGGTCAACCTCAGATGCCAGTTACTTGGGCTTTGCATGGTTTCAGAAATGTACTCGGAGTACAGTTTAACGTATTTACGGTAGACCATTCACACTGGAGTAGCATAAAGATGTGATGTGAATGCCAGTTACCACACTGTTTATCTTGATATGCCTTGAGTCTTTTAGAAAACCCCGGGGCTGGTGAGCATCAAGCACTTGGCATTGTGAGCTCTTGTTTTGGATGGCTGAGAGATTTTTGAGGATCAGGAGGAATTTCTAAACAAAGTTTGGTTTTGATCACATGCAGTTCTGGGTCTTCAGAGCATCCTTTTAAGCTACTCTCGCTCTTCTTTTCAAACCCTGTGTGAAGTTCCCAGAGAGGCCCCCACCAAAGGGTGGTTGGGATTTCAAGCCAACCTGTTTCATCCTGATGCTAATGAGTCTCTCCTTCTCCTGGTGAGTTAGGCAGAGACACATCTTTGTGAAAAAATGAGTGTTGTTCCATAATTAGACTCGCAAATAGAAGTGAGGACCTCTAAGGCACAATTTTTATTTTACATCCAAGTATCTGTGGTTCAACTATTCTTTGGTGTCTCTTTGCATAATACTGTGGGGGCTGGATTGTTCTTCAGCCGTTCTCCTGGGTAGGATCACTGCAAGACACTGGTTCCTATACGGGAGTGGTGGTTGCTTTGCACCCATCAGATGGAGACGGTTGTCTCTTCCCTAGTACAGCTTGCACTTTTTTTCCTGTTGGCTGAGAAAGCAGGTCATGGGGGACGGCTCTTCTCCATGCACTGGTAGGCAGTGCTGCTGGCCTGTGCAGAGGCGTGCAGGAGCAGCGGCATGGCCACCATGCTACTTAACCTGTACCTTCCTCAGCGTGCCTGAGTTGGGACAAAAAGCCTCACAGAAGTCATGTGCTAAAAGATAGCAATGTAGTCAGCTGAATGAATGAAGAACTCGTTGTGAGGCAGGTACTCATGCAGTTACCACAAGGGCTCCACTTTGAATTCCTGTTGGTGTGCTTCAAAAGTGCAGTATGGTACCTCAGAGATACCTGTGCTTACAAGCAACATCTTTGTACCCGAGAGCAATTCTTAACAAGTGGGGTAAATCCTGACTCATTTACTGCATCACTTGGCTCTCTGTGCGGTACCACAGGCTCCTGCTGTCCTGGGTGGGTACTGGTGGCCACACTTGTCACAGAACCCACTTCTCATAGTAGCAAGAGGCCAATGCCATTGAAGTCAGTGTGAAGGGATTGGACTAGACTTGCTTTGATCAACTTCTGCTGCTGAATTCTGTGGTTCCAGCATTACATTCCTGACTGGCACTCGCTTTAAGGTGGTGTTACATCATGTTTGACATTGTTGTAGGTGTATCAGACAAATTGCTAAGAACAGGAAGCTTCTCATATTGGTTTTAATAGTGCAGCAAGTCAGAAGAGAATGTAAATTTACTGTATTTAATGAGAAGTCTGGCAGTGAGGGACAACCTTTGAAGATTTCCTCTTGAGCTGGTAAGTTGGGACTGTAGTTAGGCACATGTTGATGGAGATGCCGATAGCAAACAGCAGGGGAAAGGTGCCCTGATTTGTTAGCAGAGAGATACTGCCAAGTAAAGAAAAGCTAAAACAAACTTCCTACCAGCATTTTCTGCCAGTCTTGGTGAGGAAGGTTTTCTTTCTTTTTAAACATAACATCACATGCATACAGCCCAAATAATGAAGATGACAAGCAGTCTTCAGCTGTACAGGGGGAAAATTATTTCACGCTGAGTTGTATGCAAGTCGATTTGTGCTTTGTGCTGGCACACTCTACCAACCTAATTATTAAAGTAGTAAAACATACATCCAGATGAAGTTCATATCCCTACAGCCACCCTCAAGCTCTTACTGCTTTGTTGTAAGGACCAACTGCTGTACTTGTGGTTTTTTTGGGTAGAACAGCTGTGCTTGGCTGAAAGACTACAGATTTCTTGGTGGAATTTGCAGGAGTCAGTATATGTCTCTGGGTATAACCTGCTTGTAGGAACAGGTTCCTGCGTTTATCCCAGAATGACATGGCTTCAACATATGATCTCTTTTTCAAAGTGTTTATTTTGAAAATAAGCCCTGCATATCCAGTGAGAGATGCAGTGGAGTAGGAAGGGTGGAAAGCTGACTGATTCTTTTTGGATGAGCTTAGTAATGACTAATAGTACAGCTAAGTGGTCAAATTACCGTCAAGTGCCAGACAGCTTTAAGTTTTGGTAGTGGTGTGAAGTTTCTCTAGATTCTCCACTGTTTCTTTTGAGATGCTTGCTTGCCATCTCAGGAAGTTGGTGTGTGTGGCAGAAAAGCCTCAAAATTGCTGAAAGTCAGTGTCATGTGTTACTGTGTCTTTCAGCACAAACCTCCAGCAATTCCTAGCATAAAGGCAAGGGAACCAGGGCAAAAAAGTGTGCCTGCCTCTCATGGACGGTACACTGATCTGCAGTGAGAAAATACAAGAAACACTAAGATTTTTGTGCAAAATATATACCAAAAAAGACAAGAATTAAAGTCTTGGGGCATGTATGTGTTAAATATCCAAATTCAGGCATGGCTGTCTTAGAGTACCAAAGTTTCATTATTGCTTTTGTAGCTGATGGGGCTTGTTTCTCTGCTTTTCTGTACTTGTCGGTTTTTAAAACTTCTAACAGTTTGGTCCATTGTCCTTAGAGCTGTAATTGCCTACACTAGAGGAAACTTTCTTAATCTTTTCCTGCAAAACCAGAAGTGACTAGCCTACCTGAGTTAACACTGAGGGCTTACATCTCCATAGCGTGTCCTTTCTTCCAGAGGATGCTCGTCACTTGGATTGGATTATGGCTATCTGTTGGCTGTAATGGGAACCAATGGCACAGAGCAGCTGGTCAGCCATGCTCATGGGCAGGCCAAGTGCAAGCTCTGGCACCTGGGCTGGTGTAAAACCAAGCATAAATACTGGGCGATGGGTGGGCTGTAAGCAGCCCTGTGGAGGACTCGGGGGTGTTAGTGGATGAAAAACTGAATATGACCCAGCAGTGTGTGCTTGCAGCCCAGAAAGCCAACGGCATCCTGGGCTGCATCACGAGAAGTGTGGCCAGCAGCTTGAGGGAGGTGATTCTCCCCTTCTACTCTGCTTTTGTGAGACCCCACCTAGAGCACTGTGTTCAGCTCTGGGCCCCCCCCCCAGTGTAAGAAGGACATGACCTGTTGGAGCACATCCAGAGGAGGCTGCAAAGGTGATCAGAGAGCTGGAGCACTTTCTCTGAGGACAGGCTGAGAGAGTTGGGGTTGTTCAGCCTGGAGAAGAGAAGGCTCTGGGGAGACCTTACAGCAGCCTTCCAGTGCTTAAAGGGGGCCTACAGGAAAGCTGGAGGGGGACTTTTTACAAGAGCATGTAGTGACAGGACAAGGGGTGATCGCTTTAAACTGAAAAAGGGTGGATGTAGATTACATATTAGGAAGAAACTCTTCACTGTGAGAGCGGTAAGGCCCTGGAACGGGTTGCCCAGGGAAGCTGTGGATGCCCCCTCCCTGGAGGTGTTCAAGGCCAGGTTGGACGGGGCTTTGAGCATGTACCTAGTCCAGTGGAAGGTGTCCCTGTCCATGGCGGGGGGCTTGGAACTAGGCAATTTTTAATGTCCCTTCCAACCCAAATCATTCTGTGATTCTATGATTTCTAGTCAGAACTCAATTCTGTATCTTCCAGTTCAGACTGAAAAAGATTCCTACTGTACCCAAAGCAGGATGAAGTCCGGGGAAAAAAACCCCCTTGTGTTGAGATCACGGAAGGAATATGTAGGTAGGTAGCATGCAATTGCCTAGCTGGTATGGGGCTGAGTCTTGGCTCTGTAAGTACCAGCATCACATTGACAGCATAGGCTGTTGCTGTGAGGAGTGTTTGTGTACGTGATCCCCATATAAGCTAAGTCTCTTTTGTGCTGTGATCTTTCCACCCCCCCCATCTTCCCATACATAAACTGCCTTGGGCTTTGACACTAGCAGCAGCACAAGTTAATCAAATTCCAAAAAGTTTCCCCTTCTGTGTGATGTTTAACTTCAGAGCAAGATTTGTGATATGAGAGGCTTGTATGGCATATGCACAGTTTCAGGGAAAGAACGGGCAAAATCAGGACGTACTGATAAGTGACCCAGCTAACCTCTCTCCCTGTACACAACGCTCACTTTTTTCTTCTATAAAGTCTCTTTCAAAGTAATCTCAGACTTTCATCAAAGATATTTCCAGTGCACTCCCAGTGGGTTTACATAAATCTCACTGTTGCTTTTTTTTCTTTCACAACCCCCTCAAGTCCTTGTGTTTCCATTTCTTTCAATCTTTTATCCTCAGGTTGGGACCAGTGGCAATATGGATTACCTATCAGCACCTCCAAATATTCCACAAAGTCCTCACCTGTTCTCACCCTGCAGTGCTTGCAGTCACAGACATGATGAAAGAAATTTGAAAGGCACAGCTAGGCAATCCTGAACCAGGCTCAGCGCATTCCCCTTTCTTACAGCTTATTGCTTTCTGGATGTTTCTTTTGACCAGTCATCAATCATTGTGGTGGTAACTCTGAAGTGATTCCTGAAATATCTGTTCCTCTGATAAAAGTGAACAATAGCACATACAGTGTGAGAAAAGAAAGTCACTTTGGGCTTCAAGTTAAACAAATGCTTTGTTCTGACTCTGGTTTTCATTTTTTTTTTTAAGTAGAAGATTTTCCTCAGCAGGACCTCCCTAGTTAGCCTAAGAGAGACCTCTGTGTGCATAAGTGGCAATCAGAAGCAGCAGAGACACAGGACTGCAGACAAATGGAGGCACATACAGTCTCTGACAGAAGAGCTCCAGGGAATCGGAGAGGAGAGATAAGCAGGACACCAGCTTAGAGTTCCCTTTCAGTCTCCAAATCTCACCATTCTGAGAAGTTTTTTAAAGAACGCCCAACTTTGAAAGCCTAGCGAGCTCAGCAGCAAGGGCAGCTCAGTGCCTGGCTGATGAAACAGGCCCTCAAACCCTGTGCGTAATCTTTAGAAAGTCAAAGCAGCAGAAGGAACTTGGGGCAGCCAGGCTGTGCTGTCTGGGAGCTCAGGCGCCCGGCGTGAGAGCGTGCCGGTGCCTCTGCGCTCCTGCCTGCCCTCGTGTCGAGGGATGCTGGGGTGGCTGGTGCTGCAGGTCGCTGCAGTCATTGAAGTTCTCTTACATTTCTGTCAGGGCGTGCTACCAGCCTAGGTCTTCGTTTAAACACTCCTCCCTCTGCTTGAGTTGCATTCAGTTTTTATGGGGTGGGAGTTACAAGGGAGTAAAAATAACTCTTGTCTTTGTCCTGCTCCTGTGCTGGTAGGGCTCTTGCCAGAGCTTTGATTTGCTCCTTTCCTTTGCTTGGGTTATTTCCATTTTAAGGCCTTGTAGCCTTAGAAGTGAATCACCCTTGTAATTGAGTAGCAAGCTGTGAATCTTTCTCCGTTTTTTTTGATTAATGTGGTCCATTGATCAGAATCATTTTTGGGAAGCTCTGGAAGCTTCTGAGTCAGACTCTTGGAGTTTAAGATGTTACCGCACTTTTGATTAACGCGAATAAAGATGTTCTAGCAGGATTGATGGATTCTTTTGCTCCAGTAGTGACACTGACAGTTCATTCTTGTCCATCAGCTTTGTGCTTTACAGAGAACTTGCAAATGAAGAAGTTTATTTGTCATTAGTGGATAGAAAGGTGATGGAAATGTGTCCAGATTAGTCAGACTTCAATGTCTATTTTCAGCAAAAGGCAGGAAGTTCAACAACTAGCTCTGAGCTGTGAAGTTAGAAATATGATTTTTTTTTTTGGATGCCGAAGGAACCATCCATCTGTCCTTAACTTGCAGAGTAAAATTCGTCTCTGATGTAAATCCAGGAGTTACACTAGGGACTGAGTTAGCCACAAGCTGAGGAAAGGCATCTCTCAGTGGATTGGCATTGCATAAAAATATTCCGTAGAGCCCAGGATAACTTATCTATAAAGTTGATGTGTTTTATAGTTTTTAAAAGTTTGGACTACCTCATTTTTTGTTGGAAAATGCTTATTTGACTTCCTTCATTCTGCTTGTCAGGGTGGTCCTTCAAACCACATAGATTCTGTTGTGGCCATATTGAAACACATGGGTATACTGCCAGTGTTTCCATGTAAAAGAGCTTAAGCTTATAACAGATCTGACATCGAAATCAGCAGAAAAGTCGGGTTTGAACCGAAATCAGCATCCAACCTAAAGACAGCACCAATGCTATCATGATTACTTTGACTGTCATTATGCCTTCAGAAGAAGGTCAACCAAGTAAAGTGAGAAGGGCGCCTGGACCCTCCATGGGGTGGGAGGAAAGGCTGAGGCTGGGCTGACTGGGCTTGTTTGGTCTAGAGAAGTCCGCGGGCACATAGCATCATAGCTTCCAAATAGGCAGAGAGGAAGAAAATCGTTTGCTCATCAAAACCAAGGATAGGACAAAAATGGGCTTAAACTGCAATGGGGCAAATTTGGACAAAATATTTGGAAAGTTTTCCCAAAGGCAATGATGGTAAACTGCTGGAAAATATTGTTTGGGTGTTGTGGACTCTTCCTGCTGCACGCCTCTAGGAAGAGTTTCGAGACGCATCTGTGGGGAGTAACACTGGTACCATGAAGCCCTGCTTGGGGCAGGAGGCTGGGATTTGATGACTCTGTGTGGTCCCCTCCAGCCCTCTGACTCTGTGACTGACAGAAGCCCCTGCAGTGTGAAAGCAGTGAGCCTGGTGCAGGCTGCCTTTGCTGAAGTGGGGTGGGGGGGCTTGATTTGAGTTCCTTCTTGTCTGCCTCAGGGTGATGCTGATGGTGTGTATTTCCTGGGTTAAGTAGGATGAAGAGGGTGATACAAGAGAGTCTTAATTCTGAGTTCTTTATTTTAGATACCTGCAAAAAAAGGTAATTTGAGCTTAATACGTGTGCACTGCACTGCACACTACATCTTAGTAGCTTTTGCTAAACTTAGTGCTCTAGGCTGTGTTAGGAAAAGATCATTTCGGATAAAATTTTAGTGGAGTATATTTGCCCAATTCCAAACACCAACAATTAGACAAGTGTGATTTCTTGCTCGAAGATGCTAAGCTGGGGAAGATAACTGCAGACATTTCTGGGGACTCCAGAATGGCAGTGCCATATGCTGTGCTTATACTGGAACAGAAAATAAATACGTGTCCTTGTCACATTTTGCAGGCTATTTTGGGCCATAAGCTGTGGCAGATCAGTAGATAACTACTGCTGGTTAACTATCGAGAGTAGCACAGGAACTATGCTCACTGCCCTGGGAAGGAAGCACACTGGGTGCCCTGCTCTACTGGATGCCTTTTTCCAGTCCTGTTTTCTGTGCTTATCCGATGGTACTAGGTTGTGGTGTAGGTCCACTACATCCACCTGTTGGAAATGGGTTTATTGGGGAAGATTAGTCAGGCTTATGGGCGGTGTAAATGCTTTGTCTTCCTCTGCCTCTTTGTGCCACCAGTTTGTGAAGCATGTAATTTTGTGCCTCCTGATGCAGTCGTAGCTCTCCCCATCTGTACATCTGTCAGCATCTGCTAAATGATAGTTTTGTTTAGGCTTTGGGCTGGAGGGATTGTGAGATGTGTCCATTTGGCTCCGTGGGGAGACCTCCAAAGAACCATTACTCATTCTCAGAATGTCCAGAGTCAGGACTGGATAAGATCTTTGAGGTCATTAGGACCTAAAATGTATTTATGGTTCTGGCATTTAAAAAACCTTGTATTAGTTATTTCTCTTGTTTTCCTGCATTTCTGCTGTTTGCTTATTGCTGGCCAAAGTCAGTAACTGCTTGCAGCATCCTTCCTTCAGCAGCTGAAGATTCTGTTGCTTTAAGGATGACTCTTTTCACAGTGTTCTCTTTGTTCAGTAATGCATCCAGTTAATACAGATATAAATAGTAATTGATTGATCGCATCTTGGAGGCTGAGAGAATGGAATTATGTTGGATTAATTTGGCTCTCTAAATTGTACTGTGGACCTCATACAGGACCTCCTCAGTGGGTGAAGCCGTTTCTCTTGTGTCTTCCAACTCAAGAGTCAGGCTTTCTACTATTTACACTCTTTTTGCTTATAGTCTGAGCACCAAATTTACCACTGCCATAAACAGGGCTCACTCGGTGTCCTCCACTGGAGCAGTGTCTACCAAAGGTTAATCCAGTGGCAAACATTCTCTGTGTTCTCAGCAGTACAGATCTTATCAATTTTCACCTTCTTCCTTGTCCCATGCTTTAAATAAGAGAGGATTTAAATCTGTGTAGAAAATGGAGTTCTTGCTGTGGCTGTAGGAGTGGATAATGCAATTTGTGCAAGCCTGGGACAGATTTGTCCTACAGCCTGGAGCTGCCTACTGAGAAGACAGCCCTTCCTTATGGGTTGTTGCCACAGTTGTGTCCGCGTGGAGGGCGGAACACGGGAGTCTCCAGGACTTACTAAAGCTTGTTTTCTCAGAGCTGTTTAAACACCAATCTATTTGAATAGAAGTTGAGTCTTATATCAGATGAGGTTTTTAGCCAAGATCATGGGGTTTTACTGAGTGGTTTGTGGAAGCTCAGCAGAGGGAAGAATTGAGATATATGCGAGTAACCACTAATGCATAGGTTTGGCTTTCTGTGGGTTAAATTTGTTTGTGAGATGATTAAAGCCAAAGTATGTTGGTGTATTAAATAGGCAAAATAATTAAAAGAAATGAAATTAAAACTACAACTGTAGTTAAGTCTTGCCACCGGGTCTTTTGCATTGCCTCTGCAAAAATCTCTTGGCAACTGTACTTTCTGTACTGTATTTCTTCCACTACATTTGCCTGAAGCGCTGTCCTACAACAACAGGAGAAGCAGAAAGGTTGCCTTCTATGAAAAATATTCTGATTTTCAATAAAACTTTCAAGAACTGTAGTATCTTATTTCAGGAAGCAACTGCTTCATTTACAAAACTGTGGATTTTTATTTTTTGGTCAGCTCTAATTTTACTACTTCATTTTAATGAGACAACAAATGAAAGGTCTCTGCAGTATGTTACTCATTACTTTGACATGTCACTATTAACCAAACTTAGGTGTCTAGTTTACAACAGATACTGCCACTCCCTCAACAGTAAATGACGAGAGAGAAGCACCCGGGGGATCAGTCCATCTAAGGAGAGGTTTCTAACATAAACTGGTTTCTAAGATGCAATTTGCTTTTGGAGATGTTTCTTTCCAGTGACTGTAGACAAAGTTCAGGTAGCTGATTAAAAGTAAATGTCTGCATTTAAATGGTTGGTATCAGTTGGATGAATTCAACATTATGAATGTTCTCCCTTCTGGGAAAATGAAAATAAACAAACCCATTTCATTTAAACTTCCTATGAAAATTATGAGCTCTGAGCAAAATCAAAGTGTAAGCATGTGTTTGAGATATTTGTTCTGGAATTATTTTGCAATGCCTCCTTTTCCAGAGTAATATAAGCTTTCTGTGGTGCAGTATGTGAGAGACAGCTTGGGAAATCTGAGTCATAATGAGGAGAGGAAATAACCAGGTTGGTCTTTCTTCAATAAAACATTGAAGTGGCATGTGGGGAAATGCAATTCTATGTTTTGGGTTTATTTGTGTGTTAGTGATGGAAAATTAAAAGATGCCATGAAAAAAGACTTTTGGTTTAAAAGCAAAAATCAGACTAGTTTTCTTTCATAGCTGTTTAGACAGAAATTTTTCAGCCTGCCTTATAAGTGGGACATTTTTGTCTCTGGAATATGAACGCTGTGGTGTGCATTTTGTTTTAAGCTATAAATTCAGGCCAGTGTGACTGACTTCTAATTTGAGGAGTATGCAAGGAAGGAGTGAGGTGAGGCAGTATCCATTTGGTGAAAGATGACAAGCTCTGTGTGTTGTAGGTCCAAATGTTTTGTTTCTCTTGCTTGGTCTGTAGGTTCGGAAGAGCAGGTATGGCTCTATAAGGTGATGTGATACCACTTTGCCAGCTTCTGTTAATGAAGAATCTTGTTTGTGAGCTCACATGGGTCAGTCCTGATGACACATGCCAACAAGCAGGGCACTGAGTGGTTCAGACAACCTGCTGGAGGCAAAATGAGAGAGAATACCCAGAGGAGGAAATCTACGTGGAGGAACCTTTGCTCCTGTCTTAGGATTATGGTGAAACCAAGGCTGCTCTGTAATTTGCCACAACTGCAACAAACAAGGCTAGTAGTTCTGCCCAGCTTTCATCCTTTTGAGATACTTTTTTGGTTGAAAATAGGAGTGTCATCAGGCTGCTCTGTGGCCATTGTGCATGTGTCAGACCCATCAGAACGCGTGTCTGCAATAAATGTGAACCACAGACAACTTAATTAAAGAAATAAAAGAAAAAGAAATGCCAGCATCTGGGCAGTTTGATGCTCAGCCTTAGTGGATGGAGCTGAGGGAGGTTGGATCTCCTGTTCCGCATAATTGTATAAACAGACTTCATCATCTCCTCCTCAAGCAGGTCCTCTGAAGGTAGTGTAGATGAGTGACGCATTGAAGGGTGGCAAACATACCACTTTCCATCTATCTCTTTTTTTTTTCTTTTAGTATTGAATAGGGGTGTTGTCAGCTGCCTGCATTGTGTTCATCACTGTCAGGGCTGGCAGTGTAACAGATAACTGGATGGATTCAAGGCCACCCAGGGAATGGAGCCTGACAGGACCTCATTCATCACTTCCATTTCAGAGGTCTCCATGGAAGAGCTGGCATCAAAGAAGTAATCAAGGCTCACAGGGCCACGTGGGGGTTTGGAAGGAGTGCTCTGCATTGCAAACAAACTGAGCTGTCAAATCTGTCTTGTAAATGGAGTGTTTTTCTGGAGACAGTGTGTTTATAACTGTCACCCTAAGCATACTGCCCATAATATACATCTACTGTGGCTGCCTGGGGCCACAACCTGGTCTTTTCCCAGCTTCTAAATAAAAACTTGCAATTGCAGTGAGAAGTTAAAAAGGTGTGTGTATGGGGCTTTTTAAAATGTGGTTCATCCTTAATGGTTTGTTTAGTCAGCCTCTCTATCTTCTGGTCTGGTCTTTCAAGCTCCATTCACCTCACATAACTGGCCCAGCAAGTATGATGCCCTGCCTCTTGCGGTCCAGACACACCGTGCAATTGGCCACTGGCTGTGTGGACTTCATGAGAGTAAACGAGTCTGCCCTCCAGATAAAAGTATCCTGTTAATATGGCACCAAGGGGACAATGGAGAAGGCACTAGTCAGCAGTGAGATCCTAGTATTGATAGCCCTTGTATGTGAGATCATGCTAAGAGTTTTTTTGGTTTTTAGAATAAGAGTAGGTGAGCGGTCTGCTCAGATGGGTGGCTGCTGACCTATCAGTCTCTTGTGACAGGGAAGATATCTAGCTATCTGTATGTAAAGAATTTATGAAAGGAAGTCAATATGTACTAAACTTTTAAGGAACGCTTGCCTTGGTAGTTCTTTTTTGATATTTTCTTCAGTTTTGTTTTTAAAGCCTCATGTATTTATTACTGGCATGATGACATCTTCAGGAATTTTCTATGGCACAGTGGAAGTGTGTCAATGAGAATCACTGCATAAAAGTAATGAGTTAAAGTGAGGAAAAATGAACATCAGAGAAATTTAAGGTCAAATGAGGGTCTGAGAGGAAAAAAGTCACGCGTAGTTTGAGAAAGAATGTAGGAGAGCAATATTTGGTCTCACAGTGAAGGACTCTTGGTTTAGTCAGTATCTTCTGCAATCACTTTGTTAAATGAACAGTTTTGTCTGGACCAGCTGCTATACAGTGATGGAGCTTTAGACAAGGACACTGAGGCTGTTAAGACAAGTGATACAGTCATAATAGACTGCTCTAATAGATATCCCATTCAATTAACTGATCAGAAGCAGAGGAAAAAATACTAATTTGCAGTTATGATGCTATAAAAACATTGTAATCTGTGGGTGCAATGTTCTAACTGCAATATGTACCCTCAGTTCCTTTTGACACATGAACATGTCTTTTTGGTATGAGTAATTGGATTGTTTGCTACACAACTATTAAGAAATACACGTACTTCCTTTTATGCAACATGCTTGACCCTGGAGATGTTCACAGAATGCGTCAAGCCATGCAAATCAAGTCACAATAAATACAGTAGAATCAGATGTCAATTTTTTTTTTAAAAAAACCCCTCTTACAGAGGGAGACCTGGATTGTGCACCATGACTTGAAGAGGGGTCTGCCATTGGCTGTGTCCTGTTGCCTTGGGCGCAAGGTCTGGAACTGAGGCTGTTTCATGGAAAGCAGCTATCCCAACCACGCAGCTCCATGGAGAACTGGGAAGCCACACCTTTGGTATATAGCAGGAGGCAACCTCTGAAGGGCATGGAAGCCCCGCAGCTGATGAGCGCATTAGCTTTACAGAGTTCAAAACCTGTTTGATGTTCTGGCTCAGCTAGCATACCTGTCCCTCAAACTATATGCCCAAGAAGGCAAAAATTTCAGTTACTCCCCAAACAATTGAAATTTTGCTCTGGAAAGAGCCTGTACTCCGCTTTTAGAATCCTTATTTCCCCAAACATGCTTTCTCCTGCTGAGATCAGCTATGCTCAGATAGAATTTAAGCCAAGAGAAAGGTGAGGACAAGGAACTGTGAACCAGGGCCGAGCTGCTCTGAGGTTAGAGGGGAGGGAGGAAACCAGCATCTTTGCTCCTCTTTATTGCAATAAAGCCTAGAGCTAGAAACAAAGGAAGCTGTCATGTGCCACAGCTTGCTGCTGATCTGGATTTGCTGCCTGTAGTATGTGGACTGGAAGGGGGAAAAGGCAATCGATTTCTCCTGCTGTAGAAGGTAGAGCTGATGGTGCTGAAGGTCATGCAACTTTATAGCTGCTATATGAAGTAATAAGCAAGTAAAAAACCTGCCACTGTTTTGTTAAGAAAATGAAGTGCAATTTAATTGCCATATCCTGTCCTTAATTAGTATGCAAGATTGGTTATGGTGGTGAAAGGGAAGCAAGAAGGCTGGATAAAAGTTTCCTGGGGTTCAGCTATGAAGAAATAATTATGATAGAACAGCCCTTAGAACATAAGTAACAAGAAGTAATTCCTTTTGGTAAATGGTATACTAGAGATCTGCGAAATGGGAATAAATGGTAACAGCTGAAGTATGTGTCACCAAAGGGGTGAGAGATTTGTTTACATTTCCTTGGATCTGTAATTTCTTTCTGTCTGAAGCTGAAGAAACAGCTGTAGAACATAAACAATAATTGCAAAGATGGTGTTTCTGCTATAATTCATTATTCTGATTATGTGGCTGAAACTTGCCGCTCCTCAGAGGTATGTCTGATAAAACCAGGCTTAGCTGAAGGATGTAGCTCTTAAGTGGTGATGATCTTGGTGGCCTTCATAAGAAATCTCCCCTCTCATACCCTGGTGATCTTGACCTTGTGCTTGCTGTAGGCGCTGCTGTGCAGCCAGAAATCAGTCCTTTCTGCTATTGTGGCTTTAAGGTCAGCTCAGAAAAGGGTCAGAGAGGGTGATGCTACACCCCTGCTGCTTTCGTTGTTAGTGGTGCCTCAGCATTATGTCAGGGGACAATTGTGCTCCGTGACACAACATTGCCAGGAGTGTTGAGAAGGGGTCTGCGAAACAACGGTTTTTGTGTCTGTAACCATGTGTTACATCAAAGTGAAAAGGATTGCAGGTGGGCAAAAATTTTAAAAGAAAATAAAAATTGTCCTCATGGTGGTGAGGGGAGCACATCCAATAGGAGAGATGGGAAAAGGCTGAGATGAAGTGTGTTTCAATGCAATGACCTTAGGGTGCTCCACGTGTACAGCGTGATAGCTGTATCCTCTGCTGTTTAAGCACCGTGCCTCTGATTTTTGTTTGTCCCTAAAGTTGATTATTTAGGCAATAATTTAGGAGGACTCCCTCTTTATAATGCTCTAAAGTCAGTGCAGCTCTTCTGCTTCTGATACTGTGTTTTAAAGTGCCCATAGCTAGTGATCAGGGAAGCTGCAAACGTGATAGAAATAAAACTGGTCTCAGTGGCCCAGAGCATCAACTGCTCTAACAACGACCACAAGAAAAAGGAAAACGGGCAAAACAAAGAGTCGGGGGAACTACGAACAATTGCAGAGGCGAAGCAGGTTAAGGAGGGGCTGTTCTGTCGCAGCAAACTGTAGAGAGATTGACGGAGGGGTGTGGATAGGTGCTGCTCTCTGCAAGGTTCGGAGGGAAATTTAGGACAGGAAGGAAGAATGAAGAAAGGTGGCCTCAGCCGTGTTGGCCTAGGCATCTTGTCACTCCAGGGATGACTATCCAGGGCTTCGCGTGCTCTTAGCGAGACCTTGCATCGATAGGCGTTGTACTGGTGTATTGCCAATCCTCTCCGGATAACGTGGAAGATGGCATACCCAACTTATAAGTGCCAGGAGAGAGTCCTCGAACTCCAAGTTCTATTGCTCTGCTAAATAAAACTGTTTTTCCGTTAAAATTTGTGGTTGCAACCATGTATTATAGAAACATAAATATGTGAACTGGACTATCAATACATTTCATGGCAACAGTGATGTCACAGCCCACATGAATTTTGCTGTTGTGGTCTATTATGATAGTCCCAGAACCCTGGGAAGTGTTTATGGCCTTCACAACTCACTGATTGTATTTATAATCACTTGAAAGAGTCGTTTGTATTTGGTAGGAAGCTTTTTTTTAGATTTATTGTTTTTATTTCTCCACACTACACTTTGAGTTTAAAGCTAAAGTTCAGCAATTACTCTGTAACTGTTCTTCTGTCATACACCCAAATAGGATTCACCTTCCGTGGCAGTGAGCTATTTGTTAGTATCCTGAACAGGTCTGATTGCTCTGGCGGTGGCTGTGCAGGGGGGAGGAGGAGTGGTGGTTGGTTGGTTGGTTTGATGCAATCAACGGTGTGTGAAAGAAATATTGCATGCTCAAGGTCACACTTGCATCCCCACATCACATACATAGCATGAGCAGTGCCATTTGAAATCTTGCGTGACAGCTGAAGTTGCCAGAGCTAAAAGGAGAAGAGGCTTCAGAAGAGCATTGGTGCAGTTTTGTTCCTCAGTTGTGAAAGACTTCTGTGCTTATGGCACCCTTTGGGCATCCACTTCCATGGCTGGCTCTGTGCTGGTGCCTCAGCAGGCATATTGGGGTGATGCTAAGCCGCATGCCTTGAGTGCTCACTGAGGCACCTTCCAACTCTAGTGCAGCTTCAAATAACTACAAAAGTGCTCGTTTTCCCATGCAGCCATTTAGAGCTGGAGCCCAGGGCCAAATGAGCTCTCTGGGACACTCTCCATCCACTTTGGGTTTTGCATGAAACCTTCCCCTGTGTAGGTCCACTTTTCTCTATTTGCATCCCTTTCTTTATTCACAGTAGGCTCAACTATTATATCCTTTATCCTTTTAGTGGGTCACTGTCAAGGTTGGCCAATACCGAACTGAACATGACAACTTGTTACTGCAGTACCCGATTAGGAGGAAGTGTAGTAAACAGGGGGGAAACGCGGTTGTTCTTGGAGAGCAGTCTTCTCACTTCATGCTGGAGTAGCCATTGCTCTGCTTGTGGTCAGTGTGACTTCAGGAAAGAAATGAAACCCTTCGAGGAGGCTTTCCCCATGAAGTCAGCAATAAGGTGCTCCTACATTTGAAGACAAAGCTGCAGGAAAGGGGTATAAATCAAGCACAACTGGAATGTGGGCTCAACCCCTTAGTTTGAAACCCAGCTCAGCAACTGGTTCTTCACCAGAGAGGAGATTCCTGGTGATGTATGGGTGGAAACTCCTGTTTAAAATAATCTCGAAATAATT
Source organism: Bucorvus abyssinicus (assembly GCA_009769605.1). Classification (NCBI taxonomy): domain Eukaryota; kingdom Metazoa; phylum Chordata; class Aves; order Bucerotiformes; family Bucorvidae; genus Bucorvus; species Bucorvus abyssinicus. The sequence continues at coordinate 10,985,900 of CM020046.1, read as the reverse complement.
TTTTTGTATGTACATAGCTTTGCCATGTCCTGTTTTCCAGCTGCCCTAGTGCCCATGCTCTCTGAGAGGACAGGTTTTTCAGTTCAGCAGGTGTCCAGGGAGAGAGGTCATGCTTCGTTTCTTATTATACAGACTTTGTTCGTTCTTTCTCATGCTTTGAGCTTTATGACTGCATTAGTTGCACTTTGATTTAAAAAGTTTTGGTACAGAAGGTCTTGGCATTGATGAGGTGTGCGAGAAGAAAAGTGTTATAGATGGTTTTCCCTACTTTTCAAGCTGATCTGTTCCTTTGAGCTGGCAGGCAAGAAGGAGGGCTGCCCACCAGAAGCCTGCTCTTCCTAAGTAATAATTAAAACTGACTTTGCTGCACTATATTTGCCTAGTTATTTCGCCTTTCTTAATTCTAAGAGCAAACCCTCTGCTGGCATTAGTGATCCTGAACATAAGAAGGATTTATACCAAAATCCCACTTCTTAATCTTGTGCAGTCTGAAGTGTTTAATGTTTGAGGTTTGTTTTCTGAAGTTTGATATCTGGGCCTCTGGGAGTTTAAGCAGTGGTGTAGTCCCTTCAAAATCAGGAATTCAGAGAATTAGGTCAAAATGCAGTCAGCAAGTTTTGCATGACTCTTTTCTTCACCTTGCACTGTCCTATTTAAATCTCTGAAGTAGCCATGAAGAGTCTTGTTTCCACTGCTAAAGAAAGGACTGGGGTTTTTTGACATATTTAATGTGTATGAGGAATCCCACAGTGAAAACACAAGATGACTCTTGCTTTATCACAAACTGAGTAAAGAAAATTGACCCACGGCTGGATGAATGGTGCTGATCTCCTCTATTTTTAATATTTTCAACTTTCTTCTGAGGCAAAACCAATTTACTCTACTTTTGTTCTGGTTTTCTGCATGTGTAGCTATCCAGAAATACCACTTCTATAATAGTGAAGAGAAAGTCTTGTGTGTGGTTGTGACCTCAATTCTCAAAAGATGAAGTTTTCAGCCAAAGTTTTCATCATAAAGATGACTAATGAATTAAAAAAAGCCTTTCTGACATTGGGGAACTGAACCATTGCTGACAAAAGGTGCTGGGAACAGGTCTCCAGGAGGTGGAGCAGCAGGTGGGTTAATACAGTAGGGAAGGTATTTTTTTGCAGTCCCCTATGGAAAGTGTGATTAGCAAAGTCGAAGTCAGCAAATTGACCTGTGCACAGTCCTGGTTAACCACTGTTAAAATGGCACTACAGACGCAATCTTTGCAGAAAATGTGTGTGGTTTTTTTTTTTTTAAACTTGGGTCTGAATCTCCTTTGCCCTCATCATTCTGCATAATAATCCGAAGACATTTGCTGCAAAGATTGCTGGTGTCCTGCTGATCGTTGGTCTGCATGTGTCCCGGGGGAGCAGTGAATGGGCTCCGTTATTTCTCTTAGCCGATTCAGGTCTCTCATTCACTAATTAGCCCAAGCCTCCCCCTCACCTTTTTGCACTTGTGATGACTTGTCTAGACTCAGGTTGGAGGGCTGCAGAAATTTCTGCGCAATGCTTCTCCTTACAGCTCAGGCTGACTTCTCTGCCTGCCTGACAGGGCTATTGAGGTACGTGCTCTTGGGGTTGCCTAGAAGGCACTGTGCTTCGGGTCAGAACAAGTCCCAGCGGTGCATAATTAAACTTTAGATAAAGCAAACTATTTCCCTTTAGATACAGAGGAATTTTTTTGTCAGGGAGAGGATTTTGGCTGCAGTGAACAGGTAGAAGCCATCGATGGAAATGAGACAAAGGTCTGAGCTGTTACTTTAAAGGTGTGGGACTATTCAGCTGATGGTCTGAGAGGAGACACCTGGTTTTCTGCTTATGTTAATTTTTTTCACATTTAGCACAACTTCAGCGTATCCACATTGCTGCTATGGTGGCTCTGAGGCTTTTAGTTTAACAAATACCATCAGGTCAAGAGCCTGACAGCCCTTTTCTCTTGTTCTCCATCTTCTTTGAGGGCTCCAGGCTCGTGGCTTCTCAGCTCTGAGCCATGATATGAACTCTGTTAGTGTGTCTGTACACCGTGGTGTTTGTGACTGCTCCTCAGACTTGACTCTTGTGGTCGTCAGGTGATGTAATTATTGTAATAGTGTTTGGGTCGTGAAGTATGAAGATTGCAAAGGTGTTTTTAAATGTTATTGAACACTGTATTTTTTATAAACAGTAATAAAAACTGTATTGTCTGTAGAAACACAAGAAAATACCAGTTTCTATAATGTCTGAGAGAAGACACCAGTTCCTGGGTGTCTTGCTGTGTCCTGGAGAAGGTAAGAAGGCGGCATTACAATTTAAGTGGAAACCATAAACCCAAACCCCATAATGGTTAGTCCTTACTTTGAGATAAAGTCATGCTGGCACATATATTGTGCTAATGCCGGTGGGTAAAAGGGACTGATCTTACCCAAGTTGTACAAAATCAAAGAGATTTGGTTACTTGACAGAATTTGCATTACATTCTAAGTCCAGTTTTAAGACTAGTAAATGAACTAATAATAAGCATCTTAAATATTCTTTACATTTGTCTGTTTCTCATGTGGGCCTGTTCTCATTTCCAGGAATATGCAGTGTAACCTTGATGGTGTTTAGCGGGAGAAGCTGTTATTCTCTTAAACTGCAAGGGTAACGCTTTTAATAGCTGACTAAAGGTAATTTTTATCATAATGAGTATAATTACTCTCCTCTGCTCAAGTTAACATCATTTTGCTGGCGATGATGAAAGAACAGTGCTGAATTCAAAAGTGGCTGCTTCTCAGCTCAGGTTTTTGAGGTTCTTTGTTCTCTCTGAGTGTGATAATTAGTGGTTTGCTCCCAGAAAGACCAGGAAAAGCAGTGATGAGGTGAGGGATGTGCAGAGTCCACTTGCTTGCTCAGTCTAGAAAAAATTTGTATTTTTTTTTCCTTCTCGATATGTAACTAAGAAGGAACCTGTACCTCTGTTAAACCCTCACAGTATTCAAAATATGCTCCTTTAATCTTTCCCTCCTCGAGCGTCTTTGTGCGTTTGCCTTGTTAGCTGTCTTGTCACGAACAGCTGATCTGTGAGTAGGTGTGCAACAAAATTCACCTTAATTATAGTGACTTTATCTTATGACAGGATGCTATCAGAGCATTTCTAACACAAGAGTTTAACTTCTTTTTATTCTCTGTGTTACCTTCTGAAGTTTCACAAGGGAATAAGAGAAGATCACGTTCTTGTGGAGAAAATTTTTAAAGTATGAATTAGATAATGTATAAGTTTTTAAAGTTTTAATGGCACTAAATGATGTCAGTTTTTTCCAGAGTAACTTGAACGGGTAACTCATGCTTTTGTGATTAGTGAAGTGGCTGGTGAGTAGTTTCATAGGTTTATCCTGAAACAGCCTCTTGTATCAGCTGCCACTTGCTGCGAAGTTGTTGTATTACTGATGACAAGCAGTTACCTAGTTTTGAGGTAATGAACCTGCTGTATATTATCCTTTCTTTAGATTAAAACTATTTGCAAACCAGACTTCGAGAAATTAAGCCACCTTTAAATGTCTAAAGGAGCAAATGAAAGTTTTCATGTTTAAGCAGAAAAAACAATGTAGAGGTAATAAACAACTTCAAGTAACTTCTGTATAAATTATGTTCTTTGATATTGGAAGATAGAAACATTTTAGAATGATTATGAAAGAAATTATTTCTATATGGATTTTATGGGGAGCTAAATAAGGCTTTCCTGTGAAGAGTGGAGTTACTTTAACTTAATAGCTGAATATCAGCTCTGGCAAAGCACGGATTTCAGCCCAAACACCAGCTTGAAGCGTTCTGAGCACAATGCAATTTACTTTAAAAACATAAAAGGGCTTTTCTAAAATGTCTCACTAAATCTGTTTTTTCAGAAATATAATTCTATTTATACCAAACTTATCTCAATGATCTCTGGTTCTGCATAAGATGGTTTTGTTTTTCCTTTGTTTTGTCCAAAACAGAATTCTTAGATGATTTATTTGTCATTCGCAGTAGAAGAGACTTATGTGAAATAGATTTTATAAAATAAATGTTTATGTCATTTTTATATGTATTCTAGCATAAGAAAATTATAACATAAACCAGAAATGATCACCTGTCTTAAGAGTTTGTCTCTTCGCTGTTCATCATGGCTGCGAAGCCTCACCCTCTGATGTGTGAAGTGGTCTTTAAGAGATAAAGGAGAAATCTACAGGAGTGACCTTAATTTGCCGGAGCATTTTGCTAAACAAAGTATATAACCACAAGCATCAGCAGAAGATTGCCCCATCTCTCACCATCTGTGTATAATTGTAGATAACCTATTAAGAGTGCAGTGGTGGGTGATTACAGGTGGGACTGCAAGCTTCACTTTTTACTAGGGTTGCCTGACATTTCCCATTATAAGACTATTTTCTGTTCCGTTTGATAACTTTCCAGGATTTGAGCTCATTTTCCATGCTGGGTGACTGCCTCCAGCCCTTGTGTTTTTCATTTGTTTAGAGGAACTTTCAGTGTTGTGGGGTTTTTTGCTTGTTTTTTGAGGAGAAAAAGCAGAGGACTTTTTTTCTTAAGGAAATAATCTTGGTGACCTTTTCTCTTTGGAGGCCTGGCCTCTCCTCTCTCCCCCAGCCTTTCAGGGCAGATTTGATATAGCTTTTTGCAAGGGTCTGCCCTTGTATACGTGAGTGGGGTAATTTATTTTATTTTTTTCTCCCACCGGTGAAAATCCTGCTTGTTTGGGCCACTCTGCAAGCCTTAACAACCTGGGGGGCTCACTATGGCTTTACAGCCCCGACCTCAGAAGATCTGGGTGCCTGTGGGCTGGAAATGGCTGGCAGACCCCAAGCGAGGGCATCTCTATCCTGTGTAGGGGAGATGGAGCTGCTGAGGCAGCTTCCTGATGTGGACACTTGGGGATGCTCCCTGGCTGCAGGGATGGGGTCCCCCTGCTGCTGGCAGCATGTCCGGGCTATGTGCTATAGCTGCCCCTCGGAGTCTCTTGGGCACTTGGCACGGGCTCTGGGAGGCAAGTGAAGGAAAGCGTTATCAAGGTGCTGGCCTCTCCCCTGGTTACTGGAGTGCGCAGCATCCCAGTCCCTGCCAGGAGATGTTGCCTGCCCTGCAGGTGCTGGGAAGGGAGGGACAATCCATTGCGTCCGTTGCAAAGGGCACAAGTGGCAGGGCGGCAGTGGTGCAGCGGTAGCTGTGAAGTGCCAGGATGAAGGCTCCCTTTCTCATGATAAGGAAACTATGTGCTCTTCCTGGAATCCTCTCTGCTGTTCATGAGGCATTTGCCACCTCCTCAGCAAATGCAGCAGGATTTGACAGATGACGAGCTCTTTGGCTCTCCTGAAGTGACCTATCCCATGCGAGGTACACACAGTACACGTGGTGGCTGAACTAGTTTTCCCAGCAATATTCCTTTTGTGTTTCTAAATTTGGCACTGACTTTTCCTGGCCCGTTACAGAGGAACATTTGGTTTACATCAGCTGCTACTCTTGCTCCCTGCGGATAAAGAAGGGACCCTCAGCTGCGAGGCTGAGAAGGGGGAATGAGGAGCTCCATAAGGCTGTGCTCGCTCTCTCACTGCAATGGCCTTCCAATGAAGCAAGGGGCATTCTTCAATTCTATTTTCTTTGCTCTTTGTACATGCTGCCTGCCTGCAATGTGGTGAAATGTCTGGCTAGTTGTGAACTATTCACCTGTCAGTGTAATTCAGCAGCGTTGCCAATAGCTGTTAAACCTTTTACGCCTGAAGTTATCACACCTAGAAAATGCAAGCCTAGTTAATCCTCGTACTGTACCCGTGATTTAACATTCCTCCATGCGACACAAAATATGCACTTACCGAACCCTACAATTTTATGTGGCCTATTTCCATTGGTAATAGGGAAAACAAATAGTTTAAGTGTGATTGCAGAATTGCGCATGCAGCGTATATTATTCATGCCTCACCAGCCTCTCCTCTCCCCTCCTTGCCATGCTAATGCAGCCAGGCCATAAGGTGTGTTATTTGGCAAACAACCTGCGTGTAGTCTGCTTGGAGCTTCATCATCTGTATTACACGCTGCTTAGCATTTGTGATGCAGCCAGAAAAACAACCCCAAAGCACAACCGTTTATCTGTACGTAAAGGAGAATTAGAGAAATGACTTTTCTCGTGCTGTCGGCTGTACCCCAGAAGCATGTCCAGCTCGGTTTCTAGGGAGGAAGCCTGGGTCTGGTGCTGTACCCAGCCCAGCATCCCACTTTGCCTGCTGCTCTGCCACTGGTGGTGTGTAACTGGAGACACCTCTGATGGGTCTCTCTTCCTCAAGTGGTTCCAGTGAGAGCTGCAGCAGCTCAGCACCTGCAGGATCAGTCCCAGCAAGAGTGGTTCAGCCCCAAGTTACATTTACTCTTTGCAGTTTGTATGGGTGTTTTTTTTTTTTTTTCTGGGGGTGAGAAAGGATTGCCAAGGAAAGGACTCAACAGGGAGTAAATAATAAAGGCAATGGCTTGCAGGGCTTGTGCACTGGTGTGTACAATTTACCTTGGACACTGAACATGTACCATTTCACCAGCTTCTCGTGGAAGGTGATTTAGTTAGCTGGTAGCTCAAGTGTGGACACTCTCCAAGAGATTAAAGTGCAGTTAACACCGTAAATGAATTAAATTTGCTAAGAGCTAAGGCCATAAGATTAGACACCAAAAGGGATCTCTTCTAGCATGCCAATGAAAGGAAAACACAGGGAAGCTTATTCCTTATTGGCACACCTTAATTTAAGGCTTTCACTGTGCTGGAGCAAATGGAATGCAAGGTTTTGAAGTGAAGAAAACAAGCAACAACTGGTGGAGCTGATTGCTAGTGTTTCATAATCTATTGATGGTTATTTTATCTGAGGCTAGTCCCTGATGGTTTGATAAGACTGATAACTTTAGGGATCAGGCAGATATGATGAATAAATATTTAAAGATAACTCAGTTCAGCAAAAGGAGAGAATTTCTTCCTCTGTTTCAGGCTGTGCTATAACAGTGTTGTAATGTGGCTACCCTGGACTCTAGGGAAAAATATGATTTTTCTGACTTCTTGTTGGGGCACTGGACTGTGGGGATAACATTTCCCCACCCCCCCCACTTTCTTGTGTGGTTCAGATCCAGTGAGGCTGCATAAGCAATATGTCTGGGGAATGTTCTGAATTAAAATAGACTAGATATTAACTCAGATGTAGTAATTTAGATATCTGAATAGACATCTGACTATTTAAATATATATTTTTGCACCTGTGGAAGGCAAGAACTGAAATGCTGGCGCACCGTAGACAGATGGTATGGCATCTTTCCTACCCAGTGCTGAGTTTTAAGTGGGCAGAAGAGGCGGTTGGAGATGACACCTCCTTGCAGAGCAGCAGTGTCGGGTGGCCCTGCCTGCCTCTGCCCTTCCTTTCTCCCAGCTCTCAGTGCCTCCCAGCCTAGCACCGGCTTCCTGCAAGTGCTCAACCTCCTGCTCAGTGCTCTGAAGAGAGCTGCCTCTGCGTGTGCTCAAAGCTGCATTTCCAGCTGTGCTTTTTCACACTGCAGCCTTCATGGATGAGATCTCCACCCTTAGCTTCTTGTCTTCAATTTACATGAAAACACCACGATTTCTGCTTTACCACTTCATTTGCTCATAAGTGAAATAACGTGTGCTTTGTCAGCAGGCAGTTTGTATGTGTATCCTGTGCTTAATCCTTTTACACCAGTGAACTTGCTTGATGGTGGTTGTTTTTTTAAAGCATGTTGAACCATCACTGCTTATTTCTAGCCTGTATAGCAGTCAGACACAGCAGCTTTAGAGACCGTCATGGAAGTGTTATCACAGGTACTGGGAAGCAGGGGCAATCACAGCCCTGCCTGCCCTTTTCGTTACTTAGAGCACCTCATTTCTTCCTCTCTCTTTGGCTTTTTCCCCTAACAGCAGCAAAGAGTCATCGGTCTCTGTTCACAGCAATCCTCGCCACATACTAAATTTGCACTGCCCAATTCTTTTAAAGTGCTATTAAGGTACTAACCATGAACATGTAAATAGTATTCTTGCTCGGTATAGCTGCTGCCTCACCAGATACTGGCTGGGTCATAGCTGCTTCCCCAAACAGTAAAAAACAAGTTTCTCTCTTTTTTCAAAAGTATCTTGATACTCTGAAGCCAGCACAGCTGAGAATGTACTAGGTTGTCTCTTCTAAATTCTCTGAAATCTCAGCCAAACTGCTAACAAGGTTCTACTAAGATAGCTTTTATTCCTACTGAGGTCAGAAACAGAACGAGCGAATTTGATTTGCAATACCAGTTCTTCATCCAAAAGAACAGCTCTCTCTTCAGGTTTGTAATCTGCTCTCTTTTCATCTGCCCCTTCAATTTGTTTCAACTCATTTGTGGTGACTTGTACATACAACAGTTTTTGGGGTGTGTATTTGCACGTGCTGTTCAGGCTTGACTGAACTATAGTCAAGAAAAATGCTGAAGCGGCAACAATGAATTTGACTCCTGGATCCTACGTAGTGACTTCAGAACTGGCTTTTTTTTTTTTTATTTTAAAATCACCTTCTACCATTATCTGCTTTGATTTCCTCAGACGTTTGCACCTAACAAAATCTCTACTGATCCAAAATGTGCTCCTGAAATACTTTCAGGAGTCATTGAATGACAATGAAGGGAATGGTTAATTTTTTAGATGGTTTTTGAAAGTAATTTTGCAGATGATAGACACCTTAAAATCAACCTGGATTCATCATAATGCATCGCAACCATTGCTTCCCTAAAATAAAAATGATTAAGTTGCCAAAATTAATCACTACTAGACTGACTTGCCTGGTAATTGAAGTAGAGCACAGTCCTGGGGTATGGGTTAAGTGAGTGGGTTTCCAGAATAATGTTTTTTATTAAGTCTTTGTCAGTCAGGGCAATTTATTCTGGAATTGTTGTTAGAGGAGAGAGCATGAATAGGGTCACCCTAGAGTATGAAGCAGTCACTCATATCTATCAATCACGGACCTAAGCACATTTAAACTTGCTTGAGAAGTTCATTCTCCTGCTCAGGATTTATCTGATTATTAATGCAGAAGCACTTTAAATACCAAATTGTATATAGAACTTCATCCTGTACCTGATTAATCTTTTATGCTCTCCTGTAGCTGCTGTGCAGCTGTTTCCAAGAGATTGCTCTGCAAGTGGCTTGGGCTGTGCAGAAGGGCCCAGGAGGGGGATCGGTGCTTCCCTCAAAGGAAATGGGAGTAGTTTGCCATTCCTTGTGTTTGGTAAAGCAGGAGGAGTTTGGTTGCATGGGGAAAACAGGAGGAAACATAGCACAGAAACAAATTCTGGTTTTGTATTGTGACCCAAAACCGAAAGGAGAAGACCTGGGGAATTACATTGTTGGAGACGAGTTGTTGCTGCTCACCCATGCAGCTGTCTTGACATTGTCCAGCCTCCTTTGCTTCAGTTTATGAGGCTGCTGGGGCTGAATGATCGTTCTATTAATGCTGACTGGGATGTCACCTTGGGTTTCAGCAGCGGTCAGCTACTTGCAGTAGGCATAGCCAGCAACCGTGATGGTAACAACCGTCTCCCTCCAGGTATACAAGGGGCTTTAAGTCCCCTAAGGATCTTCTGCAGTTGATGAAGGTAATTACAATTCTACTTTCTTCATGGTTGCGGTCATGTCCTGCAGTGATTCCTATCCCCAGCGAGACTGAGTCGCAGTGTTCTGCTACTGGTGGTGTTCTTCCCTGGTTACTCTGATGGTTCTGCTCCTCTGCTGAGCATTGTTTGAGGTGCTGGCTACCCTGCGCAGGAAGTGGGGCTGGGTGAAGAGGAGACATGCCACCTTTGCTCAGGGCACACCCTGATTGCAGGGGACTGGAGATCAAGCCATCTTTCTCTCTGAACTTTTTATGGTCCGTTCCTTTAATGGAAAACCGTCCTTCACTGTTGCCTCCTCCTAATGGCCTCCCATTGCTGCTTCAGGAACGTGGCAGAGATGTATAAATGATGTGACATGGTGTGTGATGTAATTGCCATTGCAAGCTACGGATTGTCACGCAGAAGGGTTTTGAACTGTCAGGCTAGCGTGACATTTTCTGTTTGTGAGCCAGCGCTCCCTTCTGAAGGGACTGCTGTTTCAAGACAAAGTGTAATAATTCCCTTTGTAACTACACATAACTATGTGTAGCTGCATAATTACCAGTACTTTAACCATTTAGTGGGAGGGGAGGAGGCAAGCGGGGGAGTAAATGAAAGAATAGCTTGCTTTTAACATGTTTGGACTATTTGTATATCCTTGTACCGTTAATATTTTTATGATTTACTACGTAGATTATTTCAAAGGGAATTCATTTCTGTGGTGTTTGTCCTACCGGCTCCAGCCGTGTGTGGTCCCCGTTTCGAAGGTGAGGAAGGTCAGCAGCACTGCTGAGTGATGTAGTAATAAATGAGGGCTGAGAAGATGAACTGCCTGGTCCTGCCCACTCACCTCCATCCTTTAGAAGCAGATTGACTCTAGGACATGCAAGGGCTGCCAAGTAGTTAACCTGCTGAAAAAAGAGTGCAGCTGCAACGAATGAACTGTCCTTTGGTGAAAACATCTTAATGCTTCCTTAATTACACCCCTGTAGGGTATGCACATCTTAATAGCCAGCAGTGTCCACGTGGAGATGGCAATTCAAACTTAACTCTTGCAAAGTTGCAGAGAGAACAGATGAATAACCCTTTTACCAGGGGTCCTGAAAAGTCATAAGGGAGGAGAAATTCAAGTGGATTGCAGAACTGGGCTCTAAAGCATCTGATATTGTTCTATTACGTTTCTGTCCCCATTGAAATAGTGATGTGCAGCATAATATTACCTCCTTGCCGAGCAGATTCTCACAGATTGTCTATTCGAATGGGAAAGTTTTACAAGTTATTCCAGCATAGCAGTACTAGAAAATTGCCTTTTGTGAACAAGCCTATTCCACAATAAGCACATCTGTGTGAGGAGGCCAATACAATGAGATTTATTAAAACTGCTGATTTTGGCTGTGCGAATATCTGTTTCCCCTTCAGGCAAGACTGAATGTAGCTGACCAGATTTTCAGCTGAAATGGACATTGTAAGGAGAGGGTGATCACTGAAGATATGTATATTGATTTTTTTCTTCCATTTCTCATGGTAATTAATAATCTCCTGTCATGTATTCAAGTATGGGAAAACTGGAATAATTTTTGTCTTCTTTTAAGCCCTCAAAAATATGTTGTTTGAAAAGTGTTTCAGATTGCAAATTATTTTGCTATTGCATCAATCTATCAATACTTTGCCTTCACGCCAGTGGGATGCACTAATCCAAAGTCCTGACCTACTGCCTTCTGAGAGCTGGGTGAGTGGCTTTCGAACAGAACTGCCTGTTTTCTTGATTCCCTGGCAGTTGCATGTTAGGCCTAATATTTAGCGGTATCTGAGTCTATAATTAGATGATGTGTTGAGTTTCTCTGCTTTTGTGATGCTTATATGAAAGCAGGAGTGATTTAACCTGGAAGCAAGAGGACATGAAGTTACTGGAACCAAACAAGGAAGCAGATTTTCTGCTTGGGCACTTGGCAGGATGTTTATTTGGGTCCTATGCCTTGGGACCTGTGTGCTCTTCGGTTTCTCTTGCTTGAGGTGATGCAATACTGGCTAGCTCTTTATTTGGTATTTTGCCCTCAATGAGGTGGGACCTAGCAGTCCGGATGCCTTGGGGCCCGAGGGTTTGCCACTATCTCCCCTCTCTCATTTTTCCTAATTCTGCCTCAGATTCCCAGGTGGACCAGTGAAACATTGACTGAAGAATATGAAAAGCCAAAGCGGGGCTGGGGGGGGTGTGGATGTTTTGGAGTAAATGTTGTCATTGGGAAGTCTTCCATTTCAGAAGTGTTTTTAAGTGTTTACACTTCACTGTGCTTTGAAATGAAATGTTTCCAAGCATTTGGATGATGCCAAAATGAAAAGTTTTAATGCAAAACCCATCTTCAGCCAAACTGACTTGCCAAATTTGGTGTTAATACCATCAGTAGGCTCAGGCACCCTAAGGCTGCACTTTGCAGGAGCAGAGTACACGCAGTTAAAATGTTACCCAGCGATGTGCCCAGTGCCCTCTGCAGTCTTCTTCCAGGGTCCAGCCTGGGACAGTGCGTGACCCTCCCAGGGACCGTGTCAGAGAAGTAAATCTGCAGTCTGACTCTTTGGGCAAGATCCTTTTCTGTTGAGCAACTCTCTTCATTATAGGTAGATGTTGTAGTCTGAACCCTCTTTTTTAACCAAATCATTAGTTCCCCTCCTTTGTCGAAAACAACATAGGTGTGCCCGAGTCAGCAGAGCTTTGACCTCAAAAGGCAGAAAAGCCAGGAACGATGTGAATGATTCTTAGGGACTTTGCTGGAAGACATGAGCTTACTAGAGGGGTGTAAAGACCTGGACATAATTAGCATGTCTGACATGGTAGTGTCTCCACTAACATCCTCTGAGAATGAAGAAAAGTTCTTCAGGAGGGAGTGACAATCAGAGGAGAACAGAGCAATGAAATTTACAGCCCAGACTTTCCTGGATTTTCGGGGACTGAATGTGGGTCACGACTTTGTTCGTTTCTGTTGAGGATGATGAGAATAGGTAGGGAAAAAGCTTTCATCAGGCTGCAAGTGGCATGCCAGGGTACCCGCTGGTAATGTCTCTTGAAGCGTTTCTCAGAGGAAAGCTGTCAGTGTAAAAAGTTTAATTTTTTTTTTTTCTGATCTTCAAAAGAAAAACTTCTGGTAGGTGCAGTCAGCAAATGATAATCACTGCTGAACTGCAAATTAGGTTGGAGTGACTCCGAGTGGGCTTTGTAAAGTTATATAGCTAAAACTGAGAGCTGCAGTAAACCCTCTGAATTTAATCTGAATGTTGGCAGTCATCGGTGGATGAAAGAATTCAGGATGTGTGAGCTTTAATTCTTTTCGGTGTTTTTTTTAGGGAAATAAGAGAGAGGGAAGGAGAAGCTCCCATCACGATGTAAAACATTGGCCTTTTGTAGGTAGGCTTGGTAGGCTATTCAGTACTGTCGATACATTAAAGTGAATGTAATATCAATATTACAATCATGGCACATAAGCCTCAGAACAATGCAAGCTCACTTTTTTCCTTTTGACTCATACAAACCTGCACTGCCATTCTGCGGTGCTTACTACAGGAATACCGGTTTCCCCGTAGTGCTGGCTCGTGTCCTTTTGCATGCTAATGCAATATTCTATTTCTAACTTGACGGTAATAGATTAGCGAATACATGAGGCTATTGCTCCTCTGCTAATGTGACTCCAGCCATGCAGAAAACTTGAGGTTTGTCTTAAATAGGCAGCTTCTGAGCATTCTTCATGTAAAATCCAATTTAAATAACTTATAATTTAAGCGTCTACTTTGTTTTGTGCCTTTGGCTTTGATGCACTTTTTTCTTTTCAGAAAAACTTGATGTTTATTGTTAGTGGGAGAGGGTGGAACTTAGTGCTTTTGCCTTCATCAGCTAATTGTCATTCTCTCCTCAAAAAGGATGTGTATTTTAATTGTTGTGTGAAAGATTTGTCTTGATCAGAATAGGAGAGCCTTAGTGCTCTCTCCAGAGAGGGAATGGAGACTTCTGTGTTTGTTTTTGACTCCTGTTCTTTCTGACATGTCTGCACAGATGGTGATGCAGTCCAAAAACCTGACAAAGAAATCCATGCACCGCACTCCAATTACACAGTAACTTCTCTCCTTGTTTTGGAGCACCCATTCGTGGGTGGCATCGTGAAACCCTCCTCATACAGCCTGCTGGGCTCACTGAAACTGTGATAGAGATCGAGGTGACTCCATTCTTGCTTTCAAAGTGAAAGAAGGGGGAAGGCGGCAGTTGTAAGGTCTTTTAAGAGATAAAATAGGCTGTTTTAATATGATCAAACTAGGTCTATGCAGCAATTCTTTAACTGGCACAGTGTGGGATGTGTGTAGGATATTGACAGTGCCTCTCTCTGGTCCTTAAGCCCTGGGTGTGAAAAGCTGTGTGCCCAACTTTCCTTGCCTGGTCACCAGATAAAGTACTCGCGTGAGCTAGTGCCACATGGTGCTTACCACAGGACTGGGAAAGGAAAACAGGAGTTTTTGGAGATGCCTGAGTGTGGGAGATGGCCACAGCACTGCAGGTGCCCCACTGATGGGGTGAGGAAGGGATGGACTGGGTTGGGTGTGCGGGACATCTCTAGCACTGGGTGATGCTGGCCCGACTGCCCCCAGCTGTCCCGCTTCCTCCCATGGTTGGAGATCTGGATGATCTAGTGGCTCTGTGGCAGTGCAGTGCTGCCAGTGGTCAGGGAGGTAGTCTCAGCACAGGAGCCACGTCTCCGGTGGTTATTAATTGTTTCTATACTGCCTGGACCAGAGATGCTATGTCACAGGCTCTAATGCCTTGGGTTGTTTTGGCAGAGTAGGACAGAGATACATGGTGTGCTGTTGAAATTTGGGGTAGGCTGGGGATGTCAAGGGGAGAACAGACCTTCTGAAAAATCCAAATTCTTCAGGCAGAGCCTGGGCACTGAAGTTACAAGTCAGCCATTTAGCGGCCAGCCCTCTCCCCACTTTACTTTTTATAGTTTTTATACTTTGCATTTGCATGTTTTTTTTCTTCAAGGATTGCTTATATTGAGAAAAAAAATATTTAAAGTGTATATCTGTTTGCTTTAGGCTAATCTCAGGATGAGTTACAATAGCTTAGAGATCTGGAAAATAGACATTAGTCAATACTATCTTTCAGTTTCTTTTATATGCTAAAAGCAGATTCACTTCACTCACAAAATATCCTCGTACACTTGTATTTTAGACTCTCTTTGTCTATTTTTATTATTCACAGTGCTTTGATATCTGTGTCAAAGAATTTCAGAAAAAAATCACCTTACAGCTGAGAGCAAATGTGGAACATTTTAGCTCAAAAAGAGAATTTTTCATTAAGATATAAATAAATCGGAGTATGGATTATATTTGAAGCTAGTTCTTATTTATTCAGCATCTGCAGCTACGGTTGTGTTTTACAGAATAATGTAAAACTTCTCCCTTTGTTTTATAGAACAGTTTCTCTTTGCCCCTGTAGACATGAGCAATTGGAATGAAGAACATTAATTTAATCCTGTCCCATTTCACATTCATGGGAGCTTTTCTATTGACTACAGTGAAGCCAGAATCTGTCTAATATGTTTTAACTTGGGTGTCAGACAGAGTTTAAACCTGGGTAAAACTGTTTCCTGCCAGTGCTGTATCATTTTATTGTCATTTATTTGTGGTTCTCCAGTGTGTAATGGGATGTTTATCCAGCATTCCAGGTGCCAGCAGGAGGAGTGTAAGCGAAACAAGTGCTGTTTGGTCTTACCTTTCCCCTCTTAAGAGGTTTCCTGCCCTATACAAAATGTGACAAGAAAGTTTTCCTACTTTATTTCAAACTCTAGTCCTGGTGGGACTCCATTAAACCACTCTGGACAAAGCCCTGCTCAGAGTCTGCTCCCCAGCCACCAACCCCGGGCTACTGGGGAGCATAGCCCATGGCTTCCCTCATCCCCTCTCTAAGCCGATGGGGTCTGGCTCAAGCACCTGCCCTCAGACCCTGGGCTAGGGTACAGCTGGAATAATTTAAATAACTTTAAAAATTTAAATAACTTTTTACAGCTGAGCAGAACTCAAACTGTACAAGTAAACTCCAGCTAGATAACTTGTACGCTTTTTTAAAATGAGTTAAGCTAGAACTGTATGGCAAGATTAAGAACTGTTAATAACATTTTCCTCTCATCTATTAGTTCCTTCAATAAGTTTCTTTAATAGTGTGGATTTTTAACATTAGACTTCTACCAGGGGACTTAATTTCCTACACTGCCAAACTGTGACTGTAAAAAGGCATTTGAATGCTGTAGTTTTGAAGTGTTGCAATAATGAGATTACTTACAGTAATTTGAATTTCAGTACTAGTATTTTTCAGAGTGAGTTTGTTATGCAGTTCCTCTTCCAGGTTACCCATAGCATTGCACTGCCATGTCCAGTCCTGTGGTAAACTTTTACTTCCCCCCACCTCCTTCTAAAGCCATCTCTGAGTATGGCCAAGTTGTCTTTCTGCTCCGAAGAACACCATAAAGAACTACAGCTCAACAACTAATGACCCATGTGGCTCTATCAACTATTTGTGTTGTCTCACATGATTTAAAATAGAAAACCACCTTTTTTTCCCCCCCGTCTGTCCAATACTATATAAAGTTCTTTTCCCCTGAATTTTCAATTTGAGTTTTTATTTTCTGAGCATTAGTTTTACGGCTTTGCCCCTTACCACTTGAAAATTTGGAAAGTTGAAAGTGTAATTGGTAGAGAAGAAAGAGGAGTGAAAGCAAACATTGTTCTTTCTCTTTTCTAAGGGAAATAAAGCAACTGCTGAGGGTTTGTACCTTTTGCTTCTTGCATTTCTAACTGCCTTTAACTTTTTGTAACTCCTTCAACTTTGTAGAGATCGCACAGTGGAAAAGTTCATTTGATTTTTTTTCTTCTGGATTGAGAGGTATCTCCTTCAATATTGAGGGGATTTGGAAAAGCTGGAGTGAAAGCTGAACAAGCAGAAGGTGTCTCTGTGTATTTGTGGAAACAGAAGGCCCCTTTCAGTTGCATTCTACATCCTGAGCAAATGGGCGTAGTATAGAGATGGTATATCTAATTCTAGAACATGCTGGTCTTTGGGAACCAGTTCAAGACGAAAATTTCCTCTTGAAATAACATAAGTAAAGCCTCTTTAAATCCACTGTGCCAAAAAATAATTTGAATGACTGTGGAAAAGTAGTAGTCTAAAAACTGTCGGTTGTAATTTGTTCTGGGGTAAAACTCCGACCTACTCAAGTGAGCAACATCCTGCTTGCAGCTCCTCCTTGCAGAGGGAATGTGGCTCTGCATCTAAGACTGACCCAAAAACCTGTGTCTGTGGTGGGTTGTTTTTCCTTCAGCTGATGTCACAGATTTCTGCAGCTGCCCAGAAAAAAGGTAAAAGGAAGTACCAGTCTTGAGGCTTATACCCACTGGCTTGACGCACGGCCAGGCAACAGGCAGCCTAATGGGTCCATGGGGGCATGCGCTTTGCGGCATGAGCTGCTGGCTTCACGGGCGGGTACGCTGGATGGAGTGGATTTTTGGTGTTCAGGTTTGGTACAGTACCATGTGCTGTCTGAACATGCCTGGGGTGCTTCCAAAAACGAGCAGGGTTTCAGCATCCTGCCAAAAGCAGAACGGCCCTGTTGATTAGAAATCTCAACAGCACATTTCTCTGTTCCAGGGCAGGAATTTAAACTTGAGGCATCTTGGTTACTAAAAGAGTTCCAATTTCTAAAACACTAGAGATTTTGAGCATCAAAATAAACTCCCCTGGAGTGCTTACAGGCCTAAGGTCTCATAGCTTGTCTCTCAGATGGAGGAGTGGATTGAGGCTTGACTTGAAATGTTAATATCACAACTGAGAAAGCTGCTATATCACTCAGCCTGACTCCAGAGGGAAAAGACCAATCGCTTTAGAGTTAAGATGCATGAGTGAGAAAGGGCATGTGGGCCAAGAATGATTGATGTGGAGATATATATATATATTTATTTTGCTCTGTTGGATGATACCTGAGAAACTCTCTGGGCTGAGAATAAATAAGGGTCATTGAAGAACACTTCTCAAGGCTGCTGCTGCCTCCACGTAATCTATGGGTATGATAACCAATTTCCATACTCTGGAGAATGGGATGCTGTCTTTAAGCTGTTTAAACCATGAACTGGCTTATTCAACAGCGGCTTCCCTTTAGCTGGCAGCAGTGTAGAATGTCTTTTATGAGACTCGCTGGAAAGAGTAGGCTAAACATTTAGTAGTTCTACAAGAAATAAGACCAGCAGCTGTCTAATCTCCACAAGCAGCCACCACGTAATTTAGGCAATTGAATCTGTCATTCCAGATCCTAATCTGATAGTGCGGTGGGAATCCTGCACCGATGCGGCCGTGCATCCAGCGTACGGTCTGGAGAGGCCGGGTTTATTATCGGGTTATGTTCAATAAAACATGTCAGAATGGATTTCTTTTCAGGAGATGATATATAAGCACTAAGTCTGGGTTTTGTAGCTATTCCATGAAATACAGTTGTTAAAGTATCTTACGAAGTTAATGCAGTTAAGATTTTGCTCAGCCGGTTGATGGTGCCTCCAAAAATAATTGTGGTTCCAATAGAATGATACCTCTCAAAAGCTGAATCCGTCTCTCTTGAAATTCAGCTTTTGAAATGAGAGCTGACAATTGGACTGTCAAAAGTATATTTGTGGGTTTAGTCTGAGGACAGTCGCTGTCTGACTTTTCTTTTTTTTAGGCTGCAGAAGGCAAAAGGTCACAGGGAGGACAGTATTCCTCCCTGGTATCAGAGCTTGCATTAGCTCTCATTAGGAAATTCTCTTTGTGTTCACATCTTGGCTTTGGCAATGCTGGCTGTAGGCTGTGTAATGAATCTGTGCAGGGGCTACAGGAGGGGAAATGAAAGAGAATAGCCTTGAAGCCCAGAAGAGTCACCCAGTGCATGGGTATTATCTGTCTGAATGAAGCGACTTTATCTGATAATTCAATATCAGAATACCAAAAGGGTATTTTGGGCTTCAGTCGTACTGCCAGCCATACAGTGGGTTGCTATTCAGACATCAAATGAAAATCAGAACTTTTACCTAGCTTCGTTTGGTTGACTTGAATCTCTCAAGTGCTTACTGCTTTTCCCCACCATGTTTCTTCTAAGAGTTTCTCTACAACTTTTTTTTTTTGATGTGAAATAGTCCCATTTACAGGTCTTAACGATCGCATTAAAGACACTCACTGTAGCTGCTGTGCTAAAGCAGTTTTTGAAAAATCTGTGCTCCCAAAGCCCGATTTTTCTAGTGCGTTATTATGGCGATTTGAATCTCAAATGTTGGAGACAACTTCTTTGTAAGAAAAAGACAGTGCCAAAGTTAAAGTTGAATCTGTGCTTGTTTCTCAAGTTCTTCAGTGATAATTCAAGACGAATCCCCCAGAACTTCTTCTAAGGATGAAGTTTTGGGAGGTTTTAATGTTAAGTTCTACGAAGTATACAACTTACAGAATACTGTATTCTGTTTCTATCATAATTTGGTTTCTATATTGGCATTTAGAAATTTATTTTCAAAACAATATGCCTGTAAAGGACTGAATAAAAAAGCAGAAACAGGAGAAGAATTTTCACATTGTTTTAGCGTATATGAAAGAATGAATTAAGGGATTCCTTTAATATTAATGATATTTGCTTCTTTACTGCCAACACATAACTATCAAAATATATAGATCCTCTTTCATGCCTGGATTTCTGATCCTGCTGAGAAACTATTGTACTGTTTGTGCATCAGAGACAAATATGCACATGTTCATCCCGTGAGAAGGAAAGGGTTTGTGGGATTAGCGCTCCTAATGCTGTTAAAACCTCTTACAGCACCATCCTGTAGATATCAACAGAGGAGATGGCCAGCTTTTTAGCAGCTATTAATGGGAGAACTTAATAGCTTGAAATAACGGCAAATTGCATTTTAATTACTTGAAATAATATTTCTTAGTGCTGTGATATATATTGAACTCTTGAGAAAATCTTACTGAGCAAGAGTGTAAAAGCATGAACACTGTTGGTTCTCGTCTTACCAGGGCAAAACCACGGTGCCTTGAGTTATAGAAGGCATCTGAAGTGCTATCACAGTGTTGTGATAAGTGATAAGCATTGCTTACAAATTTTAATGTTGTTCCATTTCTGAAAAGCAACCATGTTTAGGATGAGAAGGCATAATTCCATGTCCAAAGTCTATAGTAAATTTCTGTATTTTTGATTCAGTTTAGGCATGTTAGTGCCTCTTATGTACATCGTACAAAACACGCCTTTTTTTCTTTGCAAATGCTGGGTCTGGAAGTAGTTTGTGCCAGTTGGAAATCAAGCATAAACAGTATGTGGAGTCAGATCTATAGTTCTGCAACTGGAGTGTGGACAGGCTAAGAATAGCCGTACGGAGACCGATCGCTTTTGCGTAACATCCTTTGTTTGTTGAGCATTGAGTTACGGCGATATATTCAATATGCTCTTTGCCCGGTATTTGAAGCGTGGAACCAGGCGCTCCCTGGAAGTGGATTTTCTTTTTTGAGATGACAGCCAATTTACGGTAATTAATGTGATAAGTACAATAGCTGTAGCAGTCTCTAATTCCTTAATCTTAGAGTAAGAGCTAGAAATGGATTAGTTAGAGATAAATATATCTTATGGCATTTTCTCCTGAGAAAAAGCCCTTTAAAAATATTGCATTCTTGTAGCACGACTAGCCAACGCAGCGATAAAAGCAATTTTCCTTTGCTGGAGGGAATTATCCATGCTGGACCGAAAGGAAAGAATAAATGTTGGCTTATTTTAAAGATGATAAATAAAATTTTGACTTTAGGCGGTGAAAACAGTTCTGCGGGCTGCTCTAAGGGCACCTTGGCCCCAGGCAGGAGGATGTCTGTAAGTTCTGTCTAGTGTGGATGCGCTTACTATAAATGTCAACCAAAGATTAGGAAAATGGAGAACAACATGTCTGGGAAGTCATGTTGTTATTAGCACATCTGCTGGGGAGGGTTTCTTATCTTTCGTGATGAGATATAGCACTAGAGCGGGAAACATTGCAAGTGTGCGATGAAATATGTTCTTAACTAAATGAATTACTTGGGAATATACACACTGTGGTCATTTAGATGTTTGAAAGTTTAATAGAGGAAAAAATTCCTTTTAAAATAATCACTGAATTCATAACTGAAATTCATTTCTGGAACCTCTTTATTTAAATGAATTTACTGTGAAAGAAAATTCCTAAACTGGCTGAAATTGAGGTACTTCGTTCGATACAGTTGACTTAATCATCCACAACCCAAGCGTATTTATACATCTAATCTGGATGACAAGCTAATGGTGCTCTTTACATTTTATGGCCTTTGCTGAGACAACCACGAAGGCTGTTGGAAAGTGGTTTGGCTGTTCACTGGTATGGATGTTGTCCCCTACAGACTAGCCTGGGAACATTTTCTCTGACAAATGAAATTAGGAAATTTTTGATTGTTGGGTGAAGGACTAAGGCAGATCCAAACCAAATGTTCAGCAGTTTTTGGTGGTTTAAAGAGGCTGTGATTTTACTAATTGGAAAGAGATTAGATCCTTAAAAGTACTGTGTGGCCAACCTGTTTTATTATCCTGCCCAGTAAACACAACACTTACTCTGTCACAAAATCGCTGGTAATGTAGCGCCCGTAGACTTGAGGATAGCAAAGCTTTGGGTTGTTCTGGGTTGACCTTTCTGCCTGATTTAAAGACCATTGTGAAAGAGCTCTGAGGAGAATCTCAACACCTTTCACTGCCAAGTGAAAGCTGAGGTTTAAGGCTGCTGCAAGGAGAGAACTGGACAGCTAATTTCTTTGTCGGTTTGGCTTGGAAGAAAATAGAGATTATATTGAGTGTGACTCTGTCAAGTGCTTATGGATGCTATATCTCTCTTTTTGTAAAATTAAATTGTATTTGCACAAATGGAGAGCACTTCTGTGGAAAATCAACAAGGTGTGTGGTGCAACACAGGAACTTCCGGCATTTCCTTCCTATTTTAAACTCATTTTCCTGTTAGTTGTGTGGGGATCTTGTCTGTGTCCCACCAGACATGTGCTAAATCTTTGAGGAAGTCTTATCTTAGCATTTTGAATATTCTCCTGTTACACCCATTCGCAAGATTTGTGTGCTGGCATTTAGCAAGCTCCGTATCCCCTGAATGCTGCCTGGTTTCAGGCAGGCTGGCCGGCTTTGTTGTGGAGCCAGAGCGTAGGACTCTGGGCAGCCTTTGGTTACCTAAAAGCTGTGTCCATGCACACAGTGATGCATTTGTACCCGCCTGGTGATTCTGGAGGAGAGGTGGATGATGGTGCTCTAAAAGAGCAGCTCCCCACCACCCGAATTTTGGGTGATCATGGTGTAAATTTTGCAGCAAGTGCTTGTGAAACTCAGTTCTCCCTAGGCAAGATCTTTATCTTGTGTGTGCAGGTGTACTCCCACGTGTTTTCTTGCTGTGTTGGGCCTTTTCTTAGTTAGATTTTGCCAGTTTTTTGGCATGAGATACATCAGTATTTTACATCTTAGAAGCAAACTGACTTTTTTCCCTCCCTCCCTAATTCCTATTCAATAACAATTTTAACAAAACTCTCAGGAAAGGAGTGTTGTAGTCTCCTCACTGTTCCCGGGTGCAAGGAGCCCACCTCTTTTTAGCCTGATGTTTACGTGAGAAGTTATGAAGCTTCTGCTCTGTCATGTGGAGTAATGGTCGCGCAGAAATCAGCTGGACTATTATTGAAGCAAAATACCTAGCTAGGTCTTATAATAACTGGATTGTTTGTTCTCCACAGCCTAAGTGGAGGCGTCTGCTGTGGCAGAACACAGGAGCATCCACAATTGAAAAATGCTGGCATGCGGTGATGTGTCCAAGGACACGTTTGATGTGGTGTGCCTATTCTGTGAAGCAGCAAGGAAGCAGTTAAGATAGATGGGAATCGTGCAGCTAAAAATCCTGCATGTACTTGGAAAACTCATCCAAGGTGCTTACAGACCATTTTTATTGCTGTCCCTCAGGATTTGTGCACAGTTTCTGGAAAACACGGTGTATGCTGCTGATAGAGATACGTCTCCTTTTTCTGCCATCCAAATGCCAAACAAAGAGAAATGGAAACCACGTGGAAGCAGAGCGCTTTTGTTCGCGAACTGAAAAATTTATGGCTATTGGTAAAAATGCAGAAGAACTTGGTCTGCTGCTGAGAAGCAAAGATAAGAAGTAAAACCTGTCACTGGCAGGGTATTTTGGGGTCAGCTTCAGTCAGGGTGCGTCATTCCCTGGATGTCTGTGTGGTGAGCAGATTCCTGCCTAAACAACAGGCATGAGTTTCTCCTTTTTAACAAGAGTGTGACTCAAAGGAGCTGGGCATTACTTTGGCCATGAAATGATGGAGGGTTCATGGACTCCGAGTGATACATAATGAGTCCAGTTTCACTGTGACAGAGCATCTGGGCTTGTGCTTTATAAAACAACTGCTGGGTATTTTTGGAATGATTTCATTGTGAACAGTTATACAGAAACTGTGAGTTACTTCTCTTGACTGCAAAAAAGAATTCGGTGTATTTGAAACAAATCACTGGCCTCTAAAAACCTAGACTTTTATTTTTAATTAAAACAAGCTGAAACTCTTCAGGTGGTTTGCTTTGGTTTAAACAAGAGCTTTATTTATTTGAATATTTTACTCAGAAGGTTTTTAAAGACTCCAGCCATTACCTTTGCATGTAAGATGGGGGGAGTTCAGGTGACACTCTGTGCTGTCAGACTTTTCTCTGCGCAGGGATCTACCTCATGTCAACCATCAGTATAAGCGCATTAGGGATTTGGTCTCGTGTTCTTCCAGAACAGTCGTAGTCATTGTTTGTGGGATATATCAGAGAATGGTTGTTTGTTGTGCTCCATAACTTGTAAGGAACTAATTGCTATGTAAGGTGGTCCTAGAGCTTATCTGTCAGTTACTTGGAGCTATGAGCTGTGAGAGTCCAGTGTGTATGTGTGGGCTTTATTGCATTTTCTGTGCGTGTTCATATGGGCATATTGAATATACTGGGCTAAATCCATCCAGTTACATGGTAACCAAAACTGCACTCTCAGTATTGCAGGATATTGTAATTCCAAGACTAATGAATTACTATTGGGTGCCTTTTGTAACTGAGTACATGTAGTGCTCTTGTAGCTGTGGTTGTCTGAAATGAAGAATGGCTTGTGGAAAGAACTTCAGCTTTTTGTTAGCTGGAAAAATCAGAGAAGCTTCCAGGTACTTATGTCAGATACTTTTTTTTCACTTCTGTTTCAGCAAGGAAGTCAAAGTAATAAAAACATCTAAAAAGTACATTGTAATAATGTCTTGAATGTTAGTAGAAATCTGATTGCGTGGACTCCAAGAGTGATCATTTTGTACTGGCCAATACTTGCTGCATCACTAGATAGACACTCCTTGTTCATCTGCTATTCCTTTTGAAAAATGCAAGAGCATCTTTAAGTCTCTTTGGGACAGGCCAGGTGAGGCTGGCTGGAGCAACACGAATTTAATGTTAATGGAGGCATTTTTAATGCTAGCATCCCTCTTACCACATCAGCAGTGAATGTTGGCATAGGGCCTTCCCGGGACGTTTGTAATGGTAGGCTAAAGCTGTTTCATTTCCTGTCGCTGTTATGATGCGGTCCCACTAACTGGGCAGGACTGTTCTAGGACTCCATGTGCTTTTTGAGTTACAGCTACATGTCTCTGGATTGCACAGGAATCTTTCATTGCCGCTTTTCTATGCATCCGTCTGCAGTTTCTCCACTGCAACGCAAGAGAGCAACAAACACAGAGAAAATGAGAGGCCATTGTATTAGAACACATTACTATTCACAAAATATATCGGGCAATAAAATTGGTTACTTGTTTTCATTACAAAGACACTGTGGCTAATATTATATTGTATAAATTAGACCAGTTTTTTAACAATGACCGTAATGAGGATGATGTACTGAAAACCTTAGTTTGCTCATCTAACATCATCAATATTGGAAGTTTATGACCTTCTCTTAATAGCTCTTTTACTAACAGAAGTTTACATTTGAAGCACAAAGATTTCTCTAATTTCAATCTGCTAATTAGAAATGACACATCAGTAAGAGTTTTACAGACGTTTTATTGCTGGGCAGCGGAGGGCTACTTGAAGTGTAGTTTGAGTCACCTTAGTAATGTGGCATTTCCAGATTAAGGTGGATATAAAAATTATTTTCCTAAATTAAGTATGTCAGAGTGGGACTTCTGAGAGGGCAGGCTGAAGTTCTGAGGAAAGAGAACTTGATTATTCTGTTTTAAAGAGGTCTAACTGTTTAAGATGATGCTTATTTTTCAAGAGATGGCCAAGAAGATAGGGGAAGAAAATTAGGTTATCAAGTGAGAAGAGTTAAGACAAAAAGAAAAATAGCAGGGTGGAGTGTGTGTGTCCCCCCAAAGTTTTTGAAATGTTAGGACTGCTGCTTTCCATATGGATAGACAGAAGTAAGTTAAGTACTTACTGTTTGGTGACTGATGTGTCTACCAGCAGACATCATGTCTGATCAATTTTAGTTTCTCTTTCCACAGCACTTGGTGCTCCAAGTAATGAAAGAGGTATTATCACCTGTCAGAATTTATTATACTGATGGTTGCGTATCTCAAGTCAAGTGTGTTAGATACAGGTGCATGTATAGGTTTTTGGTAAGAAGCAGGAAAAATGGGCATTCTGCTGAAAAGTTAAACGCCTGAGACCTCGCTTTCTTTTCATGGGAAAATAACATGATACCTTAATTCTCCGTTCCAGAAGAGCCTTCAGATCTGCCCTCTCTGCTCCAGTTACTCAGGATGCAGGCCATGCCCAGTTATTACGGGGAGCTCTAACAACCAACAAAACCTTTATCTAAACCTCCATATGGCACATCACTGGAGTACCTAGACATGTGCACTTTTGTCTTTGGTCATTTCGTACAGAAAATACAATTAGACTTGGCTGTCAAACAGATGAAATCTGTCATATTCCTCCTGCAGGAGCTGAACTTGGTCCAGCCCAATAAATACCAAAAATACTCACCCATAAAATTGCAAGCGGAGCCTGTGATTTCAGTGCACATGGGTGAAGATTCTGCAGAGCCTGGCAGATGCCACTTTCTGGCTGAGCAGTCTGTTTCACTGATCAGCACTGTTTCCCTGCTCCACCACACTAAAATCCATGGGGATAAAGCAGCACGTGGCTTTGCCGTACCTCCCCTAAAAGGGCAGTTTCCTCCAGGAAAATGGAACTTTGTAGCTTCTCGAGAAAACACCTTAAAATCAAGACTTGTTCAAATCGCCTTACTAGAATAATGTTGCACAGTGGTTTCTTTTTACTATTCCTTCTTGTGTCTTCATACTTGTCATGTGCCCTGCCTGTTGTAGACACATCAAAGAGGAGGAAGAAATACGACTCAATCAGAAGTTTCATAATGTCTTTTTTTCCTGTTCCTGAGATATCGGGGAACAGCCCGTGTTCCACAGACCTGTTTGTTATTTGTAATGGTTGAAATCATCTAGCTGATGTTAGACAGGCTCATTGCCCTCCAGCGAGGAGTCACAGTTAACCCTGTGCCAGGAGCTCTCTGTTAGGTTATGCAGCGGGGTTTGGGCAGTGTGGAGTTGTTCCTGGTCGTCAAGGCTGATCTTTCAAGGATGGAGGCAACAGATTTCCTTTGCAGACAGAAAAGCTGCTGAAAAAAGCAATTTTACAGAATAATTATCAGCAGTGGTGTAACAGACAGTATATAATTCTTTTCTTTCAGATGATTTCTGACAAAATGCATTTACATGTGCATGTGAGAATTTTATTTTCAAAAGGGTGCAGCCCTTTGCCACTGCATTTATTAGGACAGAAGCTCCTGCATTAGAGCGTCTGCCAAGAGGTTTTGAGGGATTGCCCATATTTCTCTTGACACAACATTGTATTTCATACTGTAAACCTCAGAAGTAGGTGTAATTAACTGATCTTCACTTATATCGTGGCTATATGTCATCTCACTTGATTATTGCTTTTGTGGATGAAATCCATTCTGTGAAGTTGTCCTTTAGGATAACATATGTTAACATAACATTAAATGTACTTTTCTTGTCCTCTTCTATACAAACACTGTATGATGGTTAGCAGCTACTTGAGTTCACTGTTCTGTCTTCTGCTTCCATCTGTCCAGTTCTGCTATGGCAAACAATTCAGTAACTGTGCTGGCTGGTCCCCATGCTTTCATAAACGTGTGCTGTTCAGTTAATTAATTACATGGGGCCCTGACTCCAGGTGAAAGAACAGCAGTAGTTGGTAACTCACCTATATCACATAAGGAGTTATTTGCTCTATATCCACCAAGCACAAGCTCTTCATCTTGTGTTCTGGCTACCAGAGCCAGTCAAGTCTCTGTTACACCACTATGTGACACACGGGTGCTCTCGGTCATTGTAGGGAGGAGTGTGCTAATGGCCGGTGTTGAACAGGCTTGGGATCATGTTAATTGCAGCCTGCTGGTGATCACAAGGTTGTGTTTGTGCCTTTTGTGTGTGAGAAGGATCTTCAGGTGATGGTGAGTGTTGGACCTTTGTACGGTGCTAGGAGAGCTTGTCCATAGTACTGATGGCCCCTTCCTCAGGTTCATCTTATTCTTTGCATCACTTGAATGGCCAGCTGCCCATATTTTAATCTCTGGAGAACTATCTAGGAGGATTTGTTGTTAAAGAACTGCTTTTTAGAGGCTTTGCCAAGCACCAGCTTCACAGATTGTTTTTGAGTAGGTGAGTGCCTGGACTGCAGGGTATAGCTGCTGCTATCAGGGTGGAAGTGGGGACACCGGCAATGGACTGAATGGATGGGAAGATGCTGTTGTACTCCTGCTTCCAGGTATCAAGGACAGAAGTTTCCTGGAAAGACAGTGGGAGGTGAAGCATGACTTCTGTGTGTAGGTGGTGTGTATACTCTGTGGAAATAAAGCTTCATTTTTCAGGTGCTGTTTATCTTTTCCTAAAACCATATTCAGCAATAGGAAGGGGGGTGGTGGGAAACATGTATTAGAGAGCTGCTTACATCCCAATTCCTTTTTCTTCTGTGCTCTTATTGTGCTCATGCTCATGACAGTACAGTCTTGACTTGAAATCTTCATCTTCATTTGCAAGGCTTCTGTTTGATACGAGACATGTCACTTTGTCAGGAGGCCGTTCAGGACTTTAACATTGCATCAAGGAGTCTAAGATTAATCTAGGAAGTCATCTAGAATTAATTTAAGTGCAATACATCTCAGATACTAACAGTGAAAGTCAAACAATAGCAGGATGTTCTAAGTTGGTGATAGAAGCAGGTGTAGCTAACTCACAGGCTTTATCTTGTTCTTTTTTTCAGCTTATAACAGAGTGTGCTGAAACTAAAAGGCAGCTCCCAGGAATAATTCAAAATTTTTGCTACTGTACAGAAAAAAACTTCAGCAAAACTGAGGGGGTGGGAGAACAGTTCAATAGTAGGTTGAACACAGGGTAAGCAGAAGTGTAGGACTGTAATCGATTATCGAGGGCACAGTTCTGTACCAAGAATCTTAAGTAGCAACATAGTAAACGAAATAAAATGTTCCTAGAAGTCTTTTTCTGATAAGCTGTTAAGTGTGTTTTGCCTTGAAGACTGGTTCCTGTGTGGTGGTGTGGGTGGTTTTTTTTCCCTCCCTCTATCTTTGGGGGGGTGTGTGTGTGTTTGGGCATTTTTTTTTTTTTTTAAAAGCTATAACTTGAGTTTTTTGACTTGCAGTGAAACTGAGCTGATGGCTTCTCTCCCATCAGGAAGACACTGCGAACAATTGCTTTCCTGTGCCTTCCGTGTTGCTGGAAACTTTTTTAAAGATCAGTAGTCTATAGTGCCATTGCAAGATTCAGATGTTCATTCCATGCACCATTACCCGTGGAAGAAGGAAAAATAGACTATTGTAACTGTAAGTGCAATACTCTAAGCTAATAGTATAAGAGATGTGTACTTTGCACATGCACACTATCCCTTTAGAGAGAGTGCATGCCTTTGACGTGCCTTCCTCTAATGGAAGAGCGGTTAATAACATAGAATATTCTTCTGTAGAAGAGACACGATTGCCACCCACCTATCTCACGTGGGAAGAACAGATTGAATTAGGTTTGAGAGAGAAATATCTCTAGGCTCAAGTTAGGAGACATTTTGACACTAGAGTGCTGGTAGTAAAGTACAGTAGAACCATTTGCTTTTTATTGCTGAACAATTAAGGTGGAAAGTGTGTGAATAAAGTGGAATGTCCTTGCAAAACAGCAAGAAAGCATCTCCTGTGTGATAATCCTAAGTGGGGAAGTGTGATGCTCTTGTGATCTTTTCTCACTTTTACATGGTGGCTTTTAATGCAGTAGTATGAACTTCATGTGTGCACACAGATTTTTAATATATATAAACTTAGTACTGTATGTTCACAGATTTTTTGTTTGAAATGGACTAAAAAGAGGGTTGATTGAATGACTTGCATTTGGCTACATTCATATGAGCGTTCTGCGAGATTTGCTTTCACATTTGTCTTGCTTCCCAAAGCTATTTTTATGGTTTTTCTTCTTAATTCACATGAAAGCCACCCAGTTCCAAATGTTGATATACCATTTTTAGTTTACAAAGACTGTCCCCCATGGACTTTTCCCCTCTATCACAGTACAAATGAAGCTAATCTTTCCAAGCAGTGCTTAGAAGCGACTGCTTTCAACTAACGCAGTATGTGCCAGGACAGTAGAACTAACAGTTTCAGGCTTTACATGATTGGGACCTGTCTGCAAACTCTCTCAAGTCTTCAATTTAGTGTTTCTTTTCCTTGCTGATCTACTTATTGACAACCACAAATTATGCGCGTCCTGTCTCTTTCTGAAGATGTTGGAACTGAATTCAGGTGTCTTCTGGTACCATATATATATTAAAAAAAGGTATCCCATAGGTGTTCGGTCCAAAAGGTTCAAGTAACTATATCCTCCTTGCAGAAGTAAGATAGAAAGGAAACACAGTGCCCCAGCTTTCACATGAAATTCTTAACCCACAGATCCATTATAGCTGTCTTCCTAGGGGAACCTATAGATAGAATTGTATATGTCTAATTTCCAAAACTTTGTCTGACTTGACTAATGACTGAAAAACTTAAAAAGCCTCTGGGCCACAATAAGCCCTCTGAAATTAGTGACATTTTGAAAAGCCCTAGGTGATTTTGACATTCATTTTCTTTTAGAAGATGCTTTATGCACTACTTGGAAAATTCTCCTTCGTCTACTTACTGGCTTTTCCTTTTCCTTTAACACTCAGTCTGCTCAAATTTGTGTCTTTTCTCCCAGTCATCCTAATTTACTTCAATCCTGTTCTCAGTCTCTTGAGGCATCCTGGTCCTCAGTTCGTCTCCTCCTCAGCTGTAAACCCCTTGGTTCCTCAGAGCCATTTTCTTACTAGAAAACCTTAGTTCTCATGTTCCTCTCCTTGTCCTGACCAGGTATCTCTGGATGCCTCAATTATTTCTCCAACAAATCCTTTACTTGCCTTGTGATGTTGCACCTGTAACAATGTTGTCTTAGCATTTCTCTAGCTTTCTCTGCTGGGTTTTCTCAGACTACTAAAGGTTTTGCCTGGTCCTATCTTCCCTTGAGTCAGTGGGCTGTCAGATCTGCAGATTTCATAATGCCAGGCACATTTCACATCTCTGTTAGTACAAAAAAAGCAGCTGACTTAAGATTGCCATGCCATGCTGAGATCTCAGCAGTTTTTAGCAAAAGCAATGTGGAGGTGGGGATTGACTTTTGTAAGGAAGGGTTAGTTTTAGTACAGTGCACATACAGGAGGAGGACCTAGCTCATCTCTTGGTTGCATGCACTGGTTCAATAAACAGGATGAATAATAATGCTTTATCACGCAAAATCAAATACCTTTTCTGTTCCAACACATGATATGAAAAGCTGTCTGACTGGTGAAGTTTATCACCGTATTTAATTGATAAGTGTGGTGGGAATACTGATCATAAAACAGCAGGCTGTAGCCTCTGAAGTCCCTATGAATTATATTAATGAACTATGTGACACACGAATTATGATGTCTCTTTAAATTTGTTATACATTATAACTCCAATTATACTTGGACTTGAAAACCAAACACAAACTCCCAACCCCAAAACAACAGAACACCCATTCATACAGAACTAGATTTTTTTCCACAGAGCACACAAAATCTTGCTTCATTTTGCTTCTTTTGAAATCAGTTGGGAAATTCCTATTGATTGGGATAGAAGCAGAGATTTTTCTGGCACTGAATGCATTTGAAAACTTCATTACTCACATCTCTCTTCTGAGCGTTAAGGGAAAAATCTAGTAACACTAAGAGCTGAGGATGCGGTTGTGCCGTCTTCATCTGATGTGGAAGGGGCTTGCTTTTAAGTGAATGGAAGATTAAATATGTCTTTATGATACCCGGTCTACTGCATATCATAAGGTTATTAATTAAATGGCCAAGGCTTATTAATGATGTGTGCACAGAGAATTATGGCTTCATCAGGCTGTTCTATTCTGGGTTTGAATTGTAATGTGTGCTGCCTTTGAGATGGGTATTGCCAGCCTAAGCCTAGTTATGCTAGAGAACTTGAAAGTTTTATTATTTCTATAGGCCTAATTGTTCTCACAGGGTTATTTTGCTAAGGCTGAACAGCTGAAGCAAGGACAGGTTGTATTAAGCTAGGAGGGGGGTTGTGGAAGGTAAGGAGAAGGAAGCTTTGTGGCATGGCTAATTTGAGCATTGACCTTTCGTTTCTTGAGGCATCAAAAATAACAGGACTAGAACACAAGGAGCAGTCCAGCCATGATAAAACTAGTTAAAGGTCTCAGCTTATGGCATGCATATGTGGCAGACCAAACAGTACAGTTAACTTCAAATTCACTTCCAACTTTTAAAACGTGGACTTTCCGTTCTTCCTCTGGCTGCAACAGATCTCCCTACTCAGCCAGGAGGTTTGAGCAATTACTCTCACACAGAAGGTTGCCTTTGATCAGTATTGTCCCTGTCTGTGTTTACTCCCATCTCCCTCTCCCTCGAGGACACACCAAAGCACTGAACTTCAGAGACACGCATGGGGTGATGCTCTTCTGTCCCACCTGGTTCACCCACAAATGCATGAGCAGAGTAGCAATTGTCCACAGCTCCTCCTAGGGAGTCAGGGGTGGGCTGACCTAGTCTAACTCCTGTGTCTAGGACTACTGAATAGTGTGCTAAAAAAAAAAAAGCCACTCTCTGCTACTTGCTTTATTTTCCATAGGATCAATCCAGCTTCCAGCCCTTTGTAGTGCTCCCTGGCACAGTTTTGCTAACAAATCTTCAGCTTTTCTAGGTTCAGAGCAAGAGGTATATCTCTACTTTGGCAGTCCCTGGCAAATGACTTGGTGGGAGCAGTGGGGGAGGGAAGAAAGGTTCTTGCTGTAGACCAGGTAATTGCCAATGCATGTCAGAATTCAGCTTGTTAAGCAATAATACATGAGAGATGGAGAGATGATTTCAGCAGGAGAAGTGAAAGAAAGAATACTACTCAAATTCATTTGAGAAATACATCTACAAAATACCATCAGGTACAATTCCTTTTGGTTAATATAAACACAACTCTGCTGAAGCCTCTAACAGGTCTGTAGCCATGGCATTTAATTGCCAGCTGCCTTTAAGCCTTGAGCAGGTCAGCAGAGACACAATGCTATCAGGGATAATTTGTCATTTATGTATTTCCATGGAGTGATATATAATGTCTTGCTGAGAAGGGTCCTTGTGGGTGTCAAATGCTGCTGCCTGTAATGGAAATAAAGGAAAAAAAATAAAAGGCTGGAAATAGATGTTTCTGTAAATGTAACTTCTAGTTTGCAAGTAACCTTGAGGCTAAAAGATAATTCCACCTCTGCTGGGGGGCAGTAATGAGGTGGCAGGTGAACAATTCAACCTCTGTGTTATTTATTGATTGAAAACAACTCCCAGTATGTGTGCTGCTTCTGAAATTTATTGAAGCCAATTGAACATACAGTGTGTGATATACGCAGACTTGCTCTCTTCTTCCCTTTCCTCATTTCAATTTTTAAGTGCTTCCTTGAGACCGATATAGAACCAGTCATCACGTCTGGCATGTGGTGTGCATTTAGGGCTGGAGCCAAAACCTATTGAAGTCACCGGTTGTCTTTCAATTGACTTCAACAGGCTTTGGCTCAAGCTTTCAGGACAAGAAAAACAAAAATGTTGTACATGGTTCTGTCTTAAAAGGACTGATAAAAACCCAAACCTTGCTTAAACTCTCAAAATAAGTGGAGATAGGGAACAAAGGCGAATAAAGCTTTGGATAGTTTGGTACCATTTGTTTACATGGATGCCCAAATCCACAGCCTCGACTAACAGACCTGGAGTGTTGTGGACAGAGATGTGGTTTGTTCCTCCTTACCTGCAGTTCCCCACCTCCTGCCTCCGCAGGGCCAAGCTGGAGGGGAGGGGTCCAGGGGTTGCCTTTATCCCTGCACTCCTCCTAGGTGGGGTGGACTTGTGCCGGATGCGTGGAGTTAGATGTTCAACCTGTGTGGGTAGATCCGGGAGGGCTTCTTCTCAAATGTTGTCTACTTATCACGTGGGTATTGATTCTGCTGATACTACTGGCTGCCACAAACTCTGTGCTGCATGTAATTGAAATCTCTCACACTTGGGCCAATTACTTTAGTCATAGGCAATTTGTTCTACAGAGGAGGGTGCTTTTATGGGATTTAGATAAATAATCATCTTTCTGTTATAAGGAACTTCAGCCTGTAGTGAAACCACATGCTCTAATTGAAACTCCTAATGGCTTTCTCTCGGATGATAGGGTTGACAATATTTTCTTTTTTTAATTTAAAAATAAAAGTATCTCCCCTTGGTCTGAAGTTTTTCTCCAGATAAGGGGAAGCATTTTGAAAAAAGATGGGCTCTTTTTTCTTTTTAATTAAAAAAAGGAAAAAAAAAATTCCTGAGTATTTTGAGTGCTGTTCTAAACACCTGGCTCTTAAACTGGATTTTATTCAGATTGTGCCTGCTCCAAGAGCCCTGCTTAGGCACCCCCCCTCTGCCTGTTTCCACCTGCGGACTTGCAGGCTGTGCTGGTGCCAGGTCAGCAGCTGTTTCTGCCCAGGAGGGCTGATAAGGTCCCCACCGAAGTGCCACCCGAGAATGAGCTCCTGGCATGGCTGTGGCGCCTGGGCAGCTGGGGGTGTGGTAAGAGCCTATGAAGAGGGAAAAGGTGGTAAGGCAGAGGAGTCTGGCACTCTGCAGCGGTGCCAGCTGCAGCAGTGGGGAGCGCAGGGCTCCAGGGATACAATTTGGGGTGAGATATTTCAGGTATTGTGCCCTCAAATGGGGTACAGAATATTTTCTTTTATGCTCTCCGGGGACAGACGCTTGCATAGTGCAGGATGGGTCTTCCCTTCTCACATAGGATGGGTCTTCCTTCTAACCTGTTTTTCTGTTGCTATAACCTTCTAACTTCTCTGTGTTGTCCTCCTGCCTCCAACTTAGTGACCTTCCTCTTCCACAGAGACAACCTTTGCCGTTTGTCTCAAACCCTGGAGTCGTACACTCAGCTCAAGTCAGGACTAGGATCTGCTAAACCATTTTTGTCCCAAGGCCAGCAGATTTGGCCTGGCCTCAGGCTACTAATGGTCAGCAGGCCTTCGGTATAAGACACATTATTCTTTTTTCTTTCTATCATGAAGAATGCACTTTATTCTTAGAAGGGGGGAAAAAAGCAATTCCCTCCTCCCCATTTGGCTTTGGTGACTCATGAGAGATGGCTCTGAATGATTTCCTTCTCTTATTCCTAATGGGATTGACACTACATCATCTACTTATTGTTCAGATAGATTCAAGAAATTTATCTCTTCCTGCATCTCGGTGACAGAGAGGATGTGCTGTGCTGATTTTGTACTTGGCAGGTTGTGCAGGACATAAGGCTTTTGCATTGCATTATTGCTGCTGGCAGAGCAGAGCCAAAAAGATGGATGATTTGTTTGCTGTGTTGCCTCCTATTCATTTTGTTCTCTCTCACCCAGCCCCGTTTTCTTCCCTGTGCCCATCCCTACAGACCTGCTCCAGCTTAAGCATCTCCCCTGGTAGAATAAAATTAAAGTGTTGCAAACAGAAGTTTCCTTAGACAAGAAGGTTTCCAAATGGGCTGCATTAATTCTCAAAAGCATTTTGTGTATTTCCAATGGAAAGGCTGCTCTTGTGCATCAGTAGGATTTTATCAGGTACAGGATGAGGTGGTGCCTTTCGAAGCCAAGGTGTTTCGTTTTGTTTTGATTCTCCAGCAGGAAACGCCTGGGTACAAAGGATCTCCTTCGCCACCACGTGTCTCTCTGCCCCTGTTGGGGCTGTGCTTTGTTTTGCTGCTCACAACCCTGCTCGGCTTCTGGTGGTGCACGTTGCTGTAATTTATGGATGCTAGAAACACTGAATCTTGAAACCCTCGTAATACAAAGCTTTGTTTTATAACACCCACTGATCCCACGTAATTTCAGGCTGCCACCTCTGCTCTTTTATGTTGTCTTTCTCATCCTGTGTTTGTCACGCCTTGCAAAGGCAAACTGTCACCTGCCCCAGCTACTACTGGTTTACCGAGGCTTTGAGAAGGAAAGAGAAATTTCTTAATGGTTAACCCCACTTCATTACCTCCTACCACACTCATCACTTTTAATCATTGTGAAGGTGTCTAATTGTCCTTGTGTTGTGCTATTTTAGTTGTTGGTAACTTCATCTCCGTGGTGGTCCTTCAGGTGTGCTTACCAATGTTATTTCTGGAGGTGCCAGTTGTCTGCTGTTGCTGGTGAACATCATAGCTCCGGATAAATGTGCACCGTCAGTGTAAAGCTGTTGTCGTGGTATCTCCTGCCTCTGTGGTTTTTTTTTTTTTCTGGCTGCACTATGTGCTTACACTGTGAGCTGGGGTGAGCCATAGCCCTAGTGCTGCTCACAGGCTGCGGGACCCAACAGCTTGGCCCAAAGCCCTGTGGGACTCTCTGCAGTCCTCCACTACCTGACTGGGGTTTAGAGGCAAGAGGGGGCCAGGCTCTCTCTCTGGGTGCAGAGTGTGGAATGTCAAGAGGCAGTGGTCGTATGCTACAGCAAGGGAGGTTGTGATTGGACATGAGGAAGGAATCCTCACCCCTGCCAAGGTGGCTCAGCAATGGCACAGGTTGGTTCAGGAGTCTGGGCATGCTCTATCCTTGGAGATGGTCAGAGTGTGGCTGGTCGCTGTGCCGAATGACCAGACCTACTTGTGGCAGCTCTGAGACTGGAGATAACCAGCCATGCCTTACAGTGCTGGTGGTCCGGGCATCTTCTGATCCCCATTAGCTATTTCTCATACAGCTCTGTGGTTTCATCCACTCACTCCCTGGAGTAACCTCTGAAAGAGTATCCTTGTGTCTTCCTAGCCACGTATGGCACGGGTGCCTGTATGCTCTTGAAATTTCCAGAAGTTTCCAGAAAACTGTGGTGCAACTGTTGATTCTGGTGCTTTGGGCATCTTGGGTTTTAAAGAGCTGTGGGTGTGTTCATTTAGCTTAGGATTGCTAAGGGTCACTTGTACGGTGCTGCAAAGGAAGAGGAAACTCCGTACCGATAGATGTCCTGCCATTCAGTTGTTATATCATACTCCAGACAATTTAGATTTTATTTTTAACTACAGATTCCCACCTCTTCACCTATTTGTGCTTTGATTATATGCTGGGGAACTCACCAAAGCATCACCCGAGGGGACCACAAGGTGGAACTCGATGTGTGCTTGCAAAGCTGGATGTGTTTCAGAGAAGAGATGTTTTTAAAAGGTAGCCACGGCTTTATTTTTGAAATATGGGCATTTCATATAGATATTCCTTCTCTGGATGGCTTTAGGGTACTATTGAGACTTTGTATGAAAAAGTGGGTTTTATTTGATTTAGTAATAAAGGTCCTTATGTGAAAAAAGGCCAGCAAAATCACTGCTAATATTTTACGTGAAATGAAGAACCACAAGAAGAGCTGGATGAGGCCCGGGCACTGCTAGAAACACTTCAGAATCCATTAATGCAGAGAGAGTTACAAGATTGGGCCATAATTATCTAATATAATACCAATTTAAACAAACAAGCTTCTCTTTTGACTGGATTATTCCTATTGGAAGCAGTTTGTAATTTCACAATTACTGGAGCTTTCTGAAGAAAACCACTGCAAAACTCTCAGTAAAGGGAATAGGTAAATTGGCTTTAAAATTCCACCATCTGGAGACAATCTGGAAAATTGGTCTTTAAAACAGATAATAATAATTAAAAAAGCTGTCATCTATTTTTCAACTCCAACTGTTGTTCTCAGTGGAGTCTAGGTTGGGATATGGCAAATATTTTAATTGAATTCTTGTCCCTCTACACTAAGTACGTACCCTTGGTCTATGATCATGATTTGTGGTTTTACAGCAAGCAAATTCAGCCACACAGTATTTCTTTTATGGTTTTATAGCCAACAGAAATGCCTGAAACAGAGCAAGAGAGATATAAAAAATTGCACTAAGCAAAATATCTGAATTAAGTGAAAATAGAAAAAAGTGTGATGGGGAAGAAAAGGGTGGTGTCCACACTTTAGTGTTACAGTTATAAAAAGATACCAATGGAGCCATTGGAGCCATCAGCTTTGTCCTATTGCCCAAAGTTGTGGGTAAAATATATTCCTGTAACATTAATTAAAATCTCTGTATTAAAACTGATTGCCTGTATTTCTAGACTGTAATTGGTTATGGTGCCTAAAAAGTATGCTGATACACAGGATGAAATACCTAGTCCATCACATGAGTGGCACGAGGGAGGTAAATTCTAGTGTAGCAAACCTTTAGCACTCGCCAAATTAGAATCTGAATTAAAATTTAGCAGAAACTTTGTGCTCTTCAATAGATAATCAACAATCAAGACACATCCTGCTGTTCTTCCTGTTTGTCTTCCAGGTCTGCTTCTTTAATGGTTTTCTCTGAGATCATCTCGGCACATTGCAGAGGCTGTCTAAGTATTAATAAGCACTTTTCTCAGTTTTTGAAGACTGGAAAATGAAGCTGCCAAGTGCAGAGCAATTAACCCTGGGTCAGCAGGTAGTGCAGCAATTGGCAGGGAACTACTCCCAGTGCCACGCTCAGCCCGCTGGCATGCTGCTGGGTGGACGAAGGTCTCTTCTCCTCTTCCTCCACCCAGTGAACTGGGGCACTTCCCAGGCTTCATGCTGGCCCCGCTCAGCATTTAAATTAAGCAGTAAATGCGTGAATCATAAAATGCTTATGCTGGGCTTGACCTGTAAATCTGTCCTTGGGTTTGTTTCTAGGGAGTCCGCTTCGGGGAAGCTCAAATCACCTTTTAGGATCTCAGTGCTGTGTCACAGCATCCCGCTGTCGTGATGTCTGACCTGTGAGGCTTCCTGCCTCTCTGGTCCCTGTGTCTGAAGAGCTTTGAAAAGGTTGAATGCTTTTGCTGGAATGGCAAAAATGGCCTAGATGCACTTAGTTCAGACGTTGCGGAGCGGTGCTTGCTTGGCACTGCAGCTTTCTTTGGCGAAATAAATGGGGCCATATTCCCATCTGTCGTAACCTTGGTGTGTTTCTGTTGAAGTGAGCTGATCCGTACCAGTGAGGGTCTGACCCGTCGCAGCTTGAGCGCGAAGGAGTTGAGAACATCTGCACAGTGGTGAGAAAACTAAACAACGAGCTCTGGCGTTGCTGGTGCGATGAGGAGGAAGGAAGCTATTTTACCCTATTCAGTCAGAATGAAAAATAAATATGAACCAGCTGTATGAGATTTTTATGGTGTGTTTTCATGTTTTCTTTCCCTGTGCGGTAGCCCTAAAGGAGCCCTCTTCTTGCTTTCCTCTTGTCTTCCTGCACTGGAATAGTCCTGAGCTTTTCAAGAACTGAGACAAATCCCAATGATGAATTTTGATGTAGCAGTCTAAGATGTAATGGCTGCATAATATCATGCTTTTCTGGGGGAGGTTAGAATCCACGTCTGTATGTTAACGTTTAAGCTCCTCTCTAGACTTTTTTCAACATATTTCAGAGGTGAGGAAAAAAAGAGTTTGAAAATCATGTTATTTGTGTTTGCTGTTGCTTTTTACCTCCTGGAAGCTATTAGGAAATGATATTAATAAAAAGAGGGAGGTCTGCTTTTTGTGGTGATGCATCTTTTAAGTTAGTGAAAATTGCTGACTTGGAACCTGGTGTTACAGAAAATGAAAGCTCTTTGCAGTTGTACATTATGGTTTTGCAGGTGATAAACAAGGCAGGTCTTCCAGGCAGAACTTTAACAATATTGTTCCAGTCGTGCATTTTTTCATTATAAATCATTGAAGTAATTTCATTCCCCAATTACAGCTAAAATTTTACCCCTTGTAGAAAACAGATGCCTGATATACTATGATGCAGCGCCAGCACCACCATCTTCAGGAGTGTCAGTAGAAACATCCATTCCCAGGACAAAGATTAAAGAACAATCTACAACCAAATTTCTTTTTGGTCGCTGAACTCCTGTCAGACCCAAACACCAATTCTTCTGGAGCTTGGCTTCTCAGCAAATATATTCTGAGTGAGCCTTCTGCCAGGATCTGAAGCATTATAAGATCATTCCTTATTCAGAGTCACTTTAAGAAGCGATGACTTTATTAGTTGGAATTTTTCCACGATCTTACCCAGTCCCTTGTTTGCTTTGCAGTCAGTGCACAGATTGTATATGTGGATGAGCTGGCAAAATGATTGTCAGTAAACCAGGCCAAGCCAGATAACGTGTCTGTGCAGCCTGGTTTTCAATCCAGAGAATAAATAGAAGACTAGATTCAGCAATCTCATCTGAACGACTGTGGTTTACGCTGAGATGGTTTCCTGCTTCCTGAAGTATGTTTCTTCCTGCCAGCTCTGGAGGGCAGCATTGCACTTTGAATGAAAGGAGGCTTGCTCTTTACTCCATAATGGAAAAAATGAAAAACAGTGCGTAAAATGGAATTTAAAAAAAGTCTGTGGGG
The DNA here is from genome assembly GCA_009769605.1 of Bucorvus abyssinicus. Classification (NCBI taxonomy): domain Eukaryota; kingdom Metazoa; phylum Chordata; class Aves; order Bucerotiformes; family Bucorvidae; genus Bucorvus; species Bucorvus abyssinicus. Next base: position 10,946,164 of record CM020046.1, on the reverse strand, counting down.
GGCAGGTGTACAGGGACAAAACGAATGAGAGAGAAAAGCAGAAGGAAAAAAGCAGGAGAAACACTAACCCAGAATACTGGCCATGATGGGAAAAAAAAAGGGGGGGTGGGGGGTGGTGACGGTGGGAGGTGTGTTGTGTTGGTTTTTTGAGTGGAATTTTTTTGTTGTGTATTTCCTGACCGAGTGCGTAATGTATAGTATGAATGTATTGAGATACTCCAGGATATGCTAGACTGGACAACTAATGAACTTCTGAAATGGAAAACTTATCCCCTCCTTCCCCATGATCTTCTGTTATTCCTTGCTCATCCACCTCCTTCTCACCTGTTTGGTTTCTAAACAGCCACCTGGAGTATTCATTTAAAACAACTGCTAAAAGATTAAATTGGAATCATGCTCTGCCTGCAAGTTTCCTCTTAAAACCAGCAGCCGGAGAACTCTACAAGTCCAGCAGTGCCTGACGAGAGCTCTATAAGCTCTGGTTCAAGGCTGCAGGGAGCAGGGGGAGGTTGAAAGCCCTTCTATTCCTTTCCCCCATCTTTTCTGTTGCTGCCACTGTTGGCTGGCCTCATCTCATTCAAACCTGAATTGTATCTTCAGCCAGAGAAAGGAAGCATGCAGCCTCAGTTCCAGCTCAGAAAGGTGAGAGCGTGGTGGCTTGCAGTGGTGTACCCTGTGTTCCAGCAGCCTGCTGCTGGAATACGTGGGCAACCTTCTCCTACAAGGTCTTTGTGACTCACTTTCTGTTAGTACCATCCGTGGTCCAGAAGATGTTCCCTGATTTTCTGTAAGTGGGCTTCTTCACTTGTAAGTGTGGCACTTCACAAAGGTGAGCAAAGTGTTTACAATCTAGTGTCAGGTCCAAATACCGATGCTTAAACCTACTTTTGCGTGAAGTTTGCCTTGGTATTGAAACTGAGTTTCAGTACAGCTCCCTTCCTGCATGATTCCCTTCCTTCCCGCGGTCTGTAACTTTGAACCCATGGTTTACCTCAGTCCATTTCATGTCCATGCCTTGTTTGCCTCAGGCATGAGTGTTTGAGTGAAACGCAGGGCTTGCTGGTGCTGTGGGATGGCAGTAGATCAAGCCCTTGGGATTTGTGATGGTTGGTCTATACGCTGTTCAGCATGCTGTGTTTATGGAGGATCAGCTCCTGTAGCTTAACCAGAGTCAGGCAGGAACTTGGCAGAAGATTTTTTTTTCCACAAAGACTTTGTCTAGAAAGCCAAAGCTTTTTTTCAGAATGTCTTACTGGGACAAATTTCTTAGGCTGAAAATAACATATGAGAAAAGAAAACATTATCTTGGCTGAAACCAAGGTTTGAGCCCATGGTTGTCTCAGTTCAGCAAAGGGACTTAGGTCTGCTATCCCATATGACAGATAAGACCTTAAGCTTTGGCCTGTTAATGATCTCCTGCTTTTTGGTTGTTTATGGAAAAAGTTCCAGAGGTTAAGACTTGTTCTGATATAAAATAGGAAATCTTTTGAATTTTTCAATGTTTTTTCCAGGAAGAGCAAACTATATCTCATCCCATGTTAAGCTCTATAAACAGGTGAAAACTCTCCCAAGGACAAACCTTTATGTTCAAATAGCAACCTTGTAAATGGCATTGCTTTAGTTTAAATGGGAAGTTGTTATTTCTTCATACATTCCCTCTTCCTTTCCTTCCTGCCTTTTGGAAAGGAAGAGGAACCATGAGGAAATGTTTTAGTTTGGCTGAAAGTACAGGTAGGGCAGGGTATAAAAGACCATATGAAGATTAATTGTTCCTGTTGAAATTTAGCTTGACTGCACAAGGTGAGGCAGTTTTAATTATATAATCATAGTGCTGCCTTTAGCTTTAGAGGCTGGGAAGGTAGTGATTTTGATCCCTTCCCCACCCTCCTGTGTTTAATTTATGTGACTTCTTGTACCTAACCTTCCCGTCCTCTGTTTGAATAGGAAGAGGGATTAAAATTTATTTCTTGGAGTGATGGTTTATCCTTGTCCCTTTTGTATGTCTCATGTCAGTTTTAACTGACAGACTACACTTGTTACGGTTGATGGAGTGCTGGGATTTATTGAAGGCTTTGGCAGTTGTAATTGTTTATTCACTCAAATTCCAGAAGAGTCTAGAAGCTTTGAAATGGGATCAAGGTCTGGTTTATAAGAGCTATATAAAAATGGTGCGTCATTCTCTGTTTCAATGTCTCTTCCCTTCTGGGTAGATGTCTTTCTCCCTAGACAACTAGTTTTCTTGTGATTTGTCTCAAGCCTTATGTTAGACCTCTTTCCTTCTACTGCAGGTCTATTCCAAGGTTGCATTGAGAGGACAAAAAGCATTCTTCTAAAGCCACTGAGAATTAGGGGCAGATTGTACTGAAGTCACAGAAAACTTCCCCTGGACTTTGGTCAGCCTGCAGAGTATTCGTCAGGCAGATGTTTAATAGTGTGCAGCATTTTCAGACGTGTAATTCATTGCAAGTGATGTAGCTTTGCTTCAGTGGACTGCCTGGTGAGCCTAAGGTTGCTCCCTTGTTTTCCTGAGGATGCTGCTTATTCACTTGCCTGCAGGCTGTCCGGCCACTTAGTCTGGTCCTTGTGCTGAGCTCCTTTCACTTGATGATATATGATGGTGTCCTGCAACTCTGGCCTTCAGGTAATAACACAGAGAATTCTCTATAATAACTTATTTGTGTAGGTTTGCAACCCATGTTTCAAAATGTTGCTTTATGTACCAGTTAATAGTTAACTGGTGTCGGAGTGGTTTCCAGCCAACTTCTTAATGTCTACATCTATTATGGAAAATGTTCTACTGTTGATTACCAGGACAAAACTGGCTTAGCAATGGAGCCCGCTGTGGTGGTTGTGCTGGGCACTAAGCAATAGGGGAAAAACATGCTGCTGTGGTTGCTGCTGTGCTGGGCTGAGGGATGCATGGGAGACGGTTTGAAACACTTTGTGTGGGGCACACCTTGATCCTCTCTGGTGACAAGAGCTGATTTTTGATGTTTTCTTCTGGTTAGTTGTCTACCTGCATGTCATTCTACGTTTGTGCCTCCCAGCTGATCACACCTAATTCAGACTCTTTTCCCCTTTCCTGATCACTTCTATGGTGCAGGCTTTGAGATTTGGATCCTATCCCCCACCATCTCATGAAACATCAGCACGCAGGGGTTTGGTTCCTTCGCTGCCTTCATAACTTAGAAAGAAGTGATCTAGAGATTTGCTGGCAGTTTGAGTCAGGAACAAGAGGAGAGTGAAGCAATCCAATTTCTGTGACACTGTATTAGTAATATTTATTGCATCTTGACTTGCATGGCGTAGTTCATTCATCAAGCTTGCACTGTATGTTGATGGCTGCAGGGTTATATCAGCCAACAAGGCAAAATTTGGCTTCTCTGCTTAATAATTGGGTTTCTATTTACAACTTAGCTTTAAAATAAACTTTCTCATTTCATCAGCACAAAGGATATTATTGCTGCTGTGATCTTATTGATCGCTCTTTATCTGACTTCCAGAGAAATGGCATCTTCAGCTAAATGGCAATGCTTATTGTTAACATGTGACCTAAGGTTTTGAAAAAATGTACTTGGTTACTGGACTTAGTGTATTGCTTCAACATACTGCAGTTTTTCTCAGGATCTCAGTCCAGTATGCAAGGCAGAATTATTCTACGAATGAATACAGCGTTTCCTCAAGTGAGGTATTGACCAGCTATTGGCAACTGGTACCTGAAATTATCCCTTTATGATGGACACAAGTGAAAATACAAACCACACACATTCAAGTGTAAGGAGAAGTATTAACCTCCATATGAATTTGGATTGCTGGGACAATAAGCAATCTGTCATGCCGGTAAAATTCCCATCAGATGGTGTTGGAAGTAATGGCAAGGTTCAGATGCCTCCAGGGCTCCTCTCAAAGCATACTGTCTAGCGTCTTCATGGAGACCTTGTTCATGCCGTTAATCCCCTAAAACTCTAAGCAAATATTCTTTTCTTGTGAGTGCTGATGCTGTGGGAAGACAAACAAAATGTTCTTGCGGAGGGACAGCCACACAGAGTTAACAGCAATAAAGCAGGGCTGTATTGGCAACAGTAAGTAACACCTTCTCCCTCTCGCCCTAACTCCGGGGTTGCTCTGGGTCAGATGTCTAGTGGCCTGTGCGTGCTTTGGGTGTGCTGACATGGCATTTTCCAGGCAGGTGGGAATTCACTCCCGGACTATGAATAGGGACAGATCATTAATTTGGTCACAGCATGATGCTTGTATTATCCCATGCAGAAAAGGCTGTGTTGTGCCTTTTGACATACCACTTTCCCACCTTCCTGATGAGCTTCACTTGCTGCTTATTACCAGTTGATAGTGAAATCCCAGATGCATCTGGGAAGTCCACCTCCAGATGCTAAGGGTAACTTTTTCTTGGCTGCTGTGAAGGATGCTTCAATGTTTGGCTGTGTTGTGTTTGTGTCTCCAATGGTAAAGACAGCCTCCGTGCCTTTGCCCTGCTGCTTCCAAGCCCAGCAGTGAAGACTGCAATGCTGCAGTCTGATGGTGCTGCTCTTCCAGCTCTTCCCTTTCAGCCACCCAGACAGTAGAAAAGGGAGATCCTCACAAGGACACCCTCAGCTCCATGGCCATCTTCTGCAGCTCTGGTAGGAACCGTAAGCTCCATAACCATCCATCTCTGGATGAGTTGCTAGCTTCCCTGTTTCCTTTCCCTCATTGGAATGGGTGAGACATGGTGGATAGTTGGGGCTACCAAAATTCCAGTCTCTGCAAAACAACAGTACGCGTCCCATTTCTAGTCTTGTGAGGTGTGTTCTGTTGCAAGACTGGGAACAGGTTTTTCTCAGGAAGGTTCCTCACTTCAGGGAAATTAAGTACAGTTCTGTTCTTGCACTCTGTAACAAGGAGCACAAGCTAAATGCATTTCTAATGAAGAGATACTATCTCCAAAGGTAGATAACATACATATAGGACAAGCTCTCCTCCCTTCCTGAGGTGGGCAACCTTCCTCTTATTTCTACTACAATGCCAGTTCTCAGACAGCAGCTTTCCTGCAACTTTTAGGCGGGGGGACTACATTGAAAGCTACACTAGTGTTTTAGGGCTGCAGGCTTTTAGGGGTTCCCTCTATTATTTATTTTCTACTTCTCAAAACCCTTGAGTGAAATGTTTTACTATTTTCTCCACTTTGAAGAACTAAACATTTTTGCACTGTGGATGCAAGAGCGTAGGTTATACTGGAGAGTACAGCTCTGCCCACACAAAATGAAATTTAATTGAAAACTGAATTTTTGTTTGTGTAGGTAACAGGCAGGATTGTAGTGTGTGTTTCTTTTGACAGGTCGAAGTGTGATCTGAAGCCAAGTATGAGGTTTTTGCGAACCAGAAGTTGGGGAAACTAGGTTAGACGTTGGTAGATTTACAGTCCTGGAAAGCAATAAAGGCGAGAAAGAAACTGTTCTCTGCTGCAGCAGTGCTTCCCTCCTGTCACTTAAACCCATCAAGGTTAAAAAGATTGCCCCATCTTGAAAGAACACGGAGCCCTTTCTGCCATCCACATATATAGAGAGGATAGGCAGCTGGGATGAGAATAAGAGGACTAGAGGCAATTCCTCTGCTCCAAATAAATGGATAATAAATCAGAAACTGGTAACCAGAGCCTGTAGCAGAGGATGAAGGCTTATTTTAATCTTCTTCAGAAAGTGTCCCGCAGCTGAGCAGATATTCTTCTGAAAACTTTAACCAGAAACCAGCTTATTACTTGAGCGCCATGCCCTTTTTAAGATGTGAATCTTCTTTAAAACCTAAGCCTTGTTTGACTTCTGCGTCTGTTTTGCTGTGTTATACTTTGAGCTGAGATGGTACAGAGATTTTCTGGAAGGAGACCCTTTAGTTCCTGGGGATTTCTGACTTTCTGCAACTTAAATTGGACATCATCCCTTCTTCACGTCAGCCTGCTCAACAGCAAACAAGATGGTTTGGTGGCACATAAACCAGAGCTCAGGATTCTGTATGGCTGGTAGGAGGTATATCCTCAGGGAACAGCAGATGTGTGTGGTATATCTGTTACAAAATTTGTTGAACCTTTTAAAGAATATACTTGAAGTATTTGTCAATAAAACAAAGGGAACAAACAAGGCATGTTATAGATTTGTCTGAATTTTTAATTAATATTTTAATTATTATTCCTTTGCTTCCTGTGGGGTTTTGGCACAGGAAATAGAAGCATTCACCTGAGTGTTAAGATGTGTTTAAAAAATGTGCTTTGAAGATTGCCTAGGAAAGGAACATGGGGAAACAGAAAGTGACCAAATTAATTTTGAATCAAAACAATTGCTCCTGGACAGCTATGAACAGAATGTTTGTTGAATCCACTACACTGTGAATAAGCTCCATAAAAAATTGTTTATTTAGGTTGTAGGATTTTTTTGTAATTACTTGCAGTAGCTCTGCAGTATGAGTAAGAGCAACAGCATGGGGAAAACTGCATGAAGAACAACTGCAGATTTACTGCCTGCTAGGTTTTTTTTAAAGCGATTGCAATGTTTTTCAAATCCTATTTCCTGTTTGCTCTGCAAAATGATACAGAAATGTCTCTTCGAAGGCGCCTGGTTCTGCCAGAGCTCAGCTCAAGCTTTAGCTCTGTATGGTGTCTCTGTGATGGGTCCTTGGGAGATGCTGCTCTGCAGCAGGTTGGTGGGGAGGCTACCTGGGGTGTAACTCTCGCTGCAGTGGTCTTGCATATTACAAAGGCAATGTCCTTCCTGACGGAGTCTTTATAATCTCAAGACTTTCAATTTCTTCTAGTGTTGAAATGGTTTGCTCAGGAACCAGCCTTGCAGTGTCATATTGTGTGTGCACACGTGCGTGTTTCTCTCTTGTGCCCCATGACCAATTTCAGCCCTACCTGCTGGCACAGTCACAATCACAAACAGTTTTCATGAATTCTGTGGAAATAGATGTCTGGAGGAGACTCACATTGCCAGACCCCAAAAATGCTGCTTTGTGAACTTGGCTACTTTAGACAGAAGGTAAAGTGTCTGGTGGAAAGGGACTGGAGGTGTTTCTCCCAGAGGAAGCACTGACCAGAGCCTGTATGTTTTGGGGCACCGGGGAACCCTGCTTTGCAACGTCTGCTTGAGGGTGGAAAGAGACTGCTGCTGTGTGGGACAGGTGAGGCTGAGGGTCCTGTCAGAGAGGGACCATGCTCACAGGAGGGAGGGACTTGCTAGAATTTAGCTGTAGAAGGGAAGCGAGAAACTTGGTTGTACTGAAGATTTCAAAATAGTCCAGTGCTGTGGTTTGTCCTTTGTGTTGCTGATCCTGAATGTATAGTTCACTGATTGCTGGTTAATTACATGTCATTAATAAATCAATAAACCACTTCAATCCTGATTTGATTTAAACCATGTGAGATGAGCAGTTTATTCCCTGTGACAAGCTGCACTGCATCTTGCAGAATATACCTGGCCGGGGCACCTCAGCAGTATTGTATCTTGCAAGTGATGGCAGAAACCCAAACTACCGTAGTCTCTGTGGTTGCACAAACCCTATAAAAACATCTTTTTTGTAAGCAATGAGAGTGTTCTTTGGCATAGGGTGGCACTTTCTCTGACCTGTTTCTGCTGGTTCTTGAAAGACTTGATGTCCTGATGACTTGTAAGTCAGAATATTTGAAAAAAATTGAGAAGCAGGCTGTGATGCGTAGTTCCTAAAGTGCCTGCTGAACTTGTGCAAATAGGGCTAAACTCACAGCAGTCAGTCTGAACAAATCTTAAGAGATTCAACTAGGTCAATTGTCATGTGTTGCTGATTTATTTCCTTGTTTCTGTTGCATTTAGGTATGCTTTAAACTGTGCTAAAGTATTTTTTCTTTTACACTTTGTCGCTGTGGTCCTTACACTGTTTCTGCACCAGATAGCTGAAAGTGTTCTCGTAGACTTCACAGACACTGAAGGCAGAATGCTGCAGAACTTCTACCTTTCCATACAACATGTGCATACATATGTGCAGTTCTGCATTGAAGTAAGAGCCTGAGCGCCGGTAAGAGCTGGCTTCAAACGCGTTGTCTCTGCTTCGCTGTCATCTAATGAAATTGCCTGTAAACTGCAGCAGAACGGGTTTGCTTATCTAGAGCTTTTGGTGTTTCAGTAAATCAACTTCCTACTTGAAGTATTCTGAGCCATCTCCTCTTTCTGCTCAGCCTCTGTGGTGGGGAAGATAAACTAAAATCCTGCTATTCAGTCCACAATATTGCAGTGACAGTTCCCTTTGAGCCTGACGGCAACAGGAGTGTTTGCTTTAGAGCCTCTACATCATATTGGAATCTATGGAGAGCCATTCTTTGCCTGACAGGAGATTTATAAAAGGCAGCATTAGTTGCAGCTTCCAGTCAATATGTTTCCTTCTCATTGACACAAACAAACCAATAGTTTTGAAATATTTAAATCCAACACTCCCTTTAAAAAATCATTAATATTTTTATCACTGCTGGAAGTGATAATCTGATGAAAATAGATTTGAATAGAACAGCAGGACCTGGCTGGAATTACTGCTTAATTTTCTCTCTTAAATTAGAAGTAGCAGAACAGAATGAAAAAGAGGAATATATATATTATTTGTGAGAAGGATAAATGTCCTTAGTTCAACTTCAAAACACCTATGTGTCTCGAACTCAGCTACGCAGAGTCATTGTTTTGTTTCTTGAATGACTCCATAAGCTTTATGGTTTCTCAAAGGAGTGTTTGCAAACAGATGATTTGATGAGAAAAGAGTGCTCTTCTGACAGGGCAGAAACCTGGACTTCCTTTTTTTTTTTTTCCCCTCTCCCAAAGCAGGTAGAGCAATTCTTTCTATTGCTTTCCATGGGGTTCTATCAGTGGGTATATTTAAACCATGCAGCACCAGAAAGCATGAAAACATGGTCCCATAAGCTGGAAGACTGTCAATCTCTTGCATTGAGGGTATTTGCTGTCTCCGCTTGGGGAATAGTGTTTTTCTCGCACAACAGGAAGTCCAGGGATTCAGAGGTTTATTCTGATGACTTTGGTTTATTTTGGATTGGGCTGTTCTATAACCTAACTGATGTTACAAGGAATTGGCAGTCTTGCCCATTTTCGACAGAGTCCAAGCTTTTTGCAGGATTATTTTTCGCTTATTTGTCTAGGTTTCACTGTGTGTTGCTCGCTTTACTGATTTAATGTTCTTTTTGGGCTGAATTTGTGTTGTGGTGGGCACTTGAGAATGCCGCTGATACACTTGAAACTGTCTTTCTCATGGCCAAATTGAAGTCGTACACCAGGGAACAGACAGGAGTGCCTTGCCATGTGGCTGCTGGGTCCCTCTGCACATGTGTGCCTGGCACTGGACTGGTGCAAATCTTGGTGGTGGTAAAGGTATAATGTACACATACGGTCCTACAAACAGAAGACTCTGCAGATTGTATCCTGCTCCTGCCCTCATTACCAGTTCGTAATGCAGCTCTATGTATTTAGCACTATTTCAAAGGAAGCACCAACTAGAACAGCTTATAAATTTCTCATTACTTTTTCTAGGATATATCTTGAATTAGTTACAATCATTACCTGGACTTTAGAGTAAACATGAGATTTTTTTAAAAAAATGTATGTTTTAGTTTTGTTTCTCACTGCTTCTCATGATATAGCAAGGGGGTTTTTTGCTGGGTTTTATTGAGAGAACTGGAGAAAACTTTGGTTGTTGGTTTGGCCACTGGTATTTATTATAATTGTAGTGGAGTACCTCTGAATGCATTTTGATTACTTACCAGGAAGAAGGTGGAATTTGACTTAGCAGTAATATATTTGCACCAACACCTTCCTCTGAGCCTACTGTATGTGTCTGTAGTCTGCGACTGCTTTTATTTTATGAAGGGAGTATGGTGGTCGGAGCTCTTCGAAGAGTCCTGGAGCTTGTTGTAGGGCTAAAGCTGGATGACAAGTGGGTATCAGCACTTTCAGGACACGAATTTATCTTGGATATCTGTGATGGATTATTGATGGTAGTGAAAAGAAGTCTTAACTATGGCTGAGGGGAACTGGGTTTTGATAAAAAAATATCCAAGTCTACAATGGTGCTATTCTAGTTCTGTGCCATGTGTCTAAGCTGATGTCAGTGGGCAGGGAAGGTGCACTAGACTCCTGCTGTAAAAGTGCCTGCATGGTAGTTATACAGCCAAAGGCAGAGCCTGGTAATTAAGGATTAGCACAAAAGACAACGCCTTTTAACATCTTCCAGAGCAGTATAAAGCATGAGATAAGTCACTGCCCCAAACTTTATTTAATGGCTGTACTTAGCTCTATTCAAATAAGTAATCGTCTTAAATTACCACCTTCACAAATGTAAAGTTAAGTCTCTGTTGATGTGGCCCTAAATTACAAACAAAATTTGCAATACCTACAGTATTTTTAAGTCTCAATTTTTTTAATTGGAAAAATGAGGACTGTGTAAATGATTTCTTTGTGTTGATTCTTGAATTAAGCTTATTTTGTTCCCTACAAAAAACCAAGGTGGTTTGGGTTTTTCCCCCCAATGGATTAGCAAGCTACTTCAAGGCTGTTTATATGTTTTAAGTAGCTGTATGTTAAACTTTTCATCTTGCTGGGGACTGATCTGAAAGATCAGACTGATCAGTGTTTAAAATCTCAGTACAAAAGTTCCTGATGACCTTACCTCTGTGGACAAACCATTTAAACCAGATCTTGAGTTGTAGTCAGTGTCAGAGAAATCCAACAGATTTCTCTTAACTCTAATGTACTGTCTGATATGACTTTGCTGAAATTTTTTAAATTTTACTTTGAAAGCAGAAGATAAGATAAACTTTGTACTCTGCCCACTAGATTTATTTTTTCCTGTCGATCTTGCTGTCCTTCTCTTTGGATTCATCCTTGATTTAAGATCACTGACACTGAATATGTGTATGCCCTTTATATTTTGTTGAGATTCTCTTTCCATCATCTAGCCTTTTTTTGTTGTTGAGAAACAGCAACCAATGTCCACACTGGTATGTGAATCTGATGTTATATGTATTTTTAGGCAGGTTTTCCTAGGAAATAAGACTTTATATGATGGCTCAGTGATGGCGCAGTTCAAGTTTCCTCCATTCCCCTCATAAATTTTGAATGGGGGCTAATTGCAGCCTAAGTAGAAAAGAGTAAATATTTTATTTCTAATTTTATTTTCAAAATTTGCAGTAGTAGGGAGTGGAGAGATGTACGTTAGTTCTGCTGCTGAGGAAGAGATAATTCACAGCTTGGCCAGTCCACAGGCAGCTTCAAACTGGTTTCAGTCTGGTAGAAGTGTCAGGAGAGACCTTCAGAGAGTCTGGAAATTGTAGAAAACAGAGGGCTGAGGTTCAGAGGACACAGATGAATCAGGAGCCAGACTTGATTCATCCTGTTTCTCAGGGCAAAAATACAGTGTTGTTTTATTATTAAAATGGTAATAGAGTGGATTGCTGCATAAAATAAGTGGGCAGAAGGAAAAGAGCAAATTCTCTTGTTTGCAAGGAGCCCTGTTTCTAATTTTTTTTCCTTGACTTGAAAAAATTTCTTTTTCTTCTTGCCCATCTGTTCTGGTGCTTGCTAACATGCACGGTGTTCTCCAAGTCAAGAGCAGTAATGAACATCACCTCTTTGCAAGAGAGTGAACATGTTGTCATTATCATCACTTAGGGTCCTCCTGTTGTTTAGGCTTTCATTAACTTGAGTGCTGGCAGTGTTGCAATAGGATGACAATTTATACCTTATTACCAATACTGCTGTAAATGGTCACTGAGGCTGAGAGCCCTGTGGTTCTTCTGAGGACAAGAAGAAAGGATCATATCTTCTCTTTTGTGCCGCCTCATCTGGCCTGAGTTGCCTATTATGGGTTTCATCATCAAGGTTTGCCTTGGAGTGCATAAAAAGTTCATTATTATGACCAAAACAAACTCCTCTCCTTTTCCTTCCTACAAAAAAAAGCCTTGTTCTCTTTGCCTCCCTTCTTATGTTAATTTATTTCTATGCTTCCCACTTGAGCTACCTCTGACTCTGGCGCTTTCTGAGCATCCCACTGTGTGAGCATGGGTGTGTATAAAATGCTCCTTGTTTTCACTTTTTCTCATGGCCAAATTCCAGCTGCTTGGAAATTTGTATCAGAGACCTGTTGCTGCTGCAGCCCAAATTTGCTGCACAATGTATAAGAGCCAGCAGAGGTGAATTGTTTAAGTGAGCCTATGGATGGGAATTAAAAATTCCTGTTGAAAGGCCTTGAGGTGTCTTGTAAATGTTATTCCCCAGTAACTGTGAGACACTTTCGATTAGCTCCACAGAAATTTTGGCCGTGAGTTTTCTGTTGATAACTCTCATGTTATGAGTACTGAGCAGCAGCAGTGCTAATTAAGGAGGACAGTGTGGAAAGGCAGTTTGTGCTTTGCAGAGCCACGTGACAAGTTTTAACGACACTGTCATTAAGCGTAACTATTTGCAGTGTGTCAGGACTGCTGTCCAGAAGATGCTACAAAGAGAAGCAGACCATGAAAGCAAATAGTTTGGAAAAGGCACCTTTGATTTTTTTTTTTTCCCCGGATATTGTTAAAGAAATGATGACACTTATTGCTCCAAGGGTAACCCTGATGCTCCTTCAGGCTGCTGGGGCTTGGGGGATGTGTCCATGTTTGATGCTCAGTCTGCAGCAATGGTCAGGTGTGATGGCCTAACCATGGCTTCTGCAGCATCTGTTCCCAGCCGCGTTTATTATCTGCTGGTTGCTCAGTGCCTCGAAGCGCCTAGAGCAGTCACTGATGATATGCCTCCCAAGCGGTTGCCCTAGCAGATGTTCCACACAATATACAACTTGAACTGCGTTTTCTGAAGGAAACGGAACGCAAACCGAGTGGGAGTGGTGTTTTTCTGTCCAGGCTTTAAAGCAGCGTGGAATATAAGATTTCAGAATGCCTTATTCTGTACAGCGAATGCCCTAAGATTAAGCCAGTGGAAAATAGAGGTCAGAAGATGTATTTGTATGAAATTGAGAGCATAATTTAAGATACTTCATGTGATTGTTAGAAAAACCTTTATCACTGAATTGATCTAAACAGTTCTATGTAAGAGCAGACAAATCTGCTAGGGGCTAATGCAGTACAAATTGTAAGTAATAATTAAGAACTACATCCAAAAAGATAAAATGAAATTTCCAATGCTGTTTTAGAAAGAATAGTCTGGTTATCTTAACACGTGCTTCAGTGCAAAAATCTGTCCCTGGTTTCTGAATGGTACTTGCATTTTTGTAAAGAGTCCAGGCAAAATGTTATGTTTAGCACCCTATCTCTCTGAATGGTTCCTCTGATTTCTTTTTTAAAAGCTAACAATCATTTTATTTCTGTACACATGCAAATATCTATTGACTGATCAGTTTCTCTGGAGTTGAAGTTGTCTCGAGTAGTTAGAACATTGTGGAAAGCACCCAGAAGTGTAGACTTAAGAGAATACAAGGTAAGTTAAACAGGTTCAAGAAGAATCTTTAGTACATTTTCCTGCTGTGGCATACGTAAAAATTGAGCAGAGCTCTGTGATCATACCTCTGTCTCTTCCCTTATTTTAAATTGAAGTTTCATGTCTACTTCAAGAGGTTAGAGTCATATTTATTATTTATATTAATTAGAAAATAATTTGTCAGCCAAGTCATTTTTCTTTAGTAAATTTGACAAATTCATTTGTGCTTATAAATATTTTCCTAATTAATCTCTGACAGACGGTGCAACTGGTTTTGGCAAAGCTAACCTTATAAGATCATTCATCTTCTTGCATAATTAATGGGGTGCTTTAAGTTTAGACTTTGAATATTGATTCAGTCATGTAGGAAATGAATTAATAATCAATCATAAAGCAATCTCGATAAATATCTTAACAGCTTGTTTAGAAACTCGTATGCTGGCCAAGTCTATGCAGTTACAGTTGTGTGGCATTGTTCGTAAATGGAAAGATTTTGGGCGAGCAATTCCAGTGTCAGTTAAAGTAAGCCTTTCATGTGCTAGTAATTGCTGTAAAGCTGTGTCACTGTCGGTAGCGCTGTTTGTGCTGTGCAGTGCAGAAAGTCCCCATCGTAGTCAGCAGATAGTTCTCTTAGAGAAAAATCAACACCCCCCCATTGCTATCCTTGAAATGCTTATTCAATTTACAAAATCTGTTATCGGACATTAGAAAGACGTTTATGCAAGTTGCCACTAACCAGTTGTGATGTACCCAGAAATCTCCAGAGGTTTGAGGAAATCCGCTTACGTGTCAAGACAGACTGAATTTCACCATTGCGAAAAGGATCTTGTGTATTTATATTTACTGTCAACTCTCCATGTTTACTCTGAGGATGCATCGATCCTTAGGGTATCTTTGTCAGTACTATCCCGGAGTGCTTTGAATCCATGTAAATAGATCAGTGTATCTCTTTCAGCTAGTCTTTTCCTTTGTGTTGAATAAGACTGCTCCAAATATGAAGATGTACAAGTTTTATTGAGGTTCAAGGCTGTTTTGGGGAAAGGTCCGGAAGCCAGCATCTAAAAATGTTAGTGCAACTATTAATTATTTTTTAATTATCTGCTTTCTTTCATGCAATTTTCTAATAGCTTCTCCTTGCTCAGTTCCCTTTACTTCCTTAGCCTTTTGAAAATGCTTCAGTTGAAATAATTTTCATATAGAGACAAAACTTGGAAAAAATTAATCTTTTTTTAAATTACCATTTTTGCAATTCCTAGAGAAACTTGGTCTGAGAGCATCCTTTGCAATTGTGCCCCTGCTGCCTGATCTCTGATGAAATCTTGATCTTAGAGGCCTACTTTGATATCCTCACCTTCACCTGCAGGAAAAATAAACTCCCTTATATCAGAGCTATAGGTTTGAAAGACTGATGCTGGCAGGAATGGGGATTTTCTGGGGTGCTGACAAATCAAGAGGGAGTATGGCAGCACAGGAGGAGCAAAGAGGACATGTAGGAATTTGACCCTTTGGAGGGCAGGGTGTCAGCAGGACACATGTTTATTGTTTCCATGTTTCTTGCAAATGAGGTAAAGAATTCAGAAGAATGGATTGCTAAAGCCCTTCTTGTTTCCAGTAATAGTCTCCAGGGGACAGTACACAATCAGCCTACTAATTAGGCATGGATTGAGTTATTTAGTGTGTTTGGTTTGGTTTTTAAATTATCTTTTGATGTTTTAGATGTTAAACAACATTTTTCTGTGATCTGTGGCATGCATTGGTCTACAAGTGCTTTACAGTGCTAGTAATACCCCGTATTGCTGCGTGTATGATCCTGCCTAGGTTAATTACGTTAAAAGCTAGGGTGAAGCTGCAGGAGTGATCGTTTCTGGAAGAAGAAAAAAAAAAAAAGTATAATTTGCAACTTCTTCCTGGTATTGCCCACCACAGGAGACGCTCCCAAAAGCAATCACGTCTAAAGTAATGTCACAGTGAACTTGGCGGCTGCAAGATCTTGCTTTTGAGGTGCAGGTCTGCAGGGGGTGCAGTGCCTGAGCAGGCGTATGGGAGTGCTGAAGTTGTACAGGTTCTCTGTTTGGCGTGCTACCTTCTCCCTTCTGGGGCAAATTAGACTCTTTTAACATGTCCTTGGGCCTTCTGTGGGTTGTACAACAAATCATAATAGTATCTTATGCAAGTGCGTTGGGGGTTAGTCAGTGACTCTTACCTTTTGTTGTCAGAAAACATCGTCAAAAAACAAGCTACCCATTTTGTAGCTGCATTTACAGCCTATAAATCAGATGTGCACTTTTTGCCCAGCTGAGGTGTATTTTGGAAACCAGCCTAGAGCCGGCAGTAACATTGGATGACCAGGTGTTGCCATCCACACAATGCAAAATTCCTCTTTTAGAAGGAAACTGAAATAACCCCCCAGCCACTAAATAACCCTTGTTTTGTTGGTATATTTTGCTTGAGGGCATGGATTCTCTCTGTTCTCCCTTAAATGTTGTAATGGCATGTTTCAAAGGTAAGCAGTAAAGCGGCTTCCCTCCCTCTGTAATTACAGATCCTTGTAAAGAATATGCATAGGAGAACCAAGGCCGAGTTTCTTATACAACCAAAATTTTCGCTGAGGTTGAAGGATTGGTCTGAACATGAAGAAAGATTCTGAAAAATGTTTATTTTTTTGATCTGCTGGTGGACCCTACAAGCTAACTGAATTCAAACCCTAAAAGATCTCTATAAGAACTAGTTAAGCTGCTTATAAAGGTTTTAGTCTTGCTCTTCTGCTTCAGTGAATTTTTTTTGAAACATGAGAGCAGATAATTTACAGGAAAAGAACAATAAATCTGAGAATAATGAAAAAATAATTCACTGTAATTCTATTGAAGTTACTCTAAAGTCTTCCTATTGTCCAACTGATTAGATCAAAGGCAAATAATAACTGTTTGCAAGAAAAGGTCTAGACTTTTTTGGTCTAAATATTTTCAGAACTATATTTAACGTAATTTCAGGGAAAGGGCTCCAAGTCCCTCCAGGCCATTCAGAGAGTCCTTGATTCATCTTATTTAATTATTCTTGCGCACAAGGGATCAATTACTTTCCATATCTGACTTGATCTTGGACACAGTTATCAGTGTCAGACTGGCCAGGGTCTGTTGGCAGGACAGACTGGCTTTATCTGGATTTGGATATAGCCCAGATTCACATCCAGAAAAGCTGTGGTGTGTAAATACCTTCTCGAGTTCCATTAGCCCATTGGCTACATCTTTGTGGAGAAATCCCTTTTTTGTGTGTGTTTGCTTGTTTAATCCTGAGTAGCGAAACCTGTTGTCTTAAAACTTGTCTTAGATTGTCACTTCCACTAAAAATGTAAGCATATGAATGAGGAAAGTAAACCACTTATATTAATCAAGGGCAACAGGCTCATTTATTTATTTAGAAATGTGGGTGAGATGTGGTCTGACTCATTCCATGGTATAACAGCAAACAGAAGCGGGACATGCTCTTTCACAGCCATTGACTTCTGAACTCTGAGTGCCTTTTGAGATTAAAACAAATAAACCAAATTCAACAGAACGAACACTTGACCTGAAGAGTTTTCTTCTTCATGCAGCAACATGAAAGGATTTCTGCACGGGGAGAGGCCTGAGGAGAGCTGATACAGTGATGGAACCCAGATAGCTGGTGCTGTTGCAGTCAGTTTGCTCTGATAGTTGTATGCTGCAGGCTGGGGTAAAAGCAGTATAGGAAATAAATTGTGAGATCTCAAAAACAATTCCGTGTCAAACTGGAGAAAGAGTCATCAGTGGGTGGTATAAAGGCAGAACTGTTCAACATTGGAAAAAACCTGTGAGGGCAATGGCATTATTGATTTTGAAACCAAGACAATGGAATCTGATACACTATGGATGTTTATTTCTGCCTTACCTTTTGATAGAAAGCACCCTGTTACACTTGCGCAAAACTACATTAAAGTCATCAACAGAGAGAAAGAGGATAGACTTTCCTCCTGTAGGAACTGAAGGCACTCTGTGATACAAAGGTGGAACCTGTGTGACCTAACAAAGCGAGCTTGCCTTGGGAAGCGAAAAGGGCTTTCCAGTCATCTGGTGAAATTAATTTCTTGTGAATTACTCCTCTCCTCTGCTCAGGTCAGATCTATAACAATATTCAGCTTATAATGGCATGTCTTATATATGGCAAGGGTATGGTAAAACTGTGCTTCTGTCAGCCTGCCTTATTCCACTCCCCTAAAATGAATAAACCTTAGTGGAGATTTGCCTGTCTGGCAGCTTTTCCCCACAATGATCTTTAGCTCCAGATCTCTGACTGACAGGTACACCAGCAAAAGTGTGGAGAGAAGACTTGGCCTGGAAAAATGTGTGCAGAGCAGTGTGCCTCTTTTGGTCACATATCTCAGTTTTAAGGAACAGGTTCTGGTTCCAGTCTGAGACATGCCCTTTCTCCCCTGCTCCCTCATGTTGGTTGGTATGTACATTAAAACTGTGCTGGGGAAAGTGAAGCCAGGGTCAGCGCTATGCTGGGTAACCTGACTGCTGGATGTTATTCCAGCTTGCTTGTGGTATGAAAGATACCGGGGTTACCTTTTCTTTGAAGTAATCCCTTTGGATTTTAATTAAATATATGTGCCGAATTGCTTTAAAACATATACTGGCTAAGAAATACATACATATGTAAGCAAAATATATAGGCTTAGGCTGTTTGACTCTATCTGTGAGGCACTGAAAACCCAGTGTCTTTTAGGCAGTGAGTACCACAGATATTGTAGGGGATAGAATGACCTGAACTAATTTTTTACGTATTCTAGTCCTGGCAGTGCAGAGTTGGCAGAGATGAAACTTTTACCAGCTGCATTGCTGGTTAATAGATCCAAAGCCCTGTCTCCTTCCCTCCCTCCCTTCCTCCCTGGAGCAATTGTGTGCCGGGGGTGCAGCCCATTTCTGTCCCTGGCAGCCTCCTTTCTCCTTGAGGTATAAAAGTCTCAGGCAGAAAAATCTTTGCTGGGGTAGGGCTGTTTGTACCTGTTCTTTTTTCCTCCTGGAATGGTGTGTAGCAGCTCTTCAAGTGCTCCTTTACAGTTGACATTGAAATGGACTATATGTTTTTTTGCAGATACGTCATGCAGGCAGCAAACTTGATAGAGTTTTGTATCAGACCATAAAAAAAGGAATAATGGAAGATACATTAGTCTTTTTATATCTATACATAGAAGTTATTGAAGTGGATGGTGCTAAATGCTCACCATGACACCAGCTCAATGGGTACAGTGTGCTGAGCTGAAGAGCTCAGTTTGGTGTTGCTGGCTTCTCCCCTCACCTTTGATCTGGTGGGAGGAAAAACTAACAGAGACAAGGAATAAACACGGTGTAGTAGAAGACATCTGCCTCTTCTTCCTTCACCCAAGTACACACAAATGGTGAAAATAAGTCCTTAGAACTAGCAAACGCTCGATATTTTGGAACTGCAGTTCCTGCCAAGAGAAGCATTGAGCACATTTTCCATACCATTTCAATAATGGCTCAATCTCTGCTCTCAGAGCTCTACAGGTAAAATGACATGCACAGCAATAAGCGTTGTCACTTAACGATCTCCCTGCCTCTCTTTCCTCAACTTTCACTACCTCTCAGCCATGTGATAGTAGCTGCTGTGCAAAGTATTTGCAATCAACCATTTTATTTTTTTTCTTCTTTCATTCACCTTGATTGTTTCTTGGATACCAGCACACTGTTTGGTGGAGCTGGGCTTGAAGCAGCAAACCGGTTCATAGGGTGGACTGTATTTATGGAAGCCTTATCTTGCATTTCCTTAATCATTTTAGTGGACTCTTAACTGGATTAGTAGTGCTGACAATAACAGTCATTAAAAAATGTCCGACAGTGATTTCTTTTTTTCATGATTTGTCTTGTTGGTACTGCTGGAAATAATTCACAGCTCTGAGGTATAAATTAATGATGTACCACTTACATAGTGATATTATCCTCCACCTTCCCCAACGTTATTGTGTACTATGCAGGTCTAAGTTTCAAATGGTGCTACTCCCTTTTTGGTATTCATGCACTTTCAGCCTCCTGAAGAGGGGCACATTGTTTAAAATGATCCTTAGAAAATACTACCCTGTCACCTGCAGAATGGTGTTTCCACTTGGTATCCTGTGGCTGCTGGCAATGACCTGTCTGCATAATGCTGGGGGAGCTTTTAAAAGTCAGTCCTGAAAGCCCCATTCTCTAATAAATGTAAACTGTGACAAAGATTAGTAAGCATGTATTAGGGAATAATCCTGCAGGATGGATGGGAATATTTGTTCTGGTGTTCCTGCTCACACACCATCCTCAGGGATCGCCTCCTTCCTTGTGAGAAATGCTTTCCTGGGAGGAATTTGGCTTTGAGCTGACCAGATGGCAGCTTTTATGTGTTTACATCTATGTTTTGTGATTCATGAATAAACCTAATACAAGGTGATGCCCGCTGTGCTACAAACAGGAGCTATGAGAATCATCTCCAGGCTGGTTTTTGGATTCTTTGCCAAACGCAATTGGGCTGAGAACTGAGTGACTCCCATGCAGGAGGAGAATCCCCCTGTGTTTTGGGCACAAACACTCAGCCTGCTGGTGTTATCGGTCACTGGTGAAAAATGGTGACTGCTTTAGGTCTTTTAGCTGCTTTAGACCTATATAGACACAGCCCAGCTTGCCAGATGGAGCATGTTATGGGTTTTTTTAATTCAACCTGGTCTATAGATTTTTTTCTTCCCCTTGTTTACAAAAAATGTCACAATAAGTAAAACAACTTTCCTGTATCCCCTTGGAGTTTAGATAAAACTTAAAAGAATGGAGACAGAACTATAGGTCACCAGTCACTGATATGATCAAGCTTAATTAATTTGATGTCTTATTGTGGAGTTGTCCCTGTGTGAGATTATTCTGAGCATGCTCCCTAGCTGCGTGTTGGATTTTTCTTTGTTGTTGCTGCTTGTGAGATTGTATCTTTTGAGAGACTATTTAGATGGCAGAGTCTCTGCCTGGTGGGAAAAGCTTTTCAGCACTTGTCTATTGATCTTATAGTTTTGTTGCAGTGGGAATGAAACATTGAGCGTGTTTATATCCTTAGAAGCAAAGTGCAGTCTCCTTCCCCCTGCTTTCCTAAGATGTCATATCTTGAAGGAAAGTAAAACAGAAAAGAAACAAATTTTATTCTCAGAGCTTGGAAGATGATGAATTATTTATCCTTTGAAAGCTTCCACCATCTTTGCATGAAAGGAAGTCCTATTATTAAAAGCAAGGGCTTCTTTTCCTGCATGTCAATAAGAGGGAGATCAGAGTTGACCGATTATTGAGATGCCTTTTTCCTTAGAGAACTGGACAACTCTAGCTGGCTGGCCCCAAGAAGCTGTTTTTAAAACAACAAAGCTGTTGGATTTTCATATTAATGTGGAATTGGAGCCCTGCTAAAAGGCCTATGAGGACCAGAAAATGAAACAAAGTCTTTGAGAGGCTTATGCGTGACCACGTAACTTAAATGTTTCTTTATCTGTTAAATGTATTTTTACTGTGTATCCAAAGTTTCTGGTTTAGTTTTCAGTCAGACTGTGTTTACTCTGACTCCTTTCTTTTATTCCTGAGTGCCTACATATGCTAGAGCATTTGAAAATAAGCTTAGACCGCTGGAAGATAACTAGCATCCCACCCTGGCACTGTTTCTTCTTCTCTCTTGGCTCTACACACAAAGGTTCTTTTTGTGCTTGTGAGAACCAGGCTCTACAGACTGAGTAGGTATCTTTTTTCCCTGGGTACTGCACCTCAGCATTTTTCTGTGGGTTTGAGTGGACTTTGGGGAATGAGGTATAAATGAGATGAGCATCTTTTATTGCATTTGGACTTTCCCTATGTATTGTGTCCAGTAAAACACTGTGATTTCTGCTCAGATGTGTAAGGTAAGAGTATATAAGCATTATTTTCCGTAATCCTGTCTCTCATCATCAGTTATCATGAGAAATGGCCTGGAATCAAAACATACTATTTTCTTGGGATGGATTGTGCTGATGGAGCCAGTGTCTTTTGTCAGTAGTTGCAGAGAATCAGAGTTCCTGAGTTGGGAATCCCATCCTGCAGGTAAACCCAACAGCAGAAACTGATTTACACCTGACTTCGCTAAGGTTGTTACACAGGTAACGAAATCATATGATTTGATCTCAATGACGTGGTAATCTTGGGGAGGGGATATATGTGTTTGTGCAATCCTATCTAAGGATGTTAATATCAACTTCTAGCAGTTCCTCTTTAAAGGTATGATAAGATTTCTTTATATAGCTGCTCCTAAATTATAGGAAAACTGAATATCTATTCGATTCTGTGATCACACTGCAGAAGGAACTCAGCATGTGCAGAAGCCTCCAGCACCGCTAATATTCTGTCCTGGCCATGGGTCTTCCTTCCTCCTCTGTTTTTAATGTGACCCTGGTTCTACTATCTTGTCTTTTTTGTTGCAGCTGTGGTGGTTCCCACCACAGGAGGTTGTGTGGATATTTTGATATTCAATTAGAATAAGAGTCAAGTACCCCTAGACGGAACTAGAAGGTTAAACTTCTCATGAGAGGGATAGTAATGAAAGCCGGTAACAAAATTTATGCTGCATGCCTTTGTCATGTCTCTCCCCATACTGAACAAGAGATGGGAGTAGAGAGCTCCTTTCCCTTAAAAGCCTTCCCTTCCCAGCCTTCCCTTCCCATGTGCTTCCACTGGTTTTCCATCTCTGGTGACCCCTCTTCCTGAACAAAGAGCAGGGAGGAGTGTGGCTGAACAGAACTGGAATAATTTTCGTAAAGGGAACTGGTTTGAATAGAATTGCTTATTTTTAAGCAGTATGTCTGCACTGAGGGCATGACATATATACATACGAGTATAATATATGGATAGATGCTCCCAGAGTACAGTGTGAAACAGAAGGTGTGAACATCATGGCTTGCAGAGGAGGTGGTAAACTCAGTCTTGGCGTGTTACCTCACGTATGTACCTTGTGCCGCAGCCCTGGCCCAGCTGCTGGTGCTGCCACTGGAAGGTAATCGCGGGGCAGTAGTAAAGCAGGAGACTCATTTGGCAGAAGGTTTTTTCTGGAGGTCTCGAAGGGATTCGGGAGGTGGCCGCCTCTTGGGGCTGCAAATAGGCACCTGCTGTGAATCTGGAGGAAATACTGTGGCAGTGGCAGACACACTGATGCTGGTTTACCATGTCCAGCATGGTTAACTGCTGCAGCGATAGTGGGGTGGCCTGGATGCCACCAACTGATATCTTCTGGGGACCTCTGGGCATACTCTTCACTTGCAAAGTTCTGCTAAGGTCCTTTGCTTTGTATCTCTCTGGTTCCTGCCCTGGCTGGCCAGGTTGAGCAGAGGGCAGGTATTCCTTTGGGTGTTGAGTCCCATTTCCAGCTGCAGAGCATATGTATATAGCCACTGAGGACTGCAACTTCTCTGCACATGATGGTGAGGTATGTATTGCCCTTGCTCTTGAGGAAAAAGCAGCCAACCTAATAGTTAATTGAAATATTTTTTTTTTAAAAAAGTAAAAATTAGTTTCTGATAGGTGGGAGCCAGTCTTTTTGTCTGCCCCAGGCATCTCCTCATCATTCAGGCAAGCAGGGGCCCATGCTACTTGTCCTGTCTGAGCTTCTGTTTCAGGGCACCTATTAGTAGCACTTCAAACCAAACTTGCAGAAAACTTTAAAGGACAAATCCCTTCAGTGACCACTAGCTAAGTGAGTGAAAGCCCTGGCAGTTTTAGTACTGGGTAGCATCCAGCTATTTGGCAAGGTGACTCACCTGCTGCAGTTAGCTGTTCTGATCACCACCAGGACAAAGCACTGTTTTGTTAAGTAGGCACTGTAAAATTGTCTCCTTTACCACTTGGATTTCTGCTGTTACCAGACTCAGATGGTCTTAAATGCCACTAATATGGGCTGCCTCAGTTTTGTTGAGTAACTGCAGACTATGACAGGTCTGTCAAGTCTCCCGCAGCCTTCTCAAAAATCCAATAATGAAAAGTAGCCACAGAGCATTAATTGTAAGCATATGTGGAGCTATTTGCAGACTGGCAAAACATTTTTGCATACACTTGGTTTTAAGCATATGAGAGGCTTCAACTTCTTAAGATGCTTTATGGGATTAAGATCAGAATTCCCCAGAGTCCAACATGCATTTAACTACTCTTTAAGGCAAAAATAACCTCCTGAAGATACTATTAATAATCCTTGTGCATTAAATCATTTTTCATTCAGTCATTGTCAAGCGCCGTACCTAGAATGCAATGTATAAGCAAATTAAGTTCAGATAAAGCTGACAGAAACAGGGTTCTGAAGCGATAATCTCACATCACTCGATGTGCTATGCAGGAGATAATGCAGTTCAATCTTATTTTGTTTGTTTCTCTTGAGCAGAAGGAAGGCTCCAGATGTCTGGAGATTCAGGCTGCTTATACCCTGTTCTTATATCTTTGTGGCAGCATAATGTTCTCCAGGGCTGGAACAAGCAACTGCCCTTTTTTCTAACAATTGAAAAAATGATGAGATGCAATCGATGGGTTAAAGTATTTGCTACTGACCATTTACCTCACAAAATGGAGGATGCAATTCAGCTTGTGCAGCGTGTGTATGTCACATTGATTTCCATCAGAAGACAGGCAGAAGAGAGGTGCCCTGAAGGCCCATTCTTAATGTGGTTCAATACCTGCACCATTGTATTACCAATGTGCAAATTGTCACTTGTTGGAAAAAATATTTAAGGCTCATGACCTTAATTTTTCCTAAAGACAAGCTTATACTTTCCATTTTTCTCCTATTTTCAGGTGCCCGTTACTTGTTTCCTGGGATTTGCTGTCAAAGGTAACAAGTAAAGGTAACAGGACCTGAATTTTGTAATAACCTCCGAGTCTCAATTGAGTTCACGAAGGAGATGGTAATGGGGAATTGGCCTCTAGGCAATGCAAATAATTCTGTGATTTTGGTTTGTTTGTAGGTTACTAATGAGATAGGGTGCCTAAAGGCATTTACATGCAGAAAAATTGGTGCTCATGGGTTTTGAGCATTGCCGATGGTAGCAACAGGTAGTAAGCAGTACTGCACTAGACAGCTAGACAAGGGAAAAGGATGGAAGTAAAAGCAGACCCACTTTGGTTACACCAGAATGTATAGGCAGATTCTAGGAGCTTGTTTTCCAAGGTATTCTTTTCAAGAAGGTCAAATTAAAGCTGGATGTGTCATGGAGATGATCAAAGAAAATAAAGGAATGGAGGAATGTGCTTTGTTTTTTATTACCAGTCACCTGCCTTATAAGTGTTCAAATATTTGTTCTTAATGCAGATGTGAATCAATTAGAGTTAGAAAATTATCCATCGCAGGGGACAAAAATTGAGACTGGCAGGATTTGAGCTCCCTGGAGATTTTGGGATTATTTTGTGACTGATGTGGACTGTGTGACCTTCTTTAGTTATTTAGGTAAATGACTCAAAATACATGGAGTTGTCAACAACGACATGGTAGCTCAAAGTAATCACCCATTTCCTGCAGTTTCAGGAGGGTGAGTATAGCAAAATAATTGTCGAGTTTTTTTCTACTCTGTGGGATCCTGATCCTGAAAACAGGTGTGTGTTTAGGACTTCCAATAGTACAGTTGTCTGGAATTAGGCGGTAGAGGGTTTGGAATCTTGACTTTTTAGGATTATGTGGAAAGTATAATTTGTCTTGGATTTTTCTAGGAAGTGTGGATGGAAAGAAAAGTAGCCTTGTCTAATAGCATTTGTATTATCTCCTCCTTTGGCTATAAAAACCAAAATGTGACTTTGAGCTTTCTGGCATGAAAGTTACTGCTGGCTGCGGACTTTCCAAGTAGGTGGTAGTGGCGAGTTGGGAACTCCAGAACTGCTCTTAACTGTGCACTGCAGACGTTTTCTGCACTTCCTAACCTAACTGTGACAAATCGTCAAATTAACGAATTCAGTCCTGAGAACAGTACGGTGCAAGACCTACACATTTCTCCTTACTTTGATTTCTTTTTGAGGAGAACAAAAGGTTTTTTGAAGCATCGCTTCAGCATTTGAAAAGGAAAGAGGAGGGTATTACTTTTGTTTCAAAGTGTGTTTGTGGCAGGTAGGAATTTGGAGGTCCTAAAAAGTGATACACTAATAACTGTAAATGCCTATGAAAGGTTTATGTTTAGAGCTCTGATCTCTTAAACCATGTGGCATTTTAAAGATGTGAAAGTCTGTTGCATTAAATCACCCAACTCTAGAATCTCAATTTATTTCTAGAATGAAATGCAAAAAAGAAAAGTGACCTGTGTAATTTTACATTGTGGCACAGAAACATGGCTTTTGTGATACAATTTAGATAAAATGGCAATTAGAACATATTTAGCATGATGAATTTGATAATTATGTGTGAAAATTATATGAATGCCTAGGGTACATAGGGTTTGACATAATTTGGATGTGCTCATTCTAGTTTGTACACTGAGTACCTGGCCATTCATGTCCTCAGTTGAAGCAGTATTTAATTAATTTTTGCTCAATTAATACTTCAGAAGGCTTTGGAATTGCGTAGAGCGTCTCTACAAGAAACGCACACGAAGTTCAAAGCAGAATGCAATGAGTTCAGCTTTTCTCTGTTTAGTCTCTTCTCTGTTTGGAAATGCCTTTACATAACGAAAGATAAAATTTTATTGGCTATGAAATATTTTGACATTTGCTCTACCATTAGGGGTTCACTCTAGAGCTGTTTGTGCAGATGTCCTTTCCTCTTTCCTGTGGCTCATTTTGAGTCCTGTGTTATGAGAGGTGATGAGGTGACCTTTGGGGGGGAGCCTTATAGGTGCTTTGGAAATGCGAGGGACAAAGGAGTCAGGGGAAGGCAAAAGCTGCTGGTGGTGGGTTTATTTTAGTACTGAAGTGGTGCTAAATGTGAGCCTGAGCAAAAAAGAAGGGAACAAAAGCCACAATTCCTAGTATTGTATCAAGGAACAGGAGGCAAGTGTGCAGGTAATGGGAATTTACGGCAGCAGACATAGCAATTCTCGAGCGTATCTAGCATGTATTTCTAGGATGGGAAAGATGACATCCTTGCTAAAGCATGTCCCGCAGTTGTATAGAGTTTTGCTCAAAAAATCTTCACAAATGTATCAGCTCTATTCCTTACCTTGCTTGTTTCTTAAAAAAAAAAAAAGCTAATGGCTTACTATTCCACCTCAGTCTGGCTTGTCTACCAGTTTTGCTACTCTTAATTCTCTGCTTGTTAATGCCAGAGCATATTTTTAATACATAGACATTATATGAGATGGCCTTTTAGGAGCACAGGTAATAGCTCTCAATTTTAATGAATTAGCCTCTACACTAAAATCCTTTTGAAGTGACATAGTCTCCCATGTGGTGCCCTTGGAGAATATCCTTGGTAGTTAGGTAGGAGATGAAGAGAAGCTGTTAATCTAAAATGGGTAAGCGTACAACCTAATTTTCTGTCACAGAAAAATCACCTAAAAATTGTAAGTATATACTTAGGTCTACTATAGCTGTGCACAACAACTCTGTATCTTGGGGCTCTGCTGGTCTCGGTGTTGCACGGATGTACACAAACCAATGCCTTCTGTTGCATTGTGCTGGAACTTTGTATGTCTTCAAATTGCCTGCATCGCTGTACAAAGGACATACTCAATTTAAAAACTAATCCAGTAGGAAAACAGTGGTCATGGTGACTGCCAGTTATGCCACCAAATTCTGAAATGAGTAATTGGCAAGGTGAGGTGCTGAGGCTATAAAATATATGTCTGTTTATGCTCACATGTGTGTTGTTAGCCTGCAGTCATTTCTCTCCCTAATTTTCCCCCCTCTGTTTAATTCTGTGTTGTCCACATCTGTTCTTCTGAAGAACTTTCTAGTGCATGAAAAGACGAATGTGTTAAACGCCTGTGGGGCAGATGCTCATGAGAAAGGGGGAAGTATTTTTTATTGTGTTGCTAAGATTTTCAGTAAGAGAGAAATCATCAGGCAGGCTGCCACAGTTTTTAATGTATCTGCACCTCGTTCTGCATGCAAGAGATCTTCAGCACACACAAGAACTTTCTGTTTGTAGAAATGAAGACCCGGGGGACACTGTGGGGCTCTGTGCTGGGCGGGCAACATTGCCAATACCAGTTACTGCTGCTTCTATGCCTGTAGAAGAGGCCCTCTGCTAAAGGTGAATATAATTTATTCCTTAATTATTAGCTGGCCATAGTCTTTTAAATCTAGATGAGATGATGAAACTTTCTCCTGAGTTCTTTTCATCTTTTGAGTCAGGCTCCTCCATGGTAGACTCCAGGGCAAATGGCATGCTTTCATGAGCCACTAGCCAGATTGCCGTGTCAGTGCGAGTTGTAAAGGGTGAGTTGTTTTTTAGGAATGTTCATAGGGCTTTAGTGTGGGGTTCACAAATGTTGAGCTGTATGTTACTACCTGCAACTCAAAGACCTGTTTCTGAGAATGCTGAGATCGCTTTGTCTCATTGACTTTCTCTGTTTCCCAAGGTTTATAAAGCATCTTCTTTAATAAGAGAGTAGTTCTTTAAAGTTCCAGCTGCAAATATCCCCCATACTTTTGCCTTTTCTTGGAAAATATCATATAAATATATAGGAATTCCAGATTATCCTTGTTAATATTTCATGCGTGGGTTACTAGTGGCATTTCTAGGAGTCAAAGTCAGGGTAGCTGATGCGACCTTTACTGTTCAAGGAAATGAGGGAGTGGTGATGAGCCACAGTGTGCTGGAGCCAGAAGTTGACCCTTGCCCCATGTATACATCTCCCACTTGTTCTCCTCAACTTGCATCTACCCCCTCAGAGGCTCCAGCGTGGCAGACATCCCTGCAAAGCTCCTTCCACAGAGCACAACCCCTCATTCCCAAGGGATATGACAATGACTACCAGACGAACAAGTGATATTCCAACACACACCAAAGTATGTTTTTGTTAGTGTTAGGAGTTTCATGCAGAACAGCAGAGTTTTAATATCACCGTAGTGCAGCTAGTCTGTATTTTAAATGCCCTTATAACAAAGCCTCTCTGAAACTTCCTTAAACCTCCTCAGCTGTAATTACTATACAGTTGTGTTTTATCCTATACAGTTGTGTTTTATCCTTAAGTAAAGCTTGAAGCGTTGTAAATGCAACTGTAAGTTATTTATATCCTATTCCTAAATATAACATTGAGCATTACCATGTTTGTACTGTGAATGCTTTTAAGGGATCGTGCTATTTACTGCAGCTTTTAATTGATTTGCTGCTACTGTTCAGCAAAGCCATCTCCTGCCACAACGTGAGGACCTTGTGGTACAGGCTATCACTGGAGTTAAATTTGGTACTGAAGCTTTATAGAAGTTTTTACAGCATTACATCTTAGCCTGGCGGTGAACTGTCTGCAATTTATTGCTGTGTTTTGCCGCAAGAAACTGGAAAAAGAGATTGATGTTGGAATCATTTTATCTCCTAACGTGTACATAGACATAGTTAACCAGTGGCGTTGGCTTGGCTGTGGTTTTACAATGCTTTTTGAAATGATTCATAGAAAATGAATAAATCAATCAAATCCACCCATTTCTTTTCTGGTGATGGATAAGGAGCTTTTTTCATCCAACTTTCATGTAAACCAGATTAGGCTACTTCTATGCTTTGTAATGAATCTAGGTTAATTTTCCTACATTACTTGGTTTTACTGTTTAATTTCTGTGGATTTTCTTATACCAGAAAGTGACTGCAGCTTTCCTGTCCTCAGCCTTTGGCAGCTGATATTGTGCACGGCTTTGGTCACCTCAAAGTGCTGTCCCCCAACACAACCAAGTTCAAAGGCTTTGGCTTTAACTTGTCTTGCCTGATCTTTGGGACTGTTTGCCTAAATCCTGTAGGGAATGGGCCCTGGGTTTTAGCTCCAAGCATTTCTAAGTGATGCAAGATCTCTTGGACCACATCTCATGGGGCAGCAAGGCTGTCAAAGCAGCCCAAAGTATTTCTCTGTGAGCTGCTCCCAGGGTTAGCAGGGACACTGCCAAATGGGCAGCAGCTAATTTCACTTGCTGCCAGTTACTATTACTATATGAAATTGTATTATATTGTATTATACTATATTATATTTGGAGAGACTTTCCAATTAGATGGTCCACTAGGTGTAATTTCCTGTGGGGAATCAGCCTGGATCAAAAGGAGTGTGGAAGACAAGCAGCTCTTTACAACTCCTCCTTCCTCTAACTATCAAGTAATTCCCAGAAGCTGCTTGACAGGAGATTAGCCATCATGCTAGATATTAATGTGTAAGAAGCAGCCTGTGCCAGGTGGGGAGAGGGGAAAGAGAGAATGGTGTGGGAATTCTTGCTGCTGTATATGTTGTCCAAATGTAGGCAGTAACTGAAATGTCTCCTGTGCATACAGTGTAAAGTCTAGGAGATAACAGAAAGTAGAAGACAGGAACCCACAGGCTCTGTGTATTTATACCATCATATCTGAGAGATTCTGAAAGTTATGTACTAGGAACTTGCGTTTATAGATGAAACCTGTCTTTTATTTATTGCAAGGCTTTTTCTGGTTTGAATAAAATGAGATATATTACTGAAATGTTTTTAGGTCTTCCTCAGGGCAGAAGTGGTGTATTCTTTTATCTGTTGATATTGCTGTGATTTAGATAATAACCTGTGCCTTTGCTCGTAGAAATATTATTCAGGAGGTAGTAAAATCTCCAAGGATTAGAGACAAATGCCACAAAAACATATATTGATAAGAACTTTTAAACTTTACAGCACCATTCAGATGTTGTGAGCCACATGCAACATCAATAGCATGTTGTGTCGAAAGAGGAAGAACATATCTGTGAAGAACATGAAATGGAAAACGAAAAAAACCCTAGTTTTCTCAAATTATATGCTGGAAAATTATTTTTCTTTTCTTGTTTTTCAGTATTAAGTATAAAAAAAGGAGAAATGGTGCTTTTCTTTTTTATGTAGCTAACTGAAAAATAGTGACAGATTAGGCAACTATTTATTAGATAAAAGTAAGGTGGTTGATCGTTAGAACATTGGCATTTATAATTCTACTAAATGAGTATGTAGTGCACCTTTTCATAAAAACAGGTCCCAATGTATGCATTTCTATACATCCTGACAAGGAAACAATAACCATCTCTAACTAGCCACAACATGTTTGCTCCTATAGTTTTTTGTCTTTTAATGATTGTTAACTTAAAAGGTTGATGATGGGGTTCATAAAGAGCCCATCGTGTAAAGAGGCACCCACAGAAATTTCTTACCTCTTGTTTTGCTTCACATGGCATGTTTAGTTAAATAACTACCTCTTTCCCTTGTATGTTTATTGGCTGGTGTGGCCTGAGGTGTCCATGTGATGCCCCTGAGGAACGTGCCTGGTCCACCTGCATGAGGTGCTCCATTCCTCCTGTCCGTCTCTGCCAAACTGTCCAGCCTTTGCTTGCTTTGCTGTTCCTTAACATACAAAGCAGGTGCCTGTCTCTTTCCATCTCGCAGAATACATATGCCAAAATATTTATGAGCTCGTTTGCTGGTTCCCAGCCTCAGGAGTTCTTATGTGTTTTTAAAACTTAACAAGTTTATATCCAAGGTTAGTGGTTTGTTTGGGGTTTGTTTTTTTTTTTTTCATTCTGGAAGGCGGTACATGGGTTGCAAAATGTAGTTCAAAAGAAAACACAAAATTGACCGCAAAATGCTGCATGTTAGCATTTTCTGAACACTTTCTGCTGACATGACTCAACGGTCCTGGAAAGAATATGAACCAAATCTGATTACAGGACTTCCAATAGCGCAGTGAAGGAGAGACTGCTACATTTTCCATCTGCTAGTTTGATTCAGAGACTATGACAGCAGAGCTACAGAAGGATTTTTTTGTCCTTTATGCACTAAAGATGCCTTTATGCTGCATATGCAGCCATTTCTGCTAAACTGGTGACTTCCTTGGTGTCTCACTGAACATGTGAAGTAGCTGAAGATAGTTTACAGGAAATGAAGTAGAAAATATTTTTTTAATTGTGTTTTTAGTTTTCTTTTTCCATAGGGAAGCTGAGCTGCTTCTTTATCCAGATTAGCTCAAGACACCAAAATGGCTTGTTGGAATTAGGAGAGAAGTTGTGGCAAATTCAGTAGCAAGTCCATTGCTTGGAGCCCCAAGTCCAACAGAAGTGGAACTTGTAGTCAGAAACACGGTGGCTAGTACTAAGGTTTGAGTTTGCATGAGTTGCCTTGGATTTTAAAGAGAGTTGGACACAGATTTCAGCTGCAATTGAACTGCAGCCTGTGCAACTATAGCCTGAACTGCTGTGAAATAAATGCCTGGCCTTACAGTTCAGGTAGCCGCTCCTTTATCCTGAGCGCGCACAGCAAGGGAATAATTTTCCTGATGGGATGGACCTCCACATCCGAATCCTGTGTCTTCATCCTGCCTCCCAGAGTGGGTGGGTGGCGTGGCAGACCCTGCAGTCTGTGAGGGTAATAGTGCATGCAGTAAATAAAGATAGCAAACCTTTATTAACAACCACACACCAACAGCAGATTTTTAAAAGCTTTTTTTAGGTGAACACTGTGATGTGACTGAAGCTGGTTTTGAAAGTCTATTTATTGAACATGGAACCCTGTAGACCTTGAAAATAAGAGTAATGTTAAGAATCGAGAAGATTTTGTTTCTAAAAGAATTTATGTGTATAGTAACTTCTGGTGAGTTTGTTACACTATTTTCCCACCTGTGAACCCTACGGTATCTTTACAAAGAATTCTTACCTTTATCCTGTTACAAAGTCTTTAACATAATGTTATTTTACTGTATAATTAGTGGACAGGTTTGTACCCGAAGTGGGTAAGGTAGCTGTGGCATACTGGAGGTCATCTCTGTTCCATCAGGCATTCTGTTTCTACACTAATTCTGGAACAAATCTTGGAGAACATCAGAGTGGTGTGGTGTGACAAGTTTTTAAGTACAAACCAAACTATTAGGAAGCATTTGAGATTCCTGAAGAATCCTCAAGAATTTGTGACAGGGTTTAATGTTATCATTTATCAGAAAAAAAAGCTTTTTTGAAGTGAAATAGTATCGTTTTAAGTAAATTTTCCTTAGGTTTTTCATGTGTTTTTTATTAACACACTAAAGCATCCCTCATACTGTTGCAATATGTTTCATAGATATGAAAGCGGGGAAGAAGATATGGTTGTTTAATTATTTTTCCCATGTGGTTGTGTATAAAGATCAAAGATATCTGCTCTGCTTGCAGAATAAGCATGTGTGTGGAGATTTATTAACATCAGGTATTGTTTAAAATATCAAGATTCAAGTAAAGAGCTGCTTGCAGTCAAATTCTCCTCTCTTGGCTTCTCTGCTCAACCTGCTATGTTCAGAAAACCACCAGCTATGCAGAAGGTCTCAGCTACAGGCGAGTAACGCCTAACCCCCAGAGTCCTCAGGGAACCAGTAACTGCCCAGCTCTCTCTCTCTCCCCTTTAATTAGGATGGGAAGGCAGGCTTTCATCAAAGCAGTGTGCCTGTCCCTGGAACCTGCACCTGTGAAATCCCTTTGTAAGCCGGGAGCTTTCTAGGCATTTGTGAAGGTAGCATAATTGCCGTAGGACTCACCTGAGGAACGAACAGATGGATGGAAAGGTGTTGCTCAATTTAAAATGCCATTGCTAGGGACTCGCTTGTCTGCCTTTATTGCACAGCTTGGAGAAATGAGGGGGAGGCATTTGGAGTGCCCAGCCATTGGCATTTATGTTATCTGTTCATGGATTCATTTGTCAAACTCTGTTTGGCAACCAAGATTGGTCCAGGATTTTAAATTGTACTTGGGTAGTTGTGTTGCCTACATGTGTGCTGGAGTGCGTTGTATGAGTTCACAGACAAATGCACTTCGCATTATTCTTCTTCCCAGATCTGTAGTCTATGAAGAAAGTGTTATTTTAGCTGGAAATCCAGATATAGAATAGTTCCAGTTGGAAAGGACCCGCAATGGTTATCTAGTCCAACTGCATGGATATCTGGCGATGTGAGGATAATTTTTTCTCTTTTGAGTGTCACTTCCCTGGCTGGAATTAGCAGTGAGGGGACTGGCTGAACTGGGGAAGGAAAGCTGTTGGTTCTGGAGACATGTTTCTTTCTGTATTTGTGAATCTAACCTTGGGAATCTAGCTTGAAAAATAGAAAGGACTGATTTAAACAGTGTAGGGTGCGTGTTTGTCCCGATTCTTGCTCCCTTTTCACTAGTCAGCTCATTCATCAACAGATGTTGTTTCAGTTCTGAGCAAAATACCGCTCTTTGATACACCAAATCTCAGTCTGAGCTCACTGCAGTCCAGGTGCCCACAGACACATCTCAGTGCCCAGAAAGGTTTAATGCTGTTGGTTGCTTTGGCACAGGGAAAATTTGGGCTCAGGAATAGAAGTGTCTACTCGAGGATGTCATCTTCAGCTCAGGGGGACAAAACTTGTTTTACTGTCTAGCTCTTGTGGGTGTCACCGGTTTGGCTGAGGCAGGGCCAACCCACGGCACAAATTCTCTCTCCAATCAGCCCCTTCTCCGTTCCAGGAGGAAAGGGTTAAGGAGAGAGATAAAAGGGAAAAGACAAAAAGTGGGCGAGGCAAACTGCCAGGCACGCAGCCGCCGGGCAGGGACCGGAGCCGGGGCCGCGTCCCACCCCGCCGGGTAGCAGCAGCAGCGACAGCGGAGCTAATAGTCGCGGCAGGCGGTCACAGCGTGCTGCGCCCCCGGGGCAAAGCGACAGGAGGAACCTGTGGTAGGCAGGAGCGACAGGCGCTATCTTTCACCCCAGAGCTCCCGTGGAGCAGCCGATAGCAGCAGCCAGCCGGATCCTGCCCTCCCCTCAGAGAGGTGCCCTCAGGGCAGGCAAAATGGCGGCCACCGCGGCAGCGCGGGCGGCTTCAGTCCCGGGGCGGCAAACGGCAGAGGCGCGAGCGCCGGCGGAGACCGGCTCGTCCCAGACGGCCGGCAGAGGCACGAGCTGTCTCTCGTGCACGCAGCTCCTTCAAGAGACACCGTCCCGCCAAGGAGCTCCACAGCCAATCAGGTGCAGGGGGAGGAGTACCCTAATTGGTTCGTTTTATACGTCAATCAAACCGGTTTGATAGTGGGACGGCGGGCAGATAGGGACAGGTTATTTTCACAGCAGTTAAGGTAAAGGAATAAACAAAACAAACTGAAGCTCAGGGCCAGATTTCTCTGAGTTTAATAAAGACAGAATCAGTACTATTTATACAGAAACATACTGTTATTCTGTAAAGCCAAGTCTAAAAACCTAAAGGAAACCACAGCCTGCACTGTCTCAACTGAAAGCAATTCTGCAGCCTTTTTTTGGTGAAATAATTACAATTTTCAGATAAATTCTACCGAGTGGCACAAGAAGGTCACCAGTTTATTTTCTGTAGGGTTCTTCCATTAAAAGGAAGAGAGGAGAAGGAACTGTGTGGAGGGAAGAAGGTAGGAAATATCTATCAAATAAGAGATAGACAACAGAATAGCAAAGGCAAACAGAGCTTTCGGAAAACTCCGTAAAAGAGTCTGGTGCAATAAACACCTGAAGAAAAGTACAAAGATCAGTGTCTACAGAGCCGTGGTACTGCCTACTCTTCTGTACGGGTCTGAATCATGGGTCATCTACCGCCACCATCTGCGACTCCTCGAACGCTTCCATCAGCGCTGCCTCCGCACAATCCTAAACATCCACTGGACTGACTACGTGACTCACGTTGCTGTCCTTGAACAGGCAGACGTCACCAGTATTGAGGCCATGTTGCTGAAAACGCAGCTGCATTGGGCAGGGCACGTCTCCAGGATGGCGGATCACCGCCTCCCTAAGATCGTGTTCTATGGTGAACTTGCCACTGGCTGCCGCAAGAGAAGAGCTCCAAAGAGGAGATATAAGGACTCCCTGAAACAACACCTCAGCCTAGGCCATATTGACCACCATCAGTGGTCCACCCTGGCCTCCAATCGGGAGATTTGGAGACACACCATACATAACGCTGCTGTCTCCTTTGAGAGCACGCATAGAATCAGTCTCGAGGAGAAAAGACAGTGCAGAAAGAACCGTGCCTCGACTATACCACCCAAGGAGACCCTCCGGTGTGCTCTTTGCAACCGGTCTTGCCTATCGCGCATTGGCCTTTTCAGCCATCAACGCGCTTGCAATAAGCGTGGGCAAAGCCCTTCCCAAATCTTTGTCCGCGAAGCCAAGCCATGATGAATGTAGCTAAAAAAAAAAAAAAGCTGTACCTGGGTTATACACAAAAGAGCTGTGATACCGGGTACTAGGACGATGCTGATTCTCCTCAGGCTGTCCTTAGGAAGTACCTCTGCATGTGTCCCAGGTGTTGTCAGAGCCTGTGAGAGCAGGTGTTAAACAAGGACCCTGTTAGAGAAGTGTAAGTCTGGATAACGGGAGCTCCTTCCCACAACAGCACCACCATCTTCTTGCAGTTACTCGAAGCTCAAAACCCAAAAAGGGATTAAGTGAAAAAGGAGCAGGTAATATGCAGGAACTCGTTCATGTTTACGTTCTTCTTGCTTGACCTGTATGAGCGAACAGGCTGAAGAGACGTTGAAAATGCAGAAATCGCACGGACCAGTGGGTATATACCTTACGTTTCCCTGATCAGTAGTACTTGGAGGCTGCCAGGGTGATTTTATCTGTTGCTTTGGTGCCTAAGGCTAAGCAAAGCAGTAGTGAATTACAGACAGCTCTCTCCCTACCTTGTATAAGTGCATACACTTACACGTACAGCAGTTGTAGGTCTGTGTATGGAATACATCCATCTGATGCTGTGTTTTGTAAGAGGAACTTCAAGACAGACTTTCTGGGAGGAGGGGAGAGCTGAAAGATAGAAAGAAGGGGGTGTATTCACACTATATAATTTTAAATGTTTATAATGTCTAAGCCTCTCTATTAAGGAGCTGTTTTTATTCAGCGGTAACACAGGAAGAAAAGCTGTCTAACTTGGAAACAGAAATGAGGTACCTAAAGTTAGATATTGTGGATGTTGCCCTAGCTCCTATTTAAATATGTGATTTTCAAAAGTGCTGGGCACCTGGCTCCTTTCACTAGCATCTTATATCTGTGGGTAGTTGCTTATCTGCCACAGATAACAACCACAGCCAGGAGAGCCTCTGAAACCTTGCACTTCCTGCTGGCTTTTGTGGTCTTTGAATGAAGAACTAAAAGACTCCTTCTGCAAACCAGCTTGAGAGATGGCTTAAGTTCTGTGTGTGTCTGTCATATGTGTAATATATGTCACACATATGAAATGCATGATTTTAGATGTATATGCATGTATATAGACTCCTGCATATACAAGCAGTATATGTAGTATTGTTTAAAGCAGGTATCCTTGAAAGGAGTTTTCATGGAATAGCTTTATATTTAGAGAAAGACAAGGGGTAATGTGATAAGTTCAGCAATATCACTTCCTGCAACAAACTGCCACCTGAGCTCTCCAAGATCATTCTGCCTACCTCACGGTGATTAAATCCCCTCTGACATGGTAAAGGAGTAGAAAAACTTTTGCATGAAGCCTCCTTTCTATTCTTGAACATGGGCACATCCTATATTGCTATATAGTATATTGGGTGCTGCTTTGAATTTGGGAGACTGAGGTGAATGTAAATGGCATACAGTCCAGCATATGAATCATAAGTTTTAGAATGAAGTTAGATTTTATGCAAACTTCAGAAGGGGCTTGAAGGCTAGTGAACCTGAAGAAGTTGGAGCCTGCTGGACCTTGAATATGCAAAACCCCAGGCAGTGCAGTTGGAGCCAAAAGGTGACTCGCATTTCTCTTCCATGAGGTAAAATCACTCACTTGCACAGTCTCTTTCCTCTAGCAGAGTTTACAAAAAGCAGGTAGGTGAATTGGAAAACTTGTGAGCAGGAAACAAAACCAGAAATGGGTGTCCTGCACTTCTGGATGCAGGCACTCTCTGCTCCATCTGCTGGTGAAAAAGGCAGGCCTTACCCTAGGGATGCTTACTTCATATATGCTATTTAATACAAATACTTCATTAATGGTTGGGCAGCTGCCAGAACAGTAGAGAGCACTGTCACTGAGAGATACATTTTTTTATTTCCTTTCCTCTGTAGGAGCAAGGTGAAGAAGGGGATAACCCCCCCATATTAGGTATTTTTGTGAAAGAGCACATGGGGGACAGCAGCAAACTTGTGTTATTTAGATCATTAAACTGACTTGGGTAGAAATGGTTGTAGGACTGGAGACCAACAAGAACAACTACTGTGTTCTTGTCCAGGTGCCAGTAGGTTTTGGTAGATAGGTAAAGGCAGTGGTTGTACAACAGTTATTGAAGGGACCCATAGCAATGCATTGAAAGTGAGCCGAAGTGAGATGGCCAAAGTCTACTGCAAGGAGGATAGGAGGACTTTACACTGTCAGCATAACTTTTCCTTTACTGTATTTTTTTTTTTTTCCTTAAAATACATCTGTATCTCTGTATTGGTAAGGAGGTTTGGCATACAAGTGAGCAAGGAAATTCCTTCTGTGTACTGCACACATAAAGTAGGCATTTTATTTCCCAGGTTTGTAGAACTTATTCGTATAAGAAGGATCCTAAGCGTAGGGAACACGTTATTTTGTCTGGCTTCCTGATATCTTATCTCTCAGTGATTGAAATGGTCCCAGTTTGGGATATGCAGCAGATTTTGCTATGAATATTCATATTTTTAAGTGCTTCTGATGATTAGTTTGATATCCCATTATGTGGGTTAACCTTGTGAAAATAGCTATGGAATAATAATGGCAATACAGTGTTTTGAGCAAAGAAAGCATGCTGGTTTGGAGGCAATAAATACCGACAAATATTTACTATCGAACAAGTACAAAATTAGTTACTGGTTGAAACAATTTGGGTTTTCACTGAAGCCTGAAAGGCTCCACATTTTTCTAACCCATGCTGTGTAGACCATGTCGCTTGTATTATGCCTTCTTGGGTCCCTTGCTGCAGTGGAGGCAGTATCGGTGACAGTTCAGGAACTTGTGAAAATAACTTCAGTCATTCGGAAGGCAAGCCTTTACCTCAAAAATTGGTGTCATTATGTTGTTAAAATGGAAGAGTGAAGTCAGGATAGGCTGACAAACATGGTCTTCCTTTGAACACTTCTCTTAAACCTCTGCATACCTCTCTGAAATTCACTAACTATGGTTTGTTTGGGTTTTTTTATTGTCCTGGGAACTTCCTCTGTGAAAAGCGTCAGTGCCAATATTTTCTGCTTTGCCAAGATAGCTCCTGCAATATTTTTTTTCCCCAGATAGGTGGTTTGCTGAAATATTCTTGAATTTGTGAATTGGTTTGGAAGAGCTGACATGGGGAAAACACCAGAAGAGATAACAAATATCTTACAGGTAACACTCACGTGGGTTCTCTGGGAGACACCTGAGAGAACTTTCTGAATTTGGGCTCTTAGGGCAGAGCCCTCCTTGGATGGTAACTACTGGCTGCCAAAGTAGTGTCTGCTGACACAGCTGAGATTGCATAGATGGGTATAAAGCACTGGAAGTTAAAGCCCCTCTTTGCACCCAGAATTTTTATACTATGGGCAGAGTATTGTGCTGTGTATTTCTTGTCTCTTCCTCAATGTTTTAGTTGATGGTTGTTTGCTGACTTGTTTGTAATGAGAACACCTGGGAGCTTATGTGGCTCAGCCTAATCCTGGGGTAGTATCCCAGCCTGTAAGATGTTGGACTACACATAACCACAGATGTCAAATGTTCCGTATTTTCATTGCATCGCATCCATCTTACTGTGCTTAAGGATAAAAAAAAAGTCCTGTAGTAAAGACAGGAATGGGTCGGAGAATGTGGAGTGCTGTGCAGACATGCAGGAGGAAGGATCCTTAGTGCTGATTCACGCTGCTGTGGCAGTTCGTGTTTGCATGGAACTGAGGATGAACTCAAGGTCTGCTCGTAAACAAACAAACAAGTGCAGCTTCAGACTTCAGATAGTGCTTCACACAAATGCACCTCTGTGTTTGCTCTGCATGAGTCACAAGCCACTTACCCCAGCTAGCGTTTGATGATCTCTTATTTCTGTCCATGCAAAGGGGGGATTTCATACACAGATGCTTGTAGAGGCATATGTCTATGACCAACAGACTTGAGTCACTTGGGATCAGGAGCCATAAGCAGGTTGTCTACTTCTCCAGGTCAGCTAAACAATTTATTTAGAGATCTCTGTCAGATGCATGACTCTGCCAGGGCTTTGTCTCCTGCTGCCAGTCTCTCCTGTGGGATGTCTACATACGGGGAGCCTGCAGAGCTCTCTGCAAGTAAACACAATGCTCCTCCTGCGTTACACAGCTATATGCTCCAAGAACAGCGATAGTGTCAGGGTTTCACAGGACTTCTTTTTCACGTGAGATGTTTTTCATTTGTCAGTGGAAGAGAAAGGATAATTTTAAAGGTGGTGAAGGAAACCTGAGACCCGTGTCTGCCAGATGCAGGACACTGATATGGACCTCTGTCCTAACTGGCAGTGCTGCACTTTCCTTCCCCTACTGACAGTGTTGCCACATTGACTTCCTGGTTATTCTGCTGCCATCTTCATTGTCCTTAGATGGATGTATTTCTAACAATCTCCTCTCTTTTTCAAATTTTATCTTCTTTCTTCCTTGTCTTCTTTCTCTGCTTTATTTTCAGAGTGAAATAAAGGGAAAAGTTGTTCCCCTTTCAAATGGACTTGGAGGAAGTGAAGAATAAGGTTGGTGCATGGAAAGGCTGAGAAAAGTGGAAATAAAGATTTGGTTAGAAAAATGGAACAGAATGCCCTGAAATGGATGGAAACTCTGGATTTCAGTGTGAAGTGAGGGAATGGGCAGATGAGGGAGAAGTATTTCATCCCCACTCCAATGGAATAGACTGCAAG
This sequence comes from Bucorvus abyssinicus, assembly GCA_009769605.1. NCBI lineage: Eukaryota > Metazoa > Chordata > Aves > Bucerotiformes > Bucorvidae > Bucorvus > Bucorvus abyssinicus. Next base: position 10,905,727 of record CM020046.1, on the reverse strand, counting down.
ATGGATTAGTAGTTGCCATCATAGGGAGGCAGACATTTTAAACACTTTAAATTGGGGGATTTTTTCATGTTTGTAGATATACTATCAAAAATGCAAATGATACCTTAGCAACTTTGTTTTGTATTGGAGAGGCACCTTCTCTTTTCAATAGATAGTAGAAAGCAAGCAACTGCAAAATCCTGGTGGGTCTCCAAGCCCACTCGCAGTCCAAAGTGTATGAGGAACAGAGGAGTTTTTCATGCTTGTGTTCTTTTATTCAATGGCCTCTCTGCAGTTAGGAAAACAGACACAACAGGCAAAAGTACAGCTGGCACACAGCACAATAAATGACTAATTTTCACTCAGCAAAGTTCTCTAAATGCTGCTACGTGCCAGACTCTGTGGAGCCATTTCTAAGATCTCAAAAGAAAGATTAAAAACATTTCAAATACAGAGAATTGACAGGAAAGTAAACTTTTCTGTGGAAGGGACACAAGAAGCCAGATGGTGAGTGTTGCACAAAGCCAAACAAATCCAGTCTCTGAATTCCTAAGGCGTATAAACCTCTGCAGAGAAATTAAATTTCTCTGAAGGAAAGTGAACTTTATGCAAATTCACACTCTGTCATAATTCTGTCATGCAGAACAAAGATCTTGTAATTTCCCAAAGTTGTCCTTTCTTTACCCTTCTGCAAACATGTTCAAAAGCATAAAATAAGCAGCTCTTTCACTGGAGGAAGCTGGTAAGGAGAGGGAGTAATTATATGTAGCAGAGGGGAATCAATCAGTAGTTAACTGTGCTCCTTTTGTTGGTGTTTGAAATAGTTCTGTACCCACACAAAGGCTCGTCTTTTGTTGCTGCATTGTACGGTTGTATGATGATGCAGCCAGCTCTTAAAAGAAGAATGTGATGGATGATCCGTGGCTTCAATTCACAAAATATCAAATATGTTCATACATGCCTAAGAAGAAATTGATTGAGGTGTATTAATACACACATTATTTAAATTCCTTGACCAGTGAGCAGCAGTAATAAAGTTTAATAAGATGCTGGCTTGCATAAAGAGAGCTGTAAGTCTAGGAGTGTTATGCTGTCACTTTGCAGAACTCATTTTGTCTTCATCTGACATTTATTGCCCAGCTTAGTTCACTCCATTTTGAAAAAAGATGTACTAAAATTGTAGAGCATGTGTCCTAGAGTATCTACATGACAGAATGGAAGGATTTATGTATGATGAAAGGGATTATGGAAGTTTAGAGGGCTCTGAAGAACCCATCTGTAGGGGTATAATTGACATAAAGGTAAAGGATTATACAATTAAGGTGTTGTGTATTTAAGTATTTGTTATTATGTTCTGATTTTAGCTTAGCATCTAGGACACCTTGATGGTCTTTTCTATGCATGGTACAGCACACTGAGAAGATTAGTGAAACAGAGTCAAAGTCAAGAGAATGAATTAGCTATAAGTGACTTGAATTGTTCTAATCACATGTCAATAAAGTGGTGATTATCTGTATCTGCTTCCCAGTCTATATATTAAAGTTCATTTTTCAAGCTTAAATTAGAATTGACTCTAAAAGGAAAAGCAGCGTTTTTCTGGACAAAACTGAACTAGCTGGTAGGTGTAAGAGTGACTAGATCTGGAGATAAAAGCGGGTAAGAATTCTTTATTTTATTTGAGGCCATGGCCCTAAATAATTATTGGAAGTGATCAAACCAGTTTACCTATTTGTCCTTGGGGATGGAAACCTGGAGCGTTCTTCCCCAGAAAAAACCCATTATGTAGAAATAATAGAAGAATAAAGGAGAGATATTTGATGAAGAATAGTTGCATGTTTTTTATTAGACCTCAAGTTTATCTAGGTTTAGGAATGTGCTGAGGTATTTTCCAATGTCGGTCATTTTCTTTGTGATCAGTAAAGCTTAGCAAAGTCACTCAGGGTGTTTAATTTAGCATAAATGTGTAAGAAAAACTGCAGGGGATTGAGTGGAAGGGTTTCTGAAGAAAAATTAAGACAGTTATGATGCTTTCTTTTTTCTTGGTTTGAGAAAACAAAAATTGTCACTGCTTTTGGTATCCTGTACCAGTAGCCCAGAAGTCTGTGCTTATCATCAAGGATGGATGATGAAATTTGCAGTGAAGCCACCAGCTAATGATGAGTGATGAGAAGTGATTAAAAGGGCAACCCATAATGCTTATAGTTCATTGGTTCTGCTGTACGGTGATTGGTAGGTAGTTAATGCTCCTGAAATAAAACTGCAGTTAGTCTGTAGCAGTTGACCTCTAGCTGGAAACATCTTTGTGCAGAAGTTAAAGAAAAACTTTTTCAGGCCTCTTTAGGTGTATCTGGAGACATGTACTGAATCAAATACTGGGTGCTGAAGACTCCCAGGGCTCTCACCAGCAGCTCAAGTTTTCTCCGTCAGAGAAACTAAAGGGACATGGGTTACTGGCTCCATAGCTGGGTGTGGAGAGCCAATAGCTGTTTTTCCTTAGCTTTTTGCTTAGCTTTCGAGAGAGGTTTTCTGTGAAGCCACTGGTAGATGCATTCCTGCCAATTTCCCAGGCTTGTTAACAAGTAACTTCAAACTTCTCAGAAATATTACCTTCCTTCCTTTCTTGTTTATTTGTCATTCATGAAATGGCAGATGAATATGGATGAGGTTGAGAAATAGGTATTGCTGAAGAGTAAACACATATGGGAAGAAAACAGAAATTTCATTAGTGCCCTTGGAGGTGATACTGTTGTACACAGAAGAAAACTAACTATTCCCTTAAAATCTATAAATTTCTTGAAAACGCTTCGTATGTGGGGAGGAATAATGGGAATGGGAACACACCTAATCTGATGGAGAAATATTTAGTTCTTATTAGATTTACGCATTCTGTATTCACGATCTGTCTCCTGTATGGGAGCTTCTCACACATCAGATGTGTTGGATCAGCTGTGAGGTAAATTTAGATTAGATGTAAGGAAGCTCTTCCCTGTGAGGGTGGTGAGGCACTGGGACATGTTGCCCAGAGAGGTGGTAGATGCCCCCTCTGTGAAGTATTCAAGGTCAGGTTGGATGGGGCTTTGAGCAGCCTGGTTTAGTGGAAGGTGTCCCTGCCCATGGCAGGGGGGTTGGAACTAGATCATCTTCAAGGTCCCTTCTAACCCAAACCATTCTGTGATTCTATGATCTTATTTTGTAAGAACTGACAGCGTAGTAAAGCTGCAGTAAGTGGTTTTTTTCCCTGCTGCTTCTTGCAACAAAGTGCTTTTCTCCTACTCCTCTGCATAAATCTGAAATTAAAGTAACTTGAAAAGATTAGCTGAGATTAGTGAGGAGAATTTAGTGACATATCTTCTGTGATACAGCAGGCTAAAATGGATTAACCAAGTGGCTTCCTCCAGGGCCTGCTGCTGTGATTCTGTAACACAGTAAAAGTGTAAAACACAAAATAGCAATAGAATAGAAGGCCAAAAATAGAATTGCCAAGTCTCTTTGTGAGGCAAAAATGCGGTATAAAATAAGTTTATAGTGGTGGCAGCTCTAATAAAATATTGTAGTCTTAGAAACAACAATAATAAATATAGCTGCAGTAGAATAATTGCATTTGATTGATTTCAGAGACACTTATTACTTGCTCTGTTGGTGTTTCGCCACTTGTAATATAAGATGGACTTTCACAGAGAAATCTCCTGGTGGGAACAAATTGGTCAGCCTTAGAGACCGGTTAAAACTTTTCAGTTGTTTTGTTTTTGAATCTTTTAAGTGCCATCTCTGTGGATTTGTTGACTACTTCCTTTGGGAGTTTTTGTTAACTCTCAAAGCAACATTTTAAAACAGGGGAAAATGATCTTTCTGAGCAGCTGTTTTACACTTTTCTGTAGAAAAATCTTTTTGATTTCCTGGATTTCAGTATCTCTACTGTGTGCATTTTATTGTCAATCATTAGGAGAGCCAGCCTGTGTATATCTACTTCTGCTGGCCTGTTGCGTGACTTTGCTTGTGTCTGAGCTCAATATGCTGCAGAATGAAGAAAACGGATGCATTTAGTCTATGTAGGAAATAAGAAAGCTGAACAAGTCAGTACAGGACCTGAGTACGCTTCAGAAGATACCTGGTGCTTTATACAATGGAAAAATAAAATCATCTACAATTTAAAGGCGAGAAGTTCACAGCTGCAAACTGCAGCACATGTCACAGTGGTACAGGAGGTTTAATGCCTGCAGTTATGTCATACAGAAGAATCAATGTTCATTTATCACAAGTTAAGCCAGAAAAGTAAAATAGAAAAACATATGACTGTATGACCTTTGTAGCTTGCATGATGTCTTTTATCTGGGAATCTCGGAGGACTGTGAGCATTGATGAGCAATGAGAAAATGTTTGCGCTTGGAACTTAGGGGATTTAACACAACTTGCCCAGTCAGATGACAAATGAAGTCTATAATTCATGTCTTTGGGTTTCCAGTCATATTTTTATTACTAGGCCATGTTTTCTTTCTATCAAATGTAATACAAGGCTCTCCCTCACTAGTCTTGGATGAACTTTTTCCTTAAGCTAGTTTGTACCTACTCAGAATAAAAAAGAAAGAAACACAGGGCCCCTGAAAGACAGACCTCTTTAACATGAACTGTTTAAACTGAGGCATAAATGCTCTGTCTCAATGAAATTGTTTCACTTGATTGATGGAGAGATGTACCAGATCTGTGAAATCATCAGATGAAAGGTCTAATCCCCCAAAGAAGAGGGAGTGGAGTGAGGATTTGTGGTTTGGGCTATGAATCACAAATAATTAAATGGAAACAATTGATGGAGATTTGTGCTGTAATATGGGGCAACTGTGAGTGGTGAACTCCTACCCCTTTCCCAAGATCTCCTGATGCCAGTTTTGTGATCAGAGAATTAATGAAACAGGAGGAGTGGATAGTGTGGGAACATTGCTGAAGGTACAGGCAAAAGGAAGATGGTAGGAAAGCTTCAAGCATCACTGGGAGCTTTTTGCAGGGTTACTTTTTTTCTACTTTTTTGCCACTGAACTTACAAGGTTTAAGTTGTGATCAGTAGAAGGAATGGTTTGGAAAGACTTCAGCTATGGCTTCTGACAAAAAAAGAGAGAGAAAAGGTTTCATTCTGGAAAAAGCGGTCATTTGAAGTTTGTCCACACACCGGCGTGCAGCGGTAGTATTGGAGTTAGGCATGAGTTCTAGCACACTTCTAAGTCCTGCATTCATTCCTTCCTAGTCCAAACAGTGGCTTTAATTGCTTGGGCAATTGCTTTCAGCTCTTATTCTTCATTTTTTTGCACTAACCAGTCCTTTTCAAAGTGTTAGTGTATTTTGAAATGTACCCTGAAACTTGCTGGGCTTAATTATACTACTGTCTCTGTCTTAAGACTACGGAAGGGTATTTTCTTAATTCTAGTTCTACAGGTTTGTAGTGGTGTCTGTAATGAATAGGTAAATGAGTGTAGCTGTTGTTGAGACTCATTCTGCAGAGTTTGTCTAAGAGAAGCCTCAAGGGGTGAGGAACAAGTTGGAGGTCATCTTGTGCAACCTCTTGCTCAGAGCAGGCCTGATGGCTCAGTTAGATGGAACAACTCTGCTATGAGGACAGGCTGAGAGAGTTGGGGTTATTCAGCCTGGAGAAGGCTCTGGGGGAGACCTTACTCTGGTCTTTCAGTATGCAGTGGGGGCCTATAAGAAAGGCAAGGACAGTCTTTTTAGCAGGCACTGTTGTGACAGGACAAGGGGTGATGGTTTAAACTAAAAGAGGGGAGATTCAGACTAGACATAAGGAAGAAATTTTTTATTATGAAGGTAGTGAAACCCTGGCACAGGTTGCCCAGAGAGGTGATAGATGCCCCATTTCTGGGAACATTCCAGTTCAGGTTGGACGGGGCTCTGAGCAACCTGATCCAGCAGAAGATGTTCCTGCTCACTGCAGGGGAGTTGGCCTAGATGACCTTTGAAGGTCCCTTCCAACCCAAATTAAAATGTAGATTTTAATTAAAATGTAGTTAAGATCTGCTAAAATATGGCGAAGCACCAAGTTTCTGACAGTTTCTGGTGGGTTCCTCCAAGCATGTGTGTTGTGGCTTTACCGAGGCAGGGACTCGGTGGATAACAAGCAGCTGCTTTGAGAATGGTGATGTGTGTGGTTTTTTACAGCACTGCTTGCAAAACTGGATGGTACAGCTGTAGCAGATAGTCTGGCCCTGCATTTCAATTTTAAATGTTTACCAGCAATAAGCTCTAAATGTCATTGCCTTTGGTCAGATGTCACTTATTATATTACAGTGTTTCTGCTGGTAAATACAGTTTTCAAAGGCATCTGAAAATGTGTATGCTGAGGCTCCATATTGGTCAATCAAAATGATTGTTTTTAAAGGATTTTTTTCTGTTTGAAATGAATGTTTGACCAGTCCTATCAAAACATAAGCTGGATTCTTAATCTTGTGGTAAACCTGAATCAGCTGATAATTTAGTCACACTTTCTCCTTGTATTGCTTGTTAGTCACAGGCACCAATAATACTCGTATGCTTCTGCTTGGAGCTGTAATAAATGTTGCGTGTTGTGTACGGCAATAAGGTGAACAGTTTATAAAAACCAGAATGTATATATTTTTGTTTTGTCCTTGACAAATGTATTCTGCTCTTGCTTTATGATAGTATTTAAAATAAACAGAAATCAGCAACAGAGCTTATCAAAGCCCAGATTTTCCTTTACGGTTTTATTGAACTTTTACTTTATGCTTTCCTCAAGAGTTGAACATAGGTGCATTTCTAAACATGCATATATATGAAAAATGTGTATATACATGCATTAATGAAAATGACTATTATGATTTGCCTGAAAATTCTGTGACAGTTTTAGAGGACCTTATTCAACTTGATAGAGTCGTAGGCAGTGCATATATCAAAGTTTCAAAAATATCTTTATAAAATTACTGTGAATTAAATAAAACCTGCACCTATATATGGTATATACTGGCTTTATGTGGTTTGGTAGAACTAACCCAGCAGTAAGAAATTTTTGTCCAATTCATATCATATTATGAAATGAGATTAGTTCTGTGTCCTTATGTTTATGTATGCCGAAGACAGAACAATAGTCCACATTCTGTACTTGAGCAGCCTCTTCATGCAGGGTCTTTCGACATGAAATGTTTTAGTAGGTAATACTATAGCTTCTCTATTTGCTCGTGTTTGTACCAAGCAGCATTTAAACCCCCTCTGAAGCAGGGATGAGCGGCTGTTCACAGCACGCCAGTTCCAAATGCCAAGCGGGGCGGATACACTGAGTGGTTGCAACACAGAAAAATAAGTTTCTGGGAGATTCCCCTGAGGGGGAAAAAGAAGAAAGAGGTGAGGGGGTCAGAAGAAATAAGAAACAATCACTATTACTTCATCTTCAAAATTTGAAGTTCACTGTAAGGGAAGATAATTGGGAGACTTGTTTTGAAAGTGCAGTTCTGATCTGTACCTAAATGCTAAAATAGAGACATTGGGGCTAGGTTGACAACAAAAAGACTATACTAGGAGATGAACTTCTAAGTGAGAAACTGGGAATACAAATGAAGCTGAAGTTCATGACTACTTACGTACATTTTATCTAGCTCTGTGAAGATGAAGGAATATTATGTCTGATTTGATAGTCATTTTAATGTACTTTTCATTGTAATAACAGTCACCAAGTAGTCATGGTCTGAATTTATCTTAGAGATAGCACAAGATACACTTGCTTATATAAAAGACCATTAATGTAGGGATACGTTTGTTTTATCTCATATATGGTGAAGGCAGCAAACATAAGAGATCAGAGGACATGCTGAAATGACTACTTCAGAATTTTTTACAGATTAAGTTTAAACAAACTCTACCAGGTAATTAATTTTCGATTAACTTTTCAGATCCAGCCTGCTTTCTGTACTTACTGTTACTTTTCTCCTGTGACAAAGTTAAAAGGTGGGGATGTGAAATCCTGCCCTGACTAGAGCAAGCAAAATCGTTTTCATTGACTTCACTGGGCTGGGCACTGAATGCCAATTCTCAGAAATAAGGGTTTTGGAGCTCTCTGAAAAGCAATTCTCTGTCAAAACCCTCAGGCTTTGTACACAGAAATGACAATGCTTACATTACTGGTTGTGCTTCAAAACTCTGGCCTTGAAACCTTCACGTGAAGTAGGTTAGGATTCCACAGGGATGTTAATCAATGACATCATTTGTGTAATGCAGTACACTCCAATTAGTTTTGGAAATAGGTAGCTGAGAAGTGTGTTTAAACAGATTTTCTTTAAACAGCCAGTTTATTTCCGTTGACACTCAATGGATAAACCTTTGTTTAGTAGGAATGACAAGATCTCCTTTGTGGAACATAGATTTTGTGATTAGACCCATTAAGCTGCTTTAAATCACAAGCAGAGGTAGCCTCTTAAGCTTAAAAGTGGTGTAGCTTAGGTATTAAGCTCTATGTTAAGCTACTTTTACAGTTTATGATGCATGGGGCACTTAAGATACACCCCATACCCCAAAGGATCCAACTGGGACACTAACAGTTGTATCCACCCACAGATGATTACTTACCGATCTTGGGGAACTCAGCAGCTGCTGGGGGAAACTCAAATAATGCAAAAGCAAGAGGATAACTCCTGTAATTGATGCTGTAAAGGAAGCTGAAGAAAGGAAAGTATTACCACTTGTGTTTGACTAAGGCAGCAGTGTTAGCCTCAAGACTTCAGAAAGTGCCACGGGGGCTTTGACAGCTGAGAGCGGTCTGTTCTGCTGGTGAAATTCCCCATCTGCTAAATTCCACTCAGGACAGTGGCGAGCTTACCCTTCTCCCCCAGCTTTTCTGTTACCATTTGATTTATGATTCTTGCTGCCTTATGCATCAGAATAGTTTGCATTTCAGTTATGAATCCTTCAAGCTTGAGTGTGTTATAGCACCAAATAAATTAATGTTTTGGTACAGTTCTTCAGACAACTATTAGGTCTAATGCAAAAGGAGGTACGGTTCTAGCAGAATATTGCCTACTTCTGTACAACTTACCATCTTCTAGATCCCCTCTCTTCCTGCATGGTGGTGTTGCTTGCCTAGAAGATCGGGACACAGTTAAATGTGCACGTGGCATACGTGTTTGGGTCCTGCTTTCTGTTTGATTATTTGGCTGTTGCATGTGTGTGGAGGAAAAGGAGTCTGCACTCTTTGGGGATGTGTGATTATACAGATCTGTACTGCTAAGGGTAGAAATTTGCCCTCTTTGATCATCCCTTTTATTGATGGGCTTGCCACAAAGGTTAAAGGGATCTTCTTGCTTTGAAAGCTTGGAAACAGCCCATCTGACAAAGTAGTACCTTTATTTGTTAAAAGCTTTTCAAGCTTATAGACCTGGAAGAGCCCCAGTAAAATCAATGAAAACTATCCAAGATAAACAGACTTACAGATGAATAAATGCTCACTACTATTTTTAGTCTGAGCTCACAAAATCTATTCCTGACTGCCTGGCCTTTTTCTCTAATAAAACAGCTAATTCTCCAAATATTAATAGAGGCGTATTGGCAGATTTGGGGCTCACAGTCCTTCCTGAGCTTAAACAGAGGGAATGCAACGAGACAAAACCTTTTCCAAATGGGCCTGTAAGTACTCATTTAGCAAAGTTCCTGTCTCGCCAAGGACTGATCTCTCCACAAACTCTAAGCAGCGATGCATTAGAGAAGGAGTTAGCAACACTGCAGCAAATGAAAGCTTTACTCGTTCATGACTGCAGCCAGCACAGGAAGGATTTCTGTACAAGCAGACATAAACAGTCTCTAAATTACTGGTGCAATTTTCCAGAATGTTGAGCACACAGAACTATAGTGAAACATATGGTTTAAATGAAGCTTGGGAGACTGTGGGAAGAGAGAGTGGAAGTCTCTGGGATATTCAGACCTTTTACTGAGGTCTGATTTCTGAGACCATGTTTTCTCATCTGCTTTATTCCTTATCACTGTATATAGATTTTTGTACTAGACATGAAGAACCCCCACCCTTCTGTGTTTGTGTGCTGGATGTGTCTCATTCAAATGGCTAGATGTACTGACATGTTCTGCACTGAAGGACCTCATTCTCGTCTCTTGGGTGGTTCGGAGGACAGAATTCTGCTGGTCTTTCATTTGCTGCTGGATCTTCCTCTTGCCCTGTGTATGAAAAAGCATGGGGTTGTTTATCTGAGTATCTTTTTAAACTGCTTTGCTTTGATGTGGAAAAGCCTAAGCCTGCAGAATGCAGCTACTTGCTGTGGCATAGAGTCAGGAGTATATTCAGAAATTGGGGGTATAATTTTGCCTCAAACCAACTTAAAACTTGTATGTCCCTTTGTACTAAAGTAATCTGATGGTTTCATGATGCACTAGTGTGACTTTCAGGAAAGGGACCAGACCTCTGCTGTGGGAGTGCTTTGTAACAGTGCTTCTTGCATCTCCTGTGACTAGAAGTAGACATCTGTGAGGTATCAGCGTGGTCCATGTCTGCTTTAGCCCTTGACCTACATGTGTCTAGAACTTCTACCTGTTTGGGTAGAAGCTGAAAATACCTTTTTGGATTTGCCCAAGGCTCCTATGGTCTGCTCCTGCGTTCTCATTGTGTGCAAAATGTCAGCTTGTTTGTGACTTTGGTTTTTGCTTGTCTTAAGATTTTTCTCGTCTCAGGCTCTTGGCCTGTGGTGTGTGCCTGGGAGGTTGGCCAGGAGGCAAAGACGACCATGGGGCCAACATGTTGCTTGCCTTGTCTCTCACAGGAAGCTTACCTTTGCATCTTGCTTTTTGTGGAATCTTCACCTGCTATTCAGGCAGCCAACATCCTACTTTCATTAAATGGATGGTTTCACGATACCTGAGGAATGCATGTGTTTTTTCTTTTCTAGCAAATCCTTTGCCATACTGATGGTTTGTGTTTGCGTCGGTGCTTCTCTGAAGATTGTGCCCCATCTCATCCTGTAAGGGTGAGTAACAGATATGGGAACCAAGAAAATAATCTCCCTCGTTCTGGGTCTCGAGTGAGGTAGCCTGCAGGGCTGCAGCAAGACAGCAGGTGGGAGTAGTAGATCAAAGACTGAAATGACACCTCTAGCACTGCTCCAGAATTGCAAAGGCGGGGGTGGGGGGGACGACACAGGATTTTGACATGAAGTTCTGCACTGAGCTTCATGTCTAGAACAGCATGAAGATAGCTTGGAAAAAAGTAAATGGGTAGGAAAGATGACTCTGACTGGGGATGTGCCGGATTTCCTGGAGCTGTGCTGTGGCTGGCAGTCCAGGCAGAGTCCCGGAGCCTTAGGCCTTCATGATGAAGATACTAGTAGCCCTGTAGAGCAAGCAGCAAGCATGTTTGTTCTTGTGTGTGCTGTTAGGGGATGCTTAGAGCTAATGCATGGTTTTGTTCCTGGGATTGGTCGTCATCATCTTGGGCAAATGTGAACAGAGAGATTAGACTCAGCACAATTTCCTCCACTTAACAGCCTCCTCAAATGCATGCTCAAAATGCCAGCTTTTGCATCTTTCCCTCCATCCTATTCTTCTACTGGATCCTAATGTGCTCTCTTGCAACTCTTGCATCTCTGTCTTACTTCTCCATCTGTCTTTATTAGCTGGCATCCCAAATGTCTTAGGCTCAGGAAAAGTATTCTTTAACGAAGATGTCTTACTGAGGAGGAAACCTAGTACAAGCAGTTCAAAGCACCTACTGCATGATAGAGAGGGATGTTAATTGGTACAAGTTTGGTGAGATTGCTCTCCAGGGTCTTGCACAAATTTGTGTATCAGTAATTCCTGGTCATTTTCATAAATGGCTGTTATTTAAAAATATATTTAATATTCTAAAAGAGGCTTTAGCAGAAATGTAATTCTCAAAGGCCTTTATTAATCCTGAATCGGTTAATACATTCTCTGTGAGCTGCTTTAACTGCATTACCTGTAGCAGAAGTGGGCACTGTATTAAAAAGCACAAATTACCAATGTTCCCCTCACCCCCCCAGCATTCCTCTGCTCCATCGTGACAGCTAAAGGCTCTGTGCAGGGCAGCACTGGTACTGTGAGGGAGGTTCAGTACCTGCCCAGCTGATTTATAAATGGAGTGTCAAGTGTAGGACTCTTATAGGGCCAGGGTGGCATTTGGCCTGAGGGAGAACAAGTCCCCCAGTCTGCTGGTAAACACTTATTCCTCGGTGTTTACAGCTGCACATCATTTCCACTGTCGCATGGCATGATAGTCTGTGTGTAAGGTTAGCATTTATGAATTAACTACTTTGGTGAACAACCACTTATTACTCTGAGGGAAATACCATCATGTAGGTGAGCCCTGTGCAGTTCTGGGAGCTCTGTGACATTTTTCCTTTATCTCGTTGACAGAAAGCACTGGAATATACAGCTGTGAGAACAGTCTCTGTTATGGCCGAGCTTCAGTGAGGTGCACTTTGTCACATAGACTGTGTGGCTGAAACTTGGTTTTGTGCTCAGTGACCTAGATGATGTTCAGCCTCAGTTTTCTGAACTGTGAATGCACTTGACACTATTTTGCACATACACCTTTTTTCCTTTTGGTGGAAAAAACCCAAATGCCAGCAGCACAGGGCAGGAGAGGGAGAGATGTATTCAGAACCTGGTGTTGAGCTGCTTTGTTTCCATTGTGTTTTGAGTGGCTTTGGGTCACAAAGTTGCGCAAAGCCATTTCTGTTAAGACCAGCTGCTGAAAGACAAAGCTACAGTAAGAGACTCAACATTTAAAATACAAGTTTTTTTGTAATTCTTTCAAACTTCAGGTATAGATCAGTTGTTGTAAATCCTTACATTTCTAGATATAAATGACTGCATTTTGTGGCAAGCATTATTTTGATTTTTGGTGGTGTATCGCTGAACAACTGACACTGTAAAATTTAAAGTTGTTTTAAGTAAATGGATTTAGAAACAAAGAAAAGTGGCTAGAAGAGTATTCTGATCATGTGTTGGAGACCTTTTCCCTCCTTCAGTAACACTAGATCTCATGGACAGAGTGTTGCATCACAGTGCGCTGGCTTGAAAACTGGGAAGATGCTTTATAAAAACATACTTTCGGGTTTGTAAAAACACTTACTTGAGTCAAAACCCTTTGCTGAAACACTAAAACCATAGAGAAAGGGATTATGATGCAAGTCTTCAAAGGAAAAACACTGGGCTACAGGCAACACAGTCAGAAGCACAACAAAGGACTTCTGAGGCTTAGCAGAGGCACACAGGAGATGGGTTGGCTTGCCTGCCTGCATGGGGTTGGGTGAAAGGGTATTGGAACAAGATTAAAACCTTGTTCTTAGTAGGATTTCTCCGGTTTTCACAGCTGACTGGGAAGGCAGAGCGGGCCCAGGCTATCGGCATTTATCTCTTTCCCCAAGTGTTGCTGGGGTGAGGAAGGTGGGAAGGCTGCTGCTGAGCTGTGAGGGCAAGAGGTGCGTGCCTGGTTTTGCAGCTCTTCACAGGAGGATGTGTATGTGATTTTAAATATCTTCTCATGAATTCCTTGCAATTGCATGAACACTTCTGCTTTCATTTAAATTCTCTGGAATATGTAATACAATTTCGATGGTAATTTCTGAAATACATAAAATGGAAGGCAGCATGGGGAAAAAGCAGTTTATTGTCCTGATGATTGGGTTATGTGCAAAAATGCTAGCATAGGGAGGGTTGTGAAGCACTGGAACAGGCTGCCCAGGGCAGTGGTGGAGTCCCCATCCCTGGAGGTGTTTAAAAGCCATGTAGATGTGGTGCTGAGGGACATGGTTTAGGCACCCTGGCAGTGCTGGGTGAACGGGTGGACTCGATGATCTTAAAGGTCTCTTCCAACCAAATGATTCTGTGATTCTGAACTTATACTTTAAATTGTTTTCTCCTTGTAGTAGATATGTTACACAGATGCAGACTCTTGATACTACAACGGTGCTGGTGCTTCGGTACTAAAATACCTTGGCTGCTTTGTGTGAGCATTAAAATGCACATCAGCCAAATCTTGTTTGAACTTGTGACCAAAAACCGCATCAGTGTGCTGGCAGCATTCTTGAAGTGAAGACCTCTGAGCTACTGTAGCGTGAGACCTAATTCATGGTTCTAATCACCTGCTGTCACTAGAAATTTCTTGGTACTTTTCACAGTAGGAAGTTGTTTTTAACGCTCATGTTTGGACTAAATTCAGTTTGAATAATTAAATTGTGGCTACATGAAGTATTATGCTACAGTATTTTCTGTTGATAGCTCTTTCCCTTCTCATCCTAAAATATGGTAGGGTAGTCACAATTTCTTTCACAGTATTTAAATATAAAGTCCACAGTTAGCACATGCCCACCTTACCAGGTTGGTGTAGTATTGCGCATTGGTGCTGGGTAAAGCTGCAGTGTGTGTTGGGTTGAGAATGTGCTGTCTGGAGAGAGTGGGTGTTGTGGAGCATGTCCTGTGGCTGTTGTGGTGTTACAGCCCCCTTTGCCTCTTGTTCTGAAATTAGTTATGATTAGTACTTCCAAAATACGGTTACAAATCTGTGCGGGTGTGCCTGAGAGGGAGAGGAATGTTCTTTGTTTTTGACCACTTCCCCATTTCAAGTTTTAGTCTTATGACTTGCTTCAGTACATCAGGTTACGCGGTTCAGTTATCCACATAACTCATTCACTGAAATGTCGGTGACCATGTTGAGGGACCTCATTCATAATAGGAACACGTGATGGTTTCTGAAAATTGGTGTTGAGTCTCTTTGGTTAGTTCTTGAGTTTGCAAAATCAAGGGCCAACTTCCACTGTGATGTATGATGATTCAGAGAACAACAGGATGATTTTCTGGCTTCAAAGCAGGAACCCAAACTACTTCTCTTCTGTTTCTGAAAGAGTGGTTGTCTTATCTTCATTGCTAAATCTGGAGTGGCTCCAGACTATCAGCAGTCTTGTGAAAGAGGGAGGACTGAGGTGGTTGAAATCAATGAAAACTGCTGTTAATTATATTGGTCTACTTTTCAGCATGAAACAGTGTATTGTGCTGAGATGCTGTTGTAAGTGAAAAAATAGCCTAAATTGTGAGTGCTAACAGACAGATAATTGAGTGTATGTGTGGGTGAGTGTCTGAACTTATGGAGTCAAGCATTCTGCTTGCTGGAAGCTGATAGGGAATTGGATTAGGATCTTTGCATGAAAATCTAGGTTCACAGTAGTATTTTCTTTAGTGTTTATGCCACACCAGAAAGGGCTTACAAAAGATAGGCTTTGAACATCCCACAGCTTGAGGAACATGGTCTTCTGAACCTGATTTTGCTGCATCTGGTTTAATCTCTCTGTGACTTCAGGTGGGCACACCCAGTCTAAACAGATCCTCTTTTTCCCCCAGCTCAGCTTTTGTGTGTGGCCTGCAAATCCGCTCTGACTCGAAGGGGAAAATCAGTTAAAATACCTGGTGAAAAGCTGGAAAAGTGAAAGTGTAACATGATTTTAAGGCAATGATAGAAGAAATACCCATGAAAATATAGTTGAGAATTGTTCATACAAGGCCTCCACTTCAGACTGTGCAATGGCTTTGGCATTCAGTGTTGCCTGTACTGGCAGAAAAGAGTAGCAAGAAAAGCAAAGTGACAAGGTTCTTCTTTGCCTAAGAGAGGAGAAACAAAATCTGACTGACAGGCTGCATGGATGGATAACTGAAGCCAGGGATTAGGAAGGAGAGATAAGGAGAGATTGATTTTAAAAAAATATGGGAAAGAATAAAGAAAAATCCAGAAGAAATGCTGATGAATGTGAAGGCAAGGAAAGGATTTTAGATGGGTGGGGGAAAAACAAAACTGAAAAAACACTGAAGTGATTCTGAAGCAATTAGTGTACTGTAAAATGTGTATTACTGACTTCTGCCACCCTGCTGTTTCATATTTGAAATTCAAACGACAAAGTTGTCTCACTTTACTTTCCTCTTGTAATCTTCATTTAAGGAAAATGTCCATGCTGTGTTGTGAACAGGAGAGCAAAAGATTCAGCAGGGTGGGTTACAGACTGTTACACTTTTAACGCTCTCTGTGAAGGCCGGTTTGTTTGTCACTGCCTGAACAGAAGGTACTAGAATGCAGAAAGGGCAGTAATACCTCAGCCTACCTATACCAAGCCAGGAAATGTTTTTACATGGTACAAATATCGAATATGCTTCAGATTCTGCACACTTGATGTTCAGCATTTGTCTTTCCCACCCCCACCCCCCCCGCCCCCTTCCTTTAGTATCAGGCTCTTCAAAGAGCATCCTTTATCTTTCATTCCTCTAGCTGCAAATGAAAGGTATGTGTGGTTTTTTTTTTTTTTTGTGGGGCAGTTCAAGTAGCACAGCTTTCATGTAGTACATTAAATACATAGATTTCCACCCCTGATTCCAGGGACTGTTTACTTGGTACAGACAGAACTCCAAAGCAAGTTTCTTTAATAATCAGTTGTTTGGCTTGCAAGCGGTGGGAGCTCTCAGAAAAGCCTGTCACTTGCAAAGCTGTAGGAAAGAGGGTATCGAGACCACTGAGGACATGCTTGACTAGCACAATGTCTATCTGCTGGCCACCATGTTCAGTAGCACTGCTGTGCACTGACTGCCATGTCCTCCTGTGCATAGGGATAACTCCTGGAGCAGGCTGGAGGCCTGAAGTGAAGTGAGGGCAAATGAAGAGAGGCCCCCCACAAATACAAAAGTGGGCAGAAGAAGCAAGAGCACAGGTAATTAGAGACAAAAGTCCTCGTAAGTCTACTTCATTCTACCAGGGGCATTTCTGTTCCCTGCCATAAACATTTTACCCCTCTCCTAGCTGTGCTGTTGTACTTCTGCTGTCTCCTGGTTGTTGCTGATCTGTTGAGCAACTCAGGAAAGTACCTTCCAGGTCAAAACAGTGAATCCTGTCCCAAGGAGAGTACATCCAGCTCCTATCAGCCACCACTGTGACAGGAATTCGAGCAGAATGTTGTCATGTATGGAAATAACCAGCCAAGATGATGCTGAAGGGGAACTAACTCCATCAGTGGCTGGGATTTTCCCTCCATTGAAGAAGCTGGGAGATCCTCCTGAGATTTGTTTTAAAGTTTTGTCGTTTTTGGGGAAAGTCTTGTGTGACTTGCAGTGTGGCCCCACAACTTTTCAGTAGCTTTCATAACGTGCTTTTCAGAGACTCCCAGGCTGTGATTGTCTCAGGGTCAGCCTTGCACAAATAACTCCCATGGCACAGGGAGATGTAACTTCAGCATCACAGATCAAGGAGAGAATTTGAAGAAATCCTGCTATCTTCCTTGCTACCTGCTTTCCCCTCCTGCTTTGGACAGAGGCTGAAGGTTGAGGAAGATCCAGGGGGAGTTGCGGGGTGCTGTAATGTATTAGGGTGATCTGAACCTTCTGGAAACAAGCAGCAAGAAATTTGTTGAGTATTTGAAATATGGCAGGCAGGAAAGATGTTTGGAACGAAAGCAGTTTTCTGGTTTAACATGTCTCTGACAGACATCCATTTAAACAGGAGTGTTTTTCTAACTCAGCAGTTAGCGCATTTTTTTTTTTTTCTAACCTGTCTCTTTCACATGTGAGGAAATCTGGATTTTCAGTAGTTTCTTTCTACCTTTGGCTTCAGAGGAGTGGCAGACTTTCACTTGGGTGTTCAATGCAGTGCAGGCTCTCCTGATGAAGTCCTCAGCTCACTTAAATTGATGTGGCTCCTATGAACTAGGGGAATGGGACTACTGTGTATTTCATGACTGAGCTTTATGCCATTGCACAGCACCCTCCAAGATCTCTGTAATTTCACAAATGGAGGGCACCTCCTGCTTTCCAGTAGTGCAAAAAACATATATTGAATAGATTGAAGAAATTAAGGTCTAGTATGTTTTTAGCAGAACTTAATGGACATCAGCTTTATTTTTCTCGCAAAAATGGGAGGGAAACCATTCCCCTGTGCTGGGGCTATAAATACATTTTCAAGTAAAGTGCCTTTTAGAGGTGTTTTTAATATCTGATGTCAGGACGATTGCTATTTGTGGTTTTGCTCAGCCCTGGAGGTGTAATACTTAATATTGTCAGAGCTTGGATTCCACCTCAAGTCTGAGCCTGTAGTCCGCCTTTCTTTCTTTGTCTTTTATTTTGTTTAAAATCTCTCTCTGTTTTGCCCTGCACAGGCAATTAGTGTGATTCTCACTAAAAGTGGGGCATGCTGACTTTGTCAGGCTGAGAGCAGCATGGATCACCGGACTTTTCCTTCCAGCTGTGTAAGACATGGGGCAGTTTCAAATTCTCAGAGAAAATCTGTCATGATATTTAACAGGCTTCACTTATACAAGCAAAAATGACTCATTTAAATCACTATCAACATGATGATTCAGGCTCTGTTAACAAGCTGAAATAAGCAGGTCATGATCAGGCATATAGATGTATTTAGATTTATTAAGAGATTTCTTTTTAGAGTCCTGCCATCAGACAGTACAGTTATGAGTCTGGTAGATTGAGTCCAACACAGAGGTATATAGTCAGCTTTTTACTGCATTGTTATATTTTGAAAAATCTGGACGAAAAAACCCTGTAAAAACAGGCTACATGTGTTGTCACTGATATGTTCTCAGACACGACCACCTGAACTGACAATTCTGTCCTCCTAAGCGTAATTTTTATCTCTGATCTTATAAAAACTCTCAAACTGGTGCAAAATCATTGCTGCTTTTATTTATTTTTGTCTGCAAAAGTAAAAACAAAATTTCAGGTTCTGGCCTTTCCCTGAATATTAATATTCCAGACCCTGGGGTGAGACTGTGAACTGGAGCCAAGCTGGCAAACAGCTCTGGCTTCAGCACAGCAATAAACCAGCCCCGTATCTCTGAAGCTCCCCTAGATGTGTCAGAAATCCAGTTTTAAGCCTTCTAGTACAGTCTCTACCAAATTTGTATCTCCTCTAAATATCTGCAGACTCCTTTATCTTGCAACCACGCTTAAGACCATCCCAGTCTTTCCAGTGCTAAATTACCAACATCATGTTCCCTTCACAGGCCCATTCTGTCTCACCTGCAGATGTTGCAGCAAGATAGGCTGATGTTCTTCTGCTCCCATCCAGTTCTTTTCTCACACTGCGATGACCTTTTGTGAGCCTGCTAAAATCTCTCGGAAGAGCAGAATTTGTTAGATCTGCCACAGGAAAAAAAAAAGATCAAAGTCACATCCTTTGATGCCCCTGCAGCTGGAAGCTTCAAAGGAAGGATATAGGAGCCAGCAACTTTTAAGTGACTGCGTGGTTTGAATTGCTCTTTTCTTCTTCAGTAGAAAATGAGGATGTAGCACATACACCCATAAGCAGAAATGTGAATGGGATTCGGTTTTCAGCTGCTATTCATATTTTGCTGCAAAGGTACAGGTTCCCTGTAGACTTCTGTCAAGAGGCAAACTGTACTAGTTTTAAACACTGTGCTTTACTATTTTCTATGATGAATAGTCATTGTGCAATACTTTGGTTTTATCTTCTGTGTTCTCTGACTTCCGATTACTATGTATGTTATACCTTATGCTGCATGCTCACTTGTGCTCAGCACATTCCTCTTTAGGTCCAACAGAAGTCATTAGGATTGCTCAGCAGAGAGATCTGCACTGCAAAATTGTGCTGCTCTAGATTTTGTTATTGAATAAGACTTAACATGTGTCCTCTTTGGATACAGTGACATCAGGATGCTAGTATTGATTACATATCGCCTTGCAGTTGAAGCCGATGTATTCTCTGGACAGAAAGAGCAGAGACCTTGTTTCCATGCTTTGCTGCAATACACCGTGGGACAGTCAAGAAGTGTGTTGTCCAATGCTGGATTAGCATAAAAGAATTGGGAATACTAAGGAAAAACAGCTGTGTTTTTGCCTTCTCCACTCCTCAGTGTTTTTTACAGCCCAGAATTTTTGCAAAGGATAAGTCTCACAGCTCCTTGTATGCTTCATCCTTTCCTAGCAGCAGGCACACAAATGCTTGCAAAGAGGTAGTTGTTTCTTTCTCTGTCTTTTATTATAGTAAGTCACTCTTTTTTTTTTTCCCTTTTGCTTATAAAATGCTTTGCATTGAAATGACTTTCTGATAGATTAGAATTAAGATAATGCCTAGTGGCTCCAGATTTATCAAACATTAGTAATCTCATGTTTGTGAAATGAAAATCATCAGAAATCAGGAAGAATTGCCATTTTCAAATAAGTAGGGGCATCAAAGTGAAGAAAAATAGGCATCTTCCAAACTCAGCCTGTTTCCTGACTGTTCCTTGTGACTTGTGTGGTTGCAGTCCTGTTGTGTTTCTAAGAGCTCTGGTCGCTCTCAGATGGGTTGACATCACCCTTGGCATCTCCTTCCTCTCCCTTGCGGTGTACTTGAAAGCACAGGTTGTCGGGTTCACAGGAGGGATCGGCAGTACAGAGCACAGCGCATGTGGTTCCCCTCTGAGTATGAAAGGGAAAATTGCTGGGCTGGTTCCTGGTATTTTGTTGTGTGACCTTCTCTTGTTAGCTTCAGAGACCTCCTCTTGAAAGCTGCTGATTGCCTCTATTGAAGCCCATGGCTCACAGCCCTCCCTGAGATGTCTTCAGAAGTGTTCCTGTCCTTTTCTCCACGGTTGGTCTTGAGCTGTCCTTGCCTGACTAATCCCCTTCCCATGCTGAGACCCCCTTGGATTTCTTTTCTTTCTCTCCTCCAGGCAGGAGGATAAAACATAGGTGATATTTTTTCTTGGACATTGGAGGACTTGGCAGTGTTAGGTTTACAGTTGGACTTGATAATCTTAAGGGTCTTTTCCAACCTAAATGTTTCTATGATAATGTTACTTATTTGCTTAAAAATCATCTTGAGGGTTTGGTGCTGTGCAGGACTGCAGAGGAGGTGGTAGTCAGGCAGGGCAGCAGCATGAGGCTGCTGGTCATGCTGACCTGGAGTTTTCATCCTCACCAGGGGGGACCATTGTACATCCAGGAGTTGGTGAACTGTCTAACAGCTATGCTGGGCACGTGCAGGCCCATGCTGTGCTGTGTTACTCTGCCTGTCCAGCCTGGCCTTCAGGCTGTGCAGTGCTGCATGGACCCCTTGGCCGCAGGACCACCTTAGCCCACTTCTGGTAGCAGAGGAGCCTGTGGGCAACTCCTACTCAAAGCCATCTGCCTGGCCTTGCCTTTATCTAAGTGTGCACCAACGAAATTCTCAAGTCAACATCCTTTCTGTTTGACAGCAGAAACGATGAAGAGGATTGTTTTCTTGTAAGGAAATTATATAATAGCTCAAATGACTAAAAAGGAGGAACCTCTTTCCACAGATGGCATCTGTGCTGTGTGGGAAAATCCATCTAAGGTTGGTCTGATACCTCATGAATCATGGTTCCCAGTATCTGAAGGGTCACAAGATTTACTTGCTATTGATATTCCTCTTTTTTTTTTTTTTTCCAATTTTATCAAACCAGCTATTTTATTATGCCATTCGTTCTTGCAAGATCTAGGAGCCCTGTGCCATCTCTCTCCCACCTCACCCCCAGTGCAGAAGACCTGGGTAACAGATTCTGAAATCATGACACCATGAAAGTGCGGGTATTGTGGGGTTAAACCTGGGGTGCAGCTAGCTGTCAACACAAAAAATAGAGCCTGTAATGGAAGTGTGGGGCCAGAGCATTGTTTCCAAACAGTGACATCTGATGTATGCCTTGACTGTGTGCCCCTCCCTGTGCTGTGGTTTTGTTGGGAATGAAGCGTGGGCCAGTGGATGGGCAAAAAATCATGGCACTCTCCAGTCAGTCATGTCCAGTGACTCCAGCTGCTCTAGGGACAGGCACAGCAGGACTGCAGAGCCTACTGCAGAGTTCATCTGCTACATGGTACAGACGAGCAGTTGTGACGGCAGTGGGGTTTTGGTGACAGTAACCTGTACGCTGGGGGCTTGTGACTTTTAAGGACATGATATTGCTATTTTAAAAAAAAATTTTGTTGGCTTGCTCGAAATTTGTGAGTGTCCACACATAAATCTGTGGTAATAAAACCTGTGTTACGACACCAAAGCTTCACAAACAAGGTGAGGGGCTGAAATGTTGGAAATCAGTGTGCTGTCACCTTTGTCTATCATCTTTTAAACAGCATCCAATGAAGGGCTGAGCTTAGCAGCTTGGTATGCTTTTCCACACGTTAATGAAGTGCATATGGCAATTCTTGTTCTGTTTCCAGCTAGCAATAAGATAAAAATTTGTCCCAACACGCTTATTCTGATGTGCTCTTACTTCATCTTCATTCACAGCCCGTATAGTCACATAAGTATTTCCTGGTTTGTAAAACACATGGAGGCATTAGCTATTTCTAGATCTCTGCTTGCAACAAAAATGTAAGGTTATTGTGGTGTTTCTGTTGTTCCACAGTCAGAGTGATGTTACCAACTAGGGTGGGGTGGTTTTTCCCCCCCTCAGTGTTACTGCTTTGCATTCAAACATAAAATGTCCAAACTATCAGGAGAAAACACATTTGAAAGCTATGTTGTCTCATCTTGGTAGCATTTTATCACCCAAATAATTATCCACTTAAAGAAATTTTAGAGTGAATGACACTATAAAGGGCTAGTAGCTACTTTTTGGTGTCAGATTCTGATGTCTAGCCTCTTAGGCACTTCTGCAAACATATCAAATTTTACTCTGAGGAATATTGCCAACCATTAAGACTCCAAATTTAGAACTTTGTTTTAAGCTTTTAGACCTTGATGAGAATTGTAGTAAATATTTACTTAGATTTCACTGAGATTGTCTCAGTTCTGATGAGATCAGAGTTGTGCTGAAAAGCCAGTATGTAATGCCCAGTTTCGTGAAAGAGAGGTAACCATGTTGGGGATATAAACACCTCTTTCTCAGCTGCATTTTTTAATCTTCCCCTCCCCACTCGTGCGCAAACTCAACAGTTTGTGAGACCACCTGTGGAGATCCAGACCAGAAAACAGTCCAAGACCCAAGATAATGATAACAAAAAGGCTGAGATTAGAGATTCAGGTTACTGTGTGGTCCACCAAATGGTTATGGGGGGGGTGGCACAACTGAGAGGAGGGCCTTGGCATGGGAGTGAGCAGGCTGGGGGTCAGGACTTCTTCGGAGCCCACCTTGCTGCCCGGGAAGATGAGCTGTGTCCTGGCAGTTCAGTGAATGCTGTTGTATGCTTTTATGGTGTTGAATATTGTCCTCACATAATTCTTGGGGAAATCTACTGTGGAAATTGTTCCCCTTGCTTTACATAGGGAATAGAGGACTGCTATAGGTTTTGTCATTAAGATTCTTGTGGGATTTTATAGGCTGCAACCTATGTTGGCTCAGGGAAGGAAGATTTCATACTCTAGCCTCACATTGCTGTGGATCAGAGCAATTTTGGAGTTATGAGAGAAAACTCAGCATCTGCATATCATTATGGATCTGTGATAACTTAGGTTGGCTCACGTTGAACTCAAGAAGATGTGATTGGCTCTCTAGGACTCTGGGGTTGCTTTTTCATGATAGCAATATAGCAAGGAAGGTACCAGACTGTAAATGCTTTAACAGTAACAACCAGTGTGGTTTTTGGGGTGGGACTGGCAATTTCTTTGTGCTCTGCTTCACCTCTTACTCCCCAAATAACTTGATCTCACAAGAAGGAACTGGGAATAAAACTCTGAAAAATTTAATTATTTATTGGCAGCTGGACCACGCTGTGACATTGGACTGCCATCCTTTTTCTTAGCTCTCATAGGAGACTGTCCAAATGAAATCCCTCCTCTCAGGACATGCAGATTTTATGCATATCACACAGCTTGGGATGCTAAGACAAGACTTGTCGAAGTGGTGGACCATCAGTATTGCTAATTTGTGCATCATTTTATATCTCACAAATTGAGAATTTTGGTATTACCAGACTGCCAGATAAATATACTAGAAATAATAAAGAAATTGCATCCTGTATCTGTATGGGAAGCATGCGTGTCCTCCTTAAAAAAGGAGAACCTCAGGAAGACAATATGAGGACAAATATCAGATGGTGCTGTCTTGAATGAGACTTGCTTTTTCCCTCACTTCCAATTAAAATCTTGTTGTTGTGACCCTGCTGTAAGTTCTGTCGGGATGTATTGGATTTTATTTAGAAGGGCAAAGTTGAGGCAGTGTAGGCACAGTCTCAAGCACCATCTCTGTGACTTTGCTCAGGCCCAGTTAAATGGGGTGCTCCTAGGGCTGCAGAAAAGCTGGTGTGGGAAATATTATCTTTCAAATAGCTCAATTTCCATTGGAAGAAAGGTCAAGAAAACTTCGTAAAGTTATGATTTTTATTATTTTCTGTAATTTACACAAGACTGTATCGAGGTATATATCACTAAGACTAACATCTGTTTCCAAGGTACTTGACTGAAATGACTTATTCTGCTTACCTGCTACTCTTAACATGATTTGAAGGGTAACTGGTTTTTTTTTTTTCACTTAACAGGTTTAACTTTTTTTTTGTTGAGGAATTATAACAACAATAATATCACAGCCCTTTTTTTTTTTTTTTTTTTACGATAGAATCATTGAATGTTCAGTGGCTGAGTTATGAGGCTGGAGAACAAGTAGTTTATCACAAGTGAATTGGACTACTGCTTTGAGGAACAGAGGGACAATGATGTTATCACTTAATTATATACTTCTGAGGTAATCTTCCTAGTCTTCCTTGGGCAGCCTTCTGAGGCACAGGGCCAAATGTGACCTTGAGAGCTCTCTGAGCTTTGTATCCCTTTCAAGAAACACAGCCTGTCCATAGCAAATAACAGTCACTTATTTTCATTGTTTTATTGCTGGGAGCACATAAGAAAGTGCTGTATGATCCCCAAACTGTTATTCAACACAAAAGTAAAAGCTGAGGTGGGTTTGAATCATCCACTTGCTTTAAAAATTCAGAAACATTTGAGATTTGTTGTAATTACAGTATTTTGAAGGGGAGCAATACTGGAAACTTGCCCCACTGACATTCAGAGTAAATGATGGAAAAAATCATGCCCTAAAAAAGAACATAAAGGTTTTTCTAGACTATTAGTGCTGTCAAGTTTTTATGAAGAATTATGAACGCACACACACATGCACAGACATCTTCCCTCCCCTCTTCCCCTGCCATATAAATGAATAAGTAAATGATTATTAAAACTAACAGCCATGGTTAGTGGTATGCAGTCAGCTTCCTTTTGAGTGTCTTCTTTTAAAGCTTATCTATATTTTCTGAAGATTACCCCCCAAATATTTGATATGTTTTTGTCACCTTGAAGACAGTAGTTTATTCCAGAATATATATATACAGAAGATAATACAGAAATTACTGTTTTCAGACCAGGTATAGTAAAACATTAAGGCAAAAATCAGTTTGGGAGGAGATGTCATATTTTCATATGCATCACAGGGATAGGCACATCTTAATCTGCAATGGGGAATGGTTGGAGGAAATGTTCACTATCCTCCTCCTTCTGCTGCCTGTCAAATTGTTTCTTCTTCACAGGTCGAGGTTCTCTCTAGTGTGGTGTAATAACTTAGGTTTCTGCCTGAAATGTCTCCAGACACACTTGATAGTTCACATGGTTGCACAGTAATGGTGTGGAGTCATGAGGACTTCTCAGTGTGCATGGTGTTTCACAGTCACGGGTATGTTTTAGAAAGAGAAGGAAAGCTAAAGGAGAAGGACCTTGCCGTAAACACATCCTGTGGTTTTTGTGTAAGGGTAAATCTTCAAGGGGTAGATTAGCTCTTTTGATGACAGGAGTTTTTGAAAATTTCTATTTGATCTTTTTGGTGCATTTTTGGAGCTGCACATCTTAAACCCTTTCCCACTCCCTAAAAAACCCAAAGGATGCTAAGAACAGGGGTGTCGCAAAGACAATCCCTGTTTCTGAGGGTTGGGATGCTACTGTAGCGCAGCTTGACAACAGCACCTTCCTATCAGCTTGACAGCAGCATCTGAAGCAGCTGTTTGGTGGTATTCTGCACTGTATCAGACTTCTACGGGTAGCATTTTTGCAGCACACCTCAGACATATTTAGAAAGTTCAGCTATTCAATGATGTATCTGGGCGTCTTCATTAGTGTTTTTGTGCTGGGTGCTGTCAGCCATGTTACTGGATATGACTGCTTTCTGTAGATTATCTTGGGAGCAGTGTGAGCACCACCAGATTTACAAAGGAAAAGCTGGACACTAATGGTCTGGGATCTGCTGGCAGATACGCGTTGGTGGTGACCTGAGGGAGCAGAATATTCATTATTGCTAATTCCACTGAGAGCAGCCAAACTGGCTAGTCCAAAATTTTTCCCTAAGTGTTGTCTACTAAATTTTGTATCTTTTAGTGGAAGGAACCTCTTCTGGTTCCTATGTAGAGGCTGAAATACAGGGGAAGGGAACAGATTTAGTTGCTATTGTTATAACTGTAATTTAGATTGTATTTTATACTAATAGTATATTACACTAGGAAAAACAGATCGGATTATACTTGTGCATACAAACCCCAGTTAAATCTTCTTTTAAACAATGCAAACCTGGGAATAGTTTGTTCTGGTTTTTTTTTTTTGTTTGTTTGTGTTGGTGGAGTTTTTGAGTGGGTTTGGTTGGTTTTTTCATTTATTTTTTTTTTCCCCCAAGTGTTATGGATTGCCTCTTTAATAGTACCTGGAACTCTGCCAGAATCAAATATAAACTACACATTCCTTTTAACTTGTTAGATGACAGCTAGCAGAATTTTCAACAAATGCATTCTATTTTGAATTCTTTCTGCTGCATGGAATTAACTTGAAAAGAATTCAGAATAGTTTTCACCCTATTTAATTCCTGGAATACTCTAGTAGTTAGTCTATTCAGTTTATTCCCCACTTTATATTCTAATAGGCTATATGGTCTTTCTGACTTTAAAGAGCAAACTTCAAGGAGGGAAAGATGCTTTATAAGTATGGTTGTAAAGGTGCTCAAAATTATGAGCTTGCTGGAAGCTTCGGTACTTCTTTAGCCTCCTCAAAATAAATGAAATAGAATGCAGAAAAGCCTTAAGTGATGCTTAACTGGAGTGCTAAACTGAAGGACATAAGCGATCCAATGTGGAGCTTAAAAAATTAAGTTAATGTCACTTCTGTCACCTCTACCATGTTCCGTTTCTTTGTGATGTTTTTTCGTGCTAAAAATGAAAATAACCCATGAACCAGTCTGTCAGCAATGACTGCTCACTGAATAAAATGTCTGAGGAGAGAGATGTTTAGAAACCCGTTAATGATAGCAAATCCCTTCACAGTATGTTAAAAGGTTAAATACTTGTGCATGCAGCATCACATAAGGTCCGTCTGGGAAGGGAGGGAGGTAGGGCTTTAGATATGGGTCCTCTCACTCGCTCCCTTTCCCGCTCAGTACTGTCGTCTTATTCAAGTGGACTCTGTACAAATGGAGCGTGCTGGAAAATGCACTGAGAGGATAATGGGTACCAAAACTGGGCCGCCTTATTTTATGTACTGTTCCATTGCCACTATTAAAACTTCATTTCTTTAACAAAACCAGGTTGTTTTCTATCTTATAAACCAGGTTAATTTCCTAAACAAAACTGTCACTTCACTCTTAGAGTAGCAAAGTTAAGTTCACGTAAAGTGGTAAAATCTGAAATATTTAATATTGATAGAGAAAGTAAGTTCAGGTTTGCATTTATTATGAGATGATAAAATTATTATCCCCTTTAGTCTGTCAACTGACCCTGCAGATTGATGTTACACTCAGAAGTGATCATTCCAGTTCCTAATGCAAATATAACATCGTTCCTCTGTAATCAGTACTCCCAAATTCATATCTTAAAGATGATATTGGCCATTCTGGCACACTAGCACCCTCACTAACCACCTTGTGCTTGGTACTTCATGGAGGTCCTAGGCTAGAGGCCAACCCAAAGCGGTTCAGGAGTGTGACTTGTATTGTGCAAAGGCAGACCCCAGAAGACAGTGCTGGGTGCTGAGGGACACAGCCCAACCTTTCTCCAGGGAAAATCTGTCTTCTGCATTGAACGTGCTTGGAGCCTGGAGCTCTCTTGGTGTCAAGCTGTGAAAATTAGGCTACCAAAAGGTCACATGAAAAAATGTTTGTTGTCAAAACTTTTGCAAAGAAGCTTCAGTGCATGACAGTCTCTCTCATGCTCATCGTAATAATTTTCAAGCTTCCTAATTTCTGGGAACAAGTATGGTTTTTGTTTTGTCATCTATATCAAGATGCTAATGTTGCCTTACAGGAACTTCTCTTTTTCTTGTTAATCAGGGGAAAAAAAAAAACAATTCCAGTGACTCTGTTTAAGTTACCCAACAATTAAGCAACAAAATATTTTTCTCTCTAGAGCTGTTCTGCTTTCCAAGCTTTCTAGCTTCTAAGAAGATGGCCATTAATCTTTCCTGTTATTTGCAAAAGATATTGTATCTCTCCTTCTACCCTCTTTCCCCTCCCCCCTGCCTCCAATTTGATCATCTCTTGTAGACCTGGATGACAGTGGTTTTGTTTTACTTTTTAGGGCTGGAGTGCTGCTGCTAGTCTTGCAAACAGACAGATGTGTCGTGCTGAGTGTAGCATTTCTCTTCAGATCGCACCCCGTCATTTCTATCAAACAATATTTGTCTAATACTTCTGAGGCCTCTGTCCCTTTACTGTGCTTTTTAGCTACCCCTTGGTTTTTAGTGTATGGTTTGGGCCACTGATCAAAAGAATCATTCAAAATACTAAATCAACACTTGAAAGAAGAAACTAAAGTGGTGGTTTTGTGGCATGTTAGGCTTGTTTTATGGTATTCAATTAGCAAATCTCCTATTCCAGATCCCATATTTCCCTCTGCATCCAGTCCACAGAGGTGTCCTTGAATGGGTGGGTGTGACTTATCTAGTATAAACTATACTAGTCAGCTTTCTCAAAGTGAAGCAAAATGTTTATGGCAGCCTGCTGAGAGGACAATTTCAAATCCAGTTAAGATCTTATGGCACAGTACTGCTGGCCGCCTAAAGAAAAATCTGTCAGAACAGCTCAGCTTATTGTTTTCTGGGGATTAGTGTTGTATCCCTGATGATTTAACATAAGTGATAAATGCACTTGGAAAAACTCTGGTATTTTTCAAGTGGTTGAGCTCAGTCTTTGCAAGGCTAGGATGATGTTGATGTGATGGCTAAAGACACTCTGGTCATGGGTGGAATTAGGAAAGTTTCAGAATGGTAATTTGTGTTGTCTTGATTTCCCCCAGCTAATCCTGTAGCGCCCATCCCTGCTTTTGAAATTTTCTCTGCATTACTTTTCTTCTGGTTTAGATAAGCTCCCACTCTGGGTGCTCAAGAGAGAAGTCAGGAATCAGAAATGGTATGAAAAAAATATGTATGAACACTTTTAGTATCATGTGCAGGTAATCATAAAGGAGGGGATAGTCAAAGGGTTGGCTAAGATGTTCTTAACTGCAGGTCAGATACATCCAGAACTGTGAGCCTGGAAAATCTGTGTGCTGCTCCAGCGTGTGCCTGTCTGGGCTAGATCCCTGCAGGTGATGTACTTTATGACTGCACTATGATTTCCCAGCTGGCTACAATGTGTTTGTGCATATACCTAAAAGCACTCTCTTCGTATTGCTTTTTGGCACCTCATGTTTAAGACCCGTCTCCTTGAAGATATTTGATCTGTTAGGCAGATCAAACACATCAGTGCCTACCCAAACGTGATAGCCTTGGCTGTTTTACTGCACAGCCCAGGAGCAGTGGGAATGCTGCCTCACTCTAACAGTGGGGGCTAACACTTGAAGTAATTACCAAAGATGTGGGAGATCTGCAGTGCTGAAGATGGTCTAAAACTTGCTTCTTGGCACAAAATCTCACTGTGATAAGGTTAGGAAATTAGAAGGAGCCTTCCGAATATTTGACTTGGGGAAGTCAACTTCTGTTCCAGCCATAATTTCAGTAGAGTG
The DNA here is from genome assembly GCA_009769605.1 of Bucorvus abyssinicus. NCBI lineage: Eukaryota > Metazoa > Chordata > Aves > Bucerotiformes > Bucorvidae > Bucorvus > Bucorvus abyssinicus. The sequence goes on along the minus strand of CM020046.1, from coordinate 10,875,817 downwards.
ATGAGAGCAAGAGTGGGGGGGGAAAAAACCCTCCCTGTCATATTGGCTGGCACAACCTCCTGAGAGTCACTGGATACTCTTAGTACCAGGTTATGCTGTAATAAAAGTCCTAGCTGCAGAGTTTAGTATTTTTCCTTTCCTGCTGACCTGCTTTGAGGTTTTGTTATTGCTCACAGACACAGGACAGGGATCTACAGCATCCACATTTCCTAGGATTGATTATTCACCTAAATGTATTCAGAATGAGGTATCTTCTTCATACTCCTGCTTGGCACATAGTGAAATTTTTGTATGAAAAAACCTCATTTTGTACAGAGAGCAAATGTACTTATTACAAAAACTTCGGTGCTGACAGAGGGGCTAATGTCAACTCATGGTGGTGTTGGCATTTAGTTTGGGTCACAGCATTAGCTGTTCATGCCTTTTCAAATGCATTGTAAGCAAAACCTCCTTGATTAAAGCTAACCCTGCTGTTGCAGAAAAATTATACAGAGGTGAAAGAATGATTTGTTCTTACTCCTTGGACAGTGCTGTGTACAGTCTTCCAGTTGGGTAAGGTGTGCTCTGGTGGCGTGAGGTCGTTTCGCACTGCTAGTGCCTTTGCATTCTCACATTTCAGCCATGCAGAGAGTGAGTCCAACCTATTTGACATAGTTGCTGTTATCGGTTTAAAACTGACTAGCATTTAGGTTTCTTCTTTATGAAAGGCATTATAAAAGCTAGATGGCTACTATTAATAGAAGTGATCTACCTCTGGCATGGTTCAGAGACTTGGTTTGCTAATCCATTACATTACGCTCTGTTATGTTGCATTATTCTGCAAGTGGAAGAATAAAGCGCATGATATGCCTTATATAATGTTTGATTAAATACAGGGAAGTTAACTTGAAAGAATTTTCTATATATAAAAACATATAGTGGGAGATATTTAGAGATATATAGAAAAATAGAGTGGGAGATATGCATATATCTCACTTTTATTTGCCCAGCAGAGCTTCTAATAAAGATTAGAAAGGCATTCTTCTAGGTGTTGTACATGCAATGTGAGATTCCCCTACCCCGAGGGACTTTGGCATTGATGGGGAGAGTATGCTGAAGTGTGGACGTTAGGGCACTGTGCAGCAAGGGTGAATTCAAAGCAGTGGTGGGACTTCACACTCCCACAGGTAGCTGCCAGATGACTTGTGAATGTGACAATTTGCAGTTCTTAAAACCCTTTCCAGGTTCTTCAGTCGTCTTTATAATCTGAGACTTTATTTTTGTTAATGCGTAGTGCAAGTATACATTAGATTTTCTATATAGTATAATTAACCCCTTCTTTGGAGGAGCAGAGAACAGGAAGAACATCTGTTAAACCAGCTTTAATGCATATGTTTCAAACAAGATTTTTTTTTTTCAAAGAAATACTGTGGCCAGGGGAGATGTCACTTCCATTTGGTAAAGCTAATTATCTCATTTTGAAAAAATAAGATAACTCAGAACTGATTCTCCCCCTGACACACACTTTGAAGGTCTTTGTATTTGCCCGTTTTACAAGGGCCAAAGCTTCAGAAGAAAACAGATGATCGTGGCAAGATGGAAAACTTGAGGACAGACTTGAATAGTGCTGATAAGGTGCCCTCTTGCATTTCTTCTTGTTTTTCTTGTGAAGCATTAAAGAATGTATTGGATAGATAGAGGGAGGAGACTTGAAATTCTTAAGATGACTGTTTTATCTTGTATTAAAGTGTCCTTTCAAACAGTAATCAAAGATAGGAATGTATTATTAATACCTGGAACATAATTTAAGGCCAGAAGGGACCATTATGGTCATCGTGTCCAACCTCCTTAATAGTTACTATTTGCTTTTGTGAAATGAAAAAAAAGAAAAATAGAAAAAAGCAAGCTGTAGTTTCTTTCAGAAAGATCAGTAGAAGCCAAACACATGTTAAACTAATTATGAATGCTGTATGAAATACTTATCACAAAGCTGAAAACCGGAATGTGCTCTGTCCTGGGCTTCATTATAGAAAATATTTTAGGTGAGTCTTGAATTTTTTTGAGATTTCATCAGAGTTGTGTATAAAATGATCAAAAGAAAGAGGAGGAAATGCAGGAGAAGACATTTTCAGCTCCTTTTTACTGACAATATTTTAGGCTTTTTGAAACATCAAACTCTATAAAAAGGTAAAGATTGTGCACCCATTTGGGCCAAAAAGAGAAGAATGTGAGGTTTGTGATATGAACTGATGTTGAATCATAGGTGCTGGTTGTCGTAGCTCATTCTAAATATTATAAAGAATTGTATTTCTCTGAGGAAGAATATTTTTAACTTGCAAAACCTCCAAGATTTCTGCTACTAAATGCTCATTATAAAATTGATCTGTTGATGTATAATTTTCATTGGCAAAATGCTAAAACAAATATCTATCCAAAATTCTTAATGCCTTATCCTATAACTTTTGGTTTTTATACCATCAGGTACAATGGAATCTGTATTCCATAATACCACAGGAAGTGCCTTAAGAGATAATTCTTAAGTGTATCATGTGCCCATAGTGTCAAGTAGCACAGATTACATTTACACACATGCAGTGAATCATGCGAACTAAAGCAGTGTCACTACATAAAATTAGGGTAAACATTTATTCTGGGCTATCATCTTCTCTTACAATGTTTTCAGTGAACTGATTTTCATTATGGTAAGACTTTTTGGCTAGGCACTCTGAATCTGAGGAATACAGTAAATTGTTTCTTGTCATCCATATAAATCACTTAACTTGTAGCACAACTTCAAATGGCTGTTTTTTGAAAATGCAATAAAGGCACATACATTTATTTCCTAGAAGATCTGTAGATATGAGTTTTATTTGTGGGCAGAAAATTTCAAGAGGAAATATAACAAGAAAAATATGAGATTTTCCTGGTTATCTCAAGACATGTTGTCAAAGGAATATTTCTCTGTGAAGTTAGTATTCAGGTGAAAGGTCGGTGGTGTCTTGTCGAAGGAAGAAGCCAAACTTACAGCTTCTGTGGAGACAGCCAGAAAGCTGTCAGGCTTGTCGGACTGTGGTGCCCAGTGTGAGGATGAGAGGATCAGCAGAAGGCTGTCATGTATGTGGAGGAGCGATACAGAGCTGAGCAGAAAGCACCTCTGAGAAGTCTGTTTTGAAAGGCATGGTGGGGAACAAGGAGAGGCTTAAGAGAGCCTTACGTTGAGGCCTGGGTAAACCATGTATTGTAACCTGATTGACAGTGACGTTTCGATTTTTCCAATCTTTTATTTTCACCGGAGTGAAGTCCAGTCTCTACGTATTGTTCCTTCAGTTCTTTAAGCTTCCCATCTCAGGTGGATCAACGTTGGGTTTCATACACCCGTTCTTGGAAACTAATTCTGACCAGTGTTCCCAGGCTGACCCAGCTACCAGGCCACCCATCACTCTCCATCTACCAGAGCTCTTCATGGAGTTAGTGAGATGGAGGAGATGCTGGTGTGAGGGCTTAGCTGTGGCAGTTGTCACAGATGGTGGTGAGAAAGTAGAGGACAAAGGTGGGCTAGACTGTTTCCACCAAACTTCAAAATCCTGCACTTTACAGAAGGGGGAGAAAAAGTTACAGTGGTGTGATCTAGAGTAGAAAATAACAGATAATGTGAACACAGAGGAGAGAAGAAGCAGAAGGTTAGGAGTCACCACTGTGCTGAGAAAAGCAGAAACACAAGACCACCACTGAGACACTACGGGAAGGACTGATTTATCTGGATATCAGTTAAGGGGTGATTTGTCTCAATAGTGTAAAAATTGGTTTTATGATGTCTGCTTAACTTAGATCCATATTTTCAGATCCAAGCAAGCAGTCTTTGATCCTGCTTTCATTCAGTTTGTTGTACAGATGTCTCTTGAAAGGTAACTCAAAAAGTGAGTCCATTTTTCCCTACTGATGGTTTCCACCTTCTTTCATGAAGGCCTACCTGATCAGTAGCATGTATGCAGTTACCTCAGCCAGAGATAGATCCCTGGCAGCCTTCAAACCCCTTCTTTCCTGAGTTGTCTCTAGTGAAGTTATTGAAATCCTGACTGTAAGCCTGACTCAAAGATTGTGTGGGTCAATAGGCTTGGGATCAGTATCTGAGAAATATCAATTCAAACCCTCTTATATTGGCTTATCTCCTAACTGTAACTCTACGAATTAAGACAAAGTTGTATGACCAGGTTTAATTATCCTAAATTACAGTTCCATTATAAATCATACAGATACAAAGTTAAATGATGTAACCCAAGATATAACTCAAATGAAATCCAAGGTTAAAACACGCTCTAAATGGATCCATGCAGCCTTACTTCTGCTCTTTGATGGCAACAGAAATAGCCGGAATGTGCCTGTCATACAGCTAGTGCTGTGATCCTTTAGAGAACTTGCAAGCAAAGGTGCACAGTAAAGCAATTGCCCTGTAATCACAGGTCCCTGTGGAAAGGGAAGCTTCTGGGATCATTTCACTCACCCAAACAGCATCACCTGCCATCAGTCAGGACAATATGCAGCACTGAACATGTTTTAAAAAATCCTCATATTAAACAGAAAGTAGTTTTGTATATCATGTTACCTATGTCTGTCTCTCCAGGCTGGAGAACAGATGAAATTAATTTTCTTTTCAATGTCATCCCAAGATTTATTTTTCAGGTGTATATTTGTGTATGTGGGCACACAGTTTAAGAAAACATTTCCCCCACTGGGAATTAAACTATTGAATACTGTCAAAGTGTAGTCAAGTGTCTGAAAGGCAGAGTGATTTGTTTTGACTTATTTATTAGAGAAATTGATAGAGTGCAAGTGAAGCATTGTAGCTTAAGCAGTTTCTTTATCACTGAAATGTGAACGAAGCACAACTCAGCGCACTTGAATTCGGCATCCAGGTGTTAACATGAATTGGAATTAGCCTTTCTGGTGCTTTTTCAATATTACTGGAGAGCAGAGTGGAATGGCTGGTGGTTTTTTAATCAGTTTTTCTTGTGGAGATCTGCACAGAGGCTTTCTGACAAGCTTCACTACTGCAGCATTATTCTGAGGCATTGCCATAGTATCTGAAAATGTGCCTTTGTCTAGGGAAAAATGAAGATTAAGTCACTGGCATCAAGTTAGTCAGGAGCTAAGCTACAAGGTCCGTGCAAGGTTTAGCATCCTTGGTGTTTGTGTTTCTAATGGCTAAAGTGACATAGACCATGGAGTAGAGGAAACAGAGCAGGGAAAGCAGAGGAAGGAATAGAGTGGAGAGCATGGTATGCTGCTTGTACTCTCTTTGGAAAATTATGTGTTGGGCTGTAAAACAGTTTGGTTAGATGAGAAACTAAACAGACTGCAGAGACATCTCTGCAGCAGTGAAATTCGCTGAAGCCTTTCCTGGAAAGATTGGAAATGCAGGGCAAAAAGGGATCTCGAGGACTATCGAGTAAAGTTCCCTGTCATCACAGGCTATGTCGCTTAATCCTTTCTAATCCCATAATTAGTTTTCTTTTGTATTTAAAGGTTTTATTTTCCCACTATTTTACTTAATTCATTTTGTCTCCCTGTCCCTTACACATTTATTATCAGTTTTTTTAACAGCATGTGTACTGGGGTTTGTCCCTGAAGATCTACAGTTAACTTTTATTCAGTATTTTTATTTCTGTGGCATATTAAGTCTATAGAGAAGAATTCTGATGTCAAATGGAAAAACTGATTCAAATAGGAGTTTTGTGCTCTGCAAGTTCTATATATCACGAACCAATTCTGTTTATGATACCTACCGTGTGCTGTGCTGAATTGCTTTAGGGAAAATTTGAATTTGTAATATTTTCTCTTGATACTTAGAGCTTCTATGTTATGTTTATCAGTTAGTACTTCATCGCCATCACAAAGTCGTGTGTACTTTCCAAACGCTTTTATTCTGTTGCTGTCATTTTAAGGGCACTTAACTACAAAGCTATACTGTGTAAGACAGTATCTAGAAAATCTTCTGTTTTTCTACTTAGCAGAAGTAATTGGCCCTTGATAACAAGTGCTGCAGTCACACCCTGAGCAGCACAGGAAAGGAAACTGCCTGCAGCGGGCAATGAAGCACAGCATCGGTGGCTATGGTTTGTCCTTTTATCATGGTTGGGGATGCTGCCAAGGCTGGAATCATGGATACTGTTTCTCCTGTGGTAACCTCTCTGGTCTGGTTACTGAGCTGCTGTTGAGCAATATTTATGATACTGTGTCACCACCACTTGTGGTTACTATTTGGTGAGCAAAGATAATTTCCATTTTTGCTACTTGAAAATTAAAATTGCTTCCTGGCTGCTTTTCTACGCAGCCTACACTGATTTTAATATTGTAGCAGATTCAGAGTTTGAGCAGAGAAATATCCCTGTCTAAAACTCTCTTATCTTTTTTCAGTTTTTTGTTCTTTGATCAGTGAGCAGAGAGATGCTAATTATTTGATGATGATTGATGATTGGTGGGATGATTTTCAAAAGGAACACAATATCACAGGAAAGTGTCCACCAATAAGGACAGAAAAGAAAGCAGCAAGCCGTGAGGCTGATGTGGATGGAGTTCAGGAGGGTAAAACATAATCTGAACTGGCTGAGGCAAGGTCAGATGTCTCTGCTTAGCGATGTCCTAATTAGTAAAGCTACTGATGAACTATGAGTGCAATACTGCCAGTCTGATGTTAATCACATGAACCTAACTCGCTTAATTGGATTGTGTGTTTTCCCCCTTCACAAATTGTAATTATACAAAGAAGCTATTTGCAGTGAGCATGCTTTAACTCCTCATTTTTTCCCCCTCTGTCTTACTGTTCTTCATTAAAATAAATCTCTTTCAAGAAGTATGCCTCTGCTCAAGTTAGATGTCTTAAATGATGATGGCTATTGGGATTTTACTATTTTTAATCTTAAATCAATATTTACTGGTAATATCTGGCCAATGGACTGTTTCTAAAGAGATGAGATGTAAATGGAAGAATGTTGTCACAAGGTAATGGTCTCCTGCCAGTTCAGAAAAACCAAAGCTAAGCAAAGTTATTGATTGCAAAGCAGCAAGAGATTGATTGTATGGCAGTGGTTGTAAGCTACTCTTCATTGCTGTTAGTTCAAATGAATAATATAAATTTATCCATTTTGTTATGGGGTGTTTGTGCAGAAGTGATTACTGCACCGTTACTATTTGTATTCCCTTTGTGCTATAAAATAGACTGGCCTAAGACTCTCCATTTCCACTGTGTCATTCAGCAAATCAGGCTACCTCCTTCATAACATTCTGTTAAGAAATATATCATCATCTTGTCTCTTTAGGTACATTTCTGTGGCATTCAAGGATCAGAGAAAGTTTAGTGAACTTTGTCTCTTCCGGATTCCTGAGCTGGCTTTCTCTCATGCTTTTGCTTTCTTATCCATCTGTGTCTTGACTTCTAGTTTCTGGTTGTCCCGCCCAGCAACACTTACACAGCAACAAGCACAGGGATAGGCTGTGAACTTTCTCTTCTTGATGGTGAATAAAACAATTTGGAGGGTATTCCCAGTGCCTGTTCTATAGAGGAAATTACCTTCCTGACAGCCAACGTGAAATCTTGTCTTCCAAATGACTGCAGTTTTTTGTTCAAACAAAGGCCCTGCCTGGTTGTTGCTACCTGCAGGGTGGCCGAGTTGGAGATGTCCTTTCCATCTTCTGTTTCTTTTCAAAGTTTTTATTTGCTCATGCTGAGAGTGTTTGGTCCTAAATGTGTGTGTCTGTAGAATGGCTTGATTAAAAGCTGCAAGTATTGGCGTAAACTGGCTCCCACTGAAAGCAGCAAGGAAGCTCCCATAGTGGCACCAGTGGGAACAGTTAAACTGCCTGGTAAATCATGCTGGTGCAGCTTCTTCCACAAGTGCTTTTCTAGGAAGTGCAATGCACCAGTCAGCAGAGTTCGCTTGAAGAACAATGGGCACATATGCCCAGTGCTCAACCAGAACTAATTAGTTCAGCTTGTCAACACCATTTCACTGTGCTCATATATGAGTTTAAGGAAACCTCTGTACAGCTCTTGCTGTGTCATTTGGTGTATCAAGTCACATTGCACTTGCTTGGATGGCTGTAATGTGGTACAGTGTGAACTTGCCCTAGAAAGCTTGGTTTCATCACTGTGATACCCGTTTGTTTCTGGGTGGCAATGGTGTGTTTATTTCTGCAAAAAGCAAATGTCTTTTTTTCTTTTCCAGAAACAAAAATGAAGATGACAGCTGCCATAGACAGCAGTTCTGATAGCTCTATTCCCAGTAGTATCCAAATCTAATGTTTTCATACACAAAACCCAGAATTCCTCTCTTAGATCTACAAAGAGGGTTGTAGTGAATTGTGAATATTTATGAAAGAAAATCAGCAACAGTCAGCAGAGAGAGAACCACAAAGAGGCTTCTATTTCATTCCTGTCTGGTCAACACACTTTTTTTTCCCAAAAGGAAAAAAAACAGGTTCTATGACTTCAAAAATTTGCTCTTGTGTTTTATAACAACATTGTTAAAAAAAAAATCAGAGGATTTTTCCAGAACATGTATTGGAAGAGTTTTGTGTAAAACCAGTAAAAGTTAGTAAATCAAACAAAATTAAGAATTCCACCATTTCCCTTATTAATGGTTTAGCTTCACCCTCTCACCATTTTTTAAGGCCAAAAATGCTGTTTTTCAATGTGGTTCTTTTTCTATGAAGGAAGTAACCCTATGCACATCTGCCTGCTGTTTCTTGGGTTCCTCTTTGCCCTGGTCCTTGCTCACTGAGCTGCTAGTGGTATTGTTCATCATTTTGCTGCTGGAGTTCTAGAGCCTGAGATGCTGTACCCTCCAAGTACCTCAGGCTAAAACAAAACTGTAAGTAATCTAAGGGAGGAGGAAAAAAAAGTAAATGGTGGATCCCCAGTGCACTATGAAACATCTGTCTCTCTCCTGACCATGTGTGTTGCCCATCTGGCCACTCCTCATTCCTAATCCAAGTGACTTGATTTCCTGTCTGTGAAACCTGCACAAAGTGAGGGCATAGGAGAAAAGACAAGCATCTGTGTGGTACCGTAAGCCATCCACATCTAATCCTGATGGAGGGGTTTAGAAGTTGCCTTGCTGTCTACTGCCCCAGGTACATATTCCCTCACTCCTCAGACAGCTGCTGGGCACTTGTGTCTAATTGCATTTTCTTCTCTTTATGTATCTGCCTTTCATTTTTCATCACGTATTATAAATCTAATCTAGTCCATGATATTTCAAAAGAATTTCTCACTGAAGCATTTGAAATGCCTTACAAAACTAGATGTGAGGAAGGGGTGTGAGGAGATAATAATGGAATGAGGACAATGAATTTGCACTTTGTTTTTTTGTTATATTCAGCTTGCTATTTCTAGGGAAGGTTTCCTCCAAAACAACGTGTAGATTTTGGTCTCTGAGAATGAAGTGCATCAGAGCCAAGTGTGATCTCTCTTGGCAGATTGCTCCATAGATAAGGTCCTGCTTTTACAAATGATCTGCTATCAGATGAAGAACATCTGATCATCTCCAGCTTTCAAGTCCACATGTATCAGGACCAGCCGTGAATCCAGTGGGTAGGCTGGGAGGCAGCTGCTATGGCTGGTACCATGTCCATCCTCAAGTTTAGTGCTGGGCTTGCTGCTACAGGTCAATATGAGACAGGCCTTACTGACCTTTAAGACTATACCTTAAACTGTAGAGCAGGTTAAGGGCAGTGGTGTGCTGAATGTAAATGCTGCACCATAATATGTTTAGCAGAGGGCAGCAAAGGAGTTAAACATAACATACTACATGTATACTTCTGCATTAATCTACCACACTATGGGAAACAAGATATGAATCAAAAACATAAAAAATTCATGCACCTGGAGAAAACAGTGTCTTAACCTAAAAGTAAACACTCCTAAATAAAGCTATAATGACTTCTGGTTTTCCAGTACTGGAAGAGTATTGGGAAAATTTTTTTAATGTAAATCTGAGCTGAAAATTACTGACATGGTCCTTCATTTGGTAAACAACCCTTTTTCCTTACCCCCAAAGCAAACTGGCTCTTGAGAACAATCATTTATGTCAGAGAAGCTGTAATTGTGGGTAATGTTTTTGCTTCCTTAGTGCAAAAGAGGTAACATATATGTTAAAGAAATGGGTGCCCACATAATAGAAATAACCAGTGCCTTAGGAGGTGAGGCAAGTAGACCAGGTGCCACATACTGAGCATAGGAATAGGTGGTTCAAAATTGTGGAACAGAAAGAAATATGACCCTCACCCTAGCAGGCTTCTGGACACGGATTTAATGTAATTTTTGTGAACGTATATGCGTAGAAGCACTTGCCTGGGCAGGGTCTGGGTTTGCAGTGCCTCCAAGGTGAAGTAATTGCCGTTCTTTGTATGGTGATGCCTAGGGATCACAGCCAGAGTCATGGGCTTGCTGTGGGTGGGGCAGTAAAACATGAGCTGAAGACTAGAAGAGAGTCCAAGCTTGGAGTGTTTTGTTTTGTTTTGAAATTTTCATTTCTCGACTGAATTGACTAAAGTACGTTGACTTGTGGAAGCGTGATGTCAGGTTATAAAGCACTAAGGGGCAGTTCAGTAGGGGTGGGGACAGGGTTTGCAGCAGCAACCAGTGCAGGTGAAATAGTGGGATATATTAGTCAGTGACACAAAATAACACAGGAAATATTTATTTGGTGTTACCTGAACAGAAGAATCTCTTTCTCCTAGCCTTGAATGCTGTGTTCAGTTTTGGTTGCGTTATAGCAGAAGAACACGGCAGAAATAGAGGAGAGATTCAGAGGCCAATGGAAATTATTAGAAGCAGAGGGGCTACCAAGCAAAGAGATATTTATAAGGCTTGCCTGACCTAGTTAAAGAGCATGCAGTGAGAGATGTTAGCAGTGTATGAAATACGAACTGGTGTGGAGAAGCTCAATCAAACACTAAGCTTTTACTTTCTCATAACAAAAGAACAAAGGGATATTGGAATTAAAAGGCAACAAATTTAAAACAGATAAAAAGAAACACATTTTCATGCAACATTTATTTAATCTATAGAAATTGCTGAGGCAGGATGATGCTGTTGCCAATAGCTCAGGTAATAAAAATGATGAGACGCACATGAAAAGGAGATCAGTTACACAAGCCAGGAAAAAAGTTGTATTATATGAGCAATTAATCAGGCTTCAAGGGAAAAATAATGTCAACTGCTGGGTGCAGGAAGAAATATCTGAGTCTTGAGTTTTTAAAGGGGTAAAACTTCTTTTAAATTTAGTAGAATTTGGTCTAATGTGACTGTAGAATCTGGCCTGTGTGATGGGTTTCATCATTCCACCTTCTCCACATGATTGTATAATTAGGAGAAAGTATATTTAACTAAATACCACTCAATGCCTAAGTACAGGGTTTAGTGCTAAAATCTGGCTCTTTTGCTTTCATTCCTTGGGAAAATGTTCTTGTGAAAAAGTCAGCTAACACTGGGTCTGATATCCTGTAGTTATCCTGCTCTGAGCTGTTGAAGTCAGTTCATTCCAATGGCTTCAATGGGGCCCTACTTTCACAGAACGGTTTTTGACCAAGGATCTGGGTGTAAAGTCCTGTGTAGAGTCGTGCTAATAGATGAGGCTTCCTGCAGGAATGTGAAGCCACGGGGGTTGTGTGGTAAGAGGAGAATATTTATTGGTGTGGTTTTGCCTCTGGGCTGTACAAGCTCTGTCATGTTGATGTGATACCAACATTTTAATGAGAAAATTCCAAAATGGAAGATTTTAACAGCTATATGCTGTGATATTATCCTTTTATTAATAGGAAAAATGCATTTACAATTACCCATGATGGGAAATCCAGCAAAATTACACCTGCCTGCCTGCAATGTGTTATTAACAGCTAGTGTTGAAAATTATTTTGAAAGGAAAGCCACGTTATTCCGGTTTTTCACAATATACTTGGAATAAACATTTAAGTCAAAAAGGCTCTGCCTCTTATGGTCTCTAATCTCCCTTATATTACCTTGCCTAAAATTTGTTTAAAACATAATTGCTTCATGTGATAAGTATTTTTGAAGCTAAGCTTACATCTGTAAATCACCTTTAATGTTTTTTAAGCACTTTTCATGTATGTCACGCTGGCAGTTTGGTATGCCATGATGGTCAGTAGCAATTTAGCTTTCTTCCTTTAAAATGACTTTTCAGGACCTCATTTTGTATATAGCTGTGAAATGAGTGGATATGAAAGTTGATGTCATTGCTTGTGTGTGAACATATCCCAAAGGTAAAATAGTCACCACTGGGTTTTACTTCGTCTTTAAAAGAGGAATTCTCACATTTGACAGACTGCTCACTTGCACCTGATAACTGATGGTTTCTTATCCCAGCTCAGTCATGTCCTGAAGCCTTTATTATCCTGCTATTGTCTTGCAGGTCAGAGGCTACAGAACAAATTATTGTGATAAATGTCAATAGTTAATTTAACTCCCATTAAAATTTTCTGTGTCGTAAACCTTAAATTAAAGACTAATGGCATCTCTTTTATTATTTTCCATGGCAGTAAAACCAGTACGACATCTGGCTTTGGCTTGCAGGGAAAGGATAAAGTGACTTAAACTGTTCCAAAAATTTAGGGGCAGAGAGCGGTGGCACTTTTCACGATTACCTGACACGGTCCAGTGCCCTTGGTAAGGTGACAGCTGATCTGCTTAGCTGGATCCCAACCCAGCCCAGCGGCCAATGGCCTTACAGCGCGGCTGGTCTCCTTTGACACTGGAAGTTGTGCAAGTAGTCAGACATCTCAGAGTTGTTTGAAATTCCTGAAGGTATCACTATTCGTTGCAGTCAGCTATAGAGAGCCACATGGGAAGTTTTCTCCCTGTTGCCACATTGAGAAGAAATAGAGAAATAATTTTTTTTTTAAAACAACATGCATGAGTAGAATGGGCATCCCATTTTACAAATACTAAAAAAACCCCTCAACTTCATAGTGGAGCCACTTAATTCCTAGTTGAATTCTAACTCTATTCACTGAGGCTGGACTGGAATTAGTTTTTTAAAGTTATTTTTAGCCATTGGCTTTGTGCAATACCTGCCTGTATTTTGAAGAAATCCATTTTCAAGCCCTTTCCTTCTTAAAAGGTAATGTGCTCTAAAAGGGTGATCCCCCAAAACTGTGTAGGATATGGATTTGGACTAGAATGCTTGTGTGGAGGAAAGAAATCTATGAAAAAACCCCCTCAAAGCTAAGGGAGCTGGAAGAGATGGTCAGGGAACCTATTTTCCCATTGGCACCCCTGTTTTTGTGACCTCCATGTAACTATAGCAAATTTGAAGTTGCCACAGAATGGGAGGTGATTTTCTCAGTTTAATTTTAAATCTTAATGTTAGAGTCTATCTGGTTTTATTGCTTAGAAAATGGGAGTGGAAGCATGTGGGCAAGGCATTGTGTAATAATATGCACTAATTTTTCACTACTGATTTCACTCAAAATAGGTACTGTGGAAGAGCCATCAGTCTGTGATTCAGACTGAAGTCATGAGGTATGACCACGGGTCTCTTTCCTTAATTACGAAAGTGCTGTATGGTCCTGGGAATGCAAGCTGACAGCAAGGGATATTTGCATGACTTGTCCTCCTACAAACTTTATTCAGAAAGGCCTGGTGCTGTTAGCAACTACAGTCAGATCTTGGTGTTCTTGGATATAAGCATGTAAAAAAACACAACTTCCAAAAAACCCCCCAAAAGAAAAACATGTGAAAACAAAACACCTATGAAAGAGCAATAGAGGCATATTCCTTTTCTTTGCAGATGACAAACCCTGACCTGGCACTAGATGTTATGAGATTTTGCTAGACATCTCATCGTGACACTGCACCTGCACTGTCAAGGTATCTTTTGCTGTCTGTGTGGTTGTCTGTCACACTTAAGAATTCAAGGACAAAATGGCTGGTTTATGCAAGTGTTTCTCCATCATCTCTTGATTATGTCATTCAGTTAGAGATGAAGTATCTTGTGATTAAGTTTTTTGAGAAGTTGTATTCAGTTACTGTTGTATGTTGACAGATGCAGATGTTTTTGTTAGCAATTAACAATCATTCAGAAAGAAATTTAAAGTTGTCTTCAAGTTACTATTTTTTAATGTGAAAATTATCTTAGGATTTTTTTTGGGGGTCATTAAAGGTTTTAGGTTACCCACATTGGCCTAAGGTGTGGCTGGTTACTTTGGATTTTATTTTTCTGCCTATCTCGAGGAACGTATGTTAGGCATAGCTGCAATCATCTTAGCCTTTCTGTGTTTAATGTCACGCATTGCTACGCACTTTGAGGAGCCTTTGAATCTTTACTGAGTTTTTTTAGAGTATAATAAAGCAAATGGTTGAAAGCTAAGCAATGTTCTGCATTAACACCCATCTGTCATATTACCCTTTAAAGTGAGTTTTATTTTTTACCAGGAAGATAATTTTGGTAGAACTATCACTCTGTACTAATAATCTATGACAAGTTTTTACAAAGTTTGATTATCTCCTTCAGGAAATCATAAATATTTGATGCTGCCAGGTTTAACTCAGTGAAATCTTGATTTTTCTTCTCTGTTGAGATAGCTTACTTGATAAAGCACATGAGTTCAGAGACTGAAGGCTGAGCAGAAGAGGAAGGAATGCTGTTGTGAATAGTTTTATTGCCACAACTTTACTATAACTGGTGTTATACCATTTTTGCATTGCCTCTGCAGGTGCCCTGTGACAATGCAAGGTTTCATTTTTCTGTGCTCCAAATCCACCATTCTTTTTTTTGTCAGACTGCAGAATGTTTGTGAAATGAGGACAAAGCTCTCAGCAGAGTGTTGGAGCAAATTTGTTTTGTGAATCTGAAGGGTCTGAAAAAGAGGAGCTTTATTGGGCTGCCTCCAATATGTCTCTACTGAGTTGCCAGCAGGCTTTTAGTCAGTGTTTTTCCATGTCTTTTCCCACCTTCAGTCTGTTCAGAGGTTCAGGGTAACCAGAGTGCTCCATGGTGTAATTGATTTGTTGTAGAGTCCAGGAAGAGTTGAAGAAAATATGAGCAAAAATCCATCCAAGAAAAATAATTACGGGATTTGGAGGAGACAGGTAGGGGACCTTGTTTACAGTATCTGTGCATCCCATTGGCAACTCTTTCTTTATTTTCCCTGCTATAAAGGGAGTGCCTCATGAGCTGAGGCTCTTTAACTTGTGGGAAGTTTGAGTTCTTGAGTATATTATCTGTGCAGCCCCTGTGTCACTTAGCAGAACTGATCTCAGACTGGTAACCTGGTCGGCTGTCTGTGGTTTGGCTTGGTTTTGTTGTTGTTATTGGCATACAGGAAATGTTCTTACAAGGTGGAAAAAATATCAGTGGATTCAATTGTTTTGTTTTCTTTTTGGTTTGTTTTAAAATACAGCATTATGGTGGCATTAACTTTTCAGGAAGCTTTGAATGTTTGATCTGAAAATGAAAAACCTTTGGAATGAAAGTAACAGATACTGAAGGTGATGAAAAAATAAATACTATGGAGATTTTGTAAAATATTTTAATATTGTGGATGAAATAATTTTGTGAGTGACAAGTAGGACTAGGGTTCTTTTAAGCCTTTCATTTCTAATGTATCAGTTCATTCTTGTTTTGAAATATACGGAAAGTGCTAAGGTAGCTACCTTACTCCACAGTCTATTATTTGAAAATAGGCAATTATGACAGCAAATAATTTAATAGTAGTTGACAGATCATTAGCCTGTAATACAAAAAGTAAGAAAAGGCAGGAGGCTAAGGAAGCAGTATCTATATTTGGAGTTTAGGAAGGAAAAAGGTCTTAATAGTGAAGCATGTTAATAGCTAGAGGATAGGCACAAGAAAGCAGAAAATTGCTGGTACACAAAAAATTGGGACGGTGTCTCACACTGAAGCTGAGTCAGCTTGAACCTGAACACTAATTGGCACTCATAGGCTGCTCTCTATACTTCTCCTTCATGACCTGGACCTGTCTCGGATGATGGTACGTGCTGAGTACCTGAGTGAATGACAGCTGCGATGGGCAAATTTGGGTCCCATTTCCCAGAGGGCTGGGTCTTCATTAGGAAAAATGTGTTTTGAATGACTGAAAATAGAGTTAGGTCCTGGTGAAGATAAAATGGCTGGAAGATTTACTGTGTTAAGATGAGATTTATACGTCTACCCACTTCAGGAGGGAGGAATTGGTAGGATGTGTTGTGATGAGGGGATACAGCCTGGAGGATGAGTGTGAAATGAGAATTTTGTGAGGTTGAAATAGGAAGCTGGGCAGTCCCATAAGGAGCCTTTTAAAAGAGAGATTTTCTTTTAAGGAGTGATTTAGGCCATCCCAGAGCTATAGTCAAACTTCTTGGCTTTCTAGATCACATAATTCACAGTATGGGAACAAACCTTATTTCAGATCTTTCATCATGAAGGAGGAAAAGTATAGGAACTACCTACCCTACATGCCAAACTGCTGCCAGACCTGTACACGGTAATTTCACCTGCGTGAAAACCATTCCAGCAGGTAACAGCAGCAGCAGCAGCTGCTACAGGAGATGAATGTGCTGAGACAGGGAAGAGTGCATTCAGCAGGAAAAAAATGGATGTATGTTTTTCTTTCAGGAATTTATAATGAGATTATAGCAAAGACTGGGCTGGAACTAGTAACTAATCTTTCACCCTAGGCAAATCAGTAGAATGCACTCTATTGTTAATTTTGGGGGGTTTAATTTTATGAATGATAATTCTCCAGCTGAACAGTCACTACCTGAATTGCAGTTTGCTAAATACTATATTGTGGTTTTGGATGGCTTTTAATTATAATTAACTGTTGTAGAATAATAATTTTTCTAAGTTTTTTTCTGCTTTCACTTTTTTAAGGAAAAAGAGAAACATTTCTAAATTGAAGTCAAAGAAAAATTTGTTCTTCCCTCTTTAATGTTCATTCAGCATGTTTACCTTTTCTTAAATTTTCTTCTTCTCTCCCAGTATTAAAGGTTGTCTTTAATTATGATTCATTTCTTCATGGTAAATTCTTAGGAAGAAGAATCTGTCGTGGTGATTAAAACAAATGTGAAGTTTTCTGTATTCTCTCAGAAACCAGGTTTCTGAATAGCTTAGAATAATATGCGGTTCTTGAGTATAATCTAATCATATGTGGGCTTTGGGTTTGGGATTTTTTTTAACAAATCTCTATGAGGATAGATTCACTGCTGTTTGTCTTTATAAAGTCCCTATTCTGCAAAGATATTTGCATAACAGTTTAGTGGCTACTCACAATTTATGAACTACATACTCTTCTGAGTTTGAAGGGCATT
The DNA here is from genome assembly GCA_009769605.1 of Bucorvus abyssinicus. NCBI lineage: Eukaryota > Metazoa > Chordata > Aves > Bucerotiformes > Bucorvidae > Bucorvus > Bucorvus abyssinicus. The sequence goes on along the minus strand of CM020046.1, from coordinate 10,858,512 downwards.
TTTAGAAATGCCCTTTGAGACATGTTCTGGATTTCTGATTGGATATCTAGTTATGTAAGATTATTCTATAGATACAGTTCAGTATAGATCTCATTAAAAGTGATATACATATCTTTCACTTAAAATAAGAACATGGAATTTTAATGATGTTTGGACTGACTTCACATTTTAAAATGGAGATAAATAATAAACATAGATTTATGGAGAACAGGTGAAACAAACTTGATTAGTAATGGAGCCTATTCCTCCAAACCCTGAGTGTAGTGTAATTATAATACAGCATTTGTGGAAAAAAATGAGTCATCTTTGAGTTAAACGGTAGCCAACAAAGCTAGAAGCTCTCAGTAAGACTATTTCCTTTAGCTATTCTGATTTTTTCCTTTTGTTTTATATTCCCTATGTGTACATCTATAATTGTATCAGAGAAGTCCCAGATTCCAGCAACACCTCCTAGCAAGAAGCCTGTTATCCATCCCTTCTCTGTCAGATGAGGTCCCTGCTTATGGAGTGCTTACAGGTGCTCCTAGGAAACCACTTGAGCTTTTGGTTCCTTCTGACCTGTGCCCTGTTTCTTTCCGTTGACTCTAATGGAAGTCCAGGTGTGTATGGGACTCCAGATGTAGGTATATCCCCCTTGTCAGAGGAATGATGCATTTCTGTACAGTAACTGTAATGGGTGCTGTCCATGTGTATTTCATGAATGCTTTGTTTCACTAATACAGGGGAGTACAGTAGAGGAGGGTGGGATATTATAACACTGATTTTGGAGAAAATGAGATCATCTAAATAAATAGGGAAACAAACAGTTTCCCTGGGAATTTAATTTGAAATTGAAGTATTCACACGCAACTACCTCAGCTGTTTCTTAATGAAGTGCTGCTACTGTGCACACGTACAAACTCTTTAATGCATAAAGCATAGCTTAGGCTCAAATGAAATCCTACAACTCTGTTCTACAAATTTATTTTCTATGTGTTTGTGTGGGCTAGATTTTCTACATTATTTTGGGTTTGGTCAGCTGCAAAGTACAGATTCAGGGAAGGTCTGAAGTTCAGGGCACCCTACAGATATAAACTATAGCAACAAAACAGGGGACTGAGCTGGGATTACAGGTGACTGAAATCTAGTGAGTGTAGATGAACAGTGATGCTCTGTACTTTTAGTTTCAATTAAGGATAATAAAACTTCCTTGCCTATTAATTTGTGAGCTATAGAACTATCTTTTTTTTAAAAAAAGAAAAAAGGTAAACCAGACAACTGGAACCTTAATCAGTATTTTTGTGTTTCTAAAACTGTATTTCAGGCTGCAGAGATTTAGCCTTTGTGCCTAGAGCAAGCTCAATAGTTTATGCTTGAATTAGAGGCATGTAGTTTGGTGGCTGTTGTGGCTGGTTCTGACTCACTTATGCCAGAGTCTTTTAAAGATGTAATTCTCTACGGTTCTCTACTTTTTTCTGTCATACATAAGAATCAATTTCTTGTGATTTAATGATGATGGATTCATATAAAAACTTTACAAAACCATAAGCTAATTTAATGCTTATTTGTAAATGTCTTTCATAATGATACTCTTGTCAAAATTATCTTCACCACTGGTTTCTCTCCACCATGTCAGAGAAGTATACGAGCTGTTGATGGGCACCAACATTTCATCAGAGACCTTTACAGTTTTCTGGAAGCTCTGACTTCTAGAGGGGAGACCCTCATTTTTTATTAGAAAAAGAGGAGAGTGTGGTTTAGGTCTCTGGGCTCAGCTGTTCTGCAGGGAAAAGCCTGAAAATACGAGCTTAGTTCCTCTTCAGTGTTCAGATACCACAAAACAAAGGGATCCATCATGAGAAAGGTATTTTTTTAAAGGCGTTTGAGAAAGGAGATTGTTTTAGGAGGGATAAAGGCTGACTAATGAATTTATAATGGCAGGAATTGGCAAGACTCTGTGTTCTGGAACTGCATTCAGCTTGTGCAACTGGAGTCACAGAAATGACTTCTCCCTTTTATCTTGTGTGTGACAGCTAACAATTTAATCTGCTCTGTTTGTTGTGCAGGTTGGATGCTCTTGCTGGTTAGTGGATTACAGGAACAAAAAGCACCTGTGCTTGTGAAGCAGTTGCTCTGATCCTCCTATTGTTTGTGTGCTATAAAGCAAGATAATCTTTCAGATATTAAACAGATGCATTTAGATTCTGAATAATTTGACGCTCAGTGGTGTGCTGGGTGTTCTGTTCACTCAGTTGCGGGCCCACGTTTCATTTGGAGGTCACCTTAACAAAAGGAGGTGTCACATGAACAATAACTTGGCGTCCTCTTTGATCAGTCGCTTATGCGAAGTTACTTTACTTCCCTTTCAATGAAAATTTTTGCTGAAGCAGGAGGTGTGAGGTATTGTGTAAAACAGCGTTGAGCATGACCACAGTCTCTTCTGTTCCTTGAATATTTTAGACCAGCTTGTGTAAAACTCCAGCAGAAATATGTGAGTGGGGAGGAGAGGACTGGAAGGGACAGGAGCTGGATTTTCTTCAGTGCCTGTTTGTTCCTGGTGGGATGACTGTTTGCCAAATGATCAGTTTCTTCTCCCCTTTGACAAAGGGGAGATGATAACTCCTGTAATAAACATGTGTCTCCCTTGAACTCAGCCTCTTTGTCACTTCAGTTGCTCTCTTACCATGTCCATCATTTTAAGAGTTTTGTTTCAGTTTAGATGTTGGTGGAGAGAGGAAAGGAAATGAGCTCTCATGTCATGGAGGGAGGACTGGGCTGGCAGATGTGCAGCACTGCTGGTGGTTCAGATTGTCCGGGTGACATCAGCTGCTGCTGGCACCACTGGAAGTTTTAGAGATGCTGGTGCTGATGACAGTTTTATTTTAGTCTAGATGGAGGCTTAATCCTCATAGAGATGGCCCACAGGATGGCAGCTGGGACTATTTCTGGCCTGCACTCCTCCTTCTTAAAGAGCCCTAAGAGCTTCTGCCACATGAACCAAACCCTTCCCCAATTAACCCCATTACTTCCGGCACAGGACAGCTGCTTATGTTGGCTTGTACAGATGTGTGCTCATGAAGGAGTGCAGGCCTCCTTCATACCCTGTCACACACCCTTTTTTTTTTTTTGGTTAGGAGCTTTAAAGTAGGTGCTTTAGTATTCATTCACTGACTTGTCCTCTCTGCATCTTTCTTGCTTTTTTAAGGATATTAGCTTGCATGGGAAAAGGAAACGGACAACAGTTCCCTGTCCAGCCCTAACCCGTGACAGCCCCATTAGAACTTCTGCAGAAATTGGCACCATATCATTTGCTTGTTTATGCTCAGATAAACTTTGATTTCTGACAATGTTGCTATTCAGACAGTCCAAATAAAACCTGACAGTGTAACAGAGCTCTGGGGACACTAATAGCATGCTTTAACACTAGCCTGAATTCACTGAGAGGAGCGTGCCAGTCCAAAATCAGATTGTCATGGTTGGAGTGACCTGGATGCTCTGTTGTCTCTGTCTCTCTGTGTGCTTCTCAGAGTGTCTCTAAGTCATGGGAAAACCACATTCAGTTGCCCACACCTTGGCTTCCCCATTGCTTTGGATTTCTAACCTCAAGTTAGCTGGAGCTTGTATATGCAAAGTCTAGCAAAACTCATTGTCTTTGTGCTCTCACTTGTTCTCATTAGTATGTCTCTGATACAGAGAATAGATATCCACATGATTAGAAAGAGGCTCAGCTTTATGCAAAAATATTTCTTCTTCTTGAAAAGTGGTGGATTAGTGTTGTCTAGCTCCTTCGGTGGCACCATCTCTTTCTCCATCTTTTCTCCTCAGCTAGTGCCCTGTCAGAAGAGGGAGTGCAGCGGGAGCATCACCATTTGAGAACACAGTCCAGATAATGCTGATTTTTGTGGCTTAACATACAGTGGTTTTATGGCTATATATAAAACCAATAAGCCATATAGACTGCTAGGCTCTGAAGGTCTCAGGATGCAACTTAATTTTTCTAGAAATTAATCAGTTGGAATATGAGTGTAAATCTGTCTTCTCATCGGTCTCTGTAGTATAGTCCTTGTGCTTCTGAGGAAAATGTTTGACGTTTCAGAGAAGAAAGAAGTAATACAAAATGCAGGAAGGCTTGTTCTTCATATCGACTGGGGGATGTTGCAGCTAAGGCAGCGATACAATTTACTGTTTTGTGCATGTTATCATATTCATGTCAATTTGCTATTTTTGAAATGGTAATATTATTAAATTAAGCATAGTTGTTTCTAATTGGCTTATTTTTAAAAAGCTGTGGGCCCTTGCTCACTTCAGCTTTCATGCTTCCACCTCAGACACTCTGCAGTGAAGAAATTTGGTTTGTTCTTCTAGATGTCATCAATTATAGACAGGATACCTAATACAGCATATATGTTAGTTATTGCTGAAATAGCTAACTTTATTCAGTAAGCCCCACTCAGAGTTGCATTAAATATTTCTGTAGCCTGCAATGAGGACAGGCTGAAGTCACAAGATACTGGCATCAGAATTAGAGTGTATTAGGAAACCGAAACTGATGTTATGTCCCTCACTCATACAGAGCTCACAAGGGAAGGATACCGTGCTGAGGCTGCTTTTCCTACTTACCAAAAGTAGTTCTACAATAATTTTTATTGTGTTGTACTTGAAGTCAGTGATTGAAAGCCTCTTTGCAGGTCTAATTTGTTAAGCGGGGAAAAAGACAACACAAGGACACTCTGAAACTGCTTTCCATTTTGCCCTTGGTAGGAGATGGGGTTGTTTAGTAACAGAGATTAATAAACAGGCAACTTACCTATATGCTGTCGCTATCTTCTCACTACAGTTAAATACTCTGTCACACGCAGCATCTCGTTGAGAAGAACTGTCTGCATACAAATAAACTGCAAAACCACTTCCAAAGCTTTCCTTGTAAGAAAGGAAAACAATGCTCTTGTTTTATCTTGTAATTCCTTCATATCAATTGCTGGCTTGCACCTCATGTTTATTATTCATAGGAGGAGTTGTAAGGTGGGTCATCTTTTTTTATGCAGGATAGATTCATCTTCTGGTCATGGATTATAGATATGAAGGGCTTTTGTTTATAAACCTGTTAGACCAACAATTGTATTAGTGCGTAGTCTAGTTAGGGATGACTGCTTGGGATGGGTGGCATCATCTGACTGACCCACCACTGCTTGTGCTGTCATTGCCATGGACAGGGAATCCTCTACTCCAGATCTGCTTGAACAGCACCATTCACATGCTCCTTTTCTTCTTCTCTTTTCATTTTTCTTGGGTTGTCAGTTTTGGCTGTGCAAGTCAGGGGTCCTTAAGGGAAGGTCACCTACCAAGATCATCAAAGCACTGACTTATGTTCATAATAAAATAAGAATATTAGTAGATCTGTATTTTCTGCCTCTGAAGGAAATACATAGGGATCAGAAGTTACTGAACACTTGGAAGGATGTTTAGCTAACACCACTGCATCCTTTTCAGAAAATCACTTCCCTGAGTAGCATCTAGTAATTTCTTGCACGACCCCTGTATTCTACTGTTTGTCTTGGTATGTTTTGCCCACATTACTTGTCCACACAGTGCTCTTCTGTTGCATTATTAATGGCAACTTTTTCCCTGCAAGCTGTCTTGTTAGTCAGCCATTGTTTTGACCTCCTGGTCTGAGTTACCCAGGAGGAAACTGTCAGTGGACAGACTTGTAGCTTGTTTGGTGCCCCTTCAAGAATGCTGCTGTTGTTTTGTGAGGGTTTTTTCCTACCTGCAGTAACTTATAGCAACTACCACCCTTGAAAGTGCAGAGCACAGAGGTGAGCCTATAATTATGGCTAAAGGCAGATCCCTGAAATCTTGAGCTTTGCCTTAGTGGTGCATCACAATTTCAAACAAGGCAAGTCCACAATCTAGGAGAAACAGAACAGCAGCAGAAGCCCATAACCAACTAACCGATGGACAAACAGAACTCCCTGCATGACCCAACACATGATCAGAGAAACGCAAACACAAAAGCTTTCTCTGGAGGAATGTTTGTGGCGGCTAACGTTTTCCTTGTGCCATTGTATCTAAGCATAACAGAGGGTTGCTTTTTTTCCATAGGAAGTGTATGATTGCCCGATGTTGACCAGTGTTTCTTGCAAGGTAGCTGTCAACCTGCTGGGAATTCCAGATGAGAATAATTGCAGGATTATCCTAGCTCTGCTGGGCGATGTGACTTTCCTAACACTTCCCATGAGCTTTGTTTGAAGTCTTTTGTGAGTCTTTTTCTTAGATGAAGAAATGGAAAGGAATACTTGTTTTGCTCTTCTAGCAATCCCGAGATACGAGAAGGGTTATGAATATTAAATTTTCTATCTGGACATATTTTCACTCCTTTACTGTTTCCTTTTTCCAATAAACACTTCATTGTAATGAATATTATTGAAGGCTCTGGCATGGGATCACTAGAAGTGGCAATAAATAATTTGGAGCTTAACGTTGAGCCATTTTCTTGTGGAATTCAGAAACTTTGGATCATGCCCTAAGTGCTCTCTCAGACTTTTGATATCTGCTCATCTTTCCAATGAAATCTGATGATCTTAGTGTAACTGAGATGCTGAGAGTGTTTGAAGAGTGGGAATAAAAGGAGGGACTGAGTTATTTGACAGTAGATCTGATAGAGAAAGAAAAGAATAATGTTGTAGGAAAGAAGATGTAATCTTAAATATTTACTGCTCTGTTGTCGATGTCTCTGGACTGATTTAAAATGGCATTATAAAACAAAATTAAAAAAAGTAAATTGTGGCAGACTCACTTTCATTTTATATGAAAAAATAAATTTCGCTGCAATCCAGTAAATGTTTAGGAAAGTAACAGATATTGTATTGTATAAAGAACCTGAGATCAATATCACTAACTTTTTAAAAGGACCTAAAGTTGTGCTTTTATTATGTGTTGTAAATAATATTGTCCTTAGTATTGTGTCCTCAGGCAAACAGATCAGGAACTCTTTAAGGAGAAGGAATTTGAGTTCAGTGTGCTTGGGCTTTTGCTGCCTGTGTCTATGTTCCATGTACTTCCGTATCCTCATTCTGTTTGGGCTTTTTTTCCCCAAAAAAAAGTAACTTTTTTTTTGATGGGCTGTCTTTTCTAGGGTTGCTTATTTGGCCCTGGTTTGGATAGATATAGCTAAAGAACAAAATATTGTCTTCATAATATTGCTTTTAGAGCTAAGCAGGGATGCAGTGCCTTGGGTTAGCTATGAAACTAATTTTTCAGATGTTTTGGTGGAAGAATAAAGTGTTAAGTAACTCTTGGAATTTTATGTGTAAATGATATTATTTTGTGTGAGAAGTTACGTGGAAGCCAGGCCTTTTTCTGCTAAGCATGCAGCTACTGAAATGAATGGGTAAATTGTAGTTTCTGTACTGTTCATGTGCAATTTGAAAGCATGTTTGTGTACTGGCACACTCAGGATGGGATTCATACTGAGGCAGAAGTGGGTTCTGAGTGGTTTTATAGCCACCAGTGTTTTTCTTCTGTCAGTGAGTGGTGAAGAGCCCACAGCTCTTACCACCTCCTCACACCAGGGATCAGAAATTCTGGGCAAATGGTATCAGCCTGCCCACTTAAGAGAACAGGCAGTTTTCAGGCAGGACAGAAGTAAAGTTGTTATTTGTTCCCACACAAACTCTGTTTCAGGTGTTGAAATGTTTCACCAGATAGTGGTCAGCCTGACCCAGGTTGGTGTCACAAGAGCTGTTAGTGTCAAGGGGCTCATAGAAAAGGTTGCAAAACCCACCCTGGATAACTTTTCCAGAGATGAAGCACAGTTTTCTGTCCATTATTGTCTATTGGGTATATCTTCACATTGATATAAGCATCTATTTGGAATTTATATGGATGCTGTTAGATCCACATCCCCAAACATTTGTGCTTTTAGTTTGTCAATTAGATTTAAATATAAAGTGCCCTGACTGCCAAGTTAATTACATTTTATTACTGACTATTTTTCTGGTAGTATCCTGTCTCTAACTGTCCAGGCTGGCTTCTGAAGGGAGCTAGTTAGAAACATAGCTCCAAGGGCAAGGATTAATGAGGAAAGACTGAGTGAAGGGTCCATGTTGAAGGAGGAGATAGTGGTTGATATAGGCAGAGCAAAGAGCTGTGGTGTTTTTCTGTGACTTGTTTCCATTTTCTTCCAAGGCATATTACTTTGCAAAACTTGCCCAAGCCCTCACACGTCTAAAGAAAATGTCATCATATGTACGTACACACAAATGCAAATTGAAAAAAAAGCCCCTACTGAAGTAGTTATTTTAAATAGCCTAACCATAATTTAAATAACTCGTGAAGTTATAGTAGAGATATTATACAAATATATGCATCTCTAGAAGGTGCTCGTTGGGCCTCAACTGATGTGCATATACAAATCAGTAAGCATTATATTTATTATTTTTGGTTAGTCTTAGGAACCCACGAAACACTGAATTATAGCATAGGACAACACATGTTTAGGTTGAGTTTGTGCTTAAAGCAAGGACTTAGCATCTGTGTAGAGCTTAAATCTCCCTGCCCTTGTGATTTCTCCCCAAAATTGTTATCCTTTCTGAAGCCTGGAGCAGATTTGCTGATAAGGCACAAGTTGGTCCTTGGGCAGAGAGAGCTGAACCACCCCCTCTGCTGGGTCTTGCTTCCAGGAGGGATCACGTCCATCCTGATCCTCTGGCATGGCTGGCCACTCAGCAGGGCCAGTGGCATTGGCAGGAATAGAGCAGTGAATTAGCATGAGGTGGCTCAAGCTGTTACTGCCCGTAGCTGTCTGCTCTAGGCTGTCTGGTGGTACACCGACTTTGATGTCAGGTTACCTTAAAACACTGGACTGAAAAGTGGGATGGGTTAGGATTTGATTCATGAGTGGATCAGACATCCCTGCCTTGGGGGCAACAACATCTGTTAGGCAGGTGGGGAGGAAGGCAGGGAGTGGTAGCAGCTTCAGCTGTCCAATTTTCATCTGCTGCTGCATGTCTATCAGAGCCCTGCGGTCACAGGTTGCCCTTGATTTAAATGTCCTTCCCAGGCAGAGAGTTGCTGCTTGTTGTTCTCAATGGGATTGAGGTTTACAGGATCAAAGGTTCTGGCTTTGCTTGACATATGGCCACAGGCCTTCTTGCAAAAGTACACTCTTCCTACCAGATGAGCCTGAGCTGTGCAATGTTTTCTCCAGCCCGCAGCACAGGGAGAGGAAGGGCTGCAGTCTGAGACTCCAACAGCTGCCTTTTCTTCCTGCTGTTTCAGTTTTTCTGACATCTTCTCTATCCTGCTGGATTTGTCAATACCTGCTGGATTTGTCAATACCTGCACTTCATTTTACAAAGCTGCCATTTTCTGGGCTTACCTTGCACTGTGGTTTTCTAATGCGCTTCAGGAAACTTTTTCCCTGCTCAGACCTTAAAGACAGTGCCCCTTCAGCTGCAGAGAGTACTTTGCCATCCAAATACCACAGGGCTGGCCTGGTCAACAATGTACTCTCTTTTAGGGTATCCCAGTTGTTGTCAATCTAAGGACCACCTATCATAGACAAAAATCCATGGTCAGTCCTGGACATTGTAGTCAAAATAGTTAACTTCAAAAATTTGGGTGTAATTTGAATTTACTTCTACTTTGTTTGGTGGCTTGTTTTTATCTATAGGAGGGTCTATGTGGATTTATTAAAAATGGTAACTGTCATTTATGATTAGTTTCCTGATGTCTTGCAGACCACAGGCTGAGGAATGACAATAACCTGGAAAGTCTTGCCAGCCCCTGAGAAATTTCAGTCACAGCCAAAGTCTTTATTAGTGAAACAGAGGTTGTTGAATGTTTTCAATTATGCTTGTATTTTTGGGAGGACCAGCTCCCAAATTCAAGATGGAAGGAGTTAATTTGCCTGATGAAATTTATTTGGTGGCATACTCCGGGACTTTACCTAAGCCACTTCTACACTATATGCTGGGGTCAGCTACGGCATATCCAGGTATCCTCTGTATAGAAACTAGATTTCAGGAGTAAAAGACAGCTTGGAATACAACCAGATGCAGAACTGTGAGAGGGTATGCACACTTGCCTTGGAGTGCATGCCCAGCCTGGTGATACAGGTATAGCTCAAACTCTTCAGTTTCTGCTTGTGATGACAAAAGTAATATTGATAAATAGTGCTGTCTTTCTTCCTAGCATAAAATCTATTATATAAAAAAAGACACTTGTTCAACTTGTTCTTGTCTTTTATGCTGAAGAAACTAGTTGCATTGGAAGCGATTCTGAAAGAAGGAACCTTACTGTCAGCAGTGCTGACAGTACTTAGCAGGGACAAAAAAGGACATCAGAAAGCAGAAGATATATGGGTAAGCCATGTCATTAAAGGTTTCATCAGAAACTAAAATTTTTCTCCTTGGTTCTCTTCATAATTTTTCTTAGTTTTCCAGCCATTTCCTCTTATTTATATATTAGTGAGAAACACAGGAGTAGTACTGTTGGTGATCAGCCCCTGCCAAAGTATAAAAGCTGGAGTGGAGAATCCTCTCAACTCCCGTTCACTCTGAGCACTAAAAAATTAATCATGCAGATACCCAGAACGGGTGAAGAAAAAAAAATTCAGTAGTCCCCATGAAACACATCCTTATACTCTCAAAAACCTTGTTCTGCCAAAATTCCTATGCTTTTCCTATAGCCAGCTCACATCCCACTATTTTACAGTTATGAGATTATTATTTTCTGAGATGCTGAATCAGGTATATACCTCAGAATAGGAAAACATTAGGCCTGATGTTATCTCTTCAGTCATTTTTATTGCTAGGTTCAGATTACTTATACACTAAATACACTTGCATGATAGTTCAGAAAAATCTGTTCAAAACCCCCCCAAAAGTTTCTAGTTCTCTGAAATAAAATGTTCCTCTTTTATATTTTCATCTGTTCTTCTTCCTTTTCCCTCTAAGTGAATGAGGGATTGTTTGTTTTCAGTTAATTAAAACTATTAACCAGATTATTTCATTATCTCAAGTTTATTGAATCACTCTGCTTCTAGAGTGAGTAAGAAAGATTTGATCAGGTAAATAAGTATAGCTCAGGAAAGCATCTGTTTCATGTGGTACTTGGCATGGGTTTGTGACAAATTTTATTTTAGATTGATTTTTTTAGTACAAAAGGCAAGATGAGAATAAAGTTCATCAGATATTTAACCTGTTTCTATCTCTCTGAATGGGGTGCTGGTGTTGCGTTAGTCAGGTACAGCGTTGGGTGTGTTCTTACTCCTTCCAATCAGAGTCTCTCTTGTTCTGCCTCAGATTAATGGATGAAGATAACTAAAATGGATGGTGTCTCCTGTGGGCTTGCATATGGTTTATGGTGGAAAAGGTACCACAGCCATGGACAGGCTTGCACTAGACCCTCAGCAGACTCCCCCAAAACTCCTTTCCACATAGACCTTGCTATGCAGCATGTCCCAACGTGTCTAATTGCACTGTATCGAGAGATTAAAATCCACAGCTATGACCTGCCTTGAGATGAGAGTGGGGAAGAGGGAAGGTGTTGCTAGTTCCAAGTCTTGAACTGCACAGTGTTTCTGACTTGTCTTCTCCTAGCCCATCCTCTGCAACTCCTGCTTTCGTACGTTCAGCTTTATGTTTTTTCAGCTTTCACTGTGAGAAGTGCTATTGAGGGGATGTAAGTGAAGTTATCAACCAAATGTTTTCATTATTCACTTTTGAAGCTTTGCTATTTCTTACGCTCCATCATTTGGCTCATTCAGATGTGTTATTCTGAGCACATGCCTCAGAGAAGCATCAAAATAACATACTAACTTCATCCTCTATTCTTTCTCGAACAGGCATGTACATGAGTTTGAGACCCAGCAGGGTGCATGAAGCTGTCACCCCAATGGCTGTTGAGCTGGGTTTCTCTCTTTGACTTTTAACCATGTCTGTTAAGCCTATTCTCAGCCTCTACCTTGCTGGTGCCCAGGGCACAGGCAGTGCTGGATGGCTGCCCCCACACATTCCACACCTCCGGTCTTGGGTGGCTTTTCCATTGTGTTCTCCATTTTCTTCCTAATAATTCCTGGTTTCAAATGCTTTCTCTATCTTGTGATGCTAAGCCAGCATTTTCTACAGTGACTTCAGGATGTCCTTGTGCTTCTACCTAGTTTAAAGCCGCAACTGTGCACGTGTATTGAGGATTACAGTTCCCATGTGGAACCTATCAAGTGATAGGGTTTTAATACATGACATGCAAATTTTTTTGCTATTCTTTGTAGCCAGTTTAGGTTTGATTTACCCAAATGATTTTGTGTCACAGTTTGGCACTTTGCTGTTTTCTCTCTTCTCAGATTATTGATCTATGCAGATGCTGGGGATGTGGATTGGGATGTAGCACAGACCCCACTGATAGCCTCCTGCTGCTGCAATAATTGGCCCTTTCTTTTTATATCTTTTAACTGGCTATTAATCCAGGAAGGGATCTTCCCTTCTGGGCACTTTCTTTGAAGTTAACTGGAAGTTCAGGTGTAATTGAGGACAGAATGTAAACCTTTGGGTTCAGAGGGGGTGCCACAAAAACAATTGGAGGGCTGAAGCACCTCTCCTATGAAAAAAGGCTGAGAGAGTTTTGGTTGTTCAGCCTGCAGAAGGGAAGGCTCCAGGGAGAGCTTATTGCAGCCTTCCAGTACTTAAAGGGGGCCTACGAGAAAGATGAGGACAGACTTTTTAGCAGGGCCTGTTGTGATGGGACAAGGGGTGATGGTTTTGAACTAAAAGAGGGGAGATTTAGCCTAGGTATAAGGAAGAAATTTTTTACAGTGGAGGGTGGTGAAACCCTGGCACAGGTTGCCCAGAGAGGTGGTAGATGCCCCATCCCTGGAAACATTCTAGGTCAGGTTGGATGGGGCTCTGAGCAACCTGATCTAGTTGAAGACGTCCCTGCTCACTGCAGGGGAGTTGACCTAGATGACCTTTGAAGGTCCCTTCTAAGCCAACTATTCTATGATCTTAAATTAATTAAGCATGAGGAATCTGGATTGCGTTCGTCGTCTTCAGGAAAGAGGTGAGAGGGATGGAGCCTTCAAAAATTGTGAAGGAACAAGTTGATATCCTATGCAGGCAGAAAAGCATGCCTCCTTCAGACGGTTCAGTCTTTGTTGTGGTGTCTTGGAAATAGCATGGGTATTTCTGCTAAGCATTCTGTGTCATTAAATACTGTAAGCTCTTTGCATTATTAATTGTTCTCACATTCTGTGAAGCAGGAAAACAGCCAAAGGTGCATAATCTTAATTCCCAGTTCCCTTATATAATTTAACTAGTGTTCAGTGACCTTTAGCTGGAGAATGATTTTTCAAAAGTCTTCTCAAAATCTGTTTTTTACATGACATCCATACTTCCAGCTATGCCTGAGATTTTGCCAAGCTTAGGGGGAAGGTCAGGACATTATATAAAACAGATCATCTTGCTTCTAGCCGCACTCCAATAAAGAAATAAAATAGATCAATAAAGCATGTTGAAGCCCTTATAATCCCTATTTTGGCAATTCCTGTTAGCAGAGTACTTGCAGGTATTAACAGAAAATGTGTTTTGTTTAAGGATGAGTGGCTGCAATAGCTGCTGTCACTCAGTGACCGAGAGCTTTCTCTGCATGCAGATATCATGCCCAGCTCAAAAACATGTCGTTCAGGTGGCAGTCTTGATATGTACCTTATTATGGTCAGATTGGTAAAAAGAGAACTATGTCAAAACTCTGATCACCCTTCAAACTAAGTTAACCCTTTTTTGGAGGCTTGGAAATTTTTCACCAAGATGTTTGTATCTATGTAGTCCTGATGGGGCAACCACCTTTTTTTCCCCTCTAAGATAAAATGTCAAATGATTTAAATTCTGTTTGCTTGAAGATACTGATGGATGAATATCAGATAAAGAATAAAAAAAAAAATCAAATTTGGTAATATGTCATGAGTGATCTGAACAGCAGAATTCCTTGCTCTTTTTTAAATGAAAGCAAACCAAAATCCTTTGTTCATTCCTGAGCAAGGCATTCCCCAAGGAAAAAGAAAATCCAGAAAGTGCTTAATGCTTGCCTTGCTGTGGCACGTTTCCTATTATAATAATGACAAATTCTAATTGTCGCCTGCTGTTCACCTTTTACATACATTAATCTTCAAGGGTAAGTTCAGGAAATTAAGATAGAAGCAACAAAAAGAGATCAATATTTGCCATCTTTTTTAAAAAAAGTTTTAGTTGGCTTGTATGTAACTGTTATAAAATATGGTCCATATGCTGTACCTTTTGAACTACATCCTGGGCTGATTATCTGTATGTCAAAGAAATGGAGAGGAGCATAGAAATGTGGGCAATAGTGATTGATTTATTAATTTATAGGGAAACTATTATATATTGTTCATGTAAGAAAGAAAACCCCAAATGTGAAACAGTTGCGACATGGTGAAATTTTTTCTCTGAAAAAAAAGTTGGGCTTTAAATAAGCTTAAATTTTCCATGGAAGGTATTTTTCCAATTCCTCATCTTGTGATGCTCATAGAAATGTAGGCAAAACTGACTTACTCTGTCCTGAGAAGGTGAGGGCTGAGTACTCATCAAAACAAAAAACTAATGTCTGATTAATTCTAAAGTAGCTGAGATAAAGCTGATATAGGACTGTGTATTTGTTTATAAAGTTCTTAGCCTAAAGTGCTTTCCTGAGCACTGACATGTTGGGTAACTTGTGTTGTAGGGCATGTGTTATTTTCCTATGGCTCTGGTAATTATAAGTGCAAGAGGTCTACAAAACAGTAAAGTTACTCCTTCTGCCAGGTGAGGATTTTTTTTCAGAGCAGATGTTATGCTCTGTTATGGTATTTAATATCTTAAGGGTTCAAGCTTCCAAAAAAGTGTGCAAGTCTGTAACTGTGGTCACCCCCAGCTTCTCTGTGAGAGCAGAAGAAATTCAGCACAATCAAGAAGTCAACCAGTCCTGCTTGGGCGTGTGGGCTGTGGGCAGGAAGTTTACAGAATCACAGAATCTTTTTGCTTGGGAGAGACCTTTAAGATCACTAACTCCAACCATTAACCCAACACTGCCAGGTCACCACTAAGCTATGTTCCTCACCACCATATCTATGTGTCTTTTAAATACCTCCAGGGATGGTGACTCCACCACTTCCCTGCACAGCCAGTTGCAATGCTTTACAACCCTTTCTGTAAAGAAATTCTTCCTAATATCCAATCTAAATCTGCCTTGGCACAACTTGAGGTCATCTCCTCTCATCACTTGTTACTGGAGAGAACAGACTGACCCCCACCTCCCTACAACCTCCTTTCAGGTAGCTGTAGAGAGTGATAAGGTCTCCCCTGAGCCTCCTTTTCTCTAGACTAAACAACCCCAGTTCCCTCAGCTGCTCCTCACAGGACATGTTCTCCAGAACCTTCACCAGCTTTGTTGTGCTGCTTTTGACAAGCTCCAGCACCTAAATGCCCTTGTAATGAGGGGCCCAAAACTGAACATAATATTCAAGGTGCAGCCTCGCCAGTGCTGAGTACAGGAGGATGATCATTCTCCTACTCCTGCTGGCCACACTATTTCTGATACAAGCCAGGATGCTGTCGGCTTCTTGGCCACCTGGACACTCTGCTGGCTCATACTCAGTTGCTGTTGACCAACACCCCCAGGTCCTCTTCTGCCAAGCAGTTTCCCAGCCACTCCTCCCCAAGCCTGTAATGTTACAGGGGGTTGTTGTGACCCAGCTGCAGGACCTGGTACCTGGCCTTGTTGAATGTCAGCTGGCCTTGGCCCATTGATCCAGCCTGTCCAGATCCCTCTGTAGAGCCTCCCTACCTTCAAGCAGATCATGAATCCTGCCCAACTGGGTGTGGTCTGCAAATTTACTGAGGGTGCAGTTGATCCCCTCATCCAGATCGTTGATAAAGATGTTAAAGAGAACATGCCGCAGTACTGAGCCCTGGGGAACACTTGTGACCATCTGCCAACAGTTGTAGCTGGGCTTTGGCCTTTCTAATTTTCTCCCTGCATAGCCTCGCAACATCTTTATAGTCTTCCTGAGTGCCTTGCCCCACTTCCATAGGCCATAGACTTTCCTTTTCTTCCTGAGTTCCAGCCAAAGCTCTCTGTTTAGCCTGTCCTATCTTCTACCCCACTGGCTCATCTTATGGCACACTGGAACGGCTTGTTCTTGTGCCTTAAACATTTCCTGGACTCCTTGCCCCTCAGGACTGCCTCCCAAGGGACTCTGTCAACCAGACTCCTAAACAGGCCAAAGTTGCCTTGTAGAAGTCCAAGATGGCAGTTCTCCTGACCCCCTCCTTACTTGCTCAAAAATTGAAAACTCTACCATCTCATGGTAGATGGTCTCCAACCTTGAAATCATCCACAAGTCCTTCCCTGATCGTGAACAGGTCTGGCTAGCCAGGAGCCTTGCCTAGTTAGCTCCCTCACCAGCTGTGTCAGGAAGTTCTCCTTCATACAGCTCTCCTTGGCAACTGGCATGTTTAATGCATTTTCCTGTTCTCAGTTTCATCCCAATATTCTCAGTTTTATTTCTCATTACTTGAAATTTAATCCTTACACATATGAGTAGTTAATCCTTATGGACATCCAAAGAGTGAAGCATTATATGCCAGTGTGTGACATCAGACCTTGAGGGTGTAAAATGGGAATATGATTCTGTCCTTCCTCAGGAGACAACAGGCATATGCAATTGTGTTTTTGTGTTGTGCTGGGAACAAAATATGTGACTTTTATGTTTGAGTTCTAACGCCCAAGGCTAAATTTATAGGACTGACAGTTGCTATAGATGCTGTTTGTGGAGTGATCAGACTTGTTCTGGAAACTGCTGACATGGATCTCCAGTTTCTGAAGTTAATTTTCTGAGTAAACTTTCAATGTAACTACTAGAGCCATACAATCTCCAAAGAGATTTTAACTTGCAATGAATTTGTTATAGTTTGGAGACATTCCAAAAATAAATGCTATCTATCTAGAATTTACATGATGTCACATCCAAAACATATTTCCTGAAAATGGACACACTCTAACTAGAGGAAACAGAATGGGCTTTTTGTTCACCAATTATTTATAACTTTAATTTCAAAACTCAGTACTTTTTTTAAAAAGAAAAACACATGCTGCTCTAGTAAAGATTCTCAAGGAAGTCCTTAATAACTATTGTTCCTACCCCTGTCAGCAACTTAAGTGGATAGAAAGGAAGTTCATAAGTGCCAGAGAGAGCAAAACCTTTTCTGTGGAAGTTGTCAGTTACATAATGTTTCCCTTTTAAAACACATTTAAGCATAACAGCAGTCTCTTTCTCAATAGGCTAAGGAATTTTTTTCATTTGAAAGACTGTTTAATTGTGTAATGTTTAGCGGATGATTTGCTGTTTTCTGATATTTGGTTATAGGAACTTTTACTGCAGGAAAATTTAAAATTTAGGGATTTTTATAGGATTTTTTTAATTATTTTTTAAAATTAATTTCCTGAAAACTTTAAATGTGTGGTGTTGTAAACAAACCTGTGTTTTCATGAAGTGATATGTAGGATTGCAGACCTCAGTTTTAGAAGTGAGGTGTAATCATCTATAGTTGTGAAGTTAACAAGCTGTTAAGTATTAGGCATTTAAAAAAATGAAAGTGTTATTTACCCTTAACTCTTCAGAGATACTAAATACAGGCTTTGCACCATTTTTTTAAAGTCCAGTTCTGCAGTACAAGGGGCATTTATTTACATTTTCTTCTTGTATGTATTTTAGTATTATGAATAACATCTTTTTTTCCTAGACATGTAAAATATAATTATAAAATCTTGAATATATGCCTGAAAGCATTCTGATAGCAAGCAGTCATTATAAATAGTGCATTAGTGGGCATCGCTTGAAGCTGAATAGTATCTGATTGTTTATATTTGACAAATAGGAACACGATACTATTTCCCGATGTAGAGGAGCATTGCTTGAGAAGGTGGCTTTGAAAGCAGAGCTGTCTGCAAAGCAAAACTGACTGTCCTGAGTGCAGCACTCTGCTGCTCCTGAGTCCCAGACTAAACTTGCTGCATGGCTCTCTGCTGCTGTGTGTCGGTCACCACTGACTCAGGGATCTCCACCCAGCCCTCCACTGGACAGCGCAAGTTTGCCCTTAGCCTCTTTGGCAGTAATATAAAAAATAGACCATCAAGATATGGCAAGTCTTATTCTCTTTGTACTGGCCGTTAAAGACAACTTGGTACAAAATCTGATGTATTAATTCTGATTTCATGTGTGTTACCTTATATACCTACAGGAAAATAGGATATTAATTACTGCACTAGCTATGTCTGAATGTACCCTTATTCTGCCAAACAAATATTTGGTATTCCTTTCCCTTCACTTTCTTTGAAAGTGTGTGTGGAATTGGTCATAAATAGCTCCACCTAAAGAAAGAGGGTCCATTTCAGGGTGTGTCTGTGGAATAAGATTTGCATCTCTGAGATATTTATGTTATAATGCAACTTTTATATATATTGACCTTTTAGCTCTGGACAATGTTAAAAATGCGGAATTGCCTCTTAGATGCAAATAGCAGTAGTGTCTCAAATACAAGCTAAAGGCATATTGCTAATAAATGATCAACTGTTCTCTGACAGGAACAGTCTGAAGTCCTTCATCCAATTTAAGTGATACCTGTAATAGAGGTTTTCAGAAGGGTCATTGGAACCTAAGTCACGTAGGGTGAAAGCACGTTAAAACGGTGAACTAATACAGCTGCTTGGAGCTGCGAGAAGGAAAAATTAATAAGAGACCATGGGATCAAGGTTGGCTAGCTGTGACTGAAAATTAGAAGTGTTGAGCACTGTGTGATTTCTTTGGTGTAAATGGGATGAAAGCAATTCTGAAAGCTTAACGAGTCTGTCTCCCTGTTGCTCTTTGTGATTCAAAGCAAGCGTCTTTGCTGGTAATTTCTGCCAGAGTCTCCTGAAACCGCAATAGTTAGGGAGAACAATTCTGTTTGTTTTCTAAATTCATAGAATCATGGAATCATAGAATGCTTTGGGTTGGAAGGGACCTTCAAAGGTCATCTAGGCCAACTTCCCTGCAGTGAGCAGGGACATCTTCAACTAGATCAGATTGCTTAGAGCCCCATCCAACCTGACCTGGAATGTTTCCAGGGATGGGGCATCTACCACCTCTCTGGGCAACCTGTGCCAGGGTTTCACCACCCTCCACTGTAAAAAATTTCTTCCTTATACCTAGGCTAAATCTCCCCTCTTTTAGTTCAAAACCATCACCCCTTGTCCCATCACAACAGGCCCTGCTAAAAAGTCTGTCCTCGTCTTTCTCGTAGGCCCCCTTTAAGTACTGGAAGGCTGCAATAAGCTCTCCCTGGAGCCTTCTCTTCTGCAGGCTGAATAACCCCAACTCTCTCAGCCTTTTTTCACAGGAGAGGTGCTCCATCCCTCTGATCATTTTTGTGGCTCTCCTCTGGACCCTCAAACAGCTCCATGACCACCTTGTGCTGAGGGCTCAAGGGCTGGATGCAGTGCTCCAGATGAAGTCTCACTAGAGCAGAGCAGCAGGATCACCTCCCTCAATCTGATAGCCACGCTGCTTTTGATGCAGCCCAGGCTTTCTGGGCTGTGTGCAGACATTGTTGGCTCGTATCCAACCTTCCATCCACTAATACCTCTAAGTCCTCCTCCACAGGGCTGCTCTCAATCTCTTCATCTCCCAGTCGTGATACTGAGGATTGCCCTGACCCAGGTGCAGGACTAGGCACTTGGCTTTGTCAAACCCATCTTGTCCAGGCCCTTCTGGATGGCATCCAATCTTTCTTTTTATTCTTGCTGAACTCAGGAGTCAGGGATAATTTTAGAGAGGAAATGTGATTTGAATATTATAAGCAGTGGCATCTAGGTAACTTGCAGAGGAACCCTGCAATCCCCTTTCAAGATGCCTGGGGGAACTTGCCACAGTTTTTGGCTAGTCCAGGTGCCTGGATTTCCTTTTGGAACTGGGATGCGTTTGGACCATGGGCATGGGCATAGAAGCTGCAATTTGATTCTTTAAATTATGCCTTGTTCTGAGGTGCCTTGCAATGAGATCTGTCCCTGTCTTGTCCATTTGATACATAAATTTGAGAATTAAATATGCTCTATCTCAAGGACAGTCTAAATTCCATTGGCTTAAACGCTGCATGCCTTTTTGGTATATTGTATTATACAATTAGAAGAAGAGGAAATCTGACCTTTTTCTAGGATAAGATATTGAGTGTCCCAGTGCCAATGGACTGTGATGGACAATGCAGTATCTGTGCCACTGCTGCAAGACATGTTTATACAAGCTTGCAGTTTGCAGGTAGTGAAAGACAGACAAAAGAGAAGTGATTCAGGTTCTTCACTGTGGTAGACACCTATACCTGCTTGATATAACCTCTGTGTGGTTGGCAGATGTGATACAGGATCTGTGGGATACCTGTGCCCAGCTGGAACTTCAGCTGAGGTGGGAAGACACCTGGAAGCATGGCAAATGGACTAGACACTGGTGTCTAGGTATATGACTTCCTCCCAAAGTGGTGAGAATTAATCAGTAACATCCCGGCCCTTCTTCCCTTAGTATGACAAGTTCTGCTCTCTTCTCCCCTTACTGGCTCAGTAGTACTTTATGTCTGCTAGTACTAGTTTTAAAAAGTCAGCAAGGCCAAATTTGGGAATAATGTTTTGGCTATCGTAAGAGAAGGACAGCTGCATTGACACTTTAACTGCTGCACAGTTCATACTCAGAACTCATAATTTCTGAAATAAACAGAAGATTTTCATGTTACGTTGGTTTTCAGTTCACAAAGAGAAGCTATATGCTCTTTAAATATTTCTGTGGCTCTTCTTAGGTAAATAAATAGGCAAAACACCACAGTAAGGTTTGCAGAAGTTGTTTAAACAAGTACCTCTTTGGTTCTGTGGTATATCAAATCTGCGTTGTAAAATGATAGGTGCCACAGTGGATAAAAATGTAAAAGCTATGGTACAGAAAAAAGGTCATAAGTTACCTTAGTACCTATAGAGTTGTTAACTACTGACCAAGAACTACTGTATGCCGCAGAAGGGTAGTAAATTTTAAGTGCATGGCCAACGCAATCATTTACACCTTTGTCATCAAAGCAAATAATTCCATTTTATTTTCAGAGAAAACATGTATAAGTTTATGCCTATTTTCAAATTAATTATTTTGTATTAAAATAAAACCAGCAAACATATTGCTTCCCTAGATAAATAATTTTCCTGCTTAGGACAAAAATATACAGAAGTGAATGGAAGATGAGAGCTGCTAATGCATCACTTAATTTCCAGTAGTGCCTTAAACAATGAGGATTTGATCTTGCAAGACTCAGTAACGCTGGGTGAAATTTTTTGATGAAAATGGGGGAAAAAGGGCAGTCTGTGACATATATAATTCCTGCTTTTGGAGAAGCTTTTATTGTGAGGTCTCCTGTAAGGCACAATGTGGACTAAAGTCATCATGCAGGAAATTTAGATGTGTGAGGGCCTCGTGAAAATACAGGTAGAAACTCACTTCTAGACCTAGTAAGGAAAGGCAGAACTTCACTAGTAAGCAAATTCTACCTCAATAATCCTGCTTGCTGATTAGGTGTGCATTTATTGGCAATTGCTGTTGTGTGCTTCCTCCTGCCCTAAACCTTCTTTGTACTTCCCAGTTTTTCTTTTTAATTAGTTCTCTTCTTTGGTCCTAACATGTAGGAGAATTAAAGGCGGCTCTCCAGGCTGCTAGTAAGATCAAAATCTGTAAAATGAAATGGGCGATGGAAATGAAACTTTGTTTGAACATTAAACAAAGAAAAATAATTATGATGAAGATCGTAATAATGAGTCCTCAATTACTACAGCAGTCTGGCCATGAAACTATAAAAAGGAAAAAAAAAATCTACCCTAGCGTTTCTCATTTTAATTAAACTGTGTCATTTTTAAGTGCTGCCATAAATTTTACCACCAGGTTTATAAATTCTGACTTTGGGCCTGTATCTTGTTTCAGATCAGGAGGTGGTATGTCCACACAGGTTTCCACGGATTTATTTCAGAATAACTTTGATGTAGGAAAGGACTTTTGCCTCTTGTGCAGACCAAAACAAATGTAATACAAAGAAAGAAAGCAGCTGCAGAACAACAGAGTTATCAACCTGGATTTCAGCTGCTGATTAAACTTTTTATGTAACTTTCTTTAGTATGTCTAAGGTGCTATTTAGTTGCTAGATAGGAGGGGGTGTGTAGACATGAATGATCTATGAAGCCCCCTGGAACTGGGATGTACTAGGAGCTCATAAGCTCTTCTGCCTGGAGCCCAAAATCAGGCTATTTGTGAAAGAAGATAGGCAATATTAAGAAAAACATACAGTAAAATTTGATGCAAGTTATCCTGTTGGGAGTTTCTCTTTTTTTTATTGGAAGCATTTGAATTTAGAAAAAGAAAAGTTATCCTCAGGACAATGTAAAGAATAAAGTTATTCCTTCCAGTGATTATGGAGTCTTCTGAGAGAAAAACCTCATATTTCTGTGCTTATTTTAATACACTGAGTCTCTGCAGCGTATGGAAAGACTGAGCCATACAAAGTTAACTTTAGCCACCCTTGTAAGGCCGAAGTCTCTTAAGAGTGTGCAACTGCATTGACAAGTCTCATAGGAAATGGAGAAGGGAGGAAGGGAGGGGAGCAGGGAAGCAGGGGACTGCAGGAGCTGCCAGTTGTTGGACCACAATTACCTGAATAGAAATTTAATTAGGGTGCTGTCACTGACACAGCTGGTTTTATAAAGTTGCTACTTGAACTTCATTGATCCTAACTGGACTCTGAATGTATTGTTCCATAGAAAGAACAGCTATTTTACGTAACGCCTGTAATGTGCTTTTTGCAATCATCCTAGGTGGTGGCTTTGTGATGGGAAAATGCTCCTAAAGCACATGATGATCTTGGATCGTTTGTGTAGGCAATAGACAGATTCAGTTTTCTCTCTTGTTAAAACACTGTCCTTTCTCTTATTTTCATGGTAGAAAACTGCCTCTGTGATAGTGAAGAGATCTTGTTGGTAACTCTGCATCAGGTTGGCGGAACGCAGGAGGGTTATCTCTTGGCTCCCTACATCCCTCAGGTACACAGGCAGTACTTTTTTAAAAAAAATTGCTCCTGTGCTGCAATCAGCATGTTTGTGACCTTGTAAAATGAAAGAAGGCGTACATGCTTGTTCATCCTCAACAGGCTTTCGTTTTTGCGGTAGGAACAGCAGTCTTGCTGGGTCCAAATTACCGTCTCTGAGCACCATGAAAACTCTAGGGGTTTTACTTGTTAAATCAAAGCCTTCAGTGAATATAAATGGAGGTAGCTTTTTTTTCCCCATAGATGTGAGACTAGAACATCCATTTAGACCAGTGAAAGACCTTTGTTTTAGGAAAATTCTTGTTTTCCACAGGGATTTTGTTGTATTTATGCAGTAATTTTTACTCACATAAAGTTACATTTAGGTTTATGGAGGTTTTTTTTATTTTTGTTCTTCTATTATTAATCTGCTAATAGAAACTTCAGACCTGTACAGCCTCCTCTGTTTTTGTGCATTCGGGGATAATTGGAATTTTTCCATCTTTCTTTGTTGGATTTTAAAAGTGACACCATCTTTCCCTTGCATCAGTGCTGAAACAGCATGTTATAACTGAAGTGGAACTGCAGACTTGAGTAATGACTTAATACCCACCCTCATCTCCCGTTATATTACCAGTAGAATAATGTAATTGACCTATAGCATCATTTTAGAAACTTGTCAGTGGGATTAAAGGGAGACCAGACATATTTTGGCTAGTATGTGACTTTCAGAGGTACTTCACACATTGCTGAGAGTTATTAACAGGTTATAGCAGCTACGGAATGTATTTGAAAGGAAAACTAACTGTATAATTATTTGGCTTTGATGAAGCTGCTGCTGGTGTCAACTGTCTAGCACTAATCTCAATGCTACACTGGAGCAGAATGTAGATGGCTTTACAGTCTTCCATTGTCCTGCAGCTGGAAGTACTGGTGCCAGTATTGCATTACATCACCATTAACAGAAAAAATCACTGCCTGCTGTAGTAAAAATATAAATAATAATCATAATAATAATAAAAGTGGAGCCAAGCGTATTAGAGACTTAATTGGCAGAAGCTATCCACAGGACGTGAGATTAGAAGTATCTACTGCCATGTCCTCAATGCAAAGTTTCTGCTGTAGCAGTTTCCTATCAGCAAAACACCTAGCATTGAATCCCCTGCCAGCAGCAAGGTGACCGCACAGCTTATTCTTTTGCTCTGGTCATTCATATGTGGCTGAAGATTCCCTCGCATGATAGGTTTTTCCATCTCTTTTCTTACAATTACTACAATTTCAGAGTTGCTGAATGTTTTGACCTCTGTTGCAGCCTAAACTGATCCTCTTTCTTTGTGTTCCATTCTGATATGATTTTCTTCTTCTTTTGACATACTGCTGGGTTCATGGAGACAATTTAAGTACCAAAAGATCAAGAGCTGGGTACGTGACCATGACAATTAAATGTTCTTAAGATTTCCTCCTGCTATGTTATAAATCAGCAAAGATGTTTCTATGAAAAAGAAAATATTAATTGTAACAGGAAGTGGAGGTAAAACTAAAAAGAACAGGTACAGTGTTGTTTAATTGCCTAGAAAGATGATGAATAATTCTGTAACATCTTCAATTTGATTTCAAGTATGCTTGAGTGTGTGATGGACAAAGAAGTGCTAACAGCAAAGTTGGAACAGGTAGAAATGCTTCCTCATGGACCTCAAATCTTTTTGACCTGACATGCAGTGATACACAATTTCTAGGGAGACCTGAGTATGAGGCAGCTGTCTGTGGCTAGTGAGAAGTGCAGGTGTGTATCATGTTATGCTCTAACATTACAAAATGTCCATCTTCCACATGTATTCATATAGAGGGCTTTCAGCGGAGGAGCAGTACAGAAGCTATGCACTGAACTGTAGACTTTAAAGGGAAAACGTTGTCTCCTGGCCTGTTTTATGTATTGTTAAAGTAGACCTTAAACACAGGAAGAACCAAGCTTTAAGCAGAAGATCTAGTCTGCAAAGTAATTCTGTAAAAAAAAAAACCAAACCTGAGGAATAAGGTGTTAGAGTTGTCTCAGGTTCTGGTAGGTATTTGGAGTCATACATGCTGTCTGTAGGGGAAAATGAAACAGAATTCTGTTTTAAACATAAAATCCTGCTAGCCCTGCACAAATGACATGACTCAGGAAGATGTGCTTGTGTTGTATGGTCAAAATGGTCAGCAAGTTTGTTTAACTTACTGCTATTGTCTCAGATCCCATGTGTACTCATGTACCTCCTTCAAAGTCAGTGATGTTTGCATTGATTTCTGATGTAATTGGGGGCATGCTCTGAGGGCAACAAGCTAGTGAGAGCAGAACTGTTGAAAGAAATGGAGCCAGGGACTCTTTGCAAAGCCAGGAGCTGGGCAATGTGTTATTACGTATATGGGATCAAAATGTTAGACATTAGTAGAGTAGAAATGGAGCTCCAGGTCTTCATAAAGCTGCAAATGGTAATAAAAAATATGGTTTTGGAGATGTTCAAGAAGGATATCCTAAAGCATGTAATTTGAATATTCTTCCTCTGAAGAGACCGCTATTGCTTGTCCAAAGTAACTGTGTAATTTTTCATATTTGCTTTGTCCTGAGACGCTGCAAATGCAGTAATTTGTAAGACATCTCTGTTCATTAACAGCTTTTGCTTAGATTCAGTTTTGTCTGCATTATATTGCCCCATACTTTAGTATTACTATGACTTTAGAAGTTGGTTTTCCTCATAATTCTTATGAATTCTGTGCCATCAGCAATTTTCCCTGTTTTACCCCATTTCCTTCTTCGCCAATAAACACAGTGAAGAACATCAGCGTTATTACAATTTCATTGACTCTATTGTAACTCAGTGATCTGCTGCGTTAAAAAGCACTGTTTTTCAGTTTTTATTCCTGAGAGAATATTCCTTTTATTTTTCTTAATTACTAACCTTACTTTATTGCATTGAATGCAAAAAATATGTAAAAATATTTTTGAAAATTTTTGATGTTTTTTCCTGTCACCTCCTGTTTTTCTGAATGCATCCATACACCATTGTGAAACTCATTAGAAAGCTGGGCTTTCTAATGAGCTCTTCCCTTGCTTGACTGGAGTGGAGGTATGCAGCAATAAGTTGTTTCTTCTGTAATTCCTTTTATGCTCCCAGGATCTGTTAGTCCCAAGTATAAGCAAATTATGCCTAGCCATACTTGTACGGGTAATGATATATTTTTTGCTATCCAAGGGCAATTTCTTGCATTTTTCTGCCTTAAACAAGGTTTTCTGCCAAATTTTGTTCATCAATATGTTGTAATAATACATAGCGTTACTTTTGTGTAGCTAGGGAGAACCTTCCATAGATTGGATCTAGCACAATGATGTCCTGACATACCCTAGAGTACACACAATTACTTCAACTGATAGTTAACATCCATGGGAAAAGCTTTTCCTAAAGACACGTAGCTTAAAAATAACCGGTGACCTCTGACTCTCCATCTGGCTGCACTTGGTTAAAAGCTGGGCTGTGTAATGCTGGATAAGCAGAGGAACTAAGGGACCTTTTGTTGTGAGAGCCTTTTATGGCCCAGAAGGATTATACGGATGTGTCTGAAAAGCGAAGGAACTCGGGGAGAGGTCAGAAAGACAAGCACAGGACAGGGAAATGCAGTTGTTTCAAGCTCCTCTTTTCCCTGTAATAGGCCATTTTTCCCAGTGTTGATTCTTCAGTTATCAACTTCTCTGTCCAAATGGAAAATGCCAGTATATTTGGCAGACTACTGGCTTTACTTTAAGTGTTACGTTGACGGGTGCTTCTGTTTCTTGTTTGTGTTATGTCACCATTATCTGACTCTGGAGGGTTATAAGGGAGCTTCTTAGCAGATTTTCTCTGCTTTAATTTTACCTCACCTGAATTACTCCATTTACCTTCCTTAAGTGTTTTGGGGTCGTTCATCTGGTGAAAACCTCATTCTGCCACCTCTTCTTCTGAAGGAGCTTGCAACTTATCCCTCTTGTTGATGTGTGTCGCACATACATGTCTTAAATGGATTGGTAGGTAATCATTATCTTGAAGTGGCAGGCAGTAATTGCTGTATTAAAATTCTGTGTAGCTTGTTCGCTGTGCAGGACAGCAGCAGAATTGTATGTACCTTGCCAGCAAGTTGATTAGAGATGCCTTAGGCATCATCTTTTCCAATTTTTAAAAAGTTAATCATGCATAGTTTTCATATTAGCTTAGAATAGGGCAAGAGGTGACAACGAGACAGTTCTTGCAGCATGCTCTGCATGTTCTCTGTCTTTTTATGAGCCCAGTCTAACCTCTGTCTGCCTCTGATGACCCATATCTGAAAGAAGAAAAGTATTGTAATGAAATCCGTCTTCTCCAGGTAGGTTTTCTATTCCTTGTAGAAAAGATGCAAATGCGGGGGGGGGAAAGAAATAAAAGCTGCTGAGCATTCACGCTGACCTTGCCAGCACTGGAATGGCTATGGTAACATAGCTTAGCATATGTCACGATGTTAACATGGTGAAGGTGGAGATGCAGTTTAGTAGAGGTGCAGAGTGTTTACTTAGTACAAAAAATGACAAATGATGTAACCTAAGCCTGCAAAAGTACTCAGCTGTTAGTGAATTTGTTTCAACACCAGGGATTTTGATAGCTTTCTTTGGGTTGACAAAATGATTTATTCTCCTTTCCGTTGCCAGGGGGTGTGGTTGTAATGGCAAAAGTTGTATAGACAGTGTCCTCTCAAAAGAATAGGAACTAAAAGAGGGGAGATTTAGTCTAGATATAAGGAAGGAATTTTTTGGCATGAGGGTGGTGAAACCCTGGCACAGGGTGTCCGGAGAGGTGAGATATGCCCCATCCCTGGAAACATTCCAGCTCAGGCTGGACGGGGTTCTGATCAACCTGATCTAGTTGAAGATGTCCCTGCTCACTGCAGGGGAGTTGGACTAGATAACCTTTAAAGGTCCTTTCCAACCCAAACCCTTCTACATAGCTGATTGCAACAATTTTAGTGGAGCAGCAGTGATCTTGCTCAGCTTCCCATGTTATGAGGAAATCTTTGGTTCTGCTCCATCAGTAGAGCTGGACAAGGAAGCATATGGCTTTATTTTCCATAGCACTGCATCCAGCTGGCTTTTGAGAACTGACCAAGTCTTGTTGATGCGTTTACACTACAGATCGGAGAGATGCCTGCCACGTCAATGAACTGGTGGATGGCCGGTTACACCGGAGTAATCACACAGCAGCATGAATACCTGGGGTGAGAAGATGCCTGTGTGTGCCCATGTACAGAGTGTTCTGAGGAATTTCTGTTGCATAGGTTGGTTTACATTTGTAAGTTAGAGACAGACCCTGCCTTAAAGGGTTTGCAGCCTAAATCCTGCTGAGGTACTTGGGACTACTTAGCAGATTAAAGTTACGCATAGGAGTTAGTGGGTAGGCACTGGGACTTGTGGTGTTAGCTGTCAATACAAGAAAGGGGAAGCGGCAGGTAGTGACAACAATAGTCCCAGGATCCTCCGATGGCCCACACTCATTTGGAGGCTATAAATTGTCTTTCTTATTTTAAATGCAGAGTGAAAAATACCCTCGTTTATTAACTGACATGGGGGAAGTTTTGAAAAATTACCCAGATTTTACATTAGAAAACCTGACATGTATGCTAAAATAAGCCACTATTCCATAGCGATTTTTCACAGCAAACAGTGATGACATGAGCACAAGATGATGATAAAAGTTATGAAACAAGCAGTAGAAGCAAATTACATAATAATGGGTATCCTGAGCCCAACAGACAAAGGAGGGTGAGCTTCTTTCTAGTTAAAACAAAGTCATGTAAATATCAAATGATCAGTACCATCAGCAGCTCTGCTGTTACATGCTGAGATGGGCCAGTGATGATTTCATTGGGTGAGATTCTGGAAGGAGTGTAGTTAAATCACATAGACTTAGCCATGAGATTTTTTTCTGCACAGAAAGTAAGTGTAGTGACTGTTTACCTCTTTCTTTTGTGTAGCTTGAGTAGTATGATAAATAAATTTACCCTGTTCCTGATTGCTACTGCCAGCTGGTAGAGTTACTTTTGCCATGGAGGTGGTTCGTGTTATAAGGTTCAGCATTTTCTTGGTGGTTCATGTTGTGTAGCCAACACACATTTCTTTGAACCGGGTGCAAGAAGCTGCTTAGGGACCTTCATCCATTCCTGTCTCCTCCCAAGAGAACATGAATCTGAATTTTTCTTCCTTTTAATTTGGTTTCTCTGTTTTTCATATGTAACCTACATACTTGGAAGAACAGTAGGGTTACCAATTTCAGTGTACAAATGTTATTTGCCTCAAAATGAGGGTCTGCCAAACTTTGATCCACGAAATCTGTCCGAATACCTCCCCCCCTTTTTTTAATTTGCTCTTGGATATATATTGAATAATTTAATTTGCTATTGGATACATATTGAAAAATTTCCTGGCTGATAATCTGCTTAAGTGTAGAGAACTCTCCTTGAATAAACAGGAGTTTAAGATCTCCCTGAGAACTGAATAGCATTCAAATAGTTAACACCTTAAACACAGCAAACAAGTATTTCTTGAAGGGTATTATGTGCTCATTAAGGTCTTAAACATAGAAAGACTCTCTGGTATAAGGTAATTGAATGGAGAATGTAAGAGATGAAACAACTACAGTTGAAAAAAATCCTGCTTATTTTATTCTGACATCCAAATTACTCCATTTTTGGAGCCATATCTGAGAGCAGAGTTGGCCCAAATCAAGTTCTCTTGCAAAAGGATGTGAGAGGAAGATACTGCGCTAAAGCATTAGTCTGCTGGTTCATAAGTATAATGATATCAGTCTTTCACTGTACTAACCTTCCACTTCTTCCTATCTACAGCTCAGATAGGCTCAGCCAACTTTGTACTTCGAGAGAGTTTCACTTTTTAAAGTGAAATACTACTTGTTTGAGGTTTTTCTGGGGGGAATAGTTTGACATATTTAAGCACTATAAAGGTTTCCGACCTAAAACAGTGTAAGAGGCCCAGGGGTCTCCTTTACCTGTGGCTTTTTTTCCACCTGGAGAAAACTTAATGTAATAGTGACAATGTGCTATAATCTGCCTCTCAGAGGTCCCATTCAGAAATTTATCTTCCTCATCTTTGGCATTTAAATCTGACCACTACTTCCGGAGGAGTTTTAAAGGGAAACGTTGAGATGTTCATAGTTTAAGTGCAAACAGATGTCAAATTGCTTTGTGAATGATATTCAACAATGTTAATGGAAAAAAAATTCCTATGATAGAAGTTAATGAAGATCAAGATTTGTTGTTTTTTCTTTTTTCATATATCTATGTTTCCTTAAATTTGTTGAAAAATATATCTTAGAAAACTTTAAACTGCAGCAAGGAATTTAAAGAGCACAGTGTGAGGTGTTTTTTTTTCATACGAGTGGATGGTCTAAAAAGAAAAAAATTCAAGCAAACTTTTTTTTTTTCTCCAGAGTTTTGAAGTATGTCTGAAATGGTCTTATGCAAATTCATGGTGGAGATGTGTTCTGGCAATTAAAATAGTGGTAATTCAGGTGCAACTTTTGTGTCAAGAAATCTTGAAACTGCTGCTGTAGTCAACTCTCTGTGACCTGAGGGAGGGATGGTGATTGCAGGGCAACCCAGTTTGCCAGGCCTTGAAGAGCTCCTGTGGTGGTAGTATTGAGCTGATATAGGGCAGGTAATGAGGAAACCAGAAATGTCATCTTTGTTGTGAGAAGAAATGTTCCTAGAAGAGAAAGGTGAATAATAAAATGTGCCTTAATATTAACTATGGACCTCTGGTCTCACTTTTTTCCACTAGAAAAAAATCCTTTGTGTTTTTTCCTTCCCTTACTTTCAGTTGAGAATGCACCAAGGGGTCACATCATGGAAAGGCTTCAACATGAAGAAATATACAACTAAGTGATTAAACTATTCAAACCTGGAAAAATGATGAGATCTGTTACTTACAGTGTCCAATTTTCTTGCCTTAGTCAACCTGCTGTGTGTGAATAGTAATTCTAGAACTGGGCCAAACTGTGATATCATTAATACCTTGGAGATGTAGGTGAAGATGAAAGCTGGCCAGCTGATGGGACGAGGCTGCACAACCTCCAAAAGCAGCGGTGCTGCTTCCTGCCTTGGTGGAGGTATCACTCTGAAAGCTGGTTTTTGGTGTGATTCACCCAAAGCATTTCTATTTTATTTCTGTCTGCAATGGCTTTGGATGCTAACCCAGAGGTGTTTTTCTGACTGAACAAGTTTTGTTGACATACACTCTGGAGAC
This sequence comes from Bucorvus abyssinicus, assembly GCA_009769605.1. NCBI lineage: Eukaryota > Metazoa > Chordata > Aves > Bucerotiformes > Bucorvidae > Bucorvus > Bucorvus abyssinicus. The sequence goes on along the minus strand of CM020046.1, from coordinate 10,827,111 downwards.
AGGAGAGAATGCAGAGGTAAGCAGGCAAGAGCTGAATTGTCTAAATGAACAGTTGTGACCCTGAGTTTTTTCCAGTGGTTCTGTGATTTAATACTCTCTGTGCTTCCTTTATACGTTATTCCAAAAGGAGGAAAATATATAGAATAGGAGGGGGGGGAAAAAAAGAAGTTTTATTGCAGGATAGAAAGAAAGGAGGATTTAAAAAATGGAAAGAAACTGGCGTTTGCTAGTTGGCTGTTCACTTTAATCCTCTTTAATGCACACGTGACTTCAGCTGGAAAACCTCTTGCATTTTTCAATCTGTTGTGCAGCAGCGAGCTTAGTGACAGTCATAAGAACCTTTAAAAACCTCTAAGCAGTTTCTAGCTCCTCTCAGTGTCACTCTCTGTCTCTGTAGGCTGGTAGACTGGCTCTGCTAAGAGACCTAGGACCAAATGACAAATACTAACTCTGCTTCTATATATTTCAAATAGTCTGTTGTACCATGACTAGTCATTCAAAATGACCTGTCAGAAATTGATGTGTGGATTTTAATGCCATTTTGGAAAAGAGACTTATGCAGAATTTTTAGTTTCAAAGTGGAATTTAATTATCTGTAGCACGTGCTATAAAAAACATACCCTGGGATTCCCAGATTTCAGTACTTGATATTATAGAGGAGCTACTACAAGTCCTGAAAGCACAAAGCAGAGCACAATTATGAAGGCTTTCCCTCTTGAATGAACATAGAAGTAATAAAATAAAAGTGATACAATAGATCATTTTGTCTCTTGCATTGTCAAAGTTGGAGTAGGTTCATATATCGTTGTTTGCAGCACTTAATTCAGATTAATTTTAGATGTCTCAAGCAGCTGGATTTTACTACTATATATGCCCAGAGGTACAGACACAGGGTTATTTCAGTTATTTTTCTTTACTGTGTGGTACCCTAAATGGATTTTGAGGAAATATGGGCTGACCGAGAACACTTTCACAAATAATTATAGCTCATATGGCCTGACAGTATGGAGAAAATGTGTGATAGTGGTTTTAGACCTTAAATTAAAACTCTTACCTTTGCCAATTCAGAAGACCAAAAGGCTAGAAAAGAAAATGGTCAGTCTTGGGTCCCCCTCTCACACCCCTGCTCCCTTAATTTTTCTAAGCTTAAGAACTGAAAAGAACAGCGGACTGGCTGATATGCTACCGTATGCTGAGCTCAAGTGAGTGTATTTTTAACTCTCTGGTCATATCATACTGTCTTTATTTTGTTTAAATTTTTAACACAGTGATGCTGATGTACTTTACTGATGATTCTTTTCGTATCATAAGAAATGAGATATGTAACTGTCTGGAAGCACTGCACAAGTCATTTAGCTCGTCAGAGATCTCACCACTCATGAGTGCTTGGACCTTGCAGTGTATAAAATTGTCAGTTAGTTTGGTTGCCAATAATCACTGTAAACCTATAGAAACTGAATGAAGGGTGAAATGTGGAGAATATATCCGAAAAGATCTATTTTGCATGCTGATTGTGGCATGAAATGTCATGAAGAGGTATGAGGATGTATTTTGTCATACCCAGGTATTATCCTCAAATCAAATTTTCGTTAATTGATGTTGACAGACTCCTCTTCCTCCTTGATTTCCAGGTCCTAGCTAGTATTAATGAGTGCAATGACAATTTTAATGCTGTGTTTTATAAATGTAAGTGTGTCAGTTACGGTTTCATGCACAGCTTCTTCTTTAACTCAAAAGGTCATCTGTAAAATTCATGTGTGCATGTACATTTAAAAGAATTCTGTCTTTTCCTTGTTAAATGATGCAATGACAGTGAATAAAAAGCATCCTGGAAAGTGAGACATTATAAACAGAGGGAAAGGCCTTTGGGAATGTGATCCTGAGAAGTTTGGGAACCTGGTCCACAAATCCTGCTGCCACTAAAATTCTGATGGCAGGTAGTAAAACTCATTGCAAATGTTGCATTGTATTTGAAATTATTTTTTTTCTAATTGAAGTAACAGTAACGCAGTGTATGACTGTGCTTAGATAAACCTTTTGCCAGGTGATATTTGAAAGATAAAACTTACAAAGGGACAATATATGAATGGAAGCAGCCAGGCAGGCTGGGGGAGTGGCCATCAATTTATGCACACAACTGCATTTTCAACATAATTAGCTGTCTAATTGAGCATCATAATTTAACTGACACATTTAAACATGTAATTTATTTGAATGCACACTGCCTGGAATCTGTTTATAATGTTTTGCTCTTCAGGATGGCATCAGACTCTAGAATATGCATCCTTCTGATGAACATGAAAAGAACCCAGAAGAATATATTGAGAAGCCCCGAATACAAATAAATTTCTGTAATTTCAGATAGAAGAGGAGTATGGAAGCAGAAAAGCCATGCAAATAAAGTATTGCTCATAGCTTAAAGCAGCATCTTAGTTTTAAATACCAGAGATGATGTACTGCAATTCGTGTTATCAAGTTATCGTGCAAAGCTGACTAGTTTAGCTGGCAGCTAGGTAGGAAGGAGTTTTTGGTAATCGAGAGCTTTAAACTGCACATCTGTCTCGACTGGAGGAAAGAAGCAGTGTCCCTTTCTCAGCATTATAGATATAGCTAACAGGTCAATGTTTATACAGGGGCAGATTCTGAACCTGCAGTTGATAGGCTACGCTATGAGGTGATCACTGAAATAGAGTGTGGTGGTGTTTTTTTTTTTTTTTTACTTCTGCGCTGATCACGCTGGAGTGGTGCTAGTGCCTGCCTGCCAGTTTGGCTGCTGTTTCTGTCTTGCGTCCTTATAGCGATGCCTCAGGTATGGCTGGCTCCTTTCATATCTGAACAGGGACAAGGACATATAATCCCTAGGCTCTGTTAAAATACACACAGAGTAGCCTGTCAACTGGTTGCAGAGAAAGGAGCTAAAAGGCCCTTCATTCACGCTTGCGTACTCCCTGGTGTGCCGAAATGTTTACTCTCTGGGTGATAGCTAAGCACCTGGACATATTTTCAAGGGAAAAACAAACCGCTGCGTATTTGGTTTTGTTCCCAGATTTTTTTTTTCCACTTTCAGGCTTTATTTGAACAAAATAGTTTCAGGTTTCCTTTTAACCCAGTAAACTTCTGTACGGTTACACCTCATTATATATTTTGTGGTGCTATGTTTTTTAATCTTCTGCTTCAATTACAGAAACTGCCAACAGACATGAAAATCCAGAATATAGAGGCTAAAGCAGTTCTGCTTTTTAGCTTTGGAATTAGTTTTGCATACTCTGACAATTTCCCCTTATAAACTAAGTTGGTGATAGCTACAGTTATGGAATGCAAGAAAACGAATGCAAAATTTTACTGCCAAAATAGAGAAGAAAACATTTTTTCAAACCAGTTTGCCACAAGTACTGGCTTTTCTCCCCTCCTTTCTCTCTGCTCTCTGCCTTCCCAAGGCAGCATTATCAGAAGTGGAGAAGAGAAAGTAAATGCAAGGCCATGCAAGAGGAAATAAAAATGTATAAGCCTTTTCCCCAAGGAGTTGCAGCTTTATTTCTGACAAGAGATGTGATTTCATATCATTTGAATTCATTATGCTCAGAGTAGGCATAAGAGATGATGGGAGAAGTTCTGCCCCGGTGTAATTAAGATGAGGAGTTTTAGTTTCAGTCTTTAGCCTGAGTGATTGAAAATGGCATTTGTATTGTTTGTTTAAATCAAAAGAAAATATACTAACTAAGCAGAGGATACATTGGAGTGTTTGGAGTGGGAAGATTTCTTCATTTCCAGGTTGAACAAGATGAATTCACTTATTAGGAGATCATGAAGCTTATACGGGTGGATTTTGCATATCTACATAGGTAAGGCTGGGGTAGGATAAGCTCACAAGATAAAATTAAAACAGGGCACATAAAAAGCTCTCCCAAATCTTCAAGAGACTCGTCTGTCACTGGGGCTCTACTGTGATGGTGCATAGGTTCCCAAATTCATGTTTGCATGTGGTACTATGCAGAAGATAAGTGGTAAGGGAACTCTTTCAGGAAAACTGGACTTGTACCCTTCATAGGGAGATGAAGGGAGAGTTAGGAAGATGGACAGTGGCTCAGAGCATCATTTCTCATTTCCAGTTCTCTGACAGAGTAATTGTCAGGAGGCTGAATTTCTGTTTCGTTGCCCAGTGTGTTCAGAATAGTTTTTGTCAGGAGAAGCAATATTAGAAATATCATGCGAAACACATTCTATAAAATAAAATTCTTTACTGCTTTGACCTTTCATTCTTTTGCACTGTGCTTCATGGTGATATCCTCCATTCTGAGAAGATTAGCAAGGCTGTCCATGCAAAGAGGAGAGCCCATCAAAACTCTCTACTCTGGCTACAGAATCTGTTGGCACTTTTTTGGTATTTTGATTGTTTGTGCCTCTTCTGTTCTTCCTTGATGACAAAGGAGCAACAAAGCCTTTCCCATTTAGTAGGAGAGAACCAGTGGCAGGAGAGAATCAGTGCAATTGCTCCCAAATTACCAGTAATAGAGAAGTTCCTGTTTTAATGATATTGCTTGTTCTTACTGTGTTGTCTAGAGAAAAACAGAAATACCTGTCTTTGTACCCTGAGTGGAGTTGACTCTGCGCTGGAGGGCAGCAGTTGTGTCAGCCCCCAGACTAGCTTAAGAAATGGTACCAATGCCAAAAGGCAATTTGGTAACTGCTGTTTCCTTACCGAGGTTTCTGCTTGGTTGTGCACTAGTGTGGGCACACAAGGCTGGCTCAGCTGGCTGGTCGATTCCTCCTCCACTGTGCAAGGCTGGCATAGCTGGAGGGATGGGTAGGACAGATAAAAAGCTCTGGATTAAACAGCTTTCCTTGGTGCAGGCTTGCCTGAGGTATCTGGAATAATGATGGGTGCCTGGATCAAGGAGTGAATTCTATATTATTCATGGAGATTCACTGAGACTTGGGCACTCATTGCCCTCTGGAAAGGGGCATGAAAAAATATTGAAAAATAAGAGGAAATTCTGAATGGCTCCTACTTCATCTCAGAATTTAGTGTGTGTGCTTTAAGTGGGAGAAGAAGCAAGAAATAAAGTTAAAAAATGAAAATAAGGCAACAGCTAATGGCAAGATGTCCCTCAGGTACTAAACTCATTACTGTCATGTCTGAGGAGGTGCCTTTAAATATATGTTGTTTTCAGAACACCAAGTTGGGATATTTTCCCTAATTTCTCTGAATGGGTATAATAAATTGAAGTTAATTAATTATTAATAAAAATATACTCACAGGATTAGCATGATCTCTCTGCTTGGACTATACTCTCCAAATAAACATTTATTAAAATGCTTTGGTTTACTTAAGAATAAATAAAAGACTCCGTTGTTTAACCTGACCAGAAATTGATGCAGGAGCAGGTCAAGTTTTCACCAATTTATACTTCTGTGGTACTTTGACCTATTCTCCGGTAAGTGCTCATGTGATTTACAGTGCAGCATCTTTCTGTACTACCTCTTCTTCGAGCCTTCTGTATGCAGGAGTACCTTTTAGCAGGGAGGTATTGTGCTACTTGAGAATGACCATAGTTAACTTCATGTACTGTTTTTACTCCAGTGCAGTTTGTACTTTGGCTCATAAAGCTGATGGGGTACCTGTAATGGAGATATCTATACACTCAGGACTATGTACCTAAGGGGAAGGTCCCTTCTCTGTGTGACAGGTTATGCAGTGGGCAGGATTTGCTTTTGCTATAGAGACAGCTGACTATACACATTTTCTACTCTATGTATTGGCTCTAAGTTTCAGCAGCGTGCGTGTGCGAGAGGAGTGAGAGTCTTTTGCCCCATGGAACCCCTCTCTGCCACCCTCCCTGCAGTGAGGGGCCCTGGACCTTCTGGAAAAGTGTGAGCAATGCTGATTATATGAGTTTATTTTAAGGGAGGAGTTCTCAAAGTGTGCTTTTAGAGTCCTCTCAACTCTCCTCCTTGAAGCGCAAGCAAGACACTAAGAAGAATAGAACACTGTAGCTAATTTTCTTGTAAAAGAGCCTATGATAAAAGTGGAGATATCAGTAGAAGAGATTTCTCTCACTCTGTGGCCTAGATTAAATGGGAGAGGTGGGAAAAGGCTAGAACTGGTGCATTATACACAGAAGGGGTCGAGCTGTTGGCTGTTTGTAAGCTTATATGCAAAGCATGAATTTGAAATGTACTTAGAAATCCATGTCACTGCTTTTTGTTGTCCTTGGAGACTTGACTTCTGAGGCTCCGGATAATCCGTACCTCCCCGCAAACGTGGTGAGGGCGAAGAGGGCAGATTTCTGACATGGTATCTGTTTCACACAAAATTTTAAAGTCTAGAGGAGCCAAGACAGAGATACCCTCATCATGGCCATACACTGCATGCATCTGCTGTATGTTGGCTTCATAATCTTCTTACTAAATGTCACAAAACATGATAAAATTACTACGCTTGAATAGACAGTGTCTCTGAAGGATATATTGTAAATGTGAAAAACAAGAACTTCATTTTCAAAGAAGAAATAGAGGCTGAGCTCAGCACTAAAATGCTCCTCTGTATTGAAATGTGGGAATAATATATGGAGCTGCACTAGTACAAACTGCTGAAGCGCCTTGGCGGTGCTCCAAACGAGTGCCCTTTCTGATAGAGTTTTTAATACTTCAAGAAGACATAGTATGCGCATTTAGATGCCAATAAAATGATTCCCTGTGGGATCCATAGGCTGCATTTCAATGCTAAATTATGATGACAGTGTGAATGATTGACCACCACCAGTGAAGCGTTTCTGCACACATGTGCTTTTGCTTTTTGGCAGTTCAATCCCTTCTTGTGGTAAACTCTGTCACTGCTTCAACCCTTAAGTGAGATGCTTCTGTCCATCTCTCTCAATGCACGTGTTGTGCCATTGCTGCTGATGCTTTAGAAGCCCTAACCACCTGGCAGTTTATTGACTGGAGCCTGACCTTATTGCCTTCGTAACCTGCAAGAGGCTACAGACCAGACTTGTTTGGTCTCCAGATAAAAAGCTACATTAAATGAACCAAAAGAGAATTCCATAGATGCAACTATTGCTGCATCTGGCAATTGAGAGAGGAATGAGGAGGGAACTAAAAATCCCATTACTATTTTCTTGGGTAATAGCATAGTCTTCGGTTTCAGAAAAATCAAATAACTTTGAATGTATGCTCTATCTAGCCTAAGCTGTATGCAACAGGAGGGGAATGAGCTTGCTAACCCTAACAGGGTGACCTTCTGTTAAGGGTGAGAATAAGGAACTGGAGTTCAGATTAAGACAAATGATCTGAAAGTTTTCCCCATAGAGCGGTCAGTAAATTAAAAGTCTGCTTAAGTTCTTGAAATTCTCTTTTCCTAGATTTTGCATAGATTATTTTGATAACAGAATTCAGTGGCTGAATATCTGTCCCACCTGTGAATTGGGACAAGTATTGTTAACCCTTTTAAAAAAAGAGAGATTTGGTTTATATTGGAAAACCATGATTCGCCTAAAATACAGGACCTGGCCAAACAGGGGAGTAAGGCAAATGCCCCAGGATCCTGTTTCTTATATGCATGATACTGTGTAAATTGTATTAAAAATACAATAAAAGTGAATAGGGAGCAATTAAATAGCTAATCCTAAATTTTTATAATCTAGACAGCTATTGTATGGTTTCTTCATATTACAAGCTTTTTATCTAGTGTGAAGGATTCTCATCAGTAAAATGGAGAAATGAGTGAGAAAGGAAAAAGTACTTTGTGCTGATTCTGTCTCTATCTTGATTATTTTTTTTAGCAATCTTGATTTTTTTTTTTTTTCAGGAGTGCTGATTAATTCTCTTCACATGCCCAGCCCAGCCTGAGACAGCTCAAGTAAAATCCTGACTCCCTGAAGCCTACAGAAATCTTGCCATTGTGCCAGCTATTTGGCATATGCAATTTTGATGGAAATTTACCCTGAGGTCTTGATTTCTTGAAAGCTGTGGGGTAACTCAATGTTCGTATCTAAAAGCTAAGGAACAATAACATAGCGACTCTGAAAATGGTTGTCTCATTCTGCCAATGAGAAATGCAAACATAGAAAACTCAAGAATAATATTTATGTTCAGCATTGCTTAGGTTATTGCATATATCCTGAATATGAAAAATGAGGTGATATAAAACACAGTCATGTTTTCACATACACAGAACTTCAGTAAGAATTGGCTTTCTCTCATGTGAAACTTTCTTGCTTGGTACAAGGTGCTAATGATCACAGAATAATAGAATAGTTTTGGTTAGAAGAGACTTTTAAGATCACAGAATCATCTGGTTGGAGGAGACCTTTAAGATCATCAAGTCCAACCCTTCACCCTGCACTGCCAGGGTCCCTAAGCCATGTCCCTCAGCACCACATCTACACAGCCTTTAAACGCTTCCAGGGATGGGGGCTCCACCACCTCCCTGGGCAGCCTGTTCCAGTGCTTCACAACCCTTTCTGTAAAGAAATTCTTCCTAATATCCAATCTAAATCTGCCCTGGTGCCACTTGAGGCCATTTCCTCTCATCCTGTCACTTGTCACATGGGAGAAGAGACCAACCCCCGCTTCTCTACAACCTCCTTTCAGGTAGCTGTAGAGAGCAATAAGGTCTCTCCTGAGCTGCCTTTTCTCTAGACTAAAGAACCCCAGTTCCCTCAGCTGCTCCTCATAAGACTCGTTCTCTAGACCCCTCACCAGCTTTGTTGCCCTTCTCTGCACGCACTCCAGCACCTCAGTGTCCTTCTTGTAGTGAGGGGCCCCAAACTGGACACAGTACTCAAGGTGTGGCTTCACCAGTGCGGAGTCCAGGGGGACAATCACTTCCCTACTGCTGCTGGTCACACTATTGCAGATACAAGCCAGGATGCCATTGGCCTTCTTGGCCACCTGGGCACACTGCTGGCTCATATTCAGCTGGCTGTCAACCAACACCCCCAGGTCCTTTTCGGCTGTGCAGCTTTCCAGCTGCTCCTCCCTAAGCCTGTAATGTTACAGGGGGTTGTTTTAGCCCAGGTGCAGGACCTGGTACTTGGTCTTGTTGAACTTCATACTATTGACCTCAGCCCATCAATCCAGCTTGTCCAGATCCCTCTGTAGAGCCTCCCAACCCTCAGGCAGATCAACACACCCACACAACTTGGTGTCCTCTGCAAACTTACTGAGGGTGCACTCAATGCCCTCATCCAGATCATTGATAAAGATCTTGAAGAGGACAGGCCCCGAAACTGAACCCAGGGGACACCACTGGTGACTGGCCGACAACTGGAGGGATTTCTGAAATCTTTTTTTTTTTCTTTTACAACTGAAAATTTACTGCCAGCTATCAGAAAATTTGAGACAGGGAAACTTTCAGAAGTTATGGCTTTCTAAACTCCTATCATTGTCTGCAGTCTTCTTGGAACCAGATTTCTATTTGCTGACTGCATAGGCATTTTGTTGGAAGGTTTTTACTGAAAACACAAGAAATAACATTTGAATTGCTTTTGGATTTCTTATAGGATTTTGTCTTATTTTTAAAGCCTCTGAGCTGGATGCGCATTTCATTTGTTTTCATTTTTTGTTTTTCTTCCAAATATCTTCTTTGTATCTGGCACAAAGTGGAATGCAAAATAACTGAGCAAGTAATTTGTGAGTCTCTTGACTACAAAATAACACTCCCCCTAACATTCTCAGTAACTGCATTTTTAAGTAAAACTTTAGCCTGTAGCAATAACAAATTGGATTAGTCTTCTTACAGTTCTAGGTTTGCATTATAACTGAAAAATCTACCCCAATCTACTGGTATTTTAATATGCTTCATGATGATACTATTCTCACTTAACTCTCAATGACAACTGAGTATTGTTTACTGATTTTTTTTTTTTTTTTCCTCCTAAAGCTAGTTAAATTATTTCTCAACATTACAGAAGGGGCAGAAAAACCTCAGTCAATGCTAGATTATCTATGTGAAACAAATACTTTTAGGTATTTTGTCCTCCTTTGACATTTGAAACCAGACCACCGCCTTTCTACTGGGCTGTTTTCCGAGGCTCACAAACAGCTCTGCATTATACACAGAAGACTCAGCTCAGTTTTCTAAACAACTTTTTCATGCCATGCCACCCACACAAAAGAGTTTGGGGCTTTCCTCGCCTCCTCAGTCTTGATATACTTCCTTTTTTATTCCCGTGTCTCCAGTCAGTGTGGCAATGTGTGGCCTGGAGGCTTGGCTTGTGACTCTTTGGATTTGCTCAATGCAACAAGCTAACATACAAAATGCCCAGAATGATTGTCAAGGTATGCTCACTACACCTAGAAATTATGGAGTTTTTGTGGGCTCGACAAGTAGAAACTCAAGTCCAGGCATGAATTTTAGGTCCTTTCCTTTTCTGTGTGGGTGTTGTAGCGTTCCCCTAAAGGGGAATGCTCTGCGTGTGTGTTTTATAGCATTCCCTAGGGGAAATACCAAAATTGTAGCTTCTTTGGAATCGGAGGTGCAGTTGCGTCTGTGTATTTGGCACAAGCTCTACTAGTGTGAAAAACAGGACTATCCCTGTATCAGGCATGTTCAGCCTGTGAAGCACTGTAGTATCATTGTGATGCTTGACTATTTCATTTGCTACGAGGAGTGCGGTGCAGCTGATGGCAAGGCCGTGTTATACACACTGTGAAAGGTCCTAGCGGTGGAGATGGTCCTGCTCACCAAAGCCCACTGAAGGCAGAGGGCAACCAGCACAGAGAGCTGACTCCTTCGCCTTGGGGTTTAGGTCTTTGCAGGGTGTAGGTGTAGGAGGACTCACAGGCTTGCCCAGTAAGGATTTCTGTTTGAAACAGGGAAGGGATGGGTAGTTCAGGGCTGATGGTGAGATTCAAAAGGAAACCACTTCACAATGATTTTGGTTATACTTTAAAATGTTTGTTCAGGAGAAAATGTGTATGAATTGGGAAAAAAATCAGAGAGATACAATAAAAGGCTGTGTACAAGGCTAGCTGCCATTAGTGGTTGAAGGTTTATTTTCAGAGCACCATTTTTAGAAATATTGCTTCAAATAACTTCATTGGTCAAAAGAAAATTTTTTGTTCTGTTTTCAGAGTGGACTTTTATGGAAGAATAGGGCTGTTCTGCATGTTGAACAGGTTAAGCCCTGTGCTTTCAGAAGAGCTCTCTGAGAAGACACTGAGCACTGTGTGTTGCAGTTCCGTAGCGATAACAGAGTTCCTTGCTCTGTGATGAATAATTCAAATGAAAGCTGCTGGTGGGCTACAAATATTTGGAAGAGATTTTGTGAGTATTCAGTGTAATGGGGCGGAGGGTGGGGGGTGGGGGCAGCAGAGAGGAACGGGCCTTTTCCAACTTCATGCCCTCCTCAGGATTGGGCTTAGACAATGGAGAATTCTCACTAAATTTCCAGAATATAGCAAATAATCTCCCTCCACCAAATAAGTATTCCGTACCCTGGCTGGAACTGATAATTGGAATTAAGTCTTAAACTTAAAGGAGAAAAATGCTCTCTTTTTGGTTTATTTTTAGTGGATGGCATTGAGAACAGCACTTACCAGGAAGGCTACAAGTAGTGTGATCATTAGCAAGATGCCAATATTTAGGAAAAAGATTTTTCTGCATCTAGCCTTCCTTAGATCCCACCATAGAAATTTCACTGGGAATTTCATATGGTCCCAAGCTTTGCACATGTGTTATCTTTATACCACAGAAGCAGCAAGCACCCTTTTCTCTGCGTGGGAGAGTGTTAGTAGCTATGTCCAACGGGCAAACATGCATTCTTCTGGCTAATAGTCAAATGACATTTGTAAGCCATTATACTGTCCAGCATTTTCACTGACTAGCTGGTGCAGACAGCTGCTGGGAGCTGCCTCGGGATCGTCTGGGAGGGCACTGAGTTTTTGGTTTGATCTTGGAACCATCTTCCTGTGTAAATAAAGGGTAAGCATTAGTTAAGAATGATTACCTTAAATTATTAGAGGTTTTAAGATGTCATGTGTTTCTTCATTAAACAGCCTTTGAAAATTAAAATAAGAGTCACAGCCCAACCCAGTTCTGTGGTTAATGTATTTTTCCCTGGTTTGATCCGATCTAGTTACTTCAGGCATTTATAATCTTATTGGGGGGTAGCCTATGAAATATACATTGGGGAAAACAATTCTGCGTAGCACACCACCTACGTGTGGTTTGCATGTTTCATGGTGCCATGGAAATCAGCTTGGGTTGAACCGTGTGGGGACCTGAAGAGGTCTTGCCCGGTCAGTCTCTGCAGTCATCTATGGCATGTGCTGGAGGGGCAATCGCTTCCCCAAAAGGTCGGGCACATGGTGTAGTGACAACAGGAGTGTGAGCTCTGCAGAGAAGTGAGGGATTGGCTGCTGCACACATCAGCAGATGGAGGGAGAAGGAGGATGTGTTCAGAAAATACGCAAGTGCTACCAGTATGTAGTCAAAAGCTACAGTCACTTTGGTTTTTGCTTGTGTGCATTTAAACCAGATAAGATTTTTTTTTTTTATGCTGCCTTTTATATCAATACAAATTATTACAGGTGAGTTATAACTGAAAACATGAGGCTCTAAAAGCACTGAAGTTTCACAGCTGCAGCATGTTGATACTCCAGGATCTTCTCTTTCTCACATACATGTGAAAGCACAGCAGTGCTCTGAGCTTAGTGCCTCCTTTTCAAATGATAAGATGTTTTAACTGCTATCTTTTTTTGTTCCCCCCTCCTCAATCCTAGGTCCTAATTAAGCAGTAACTGTAAGAGCAGTAAGTGCAGTAATCATTTCTCTTTGCACTGATCTAATCTGAAGCCACAGCAGCTGCAGTAGTTACGCTAGGAGGGATTTTCCCCTCTGGCATGTATTGTGCAGACTGTCCCTTGATTAGGTTACAAATGCTTGAAGACTATTGATTTTTACTCGGTTTTATGAGAATGCTTCTCTTTTTAACAGTTATTTTCACAGGTTTAAATTTTGAATGATCAGGTCGTGAAACAAAAGTATTTATGCATTTAATTACCTGTTCATCTGGTCAGGGAAGCTCTACAATAACACAAAACCCCCTTTCTGATTCCTGAGCCGCCAGAGATCTCGTGCTCTGGGTTGTTGTCCTTCTCCTGCCTCATCACCCACGTGAGGTGGCTGTAAACGTTAATAGTATTTCTTAAGAGGAAGTGTTGTTGCGGCATTGCTTACCGACATCCCAGAAACACACTGCACGCACGAAAATTACTGTACTGTGGAAATAACCCCAGGTTTTCATTAAGCTGATTTGGGTGTGTTGCTAGGCAACTCGGGGTAACAGGGGGCTTGTATGTATTCTTTAGTTAGGAACAGAGATTTCCAGGTAAGTAACATAGACTTGAGAGGGGCTGATCAGCTGCGACACAAGAAATTAAGCCCCATAAACTTAACTTTTATTAAGAGGAGTTTTTCGAGAAAGAAATTGGATTAGACCCAGGGATGACGTATCCTGTGTGATTTCTTTTCCCTTTGTGCTCTGACAAGCTTTGTGTTTAGGCAGGCTTTTGTTTCTGGTTCTGAGTCGCTTTAAAAAAATTTGGGAGTGTGTCTCGGGGTGTCGAGGGTGATGTGCTTAGCTTGATTGGCTCAGTTTGCTTGTGAGTGCTTTGTTCTTCCCACTACCCTCAGGTCGGTTGTGCAACATGCCCCTACTGTTTAAGAAGAAAAAAAAAAAAAGGGGGGGAAAAAAAAAAGAGAAATGCTGAGTAATGCCAGAGGTTTCTCAAAAGGCTGATGCAAACCTGAAGAATTTGCATCATCATTCAGCTGGAGTAACTTGGTATGACAAGAGCTTAAATACAAGTCCACGCGGAAGCTGAGCTGGTTTCCAAAGATAGGGCAGTACCAGCTCGCAGTGTGAAAGCGCAGGTGTTCCTGAGCAGTGCTCACATCGCAGTGAAGGCTCAAACACTCTTTAGGAGCTTGCTACCTGTGCGTAGGAGCAGCTGGAAAGATAAGAGGGGACAGAGGAAGAGGCTTAGTTGGCTACACAGAGAGGAAAAAAATACTTGGGTTTCTGCTGCAAACTTTTTCTGCCCGTGCTTGCCGTCAGTGTGCTGGTGGCACTGTAGCATGGTTAGAAAAGCTGCTGTAACCACGGTCTCTAATGGAAGCTACTTGCAGGGGCAAGCTAATGGCAGGTTGCCCTCTATGGACAGCGGACAGCCAGCCCAGGAAGGAAAAGTTGTGCTGAAGAAGAAAGTGACACTTCTGAGGGGAATATCTATCATAATTGGCACTATCATTGGAGCTGGCATCTTCATCTCTCCCAAAGGCATCTTGAAGAACACGGGCAGCGTGGGCATGTCTTTGACTGTCTGGACAGTGTGTGGTATTCTCTCGCTCTTTGGTAAGTCCTTTAAAAGTTTCTAATTGGTCCAGAGGGGCAGCTGGTAGATTATTGCTATTATTTGTCTGATTTTGCCATTGGATAGCAAGGCACAGTGTGGAGCTTGAGGACCAATAGGGCTACAGAAGGTTTGTGCTGCATGATAGGTTGCATGGAAGGCACAGAGATATGTAACTCCTGTCGCCCCAGCACCTGGCTGGTAAAGATTGGAAGCATAAATTATTGTTTCTTATGGGTCCTTAAAGTAAATGTCCATTTAATGCCATACGATGTGTTTTATGTATAATGTTTTTCTTCTGGCTCTAAGAGTTTACTGTTTGCTTGTAAGGCCCCCGGCAGCTGGGAATGCTGGTCACTCTGCTTGAACACCGGTGAAATGCTTAGACAGCTCAAGTTAGTTCCCTAAAGGCTAGAGCAAGGTCTGAGAGGAATAATTCCCATTGGATGGAAGCTGTATTGGCATGAAAGGGAGCAAAATTATAACACTAATAACTCCACTCCCCTGTCTTGTATTACTGCTCTTCATTCCTCGCTCAGGATGTTGCTTTGAAAGACTGTGCTGCAAAAAACAGTGTGATGGGAAAAAATTTGTAATGCGAGTTCCATTGCTGGCCTGCCTATCGTGACAGCTTTTACTAATTTTGTGTGTTTTTGAAGAGTATTAAATCCTGAAGAATGCCAGTTTATTTGTTCTGTACACAAAGCCCCCATTCAGAATGGAAAACGCCACCGTGGCCTCTGCGGGACAGAGGGTCCATTGACCTACTTAATGAGTTAATCTCAAAGCAGCTGAAGAACTAACATGAATATTGGCTTTATTTAAAACAGAAACGACTTGTTTTCTGGCAGGAGATATAGAGGACAAACACGGGCTAACATGTGTCTGCTTAATAGGTGGAACATGCAAATGCCACCCTGTGTAAATTGGCTCTGAGCTTAAAAGAAACATGGACTGTTTACAGGCTAAGCCTACCCAAGCCAAACAGCGCAAGCAGGTTAGGATCCGTTTTGGTCCAATGCTAAATGTGTCGATACAATGTGCAGCATAATCTGTTGTACAAATGTGGAAGTTCTGCCTGTAACCAAAATTCCTCTATAAAGAAAGACCTCAGATACCCTGTCAGAAGACCTTGGTCTTTAGATTTAATCAAACCACAATTTTCTTAAGCATTGCATTTTTGGATTTAACTTTAATAGTAGTAATTTTCTGGCCGTCTATTAAAGTCTGTTAAAAAAAATAAATAAATAAAATCTGTTTTATCAGATTTTTCTAGGTCATTTTCTAGATCTCAAGATGTGAAGAACTGTGTAGTTTGGCCCTGCAAAAGATACTATATCTTTCTCTGAATGGATCTGTTACAGTTATTTTTTCACATTTTTTTATGCCATGGGTGTTTTGAATTTCCTGCATGATTAGTTACAGTAAAATCACATGCAAAGATCACTTAAGGTCTTACTGAGGCTATGTGTATAAATTCTATTGAAGCACAATTTCATTTCATCCTCTACTGACCTCAGCAGAAGAGGCTGGCAAGGGAAAACCTATCATGTATCTACAGTAGATAAAAGCTGCCATGGTTTTTTTTTTGGGGTGTTTGTTGTTTTTTTTTTTTTTTTTTTTTTTTTTTGAAAAACCCCAAACAGAGCAAATGAACAAGGATGGAATTTGTCATAATGTGGTACAGCTTTAATGGGCTTGTACATGTCATGTGGTTTTGACTACTGCAGTTTTCATATTAAAATGCTGCAGCTCAAACACATGCAGGGACCAGAGCCAAAATGGGTTCATGTTTGTTGCTGATCTTAACTCTGTGATGCGGCATTTACAAACTTTATTTCTGTTTTCACCTGGCTTCTCACAGAATCGTATCATAGAATGGTTGGGGTTGGAAGGGACCTTAAAGATCATCTAGTCCAACCACCCTGCAGTGAGCAGGGACACCTTTCACTTAGGTCAGGTTGCTCAAAGCCCCATCCAGCCTGGCCTTGAACACTTCCAGGGAAGGGGCATCTACAGGTTCTCTGGGCAACCTGTTCCAGTGTCTTACCACTTTCATGGTAAATATTCTTCCTTATGCCCAATCTAAATCTACCTTCTTTCAGTTTGAAACCATTACACCTCATCCCATTGCCAACACTCCCTGATGAAGAGTCCCTCCCCATTTTTTCTGTAGGCCCCCTTTAAGCGCTGGAAGGTCTCCCTGGAGCCTTCTCTTGTCCAGGCTGAGCAACCCCAAGTCTCTCAGCCTGGCCTCACAGGGTAGGTGCTCCAGCCCCTTGATCATCTTCATGGCCCTCAGGCTCTTCTAATAGGGTTGCCTACAATTATTGGACATGGTACACTTCTCTACTGATGCAGTCCACCAAGGAGCTGAGAATCCACTGGCTTTATGACTGGGTGATGGCTCATGAAGCAACACTAGCAGACAATGCATGGGTGAAGGAGGCTTCATGCAGGTCCTCATAGTTGCAGTGTGCTGTTCCCTGCTCTGTAGTGGCAGAAGCCGCATGTTGTGTGGGCAGCAGCCTCAGGGAGCTCTTTGAGAGCTGCTCCTTTCTGGGAACGGCACTAGCCCTTGCTCCAAAGGCCCTGAACCACTTCTGCATAAACTAATGCAGCAATGTCATGATGATTTGGGTTTTTAGTCAGTGTTTGACTGTGACTAGGATGAAGTGACTCTCCTGCTATGAAAACATGAAGTGGTCTGTAATTAAGGCAATGCAGAAATGATCTGAGCTTTCATTGCATTAGTAGTAAACAACAACACTGCACCAGTGTTGAAAAGCCAAATTTTGTATGTGAGATGTTGGGAGTACTACTGAGGAAAATTCTTAATCTTGCAATTCCTGCTTCCAAATTTTGGCCAGTCAGTTGCTTCACCGTGGTTGAGGAGAGGTAATACAGTTTTCAGGCTTTTCCTCAGAGGCTGAGCCAGGCATCTCTAAGGCTGAATAGAGCTGATCATCATTTGGTAACAAGCAAATGTGTCAGAACACTTTCACTTAGCGGTGCAGTCAGGCTGGCTGGGGAACTGGGGTAGCTGGCATGGCACAATGTTTTGCTGTCCTTCTCAAGATAAAGGTGAATAATGAAACATGTTGATAGCAAATTGTTTGTTCAGTGGCTTTACACCTAAATGTATCTGGATACATGTACAGTTTGGTTAACTGCAAGTCTAGCTGAATGAATTAAAATATATGAAAAGTAGTCATGAAACCATGGCAGCTCCATTGTTTAGCTCATAAATGTTTTGAAAGGTTTTTCTGGATATCTCTTGTTATTCCACTATTTAATTCTCCCAGGTGCCCTCTGCTATGCTGAACTAGGAACATGCATTAAGAAATCTGGCGGTCACTACACCTATATCCTGGAGGCCTTTGGCCCATTACCTGCTTTTGTGAGAGTCTGGGTTGAATTACTCGTCATTCGGTAAGTGCATCGTGGCTTTTCTTGTGTTTCTTTTCTGATGGCAATTTACATTTCTGTCGTTAAGAAAAATCTCCAATACATAATGGGCAAAAAAAATTTGAATATATCTTAATCAATGAGCTGTGTTCTTTTAGTATGGTTGCATCAGAGAATTTAACAATGGTATTTTGCTTGTCAGCATTGAAATGTTCAAGAAGACATATATGTCTGTATGGGGGGAAAAAAATAATTCTAAGAAAGCCACCTGCCACGCACATTGAGCTACTTGCTTTAATTTTGCTAAGCTTACTGTATCCATTAAGGTAACTAATAATGCTAATACCTATGCCTGTATATAGGATAGCTGAAGACGGAAGTCACCTTTACATTTTCTCAGTCTTGGCACTAGCTGTTGGACCGGTTGCTGTGTGGACACAGGAGTAACTCCTGGTGAAGCTATTGCCCAGTAGTTTTCAGATTTGGGGCACCATGTAATCTTTATATGTCGATTCAGGCCCCCATTTTTTTCTTTTTGAGGGCTGCAGGAGAATTTAACTCTTGATTACTATGGAAAGAACTAATTGGTCAAATAAAGCAGCATTAAGTCCTTAAGTACCTAAAATGCCCGAAGTACTGTTTTGGTGTGTAAGTCTGTGACTTATGCTGCCCTTGACGTTCTATAGGTGAATTACAATATGAAGATGCCAAAACACCAAATCATATCAAACAAATTTTCATAATGTAAATGAATCTTTGTCTCAAACTCAAATGTGGCCCCTTGAATTTTAATTTTAATTTTTTTTTTTTTTTTACAGTATTTCTGAGGCTGGAGAGCTTGTTGCATGCAGAACAGGGCAATCCACTTATACAAAGTGACGTTGGGAATGCTCCATTCCTGCCTCAGGCTAGTTTGCACTCCTTTTCCCTCACTTCCACGTTAGGCAAATTAGAGAAGCATAAGCCTCATTTCAAATCGCAGCTATGTTTACATAATATTGACAAGTTCTAGCCTAGGCTGTTGACTTTAAAAAAGCACTGACAGTCCTGAGTCATTATGAATCTATAAATCCTTATCTTGTTTCTGGAGGAAATCATTGTGCGTTGTTAGATGGTCCCTTACATCCCTCCCACCCGTACGTAAGCTGCGTAATTTCCATCCAATGTGGCAAAAGAGCGGATGTCTTAACTGTACTAACTCCTTGCCAGAAAGGAAACCCAGGCAACAGACCTGTGTTTTCATGGTGAGAAGCGCAGTGCTGTGAATGTAGCTATAGCCTTGCGCATCACAGAATCAACAAAAGAGAGCAGTGTTAGAAACGCCCCTCTCAAGCCTGCACCTTACTAGGCGGGGGCGGACCTTGTTAACCTGGGCAGAAACACGCACGAGAAACCAGGCTTCATAAATTCCTCTCCTCGCAGAATTATTTATTTTTTTTTTTACACGTGACAGTGTCCCAGGAGTGTCATAAAACCACTCTTAGTCATCACGATCTGCCCCACACCCAGAAAATAATAATCTTGCCTGGAAAGGAACATCAGTGGATTCTTTAATCATCAAATCTGAGAGGCAATAAGGGAGGCATACTTGTTATAACTTGCAATGATCAGAGCAGCGCTGCTGAATCTCCGCCTAGAGTTTTATATCTGCCTCCTGCATTGGTAAACTAATTGGCTGCTGCTATCAAAGAAGCTGAGACCTAATATGTATCTAGGTTTTTTTTCAGTAGGTGAAGATGCACAAACACTTCTCAGCTGGTTTTTTTCCTCTGAATGATTGCAGGATTATCACACCCACGGGCTGATGGAGCAGTGGCAACCAAATAAACATTTCCTGCTCTCGTATATCTATCTCAGCTACTATTTTACAGTCTAGACACACTTAAACTCTGCCCACATACTGATTAATCTGTGCCAGCATCACCTGCTAGTTAGAGGTGCTGTACATACACCGTGCTGCTCCTCATCCTGTACAGGCAGGAACTCCTTTTCTCCCCGAAGTCAGGTTGCAGGTATGTCACGTACTGTAAAAAAAAAAAAAAAAAAAGGCTGGATTTCAAATAAGTGAAGACAACCATGTGACTGCATTGTCTGTAGTGGTTGCTAAACACAGGTTGGGTGAGAGCGTGCTGCCAAGTGAC
Source organism: Bucorvus abyssinicus (assembly GCA_009769605.1). Classification (NCBI taxonomy): domain Eukaryota; kingdom Metazoa; phylum Chordata; class Aves; order Bucerotiformes; family Bucorvidae; genus Bucorvus; species Bucorvus abyssinicus. The sequence goes on along the minus strand of CM020046.1, from coordinate 10,807,204 downwards.
TCACTCACCTGTGGTATGTGCTGGGGCACAGGTACCTGCCCCTTCCCGGTGGCTTTTTGTGCTCCTTGCCCTTCAGTGAAAGCTGCTAAAGCACTTTCTGTCTGCTCTCGAGCACACAGCTGATACGGAGCTGCCAGCCTGTCCTTAGGACTGCAGTCAAAAGGAAAATGCCCCATTCCTTCAACTTCCACCTCTACTGATTGACTACACTGCCAGCGACCTGTCCCCCCAAGCATGGGAGTATGAGACACACAGCTATTTATTAGAGGTAGGATTTAGGAGCTATGCTTTTAAAAACATAGTGGTGTGCATAGGAGGGACCACCTCTTTAAAGAGGCCTTTCTTAGAGGAAAACATCCAAGTTCTGGAAAAAGGAGCTGGGACTGAGGAAAAATTCTGGGAAAGCTCCAAAATCTGATCTTTCGTCTGATCTAGGAGATTTTGAACTACTTTTGACAGGCTGCATTGTTTAAAAGCCGGAAGCCTGGTGATCATCTTATGTAAATTAGAAATATCGCAAGGTGGTAAAGTCAGTAAATGTCTGTGGAAACCCAGCGCAGAGGACAGTCGGTCCCTGAGCGAAGGCAAAATTTGCAAATCCAATCGTTGGCCAGTGAGAGGAACAGTCCTCACGCATGGGGACTGCACAAGCACAGACTCACTTGTCCACACAGAAACTTTCCAACGAAGATACTTCTGTTTTTTGCTTCTCTGCAGTTTGGTCCAACACAATGTGTGACGTTTTGGTTGAGTCATAATGCCAAGACAGTGGGGTTTTTTTCAAGGAAAAAACTCTTTTGTGGAAAATTCCTTTATCGGTTGATGCATAATAACTTCTCTGCAGAATTTTTACACTGTTCTATAACATTTTTAGCAACTGTATTTTTACTAAAATTCTGTAAGGTGAGGCATTATTTTATTAAATGTTGTAGATTTTTTCACACGAAATTTGCATGGTCCCGTGTTTAACTCAAAAAACCTTTGAGGCAGAATCATGTGCCCTTTTGGCTTTATTGTGTGTGATGAAATACAGATGCCACCAGCTGCCCTAAGAAGGGTGAAATTGTCCTCCCAAACTAAACATGGCCAGAACAGACCACTGGAGCTGTAATATGTAGACCGTGTCTGATCCAAGGCTCAGGGTCATTTGCTGTTAACGTGTCAGTGCTAAGGCTTCTGGCAAATATTTAGCCTGTCTCAAAGAGGAAGGTTGTACCAATACTTTGACTATTTAAAATTTGTAAATGCAACAGCTGTGTGCCTTTCTTCATGTTTCTCTTTCATGGTAGGTGCTTTCTGTGCTTTGAGGATTTTTGCTCTCATTTGCAGTGCTAGTCACGAAAAGGAACAAATTCTGTTTGCATTTTAGGAAATACCATTTTCATTCTTTTTTTGCATTGTCTCAGATTTTAATAACAGATTTGGGTAGGTTTGGGATGCTTATTTCAGCAGAGTTCTCAGCTTGATTGAAATTAATTTGCTTGTCTCTGAGGTGTAAGGTATACCTGTCCACTAAAGTTCAATTCTCCATGACTTTTACTCAGCATTTTGTCCATGTAACATAATTCTGGCCATGTTCGCTTAAAGCAACTGAATGAAGATTTCTACTGATACTTTCCCTTTCTGTTTATGGCTGCTTCACAACACGGAAGTTGCAAGAACGATCCTGGTAATGTGTGTTGCTGTCAAGATCAGAACAGCTGGGCAAACCTCAACTGCTTGTGGCTTCTTGCTACATTTAGAAATCTTGGTGCATGGCAGCAGAGTTACAAGCAGGCACCAAAATGAAGTTCAGTTCACAGTCCAGTGATAGTAAAGTTACAGCATGATCCCATAAGAATATTATCTGTGTACTGTTGCAGATTAATTTTGTGATTTTGTTGTTGTTTTTACTCTAGCCCTGCTGCCACAGCAGTGATATCGTTGGCATTTGGACGTTACATTTTGGAACCTTTCTTTATGCAGTGTGAAATCCCAGAACTTGCGATTAAACTTATTACAGCTGTTGGCATCAGTAAGTATCCAATTTTAGATTTCAGGGAAGGGTAAAGATGATGTAAACTGAAAAAAAAAAAGTAATCACATGCTGAACAGGTACTCATTTGATGTGAATCATTACAAAATGACTGTGCAGCCAGTGCCAAGGGCATCAGCATGACTTTTTTCCTGGGTATGTGTGTTTGTGAACACACGCAGCAGTAAAAAGAATAGCAGACTTTATTAATGGCAGGGAAAATCTATTGCCAAGGCTGATTCTTTTGCCACTGGAATTAATGGCAGAACTCTCATTACTTTTGTGGAAGCAATTTCCCTCCCTAAGAGATGGTGAGCCAGTGCCAGAGATATGGAAGAATGATTACTCCATTTTAAGTGCTTTGCTCTACCTCTGTTTTAGGAGGCAATTGAGTGCCAAGTATGATGCCATGAAGAAATGTTGTCTTGAATGGAGCACAGGCAACATGAGATCATCTTCTCTAGTCCCACTCTGTCCTTCACAGCAATAAAACTTATGAGGCACTTGTGGTTCAGGAAGCAGGAACCCAACTTCTGACTTTGGGAGCAGGGGGTACAGCTTGGTGAAAATGTGTGTCTGTTACCAGCATCTTGTCCTACTCTTGCTAACTTTGTAATTAGTGTAAAAGGGATCATTTAGGGCTATAGGGAACCGGTAATTGCCAGTGGAAGGAGGGAGACTACCCTGAGACCAGGAGCTTTACAGTGTACCGGGGCTGGTGTGGGAGGCTGCACAAAATAGGGAGGCACAAATTGTGGTGGAAATGGGACTCTGGAGCTGTGTGCATGTAGGGCTAGAGGCTTGTTACCAGTTCTGTCTGGTCACTGGCAGTGATGCTCCTTGCGCACACATTTGCATTCAGCTGTACTGTGAGAGGAGTGCAGAGCAGACCTGGGTAATTAGTAACAGATTGTTCCTTTCAATTTGGTCAGTGCACAAATCAGAAACAAAAGGACCGGAAAAAGGAATTAAGACATGCAAAATGATCAAAGGCACACAGGAGATCCCTTCAGTTTTACACAATAATAGGTTCAGATGACTTTTTCTTCCTTTGGGCTAGGGAGTTCAATTGACATTGAAAATTCCAGTCTCCAGATTACAGTGGCTTTTTGTAGGAGCTCTCTTGATAAGAGTTCCCTTCTGCCAGCAGAGTTAAAGTCAGTATGTGACTGCATTTCTTTCTAACTTAATTATGCACAAACTATAGGTTTCATAGGAATAATTGAATTAAGGGCTTGAGTTTTGAGGTCAATGACTTGTTATAGTTACATCTGTCTAAAATATTTCAGTGCAAGATAAGGGTGAAACAGATGTTCAGTAACTTCAAGGTCACTGAGACAGAAGGAATGTTAAGCGAGGACTCCATCAAAGCATTTTGTTAAGTGTATGTGATTCAAACACAATAAATGAACAATTTGAAATAGTTTTTAATTGCTTTAAATTTAATTGAAAATCTGTGTGATAAGACAGGGCTTCAAAAAGTAATTAAACAAAGAAGTAGCATTTCAGGGTGTGGTGGGGTGGTGGAGTTACGGTTAAATAATTACAGCCTCAGGGAGAGAGATGTTCACAGCAGACTGTTCCTATGGTGTGCGTGGGTCTGTACAGTGCAGGTAGGATGAGCTGTCAGTTCACTGAAAGAAGGGATTCTTGTAGAAAGTTTGTAATGGCAAATGGGACAGTGCTGAGGAAGACAGACGTGTCAAACTGAGGCTTCTCATTTATTCTTTGCAGTACAGTCTACAGTGGAGTTTCACTTGTAGTAGTTTTTGGTCACATGCTATGTTAAAGCTCAGGGATCCCAGAGTGTACGACTGTTATTCTTCTGCGGTAAGAATTAGCTGTTGTGGCAGTAATTATTATGAAAGTTTTGTATTGTGCATGTGGGCAAAGTGATAGGTAAGATTAAGGTGGTGTAGAGCAGGACAGACACACTGGAGCCCTAAAGATCTTATAATCCAATTTAAGGGTACCAAAGGTAGTGTCTGCTTCCACTGAAAATTTTAAGTTAATCAGAAAGTGAGCTGACGTGCCTTTTGCCTTCTTATTCACTCCTGGTCCCTTCTCCCCACCCTGTGCCTGATGACAGAGTGCTCGCTGTTTATTGTGCATCTGTTTATTGTGCAGTGGGAAAGGTGGTGGGAAGAACCACTAAACCCAATCCTTGGATGAGAATTTGTCCCCGGGTTAGCCTTTGTCCTCTAGTTTTACCCTGTCGTTTCTGATCATACTAGAAGGGGCAGGAAGAGATTTTGAAAAATCTCCAGGTGATCCCTTGCCCCCAAACACAATCAGTGTATCTAAACAATTTCTGACAGATGTTTGTCTAAACTCGTCTTAACACCTCCAGTGTTAAGGGAGTTTCTCACCTAATACTGTAGCCCTTTTTTTTTTCTGTGTCACAAAATGGCTTTTCTCATTTTTTTTTTTCACCTAAACCTCTTTTTCTGCTTTTTAAGCCCATTATTAAAAGGTTGCCTGAGATGGATGCAACCAGGATTATGAGGGGGAGTGGTAAGTACTGTTGCTCCTCTACAAGCTGCAAACAAGTACTTCTTGTAGAGGTGCTACAGCCCATTCTGCTCCCCACCGTTCCACCTCAGTGCCTTTGCAGTGAAAGCGGAGCAACAGTGCTGGAAAGATGTAGATTAGATGAGAGCTAAAATGGAACTACCAGAGATAGTGACCTTTAAAAAACCCTCCTCGTTCTTGCTTTATTATTGATAGGAGAAAAGCATGTGCTGGGCACAAAATTCCCCTCAAAATCACATCTCCTCTGCGCAATTTTGAACATTCTGTAGAAGCAAACTTTCTGTTCTGCAATATGGGCTTTCTTTTTTCCTTTCCTTTTTTTTTTTTTTTTTTTTTAAATAACAACCAACTAAAAAGCCCAAACATTTCAATGGCTCAGTAGAGAGAAGTATGGTTGTGTGGAGGTTCTCTTCAGATACCCCAGCCTTCTGAACCTCTGAAGGAAGGGCTGCCTGTTCTTTTCAAAGTTAGAAATCACTTTAATTCACTTGGTATTTCCCAAGAGAATCTCTGGAAGGAGAGAAACCTGGGCAAATACTGGATATGCAGATCTCAGTCTATCTGTCAGTGTGCCATAAACTTTTTCTAAACTGAGTCATTTTGACTGTACCTGAGAGAAGAGCAGACATCTCAATATATAATTACTATAATTTTTATGAAAATAAGTAGCCAGCTAGATGTGCCCCGGCATAGGGAAGGTCAGCTGAAGAAAATGCAAGCAGGAGATGAGGCCTTTTAAATGTTCGACTTTGCTTGAGTTGGACACAACAGCCCCAGGACACAAAGCAGAAGGGGTGTGTTCACCTTTGTTCTGATGCTGAAGATGGTCTTTTTAGGAGAAAGAGTTAAAAGTTCATTTCTCTTTTTAAGTGAAAGCTTGTTGATTCCTCCATACTTATTGCTTCTTCCAGTGAAGAAACTTCCTATCACCAAGCCTATCATCACTGTAAAGCGTGGTGATAGTGCAAATTCTCCCTGTATTTGTAAATTGCTTTATTTATATCTTTGAATTCTCCTCCTAATGGTAAGCTTAAATATATTGGTAACAGGAAAGGATAAATTACACTGTGCGAAGGTATTGGGCTGTGCTATCAATATGTAACCTGAATAGATACGCAATCTTAACTGAGCCTGTTCTGATCTTTTCACTTGGCCTCCATATCAGATAAACAGGTTTCAGCTATTAAAAACTGTGAAACTGAAAGCAGGTTACCAACTCATACGTGTTTTTAAAGTTATTACACTCATTCATGTGTATTTTTGGCATTTTATGTAGCAATAATGTATAATTCCACCCTCCCCCCCATTTTTTTCTTTTTGGCCCAAAACCCCTCAAACACCTCAAGCTGTGGCTGTTGGAGGTAATACTACACTTGAAAACCAGAGTCAGTTGTACAGATCTATCAGTGCTTGATGGCACTCCAGCCCAAAGCTTTATTGGCATAAATTTGATGTGCATGTGAGTCTATAGTTAGTTGGTTTTTTATATTTTTATCATGGTAGATGTTATAGATGTCACTCTCTACCGTTGACAGTTTTCAGACAAGCAGTTTAAATTAAGACATCTCTTGGCTTGCAGGGATAGCAAAAGCTGCTCTGATGGGTGCTTTTGTTCCTCCTGTGACTTCATTTTAATTGGCATATTAGGATCTGCAAATTGAGGGTGTTTTTTGCTTTGTGTGAACGCCTCGACCCTTAAAGCCTGACACGTTAGGGGAGGGCAGTTTCCTTGGTTTTCCACTGAGGCAATAGTGGATATGTTCTGGAGAAGTAGGCCAGGTTGTAATGCTTACTGCTGCTCCTCCCATTAGATTTTGGTATCCATCTATAGTTGTGGCTGTGTGAAGGAAAGAGATTCTGAAAAACAACATGATTGGTGTTACCATTGTGTTTGATTGTTCATGATCCCCGTTTTGTTGTCCCTCCACACCCCCTCAGCTAGGATTCATCCAGTTTTTACTTAGCTGTATAGTTCAAGGTAATTGTCTATGCTCCCCAGAGAGTTAGTGGAGAAAGAGGGAAAGAGACGCTTCTTGAAGGCAACTCACCTCATTTGAGATAGGTATCTGAAAGAGTTTTTATTATTCATCATCTGGGGGTAACTGTCTCTTCATTGAGGATGCAGCCACGCTAGATGCCTGACTTTCAGTTAGCTAAGTTAGCCATTTTTTCTGGGGATTTGCTGCTTCCTTCTGATCTTTGCTGTGATCCTGTATCAAAGGATCATCTGCAATCAGTTTCTTGAAGTGTCTCCATAAGGCCCTAGTCACAGAAGAGAGGTGTTGAATAATGACCACAGTCCCAAGATATATTTCCTTCTTGAATCCTGGCAAGGTTGTCATATTCTATTCTTGTTCTTTACCAACTTTCTTCTCTATTGCCTTTCACTATCCAATTGTTAACCCAACCAGTATGGTGTTGATATGTGACAGAAGTATGAGACCCATGCTCCCATATGTCTGTTATGCACATAGAACTGCTACAACTAAATTCTTATTAGCCTATTAAGCGCAATAGAATTAAATTCCAAAACATACCAAATTGTTCTCACATCTTCTAAGAATTTAAGTCTCAGCACTGCAACCTGAACTACTATATTTGTGCAGTTGTCCAACTCTGCAAGGGACTTACAGGGCACCATTAAAACTAAAGGCACGTGCACTGGACTGACTGCAGGTGTAGCGTCCCTTCGGCTTCCTGATTAAATGAAGGTCCTTGCAGTGTCTGTTTTTCTTTTGCTATTTGATTAGAAAGCCTCAGATGAAACATCTGGTTGGCTTGAACTCACAGCTGGGGATGGAGAAGGTTTTGACACAACGGGCTCACAAGCAGGCTGTCTTCATGAAAATCTTGCATCTTTTTCTTTCAAGACAGCGTAGCTCTTACACAGATTTGTGATTTGTGTGTGGCTGGCCATCAAGGGGAGGTTATGAGTTTCTGTGTGAGTTGACATTAGTGTTCGTAGCAGTTTGCTATCCAGTGATGCTCTCATATATGTATCGGGAAGGTGAAACCAATGCATTAGAAAACCTCGAGGAGGGCTCTCTGCGGGGAGGATGCTCTCATTACCTCTTCCGACCTCTGTAAGGTAACAGACCGATTGCTGCAGTCAGCCTGAACTCTGAATAAGTGGGATCTCAAATTGCAGATACTTGCTTACACATAAAACTCTTTCTCGATGTTTTCGTGTGTCCTGGTCCCTACCTGGGCTTTGTTTTCTGGGAAAGAAAAGTATGATATCCTGAACTTTCTAGGAAACTTGAAACAAGCCAGTACTTGTTTATGGCACTGAATTTTCTTCATAATTTAAAGATTGTTGGTCAAATGAATATTTTAAATATATTTTGCTTAAATGACAGTTGTTAACCTTTCTGGTAGTCAAGCCTTAGGAAAAGAAGGGGAGCCTCAATTAGTGCTAATATTCAGCAGCAACCTAAAGATATCTTTCAACATTTAAATGAGTGAAGATCTGACAGTAGTATTGGGACAAGAGAGTAATGAATTGGGCCCCTGGTATTTTCTGTTTCCTGCCTAGTATAGGTATACACAGAAGTAATAAAGCAAAAAAATAAGTATTTGTATCTCAAATGATACCTTGCCGAAGTCCAAATTATTTTTTCATGACTTTGTGACTCAGTTCTGAAATACGGTGAAATACAGAACTGGAAAAACATTCTGATCTTTAAGATCTTTTTTAGTGACAAAATTCACATTAAGGGAATTTGCAAGGTTATGCTTTGGTAAGTTATGCATTTGAGAGTGGGGGCATCTCTTTCCCAAATAAAAATTCCAGAAAATACTTTGTTATTTTTATTTTATTAAAATTATCTAAAAATTTGAATCTAGATTACTTGGAATTTTCTCCCTTTTCCATTAAACTAAGACTACTTTTGGTTTAATCTGTGAAGAATTTTTTTATGATGTATTTTTTTGGCCTTGCTGGTGAATAGAATCTGTATAAAAGACTAGGGATAAATAGTGGGTTTTGCTGCCAGATAGCTTGTACCACGCCAGATTTACAACACTAGCTCATACAAAGTAGCTCCCAGACTTTGGCAGGAGATAGCAACTTGTGTTTTCATGCATCCCAAGATGTGTGATATGGCTGATAATACAGACAAACCTGTGCTCTTGGGAGAGTTTGAAATACGTAAGAACTGTGATGAGGAGGTAATTCATGAGCTCCATACGATGGCAAGAAAGAGAAGGTGAGTTAGGCTTGTTTGACTGTGTTCACCTTTCCCTGCAGCAGAGTGGGAAAACAACTTTTTATCTAGTGAAATGACTTACATTTTCCACTCTTTAGGTAAACTATTTCTTTTTTTTTTAATATCTAAACTCTTTTATTAATTCTGTTCGGCCAGGGTAATTGTTTAAATAAGCCAGAATAACTGGTACTCAGATGATAAGACTTCCCATCCTCCTGTCAGTCAGCGCTGCAGTAAAGGCCGGAAGATGCCCCGCCCTGACCCAGAAGGAGATGAGAGTCAAGCAGGCAGGACGTAAAAGCCCTTCTCATTTACCTATGTGGGGGTGAGGTGCAGAGCTGGGCTTTGTAGTCAAGAAACTAAAAGTCTCTGTTTCTTCACCAATTCCCAATAAGAACAGGCACATTACTTGCGCCCTGGCCCTCCTGCATTTCTGGTGGTGTGACAAAAACGGAGGAGAAAGAGTGGAAAAGAGGTGCAGGGGTGATTAGGGTAGCATGTGACAAATTTACATGGGTCTTAAATGGGGGTGAAATGGCTTAATGTGATTATTAATAGTTACTGTTTTCTTAAAATGCAGATCTCTACTCAACCTGGCACTGATACAGAAATCTGGAGTGATAAGGGTTGGGCAATTAATTTCTTTTATCCAAGGCAGGGTCCTGCCAGCCCATCGTCTACTGACAGCTAACAATTGAACGAAGGTGTAATTTGGTGCAGGGGGAGCCAGGCGGAGAACAGACTGTTGTGTGGGCCTCGCAGTGGGTCAGAGGGGCTCAGCTCAAGTGTTCCGTGCAGCGTCCGGAAGGGGAATGTGAGAAGTGGGAAGGCGGCAGCCTGGAGAAGGTTTATCCTTTAAATCATCAGAATCTATCGTGTGTGGCCTCTCTGCTGGCAAAGAGTTTTGTGGTGATTTCAGCAGTACGAGTGTTTCTTTTTGACTTTTCTTTTTCCCCTTGCAGCGCTGGTGATGGTCCTGAATAGCACGAGTGTCAGCTGGAGTGCTCGCATTCAGATTTTCCTTACCTTTTGCAAGCTTGTAGCAATTCTGATAATTATAGTCCCTGGAGTTATCCAGCTAATTAAAGGTATGAAATGAAAAGTAAATGCTTTTAAAGTGCTTTTATCTTTACCCTCCCCAGTCTTTCTCCACCTGCCTCCACCAAATAGTGCTTATAGCAGCAAAATCTCTTAATTAGTCTGTGCTTGCTTAACTGAAGCCCTGTACTGTCATGTAATTGATTAGAAGTGGAACTACAGTGGGGTGAACTGGTATTTCCTTCAGCATGCCAATGAGTCTATTCAGATCAGGCTCGGTTTTCAAATGAGCAAGAGGATTGCTCTTCTCTGTAATTTGCCTTTGGCATGAACTTTGTGAAAGAGGCAGGATGGGTTTTACTGACAGAAGGGCATACCCCTCCCCAGAGCACATGCCTAGTCCAGTCAGAATACCTCTCCTTTAACTGGGCTAGTGCCTAGTCCTGGTCAGTACCAGGTACGTGGTGGCAGAACGGGCTCACAATTGAGGAATTCTTGAAAGAAGCAGTATCGTGGATGCTCTCTACCACTTTGGTAATGTAAATGGTGAAGTTAAAGGTGCTGTACTGGCAAGTGAGAGTGTAGTTAGCTATTGCTTTCATGGGCTTCCTGCCTGCAAGTCCTGGATGCTGGTGCTGCATGCATGCTTTATTTCTTACAAGTGAAAACCTAACCCGTGCAGCTAAAGGCAGTAGTCTGGGGCTAGCCCAAGTGTAGGAAAGGAAAGCAGAAGTGTTTGGAGGGCCAGAATTACTCTACAGACTTTATCAATATTGCTGCGTAACCTAGGATTGTGGAAAACACCCTTTTCTCCCCAGCAGCACGGACCTGGCTGCGCAGGCCTTCCCTTGGCTCTTGGGAAGTCATTGGGGTAAAGCCGTGTTGGCAGAGAAACTCTTTTCACTGACACATGCTCTGCTGCCTGACGAGGCTTTTCCATTACGGCCCTATGAGCAGCGGATGCGAGATGGCGACAAGCCTCAGCTCCCTCTTGTTACAACAACACTAGACAATAGCTACACAAAGCACCAGGAGCCGTTCAGCCCAGAGGGTCAGGACGGGAGCACTTTTTAATGAATTGGTGGCAGATTTTATTTAACAAAAATTATCACAGTTGCTGGTTCTGTCCCTGGGGATTCTCTTTTGTGATGTTTCACAAAGCCTCTCATCTGAGTCAACAGCCCAGCGCCAGGCTCTGTGGTGAGCTCAGTTTCTCAGGGACAGGCGGCTCTCTGTGGTTAGCAAGACTCCAAAATAAAAGTTTTCCTGTGTAACACTCTACTGATTCACTATTTCTGTTTTCATGTTTTTCAATTCCTTTCTGGCAGTTACAATGCCTCTTCCCTCACCTCCTTCCATGTGCAAAACTTCTTTCTGTTCCCATCCGCCTCATTTTTCCTAGACCTTTGGAGCAGGTGAGACCCAGGTTTGGATGGGGTTTGCTGCCCTTAAGTAGCTCAGATAGCATCCCTGGTTCCCCACTGGGACCCTCGTCTGGCCACAGCTCTTCCCTTTCTGAAAAAACCTCCGCTTCAGCAGTAGTTTTGACTGAGGGTGCAGTAAAAACCAAGTAAAGGGAAGAGGATTTGACCCATTGCTAACTTAAGCTTGAATGAATTCTGCTTCTCCCTGGTCCTTTTCTGTGGAGGATCATTGCTTCTCAGGAAATCTGGGATATTGCAGGGAGGTCTTACAAACCACAGAGCACCTTGTAAATAAATATTTTAAATATTTGTATTTACAGATATGTGGCCCTTAGTGTAATATTGGTACAGTACTGACTATAATGTGGTAGGGCATTACTAAATTCTTTTGGTGGCAGAAATGGTTGAGGTATTTGGTTTGTTTTCCTTAAAAATACTGCTTGTGAGTGAAATACTAGCAATATTCTTTCTGATTAAAATGTTCAACAAGTGAAATCTTCCACAGCAAACACTACAGAGCTCATTCTGCTCTTTCATGTTGATGTGAGTCACTGCTGGAGATTATAGTGCAGTAAGTGTCACCAAGCTCAGAATGTTTTGGAAAAAAGAAATTAATAGGTCAAATTCTGCTATTGCATGATTAAGGACACCATGAAACCTTTTACAATTGCTGGCAGATTACGTCTGCGAGGGTTGGGTCAGAAATTAAGGTCAAGGGCAGTACTTGAAGTCAGTGAACTGTTGGGTAATTCAGTGTTCCATGGTGTGATATATTTATTTGTTTTAAAGTAGTAGGTGACCAAAGAGCTTATTTTTCAATATTGCTTTTGTTGATGTTGCAGGAGAAACCCAGCACTTTAAAAATGCCTTTGCGGGGAATGATGCCAGTGTTAGGGGATTACCGCTTGCTTTCTATTCAGGAATGTATGCTTACTCAGGCTGGTAAGTTGTTGAAACCTCTAAGTATTTGTCCTGAAAACAAACACTAATATGCTCTAACAAAGACATTTATTTGTGTGAAGAAATGAGTAGCACATTCTACATCTTTTGCCAAACTACACCATGTAGTAAGATCTCACCACTGTTCCATATGCTCGGTAGTTACTCTGCAGGCAGCTCTACAAAGGAAAGATTTTTCTTGTCCAGGGTACAATAGGTAACTATGCACTGAACACTAAAATATTAGACTGTTACTTCTGTTCTTAAGACTAGAATAAAGGCAACAAGAAAGGAATGTTTTCAAATCTTCATTAGGTATTTTGATAAAATGATAAAAGGAATAATGAAGCTTTAATTTTCGTTGAACAAGTCAGTAATTACATGAAAAATGAATCTATGAACTCTTACAAATTTGTGTGGACCTCAGCCTTTGCTTCGTAAAAGCAGTATTTGGAGAATAAGAAGGAAACCATGATAACATCATTATAGACCACAAAACAAGGTAAAAAAATTAGATATTCTTATGCCTCTTGCTCCGAGAGAATTGGACCTCACTTAACAAGAAGTGCAACTGGCTTCCACAGAAGTCAAGTGGTATTGACTGTCAGCAGAGGTATAAGAATCTACCTTCAAGTATCCTGCTCAGAACTTTCTTTCAAGCTCTCTACCTCTCCCCCACCAAAGTACGCAGCAGCTGGTTTGAAAGGTGCTGCCGCTCTTCGAATCTGCCTTACGGTTTATTCGTGCTTAGCGAGGGCTCCCCATTGCACAGCGCCAACATGCTTTTGCAGCAGCAGTCTGGGAGGAGAAAAAAAGACTACAATGCACGGAGTGAGCTTATTTTGAGATAGCTTTGTCTGCAGATCTTCCCTTTCCTTTCTGTAGCCTCACAGGCAGCCAAGTTCTTTACCTCACACAAAAGGTGAGGGCTGAGAGAGAAGAGTTGTATTTATTTGATTCGGAGGGACAAAGGGCCGAGCATTTGAGTTCTCTGCCTGTCTGTAACTCCCCGGTTGCAGAAGCATTATAAACACAGAACTTTTATATTAAATGGTGGGGGGTAAAACCCAAGAGAGTCTAAAGCCTTGATCTGTGATAGATGTATAAGAAAAGAGCCTGGCATTTTGAAGCCTCAGAGAAATTGAACTCGTTATGCAGACAATCTCTACCTTCTTCACTCTCTCTCATACAACTGCCTCTGTCTCTATCCATACATGAGATGGTTTCTCACTTTTAAAATATGAACCTAACTGTACGTTTTTGTATTAAGGCAATTTTAAAAACTCTTTAATATTATTCATCACTGAGGCAGAGTTTGTTTACTATAAAATACTACATCAAAAATACTGTTATTCTGTTGCTTCTTTCCTATTTCTTTCCATTTTCCACGTAATGTTCCAAACCCCTACAATAAAAATAATCTCTGTTTTTCCTGTATACCTTCTGACTTTGATTTCAAGGTCCTTATTTGCCACTTATAAAAGAAATTAGCAGGAAAAGACCTAATTTGGCTAGTGGTTCTTCCCAGCTGCCTATTTGTCTTTGTCACCAGCTCAAATTGATTGCCTCGGTGCACAGAAGAGCAGACCATTAAGTGGAGTGTCAATACCCTTGCACTATCAGTTTCATGGGGCTAAATCAATCCAATAAGCTGAATGTGAAGGAGTATTGCAAGTGTTGGTGCTGTGTCCTAGGATGCAGGCAGAATTTTATGCATAGCCTATGAGACTATTAACTTTTAATGATACAGCTTTAAAGAGCAAAATGAAGGCAGTATCTCCCATACGTGTGGGTTCATTCTGGGAAGAGCAAGTGTAGACTATGGGTTATATAAAATGCTAGGTGAAAAAGGACAAGTAAAGAATGCAAGGGAGCATGTCTTTGTATCAATAAAGAGACTGATGCAGGGCTGTCAAATTACTTCAGTCTAGAAGCAGGACGAAGACTAGAAAGAAGTAGCTGAACGTCTTACTTATAGAATCATCTGGTTGGAAGAGACCTTTAAGATCATCAAGTCCAACCATACACCCAGCACTGCTAGGGTCCCTAAACCATGTCCCTCAGCACCACATCCATGTCTCTTAAACACCTCCAGGGATGGGGACTCCACCACCTCCCTGGGCAGCCTGTTCCAGTGCTTCACAACCCTCTCTGTAAAGAAGTTTTCTCTCCTTTGAACTATCCCAGCCTCTTCTTTGTTGTTCTGTGCACTAGCAAGTTTAGAAACAAGCACTGAGGTTGTTCTATATGATGGCAAATCTAGTTTTGCAGAATTTCATGCTCGGTTTACAAAATTACATTTTTTAAATCCATGAGCCAGTGCTAACTCTTTCTGCTAACCCAGATCTGGTCCAAGTCTCGTGATGGCGAAAAGTTCCCAGACTTTATGCCAGATCAGGTACCGTTTGTTTACTCTCTGTAGTGCTGTTGGGTCAGATACCATTTGTCTTCCTGTATGAATGCAGAAAGCCAGCATAAGCACTGCATTGACTGCTCTGTTTAATTAGCCAGGATGTGACTTTGTGCCCATATCGGAGCCAGGCACATCTGTGTCATCCAGCGATGCAGAGCCCTAGTGCTAACAGATGCAGAACAGAGGGTTCGGTGACCTTGAGGCTTACAGTTGCTTTGTATGCAGGACTGTGCCCCGTGAGTAGTTCCTGTGAATTCCCACAGGCTGCTGGAATACGACCACAGTGCAACCTGTACTGGAGGTTCTGCAAGAGCACGCAGGATTAGCAGCTAGGGTTTGTGATCGTATACGACACACTAGTGTCAAAATCCTGGTTGTAGAGGGGTTTTTTGAGGCTTCATTTATTTTTATTGTTAAAAAGCCCTTGCTGAGTACCCTGATGAGAATTTTTGCCAATATAACCTGAAATTGCAAAAGGCTACAGCCACAAATGGAATATGAAGCTTGAGGGTGCGTGTGCGTTTGTGCATAGGGTTAGAGTAAACCATAATTTGCCTAGTATGCCGGGGAAAAAATTAATTCCACACCCACGCTACATAGCTTTGGTCTTTTTTTGCTTTGCTGTCTTTATGAGAATTCCCCCTCCTGAGTGCGAGGATGAGGGAAGGTTAAATTTCACACTCTCCTTAATCCAAACACGGGTCTACAAATTTTACTATAATTAACAGCAGTGCTTAAGTAAAAGTGTCTCCTCGATCCTTTTGGAAAGAAATATGGAATCAAAATCTACTAAGCCCTTATAATACATTTCATAACTCTTTTCTAGGTTTTACCTCAATTTTGTAACTGAAGAAGTGGAAAACCCCGAAAAGTATGTACCTAATATTTTTCTCAACTTTTGAAAAATGGTCATAAAATCTAAAATGCTGTAAGAGTGGTGATCTTCAAAAACTCTGCATGCTGGTCAGGTTGCTTGCTTTCCAGCAGATCTGGTATCTATTTGAATTGCAACTGCTTGAAGATTTGCTATTTTTGGCCTGTCGTGACCTTGTTATGTATTCTTTTATGTGCACAGAAAGCAGAAAACTAAGTAGATCTCCAGGGCTCTGATTCTCCCCCTCAGGATACAAGTAACTATCAGTGGCTCCTTTCAGTGGAAGTTACTGGTATCCTGTCAGGGAAATCTTGCCCAAAAAACTTATCTGCTGCAATATTTGGCAGTTTTGCTATGTTTAAATATTAATCAAATACTTAGTCCTACTTGTTTTAGGTGTCTTAGAGTTGCAAGGTCTTGAATACACATAGTACAGCTTCCGACCTAATTAAGGTGAACAGGGGATAGTGGTGGGAGGCTGTTTCAAACCAGAGATGAATACTCTCATAGCAGCTGTCTGTCAAGTGCGGAAATAAAAGCTGTCCTGTTAGGGAGAGTTTGATTTGGCAGATCTATTTTGGTAGATATGTTTTGGTACATGCAGACAGTAATAAAACAACATCAACCTTTTTGAAGACTTTAAGAAAACATGCCATGGCAAATCAAATTTTCTTTGAGGGAATAGGCAATTTACTTGATTAAAAATTAATAGGTAGATATAATTTTCTTAGGTTTTTAAAATAAAATATCTGACTGGGTACCAAGTAACTTCCTGTTCAGAAAGACCCCCAACACTGTACACTGAGAATATGAAGCTACATATCTGAGACATATAAAGAAAGAAAAAAAAAAAAAATCCAACAGTCATCAGCGGGGAGCATGCCCAAGGCTTTTAGTTGGTTTCTTCAAAGCCTGAACTAAGCTTGGTGCTGTTTGGTATTTTCTTCTGACACCTGAAAATAATTACAAAGTAATTGATGTTAAAACGTGAGGATGGCAGAAAGACTGGCAGATTTCCATTGTTTCAGTGTCTCTGAGGGGACTTGGATGTTAACGGGTTCTTTAATGTGATCAGGGTACTTATACTGCGGAATGCATGGCTGGAAGCTGAAACCAGACAAATGCAGGTAGAAAAGACAGCATTAATATTTAACAAGGTGGTTGACTAATCGTTAGCACAGATAGCTATGTACAATTGGGTTTTTCATTGGTGGTCTTTGGTTCAGACAGAATACCTTTTCTGAAGCCGTGCTTTAGTAAAGCACAAGTCATTTGGCTTGGTGGAGAGCAGCTGGGTTAACGCTTCCCAGGCCTGGGACACACAGATGACCTAGTAGCAAATCTGGGTTTAACTACCAAGGATCTGTGTGATTTAAAGTCAGGGGAAACAGACATTAAAAAAAAAAAACCAACCCCAAACCAACCTTTTTTTGCTTTTGAAAAATCATTTTATGGCAGACGGACTTGAAAAGAAATGTGAAACTAAAGGAGTGGAGTTATTCTGGTCCAAGACTTCTACTGCTTCAGGACATTCTGGGGAGATGGGTTAGGAGCCAGAGTGTTGGTGATGAGATCAAAAGCATTTGCTAGAAGCAATATAATTTGTAAATTATCATGTGGCTACCGTAAGTAGTGTGCGATGTTTTTAAACACGCAGATGCCTACCCCCCTTTGGGACTTTTCATATACTGATGTGCCTCTGCAGTCCTCTTAACTGTATGGTGATTAACTGAAATTATTGATAATTTTCATTACAGCTATTTTGGTTTATGTTGACTTATTTTTCTTCTGGTTTGAGTCAGAGGAGTGCATGTTTTTGAACATGTTGCCCTCTGCTGCATAGGACAGAAAGGCATAGTTCCTTTAAAATCCTTTTTTAACTAAGCACCCATTGAAGCATGTTGTATCACAGCTAAGAACAATGGTGTGGGTTAGATTTTGGGGGTTTTTCTTTGCAGCTGGGATGTGAGGGAGGGAGACTCTTTTCTGCTCACATCTCGAGAGCTTCTCTGTTCTCCAGGTTGCCCTTGGAGAGCTGCTGAAGTTAATTGTGCTGCTAGTGGGGGTGCAGGACCAGGGGACAAGCCACATAACCGGGCTGGTTTGGTGTATTCCAGGTCTGCTGTGGAAAAAACAGCTCAATGATACATGTGCAATGTTGCCACAAAGCTGTTAAAGCTTCCCTTCATCACTCTTCTTCTTGGGGTTGCACTTTGAGAGGAAGAGGAGGGAAGCTGCCCAGTGCTTACAGCAGGGCGTGTGAGATCACAACCTCCATGCCAAGGTACAAACATACACTAGAAGAGATTGGGATTTTAAACATTGCTATATAAGCGGCAGGTGATGGCAGGTCAAGTGGACTCCTACCAACCGTGCTGACAGAGACCTCTGCGCTACCTGTAAATGCAGATTCAGGACTCTGTTAACCCAAAACAAGCAATTAAATGAAACAGTGGGATTTTTTTTATCCATTGCCACCTGTGAATAGAAAGATGTCCTGCTGAATGGGGTCTTGTTCCACCACCATTCTCAAAGATACAGGGCAGGGGGTATAGTGTGAGCTAATTCCAGAGGCAATAGTCTAGGCTCCCACCATCTCAGTGCAGGTGTTAAGTGAGCCACTAATCATGCTGATGTTGTAGGCATTTATTAGAACTCAACTGCTATTTTTTGTTTGTTTGTTTACCTAAAACATTGTCTTTCATTCTTGTGGTATGCCTTATGTTAAAGGTTGCATATAGAGCTGCTGAGGTATGATGTAGCTGTTTTTAAAAGGGAGGAGGGCAGTATAGGGTTGAACCCTTGAGTCTGTAACAGCTCCTGCTGTGCAATGTGTAATGTTTGTCAATGGTTAGGAATGCAATTTCCTTACAGCGGCAGAAGTGAGCACTGTGATACCTTCTGCACTGCGCATGCCAAGGTAAATGTTTGTCTGAGAATCAGTCACAGTCGCGTATTACTAGGTGCACGGCATCTTTTAAAGTAACCGACACCTGGTGCTGAGATGAATGATCAGCATCGTCCCCACGTTAACCAGCCAGCAGCAAACCCGCCGTGACATGTACCAAAAGAGTCACGGGGAGGAAAGCACAGTTACAGCAGAGGTCTGCAGAAATACTTTAGCAGAGAGAGGAGTTGCAGAGGAGCTGCCAAGGGCCCATGTTTGTGGAGACCTGGCTTTAAGCCCCTTCTTATGTGGCCATGTTTGTGGAGACCTGGCTTTAAGCTCCTTTTTATGTGGTGAGTCCCAGACTCCCTTTCCGCTCCTGTGGTGTTGTGGAGGGTGAAGGTGAGAGAGGAGGGTCAGGGCCCTAGAACGTGTCCCGGAATGCACAGAAAGACGAAAACATCTACTGTTAGACATTAAAGTTTTCCAGGTAGGGATTGCTTTGTTTGCTGGGGGGTGTGTGGCACCAGGAAAGCTTGCTGGAGTCCAGCAAGTGCCACTGGAAATGTAGGAGAGAGGCAGGGGAAGGGGGGATGCTCGTGACCTTGCTCGGCTGAAAGCTGCCTTTGTGCTCCAGCCAAGTAGCTGTTTGTACAGGCAGAAAGGGCTCCTGAAGGCTGTGGGAGTCTGTGGAGGTGCAGCAGCCTGGCCAGGCGCAATAAATTGAAGATTTAGGTCTATAAATAGGATAAATACTATGGGCCTGAGGCACTTGAGATACCTGGGAGATATGAAATCCTAGATAGAGCTGACGCAAGAGGCAGTGGAAATGAGCCAAGCGGAGAGGAAGCACCCTTTAAATTATAGAAGGGAGAATGGAAAAAAGAAAAAAAACACTGAAAGAGAATGCCATGACTTTTTGAACAGATTTTGGAAGTAGTGCTGAATTCTCACTTTAGAAATGTCCTGGTTCCTTCTTCTGTATAAGAAAAGGGACATTAATATAACCCCAATTACCGTAAGATGTAAAAGTAGCTGTTTCTGTTTCCTGCTAACCCCCCTTTTGATGTCTCCTTTTTAAGCCTGGACTCGTTTCTTTATTCCTCTTTGTTCAAGTGCTTCCCTCATACAACATTACTAGGACCTGAAGCAACACGAAGCTGATGTTTGTTTTACAAGGAGCTGTGGTTGCAGTGTTCAACTAATTTAATGTACTTTTTTTTTTTAAAGTCCCTGAAATAATTTTGTTATCAAGAATATGTGGAACAACGTTGAAGTGTAATAACAAATTTCTTACTTTTGAAAATTATGCTTTGCATATGTGTGCTGGGTCAATAGCAACTGCTGTTTGAAATGAAACATCTGAATAATCCCTGAAGCAGAGCTTCACCAAAATAACCACATGCAGCCACATCACGTGCAGCTTTGATCTTCTTGATTTCCTTACATTATAAGGATCAGCCCTACTCAAACTGAGGTCGTATTGTATTGTCTAAATAATAAGTGAGTGAAGGAACAGACGGGTCTCCGAGAGAGAATTTGTCACCTGAAAATTGACAGGAGCCGTGTTGCCTGGAGCAGGAAATTTAGAAGACTGGAAATCCAGCATGTTGAACTTTCAAACTCATTTCTTATACATAGTCTTTGAGCTCATCTGTATTCTTGAGCATCCACTCTGTACTCTCAAGAAACAGACCAAGTTTTTTCAATCAAGCCCGTAAAAGCAGCTCATGCTGGAACAGCACTTCCCTCCTCCCTCCTCAGGCAGAGCAGTCCAGGATCAGCTCTCTAGTTTGTCAGAAAGTTTGATGGACTCCAGATGAGAAAATAACACAGGAGTGATTTTACATTATAGCAATGTCTTCAGAGCCTCATCAAAGTCAGGGCCAGATTGTGTCAGACACTGGCCAAAGAGAATCCTGCTTTGAAAAAATTATGTTCTATGGTCCTCAGTATGAACAGATGATGAGCCCGAATGCTTTGTGTTATAAAGGCTCTTGTTGGAAGTGAAAGAAAGTGTTATTTCACTTTAAGGGATAGGAAACTAAGACTTGAGTTCCTTAATGACTTGAAGGAAGTCTGTGATCAAGTGGGCAACTAGAGGTATTGATTCCCAGTCCTTCTTTAACTCAAAATCGTGTTATTTCTTTGGTAGTGTAAATTTTTGTTAGTGTTGTTGAACTTATGACATATTTTCCTTTAGTGTTCTTCAATTTCAGTTACATAAAATGATAAGAGTTTTTTAAAGGACGTAGATTCTGAAATATTTTACAGCAAAAAGTTTTATTCCTTTTCAGTTGCAGTTCAGTACAGCTATTTGGCATAATCCCTTGTTTTTTCCCTCCTCTTCCCTTATTGGGCCATTTCATTTGCAAATACTCTGCTTCTGTTTGTAAAATAGCTTTGGTCCAGCCCAGGCAATCTATCATTGTTTTAAAAGTTACACAGTGCAAAGAACATATTATTGAGATGTATAGTGTTTATAAGCGTGGTCTCAGATTGATAAATCATGTCTTGTGCTGTTGAAAAGCCAAGAAATGAATTGCTTTGCTATGACCTTGGGGTCTGAGATTAGTCAGTTTGTCTATTAGATTTTTCCAGTGTTCTTCTCACTTCATTTATTCCTTCTTTTTACAAAGGAATTGAGAAGCAGTAGATGTATAGCAAGTCACTAAGGCTTGATGTCATCAGACATTTTGTGAAATTGGAATATCAAAATGTTTGATGTAATCTAGTTTTATATTGGGTTTAAATAATGTGAGTGTCATGTCTAATTAATCTAATGTGTACCACCCATTTGTGTTAATTGAAGTTTAAAGTCACACTTTGCATCTATGAGGACCGAGTGAGAGAAATGTAGTATTAGAGGGTTTTTTCTGGGTGTCTAAGCATTATAGAGATGCAGATGGATGGGAGGGGAAATGGTGGCTGAGACACTAAAATGCTTCCAGCTCCACAGTTGTTTGAGGCCGTCTGATTTTTGGCACCTCACATTAGGATGCACCCCCCTTCCAGAATCAATCAGAAACTTGACTTGCACTGTTGCTCACTACCAATCTAGACCCTGACTAGTTATTCCTAGCAATCATAACAATGAAAAATATTTTTAATGTTAGCTGAGAGCCATTTCTGCCCTTCTGCTTCTTTGTTAATTTTTCTTATTTTTTAATTTAACAACAAGCCCTGCTCTGAAGAGGAATATTGATACCCATTATCTTAGGGACCAGAAAAGGAATAAAGTCGTAAGTTTATCTCGGTGCACCTATGCTGTCTATCATTTCAAACACACCTCATCACTGCTTTTTATTCGGGAAAGCCAGACAATGTAGCTGAAGCACTGAACTGGGACTCAGGAGAACTGCCTTGTGCACAAACCTCCTGTGAAAATGGAGCGTGGGTTACTTCATCTTTTCTGCTCCTGTTTCCCTCCTTTCTCTCCTCAGCTTCTTTTCTCTAACCACTTCATGGGGTGGGAAGAATCATCTGCTGGCCCTATTTTTGGAGTATTTACATCCTTCCAAGGTTGGAAGTAAGCTGTAGGCTAGGGGGAACCAAAAAAGGTTTATCTGAATTTTAAAATCTATGCACCTATTCCTTGAACTGAAGGCTTCAGCAGATTTGTTAAATCCTGGGTGTGTACATCCCAGTCCTGTAAACTTTCCTATGGTATCAGTGGAACAAGGGAAGCATGTGTAGGTCCCTACATGAGTAAGTAGCACCTGGTGGTGTTCCTCATAGGGATGCAACCTTATTTTTGAATTAAGCCTGATGCTGGATGCAGGTATCCTTTTCAGATATAAGCAGAATAGCTTCAGTACCTGGAGTTTAAAATCTTTCTTGCATTACTCAGTTCCACTCACTCATAAAAGATACATTTGACTGCAATTCATTTTCTTCACATCAGGCTACAGTGCCAAATATTCAGTGCAGAAGTTATACGATCACATTATGATATTTTATCTGAAGATGATCAAAAGAGACAACGGCTAATCTTTCAAATATTTTGCAAAGCCCATTTGCTCATATGCGTTCATCAGATTACCTTAAAGGGAAAGCCAGGTCAGTTAAGTGAGCATTTGCATTTTTTTCTTCAATATATTATTTGTGTCTAGGGTTATTTTTCTGTTTGAATACTTATTCTCCATCACAGAATCAAGATGTTCTAATTACTCTCTCCCCATCTATTTTTATGTGTCACTTCCATAGAACTCTTACTGTTTCTAAGTTTTCCTGTATCTAACAGCGTAATAGGCTACCTAAATTCCCTCAGTTTTCTGCTAAGCATCTCGGAAGATGAGGTGTCCAAACCCTGGTGACTCCAACAGCACTTTCCACAGTTTAATTGTGCCCTGTGTGAGGGAAATAACGATACATTCACAATCACGTCTTCAGAACTATAAAATCCTTTAATAGGGAGCTGAATCTGCCAAATAAAGAAAACAAATTAATTTACTAGGTCAAATATACTGAAACAAAACCAAGCATGGGTTTTGCTATTTGTAAATTATATGAAAAAGCATTTAATTAATAATGTAATTCAGTAGGATTTGTGTGTGTTTGAGAGGGAGAAATAGACAATTACTAGCTCATAGGGGAGCTGGCTTGCCAGCATGAAACTGTTCTTAATAGAATGAACTTTGCTTTTGCTCTCTCACTAAACCTTATTAACTACTGTGAGGCTGCTTATGTGCCTCACATCATCAACTCATTTGTTATCGCTTTTTCTAAATGACTGATAATTCATTTCTAAAATCTCAGTATAGGAACTAATTTTTGCACTTCATGTTTGTTTGTTTGTTTTTTAATTAAGGAATGCTGCTTCTTGTCCAGAGAAGGGCAACAAAGCTGGTGAAGGGTCTGGAGAGCAAGTCTTACGAGGAGCATCTGAGGGAACTGGGGTTGTTTAGGCTGGAGAAAAGGATGCTCAGGGGAGACCTCATCACTCTCTACAACTACCTGAAAGGAGGTTGTAGCGAGTGGGAGTCAGTCTGTTCTCCCAAGTACCAAGTGACAAGATGAGAGGAAATGGCCTCAAGTGGCACCAGAATATTAGGGAAAAACTTCTTTACAGAAAGGGAGGTAAATTATTGGAACAGGCTGCCCAGGGAGGTGGTGGAGTCCTCACCCCTGGAAGTGTTTAAAAGCCGTGTAGATGTGGTGCTGAGGGACATGGTTTAGGGACCCTGGCAGTGCTGGGTGAACGGTTGGACTTGATGATCTTAAAGGTCTCCTCCAACCAAATGATTCTGTGATTCTTTTGCTGCCAGATTTAAATTCTCTTATGAGGGATCAAATATAGCTTTGCTCTTAGTTACAATCTTCTTTTGCTAGAACTGCTAGTTTGGGAGACTTTAATTGTCCTGTAGTTTGGTACATAGGGGTTTCCCAAACTGTGTCACTTGAAGACCATGGGTACAACATCAGGCTGAGAATTACTTGACAAAATACGTGGAAGGCAACGCAGATTAGCTGTCACATATATGCTTCATAAATGCAACTTGATGGTAGGAAGGAGTAATTATTACTTAATTTTGCACCTGATCTCAGCTAATTTTTGGTGATAGTTTGAGGCAGCTTGGATTCAAAACCATTTACAAAGCCAGGGAGTAAAAGTATTGAAAATAGTCTTTGGCTAGCTGTGATCTCAGCTTAGACATAATACTATTGCAGTCAGATTTTCCTGCAATGCCTCCTAATTCCTAATGGGGATGCCAGTAAACCAATAAAGAATAATAAACTTTTATAAAAAGCCTCTAGACTTCCTTCAGGATATATTGCTGCTGCTGTTGCACTCTTCTGCATGTCAGTGAGTGGAACTTTGAGAGTCACAAGTAAAAGGATCTTGAAGAAAAAGTCTGTGCAGGAGCAGGAGATGCTGCAGCAGGTTCAGCTGAGTTCTGGCTCCAGCTTCTCTTTCTCTATTCCCTCTCCATCCCACCCTCTGTGAGACGTGCTGTATATACCCTAACCTTGACAGTCTCTTGTCTCTGAAGATGGATGCAATTAAGCAAGCTACATGTGAGACATGCAAACGTTTCAGGGGCTGCAACTTGCTTGAGAGCCATACTTGGGACGTGTGTGTGACAGGATTTGGTGAGAATCACTGTATCCACAAAATGCTTCCAACCAGCTGGAGTGAACAAGGGGAACTTTGATTTTAACTGTGTTAACAGCTTGAGTTAAAACAGGGAAATGGTCAGGATAGAATTGAAATTAGTAATCCAAAATAAAATCCAAGTAACTACTTGGATTCTTCTGGATTCTTGGATTCTTCTGGATTCTTGGATTCTTTTTTTTTTTTCCCAACTTCAGTTACGTTGAAGTGGATTTTTGGATTTGATAATGCTAATTATCCTGTACTCTCGTAGTGCAAACTTTTGGCCCTGCCATTTTCGAGAGTTCCAGCATGCTCACTACCATGTATGATATTTCAAAATTAACTGAGGACATGAGTTCAGTCCTTTAGTTCTTACTTTCCCTGTTCTAGACTGAGCACAAATTCCTTCTACCACACCTGGGTGTCCCTGGCCCCAAGGGTGCAGAGGGTCCTCATCAACAGTAGTGCTGTGATGTAAGAGAGAGGAAACAGAGAGCACAGCTGGAAAACATGGTGTGCCATGCAGTGTGTCTGGAGTGATCCAGGTGTACACAGAAGACACTCGGCAAACCCGAATCCCCTTGCCTGTCTTTGACATGTAGACTCTGTGTCTGAGTGGTGCTTTGAACTCACCAGAGCAATATATGCCGACAGTGGAGGCGCTGGGAAGATGACTCTCTGCATGAATTCACCTGTCATCTGGAACGGGGATCGCTGAGAGCAGAGGCTTCAGCAGCAGGGATAACAAAAAGGCTGCAGAGTTCTTTGGGCACTATTCCTCTTCCTTATCTCTCAGACAGTCGGAGGTAGCTGCCCTGAGTGCGTACTGCTTTCCAGAGGTTGCATGTTTTTCTTAAGGCATTTAGTTAGGGACTGACATAATGGATACTATCACAAGCTATAATATTCAGGAACGTGTACATGACACATTTAATGTATATTATTTTTTTCCTTTTCCCTTGTGCAGTTTCTTCTTCCGTGTACCACCCACCCCCACCCCCCATGTTTTTTGGTGTTTACACCAGCGCTGCGCCCTGTAGCACAATTCTACACCATAAGAGAGAGGTGATCCTGGTGTGCAGTTTTCAGGCACTGCCATCATCTTTGGCAGCTGCTTTCTAAACACCAATTTAGCATTTGAATTGGTTTTTCTGACTTCCAGTCTTTCTATTTCCTACCGCCATTTTATTATTTATCTGTTAATGTAAAAAAAAAAAAAAGAGAAATGCAATGTTCTATTTAGAAATTAACTGTAGTGAAGAGCTACCTGTGACAGAGTTTAAACTGATATTCCAGTCCATATGTGTAAATTAGAAAGGTCTGATGTAATCTATAGCGTCTGTAAAGGTTTCAGGGATGTACCTTGATCATTAATTAAGACCATAAGGATGTCTCATAAAATTACAGTTGAGGAGACTAATAATTCACTATGGAATGAAGAACGGCAAGGTCACTTGTGTAATTACCTGTTCTAACATTTATATTCCTTGTATAAAATGCTCCTACTCACACGAAAGTTATGCTGATAGCCATGGAAATATTCAGGGAATGCAGATTTCATAGCTAAGATTTGAGGGCTTATTGAAATTTTAAAAACTGTAGTTGTTTTTTTCTATCTATTTTTTGTGCTAGATTTTTGTAGCATGCTTTACTATTTCATACAGTCAAAGTTAACATAGAGCACATGCCTGGGATGGGTGTTTATGGAAGAGAGAGTGGGAAAATGGTACAGATGGAGGGTTAGATCAGTATTGCTGTGCTGGGTTTTAGCTGTGGATATCTATATCGGAAGTAATAGTGCTATCACTATTCTTTTTCTCCTAATTGTCCAATATAGGATCTGATTCCAATTCCTTTTATGTCTCAAGAATGTAATAAAGGTTTTGCAAAGATGTTGGTATACAATCAGGAAGGTAGTGAGCTACCCGAAAAATCAAAGATATTCAGCAAACAGCTGGAGGATGGAAGGAAAAAGAGAGGAGAAAAGATAAATTGCAAAGGTGGAGGCCCTAATACCACACTGTGGTGTGCTGGTAGGAAGGAGGAAGATGAGGCATGGGGCGGGGGGAGAGCAAGCTTGCCTGCTTGATGGTCTCCCCACTAAGGCAGCATCTACGCTAAGGCAATACCGAAGAAGCCATTGCTTTGAGAGGTTTGGTTCTGTTTAGGTACACTGCAGTTTAAGATGAAGGCCCAACTTCAAATGAAAATGATTGAATGAAATCTCTTAGAATTCTGGAAACACTCAAAACTTCTTGAAGATTACTTGTAGTTCTGAAAATGTACCATTTGGGCAGGCTTCTGCTGCAGGAGAGGTGTCTGGTGGGAGAGGTTCCTGGTGGGATGAGTGGATAAGCAGGTGTGTGAGCTGCTGTGATGAATAGCTTTATTTTTTCCAGTCCAAGAATAGTGGAGAATGGAGGTCTGGGCTAATCTCTTCTGTAGGGGATGAGGATCTTTCAACAATTAGATGTTTGCAAGTAACTGCCTTTGTCAATATGATGATGATGTAAGATATCGTGATCAGGTATGCATGACGTTAATGCCCAGAGTGTACACAGAAGAGACAAATACCTACACAGAAATAGTCATTTAAGAGGCAAACCCTCAGCCAGGTTTCTCATCCTCTACATAGCCCATGGCACCTCTTTTGAGGAAGCAAAGTTCAGGGAACTCGGACAGAGCTTCCTGCCCTCCCTCCTCCTCCTCCACAGCAATGGAGGTCTCTCCCTGGGGTACCAAGAGTTTGAGGGAGCTGGCTGGCTGCTGCAGAGTCTTGCAGCACCTCTGGCTCAGAGCTTCGGTGCCTCTGAGGCGTGAGGATGCAATAAGCCTACAAGCTGGCTGCAGCTCAGGGTGGTGGCTGTTCAGTTTGTCTTGTGCAGCGCTGCATCGCTGCAGAGTGGGTTGCTCCTTTCCAGCCCTTGTGGCTCGGTTTGCTCGCTGATGTGATAACCTGCTGACTGCAAGGTGTGTTTGCTTTCCTTCTTCATTTTTTTTTCCTTTTTGTTGTTTGTTTATGTGAATCATTGTTACTATGAATCAGCCCTGCTAAGGAAGTAAAACAAATGTTTATTCACAGTCTCCCCAGGTAGCTGGCAAAATCCTAATCTGCTTTACCAGCAGGCTAATGTAATGTCACAACAAAACAATGTAACCTCCAAAGTTTCCACTGCCCCGTGTTTTCCTTCATTTTCACCACCTGAAATACATGCGGGACTGTTTTAACATCTATTTCTCTTGCACCAAGGGACTAAGCTCTATCTGTGCAGAAGGGTGATAGTATCCTCTTTACAGGAACTCTGAGCTGCTCAGCAGAATGTTCATTGCAGGAATAATAATCTCTTGCAAGAGTGATGCACTGCTAAAAAGTCCAGAGCTGTAAAACACACTGTATTTTACTGGAGAGATCATGGGTCTCCCAGGGCTAAGCTAGCTCGTCTCTTGGCTGCAGCGAAGGTCCCAGCTCTCATTAGACATTTTCATTCTTTTTTAGTAGTTCATAAGCAGGTGGCCTGCCTGAATGTACTGGAAAAGAGGCGAGTCAGCAGTCTATTAATGGTAGACAGAAAAGTGACTAAACTCGCCAGATCAGTTAGAACCAGATGGGGTGAAAAAAAAAATTATCCAAGTAGGGATCAGATAAAGCTGTGTCTATGCATTCACAACATCAGCCACGTCACCGAGTCCTTTGTGCCAAACATACCGGGCCAAATCAGCAAACGTTTTGTCTGCGTAAGGATTACTGGCCTGAGAAGCAGTTTTTCATTTAAGGATGATGTATTGCCTCTTTGTATGCTAACACAGTGCCCAAAAACCCCAATTGCACTCAGCTGATAACCGCTATCGGACCGTGCTTTGGGCTAACGGCTGGGTGAGGTGACAAGGTGTGGGTCCACAGGGGGTAGTTCAAAGTTTGCCTTTGGATAACAGAGCACAGTCACTGCAGCTTTCCGCCAGCCTCCACTTGTCTAACCTTGGGCCCTTGTGAAAGAAAGCAAGCGTGCTTCCTGTGACTTTTGGTGTTGATGCTGCTCTGCAGTGCGGGCAAACCTCTCCTGGGTTTTCCCCTTCTCGCTTTAAAACAGGAGCCTGGTTTCCTCTGACGCTGGTGCTTTTATTTCCTTATTTACCAACACCATTAGCCATGTGGGAGGCAATTCTGAGCACACGCCTTGGTCTGTGATTTAAATCTGGGTTTCAAATAGCACTGAAATCTCATTGTCAAACCCAGCAGAAGCCAAGAAATTCCTTATGAAATTGCATAGGTGTACAGCAGTCTTTGCTTATGGGCACTGCTGGCATCAGTTACATCCTGTTTATAGGAAAAAAAGGGAGTCTCACAGCCGTTTTTCCTGTTATTTGTAAAAGCAAGCCAGCCACCCACTACCTATGGGTGGTTATATATGGCAGAGACTGCTAGCTTAATTCACAGTGTGGTTCTGATCTGTGCTGTGGTGCATCCTTTCCTGCCTGCAAAATAGGATGAGCCCTTTCATGCCCTTTTTGTTTCCTTTTCCCTTTCATGCTGAGCCTCAAAAATGACAAAATGCAAAGTGCTAAGCCAGCATTAGGTGAGCATGGTGTTATACCAGAAGTTGCATCAGCATCTTGCATGCCATTAACAGTAACCTTTTATTAGAGCACCATCTAAGACTTCTCCAGGCTGATGCTGGCAACTAACTGACAGAGACAGTGAAGCAGCATTTTTTACAGATATAAACTACAAAATGGGGGAATAAAACACAAAGAAAGGAATGGATGACTAAAACTGCAAGGGTACTATGTTCCTTATCATGCTCACATGCATCGGATTGGAGTTTTATATCTGCACAAATAGTTATTAACGCGTGCCATGTCATCAAGGATACTTATCCTTTAGAACAACATGGTCAAAGTGTCAGTAACAATGGGATTATCATACGCAAGAAAAGGAGTCTATTCCGCTTGGTTCAGCTAGCAGAATAACTTACTCAACTTCAACACAGTCTTTTTGCATGAGTCATTGAATGGGGTTCTCTGATTGTTCATCTTTAATAGGTAGTGAAATTGCTGGCTTGTATTTAAGGTAGGTAATTGTCACATCAAAACAAGACAATTTGGCTTTGTGCATCTTTCCTGTAGATGAGCATATCCCTTTCTGTGTGATCACAGAATTTCTGTCAGAGGAGGCTTAGACAGTGAGTGCTCATATTCCTCTAGCCCTGCACACCCCTTCCCTATGTGGTACGTTTTTTGTGGGTGTACTGATGTTCTGGAAGGGGGTCGCTTACAGTGTAGCATATATGTTGATATTTGGTGGTGAGTGTGTTGGAATTTTAAATATACAGTGACAGTGATATCTTAAGAAAGGAATACTGTTAACTAACAACCCATAAGAGTTTTCAATCATTTAAATTACAGTACAGCCTATATCCATGAACTGTAAACTAAGAGGATTTATATAAGATTATAATGGCTCCAGAGGAGCTGTGAAGTGAATAATCTGCATTTTACAAGTTGCGCTGCTGTGGTCTATTATGTCAATCCTCATTCGCTTGTAACACTTGTTGTTGAGCAAGTACTGTTATTTGCATCTTCACCCTGTCATTGTGTTTTGTTCATTGCAAAAAAAACCCAGGCTATATAATAACAGTGTTTAATTTTTTGAAGTATGATGGAACAAAATGTCACTTAGAAGAGTAGTTTTGATATCATCATTCGGAAAGATCTAAGAGCAATGGAGAGACCTCCTCCCTAGATCACGAGAATAGATAGAGAATAGGAGCACTCTAGTCTGTCAAGGGGTTTGACTTCTGTGTGGGGTTATTTTAGAGAAAAGAAGAATTAGATTCATGCTGCAGTGAAGGAATGACAGGCGCCTCTCTTTTTTCCTATCTGTTTATTACAGGAAGAAAACAGCTGCTAAGCAAAACCAGATAAAAGTAGAGATTTATCCACAAAGAGCATAGAAGACCATGGAATTCCTTTTCCTTGAACAAAACTTCATTAGAAGATAAGCTTTTTGTGGGTCTAGAGACAAAATATTTCTATAGATGTGAAAAATAAGCAGAACCAACATTAGGATTCTTGCTTGGTACTTGGGAAGGCCGTGAGGACAGCCTTTTTCCTAGCTGCAGGCTATGCCAGACACAAGTAGGTGTCCTAGAGTAACTACCCTGGAGCGTGATGAATGACCTATTTTCTCTGCTCTTAAGAAAATAATTTCCCTCATAGTGGACCAAATCCTGCCATCTGTTTTGTGCTTGTTTTGGGTACTGAAACTTTTGCTAAACATATAAATTGGTCCTGTTGCACAGAGCTGGGGTTTTCTTCAGGTGCAGCTGTCAGGGAGGCTGGTACGGGGCAGTGTGCTATGGAGTGCTAGGATACAGGGCTTTTTGATGGCCCAAGTACGTTGGTTTTTAATGGGTTGATTTTGAGTCAAAATAAGAGCCAGTGCAGTGCAGGAAGTTGTGTATAAACCATCTTTATCACTTTCATTTTACGATTTTATCATGGAAGAGTAGCGGAGTACGCTGAACAGTGTGCAGTTGCAAAGATGAGTCAGCCTTAAAACCCTAAGTCTCACTGACCACGATGTCCAAGATCCTTAAAAAAGATTAATAATTCTGGCTATTTCATGTCACTATCCGAATTGGAAGGAACTTGATTTGCAGAAGGGTTTCAGTACTAATACTCTAAGGGTTATGTTGAAGATTTCTCAGCTTGGACACAGAAAAAGGAAAACCCAGCCTTACTGATGATTTTGAAAATTTTGTGTATTTCTTTCATGACACCACTTCATCGCTTCTTAAAAAAAAAAAAAGATATGCTCCTCTTCTATGCATGATTGTAGTTTAAATATTATGAAATTTTAGTGAGAGGGGATTTCAGCTTACTGATATTTCCTTTCTCAAAGCACTGAAGGTAGTAAAATAGAAAAAATTGATATTCCATCTGAACTCCATTCAAGCACCTCCAGTTACTGCATGCTACAAAGGCATATTTCAGCTCACACTCGGAGTTTTCCAGATTTCTTTTCTATCTCAGAACTTAGTCATTTCTCACTGAGTTATTTCAGTGTGTTATATGGGCTGTCCCACATCTGTAGGCAGTCTGCTAGGCTGTCCTTAGCAAGAGCCTCATTTCCTTTCTTTTTGCAGAGAAAACTATTTATCTGCTGGACAGCCCACTTCATGGCAGTGCAGCATTGTTAAGACATCTCCTTTCAATTTCATTTCAACGCTTTTATATCTTTTAAAATGCTAATGCTTCAAGGCGCCCACAGTTACCATTTTTCCCATTTTGAATTCCTTCAGAAGAAGAGCCTTGCTTGGTAAATGATATTTCAGTTTCCATGGTGCTCCTTATTACAAGTAGCTGCTCTTTTCATCACCGCATGGTGTAGTTTTCATTCACGCCGAAATATCAATGGTAACATAGAGCAGCAAATTGTTCCTTTATGATCCTTGGCTTTGTGGAAACTTTCCTGCTCAAAATTAAATGTCAAGGAATTTAACAAGTATGAAAAACCTGACTCCTTTTATGCACACACAGAGACACACGCTCCTCCCTCCATCCCTCTATGCACCTAAGCATTGTCTTCCCTTGTCACCATAAGGAGTCATTAACATGCTATCAGTGATGCTTTCTAAAAAGTTCAGCTGCGGGGCTGAGGGGGTGGCAATCCCTCCCGTACCTTCAGCCAGAGCTGAGCGAGGTGTTTTATATTCAGGCTCCTTGTTCCCAGGCTCTGCGTTTGAGCGGCTCATTTTGGGAATGATAGCAGCCTCGCCAGCACGCTCCCTTCCATTACTCAAAGTGTCGCTTTGCCATTTGCCATGCCATAAATCAGAAACACATGTCCTCTGTATAGACAATAGAAATACATACAGATCAAGGCAGGGCTCTGTTTCCCTGCTGCCTGCAGATGCTCAGGTACCTGCAGTACTATGGGAAGGGTGCTGTGACGGGCAGCGTGGATTTTAGAGGGAACCCTTTTCTAACCACCGTAATCTCTTTCCCTGGTCTTGATACTATTATGTGGTAGCCACTGTCTGCTAGCTTAGGTTTCCCAGCTATGAGGCCTGATCTGCTCATTTGCCACCTCAGGTTCCCTTGTTTGTACAGCTAAATATTACCCCCAACTACTCCAGTGCTCTGCCGACTGCTGTCTTTGTGCTTCACAGAAAAGTGGCTGTGCAGGACGGCAGCTCTACCTGCTTGTAAGTCATCAGAGAGCTTAGGAGACTACGACATTCCTACACAGAGTGATTCTGCCTGGGGAAGGCAGACCCTGTTCACAAATCAGGTGTTTGGGGAATTAATTTCAAATTCTCAGGACAGCTCCCTGTCATAAATAAAGCTACTTTTAATACACAATTACATCCCACCCTTCTTTTTACATGTATTTTAAGCCTGGCAATGAGGTACATGTTTGTATGGAGCAGTTAGGAGGAAGTTAGACCTGTGCTAGATGAGGCAGCTTGGAGGAAGTGCTTTGAGTCATGCCCCGGCCCCACTCCCCTCCATTTCCATAGAGGAGCTTGGTGCAGGCACGTGTCTTGTCTCTATAACCCCATGTCAGGTTGTGGTTATGGCTTCCTTGCCTCCAAGCGAGCACCGTGATTTCTCACCATAATCTGTGCTCCTGGCAGTGCTGTAAGCACTTCCAGCAAATAGGCCTCAGAAGAGAATAAAATGCTGAAGCATCTGAAAGAGCAGAGGTGCTCCCTTCGTCTCCTGCTTGAGCAGGAGCTAGGCAATAAAAGTAAAATCTGAGATTTTGCTTCTCTGGTGGAAAAGGTCACCAGCTTTCTGGAGTACACAAAAGTTTCCCTCAAATGAACTAAAGGGAGGCAAAATGTTGATGTTAGGAAGAGGCATGGAAGTCATTCATCAAACCCAGGAGTGACAATATATTTGTATTTGAATACTCTGAGTTTAGACTATGCTGCTTTTTAAAAGGTGAGCTTTTGTGAAAGAGGGTGGCAGACACTGTTTTAACTACAGGTGCAACGTAAACCTCACCTTTATTGCAATAGCCTAGATAAACGAGCAGCTTCACCTGAGCACCTTCACTGTCATCCCAGGTTCTGAAATGCTAAATGTAGATCCTTTACTAGAGATCCTGCTTAGCTGCTGCCCACATTTCCAGGGACCTGACCTCTGGTTAAGCCTCCCAGACTCTCTCATGATAAGCATGCCTGAGTTCCCAGGGCTGGCCTAGCTCCACGCAGGGGTGGCTAGGCTTATTACAATGGTGAAGAAAAGGCAGCTTATGTCTTTGGGACCTTTATATCCTCAGGAGTGGTGTGCCTTGGGGTCAAGTTAGAGTGCAAAATAAAAGCCAGATCTGATTATTCATATGTCTCCTGGAAACGGTCATAAACTTTGTACCACACGTTTGCAAATGAGGTAGGTGAAGACATTGAATACTGCCTCTTGATGAATGTATGGAAACGGTTTACCAAAGAGTTGACTGAGAATTCACAGGGTGTGATTTAT
This sequence comes from Bucorvus abyssinicus, assembly GCA_009769605.1. NCBI lineage: Eukaryota > Metazoa > Chordata > Aves > Bucerotiformes > Bucorvidae > Bucorvus > Bucorvus abyssinicus. The sequence continues at coordinate 10,773,289 of CM020046.1, read as the reverse complement.
ATCTTGCTTTGAGTCTGTGTTCCATTTCTTTTTTTAAAGAGATATTTTAAAAAATGAAGTCCTCATTTTATACCTGCATTTCACCTTATTTCAGCAGCTCAGTGTACTGCCTCTTGTGCTCCCTTTCTGTTTCCTAACAGCACTCACGTGCTTGCTGCACAAGAAACACGCATGGCTGAGCAAAGACAGTGTGACTAATACGTAGTGTTGTAACCTCAAAAGTCCTTTGTGGATTTAGCTGTCATCTTTCATATCTGCTGTGCTGGCTTAGTTTTCTTTGGGAATGTCAGGAATGCTATCCACTCTGTGCAAAAAGTTTCAGGGTCCTGCTTGAACACAATAGGTCTCTCCTAGCTGGCAGTCCAAGTTTCAGAGCAACCCATTCTGCTCTTCAAAGAAAGATGTTTCATAAAAGGCATTGACTTGACAAGTTAGAGCTTGGGCTGTGACATAAATGGATGCAGCAGTCTGGTGAGATCTGGCTTGCTAACCTGAGCTGGTACACAATGTGACTACAGCCAGGTTTAAATCTCTATTAAAATAAAGTGAATCGCCTTGCGAGCCTGACAATTATCCTCAGTCTCTCTAGGTCTGTTGACAGGTTTGCTTCTGCTTGAGGCTTCAGCTGGGAGGGTTTGCCTAGGAAGAGATGTGATGGAGAACAGCATTACGAGGTGCAATAGGTACCTTTCTAGGTCTCAGGCTTTAGCCAAGGGAGTATTTATGCCAATTCACTTTTAGGGAAAGCCTGCTGCAAAAGGTATTGAAAACATTTGAGAAGTTAAGAAAATCTACTGCATCTATTGCCCTTCCCAGCACACTTGTAACACAGTTTGACCCTTTAAAGTCAGCTGATTGTAGAATACTCTTCCCTTTTATGCACTGTGACCAATTGTAATCCAAATGAAGTCAAATGCTGGGAAGAAAGCAGGTAATTAGGCACACCAGAAGTCTTCTAATTCTCTTGCTAGGTGATAGAAAGCAAGAAAGTTTATAAACGCAGACCGTTGCCTGATTCTTCACTCTATTCACCCAGTGTCATTCTGCTGTGTCTCTGCAGATGTCAGGAGTACGGAAGGAGGAAACTCTTTAATGAGCTTGCTGCAGCAGTGACATCCATAGAGCGTGTGGTGGCATAAATGAGAGCACAGCTTAATAGATAGTCTTTCCTTTTTTTCGTTTCTCCCTTGGAAAATCACAACAAAAAGAAGATGAAGACAAGTCACGTAATTTAATAGTGTCTGAGCTGCAAGCCCACAAACAGCAGCTCTGGTCTGGAACAGAAGGCTGGAACATATTGGGAGGCAGTGAAATGGGAGAAGCGGTGATCTGCTGAGGAGAACCTTTCCTACAACAAACAAAATAATAGCTTGTTGCTAGAGTCAGCCATTGCTGAGACCTGTATTAGCATTTACAAATACATGGATTCAGGAGGTGCTGTGATGATTCCCGTCCCTTTAGTCTGTCTAGTCCTGGCTTTGATTCTGTCCTGGGAGGTGGCCTCCTTTTAAGTTTTGCATCCTGCTTTCCTCCTAACAGATGGGTGAGATTGTAATTTTACACATGTCGACATGGTGAGAACCATTTGATCCCTTCAGTGTAACAGGCTGTCTTGTAGGCTGCTTTTCATGTGGAAAACCTGCATCGCAGATAAGTTAGTTTGTTTTAAAACATACTGCTTCCCTGTTCAGAGCTCCGGACTGCCACAGCTCACAGAACAACCGCCGGGAATGGCAAGATCAGGTTCTGGAGTATCTTCAGGCTACTGGTCTTGCACTGAAGTCCTGGGAATGTTAAATTACCAAGGCTCTCTTGCTGCTTTCTCTATTGTATTTGGTTATTTTTTCAAGTGTCAGGTTATTTGGATAAATTTGGGCTTGTGACTTCTTCTGCCAAGCTTTGGCCCTACAGACAGTGCAATGAATGATTAGGTTTTCTAAGAGTGCCACAATCTGGAAACAGTTCATTTGGAAAATTGCTTAACAGATTGCAAATGGTGAATGTATTATTGCACCAGGGAACTATTGAAAAGGATCTTGAAATTTCTGCTGTGGTAAATTTTCGACTCAAGAAATACAGCGTGTACAGGCTCGTGCTCACCAAAACCAAGCAAATCCTTGCCTAGAAACCATGTGGAAGGAATTAGGACTTCTCTCTCCTTTTTTTTTTTTTTTAAAATTAGATATAACAGAAAGTATCTTTCATAATTTCCATAACACAGTAAAGATGTGGTTTATCTCACCTAACTTTATCAGTAATTAATCGATTTGTTTAGATCTTTTTTTATGTTTCCTGGCTGGCTCTTGCTGTTGCGGCCAGAGCAGTTGACTCAGCCTGAGAATTTCTAACATCTGGCTTTGAAATAGGTGCAAGGAAGTGATCTTGGCATGGCCTCTAAACATCAAAGGATGTGGCAACAACGTGTTTCATACCTGCGAACGTGGCTCACTCGGTGGGGCATGTTTGACAGTGTGCTTGTCGTTTCATCGAAAGAACAGCCCACAGTGGTCACAGCTCTTACCACTCGGTGTTTGCTGTTATAAAAGTTGTCATTAAGCTGGGAATTGAGCTGTAGACTTCTGGGAATGTTTCTTGGCTGATTTATTGACATCGTTCTTATCCCCAGGTTCTTGCTCTGGCTTTCTTTCTCTTTTTTTCCTTTGTTAATTTTTTTCTCCTCTTCTTACTTGGTCTTTTCTGTGTTTTCTCTCTCAAAATTATTTGTGGGAGGTAGAGCAGTACCAGAGCAGATTATCAGAAGATCTATGATTCTGCCACACTGAAGGTCAAATCCAAAACCCGGTGGATATCCTGATTAACTGAACCCTGTGCCCTAGCTCCAGGGCCCTTTACAGGGGCTAGAAGGAGGAAATTTGCTTCCAAGCTGTGTACAGCCTAGCTTGGAAGTGCATTTCAGCCCTGTATAGCCACGGGGTGTATTCCTAATGCTGAATTTCTCCGTGGTGGTAGGCTCCTCAGTGACTCTTTCTGGGCAGCACAAGGTAGATGTGCTCTTCATTTAAACTGCTGTGATTCTTCATTACAATTGCTTTGTTTATAGGGAGGAAGGGGAAGATTTGGCTTTGAATGGTAGCTAGGGATGGGTAAATCTTAAAACGCATGGAGATTCAGTTCAATTTCAATCAACATTCAGATACTCAGAAGTTACCCTAATTGTCTCTCATCTGATTTTATGAAGACTTTTTAATTTATATTGTCAGTATTTTCCTGATTCAGGTTTCTGTAGCTATTTTTTTTTCTTTTGATACTGATTTTCTTCAAAGTTCTGGGAGAAGAGATTAATATTGCAAAAGAATTTCCTGGCAGTAGCTTCCCCTTCTAGCCGAGGAGCAGCCTGCTTGAATATTGTGTTGGCAGTAATGCAAGAGACACTTCCAAATAACTATATAGGTTTGGGGCTAACATCAGCACCTCAAGGGCTCCTCAGAAAAACAGCTGATAAAAGGGATTTTTCTTGATTTTTGAAATCTGTTGAGATTTCCCTTGGAGATCAAGTACAAAAGCACTGCTCCACAGTAACAAGTAACACCTCAATGCAAATTCAAGTCCTGGGCCTGCTTTAAGTAAATAAAATAGTGCAGTTTCCTGTATCTGAGCACACAGAATGCTATGGGATTTAAGCCATTGGCCATTCTGAGGTCTTTACTGGTTGGACTTTTTACTGAGGTCTTTTCTGTCTTGGTTCTAAGATTTTTTTTTTTTTCCGCCCCCCCCCCCCCCCCCCGCCCCGCCCCCAAGAAATCTCATACTTGAAATGGTCAAATTTGCCATCAGAATTTTTAGCTTCAATGACTCAAAATCTTAAAGTGAAAAATAATTATTTTTTCTTAAATTTTCGGACTCCTTCTAAGCCAGAACTGTCAGCTAGCTGTGTGTCAGTTGTGAATTCACATTATATCAGAAACATGGCTCATCGGTGTGCTATCATCCTGTGTTGTGTTTGACTCGTGCAGAAGTGAAAAGGTGAAACCTGCACTGATAGAGGAGATTTAATGGAGAATAGAACTTAGATATGATTTTTTCTGATTTGGAGAGGAGGTTGGGAAGTCTAGGGGAATATCTAAAATACAAGAAAATTGGTACAGTGATCCCCCAAGGAAAGGAGGTGATCTTTATTAGTAATGGCATTATAGTTTTTATTCCAGTAGTGTAAAGAGTGTGACTGTAGTTCATAGCAGAAAGTTTGATAATAGGATCCTGTTGCAAACTGGGAACTGCCTCTTAGATTGCACAGATAGAAAAGACACAGTTAAAGCTGTCACGTAGTGGTTTTACATATGGTTCGCACCTGTCTGTCTGTGCTTTCAGATGATTCGAGGGCCAAGCGTAAATCTGAACTGAGGTGTCCGTGAGAAACAAACCGTACTGTATTACTCATCTCTGAAATCTCGAAACTGGCCTTTCATTTTTGTCCAAATCTGTCACCGACAGCAGCGGCTAATAAACAGCACTCGGAGGGGCTGCGGGTGAACGTTTCGCAGCTCTCTGACGGTCTGCTCCTGCCAGGAGACAAAAGGAGGTGCAACCCGAGCGCTCGCTTCGCTCAGAAGATGAGGACTCGGGAGCTCAGAAGTCACAGCATCCCTTGTGCTGCTCCAGGCATGAGTTGTGATCTGCGGGCTTCTTAATGAGTAGTGCTTGCTGACTAGTTCTGCCTTGGTTTTGGGGTTTTATTCTTCTCCTGAGGGTTTTTTGTTGTTGTTGTTGGTGGTGGTGTTACTATCCAAGAGGGTTAGTTCTCATCAGCATTACAAGGCAGGACTCACAGTGCTAAGAAATGGTCATATTTGGAAACAGGATTTTTTTCCACCTTATTTTTTTTTGAAGGAATTTAAATTAGAAGCAAATAGAGCAAGCAGGTGTTAGTGAGAGAATAGACAAAGATAGTTTGTTAACTTTAACAATGTGGTTTCAGTCATCCAAATGGTATTTCAGAAAATAGTACAAATTTGCTATCTTTGGCTGAAAACATTTTTTAAGGTTGGAGTAAGTGCTGATGTATCCAATAGCTTGGTGGTTGAAGCATCCATCTATGATGCAGAAGATATAATTAAAATCGCTGCTGTGAGAGGCTTTGAAACTATATATCCTTACCTTGATTCAGAGCTAGGTGGATTGAATTCAGTTTACACCCAGGTCAGGTAAGAAGCTTAACCAAACTGGTTGCAAAATATTTGGCAACTGACCTACAAAACCATTTTTTTTTTTGCGCAGACATATTATCAACGCGCAGTTCTGCAGTATTTTTTGAGTCAGGAACATTGTGGTTTTTTTCAGCAATACAGCACTTGTATTCTGAGCTGTTTGCTCTTGTTCTTGGCATTGCCTTCATCATCAACAAGCACATTCTACAAGCTGACTGGCTCCCCTTCTGCCAGCTTCTTCACCTGAGACCGTGTGCACGAGGTAGCAGTGGGTTAGTGCAGTATCACCGTGTCTAGCCAGATCTGGTGCTGCAATACGGCATGATCCTCACCTACCAGTGTGTCTGGGTTAATGGCAGAACTTGGTACCATGGCTTCTACAGTGGGCAAGATGTGCAATAACTATTTACTTGTTTAGTCTCAGTTTAGAGAGGTTCTTTTCAGTTCTGTACAGGTGTACCAATACCAAGGATTTCTTTGAGAAATAAGGACCGGTAGTGAATAGGATCCTTAAATTCTGACCCAGCTGTGTTTCTTTGAGAAAAATATCAGAAAATAATGGATCTTCTTTGGGTTTCCTGTTGGGATTCAGCTTGAAAGTCAATATGGATAGACAGCTCAAATGGGCCGTACTTCTTGTATGGGAAGCATGGGAACCACAACATCTTGGTGTCCCCAAAGGACTCCTCCCTCAAATGGTTTCTCACCTCTTCATTATAAACCTATTTGCTTTGTCTAGATGGTTTTGTTCAGATGTGTTATTGTTTACTGGTAGTTTCTAATTATAATGTTTCAGGATCACCAAATGTGCATTCGCCATCATTAGTGGCTTCTTCTCATGTTATTTGTTTCATGTTCAGGGAATAGCACCAGATTGCAAAATAATGAGCTACCTTGTGTATTTCAGAAACATACCCCTCGCAATATGCATTTCAATGATTATCGTCACAGTTGGCTATGTGTTAACAAACGTGGCTTATTTCACTACAATCAGTGCTGGGGAATTGCTGCTTTCAAAAGCTGTAGCAGTGGTAAGTTTCAGAAGAAAAATACAAAGCTATATCCCTGCTGCAGTTGTGTTTGTTGATATATTCTTATTTCCAGGGTCAAAAATCGGGGAGATGCATCCAATCAGGCTTTTCCGTGGCTCCTCTTTACATACCACGTTAGCATCCTGGTGAACTTAGTCTGATTTTTTTTTTTACTGATGAGTGGGATTGCACTTAAGGCCATCAATAGCGTTTGTAATATAATCTTAGACTGTATTTATTTACCTGATATAACAATAGGACTTAAATTTTATAGCCAAGCACACGCGTGAAAAGTTCTGCGCTAAACTGTAGGCTGCACCCCTGGGAAGCAGGAAACACAAATATTTGTGGAAGTGGGAACTCTGAACTGTTTTTTTTTGTAGCAAGAAGCGGTAATGCTGTCTCCGCACAACGTGAATCCCGAGCACTTGGGAAGGGGGTTGCTGGAACACTGGAGTTCATTTGGGAAGGAATTGCAAGGCAACCTGGCTTGGAAATACTGCTTTGATTGTTCTTGCTGAATTGTGGTGATTTTTGTATTTATAGTATCTGACTCACAACGAGGAAATAAAAATTTCCATTTTACTTGCCGGTAGTGACACTGCCTGTGGCTATTTCAATTGACGTGGCATTTTAAAAAAACTGACCAAATTCTGTAGCTCATGGGAGATTTAGAAACAAAACATTTTGCAAACCTGAAGAAAATTGTGCATGCTTCCTAAAAACCCTAATTAACCCCCTAATTAAGTCTCTTCTCATAACCTAGAACAACAAAACATGAATGGATGGACTATACCACTCTGTAGCATCAGCTAAAGTGCAGGCTGTATTAAAAAAAAAAAAAAATACTGGGTATGCAGCTCAGACCTTGATCCATTCAGTCTGGATCTTCTTTTTTAGTCATAAAGGTTTGAGAGTCATAATTTGTTACTAAAGTAAAATTGCTTTCATGTTTTATGAAAAATCACTGTATGTTTCTCTCTCCTCTAACAGACCTTTGCCGAACGACTAATGGGAAACTTTTCTTTAGCTGTGCCAGTATTTGTTGCTCTCTCCTGCTTTGGATCTATGAATGGTGGCATTTTTGCGGTCTCCAGGTAAGCATTGCTGATGTTACTGGGGGTGAAGGGCATGGGATATACATTGAAAGGAAGGAAGCAAGGGGAAAGGAGAGTAGGATTCATTCCTTTAGCAGGAACTAAAAAATTATAATGTTTACCGGGTGTGGGGCTTTTTCTCACTTTGTTCCTGTTGAGTTTACCTTATTATTAAAACCATTTGAATGGTTTGGAGACAGATCCCTCTGAGTATAGCACTTAACGGCTGCTTTGTTTCATGTGAAAGAGGGAAAATATTAACGAATTCCAAACACCAGTTATAGTGTAGGGTAAGGAGGGGACACCTTCAGCGATGACTTTAATTTCTGCATACAGGCTTCTCCTGCCAGTCATTTCATGCAGAATATCTCAAACAAGCTGAAGAAGTGCCACTGTGCTCTGTGACTTTCATGAGCCGCTTTGCCTAGTCACAGTAATGAGCACATTTAAAGTCTGTCCACATTTATTTCCCACCAGGATGTTCTTCGTTGCATCCCGCGAGGGTCACCTTCCGGAAATTCTCTCCATGATTCATGTCCGCAAGCACACTCCTCTGCCAGCTGTCATTGTTTTGGTAAATCATACAAACAAATGTTCCTGCACAAGAATTCGTATTACGGGCTTGCTCTGGAGGATTTGAACAGAATTTGGGCACTGCTTGAGTCTTGTTTATTAATGTGTACGTAGGCTGTGGGCAGTGCAGAAGATGGAAAAGAGAGGAATGAGTCTTGAGAGTTGTTCTTATTCTATCATCTCCTTCTCGCTATCTTGCTGGTAGTGCTTGGCTGCCTATCGCTGCAACCTAATTCATGTCTTATTGCCATTTATTTCTAAGGACCTGCTAGTGATGAGCTAGTTCCCTTCCAGAGGAGCAAATTCCAGCTAAACAAACAAACCAAAAAGGGATTCATTTAACTGAAAGTGCAGCTAAACACCAGCATCTGGGAGCACCCTAAAGGCTCATTATACCACCTTATAGTGAAAAATGCAAACAATTATGCAGTAAGATAATGGAAGGGGAACCCTCAGAAGTGCAGTGTAGCGGTGATTAAAAATGAGAGAACGTGTGCCTGGGCGATAGTCTGTGAATTGTCTAAGGAAAAACACCAGTATTATAATGGAAATCCTATTACTGACTTCTAAAATAGCAGCAGAGCTAAATGTTGGCCATGTGTTTGCATTGCAGACTAATTTGTATCGTAAAATGTTAGGACAAAATGTCAAAATACCAGCCTCAAACCTCGGTTTGCTCAGCTCCAGGAAGATTTTCACTTAACCTGAAGTTCTTCATAACTATGGGTGTTCAGCCCATCTTTTGGGACCGGTGACTATAATGTATCTGGACAGACCTCTGCTAGCCACAGCAGAAGATACGTGTACATGAGTAAGGTCAGATGTTTGTACTGGAATTTAAATCAGTTTTTGCTATAGTTGCCTATAAGCTCTCTTCTGAATTGCTAGCTGAAGTGATGAATTTTATATGTGCACACACAACTGTAGGCTTCCAAATTTTGAAAATTAGGCAGTGTGATCGCGGTGGAAAATTTTAATAGAATTCATTTTACATCATCTTTATTTATTTGGGCTGAAGTAGTCATACTTTTTCAGGTATGACTACTTTTTTTGGGGTATGTACTGACTGTTTTCTGTGGAATAAAATAAACAAATTGTATTAATATTTTTTTTCCTGGAAGATGTTCTCTGCTATTGTATCTGGTCCTGTTATACCACTGTACTGGTTTTCTTTGAGGAAGTCAGAAAGATGGCTTTTCTTCAGAGAACATAATTTTTATTTCTTACCTTGTTGCAGAATATATTCTGCATTAATAATCTGCATTTCAGCATTTGCCTGTTATATTTCTCCTGCAAAGGTCTACACACTGTAAGAAGGGCAAAAGCTCTTGAGGAAGAACTGAGAAAATGAGCATGTTCGGTGTTTGAGGCTTGTTAAATAAAAGGATTTAAATCCTAAAAATGCTTTTTTATGTTTGTACATCCTGGCATTTGATAATGTATGTATAAGCAACTCCAAGAAATCATACAGTCTGCCTGTAACCCTACTTTATTTTTTTTTCTCGATAACTCTCCTTCACCATCCATGGCCCTTTCTTGCATTATCATGGTTATAACTGAGATTTTAAACTTTTAGGGGCTGAGTCTATATAGAAGAAATCTAGCCCAATATATTTCAGTGGTAAAATTTCCTTTGACCTTTACAGAGAAGGAGTTTGCTTAATATCTGTGTGCAAAGAACCATGCACTTTGTAAGTCATTAGAGGTTGGAAGCCAGAGACCCATATTTGAAATATTGATCCTTCTGGTTCAAGTCTATGCTGTCTTTACTGCTTTAAAAAAAATAAAAGAAAATAAAAAAGAGAGGCTGTGACTCTAGATAACTAATACAAGTTAGTTTTCCTTATGTAAAAATTTAGCTCAGTGTTTTACTGCATCTGCAGTTGATTTGACCTGTTGCCGCGTGATAAATCTAGAGAGGCTGTTGCTGCCAGGATATTCCCTCTTGCTGAACAGTAAGGGCTGCAGTCATGTTGACTCTTTTCTTCACCGCCAACTGCAAGGACTGTGTCGTTGCAAGCATAGCGTGTCTCACGTGGGAAGTGCGGACGGCCCTGCAGAGTTGATCCAAGCTACAAATATTGTGCTTTTGTTCAGAGATCACCCTTAAATGGATCCTGTAGCCTCCACTAATCATCAAACCCAGAGCACAACACTCTAGTTTACACATCAGCTTTTGCCTGTCTCACAGAAGCCTTGTACCTCAGAACAGCTTTTTAATGAGGAAATGTGTTTATTCCAGTGTCCCCTCTCCTTCTTGCTGTTCAGCAGCCACCTGAGTGACAGCTAAATGCTTCTCTCCACTTAGAAATGTTTGCATTTCGGATGTGCAATAAGTCTACACCCTGCAAGCCCAAAAGGCATACAGCAAATACAAGCTGGTGGCAACCTGGTGAGCCCTGCTGGCATCCCATGGTGTGTGGCTACTCCTGACCATGCCTTCTTTGCAGAGGTCCCCTGTCTCAGCCTGGGGCACTATAAGACTATTTCCTTCCACAAGACACCTAGAAACCTCCACTTTCCTATAGATGTCCCCCAAATTAACTGCTCTTATCATTTGCATCAGTGACAAGCAAGTAAAACTGCGGCAGGCTAATGTGTTTGTCAGGTCCTGTGAGAACGGAGCCCAGGATGCTCAGGCATTTTGGTGCTGCAGTGGGCTGAGTACCTGTGTGTTTGTCAGGGTCACAGGGGACAGATATGTATTGATCAAACATGATCTCGGGAGAAAGCTGGGTATCAATCACCCACCTGATTGCATGACAAAGGCAGGTTCGAAGTCTGTGGCCCTTGGATGTCTCTGCAAGAGGCTGTGCTGCTTGTCCCTGTGGAAAAAAATTGGCATCGCTGCTGTAAAATAATAGCGATCAATCCACTAATCCCCTCTTATGCTCTGAATTTCTTTTGCAGCATCCTCTCACAATGATAATGTTATTCAACGGGGATCTCTACAGCCTCCTGAATTTCCTCAGTTTTGCCAGGTGGCTTTTTATTGGACTAGCAGTTGCTGGGTTGATTTATCTCAGATATAAACGTCCTGATATGCCTCGTCCTTTCAAGGTAACCTCTGCTCTTCTGTTTTACATGAAGCCTTCTCCCTCGTATGTGTGGTGTAGTCAGACAGTAAAGGAGCATTTTCTGATGTAGAAAGCTAACCTCTTTTTTGAGAAAACCAGAGTTAATACAAAACAGTATTTTGCACTGAAGGTGTTTGCTCAGTTGTAACTCTGTGTTACACTGAGGCAGCGTGATGCAAGCTGTGCGAAAATACCTCTAGTCCTGTGTAGTCACATAGGATTCAAACTGCAAATATTGGGGTTACATGTGCCAAGCTCTATTTTCAGCCAGTCCTCTATTTAATGTCTGCTTTGATAAAGACCTGAATAATTTTGCCACCAGAATTCGTGTCAACCGTAAGCATTAATATTAAACATTTATTTCATTGCCTATCCATTATTGAATAGGCCAATTTAATGTGCAAATCAGTTGTTAGTGCTATTATTGTGATATTTGGGACTTGCAATGGATTTGCAGGCACAGATTTGCAAACCCAGAAAGAAAATGCGAATAGTCTGGCCCGTTGAAAAATAGCTGCTTCCGCCTTGGTTTTGCCATTCTTCTTGTGTATTATAAGAAACGTCTTACAAAGTAAGTTGTCCCATTGTGCACCCAGAAAGATAACATCCGTCACAAAAAAAAAAAAAAAAGGAGAAATCTGTCTCTATTTATATATTGCCAAGAAGCCTATTTTGTGAAGAACGAAGAATGTGAGCTGTTGCATCCTTGTAGGTGTACCTGTAAATAAGGTCAACAGCACAACCTGTTTTGCTTTGATTAAAAAAAAAAAAAAAAGCTTTGATAGTGCACAAAAGAGGAACAGTACTGCTTCAAGGCATGAAAGGAAGAGAATAATCTCCAAGGAATTCTCCAATTGTCCCTTACACCAAACATCTCACAAGCCATGCCTGTGGGCGTTTCCTTCAGCGAGGTGCTAACAGAGCGATTGAGTTGGTGTTCTTGAAAATTGAGAGAATTAGTTTGATGTTGTTTTTTTGTACTTTCAACAGTGACGCGGATAATGCTATCAGTCCTACGGTCAAAAAGTGGTTTTTCAGTAGCTACTAGTTGCATAACACTATCAAATATCTTTATCACTAGTCAAATTGGAGTTTAATTTGCTGCCTTCCTGCTAGGTTTTGATTTTTACCTTAGGAAGAAAATCAATATGTTCTTAATAGTTTTAAAAGGTGACTTGAGCTCCTGATTGTGTTTTAAAATGTTTTCTAATAGGTAATTATCAAAGAGGAAATCTTTACTGCGGTTAGAGCTGCTTACTTATTTACTGGGGGATTAGAGAAAGGACTTTCATAATGTAACTTATTTACAGCCCTTGCATTTTAAAGGACATAAAACACAGTACTGTTTTAGAGTGTGATTAAAAGACTATGATACTCACTGCATAGCACTCTGCGTAGCTCGGTTTCTGCAGTCACTGACGTGTTCTAGATACCCATATTTCTTGAGGACTATGCTGTCCGGCCGGGTTTTATCCAATTTATGTTTCATGGAACATTAAATGCTGTAGTCATTCAATAACAAGGTCAATGTAAAGTAATGGTTCTTTGTGTGCTTATGTTTCAGGTTCCTCTATTTATTCCAGCGTTGTTTTCCTTCACCTGCCTCTTCATGGTTGCACTGTCACTTTACTCTGATCCAGTGAATACAGGGATTGGATTTGCAATAACCCTGACTGGAGTGCCTGCCTACTACCTCTTTGTTGTATGGGACAAGAAGCCAAAGTGGTTCAGAAAGCTCCTAGGTAAGTCCCGGTGGGACTCCTCTCCTTCATGCTGGCTTCAGGAATTTCTCAGTGCTCCCTGTGTTGTGAAATCCTCCCGATCGATGCTCTCAGCTGCTCTGAGCTGGGGATGACAATGCAGGTTTCCTTTCAGCACATGCTATAGCATTGCTCTGCCGGTTAGAACCAACCTCTGCTAACTAACAAGATATGTTTACAGCAAGCCTAGTCTTCAGCTAGGGATTGACTGTACTGACTGGATGCATCTCCCCCTGCCTCCTTCTCCTCTCCTTCTCCTACAGACATCTGATTCCTTTTAAACTGCCCATCTCCCTCCCCTGACTGTTGGCCTATGCTAATAGAGAGAGTGTTGCACTCCTAGGACAACTGGTTTGGAAATTCAAACATTGCAGTTGTGACGACAGGATGTGCTTGGTGCTCCCCGCTGAGACCATGTGTCTGTGGGCCACTGAGGAGTATTTGGAATGGGACAAGCTCAGGCCGACTTGGTATAGGGATATGCCCTTAGCAGTGGCTCCTGACAAAATGATAACAAAATATACCGTGCCTGACACGCCTCTGTGAAAATTGCTTCTGTGCTGCATGAAAAACCACTTCTCCGTGACTTGGCTGTGATATTTCACACTGAGAATAATTTTTCTACCATTTCTGAAAGTTTTTGAAAGTATTTGTGGAAGTTCTGATGAGTTGGAGAAGGGTTATTTGGAGCATTTCAATTAGAAAGAAGTCAGTATCATTTATTACAGCTCCCTATTCTTGTCTTTTTTGTTACTCAGCATGATAGGTTTCCAAAATGGAGGTAATTTTCAAAACATGAAACAAGAATACAGGCAAAATATTTGAGGAATGATGGATAATTTATTAAACAAACTCACTCCATTAAAGTATTTGACTAAAAATAGTTTATTTGTATAGGAGCTGAGTCAAAAATGCATATTGTCCTCTGTGCTTCAGCCTTAAGGGATGATTGAAAATGAGCTACTCACAATAGAGGAATGGGATTTTTATGTTATGCTATAACATTTATACATATTTTCTCTGTATAAATATGGTCTTATAGTTCTGTCCTATCTGTTGTAAGATCTACGAATTTCTCCCTCAATTCATGCTGGAAAGTCCATAGGCAATAGGGCAGAAAGTATTTACAGAAAAAGGATGTTATTTTAAGGCTAGCATACTCTGGTCATCTAAATTTTACATCCATGAAGTTATAAATTGCTTTCAGTGTCCTGGGAATGGGTAGAAAGCTCTAGTGCAAATGGGAACAGTTGTATGTAAAAGGACATTCTAATTACATAGTTAGTTTTCTGTCTGTTTATAATTTCTCAGCCCTGACATTTAGGAACTAGGAAAATCTCCCTTATCAAACCCAGGAGATTTTTGACATTTTCTGTGAAGTCTCGGAGGTTTTGGAATTACTTGAATCTCTGGCCACAGGATGCCAGTGTTGAACTACATTACTCGGGTGAGAGAAAAACATTCTTTTTAAGGTAGACTGGGTAGATGTGAAGCTTTATCTGCCAGCTGTGACAATGAAGGTGAATCTTCTAGCTTTTCTGATAACGCAAAATTCTCCTCCTAAAAAGAAGGACTGGTGCCTGTGTAATACCTGTGGTTGGACACAGTGCACTGGCTCAGAGGGGAGAGCAGCGGATGCCAGTCAGTGGGTGAAACAGCTTGTTGGCTTTGCAATTATTATTCCCAAAATAACAACTGATACCGACAGCTTTGGGGTGGAGGAGAGTGGAGATTTACTTGTTAAATAAAAAGATTTTTTTTTTTCCACAAAAGAAGCAATAAACCTTCTGTGTGGAGTCATTAAATTGGAATTATTTTGTGTTACGGGTGCTCTGATGTGTAGCCTGAGAGAATTTTTCAAAAGCATTGAATGAGGATAAATTCACTTAAGGTACCTCTGTGAGACATAGAAAAGTCATTGGGCAGCTGCAAGCTTGATTTTCTAACTTTGAAACAATATGTATTAGGTGTGCATGGGCATGAAAAGGTAATTCCAGGCACGAGATAAAGGACAAGGTGAAAAAACGGGATTGTCATTTAAGAGGTAGATTTTTGCCAGACTACCTGGATAACTTTCTTTGATAACTGATTTTGCCAGACGAAGGAGAATGGGATAGATCCAATCTACTTGGACTTCAGCGAAGCATTTGCGTCGTTCCACAGAGGAAGTCCAAGCCTGTTAGTCTGAACACAGCACCGCAGTAACAAGACTGTTTCCAGGCTGCTTCAGCTGCGCAGCTCAGTGCATGACGAGGATGGTGAGGGGCTCTCTGTACCCATTAGCAAAGTCACCTTGTTGGGGATCTTGACTTGTTCAGTTACCCAGATGTGTTTCAGAGATGAGAGATGCCTGCTGCTCATAAACCCTATGTGGAACATGTCCTGTTTAAGCAAAGGACGGCACTGATGCAAAAAATGCAAGGGTACAGAACAACCCTGCCTAAGATTCGACCGGATTTTCAGAATAGGTTTTGTAAGGATCAGCAAAGAGGAAGGTTGAACAGCCAGGATGAGTAGTCGGATAAAAGACCCAGCCTGGAGATGAGTTCATTTATGAAAGGGATTTCAGGCTGGTACAGCAGCAGAGCCCTTGAATGGATTACCCAGGAAATCCTCTCCAAGGCTGAACGTCTTTGTTCTGTTCGTTTTGACTGTCCTTACTGGCATTTGCATTGCCCATTCTCCTTACCAAATTACGGTACTGAACAAAAGGTAACTTCACAGATTCTGGGGTTAATAGGGTCTGCGTGGTATTTTGCAGTGAGAATAACATTTTGTTCTCTCCTCTTCCAAAGAAATTTTGCTGTAGCGCCAGATGTGCTGGGACAAATAATTTCCAGCTAGTACAGGCTTCATTTAACCTCTGCTTTCTCGCTTTTTGTAGCACTAATGTGAAAATGAAAAAAGTCAAGCCTAGCAAATCCTACAAAGCAGATCGGTGTGTAAAAGAGTGTGGCACCAGCATGAGAATGCTTCTATTCATGCTTTCTTAGTTGAAAACCCAATCTTAGACTCATATTTAAAGCATCTATTTGTTTACAGTGGACTGAATTGTGAGGAGCTTAAAAGTGGAATCCTGCTTTCTTCATAGCCTGAGCCCATGCTGGAAAAGAGATCTGTTTATATAACAAACCGCCTCTTCCAGGGCTATTTACAAACACCGGAGGATGACACTTGCTCACTCAGGGCATGGTGTTACGTGCTCGGTTTGCTTCTCTTTGTCCAGTTTGTGATGTTGGGATCCACAGGAAATCATTCCAGGTTTTGCTGCCTCAGGTTTCATGTCTAGTTTTGTACATATGCGGTAACTGCTGCTTTCTTTCCTCACCCAGGCTTTATGTGGTGCTTATGTAGATACCAGGTCTGGGGTTTTTTTATAAAGGTTGTCTCCTGGGACCTGTTCACAGTAAATTCTCCTTTTGAAAGGAAAAATTAGGGGTTAAAGTGGGGGAAGAAGTCATCTTTGCTGTCATAATATGTAAGTTGTTTTGTACAAATGTGAAGCTAGTCCTGTAACTCCAGGTCCTGCTCAAAGCAGACAATACAGAGATAGTGACTGGAGACAGATTGGAACATTTTTTTGGGGAAAATACTCCTTATGCTGTCTTATGCTGAGAATATTGCAACCAAAGAAAACCGAGCAAGCACCCCACTCCCCCCAACTTCATCCTAGTGACTTCACGGCAGCACAGAGCAAAACTACGGTGCGGAAATGCAGGAGTGGCAGCCACCTCCCGCCACAGCGAGGGGAAGGTCTTGCTGCAGGTGGCTTTGTCCAGTTTGTCGAACAGGATATTAAAATTACAGCCAGCTCTCAAGATGCCCAGACTTTCACTCTGCTGCCATGCCCCATAGGTCAGCTTGACAGAACATCTGTTTTTCTTCTTCATCCTTTGCTGAGCCTCTAACCTAAAAGGAGTGGGATGGCAGCGGTGAAGCACTGCTGGCTTCTTGCTGCTGGCTTTCCTCCTGCCCTTTACCCTGGCCGTGCTCAGCCCAATTCTGAAGTCCCCACTGTGGGCAGGGGAGGGAGATGGGAGGAAAACGCAGTCCCTGTTGACTCTCAGCCTCTCTGACCCCATCAGTTTACAGTCTAAGGGCAACCTGGCTTTGCACTGAACTGGTGACCTCCAGAGAAGAGCAAAAGATGGTAGAGTCTGCCTTAGCCAGGAGAGCAGGGAAGTGGTTTCAGTTCAAATCTTCTGTGAGTTGCACTGTTTTACCCTCCTCACTTCATGCTGCTGTAAATGCTGACACGTCACGCTAGACAAGGAAAATCAGAACTTTCTCTTACAACAACTCCTGCTTGTTTAAAGTGGGTTACTAAAACAAGTGACAAGCGCCAGAAGTTGTAAGAGAATACTCTTTTACTATTCTATATGTAAATTATCTGTGCCATTTATGAATCAGTGCCCTGAAAAGAAACCCACCAAAACCACAGAAGGAAATAGATGTCCACAGTGACAAAAAGACAGTACGAAGCTGCTTTCAATAGGTGATGTTCTTAGACCTGTGAAGATTTGTAGTCATTGTTTCCTTTTGTTTTAGAGGTTTTTTCCTTTTTTGCTTAGGCAGATCTCAGCACAGCTGAGTTAACTTGTTTGAACTTTTTCAGGCTTTTATTTCAACTTTGCAACTCGTTTAAGCAGTTCCACAGAGCAGTCATGTTTTTTAAGACACCCTTTAAATGCATGGAGACCTTTATTGGACAAGTTTATACCTCCACACCCTTCCATTATTATGGTATATGCATAGCCTTGGATCAGAGGCAAAGAAAACACAGTTAAAAAGAAAAAAAAATAAATTGAATCAAGCGTTTAAATGACATATGCTCCTGGTGTATATGATCACCGTGAACTGTATGTGCAAGTAGGCTGTATAGGAGCTAAGATAATTTTCCTGGCTGCTTCTGCCTTCTCCTAATTTCCCATGTGTATGTTTTTATCCTTGCAGACAGGGTAACCATAACATTGCAAATCCTCTTGGAAGTCATCCCATCAGAGGAAGACCAGAAATCATGATGTTTATGTATAGCTTCTGGCTTGGTGTTTCATTTCGACCTGAGGAAGAAGATAGGGAGATTTCTCCCTCTACATAACGTTCTGCAAACTGGAGGAACAAGTCACAGCTGAGATGGATACTGAGCAAGTCCGCTACCAGAACTGTATTTTAGAATGTTTCAAAAAAAATTTTTTTTTTAAATGTGATTGGTTTATATGTAGAAAGGAAGAACTTGTGTTGTGAGGGAACTCATCTCTTCACCATTTCTTTTGTTACAGTGTCATATTTTAACAAACTGTAGGTTTGTCAAACTAGAATTTTCGTTGTATTGTCACTGAAAGTAGGTTTAAGTGATGTGTAAGGGTCAGGTATACTGTGAAGAATGTATCCCTGCAGAACCCAGCTCTCACCAGAGAAAGGGTGAGATAAAGCTCTGCTGATGTTCTTCCCGTCACTCCGTTGGGCAGCCCGGTTTGACTTCTTTTGCCTCCCGGGGAGCACCAGCACATTGAAGCAGAAGCACAGTGGTTTCCACACCTTTGTGGCAGCAAGTACAGGGTTTCTTCATTCCAGAGTTTTTATATTATAGCTGATGGAAGCATCTTCTGAGAGTCAATATTTCTGCCAGTGGGGCAGGCAGGTTTTAGCCTGGGGGCAGTAATTTCATACGTGTTAAAAGTTTCCACCAGTCTGGAAATGATTCCTGTTTTTACCAATGTTTCTTTGTGTATGTATGTATAGGAAATACAGCAAGGGAGTAATCACCTTCAAGTGAGTCAAAACATTTAAATGAGACCTGCGTGGCTGTGTGAACATTTTCCACCTGCAAGTATCTGGACCTGCAGTTTTCAGCCAGGCAAACCTGATTTTAAAGTTTTCTGTCGTTGGTGGGCAGAAATGAATAATAGTCACTGGTGGGAATACAGTATAGGCATGGCAGGAACTGCAATACCGGTTTATGAATAAGGTATAAGGCAAGCTACAACAGATTTGTTGATTCGGGTGGAATAGGCACATAATCTGGGGGGGGGTTCATTCCAGCACACTCCAATTAACCGGGCTTTGAAAAACCAAGGAACAAGGAACTCTGCCAATGTCATCTTCCCAGTTTTATCTCAGCAGAAACAGAGAAAGGCCATCAAAACTGATAAAATCAAACAAAATTCATCTTCAGAATGGTGTTTGAGCTGAGATTTGGCCCAAATATGAGGTGAGGCTTTGCCCTTCTTTAAAGATAAATTTTTAGATAAATTTTTTAATGCTTAGAAATTCAGTTTTATATTGTTATATTGTTAGTCAAAGACTACTCAACCTTAAGACTAGGGTTTGTTAACACTTTGTTAAGAATATAATGCTTAAATACTGAATGCACTACTTTTTGAGCTGTTAGCTATCAGCAAGTCATAGGTTTCATGAAAACTTTTATGGAACTAAGCCACGTTAAACTTCCTAAATTGGGAGAAAAGCACAACTAGTAGCCAGACCACTACAGTAAAGGGAGACTGTGTATTGTATATGTGTTGTATATATCCAGAATAACTAACGTTTTAAGGGTATACAGTAAAATGTCTTACATTTACACATTTTTCTTTCCTGTATTTCTATAGTGGAGTTTCGAAGAAGTAGGGAAATGGGAGTATCTAACTGATTATGTAGAAGAGCAGTAATTTAAGACACAGAAAACATTTTGCAAAGAATTTTTTCATTGAATGTTTTCTGTTTATGGTAACTTAAAGTGTTATTTGACACATTTTTAGGCAAACATTTTGAGTGAGATTTTTGATGTTGACAGCTCATGTGTTTAATTAGTATTTACATCTGGGTCAGACTTCTGCTTTTGAGGCCATCTCCTCCCATCCCAGTTCACCGGGGTTTGGCCTGTGTCGTGGAGCATCTTCAGAGTACACAAACTGCATTTCTCTCAGATACTGATAAACTGCCTGACGCTCCCCAGGAGCCCACCTCTGCTAAGGGGTGCTGCGCGCGTGGGATCCCACCAGAGCTAGTCCAAAACAAAATCTGCCGAACACTGATAGTGTGGATGACACTACCGTTTTCAGCACCCAACGTGTTCACTCCTATTGCGCCACATTACTTGAAAGTTTAAATGTCGGCAGTGTTAACTTCTAAAAATAAATGTGCTCTGAAAATATAACGGAATGTTGCTTTATTTTCTCATTGTGGACTTTAGAAATGTTGGATGAACACTTTTTATATGTTTATATCATGTAAGGGGTCAATTTGTCCCAAGGGAAATCTCACGACGCATTGATTGTGAAGTTGTGTATTTTAGGAAGAAAAGAATAATTAACTGCAAAATAAAAACATATTTTGTTGAAAATGCACCGGGATTATAATTTCAGGTTTAGTTTCTTTAGCACGTAAAGTCACAATGCGCAATATTGGAAATGGGTTTCCACCGTGTTATAAAAGTCAGTGTTAAGGATTTTTATTACACCTGGAAGTGAAGCATATCCTCCCAACTGGAGAAAAAACAGATTACAAAAATTCATTAAAGCATTGATTTATTTTCTTAGGCCTTTTTAAAAAGTATTTTCTGCAGAGTCATGAAGGAAATTCTGCTAGAATAAAGGATAAACTTTATATATAAATTTTCTTATTTGGCCTGACCACCTCAGGCCCTATGAGGCTACTTCTGTGGAGAACTTTAGCGATCCTTAATATTTTTCCTTTTTTTTCCCCTTTGCACATTTTTATCAACTGAAATGTGTTAAATTTCTTTTTGCTTAGGTGGATGCTGCTGTTTTCTTCTTTGAGTTTGTTGATTTTCTGGGGTATAGGCAGAAGTGTCACCAAAGGCAACAGGCATGAACATTTTATGTGAGCAGCAAATACTGATGAGCTGTAGTACAACAGCTCTTAGAGAACAGTTCAGCATCTGAAGCCTCCGAAGATGCTGTCATATCTTTGCACCTCCTGATCTGGACTGCTATGTGGCCTGAGGCACCATTTTATCAGAGAGGCGTGTTTTCATTTCTGAAGCCTGCTCCCAGCTCTGCATGGGGCACAGCATGACCGACCTTTCCTCTGGTGACACGTGCTGCTGGTCATTCCCTGCCATCTCCTCTCAGCCCAGGAGCCTGCCATGGCTTTCGGAGGGGCTATTGGATGGGAGCCAGAGGGTCGCCTCTTCCTTCCCTACCTCAGCAATACATTCCTTGTCTGGACCTGGAGTGTTCATGATGCGTTTCTGCTACTCCAGATGTCTCCTTTATACACAGGAATCAAAGTGGGTGAGAGAGAATCTAATTTTTTTTAATGACGTGACTGTGGTCTGATAAAACCTGAATTGTTTATGTACGTTAAACGATTCCAGATCCACCTTATAGAGCCTTTCATAGATATCGTGCCTCTTTTGCATTGTTGTATGTGGACATTTCTGGTACAAGACAAAATACACTGAGGTCTTTGACATGAGTGGCAGCTGCCAAGTTTCGGGGGCGCTTTTTGTCACGAGGCTGCGGGGTTTGCGAAGCTGTAGTACCAACAGGCAGCACCTTCCCAGGGACACCACAGCCTCTGGCTGTGCCCGAGGAACAAAGATGCCTTAGCGCGATGCCTGTCCCCAGCTCCTTCCCTTGTCAATCAGCTCCCAGGCTGCAGCAGTTTGCCATGAGGTGTTTGAGTTAACCAGCATTGATTCTGGTCTGCCTTAAAATACTGCCCCATCAATCATGGTGTTTTAGTAGCTGGCTCTGGAGCCTCTTCACAGCGGAGAGAGGGGTAGGTAGCTCAGAGCTGCGGCTTCAGCAGCTGAACGTCTAATACCTCAGAGGAGTGTGTATATATACTTATTTGTATATATCGCCATAACATGTTCAAGATATATTTTCATGAGAAAACTTGTAAGTACTTTTGGAAAAGTACTTAAGTTCAAAATGAAGCAACTGTCATAAATTTTATGCCACGTTTTTAAATTTTGGGTACATTTTTCACTTTGTACAGAGATTGTTTCTTATTTTTACTCCTATGCATTTCAAACGTTGTCTTAATGCTAGTGTACAGTGACAAAGGCATTTAATGTGAGTTGATATAAATATGCATCTGCTTGACATCATAAACTAAAGGTGAAGCCGTCTTAGAGAAAGACAAGCCTGAGAAAACTCAGCTGCCGCAGGATGTGTTGCATCCCACGCTAAGACGGGTATTTAAGGTAGGTGAGATGAACCGATCTCTGGAAATGCTCATATCTCTGTTTATCTCGAAGGCGATGGGATGACTAGTTTAGGCATGCTTAACATATTAAAGAGCTGAGCGGGAGTGGAATGAACCCTGAGTTGCTGCAGCCGGTATAATAGAATTGCTAAAAGCCCTTATGTTCTGAACTGATCGATACTCAGGAACGCAGTTACCACCTAAGAATTACTTATTTTCAATTCAAATTGCAATAGAGGTTTGTTTTGACTAGAACATGCTACATTTCCCAGATTTTACACCTTGAATTAAAACCAAGCTTAACACACTTTGCTTGCAGGAAGTTTATCTGCCTTTGACGACGTATATATAAATACAACTCCTTGGCTGTGTGTGTATACTCCTGCTTTTTCATTTTCAAAGGAAAATCAGCTTTCAATTTAAGAATATTTTTCAAACGTTATTCTACATAAAAAGACAGAAGTTACCAATAGCCGTAAGTAGGCGGCTAATTGCGTTGATGGCACGAGATGGAAAGGACTTTCCACGACATCAGTGCCTCTAGGATTTTTGGGCCGAGCTTTACACATACATCAGCATCCAGACAGAGTTAATCAGTATAGGTCTTAGAAAAACAGGTGTTGCTCTTTCTTCAGGAGGAAGTAGATATTTCATTTGTCCAACATCCCTATCAAACCTGGTGGTTAATGACCAGCAGAGCACAGATGGCTCCTATAGCGGGGCCTGCAGCAGGGAACAGACTGAAATCCAGAGCAAAAAATGGATTTATGTCTGGGAAGGACGCGGATGACAAAGTCTGATGTTTTGAACCCAGGAAGAAGCGGTCAGGGGGTTGTGCAGGACAATGGGTGATAACCCCTGTTTGGTTATAGGGCTGCTTCCTAAGACTGGAGGCGTTTCTGCAGCCACTGCAGTGTCCGTACAGCTGCCGGCATAGGGAAGACAAGTAACAAATGCCGGCTGAGGAACATCATTGGACCTTCAAGGTCCTTGCACTTTTAAACTTACACTCTCTATGTAATCTGTAAACGCGTTTTTTGTACAAGCCTCATAACAGTAGCGAGGACAACCATCCTAAAAAGGTGTGCTTGTGCCCATGTAAACTTGTATCCCACCTGAGGTGCTGTGGGCTCCTCCCCTCAGCCTGGCTCTTCCCCCGGCAGGATCAGTCCAAAGGAAGGCTGGTGCTGCCAAAGGGAGAGGGCAGGGTTGAGCTATCCCTGTGCCCAGACAGGAGCTCTTGTCTGCAGAAGATGACAGTTGCGGTTTTTTTCCACCTGGACATCCCTCCTGCATTCTTTTATCCAGCTCTGGTGATGAGTCTGGAGTGACTCGGGGAGGTCTCCTTGCCTTAAACACCTACTGGTGACTTGCGGAGACTTGGCAAACTGGTGTTGAATTTCCTGCTTGCCTCCAGAAACCTAGATATTTTTCCTGCACGTTAGTCCATGTTTAACCTGATTTCCGTTATTATCTTCTTGCCAAGGAACTGCTGGGGAGCATGTCTACAATTGAAACACCAATTCTGTTTACATTTGCTTTCTTCTTTCCTTTTTAGTCAAAGAAACTTTTGAAATAATTTTTTTCCTTCATGTGCAAAGACCCAAATGAATAAAACACCTTTTTCAACAAAGGCTTGACTTTATCAACAGAAAGTTTGGATCCTCTTTACGTTTCCTGTAACAGGAATGTCTATAGTGTTGTGATCTAAACCAAACCTTTGATATTTTCTAAACATCACGTTGATGACGATCCGACATGGTTATAAAAGCGCTGTGGCTACAGTCAGTTGTATGCTTCTGTAGCTCATTCTATTCTCACAACACAAGCTACAAAACTTTCCCACTGCTTCGCTTTACTGCAGGCCTTTTTCCGCCCCCAGGAATTCAGCTAGTTCTCCTTTGAAAGGGAAATACCGTCCCTTCCTTTGGGGTGCACCACACCACTGAGAGTCGCTGCTTTGAACGTTAACAAGTGACCATAGCTGCAGGCGGGCGCCTTGTGAGCCCGGAGCTTGTTCTGTTCAAGGGGAGCTGGAGTCCGGAGTTTTATAAAGCGGGCAGCTTTTGCAACCACCACTCGTACTTGTACTGACAATGTTTTATAAAATTGCTACCTAGGAATTTTGGTGGGTATTTTCCCCCCGCTCCCTGTTTGTTATCAGAAGTTTAAAAGTTATGGGGCAGTTTCCTAATTTCACCCGGTACCGTTGGCTCTGCCTCAAGGAAGCAGTTCGATGCAGGGTGCGCTCTGCCACTCAGTCATTACGGTGTAACTGGATCTAAGGCACGTTTATAATTTGCTGCTAGCAATGCTGGCTTGTCTTAATTATGACATCCAGCTGATTTCTAAGGATACTGATCAATGACGATGCATAGCACAGTGGACAGACAAGTCTTCACGAGAACTTGAGCTTTCACGGTAGCTACGTACCAAGCTGTTTAAAAGCATCAAGGCAGGATCTCTGGCCTAAAGGGGATGGGGCTTCCACAAGAGCTTGTGACACAGCACAGCACAGCGTGTGCGAAGCCTGAGGTGTTTCAGACTCTGTATATGTGTGCCCTCTGCTGTACTTGGCAACGTTTCTGGGAGAAAATGAAGAAAACCTTGGAGGTGTAAATATGAACTCCCGGGCAGATGATGACTCTGACCAACTCCCCAGTGCTTTCTCCTACTTTCACCCTGACTGAAAGTTGCAAGTAACTTTTCACTGAAAACATTTCTTTTCAGTGTCTCCTCTGCAAGCCAGCTTTTTCAGGCACCTCCATTTAATTTTAAGCTGGGTGCTATTCCGGCCCATCCGCTTCTGATTTTTTTAAAGCCTCATATTTTTCCTCATCTGAAAACGGCCATGTCATAGAAAACCAGGTTTTTTTAACTGTACTTTTAAAAAGTAACATGCTCACGAGTTATGGTCACATAAGGATCTAAAGCCTTTCCAAGCAGCTCCTCCCTTACAGGCTCATAAAGTTTTGTTTGCAGATTGCAACCAGAAGATCTTGAAGCTTATCACATCAAATGCTCGGCTCCTCTAGGGTATCTCAGATGTGCAGCAGTGTTCCCACAGAATCCTTGCACTTGCATTCCAACACCCCATTAGAGGTCCTGAGATGGCCAACTCGTGTTAGACAATTTGGACACATGACAAACCCTGCTAGAGGTTGTGAAAACTCTGTGGGGATATTGATAGAACTGGACAAACTGAAAGGCTATGTGCACAGCAGTGAATTTTATGATTAGCCAACTCCGTATACCTAATTACTTACATATTTTCAATTGCCAACAGCTTCATTTAAACATATCTGGTATCCATTTCTGGGGGGACATTTCAGTTTTCCCGAGTTTGTTTTCTCTCAGGTATTCTGATTACCAGCAAGCTGGGACAGGCAAAGAAGCTTTTAAGGGAGTTCTTGCCGTATTTTTGCTTGACACACTACACAGTGCAATTCAATATTCATAAATTACTTTTGGCTGCTGTTAGTATTTCACAGCTCTGTTTTCTAATTCATGTGCCAGATATATTTAAAATGAATCATTAAATGCCAGGAGATTTGATGCTTGTTCCACATGCAACAGCTCACTACTGAACAGAAATCCAGCACTTTATACTGATGCTAAACCCAGGTACCTTTGATTTTATAATAAATATGAGTCAGAGGCAGGATAAATCAGGTCCTGTACTGTCAGCTTGGCAGAGATGATTGATCGCACCTTTCTGACAGGACTGCATTTGACTGCAAGTCTCATGCAGCCCTCCTTTAGATCCTATAAAGGCATCTGGAGGATGAAAAGGACTCTAGCTTGGAAGATAGCACACAGTGCTGCACCAGTGTCGTATTTATCTAGCGGCATGTGTACTGTAAAATGCTTCAGGCTGTAGCTCATGCTAATGATTATCTCTTGTGTAGAATATACCTTGACCCATTTTTATTCCTTTACCCATATTTTAAACAAAAATTGTTTTCAAAATCCTTTCCAGAATGGCTATAAAGCTTTTATCTAAAGCAGACACGAGCGGATTATAAAATAACCAGTCTCTGCACTCACTTACAGTTGTTGCTTTTAGAAATGAGTTCATTAAACGTTAGTCAAAAGGTTAGGTGGTCAGCCAAACACTGCCCTTATTCCTCCTTTCGAAAAAAACCTGTCTAATTTGGTATCAGAAGCAATCTAGTTCTGCAGATTCGGGTTTGGTTTGTTGCTGTTTGGCTCTTGGTGATGGATGTCTGCACCAAAGCTCTGTGCTTGAAATACGGTCTGAAACCCAGCGACTTCCCTGGGCAGAGGGGGTGAGGGGGAGCAGCAGGCGGCTGTCCCCCCTTCCTGGGCTCGTTGGTGAGTGGTTTGCACAGCCTCTGTGGAAGCTGAGCTCAGGGAGAAATTGTATTTTGTTCGTGTTGGGAAAGTGCTCGCATACAAAGCACAGACCGGCGCGGTACGAAGATATCGGTTTTTTCTCACAGTTTTTCAAGATGTCATTTGAGATGTATTTATGTTCAACTTGTATGGCTTTCATCTGGCTTTCTCTTATACTATACATATGATTTTCTGTATATACATCTCTATGTATACATACGGCTTAGGGCTAGCGATGCAGAGGTGCATTCCTGTGTTGCAAGTTTAAGAAAAATCAATAAAGTATTATTTAATGCATGTCAACTTCATTTCTAATACTATTTCTAAAGGAAATTGCAGAAAGCATATAACCATCCACCATGGAATAATAAATTGATATAGAATGTGTGGGGAAAAGGCAATAAGCCAGAATCATTAGAAAGCTCAGTGCACCACTCCAGCAACACAAAGCAGTCGTAAACCCGAGGCTGGAATTGCACGCAGCAAATGGTGTACACCAGTAAATCTGGCCCTGGTAATTTTATTGCAAATGACAGACAAGCCAGAAAAACATTTAGATAATTGAAATTAACACTTTTAACAATGATCTATAAAGCAGTGAATAATAAGTAGGAGGAGGTCCTTTCTAGCTCTCGGTAATAAATCTACAGTACTTCAGAATCTGTTTTTCCCCAATATATAGGAAACAAAGTAAGACGGACCCTCTCCTTACACATCTTTATTGGTAAGGTGTCATACAGGCTCCTGGTTTGCTAAATGCTACAACTGTGCGTGAAGCAAAGGCTTGTTATGTTGAACTTGGAACAAAGCTAGATGAAAACAGAAAAGATGATAAAAGGGAGCTACTGGAAAAACATAACAGGGATTTATGGTTTTTTGGATGGATGTGAACCTGCACCTGTGTTTACTCATACCACAGTGGCTGTGCCTATCAGGTCACGGGAACAGAGCTCTTGGGTAGATACGAACGCTGCTGCAAACTTTGAGCCCTTTGGAGTACGTAACCACTAGCGTAAGGCTTTGGGTAGTCTCTTCCGATGCTCTAAGAAAGAACAAGTTTTCTATTCCGTATTTAATCCGTACCGTATTTTTCAACGTTGCTCTAAAATACAACCACTTCCTTTCTTTCTTGCCAAAGTGATGAAAGAGAAGATTGAATCTGTCAGGTAATAAACCAGCTTTTTGACATTGGGTCACTTGTTTGGATCTCCGTTTGACCCCATTATTGGTCCCTGTCTGTGGTTCCGCTGCCTCCCAAACGCACCAAACGCAGAGCCTGCTATCCGACAGAGCCCGAGGTAGGTGACGAGCCTTTAAAATGAGCCTGGGAAGAAGTCCGGGTGTCAGTGGGAACGCTGCCTTGAATGGCATTGTGCACGTGGGTGAAATGTTTCTCTGTGGAATAGAACCGAACCTCCAGCTGAACCCCTTTAAAAACGGAGCTGCTTCAAGCAGTCGTTGCAGCGGGTCTGAAATCAGTTTTGCTACCTGGGTTCTGTGTGGAAAGCTGGTCATCACTTTCCAAGCTATCAGTCTGAGCTCTTTCATGAATACCGAATTCATTTAAAAAAATTCAGATTCAATAAAACAATTTCTGTAGAGGAAGCAGCAGTGTTGGGAGAGCAACTGAAATATGGTTTTGCATTAAGTTCTCTTTTTTGCCAGATGATAGGGACGCTTCAGAAGTACTACTGCAAACATTTTAAAAATAAAACCCAATCCTCCAGACTTATATAAAACCTTTTCACTTTAATAAAAGTGGATAGGGGTGTGTGAGAGAGAGGGAATAGAGCATTATGGGCGGAAGCAGCACGTAAGAGCAGCGCTCTGTGCTAACGCTGAGCTGTTGGCCACCAGCCATGGGGAAGGAGCGAGTGTTGCAGTGGAGTTGTGCTGCCACAATTTTAGGACTCCGCTCTGATGTTTGTGTCTCTCCCCCTGAGCACGTCCAGCACCCG